>CM062819.1:969299322-970557770 GCA_031772625.1 Pinus tabuliformis | reverse complement strand
GGCCCTGTATTTATTAGATAAACAATAGTATCTTCCCACAATTTTAATAGAAATCATGCATGCAATATCATGCACCTTGCACGCTCCATGATTGTCCTGTTTATCCTTTCTGACACACCATCTTCCTGTGGTGTTCCTAAAACTATCTTCTTTCTATGAATTCCATGCTCTGAAAAGTAGTTATTAAACTATTTGTTGCAGTATTCACCTCCATTGTCTGATTTAAGACACTTCAACTTATTTCATGTCTCATTCTCAAGCAATTTTTTTCATTTCTTGAAAGTATCAAATACATCAGATTTATTTTGAATACAATAAATCCAATTTTTCCTAGTTGCATCATCAATAAAAGTAACATAATAGTGGAATCCACCGAGAGTTGATACCTCAGCAGGTCCCCATACATTTGTATGCACAAGCTCTAATTTTTTTTCTTTTCCTTCCCAAATATATAAATAGGACTCCTACTTTCCATAAACACAATTTTCACATAAATCCAAATCAACATGCTTCAAACCTAGCAACAAATTTCTTGAGCAAAGAATCAACATCCCCTTCTCACTCATGTTCCTGAGTCTATGATGCCACAATTTTGTATCTACTCCTGTGGAGTTTAAATAATTAACATAATTAGAAATACCATTGCATAAATACAATGTACGAACCTTTTCTCCTTTTGTTATTACCAAGGCTCCTTTAGTGACCTTCTAGGTTTTGTCTATGAATGTAGTTACACAACCTTCACCACCTAACTTCCCTGTTGAAATTAGATTTTCTTCAAATATGGAATATGCCTTACCTCCTTAATATCCATTGGTTTCCATTTTGTTGCTTTATAAAAACCTTACCCATTCTAATGATTTTACTGGGTTTATCATCACCCAAACACAACTGTCCAAAATCTCCTTGAACATAGTCATGAAAATGTTTCCTATCAGGTGTGGCATGGAATGAAGCCCCTGAATATACCACCCAAGCATCAATAGTATTATATAATGAAATAATCAAATCATCTTGCAACACATCCCCTGTCACATTTGCTTCATCATTGTTCCCTTGTTGCCCAACTCCTTTTCCCTTCAGAGATTTGCAGTCTTTCTTCAAGTGTCCTTTCTTCTGGAACTTCTAGCACACCCTAAGCTAGATTTGGATCTAAATTTTCTTAAATTACTGTGGTTTCTTGGGCCCCTTCCTCTTTCCATTTTTCTCCCTAGTCTCCGTAGTCAAAGCGTTACTTGATGTCTCACCGAAGCTTTTCCATCGCATTTCCTCACTAAGGATGGAACCAACAACATCATCAAACTTTAAAGTACTAGATACAGAGATAGAGTTACTAATATCCATAACTAATCCATTCCAACTTTCTAGAAATTAGCACAAAAACAACAAAGCCCTAACTTCATCATCAAAATTTATGCCTACAAAACTTAACTAACTAGTAACCGTGTTACATTCATTTAAATGATCAACAACAAATCTTCCTTTTGACATCTTCATATTAAATAAGTGCTTCATAAGAAATACCTTATTTGAGGCAGAGGTTTTTTCATATAGTTTGGCCAATGTTGTCATTAAACCTTTTGTTGTTGTTTCTTTTGAAATATTGAATGCCAATGATGCTGCCAGACACAGTTGTATTGTTCCCAGTGCCTTTCTATCGAAGATCTCCCATTCTACATCCATCATACTTGTCAACTTCTTTGTTTTCCCACTTAATGGTAGGTAAAGATATTTCTAATACAAGTAATCCTCCATTTTCATATTCCATAGATGGTAGTTTTGGCTATTGAATTTCTCAACCCTAAACCTACCATCTTCTGTCATTGCTCCCACTCAAACCAAGAACCATTCTTTCCTACAATTTTATCATCGAAATAGATCTTTGGCTCTAATACTAGTTGTTAGAAATCAATTAATGGAGCAATGAAATACACAAAATATTATGGAAATAAGAAACACGAAAACACATAAAACAAGAGAGACACATATAGACATGGTTCACCCAATTAAATAGCTAGCCCTTCCTTTTATATTATCCAGCAAAATGAAGAGATACAACCTATGACAGATCTGATGTAATTTCCTCTTCGCTCTCACACATTATCATCTCTCTTTCTCGCTCAAAATAATACTACACAACTGCAATACAATTCCCTCATATAAACCGATGGTTTCCTTCTAGGGAGAAAAACCCTAAATTAACATAAATTCTACTGTCATATCATTTGCCTAATTCCATTCCGGATTGACTACAGAATTACAATGTTTTACAAGGCAATTTCTCATCTATTTTTAGCTTCAGGGGCATTGCCCTCGAACCCCCGCGAGGGGGACAAGTCCCCCCTGCATGGACGGGTGTAAAGTATTCTTGGGGTATACACCTAGCTGAATCAAGACCTATGAATCAAGAAGATAATTAGGCTCCACACCCAACACATAAATGACTCAAGCATGCATATGAAAGTAAGTTTGATTTCTGGCACACGTGATATTGGTGCTATTGATATTTGGCAAGACATGATGGATTTATAAAGCTGGCTAGAAACATTTATTTTGTTAACTTGATATTATTATTAATACTTTTCATAATCATGGTAACCGTGATGATAAAAGTGTGACAATAATATTAATATCTTGTTGTTCCTATTAGGTTTTTTCAAGCTTAGTAAATTTGACAAATGATAAAATTGAATTCCCTGACTTGATGGTTGAGTAATGTTGTGATTATGATCCTTGAAGTATAAAGAAACACTTATATAACACTAACCTTTTATGAATACATGTTCATGTGTGATGATTAAGTAGTTGATGATGATTTTTTGTTAGCATGATGTATATATGTTTGAAAACATGATGTAGTTGTGAATCTGTGATCTGACATCTTTGTTGATGCATGATAAAAATATGATAGACAACTTCATGTCTTGAATGATGATTGAAGAAGATTTCCATTCAAAGGGATAAACTCCATGATACCCCAACACCCATTATTATTTGCAGTAAATAAATAGAATACTCTTGATTGTTGAAGCAAGGTTTCTGGACATGAATAGATGATCATTTGATGTTGTTAGTTTTTGACAAGTTCTAATCTGAGTTGAGAGGGTTTCTCCTATTCCAAGTCCTATATTTTTGGAGAAAGGATTATGGGTGCGGCTACAGGCCTCCCAGTTGCATGGAAGAAGGCCTATGGGTGTGGTTGAGCCTGCATGATGCAAAAAACTAAAACCTTATGCATGAAAATAGAAGCACATGATAGAAAGTGCTATGGATAGAAAATGAACAGTAAGATCTACATAATGTTTTACTTGTTGCAAGGATCACAATTAAGGTTTTTTAATAACAAGACCTCTCTATAAAATGTGAAGTGGCCTAATTTTTGGAATCTACCCTTGTGTTGACAGGATTGAATTCTAGAGAATCATCGCTAATAGGATCCTGAGGAGAATTTCAATGATTACTGTCTTATGCAGAGATACTTATGTTGCATGAAAAATGTGAATGTATTAACTCATATTGTGTTTGCATGGGTCTATAATATGCATATCAATAGGATTAGTTGTCTTGATTTGATCATTGGAGCTAGTATGCAATAATTTCTATTTTGGTTATTACAAAAATTTCACAATGAATGGATGGAAAAAACTTATATGACTTGTCCTTGGTGTATGCATTCACATTTAGTGGCATAAATTATTCATATTATGATCATGTGGATGACTTGATGAAGTTTGGCTTGATTTTTCTTGATAAATGACAATTGTTGACAGGACAAATAGATAAGGTTGTAACCTAGTACTTGAGTGTGATCTCTACCTATTAAAGAGTTTAACAATGATATTTGTAGAAACTTTCATGACATTAGTTTTGGTTTCGAATTTAAGGCTTGATAAGTAGACTTGGTTGATTTGATGCCATAAGTATTGACTTGTTTTAAGCTTGGTATATTGGTTTGGTCAGTGTTAAGTTTACAGAAAGCATTGTATGGCTTGAAGCAAGCTCCCCAAGCTTGGTATGACCACAATGAAATCTACCTGGTGAAGCTTGGAAGTAGTGTTGATCCGAACCTCTACTTCAAAGTGGTCCAAGGTATGCCTTTGATTTTGGTTTTATATATTGACGATATATTCTTGATAGGTAATGAGCCTTTGATGATCAAAGTAAGAGGGAGTTGGCCTCAAAGTTTGAGATGAAGGATCTTGGCATGATGCATTACTTTCTGGGATTAGAATTTTGGAAAAGGAAAAATATGACATAAAGCTAGTGGAGAGATTTGGAAAGATAGAATGAAAATCCTTGGACACCCCAATGGAATTGAATTTCAAGAAATTATGCAAAGATGTTGCTAAATCTGAGTAAGGATAGTTGATTGAGCCATTAATGTTTTGTTTGAACACCCATCTAGATATACACTTTGTAGTGAGCACCTTGAGTCAATTCATGTCTTAGTTGAATTGGGTTGTCACCAAGCACATTTTGAAATATTTGCATGGGACGATCAATCTTAGTCTGAGATATTTTACTAGAGATGTATGACTATATGGAAGCATTGATGTTGATTAGGTTGGAAACATTATTAATAAGAAGAGAAAATTTGGTTGTTATTTTATCTTGGGATATACCATGATATCTTCGATGAGAAAGAAATAGAAGTTCGTAGATTTAAGCACAACCGAGGTTGAGAACATTGTTGCTAGCATGGATATTTGCAAGGAAGTTTGGTTAAGGAAGCTCCTTGGAGAGTTGTTTGATCATGTTCTGGATATGATAGTGATATAATATGACAACAAGAGTGGGATCTGATTGTCAAAGAATCTCGTATATAGTTGGGATAGAGATATATTCATAGATTGAGACAGTGTTGTATGAGACAAGCTTAGGCTTGTGGTTGTTGCCTCCATGAGAGGGAGGATGAATAAGGTATCCTTTTTATAATATTTTTTTGTTCTAACATATTATTTGATTTGATGTCCTACATGAACAGGAAAAAAAAGGATTATTGCTCTTGGTAATGTATGAGGCAGTGTGATTGAACTCTTCAGTGATTTTTTTGACCCAATTCCGGATATGATCTCATTGATATGTTTCTGATCTATAGAGAGTAGCATGGATTAATGGATGTGACCCTCCTGAGTAAGTGTGCAAGTTGATCGAGGACACTAAGCTAGCTATTCCCCCCTATTTGTGTTAGGTCCCTATAATACTAGTATATTCCCTCATTATTATTGTCAATGTAGCCCCCTTATTGTTATTATTGTGCCCCATAGAAACCCAATATTGTTAGTGTTGGGCCCTTACATTATTATTGTTATGTAGGCTCTGATTATATTGTGACCCCTTAGACTCCTATATACAGAAAGGAGGTTTTTTCATTTGAATCATCCAAGAATTGTTCATTTGTGTAATGTAAAGGAGGTTTCCCCCTTGAAAAGGCTAATTTTGAAGTCGTTGATCTATCTTTTCTTCTATTTTGTGAGATGGTTGCATAACATTTGGTATCAGAGCTTTGGATTTTAGGGTTTCACTTCTTCAAATAGGCCATATTGGCATTTTCTCTATAACTTTTTTTCTATGAAGCTTCAGAAGCTTAATTTTTACCATGTGGAGCTGAAATCTAAAAGAATTTGGTGTAAAAAATTTAGATCTTGGTTCGCTATATTTTCAGAGATATGTTTTGAGGAAGTTAGGATTTTTGTAGGCTCCAGAATTCTGTCTCAAACAGATGACCAAGGAAAAATCGTCATAACTTTTGTTTCAGGCATCATATTTAAATTCTGTAAAAAGTGGCTGAAATTTAATGGGCTGTAGTTAGTTTTGTAGAAATTTGAGGGCCGAAGGTCAAAACAGTGACACGTGGAACTCCATACAACTTTGCTCTATTGAACAAGTCCATAATCAGGTCATTGTGGGAGATTTGGCATAACTCTTTCTTGAAGAATCCAATCTTGTTATGAATTCTAGGGTTGGAAAGAAGACTCAGAGGGCTACCACATGACAAAATTTTAGACCTTGGAGATCTGAAATTACAAATATATAATAGATTCAATATCAAGCTCATACAAAGTGAAAAAAAGGTGTGTAGTTTTTAAATTTGCATAAGTTTTGTTTGAAAATTAGTTTGAAGTGATTCAAAGGGCATAGTGAAGCATAATTATCATTAATTGATGCCCTGAAGAAATAAAATAGAAACACCTAGTAAGCAACCCAAAATCTCTACTATGACACATGAAGAAGAGGAAGAAATGCAATATGATATATCAAAATTATGAGACTAAGTGCAACAAATTTTGCTCTCACAAAAAGTAACAGAAGCTAAGATGGATGATTTGAAGAAATACATGGAAGGTTTGACAAAGCTGATACAATAAACGCATCCTAATGGCAAAAATGCAGTAGAGGAAACTCATGATGAGAACAAAAGAAATGTTAATCATGATTTCATAGACTTTAACGTTGGATTGAAGACCCACCATATTCCAAAGATCGATATGAGGAAGTTTGATGGCAAGGATCCCGTAACATGGATACTATAGATGGAGAAATATTTTGATCTCCATAATGTGAAAAATACACAAAAGGTACATGCATTGCAACTTTATATTTAGAACCTAATCAATTTGTATGGTATCGATGGCTTTGCTCTCGTAAACAAATTGTCACTTGGTCAATTTTTACGGAGGAAATGATAGCACATTATGAGGATACAAATATCAACACCTTATTTAGCCAATTGATAAATCTCCAACAAAAGGGTTCAATGGTGGATCACATTGAGGACTTCCAAAAATTGAATATAAGGGTAAATGATATTCCATAGGACCATAGGATTGATGTCCTCATAGGGACTTTAAAGGATAACATCCAACATGAGGTTCGCCTTTGGGAACCTGATTCATTGGAGAAGGCATTCAGGTTGGCAAGAAAAATTGAAAGAAAAATTATGGCAAAAGGTGTTAGAGTCGGTCTTGTCAGTCCTCCGTCAAAGATCAAAACTCTTTTTGCATTTCATTTTTAGGTGTCTCGCTCCATTCACTCAGCTGCATTCCACTAGGGGCATGCCATAACCTGACGGAAGGGCCTTATCATTCATTCTCCTCATGTCTTGTACCTGTTGGCTCAAGTCTTTTCATCAATGTGTATTAAAATCCATGACAGTCAATGTTTGATCTTTTAGTGGACGAGAGTCATTTCGGTCATTAAGTCTAGGGATTAGTCATTAGGTCTCCAAATAATGTCCAATAGAGCCAGCAAGGTCAGAGGGAGGCTCTTATGAAGTTGTGATTCAAATATTTTCATCGTCATATCAATAGATTACGACTATTCTTCAAAACTCTATTTTGAAGAAAAGTCAACATTTTGTCATTTGTAAAAATTTCAAAAGTTTCTCAGTGGATTTCTCTAAGCGCAGCCCTGTTCTCCTTAGAAAAATTCCATGTCGTCTACCCCTGCAAAAAATCGCCAAAAAATTTCATCATTTTAGTCAAAGAAATCAAAAAGAAGTGTTAAAAGCATAATTGCATTAATTGTGAAAAAGTGTCAAAGTGAAAACATTACAAGATGGGTTTTGGAAGAAGAAAAAACCAAATCCAACTCTTGCAACATATTTCTCCAAGTTATATAAATCATTTGGGTCAAGTTACATTCATAAATCTCATAGCAAAGTCGAGTTTGGAGGTTGAAGAGCAAACAACAGTTCAAAAAGGCCGTGACTGTGTTAAGAATTGGAGCGTGGCGCATAGGTGGAGGGGCGCGGCGCACTGGGGATTTCCGCCCAGTGTTAAATTGAACGGGTGTGACGCACACAGAGAGCGTGGCGCACTGGGTTCTTGGCACGGCGCATATACACAGAAGCCCGATTTTGCTCAGAACTTGCAACCAATCGCCTTCAATCCCTTGAAATTGCCAGGTGGGGTCAATCTCTCAGTGTTTCATCCATTTTTATGTTAGCATGATGATAGTAAATGGCGGCTTATGGTTGCACCAATACTCTTAAACCCTACCACTTAAAATCATCAAAGCAAATGTTGTTAGGGTTACAAAGTCATTGTGTTGGTGCCAAGGTTCTTCCTCCATTTCATTTTTCCTTCTTGCCCTCATTCCCTTCTTCCCTATTCCACTTTTTCCATTTCTCCCTATCCTAAAATGCTACTAAAATCCTATTCCCTATCCCCTCCTCACATTTGTCAAAAGTAAAACCCCAAACCCTACCCCATATAAAAATCTCCTAAACTCCCTACTCCCTAAATAAAATTCCTCCTCATAGTCCCTAATCCCTTCATATTATTCCCCTTCCTAACAGTCCCTTGTTGCATTTTCCCCTTGGTGGCAGATTTCAACACATCAAAAGAGCAGTTCAAGCACAATTCATACACAACAGTCATCTTGTCTTCAGGGTATTTGGTATAGCAGTCATGGCATCTGAGCATTCATCGGACTATGAGGTGGAAACCCAAAGTGACTCTCCCTTGGAAGAACAGGCACCCCGGAGGCCTCATAAAAGTGGCAGACATGTGAGAGAGGAACCGACCACCCTTACAGAATTGCAGGCCTGTCCTCTTGCTATGTCATGTTTTCAGCATCAGTTGTGCTATGATTTCTGTCAAAAGGTGGCAAGTGTACAATTTCATCATGAGTTGGATCGTCTTTTTGTGCTGCACTTGCACGAAGATCAAGCTATCTTGGCTGGTGTCACCTTCACACTTACACCAGAATCCGTCTCATTGGCAACTGGTATACCAAACATTGTTGAACCATGGCATAAGAAAAAGAAGATTGACCAGCAGCATTATGAGCCATACATCAAAACCAGTTTCTTAAGGCATCTCAAGAGTGTGTTCCCATTCCGGTATCTGAAAGACGAATATGCTCCACTAATGAGATTGATTATGAAATATTTCAGCTTTGAGGGGCGATTCTCTCGTCTTTATGCTTATCACATCAGGTTGCTCATGCATTTCACCAGGGTACGGATGATGAACATTGCGTATTTCATTTGCCGGAAGATAGAAAGGATGACCACCTTTATACAGCGCAAAACACCTCAGCAGCAACTTAACAGTGTCTATCATTTTTCTCTTATTAAAATTTTGGTGGTTCATCAGCTTGGATTGCAAGGCATCACTTGGGATGATTTCATCTCGTGTGATTTCTTCAGAGCTTCATGGAGAGTAACAGAGGTTAAGCATGAGGGTGAACCTTCTCATCGGTATGAGTGCCATGAGACTGCTAGTGTGCCGGTTTTCATCACATATCAGAAAGGCACCAGACGTTTGTTTGCAGCAGCAAAGTGAGTGTTATCTCTACTCGGGGTGGAAGGGGCATCGCTTCCTCCATTAGCATCACAGGAACAGTACAAAGGCAAGGAGCCAATGTAGGATGAGGGGCCTTCAGGTGAGCCATCAGGTGAACGAGAGACCGAATTCGTTCTCCTTCATGATGATGATACAGATACAGATCCGACAAGTGCACAGCTTAAAGAGATCATCCAGGAGCAACAAGCAGAGATTCAAGCCTTTTCCCTTGATTTGGAAAGAGCCAAATGGAACATGAAATATCTGAAGTAGAGGAACAAACAGCTGTAGGATCAACAAGCGATCATGGAGCTACAAAACATTTGTGAGCATCGCCAAGCTGCACAAAGGAGAAGAGTTGAGCTCACGTCATTGGAGCAAGAGATTAATGAGGATCGGGAGGCCAATCTCGAGAGAGTTAACATGAACTTAGAGAGGCTACTGGACAAGGCCAACAAGGAACATGCATTTCTGAGACACATGGCTTTCCACTACATGGCACGAAACAAAGTGTGCAAGGCCCGAATCAGGGATTTGAAGGCGAAATTGAGGAAGGAAATCAAGAAGAAAAAGAGGCAAAGGGAGCTCGATCGACTTCAGATATTGGCCAAAGCCTCTTTGGCCAAGAATAACATTTGATAAGGAAGCTCTAGCCCAAATTTCAAGAAATTTGGGGCATTTTTGTGCAAAAAACAGGGTTTTTCTCCCTGTGCGCCGATCCACCTGGAGCGCGCTTACAATAGGGACCTCCAAATGACAAATGGTTTGCATTTTTGGATTTTCCATGGAAAATCACGACTGTTGGTGCATGGCCCAGAAGTTTGGGCCAGTTTTGAGTCCTCAGGAGGTCAAAAACACCCAAAAAATGACCTCTCTGCCCCTATTTTGACACACAGGAAGCAGTCTTGGGAGATTGCATTTTTTGAGGGGAAAATGGGTACCAAATTCAGAAATTCCACCTGGGTTGGAGAGTAGACAGGTAGGGATTTTAAACAAGCACACTTGGGCTCAATTTGGACTTCGGAAAGTGCCTCAAAACCAGCTCCAAAGTAGCGCGACGCATAGAGTTTTTCGCGCAGCGCACAGAGACCCAAAGGCCAAAATCGCTCCCGCTTTGCGAAATTTCAATTCGCAATTTTCTCCAAGTTGGCCCGCTCCTTTAAAATACATTTTTCCCGACATTAAAGGTAAAGTTTAAAAAGCATTTTTGGCTTCTATCCAAGTGGCCAAATGAAGGCAAACAACCACCCACAAAATCTATGCTCATATTTGCTTTTTTCTAATTGGTCTTCATAGAAAATTGAATGTAAGTGCTGATGGTTGGCTCTTCATTGCCTGAGTTGATCGACCTTCCATGGCAAAGCTTATTTATTGTATTGAGAGTCATTTTGTAAAGGGTTGGAATTCCTGGGAAACTGTGGGAGATAAACCCAGTCACTCACTGTACATTTTGACAGAGAATTAATGAAAGATTGCAGCTCTGGCTCATGAGATTCCTGTGGTGTGAGTTTAGAAAATGTATCTTCTTTATGTTTCATATGTATTTTGTTATGTTTCGTATTTTTATTCATATTCATTTCCAATGAAAGCTTTCTGAGTAAAAAGGTAGAATTCAGTGTGCTGCTCTGCCTTGGGATAGTTTTCACGTTCTATGTTTTCTTCTGTTGAAAAGGATTCATGTATTTATGCCCTTTTCACACTCTTAAACAATCTCTCCACTTCGTGTTATTTCGAATCTAATTGCTAGACTTTCCACCTATCTTGCCTCATGAAATAATCTGCGTCTTTGAGTTAAATTCTCTGCTCATGCTCTTCCTTGGTCCCACACATCCCAGAAAACTCAGTCATTCTTCAAAATACCTCCATCATACTTGTTTACCTAACCTAAAATCAGTATCCATTTTTTGTGTCATCTCAAACCCTATTGTTTATTTTCTTGAGCGTGACCCGGAGAGAGCCCTCTCCTGTTCTGGTAGGGCTAGCTACCAGACTGAGCGTGATTTGTGGTTACCCTGAATTTTGCCTTCCTTCAGCCTAAGGCAGATTTAGGTGCTAACATAGTGGCGACTCCACTGGGGACGAAATTCTTTGTTTGTTAGCCTTCTCCGTTGCGTAAATGGCAGGCTTAACCTACAAACACCCCATACTTCTGATAATTCTAAGCTTCTGGATGATAAGTTTAGGATTTGATAGGCTGAGTAAGTTGTTCATGTCCTTCTGATTTTTTTGAAAATAGCACGCTGGCTTCGAGACGATATACCAGAGCCAACCCAGATCCGAATCCTCCTCATATCTACGAAAACCGCAATTTGATTCCAAGCCTCCTTCGTCAAGAGAGCTCTATAACTCCCGTGTTCAAATCCCATTCATATCCTGACATTCTTGAGTATCTTGAAGAGCTTGAGTTTGATGAGCGGTTTGAAATATCATTGTTCGAGACCAAATCCGAAAGGGTTGTTGACTATACTGTCCCCAATCCACAATTTCTTGTAGACCTAGAAACTGAAAGGGCTAACCGGTCAATTGATAATTATATTGTGACACAACTTCAAACTCAAATTGTTAATTCCCTACAAACTGCACACATTCATACAACACCTCCAAGACCAAATCCACCAAGAGTGATGGCTGCCCATTTTGCACCTCTTGTGCTACCTCAAGTTCTAGATGATATGCCCGCAGATTATCAAAGCAAAATCCCTTTGTTTGATGGTGCTCCTCATAGCATTACTGCTCAGCAACATGTGGACAGAATGGCAGATTTCTATGACCTTCATGAGATCGATGCAGAAAATGTAGCAATGAGACTCTTTGTATAGACATTTGCAAGTGAAGTTAGGAAATGGTTCAGAGGTTTGCTGGTTTCACGTATCGCTACCTTGGCCGAACTGCAAAGACAATTTTCAGACCACTGGGAAGTGAAAAAGAATCCTCTTCAAATTCTTGTTGAGTATGAGCAGATAAAACGAAACTTTGGTGAGTCGGTCCAAGACTACTGCATTAGATTCAATTCCGTTTATAATGAAATTCCTGATCATCTAAGGCCACCTGTGGGACTAGCCATGATGAAATTTCTGGATGGTTTTGATGCTGACATATCTTATCAACTAAGAGAGAGAGCCGGCCACAATGGAAGACATGCAGAAAATTGCGGTCAGCATGGAAGCAAATCTGTTGTCCAAGAGAGCTAGAGAAAAAGCAGAAAAGAAGGTCACAGTCAAGGAAGAGTCTTCCTCGATGGATCAATTACTCAAGAAGGTAGATCAGATGCTTAAAAGGGTGAAACTCGACAAACCTGAGCCTCAAGTTAGAAATCCTAACTTTCGTGGCCAACAGCAACCACAATATAGGATAAGATAGAGAGATCAGCGAGCCCAAGATCAAATAGCACAGCAGCCAGTACAAACACCTCTTCAGCAAAATTTTGTGAATGGACCGGACTCTAATGAGGAAGGGAAGGTAATAGGGGAAGAGAACCACTTCTTTACTCCTGATGATTTGCCTACTTACATTACTGAAGAGGAGTATGCGGAAAGTTCAGCTGCACACAAAGACACAGATTTCATTCTAGCAAGTGACGCAGTTTTAGAAGAAGAATCAAAGGAGTATCAAAGAGGCTATATGAATGCTCTGTCCGCTCAACAACGACAATATTCACTTAGAAATAGAGATGTGCAAGTTAACCCAATTCAGAAGAAGAAGGAAGTTTCGACATCAAAGAATGATTCTTCAGTTGCACAAAAGAAAGGCAAAGAGGCACTTGGACCTGACAGCAGCAATTCACCATCAACAGAAAAATCAAATCAGCAAATTGTATCGAGAGAAAAGGAAAGGAAAGAAGTCCTAGTCAAAGAGGTAGAAAAGACTTCCGCTTTTAGTTTAGAGAATGAAATTTCTAAATTGAAGGTATCCATTCCCTTGACTGAAATAATTAAGAACGGCAGTTATAGAGGGCAAGTTTTAAGATTTTGAATTGTGATCCAATGTCTGATATGGTGAATGTCGAAGATGATCAACCCGAAATGATTTTTGGACCAGCATTGAATGGTGAGTCTCCAGACAATGATGTGCCACATTTTTATATCAGTTTAAGATTGCATGATTTTGTGTTGCACAATGCCATGTTCGATTCTGGAGCTTCTCACAATCTCATGCCCAAGGCTATCATGGATAAGCTGGGTTTGGACATCACCCGGAAATATCATGATCTCTATTCATTTGATTTCAGCAGAGTAAGATGTATCAGGCTCATCAAAGACTTAGTTGTAAGTCTGGATCAAATCCCAGTGAAGAATGTTTTGATGGATATTGTGGTAGTGGATATTCCTCCCAGGTTCGGCATGCTTCTTTCTAGGTCTTAGGCAGCAAAATTGAAAGGGACACTACAACTAGATTTCTCCTATGCAACAATTCTGATGTTTGGCCATATGAGAAAACTGTATCGGGAACAAAAAATGAAATACATGATTACAAGCAAGGAGAAGCCCATTAATCATCCAATTAATTATGTACATACAGATCTAGAGTCTTTTGTTTTGTATTCAGATAGTTTTAATGATGTAGATAGTCAGTTAGTTGAAGCAGAAAGCATTCCAGAAATAGTAGAAAATTTCAGAGAAGTTTTGAAGAAAGAAGGACGAGAACAGCAAAACACCATTGAGAAATCAGGTGAAGATAATGGACAGCAAGCAGGAAAAACAGAGCCAACAGAATTTCGGCACTTGGAAGAAGAGGAAGAAGGTTTGTGTACCATGGATTTTGACGGTGCAATGGGAAATGATGGTGCTGGAATTGGTATTTGGGTACGCAGTCCTTTCTCCGCCTCGAACAAGGTGCCTAGTAATGTGCGTGTATGCTCTTACAAATTAGCTTTCGATTGTTCAAACAATGAGGCTGAGTATGAAGCTTTGATTGCTGGCCTAAAGATTCTAAGAAATCTGAATGCTAAGAGGATTGTAGTATATGGCAACTCCGAGTTGGTGATTAAGCAGGTCAGAAGCGAATATCAAGCAAAGCATCCTCGGATGCGGGCTTACCAGAATGCAATCCTAGACATCCTTAAATTATTTTCAGAATATACCTTGACATGTGTGCCTCGTGTTCAAAACAGCATTTTTGATGCTCTTGCTAAGGCAGCCAGTAGTTTGAATATTCCAATGAACTCCAATAATAAATTTGAAATCCATGTCAAGCATCGTCCGACTGTCCTCGAAAATCAGAGGTATTAGCAAGTCTTCCAAGATGATGAGGAGATTGATGATTTTCATCAAGACAAAGGTAAGGTCAAAGAGACCTCAATTGATGAAGAAAATGATGATGGCAAAGATGAGGTGCAGATCAATCAAATGGACGTATTACAGCTGAAGGATAACATCATCCCTAAAGGCTTGATACCTTTAGAAGAACTCTTTGATCAAGATGACGTAGCCCGCAAACCAACATTGCAACCAACAGAGAAGGGTGTTGAAGAGGTCAATATCAGAACAACTGCTAATCCTAAAATGGTAAAACTGTCTAAAGCATTGCCACAAAAGATGAAAGCCAAATATATCATTTTGTTGTCTTCATTTGCTGATGTGTTTTCTTGGGATTATTCTGACTTGAAGACATACAATACTAATATCATTCAGCACACTATACCCATTAAGCCTAATCAGAAACCTTTTAGATAGAAGTAGAGAAGGCTAAATCCAAAACTGTTGCCATCAATTGAAAAGGAGATAAACAGGTTGTACAAATTAGGAATCATCGTTCCCATCAGATTTTCGAATTAGATCTCCAATTTGGTGCCCGTGCGGAAGAAGACAGGTGAGATTCGCTTGTGCATCAATTTGTAGGAATCTCAATAAAGTTTCATTGAAAGATAACTATCCACTACCCAAAATGGATCATATACTTCAGTGAGTAGTTGGGGCATCACGTATGTCACTACTTGATGGTTATTCTATATATAACCAAATTTCAATCCATGAAGATGACCGAGACAAGACAACATTCACTACTCCATGGGGAACTTTTCATTACACTAAAATGCCTTTCGGTTTGAAGAACGCGGGTGCCACCTTTCAACGGGAAATGGACTTGGCTTTCGTAAATGAGAAGGATGTCTTTTTGGTTGTATACCTTGATGATCTGATGGTGTTTTCCAAATCTGATGAAGAACACATGTATCATCTAAAAACTATCTTTCAAAAGTGCAAAAAATATGGTCTATCGCTGAATCCGAAAAAGAGCTTGTTTGCCATGGAGGAGGGCAAACTACTTGGGCACATTATCTCAAAAGATGGCATTCGTATCGATCCTACACATCTACAAGCTGTTCAGAAAATCGATCTACCCTGGAATAAGAAGGAGATTCAGTCTTTCAATGGTAAAATGAATTTTTTACGTCACTTTGTACCTAATCTTGTTGAGCACCTAAGAGAGATCACAAACATGCTTAAGAAGGAAAGCCAAGTGAAGTGGACGGAAGAGGCTGTAAAATCTTTCAATTTAGTAAAATTGGCTCTTTCCTCAGCTCCAGTTTTAATCAGCCCGAAATATACTCAGGATTTTATATTGTTTTCATTCGCTTCGGAGCATACTATGGTCGCGGTGTTGATGCAGAAAAGAGATGATCACGAAAGACCAATTGCTTTCTTCAGCTAGACTATAAGAGATGCAGCCCTAAAGTACAACATCAATGAGAAGCAAGCCCTCGCACTTGTGAAAGCATTGAAAGATTTTCGGGTATACATTCTGCATTCTCATATTTCGGCTTATGTTCCTAACACTGTTGTCAAAGATGTTTTAGTGCAGACCGATCCGGAAGAAAGACGAGGCAAGTGGATCGCAGCTTTGTTGGAATATGATGTGGAGATAAAGCCACAAAGCTAGTTAAAGGACAGGGATTAGCAAAGTTAATGGCCGAATCAAACTTGCACGTCTTAGACATAAATCTAATTGCCGCTATGTCCGATGAGAATGAGGAAGGTTCATCAATTCAGGTATCTGAAATGTTTGCTCTTTCTTCGTGGTATTCAGACAGCATATATGTGCTTCAAAATTTGTCACCACCACCCGGCATGACTAGAAACAAAGCTAGAACTCTCAAATTAAAGGGTGCCAAGTTTTTCATTCTAAATTCTGCACTTTATTAGAAAGATCTCGGTGGTGTTCTTTTGAATTGTTTGGTGGAAGAAGAAGCAAAGCAGGTCATGGAGGATTTCCACGAAGGGGATTGTGGTGGTCACCTTTTTTGGAAAACAACCACAAATAAATTTCTGAGAGCGGGATACTATTGGCCAACATTGTTTGCTGATGTGTATAAGGTTGTCAAGAGCTGTCATAAATGCCAGATTTTTGAAGGCAGAAATTACAGACTTTGCCGCTTAAGCCCATTGAGGTGAGTGCCCCTTTTCAGCAATGGGGGTTGGATTTCATTGGTGAAATTCATCCCGCTTCTTCCGGTCAGCATCGATGGATTCTCACGGCAACAAATTACTTCACGAAATGGATTGAAGAAATTACCACTAGACAAGCTACAGATGCTGTAATTATTTCATTCCTTGAAAATAATATCTTGTCTCGCTTTGGTTGCCCGAATAAATTAATCATTGATAACGCAGCAGCTTTCAAATTGAAAAGGATGGTAGAGTTTTATGATAAATATCACATCATTTTGGGTCACTCAACTGCCTATCATCCGCAAGGCAATGGATTGGCGGAGTCCTCTAACAAATCTTTGGTCAACATCCTTAAGAAGCTGCTGGAAATCAAAAAGAAGAGTTGGCAGAAGAAGTTGGTCAATGCACTTTGGGAAAATCGGGTCAGTCAGAAGAAATCCATTGGTATGTCCCCCGTTGAGCTTGTGTATGGAGTTGATTCCTTGTTTCCTACCTCTCTCGCAGCCCCTGTAGTCAAAATTCTTCAGGAAGCCGGCAGTGAATATGATCCTATGCAGAGAAGATTGAATCAAATGATCCATTTACAGCAAACCAGAGAAGAAGTTTTCCAAAACACATCTAAGTTGCAGGAGAAAATTAAGAAAATTTATGACAGAAAAGCAAAGGCAAACAAATTTCAGCTAGATGATGTAGTACTGAGGTGGGATGCAAGGAATGAGGACAAGGGTAAGCACGATAAATTTGAGAATCTCGAGAAAGGTCCCTTCAAGATTGCAGCATATCGGGGTTAAAATGCCTTTCTTCTTAAGGAAATGAATGAGGAAGATTGTCCAGGAGGGCCGATCAATGGTCGGCTGCTCAAGCGGTACCACTTCTGAGTTGTTTCTATTGTTTCCATCATCACTGTAAATACCATTTTATTTGAGTTTTGGTTTGAGTTTGTCCAGTCAGTTTTTGAGTCATTTTAAGTCCAAATTTGAGTCAGTCTGAGTCAAGTTTCAGTCAATAAATGAGTCAAGAGTTGTATGTCATTTGTTAAAATGATGACTCCATAGCCCAATGGACAAAGGCACTGTCTGCTCTCCCAAAGATTTTTCGTTCTTGGCACCTCCAAGGAGCTACCATCCCCCATTGGAGCCAATGTTAGAGTCGGTCTTGTCAGTCCTCCATCAGAGATCAAAACTCTTTCTGCATTTCATTTTTAGGTGTCTCGCTCCATTCACTCAGCTACATTCCGCTAGGGGCATGCCATAACCTAAAGAAAGGGCCTATCATTCATTCCCCTCATGTCTTGTACCTGTTGGCTCAGGTATTTTCATCAATGTGTATTAAAATCCATGACAGTCAATGTTTGATCTTTTAGTGGACGAGAGTAATTTTAGTCATTAAGTCTAGGGATTAGTCATTAGGTCTCCAAAAAATGTCCAATAAAGCCAGCAAGGTCAGAGGGAGGCTCTTATGAAGTTGTGATTCAAATATTTTCATCGTCATATCGATAGATTACGACTGTTCTTCAAAACTCTATTTTGAAGAAAAGTCAACATTTTGTCATTTGTAAAAATTTTCAAAAGTTTCTCAGTGGATTTCTCCAAGCGCAGCCCTGGTCTCCTTAGCCAAATTCCATGTCAGCTACCCTTGCAAAAAATCACCAAAAAATTTCATCATTTTAGTCAAAGAAATAAAAAAGAAGTGTTAAAAGCAGAATTGTATTAATTGTGAAAAAGTGTCAAAGTGAAAACATTACAAAATGGGTTTTGGAAGAAGAAAAAATCAAATCCAACTCTTGCAACATATTTCTCCAAGTTATATAAATCATTTGGGTCAAGTTACATTCATAAATCTCATAGCAAAGTCGAGTTTGGAGGTTGAAGAGCAAACAACAGTTCGAAAAGGCCGTGGCTGTGTTAAGAATTGGAGCGTGGCACACAGGTGGAGGGGCATGACGCACTGGGGATTTCCACCCAGTGTTAAATTGAATGGGTGCGACGCACACAGAGAGCGTGGCGCATTGGGTTCTTTGCGTGGCGCATATACACAGAAGCTCGATTTTTCTCAGAACTTGCAACCAATCGCCTTCAATCCCTTGAACTTGCTAGGTGGGGTCAATATCTCAATGTTTCATCCATTTTTATGTTAGCATGATGATAGTAAATGGTGGCTTATGGTTGCACCAATACTCTTAAACCCTACCACTTAAAATCATCAAAGCAAATGTTGTTAGGGTTACAAAGTCATTGTGTTGGTGCCAAGGTTCTTCCTCCATTTCATTTTTCCTTCTTACCCTCATTCCCTTCTTCCCTATTCCATTTTTTCCATTTCTCCCTATCCTAAAATGCTACTAAAATCCTATTCCCTATCCCCTCCTCACATTTGTCAAAAGTAAAACCCCAAACCCTACTCCATATAAAAATCTCCTAAACTCCCTACTCCCTAAATAAAATTCCTCCTCATAGTCCCTAATCCCTTCATATTATTCCCTTTCCTAACAATCCCTTGTTGTATTTTCCTCTTGGTGACAGATTTTAACACATCAAAAGAGCAGTTCAAGCACAGTTCATACACAATAGTCATCTTGTCTTCAGGGTATTTGGTATAGCAATCATGGCATCTGAGCATTCATCGGACTATGAGGTGGAAACCCAAAGTGACTCTCCCTTGGAAGAACAGGCACCCTGGAAGCCTCATAAAAGTGGTAGACATGTGAGAGAGGAACCGACCACCCTTACAGAATTGCAGGCCTGTCCTCTTGCTATGTTATGTTTTCAGCATAAGTCATGCTATGAGTTCTGTCAAAAGGTGGAAAGTGTACAATTTCATCATGAGTTGGCTCATCCTTTTGTGCTGCACTTGCATGGAGATCAAGCTATCTTGGTGTTGAAGCCCCAAAAATCGGGTCGAAAACAAGGGGGATACCCGCCAGGTCCGGACCTTGGTTGGCAGCTCCTTGTCCATTTGGTATAGCAGGTCCAACTGGGGATAATGGGAGCAGTTTCCCAATCTATGGGTGTGTGTGTGTAGAATTGGATGTTGCTGATCTAACAGTTCCTATCTAAGCTATTCTAATTCAAACTTTAATATAATTCTATGCTATTGTAATCTAATAAAAACATCACATCTAATCTATGCTAACCCGGGATGTAATTCTTCTATTATGCGATCTAAAGAGATTTCAAATAACAACTGGTAATAAAGATCATTCAGTGATTATAAGAAAGGAAATCAATGAAGATGAACCACTTCGCATAAAAAGTTAGGCAAAACAGTTGTGAACAGCATATCGCATAATAAGCTATTCATACATTAAACATAAATAAATAGCTACCACCATACAAAAGTGCCAAATGATAACTCAAGCATTCATGCAATAACATATAAACAACTAAAAACTGTATATCACTTTAACATATAAGCAGAAATGGTCAAGAGATAAAAGTACCATTTATGACTGGTCCTACTCATAAGCTTCAAGCAACAATGATTTATCTCTCCTTGCTCTAACATCTACTAAGAGTACATAAGTGCAACATCAGTAGCAGATATCAAATGCAAACATCAACAAATCTTGATCTATTCATTCACCAAAACCTTCGCTGAGGGTGAAAAAGTGCATGTTCTGAGGACAATTCTTTGATAAATTTCTGGACCCTTCTCTAAATGCATGAGAAGGGTTTAAATACTACTAACTAAATAACTTAATTACACAGATTCAGGATATGGTTTAAATGACCACCCTTTTTCTAAGCAAAATTATTTCTAAAAATTAAATCTAATATCTAACTGTTTCTGCATTTGCTCCTTAATGTTGCGAGCATTCAATATTTGCCTGGGTAGAGTCGGCTGACTGTCTTCCGCTTTTGGTTAAGCTAAGCAAACAGAAATGGCAAGAGCTGGCAACATCTTTTCAGCAAAATAGAAGATATACTTGAGAATCATCTTTTGGCTATGTGGATTTACTGTGTATGCTCAGTAATAATCCAAATTCCACTTGGTTAACCCTCAGATTCCCTCTGCCTTTGCTTCCTTGCATTTTCTGGGCTTACGAGTGACTGAGCAATTAGGGACTTTTCTTTTTGAGCAATTTTCTCAGCGATGCGTGATTAGCGCTAGGCGCTAATCGCGCATCGGAAACTGCCTCTGTTCTTTGATCCGGGCCTTTCTGGTGCGTTTTTCGCCTTTAGCACCTTTTCCTTCACCGGGTATAAGCTTCAAAATTTTGTGAACATACTGCTTTCGTGAGCTTCTGACCTTGAGCATTAAATCGCCTGTTGATATCAGCATTGTTCAACTATTCATTCAACCATGGCTCTGACTGAAAGATCTGTAATGGATAGCTCAGCAGCGCTCTGGAATTTGCGGCTCTGTTGCATGCGGTATCCGTTCATGAGGGCATTTCTTCTCTATTTCTGAGTATTGGAGCTTTACCCTTTTCCTTAATTGCTTCCTGCACATTGCTTCATGTTGTTCCTGTTTTTCGTTCCTGCAATTCACACATGAGGAGAGAGTAATGATAATAAAAATTGACAAGAAAGCTCTGAGTTCTACGGATGTACAAAAACATGCCACCTTACGTGAACTAACTCTTCAAAAAACACAAAACTATCTTTCATTAACACTTGGAGTATCATTCATTAATTTCCATTAAAGCGCGTATCCAATTTTTGGTTTATGGACATCTTTTCTTGAATGCTGAGCCGGGGAAAATTTGCGATGGTCAATTTTTGCGATTCGCATCATAGTATCGTGTTATCGCATTTTCATCAAGATGTGTTATCGCAGGGTTGCTCGATCACGTTTATCGCGCGATCGCAAGATCGCAGATCGCAGTATCGCGTTATAGAATGATCGCAGATTGTTACAATCATTAAATGGTTGTGTGTGTTTTTTTCATGCGATATTGTGATATGTGATATCGCATATCGGCCATCGACGATTTTTTAAGGTTTTCGAATATGATCATTTCTTAATGCATGCGATGCGATGGAATTCGCGTCGCACTCTCGCAGTTTATCATTTTACTCACAAGGAAATGTCCTATTTTCTTCGCGCGATGCGATGTTTCCTTAAGGAGTAGAATACATAAGCCTTAATTGAATTTTTTGAATTTTTTACTAAGGGTCCCCACTTACCTAGTGTTATTGCTAATACTAAATAAGGAGGGGGGTTGTTGGTGGCCACAACAATTGGCGATTCACTTGGAAGAATCAGTTATCTTTGTTTTTCTATTGAATTTTCCAAATTTCCAAAACAGAAAAATTTTCAGAAAATTAAACTTTGTTATGGAAAGATAGAGTACATTATGCTTTAAACTGTCAATGATATTTTGTTTCAACCTCTTTCTATTCTAATTATTTGCTTCCTCAGGCCAGTCCTTGTATTTACATCAGCCATTACTTGGTCTTGTAAAGATAAAATAAAGTCTCCTCTGTAAAGCAATTTTAAATATGCTCATTTGTCGTAGGTAGAGCCTCTACTGCCAACAGACATTTATAGCCTCGACAGGGTTACCTGTTACCCAACAATGATCCTGTATCCTACTTATGGTGACCTACAACTTTTAAAGAAAAATCCATATCCACACTTATTGCTTTGATTTTCTTTTTATTCTTAAAGAACAATGTCTTGGTTTGGTAGCCAAATTATGACACAGTCACTCACTTGATTCATAACTTTGCTGAACAAGCTGGCTCGTGATGAGACCCCTTGTCTTTTGATTGCGAAAATCTTGAGTCATTGCCCTATTGTGGTGGACAATATTGGAAAAGTCAGCAAGTTATAATATCTGTGATCATGATAATCTGGCTCACGATGAGACCTCTTATTCTTCAAGATATAGTGTATCCTTGGATTATTCCTCTGAAAGCTGGGATTTCCTTAGCAGGGAGGAAGTCATTGTTTCCTTAAGATAGCTTTGGACGACAATAATAGAGTTTTTTGGAAACAGCTGTTCTACAGAGAATCTTTATTTTGTTATTGATACCTTTCATTGTACTGAGATAAAACAATTTCTTCACTAAAGGTTGCTTTCATCAAATTTTTTGAAGTTGAAACTAGTATCATATCTAGGCTAAAGTTTTTAACTGTATCTGTCAATAATAAAGATCAATTTTCCAAAATATTTGTTATTTATACAAGCGAAAAGTTCAAAATCTGAAAGAGAATTGGTGTCTTTTTCGTAAATACCTAATGTAACCACTTACAACTGGTTTTATTATGAAAAGAAAAACTATTCTACAAAAATAGAAGAATGATCTTCTATGGAAAATATTTCTTGAGAATTTGTCCATTAACGGGCAAAGGATCCCTCTTACCTGCTAAATCCTGTAACACAAATGTTGATGGACCTATGACTTCAACAATCTGAAAAGGACCAAGCCACATCCTTTGAAATTTTGAATGTTTTCCCTTTTCTTCATGAGCCTTGTCCCACTTTAAAACTAAATCTCCCATCAGAAAATCTTTTCTGGTCATTATGTTTGAATCAAAAGACGATTTTACTAGCGCTTGATGATGAGCATGCGTTTTCTTAGCTTGTTCTCATTGTTCTTCTAATTTAATTATTTCCATTTGTCTTAGCTGTAAGGAGGAAGTGGGTACTTCATCAATGTATTGTACTAAAGACAAAGAGGGAATGGCTAAGTGAGTCAGAAGAACCACTTCTTTCCCATAAACTAAATTAAAGGGAGAAGTGCCAATTGAAGCTTTTTGCGTTATCCTATCTGCCCATAAAGCATATATCAAAGCCTTGTGCCAATTCTTTTGATTCTGGTCAACTGTTCTTTTAATAATCCTAATTAGGTTTTTATTTGTTGACTAAGCTAACCCATTACCTTGTAGATAGTAATTGGCTAAATATTTAAGTTTGAATCCTCTTTTAAGTGCAAATTCAGTCATTGCATTTCCAGAAAAGTATGATGCATTATCAAACATTAAAGCGGATGGCAATCCAAACCTAGTGATTATAAATTGATCTATGAACTCAATAATATTTTCAGAATTATCCGTCTTGAGCGGAACTGCTTCTACCCATTTAGTAAAATAATCTATTGCCGTGAGAATGCATCTATGCTGCTTAGAAGAGTGAGGAACGATCTCACCTATTATGTCCAAGCCCCACTGACTGAAAGGTTGCTCGATGTTTACCAGTTGTAGTGGCAGGGACGGCTTCTTCTGTCTTCCAGCAGTAGTTTGGTAGACTTGACATCTTCTCACGTAACTGTGCGAGTCTTTGAAAAACGTGGGCCAGTAATATCCTGCACGTAAGATTTTATGTGCAGTAGCATCTCCAGCATAGTGTCCGCCTACTGGCCCATCGTGGAGTTCCTGCAAAACTTTTTCAGCTTCAACTTTCTCAAGACACCTAAGAAGAACAGAATCATAATTTTTTCTAAAAAGAATATCATTTATGAGCTGATATTGTTTAGCTTTCAACCTTAGGGCTCTTTTCTTAGTATGATCAAGGTGTGAAGGAGTTCTTAAGATAATAAATGACATCAGCATATAATGATTCTGCATCATTTAGGCTTACCTCACACATTTGTACCTCTTCAGATGGAATTTCAGAAATTTGTGATGCTCCGGCCAGCATTTTGCAGAAGCCTTGACCTCTTACAATGTTTGTTGGTTTGATCTCAAGGTCATATTCTTGTAAGGCAGTAACCTAATTGACCCTTTTCTCACCCACATCCTCCTGTACTAGAAAATTCCTTATTGCTAGGAATGGTACTATGATCTTAGTATGGGTTTTAAGTAAGAAAGGTCTGAAGTATTTGACCGCTTTGAAAAAAGCATAAGCTTGTTTCTCCACGTCTGAATAATTGAGTTCAGCACCCTGTAAATTTGAGCTAAAAAACGCAATTGGAGCTTCCGCTTTTTCTTGATTTGCTTGAGTTAGAATCGTAGCATATGACTTATCTGAGGCAAATGTGTATAAAATAAAAGGCTCTGAAAAATTCGGGGTTGCTAAATATGGAGCATTAATAATAGCTTGCTTGATCAGATTGAATGCTTCATGTTCATCTTGACCCCATTTAAAATTTGAATTCTTTTTAATCATGGTTTGCAAATGAGACACGATTTGTGAAAAATCTGGAACGAATCTCTTTACAAAATTGATTTGACCAAGGAAAGATTGCATGGCTTTTTTGTTATGAGGTAGGGATATTTCAGAAATTTCTTTGATTCTGTCGGGATCAATGTGAATACCGGATTTTGACACTATGAATCCTAGAAGTTTCCCTTCACTTAGTGCGAAAAAATATTTCTTTGGGTTAAGTGAAATTCCATACCTTAAACACCGTTGAAAGATTTGTTTCAGGTCTTTGAGATGGTCGCTTCGCTTCTTGGAGTACATTGTTATATCATCCAAATAAGTTACTACAGATTTATTGACTAAACCTTTGAATGTGATGTCCATGGCTCTCTGAAATGTGGCACCAACATTAATCAAACCAAATGGCATCTTCCGATATGTGTATGTGCCCCATTTAGTTCTGAATGTGGTTTTCAACTGATCATCAGGATGTACCAACACTTGATTGTATCCTGAAAATCCATCCAAGAAAGACATTAATTCTGAGTCTGCCACTGCCTGCAATATCTGCTCCATAGGTGGAAGAAGAAAATTGTCTTTTTGACAGGCTTTGTTAAGGTTCCGAAAGTCAATGCAAATCCTAATATCTCCGTTTTTCTTTCTAACGGGTACCATATTGGAGACCCATTTGGAATGTCTGACGGGAAATATTATCCTGGCTTTCAGTAACTTATTGAGCTCAGTTTTTATCTAATTTTCTAAATTGGGGTGGATCTTTCTCAGCTTTTTTTGGACAGGTTTTTCATTATCGATCATGGGAATAGTATGCTAGATGATAGAAGTGTCGTATGTTTTCAGCTCATCATAATTCCAGGAAAAAACATTTTTATATTGTCTCAAAAGACGAATATACGCTAGTTTCTCTTCAGGGGCTAGGCTGAGGCCTAGATTAATGTTTTGTGGTTTAGCATCAGTTCCTAGGTTTACTAATTCGTAGTTCAAGGTTGAACTGTAGAGTTTTGAATTGGTAGACCTCTTAAATCGATATATCAAATCGTATAAGTCTTCTAACTTGACCACCGACTTAGGTATAGCATTATTAGTGCTATTTTGTTGCAATTGTCGATCGTGCTGGTCTTCGTCAATTATTTGATTGGAGTAGGATCCTTCAGACGTGAGGAAATTTACGATGTCAGGATCGTCATTGAATACTCTCCAATTTGTGATATTGTCAGGAATGGACGATCTAAAGATTAATTCTATTGAGAATCTATCTGGACTAAAATCTTCGGAGGGAATAAGCTTAGAAGCTACGTTAGCCAAAAGGTCCGCACTTGCATTTTAGAGTCTGGGGATTGAAGAAATATTAAACGCTATGAAATGCTCAGTCAGATCTTGTACTAAAGATTGATAGTGTTTTAAATGACTTGATAAGCAATTTATAGTGTTACGTACCTGTTTAACCACAATCTCAGAGTCTCCAAAAACTTGAAGATACTTGACATCTAACCCGATTGCTTTGTACAGGCCTTGAACCAAAGCCTCGTATTCTGCTGTATTGTTTGTGCAATTGAATTCGAGTCTGCATGTGAGCATGATTTTATCTCCTTCTGGACTAATCAGAACGCATCCTGCTCCTGCTCCTTCGTTAGATCTAGAGCCATCAAAACATAATTTCCAAAACACAGATTTATTTACAGGTTTATCTAAAAAATTAATACATTTCGAACTATCAGTTTGAGAAAAAATTTCGACTTGGGACAAAATAGAGTGTTCTAAATAGGGTGACGCATGAGCATTGAAATTTCCGAGGAAAGAATCTACGAAGTAATTTCCAATGATGCTGTTGTTATACACTACTGGTTCATTTTCTCCCTCTAACTCCGTTACTATGTACTTCTGGTGTAGCTCTCATTCAACTTTTATTTGATTCGGTTTACCATTGTAGGGCAGCCACATGTGCGACCAATCGGTTGCGAAGTATCCATGGAGTTTTTTTGACCAATCCCTGCTAAGAATTAAGCCATAGAATTCTGGGATATCAACAACTAGAATGTCAATAACTTGACATACCTTCAGGTTGGATGACAATCTTATGGTTACTTGATTTAGTTCGCCTATCACTTCGACTTGAGATCGATCTAGCTGAACTATGCACACTGCGGATTTCTGTGGTTGAACATTTAACCTGGCACATATAGATTTGGGAAAATATTCGATGAAGCACCGAAATCTACCAAACAATTGTGCACATTTTTATTGAAGATTTCATAAGTAAGGAGAAACGGGGGAGTGTGAGATCTTGATCTTCCTCCAATCAAGGTGATGTCATTTGGATCAATCTTATTGATCGCGTTAGTTGGAGGTCTTCCCATGTTGTGGGAAGCTTGAGAAAGTATAGTAGTAGGCAAAGGTGCAACTGGCACGGCATGTAATTCTTTCATCATTATCTTTTGTTGATGTTTCAACTTGTTTAGTTTGTAAAGGGTGATATTAGCCCTAGTCTTCTTCATGTCATCAATAATATTGTACTCCATTTCATTCGACACTATCAGTGTTTTCGATGGAGTCGTTTCATCAGCTTGGCCTGGGCTAGTTTGGGTCGCTTTAGATGTCGTTTTCTTTGTTGCGACTTTATCCTTTGTTGCAAAGCTTGCACTCTTCGGCTTGGGGGTAGTTTGGGGAGGATCAAGCTGATTTTTGCTTCGTGTGCTAACTGGAAATACTTCTTGATCTTCTTCATGTGGGAGGATGAAATCCCACATTCCTTGTAATTCCACAAATTCTTCGTCATCGGTCTTCCCTTCAGTGGCAATTTCCTCTTCCTCTTCCTCGGATTCAGCATTTGAAATGGCATTGGGTGGCTTTGCATCCATTGAAGGACCTCTTTTAAAAGCTCTATAGGGCTTTTTCGAAGAAGTTTCTGCTACTTGCTTTTTTATGTCGACCATCTCATTGGACATGGTCTTTAGAACTTTCTATAATCCTTCCAAATCAAAAGGATCTTTTGCTTGTTTCTTCTTGGAGTCTTCCTTAAAGGTGACTTTTTTGGACTTACGTTCCTCTATCGCGGATCTCTTTTCATTCGTTTCTCTACTGCTATCGCCTCTTTCATGTTATCAGCTAAGGTTATTTTATTTGCCTTGTCCACGAAGATTGTTATGTTCGATGGTAGAGCAGTAATATACCATTCACATCGTACTTCTTCGTTGGGCTGGGAAGCAGTAGGAATTTTGTTGAAAATTTTGTTGAACCGTAAATTGAAATCCTTAATAGGCTCTCTAGCTTCGGCTTTAAGATTGGATAGGTCATTGATTAACGTTGTCGTTGATCTGTCATCACCAAACTTGGTTAGGAATTGGTCCTGGAAGATGTCCCAACTTGTGATGGATCCGGAGGGTAATGAAAAGTACCATGACCCAGCTGTCCCTTGCAGTGTATAGGGAAAAAACCAAACAACAACATCTTCATTAGTAACTCCATTGAGATTAATGGAAAGCATGAAGTTGTTTATGTGCTCTTATGCTAGCATGCCTGCCTCGGGATTGAATTTAGGCAGCCATTTCTCAGGATGGGCCGGTATTTGACTCAAGGGTGCAGACATTAAGACTGCCCTAGGGTTGTTCCATGGAGACTAGGCCATTGTTGAACTGCTAACAAAGGAAAGTGCAGAAGATGATCCCTGTGGCTGGGAGGATGAGGATACTACGATTGTAGATGATTGAAGAGGGGTTGTGGGGGTTCCAGTGGACGGATGGATGATGATCTGGAGTGGAGGTGTGGATGGTTGACTTCGCGGTGAAGTAGTTGAGATGGATGATGCAGACGAAAGAGCCTCACTGTCAGACTCTTGCGGTGATTTCCTTGCTCTTTTCCTGGTGGGAAGAGGTAATTCGGTTGGCTGGACACCAAACTTTTCACTCTTTAGCCTGGTCAGGGGATGAGCATGATTGTACTGCGAAGTCACGCTGCCTTGAGATTTATCAGGCCTCTGAGGAGATATGGAAAATCGCTGAAGTTTGTAAATCAGGGATTCGACTCAGGAAGTTCAATGATAGATTGGTCTGAAATATCCGGGTGTGTAGCAATGGTTGATACTCGAGCGACTTCTGACTCTGGATTTAAATGTAATGGGGAAGTCGGGGGAGATGATGAGGGAAATTTACTCTCAGAATGGTATTCAGATTTTGATTTACTTTCCATTCATAGTTTAGGTCCTCCTTCTAGCGCAAAATATGTTGAAGCCTCAAAAATCGGGTCGACAACAAGGGGGATACCCGCCCGGTCCGGACCTTGGTTGGAAGCTCCTTATCCGTTTGGTATAGTGAGTCCGACTAGGGATAATGGAACCAGTTTCCCAATCTATGGGTGTGTGTGTGTAGAATTGGATGTTGCTGATCTAAAAGTTCCTATCTAAGCTATTCTAATTCAAACTTTAATATAATTCTATGCTATTGTAATCTAATAAAAACAGCACATCTAATCTATGCTAACCCGGGATGTAATTCTTCTATTATGCGTTCTAAAGAGATTTCAAATAACAACTGGTAATAAAGATCATTCAGTGATTATAAGAAAGGAAATCAATGAAGATGAACCACTTCGCATAAAAAGTTAGGAAAAACAGTTGTGAACAGCATATCGCATAGTAAGCTATTCATACAATAAACATAAATAGATAGCTACCACCATAAAAAAGTGCCAAATGATAACTCAAGCATTCATGCAATAACATATAAACAACTAAAAACTGTATATCACTTTAACATATAAGCAGAAATGGTCAAGAGATAAATGTACCATTTATGATTGGTCCTACTCATAAGCTTCAAGCAACAATGATTTATCTCTCCTTGCTCTAACATCTACTAAGAGTACATAAGTGCAACATCAGTAGCAGATATCAAATGCAAACATCAACAAATCTTGATCCATTCATTCACCAAAACCTCCTCTGAGGGTGCAAAAGTGCATGTTTTGAGGACAAGTTTTTGATAAATTTCTGGACCCTTCTCTAAATGCATGAGAAGGGTTTAAATACTACTAACTAAATAACTTAATTAAACAGATTCAGGATACGGTTTAAATGACTGCCCTTTTTCTAAGAAAAATTATTTCTAAAAATTAAATCTAATATCTAACTATTTCTGCATTTGCTCCTTAATGTTGCGAGCATTCAATATTTGCCTGGGTAGAGTCGGCTGGCTGTCTTCCGCTTTTGGTTGAGCTAAGCAAATAGAAATGGCAAGAGCCAGCACCATCTTTTCAGCAAAATAGAAGATATACTTGAGAATCATCTTTTGGCTATGTGGATTTACTGTGTATGCTCAATAATAATCCAAATTCCACTTGGTTAACCCTCAGATTGCCTCTACCTTTGCTTCCTTGCGTTTTCTGGGCTTACGAGTGACTGAGCAGTTAGGGACTTTTCTTTTTGAGCAATTTTCTCAGCGATGCGCGATTAGCGCTAGGCGCTAATCGCGCATCGAAAACTGCCTCTGTTCTTTGATCCGGGCCTTTCTGGTGCGCTTTTCGCCTTTAGCACCTTTTCCTTCACCGGGTATAAGCTTCAAAATTTTGTAAACATACTGCTTTCGTGAGCTTCTGACCTTGAGCGTTAAATCACCTGTTGATATCAGCATTGTTCAACTATTCATTCAACCATGGCTCTAACTAAAAGATCTGTAATGGATAGCTCAGCAGCGCTCTGGAATTTGCGGCTCTGTTGCATGTGGTATCCGTTCATGAGGGCATTTCTTCTCTGTTTCTGAGTATTGGAGCTTTACCCTTTTCCTTAATTGCTTCCTACACATTGCTTCATGTTGTTCCTGTTTTTCGTTCCTGCAGTTCACACATGAGGAGAGAGTAATGATAATAAAAATTGACAAGAAAGCTCTGAGTTCTATGGATGTACAAAAACATGCCACCTGACGTGAACTAACTCTTCGAAAAACACAAAATTGTTTTTCATTAACACTTGGCGTATCATTCATTAATTTCCATTAAAGCGGGTATCCAATTTTTGGTTTATGGACAACTTTTCTTGAATGTTGAGCCGGGGAAAATTTGCGATGGACAATTTTTGCGATTCGCATCGCAGTATCGCATCATCACAGTATCGTGTTATCGCATTTTCATAAAGATGTGTTATCGCAGGGTTGCCCGATCACGTTTAAGATCGCAGTATTGCGTTATCGCAAGATCACAGATTGTTACAATCGTTAAATGGTTATGTGTTTTTTTTCATGCGATTTTGCGATATGCGATATCATATCGGTCATCGGTGATTTTTTAAGGTTTTCGAATATGAGCGTTTCTTAATGCATGCGATGCGATGGAATTCATGTCGCACTCTCGCAGTTTATCATTTTACTCACAAGGAAATGTCCTATTTTCTTCACGCGATGCGATGTTTTCTTAAGGAGTAGAATACATAAGCCTTAATTGAATTTTTTGAATTTTTTACTAAGGGTCCCCACTTACCTAGTGTTATTGCTAATACTAAATAAGGAGGGGGGTTGTTGGTGGTGACAACACTTGGCTGGTGTCACCTTCACACTTACACCAGAATCCGTCTCATTGCCAACCGGTATACCGAACATTGGTGAACCATGGCACAAGAAAAAGAAGATTGATCGACAGCATTATGAGCCATACATCAAAACCAGTTTCTTAAGGCATCTCAAGAGAGTGTTCCCATTCCAGTATCTGAAAGACGAATATGCTCCACTAATGAGATTGATTATGAAATATTTCAGCTGTGAGGGGAGATTCTCTTGTCTTTATGCTTATCACATCAGGTTTCTCATGCATTTCACCAGGGTATGGATGATGAACATTCTGTATTTCATTTGTCGGAACATAGAGAGGATGACCACCTTTATACAGCGCAAAACACCTCAGCAGCAACTTAACAGTGTCTATCATTTTGCTCTTATTAAGATTTTGGTGGTTCATCAGCTTGGATTGCAGGGCATCACTTGGGATGATTTCATCTCGCGTGATTTCTTCAGAGCTTCATGGAGAGTAATAGAGGTTAAGCATGAGGGTGAACCTTCTCATCGGTATGAGCACCATGAGACTGCTAGTGTGCTGGTTTTCATCACATATCAGAAAGGCACCAGACTTTTGTTTGCAGCGGCAAAGTGAGTGTTATCTCCACCCGAGGTGGAAGGGTCCTCGCTTCCTCCATCAGCATCACAGGAATAGTACAAAGGCAAGGAGCCAATGCAGGATGAGGGGCCTTCAGGTGAGCCATCAGGTGAACGAGAGACCGAATTCGTTCTCCTTCATGATGACGATACATATACAGATCCGACAAGTGCACAGCTTAAAGAGATCATCCAGGAGCAGCAAGCAGAGATTCAAGCCTTGTCCCTTGATTTGGAAAGAGCCAAATGGAACATGAAATATCTAGAGCAGAGGAAAAAATAGCTGGAGGATCAGCAAGTGATCATGGAGCTACAAAACATTCATGAGCATCACCAAGCTGCACAAAGGAGAAGAGTTGAGCTCACGTCATTGGAGCAAGAGATTAATGAGGATCGGGAGGCCAATCTCGAGAGAGTTAACATGCACTAGAGAGGCTGCTGGACAAGGCTGACAAGGACCATTCACTATTGAGACACATGGCTTTCCACTACATGGCGCGAAACAAAGTGTGCAAGGCCCAAATTAGGAATTTGAAGGCGAAATTGAGGAAAGCAATCAAGAAGAAAAAGAGGCAAAGGGAGCTCGATCGACTTCAGATATTGGCTTAAGAATTTTTGGCCCAGCATAACACTTGATAAGGAAGCTCCAGCCCAAATTTCAAGAAATTTGGGGCATTTTTGGTGTTTTTGGAAATTTATGTGCAAAAAACAGGGTTTTTCTCCCTGTGCGCCGCGCCACCTGGCGCGCGCTTACAATAGGGAGCTCCAAATGACAAATGGTTTGCATTTTTGGATTTTCCATGGAAAATCACGAATGTTGGTGCATGGCCCAGAAGTTTGGGCCAGTTTTGAGTCCTCAGGAGGTCAAAAACACCCAAAAAATGACCTCTCTGCCCCTATTTTGACACACAGGAAGTAGTCTTGGGAGGTTGCAGTTTTGGAGGGGAAAATGGGTACCAAATTCAGAAATTCAACTTGGGTTGGAGAGTAGACAGGTAGGGATTTCCAAAAAGAACACTTGGGCTCAATTTGGACTTTGGAAAGTGCCTTAAAACTAGCTCCAAAGTAGCGCGATGCATATAGTTTTTGGTGCAGCGCACAGAGACCCCAAGGCCAAAATCGCTCCCACTTCGCGAAATTTCGATTCCAAATTTTCTCCAAGTGGGCCCACTCATTTACAATACATTTTTCCTGGCATTAAATGAAAAGTTTAAAAATAATTTTTGGCTTCTATCCAAGTGGCCAAATGAAGGCGAACAGCCACCCACAAAATCTATGCTCATATTTGCTCTTTTCTAATTGGTCTTCATAGAAAATTGAATGTAACTGCTGATGGTTGGCTCTTCATTGCCTGAGTTGATCGACCTTCCCATGGAAAAGCTTATTTATTGTATTGATAGTCATTTTGTAAAGGGTTGGAATTTCTGGGAAACTGTGGGAGATAAACCCAGTCACTCACTGTACATTTTGACAGAGAATTAATGAAAGATTGCAGCTCTGGTTCATGAGATTCCTGTGGCATGAGTTTAGAAAATGTATCTTCTTTATGTTTCATATGTATTTCGTTATGTTTTGTATTATCATTCATATTCATTTCCACTGAAAGCTTTCTGAGTAAAAAGGTAGAATTCAGTGTGCTACTCTGCCTTGGGATAGTTTTCACGTTATATGTTTTCTTCTGTTGAAAAGGATTCATGTATTTATGCCCTTTTCACACTCTTAAACAATCTCTCGACTTCATGTTATTTCGAATCTAATTGCTAGACTTTCCACCTGTCTTGCCTCACAAAATAATCTGCGTCTTTGAGTTAAATTCTCTGCTCATGCTGTTCCTTGGTCCCACACATCCCAGAAAACTCAGTCATTCTTCAAAATACCTCAATCATACTTTTTTACCTAGCCTAAAATCAGTGTCAATTTTTTGTGTCATCTCAGACCCTATTGTTTATTTTCCTAAGCATGACCCAAAGAGAGCCCTCTCCTGTTCTGGTAGGGCTAGCTACCAAACTGAGCGTGGTTTGTGGTTACCGTGAATTTTGCCTTCCTTCAGCCTAAGGTAGATTTAGGTGCTAACACAAGGAAGCTTACCACTCACAACTATAAAAATAGAAGTGTTGTTGCTCCTAGCCTTCCACAACCTATAAGGTTGACACCACAACAATTGGAAGAGAAAAAGAGAAAAAGGGCTTTGTTACAGTTGTGATAGCAAATACACTATAGGTCATAAGTGTGCTGAGAAGAAATTAATTTACGTAGATTGTGAAGAGGAGGAAGAAAAGGAACAAGAAACATCAAAATAAGAGGATATACACTAGGAACCAACCCCAAATAAAGAATAAATGAATCTGACCATATATTTTAAAGCATTAGTAGGAATTACCACTCCTCAAACTCTCAATTTAGAAGGACATATCAAGAAGAAAAAGGTAATAGTGTTGATTGATTCAAGTAGTACCCATAATTTTATTCATTATAAGATAGCCAAGGAAATGAATTTCTTACTATATCTAGCACTAGAGCATCAAGTGTTGGTTGCAAATGGGGGAACCATAAATTTATCTGGAAAATTCCATAATATCAAGCTATCCATGGGAGAATATGTATTGAATAGTCCAATGTTTTCCATTCCAATGGGTGGTGCTAATGTTGTACTAGGAGTCCAATGGTTATAATATTTGGGTACGATAGCTTTTAATTTTCAAGAACTTTTCTTGATTTTTTTTTGGGAAGGAAAGGAAGTTGAATTAAGGGGTATTGCAGGGAAACTAGGAAAGATAATTAGCTCTAATGGCATGAAAAATATTCTAAAGAAAGAAAAACGTGGCGTAATTACACAATTATGTTCACTAGAGGTTCAAACATCAAAATCATCTATTTCTCCAAATCTCCAAAAAGTTGTGTACAATCATTCCAAGTTATTTGAGACTCCCAAAGGCCTCCCACCTATTCATGATCATGATCATGCTATTCATTTGATTCCAAGAAGTGTTCCTCCAAACATCAGGCCTTACAGATATTTCTATGCCTAAAAGAGTGAAATTGAACATATGGTTATAGAAATGCTAGAGGTTGGTATAATTTAACCTAGTCAAAGTTCTTTCTCTGCTCCGGTATCATTGGTGCATAAGAAGGATCATGGTTAGTTTTCCTGTATTATAGGGAGCTCGACAAGCTCACTATTAAAGATAAATTTCCCATTCCTATCATTGATGAATTATTGGATGAATTACATGGAGCAATTTACTTCACGAAGTTGGATATTCATTCAAGTTGTCATCCACCATCCATCACATCATCTTTAAGAGAAAATTCTAAGGTTCAAGCAGTGGAAGATCACATCAATCATCAACAACAAGTTCTCCAACTCTTAAAGGATAACCTCACTTTGGCATAGAATAGAATGAAACAATAGGAAGATCAACATCACAGCGAAAGAAGTTTTGATGTAGGTGACTGGGTATTTTTACGACTACAACCATACAAACAATTTCCCCTCAAGCAATCTAAGAAGGATAATGAATTATCACCAAAGTATTATGGTCCTTACAAGGTGTTGAAAAAGATTGGTACTATGTCATACAAATTGGAGTTTCTTGCATCTTCCTGAGTGAACCCAGTTTTCCATGTTTCATGTTTAAATAAGGTTATAGGTGACAAGCCCCCAGTTCAAACAATATTTCCAGAACTTGACGAGGAAGGAAAAATCATATTGAAACCTAAATTAGTCACGGAAACAAGATTTTGATAGCTACAAAATAGATAAATTTCAAAGTATATCATCAAGTGGAAGAACTTACCCATTGAAGATTCCACATGGGAGGATGATAATTTTATACGAAAGCATATATAACTACTTAAGCATTGATGGCAACACTTTTTTGAAGGAGAGGAGCATGTTAGGTCCCTATAATACTAGTGTATTCTCTCATTGTTATTATCAATGTATCCCCCTTATTGTTATTTTTGTCCCCATGTAGTCCCCATATTGTTATTATTGTGCCCCATAGAAGCCCACTATTGTTATTGTTGTGCCCTTACATTACTATTGTTATGTCAGCTCTGATTATATTGTGGCCCTTTAGACTCCTATATATAGAAAGGATGTTTTGTCATTTGAATCATCCAAGAGTTGTTCATTTGTGTAATTTAAAGGAGGTTTCCACCTTGAAGAGGCTAATTTTGAAGTCCTTGATCTATCTCTTCCTCTATTTAGTGAGATGGTTGCATAAAAGTTTGAGCTCCCAGGTGCAAAATGGAGCTGGTGGGATCCTAGGGATGAGAGACCTCTAACCGATAAGGCGTATGGAGATCTAGGATCTCCCCTAGTCAGAGTATGCCCCAGTTAGCATCCTGCCCACTTTTGTAGTTCCCTGCTCTAGTTGACTGACAGTGATATGACATTAACATTTATTTAGCCCTAAGGCCCGCACTTTATTCTTTGAGAACCTTAGGTTGAGGATCCAAACACATGACTCTATTATTAGTGGTTGCAATATTAGTGGTTGTGATGCTTGTGTATGTTCTCCATTGATATTATGATGATGATAGAACTAATGGTTATGCATGTTCTCTATTGATATTATGATATCTGTAGCATAAATGGTTATGTTTGTTCTCTATTGGTATTGTGATGATTGTAGCATTAATGGTTATGCATGTTCTCTATTGATATTATGATAACTGTAGCATAAATGGTTATGTTTGTTCTCTATTAAATGATGATAATAGCAATAAAGGATATTAATGCTCTCTATTGATATCATGATGATGATAGCTTTGATGGATAGGTATGTTTTCTATTGATGTTACGAGGATGATAGCTTTGATGGATATGTATGTTCCATTGATGTTATGATGATGATAGCCATGATGGATGTGTCCTCTATGTTAGCTACTTACATTAGTTCTGGTTCACAATGAACAATGATGTGAATGACTAGGTGATGTTGATGATGCTATTACGGAATGACTAACAATGAGAAACTTTGTTACTGATGATTATTGAGTATGATAGGAAACCACCAGAGGCACTTGCATATGATGAGTTGATGACACCTGGTTTGATGAAAATTAATATTTTGTCTTTGAAATTCTAAGTCAATTTTGAAACCTGCTATATATATATATATATATATATATATATATATATATTCTAATGATATGTTAGTGGTTTCTGACACAGATTAGTTTCTTGGCTGAATGACTCACATATGGGTGATGGGGTTGTACAATTGGATGGAATTGCATGGGATCGGTGGGACAGTGTCCCTGATCGCATCTGCTAGCACTCCCACCGTGACTTTGGCTAGAAATGTTGAAACACCTTCGCCTTGAAGACCACGATGTCGTGAGGGCAGGTCCCAAATTTGGGTCGCTCATGAGGATTTCACTAGGGGGTGCGCAACAAGGCGGATTCCTTGATCCCCAACACCATGAGTCTCACTATGGTAGGCAACATAAGAGAAGATAGTGGTCTGCATCGTTGCACCTATACTTCCCCTCATAGCCATTATATGCATATAGGGAAAGTGGCATGGCACCCTTAGAACTTCAAGGGAATTTCTTGAAGGGCATGACCAACTTGGAACCCTTGGAATCACAAATAAACTGTTAGGCGTGGCACCATTGGAACTTCAAGGGAAGTTCTTGAAGAGCACGACCAACTTGGCACCCTTGGAATCATTAAAAAAAATTAATTGATAAATATAATCAATATATGAAAACCATGTAAATTCACATCAAGCGGTAATTGATGTAAGAACCAAGGTAATTAAATCAAGAATAAAATTTGGGTAAGGGGATCATAGGAAGAAAAATATTTTACCTTAAAAACTCTACCCTTCCCATGTTGGAAAGTATTAGGTAGATATTGTAACTTAATTAGGTAAAAGGGGGAAAGAGGGACATAAATGTAAGTATAAATATTAATCCTAAAATAGTTAAAACCTAATTAAGAGAAGAGGGTGCTGAATTAAAATAATATTAATAAATTAAATTTTAGAGAAATTTAGAGAACCTTCATGTGGCAACAACCAACATAAGAATATCCATCTAAGAGGAAAATTGAGTTAAATTAGGGAGTAGATAGGGGATCAAATTTGTGACTTATCAGTTGAATTTAGTAATGAACACAATATAAGGAGTATAAAATGGGGATCAAGAGACAACTAGTAGAAGAAATAGGAAGTCTTGTTGGGGGGAGGAAAAATATGATCCTAAACTAAAATTTAAGTAAATAATTTGGGAGATTCTTAGTGAGAGAGTTACACATGGGTGGGCGAATAACCAAACTACGGGATTAAAAAAAATAATTAATTATGCATGAAATTCCAAGTGTCACCTATGAAGACTCCTATAAAGAAGGGGCAGGCCATGGGAGAAAGGACCTTTTCTTTTACCCTATTGTTGGATGGATGAGACTATGTTAGAGTAGTGACTACGAGCTATAGTGAGTTTGGTGAGGTAGAGGAATTTAGAGAGGGGACTCTTGAGCCAAAGAGTTCACTCCTTTACCAACTAATACAGTTCCTCCATTGTACAACCCCATTGCAGCTCGGGGGTCCGCGGGGAAGGAGAGTACCCAAGGAGTAGGCTAGGAGGTCAACCGATGAGTCACTGCATTCAGATTAATCACGTCAACATTCACACTTGGAGACGACTGACAACAAAGGAGTGCAAATAGCGGCAAGTCAAGATTGAATCTCATCTCCTGGTGAACAGTACCTATGTTATTATAATGTTCTTTTATATGACTTCATTATGGCTTTAGTTAATAACATGTTAAATAGATGATATGTTCAATGCAGTGAAATTCAGGGATGTTGTATATAAGTTCTTAATATTTTTGAGTTCCCAATGTTAGTTTCTTATGGTTGTATTCTTAGTTTTTTAAAATAAAATTAAAAAAGATAAAATCTATAGGGTTGGTCTCTACAACTTTGTGGGATAACCTCCCCATCTGGCCAATGGGATGAGGGACTTGGGATAGAGTGTGATCCCTACCCCTTGTAGTAGGTGGATCGCACCTAAGTTAGTGGATGCAGGTGTTCTACCATCTAACTCTCAAGGTTCAAGATGGGAAGGTCAGGGACAATAGGGTAGAGTGTGATCCTTACCTCTGGTAAGTTGATCTCACCTATTGTCAAGGACTTTAGGATAGAGTGTGATCCCTACGCATTGGGGTAGGTCTGATCTCACCCATTGTCTTTGGATATATGGTGGTATTTGGATGCTCCCCTATATGAGATGACTTTGGGGTGAGAGTGTCCCATAGGACCTTCCTCATTATAAGTGGATTATGGGTTGAGCTGGGCTCCCCAATGTGGTTCCAAGTTTAGCAGGGCTCCCTGATGTTGTTATGGATTGAGCTAGGCTCTTTGGTATTGATGTTGTTTTAGTTGGAACTCCCCAATGATGAGTGTCCTCGGTAGTAGCATTGGGATCCCCATTGGTAGTGATTCCGGGTGGTCATGGTGGATCCTTGATGGATAGAGGGTGGTAGCTTGGGCTCCCCTCTGATGTCAAAGTCTTCTTCTTTTAGATTCAAGAGTGTTCAATATATCATTAAAGATAAGAAAAGATAATTAAGGATAACTAGAGATAAGTAGAGATGAGTTGAGAAGAAAGAAAACAACATTTGTTGACGAGATATTTGTTATGGAACATATGTTACAATCATTAATTTCTCCCTAACTGAGAGGGAGTGTTAATTTGGCAGCTCATGGACAATCCTCCATTGGATAATCTTCCTTGTTAAGGAAAACCACTTCTATCCTTGGAATATTTTAATTTGGTTAAGGAAAAATATATTTTTAATACGGAAACCCACATGTGCTCAAAAGGATAGGTCGGACCAAAAGATAAATTGGACACCCATAGGTGGCTATAAATACAAGTCAAGTGACCCTCATTTGGACATCATCAATCATTATTCTTTATTTGGTTTGGCTCACACATGTATGAAGTTGGTTTGAGGGACATTGGTTCGCACAAGTTTGAAATTGTATGATCTGAGCTCACATGTGTGAATTAGGGTTTTTAGTTTCTAGTTGTAGGTTTGACACAGGAATTTTTTAGCTGAAATCACACGCACACAAGCCTATTGTGCAACCAAAAAGCTCCAGTTGCAAGCATGACTCTTCCTCTATGTGGTTGGGACCTAGGGTTTCATTTTGTCAGTTTATCGCAGATTTTGATAGTTGATTGTAGGCCTCTGAATCATGATTTTGTCTAGTATTATTGTTGGGTTCATCTCTAGGATATGGTTTGGTTATTCTTGTTGGATATTCTTATGAATGAAGAAATGGATTATTGTACTCTCTCTTTGCTGAACATTTTATGACAATCTAATAAGAAGAATAATTTGAAAGGGTTTTCCCCTTGTGGGGTTTTTCCCTGGTCTTTGACCAATCCTGGTGTCTCTATGTGTGAATGCTTTTATTCTATTGTTCCCTTATGTTCCATTTCTTTGTTGATTATATTGTTATTTCTACATAATTTCATATGGTGTAATGATGTTATAATGTTGTGGGGTGAATTAAATGTGTAAATAATGAAATGCAATTATCTAGAGCGAAGAAAAATATAGTCCTAAGAAAAATTAACAAAGAGTGTAATTTTGAAAGGACCTTCTATATGAGTTGATAATTCTTACGTAAGTATAAGCAATCTTGATATCATAACAAATCATTTATCCACCTAAAATTTTCTACTGCATTGTGGTCCTCCTATAGTTTTTGAATGATCTTTGCATATATTCTCATATTGCTTTCATTATATCATTTTTTCTTCCACCCAGTCAGACTGTTTAATGGAAATGGTGCATAGTAAACCATTTGTGTCTTTATCATTCCTTGAGTGTGCATATGCCACAATATTTAGTTTTCCCTTCTTTTAAAAAATTTCAAAGTAATAACCCAACATATTTGTAACCCATTTGTATTTCTCTTATGAAGATTATCTTTGCTCCAAGAAGTAATTCAGACTATCATGATATGTTTTTTACTTTGAAGTGTTTTCCTATTAGGTATGGAATCATTTCTTAACTAGATGTAATATGGCCAACATTTCCTTTTCAATGATGGGTCTGAATAAGTTCTTTCCTTTAAGTTCAATATTTTCAAAGGCAAGGGTCCTGGGCCTTCTTGCATCAAAATTGCACCAAATCCATAGCCTGAGGCATCACACTCCACAAATGAAGGTTTTGTGAAGTCAGATTTCAACAAGAAAAGAGTTGTACACACAAATCTTTAAGTTCTTCAAAATATTTTATTTCTTCTTTAGTCCAATAAAATGCTTCCTTCTTCAATAATTTTGTCAAAAATGCTACTAACTGACCATAATATTGACAAACTTGTGTTAATATCCCATTAATCCTAAGAATCCCCTGATTTTCTTCAAGGTATTTGGGATTTTCCATTCCCTCATAGCTTTGATTTTTTTAGGATCCACCTTGATACCCTCATGTGATACAATATGACCCAAATAATTCACTTTTTGAACCCCAAAGGAACACTTGGAAGGATTTTCATATGGTTGTTTCTCTTCCAATAATGTCAAGACATTATCACATGTAGTACATGCTCTTCCCAAGAATTGTTGTAGATTAGTATGTTATCAAAAAATACTAACATAAATTTTCTAAGGGTGGGTTTGAAAATAGAATTCATCAAGCTTTGAAATGTTGAAGGTGCATTTGTAAGTGTAAATGGCATAACCAAAAAGTCATAATGACCTTCATGTATTCTAAAAGATACTTTGGGAATGTATTCTTGCCTTATTCTGATTTGTTGATGTCTAGAAAGAAGATCCAACTTAGTAAAGAAAATTTCCCAATAGAGTTCATCTAGTAATTCATCAATGAAAATAATAGGAAAATTATCTTTGATGGTCATTTTTTTGAGTTGTCTATAATCTAGAGACATACGCCATGAACCATCCTTTTTTATAACCATCACCACTAGTGAGAGAAAGCACTCTTGCTAGGTTGAATATGCCCGCCTATAACATTTCTTGAACGATATGCTCAATCTCACACTTTTGTGGATGTGGATACTTGTAAGGATTAATGTTAGGTTGTACACTCCCAAGTTTCAAATGAATAGCATGGTCATGATATCAAGTAGGTGGAAGACCCTTAGGCATTTCTCCAAATACCTTAGAATGATTGTTGATAACTTTTTGGAAATCCACTAGAGCAAAGGGTATAGATTTTTTAACATATAATGAACACAAATGTGAAATTATACCTTGGTGTTGCCTTTTTAGAAAAACAAATATGCTAGCAGAGCTTATCCCTTTACTAGGTTTTCACTAGATACTTATAAGCTCAATTTCCTTTCCTTCTGAGAAAGCATCTTGTGAAAATATATTGAAAATTAAGGGTCATTGTTCCAAATTATTGTAACCATTGGACTAATACAACATCAACACCACTCATCAAAATTGAAATCATGGGACTAACCAAAAAATACTCTCCCATATTCAAATTAATATTGTGGCACTTCCATGAACAATTTATGGTACCTCCATCTGCAATCATTACTTGAAATTATAGTGTTGGATATATAGAGAAATTAAGAAGTTTTACCAATTTGTAATTGATGAAGTTATGGGTACTACCTAAATCAATCAATATTCTTAGCTTTTGCTTTTTTATTTATTCTTCTATTTTGAGGGATTATGGAGTACTGATGTTATACAATGCATGACATGAGATTATTGGAGTAGTCTCTTCTAGATCTAGATCTTATGAAGTTTCCATTTCTTGGTCTTCTTCATCTTCACAGTTTATGTACAATAAGTTCTTCTCATTGCATTTGTACCCCTTATTATACCTTTTGTCACAATTGAAACATATTCTCTTTTCTCTTCTTTCTTCCATTTGTTAAAGAGTCTACCGGGTCGATTTAGGAGAGGGAGAATGCTTTTCTCTATAATTATTAGTGACCAATTTTATAGTGGCCATATTTTTAATTTCAAATTTCCTTTCCAGACTAAAAGCATTCTCTAGAGATTTAGGTTTAAAGACACACACCTCATGTTGGATGCTTTCCTTTAAAGTTCCTATAAATAGGTCTAACAAATGATCCTCTGAAATATTCTTTACTCTGAGGATTAAATTTTGAAATTGATTAATTTTCTAATTAATTGAAGAATATACTACTCTTAGTATTAGCATGATGTGTTATCAATTCCTCTATAAAAATAGACCAAGATATCACATAATCATTTTTCCTTTCATAAAGCTATTAATACCATACATGTTGGTCTTGTTCTATAAACATGGATGCAATATTTACCTTTTTTAAGTATGCCACTTGATGTATATCAAAGTATTGCTCCATATGAAATATCCATGGTATGGAATGATAACCATCAAACTTTCTCATATTGATCTTTAGAATGTAGTAGCTCACTAGTGCTGACTTGAATCCATGATGATGTGGATATTAGATTGAAAATTCATGATTATGGTTCTACAATTCAATATTTTTTTTCTCCAATTGTGATAGCATACTCCCCCCATATGAGATTGAGCTTCAATGCCATGCTTCTCTTTATCTTCCTGGTTTCCTTGGATCTCCACATCCCTTTCAGGGAGATATTTTAATAAAATGTTTTGTAATTCTGTTATTTCTTCCTTGATGGATTGTTATATATCTTTCTTGAAAATTTGCATTTCTTCCTTATTTTCATTCATCTTCTTTTATATTCCTTCCTTATTTTCATTCATCTTATTTTCCATTTATCTTTTAAGATTTCCTTGAGAACCTAATAAATTTACCTTTCTCAACATACTACCATCAGTTTCATTAACTTTCTTCTCTAATTGAGATAACCTAAATTCTAAGTATTTGCTTTCTTCATGAGCCAAGGATGAGATTGTAGTAGGTTTAAATGGTGTATTAGCTTTCTTTGGAGACATGTTGGAAAATAATATTAGTACTCCCCTTTATCAAAATTTTCATTCATAAAAAAAACAATGGATATTCTAATCAACAGTTAGGTCACTTGTAAATTTTAAGCCCTTAAAACTTTAATTTGGAGAATATCAGAATGAATGAAGTTTTTCTTGATATATCTCTTAGATTTGAGTCCTTATGGATTTGAAACTTTGGTTTGTAATACTATAACATGTTTTCTTATGCAATTCAATAGGTGTGACCATAATTGGATGTGCTAAGGCAAAGTTATGGTAACTTTCCCAAAACTTGTTGTTTTTTGGCCTATTCTCATGAGAAAACTTGTATAATGTTCCACGTGTCCAATTATTTGAATATAATTATGAAACTTGTATTTGAGGTACTTATGTATGTCCCTTGTGATCCTTGAATATTTCACAGTTTGAAAGTCCCAAAAAAGAAGATATAACCAAAATGGGCCAAGTTGGTCTATTTAAAATTTATTTCAAGATTATTAACAAACCCTAAGTTCCATAGTATATAACTGTAAAATTATAGTGAACTAAATTCTTAAATTTGAACTTGATGTTTGTTGAGAATTATCCTCAATATGATTCAACTTTCACCCCCTAAAACCTCCCAAGAAAAAAGTTATTGTGAAAATGTCAAATTGACCTATTTGAAATTGACTTCAAGAGCATTCAAGAACCCTAACTTACTTACAACATATATCCAAAATTATAGTGAACCAATCTCTGTAATTTGAACTAGATGTTTGCCAATATTTATCCTCAATATCATTCAATTTTCATGGTTTGAAACCTCCCAAGAAAAAAATTATGGTGAAAAGTATGAACTAACTTATTGAGACTTATTTCAAAAGCATTCAGGAAGCCTAAATTCCCTAGAGCATATCTCCAAAAATATAGCTAACCAAGATTTGAAATTTGAACAAAATTTTAATTAGTATTTCTCCTCAATACTCTCCAAGTTTCTCCTTTTGAAAATTCCACACACACACACACACAAACATATACATATATATATATATATATATATATATATATATATATATATATATATATATATATATATATATATATATATATATATATATATATATATAGTAAAAATGCCACGATGACATGTTTGAAACAACAAAACCCTAGGATCATAAGCTTTGATACCAAATGTTATGAATCTTGCGTCTTAAAAATGATAAGAAACCAATAGCTATAGTATTATTTGAGGGGGAAACCTCTTTTTACAATGAATATAGTGTACAAGACAATATTTGATGATCCTAAGACTAGGCCACCTTAGTATATATATATAGGAGACTAAGGGTACAATTATAATCAAATGAGACAATGAGGGATTCTAGCCTATAGAACAATATAACAATAGAAATGCAATCACTCAATATATATGACTTAATAACGGGTTTTAGGTTTAACATGGAGCTTATATAGATCTTAACAATATTCCACTGGAAAAATTCATCGCAATATCTTATAATATTAAGAAATCTTAGACTATGCAAATTAATTTTCCTTAGTTCCTAGACTAATTAACTATTGGATTTACTCAAATTGATGAAACAACTGAAATGAGAATTGGCAAGAACATGCATATCAACACACCTTCCACACAAATGAACACTAGATTTATCATGGGAAACCTAATAAGGGAGAAAATCGAGCTAGAAGATGAGGCCTATCCTCTTCTCTCTTTGCTTCAATTATAAAAATGCATATATAAAGGAATGGGAACTCACAATGGAGCTATGTTTTGACGTTATGGCCTAAAAAACTACTACAAATCCTCTTCCTCCTCTATTATGCTCACAAAATACCATTCATGTATTTTTTTCATAGTTATGGAAAAATGTCAATGCAAAATAATGGAACCCCTTATCTCTTAGTAGCTTGACATATAATGTAGACCAATTTCCATCTAGGGGTAGGGTTTTGACTTCCTCAACCTTCAAGTGTCATTAGATTTTGGACCCTCTAGAATCTTCTCAAAATTCCAGATGTTTCTAGCCCCACATGTTTGAGTGATGGGGGGTTAACATAGAATCCACTCATACCATGGTGGTAAACAAGGTAGGTCAAATTGTAGGAGGCACAACTTTGGGAAACAAGCTCTAATTAAGATGATTTTCACTTTGTTGGAAATGTCTTGTTGTGTAGATCAACATCAACAATTTGTGCATAAATTTTGGACACTACAACAAAAAAAATGTTGTTTGATGCATCAAAACGACTCATGAAGGTTATGAACCCCAAATTTCCAAACTACGACTTGCCACTAAAATGGGCCCTGCATGCCAATTTCTCCCATTTTTACACCCATAAAGTACCAAGATAGATGAAAAATTTCAAGCCCTATATAAGCTCCATGTTAACCCTAAAACCCATTATTAATCCCTAGATATATATTTATTACATTCTATTATTATATTTCTATGTATATTAGAACCTTTCTTAGCTCCATTCTATTATAAGTGTACCCTTTGTCTCTTATATACATACTAGGGAGACCTAGTCTTTGGATCATTAAATCTTGATTTGTATCTTGTATTCATTGTAAATGAAAGCTTACCCTCAAATAGGTACGTAATTATTGGTCTCTTATAATTTCTAAGGTGTAAGGTTCATAACATTTGGTATCAGAGCATACAAACCTAGCATTTTGTTGCTTCAAATAGATCATCTTGGAATTTTCACTATAATTTTTTTTGGGGAGCTTTTAAATGGTGAAATTTGGGTTGTGTTGTAAAGAAATATTAGGGAACTTATAACTAACTTGAACTCAACCAAAAGAACCACAAGAAGGATGTGAAGAAGAAAAATACCATGGCCACATATTTAGCAATCAGGCAGAAAACAACTCAAACATGGATGAGAAAATGGTTTGAAAATTAGTGTAGAAGGGTGTGAATTTAAGTAGCCTTCAGTAACAGGAAGAGAAGGAGAGGAAAAAACTCTTCTTTATAAAGATAAAATTTAAGAAGACAAAAATTGATGTTTTGTTCGAATCAAGATCAAGGATGAATCTCATTGCAGTAGAGCTGGTAAACAAATTGGGATTGGAAGTTAATGATCATCTAATCCCATATCCATTGGGGATGGACAAATAAGGATCAGGGAATATTTTAACCCCCACTCCCTCCCCCAAATTTATATGTGTAATAAATAGGTGAATCCCCATTGCATGTAGAAAAATGTATAGGCAAATTTTTCAATAATATAAAATACATATTATAATTTTTTGGCGAATCTTTCATTAAATTATAAAATTTTGTTAAAATATTTGCAAATTTTTCACTGGGTTATAAAGGACTGCAAATTCTCGACTAATCTTCTAAAAAATTACAAAACATTGTAAAATATTGGAGATTCCTTGATAATGTATAGAAATATAAATAATAATAAGATAAATATTTATTTAAACTATAATATACTAATTTTCCATCTTTGGGAAAAGAAAAATCATGGGTAATGTTGCTCTAGGTTCTTATTATACACTATTGCAAATCGTTTTGCATGTTTTATCATGTTTTACCACAAAGGTCATATTAGATCTCAAGGGGAAACTAGTTGGAGAGGCACCCTACCACAAAGTTCTTATTACATCCCAAGGGGAAACTACTTGGAGAGGCACCCCCAAAGATGTGTGATGTTGAATTAAAGAAATTTAAATATAAATTAAGTATGAGAAGATACAAATCTAAATATAAATTTATTTAGTTAAAAAATTATTACTAACCAAATATATTTACTAACCAATTAACCATTTATTATTGACCAAATACATTTACTAACCAATTAACATAAATATTAGCATCGGTAAGTTTTCATAATATAAAATTGTGTTTATTAGTCGAGAGTTGGACTTATGTATATATATAAAGCAAATGAATGTTTCAAATTTGAATCTAAGCGTATGAAATGAGAAAAGTAAGTTAAGTATGAAAAGATACTAATATGTATATATATGTGTCTGTGTGTGTGTTAAAAAAAATATTACTAACCAAATATATTTACTAACCAATTAACCATTTATTAATAATCAAATATATTTACTAATTAATTAACATAACTAGTAGCATTAACATGTTTTCATAATATAAAACTATGTTTATTAGTTGAGAGTTGGACTTATGTATATATACAAAGCAAATGAATGTTTTAAGATTTGAATATGAGCGTATGCAGTAAGAAAAATAAATTAAGTATGAGAAGATACAAATCTAAATCTAAATATATTTAGTAAAAAAATTATTACTAACCAAATATATTTACTAATCAATTAACCATTTATTACTAACCAAATATATTTACTAATCTAAATATATGTACTAACCAATTAACATAACTATTAGCATTTACAATCTTTCATAATATAAAATTGTGTTTATTAGTTGTGAGTTGGACTTATGTATATATATATAAATAAATTAATGTTTCAAGATTTGAATCTGAGCATATGCAGTAAGAAAAATAAATTAAGTATGAGAAAATACAAATCTAAATCTAAATATATTTACTAAAATTTTTATTACTAACCAATTTACCATTTATTACTAACCAAATGGCAAATATATTTACTAATATAAATACATTGACTAACTAGTTAACATAATTATTAGCATTGGCAAGTTTTCATAATATAAAATTGTGTTTGTTAATCGAGAGTTGGACTTACCTATATATATAAAGCAAATTAATATTTCAATATTTGAATCTAAGTGTATGCAGTAAGAAAACTAAATTAAGTATGAGAAGGTACAAATCTAAATTTAAATATATTTAGTAAAAATCTTATTACTAACCAATTAACAATTTCTTATTTTTATTTTTTTTAACAAAGTCGGATATTGGATTTTATATTCAGAAAAAGGGGAGGGAGCAAGCTCCCATTACATGATTTTTTGGATCTAGCCAGACTGAGAGGGAGGGAAAGAAGAAGGCACCAACCTAATCAGTTATGGTCCTAATTTCATAAGTTCCAAGCTTTCCTACTACTGATTTCTTATAGATTCTTACAAACTGCTGCAGAAATACCTTAAATTTACATTTCATAGTGCTAGAGACTACTTAGTTACAAAACTTGAGTTGTTAAAGCTAATGTTGGGTACAAACTACAAAAAGATCCATAAAATACTAAACATTGGTTCATCCTATTTCTGATTTACATAGGGCTCTTCTTTTGGCTTGTTGTTGTTGCTTTTGTCCCCGGAGACTGAGTTTTCTCCAGTCTAATTGGTGAGGATTCCTTTCAGGAATGTTATGGAGTTCTCCAAATGTGTGCACTTGTTTTCCAAAGCTTCAATTTTTGCATTCTGGTTGGCAAATCTTCCCATTAAAAATGCATTTCTGACTTTGACTGGCGTTGAATTTCTTTTACTATTTCCCTCAACTGATCAATCATAAACTTGTTGGTTCTACAATAAGCACATTTCTCGTTCTTGGATGCTCAATCAAGGGAATCCATTTTCCTTTTTCTACGCTTGGAAGCCTTTGCAGAATTTTGACTGTAGTTATGAGGATAGAGAGGCTTGGATAGAGAGAAACTCAAATCTTATGGCCTAAACAAAGACAAGATCAACACAACAGGTCTTGGTAGAGAAGGACGAGGTTGTAAAGAACTGGGGCCTAACAAAAGGAGCTTCAACTTATATTGAAAGATAGAGGGGCATCGAGAAGCAAAGAGACCCGGTATAATGATCGTTGCTTGCCCTTGTCTTGCAGAAAGAGAAGAGGGGAAAGGAATACTCTCTGTGGGCATGTAGCAGGGAAATAGAGCAAAGGGAGGGCCGAAGAGACAGAGCGAAGGGAGACAATGTGAATAGAAGAAGTGTGAATGAAGGGAGGGGATAGAACTACGGGGGAGGGAGAAAATAAATAGAAGAACAAAAGGGAGGGAAGCAACATGTAGGAGAAGGACATGAGGAGGTCATGGGAAGAAGGAGAGGAGCGATCATACAGGATGATCAAAATTAGGCAAAGAGCAACAACAAGGAAGATTTGGAGGAGATTATGCTCCATTTCTGAAAAGAAAGGTGCAGAGATTAATCAAGGAAAATTTTAAGGATGGAAAATTTTCTTGAAGTTTAAAAACATTGGCGAATCTCACTACTCTCTAATATGCAAACTATAAAATGTTTATTGATATATTTCTAAAATTATTCAAATTTATAATGATTTTATATATAGTCTCTATATAATGTTGGTGATTTTTAAGGTAAAATAATTTTATATTCTAAAATTTGGGCGAATCGCCTTTTATAAAAATTGGAAATTGGCAAATCTGTTTTGTGGAAAAATCATGGAAAATTAGCCCACTAGGTGAACATTGGCCCCTAAATTTTTCCATGAGATTAATGAGAGACAATACAGATTATGAAGTGACTGTGATTGGATTGTCAGGGGGAACCAATGATTATGGAATTGGAAGAAAAAAATATTTTTCAATCCACACTTCTCTTGGGGATCATGCCACTACTTTATTTGCTTGATTGTCTGAATTTTTGTTGTTTTCCCTCAAGATATGCAAGAAGGTGATTTGTGCTAGATCTTTTAGTTGTTGACTGATCTTGGTTGTGATTCGGCCTAGTGTTGTGTTATTCGGTTTGGTCTTCTTGAACATTTCTTGGATGAGGATGGAGGAGTCTCCCAAAATAACTGGGTTCATTAGATTTTTTTTTTTTTTTTTGCTCCCAAAAGGAATCCATATGCCTTTGCCTTGTTATTTGAGACCGTGCTCAGTCCCCATTCAAAAGTGATAGTATTTTTCTTGCCTTAGTCTGACGAGAATAATGCCTCCTGCACCTACTTTTCCTGGATTAGACTTTGATGCACCATCAAATAAAAGACAAGGTATATTAAGAGCGTTCAACCATAGTATGAATTCTTCTTCCTTTAAGCAGATTTTCCAGCTCTTATAATCTTTTTCCTTTTGGTTATGCTTAGCAATTTTGGCCTGTTGTTTGCATAGTTGATCCATGCTTTTTCTTCTTTTTGTAGCTGGTTGAAGTCTATTTTTCTTGTTCCTTTGGATGATAGGAATTTTGTGGCTAGCCCCCATGTTTATGAGAGCACCTTTCCAAATTTTGCCTTAGAGTTCTAAAATATTTGATTGTTCCTTGCAAGCAATATTTTCCAGTAGAGGAAAGAGGGTAAGCTTGTTCAAAATATTTTAATGGTATTATTATTTTTGAGAGAGTAAGGGTACTCGTTTTTCCATGCTACATAGAATTCAGTGATGGACCGAGAGAGGTTGACAGCTAATTCCAAGGGGCATACAAGAAGATTCCAACATTCTTTTGTAAAATTGCATTCAAGGAAGAGGTGTTGGATGCTATCTTCTACCATGAGACACATAGGGCATCGAGAAGGCCCGAATAAACCTTTTTTCCTGAGATTTTTAGCTGTGAGGATTTTCCCTTTTAAAAGTGTCCATGTAACTTCTTCTTTTTTTGGAGACTTTCAGTTTTCCATATTGATTTCCATGGAGACCAGTCCTGGTGCCCTTGATGTTATTGAATTTTAATATATCTTGATTTCATTGAGTAATCTCCTCCATATGGGTCACATATGAAGGAGTCTCAAATTCCTTTATTGATTGGGGTTTCTCCTTTGAGGAGAGATATTAAAGAGTCCCACTGATGTTTGAGAGCTTGAGGTAAATCATGTTCCTTCCATTCTTTCCATGAGCTGCCATATTGATACCATTATGATATTGACTCCAATGTACATAAACCTTTTGAATTCATCCATCTTCTTATCCTTTTAACTTCTAGGTGGGTGGATAGAGGAGGCTTTCCCATTATACTATCGTTCCATATATTTATTTCTTGACCATCACCTGAAAGTATTGATGTATTATCCTTAATGAGATGTAGGACCTTTTTCATGAGTTTTCATATTTGGGTGCAAGGCCTAATTGGTGTTTTCCCTAAAAGAAATGAGAAGTCAGAGCAATTCAGATATTCATATATTTGGATTCCAGCACCTGCTTCCACTAGTAGTTGTCCCTAGTGATTAATATTCAAGCTATTTTTGTTCCTAAGGCCAATTTCATTAAACGCGGAAGTCTAATTGAGAGTCCTCCTTTCTCATAAGGGGATGTAACTTGTTCTCATTTTATGAGACTGAATTTTTTTGTCTCTGATTTACCTCCTTGCCAAAGGAAGCTTCTTATGATTAATTCAATTTGCTTATGTACACTTGCCGGGGCTAGAATTGTTGCAAATTGGTATAGGGGAAGAGTTGTCATGATTGACTTGATTAGTGTAACTCTACCAGCTAGATTAAGCCAGATCATTCCCCAAGTTTGTATTTTCTTTTTCATGGTTTCTATATATTTTTTCCACAATTATGCTCTCATATTTTCTTTTGACATTGGTAATCCCAAATATAGGAAGCAATTCCATTGTGCTTGGAGGGGGATCTCAAGGATTTGTGAAATTCTTTGGAGGGTGTTGGAGGGTGCATTCCATCCATATATTCTACTCTTTTTGTTATTGAGTTAACATCCTGATGCTTCCATAAAATTGTCGAGCACTTTTTTGAATCTTCGAGCCACTATACAAGAAGCTACTCCCATTAGAAGAGTGTCATCTGCAAAGAGGGAGTGATTTATACTTTTAATTCTAGAGCTTATTGAGAGGCGTGTTAGGGTATGATTTCTTTTGCAATGCTCAAGGTTTCTGCTCAGCGAGTCTTCCATTAATATATAGAGGAAGGGAGACAATGAGTAGCCTTGTCTCAATCCCCAAGAGATTTTAAAATACTCACTCAGCCTTCCATTGATGAGAGGGGTTATACACGGGCTGACAATGCATGCATTTATAATTTCTATAAGCTTGATAGAGAAGCCAAATTTATTAAGAACAACTAATAAGAAAGACAAGTTGACTCTGTTGAAAGCATTTTCCATGTCAAGTTTTAGAATGAAGCCCTGCTCTTTTCTTGCTAAACTAGATTGCAGTGCCTCTTGAACAATCATGATGTTATCCATGATCTATCTGTTAGGAAAAGAACCACCTTGGTTTTCTAAGATTAAGTTGGTTAGGAGAGGTTTTATGTGATTGGCTAAGATTTTGGTGATGATTATATAAGGTGAATTGCATAAAGAGATAGGCTGAAAGTGATTGAAAGTTGAGGGTCTTACTTCTTTTGGGATGAGGGCTAGGAAGGTTGGATTTTTGTAACCTCCCAGCTTCTTTTTCCGGAAGACATTTTTTATCATTCTTATTAGATCTTTTTTTATGATGGCCCAATAGAAGCGGTAGAAATCCATTGAAAAATCATCCGGTCCTCGAGCTTTATCAGGCTAGAGGCTCCACACACTTGCTTGAACCTCACTTTATTCAACCTCTTTCAAGAGTTCTGAGTTTGTTTCTTCATTTACCCTCTTAGGAATGTGCTTTGTGAAGCTCTCAAAATGTGGATTTTCTAGCTCAACTGTTAATAGATTTTTGAAATGGTTCTATGATTCTTTTTTGAGTACCTCTTGCCCTTTGATCTCTTGATCTCATTCACATTTTATTGTGTCAATATGATTTATGATTCTTCTCATATTTGTTGTGTTATGGAAGAATGCAGTGTTTTTATCCCAGGACTGAATCCAAAGATTTTTGGATTTAAGCCTCCATTCTTCTTCCTCTTTCCTATTGTTTCTATAGATTTCCCAGTGTATCTCTTTCTCCTTCAATTGATTCTCTTTTGTGTCTTCCCTGCCTTATGTATTTTCCTAAACTTATTTCCATTTCTTTCTGTAATTATTTCTTTATTTTCTATGGTTCCTTGTGATTATTTTTTGCCCAAATTTTTAGACCATTTTTAACACTTTTTAATTTTGTTTCCCACATGTAGTTTGGCAAGCCCGTGATCTTTTGAGTCTAAGTTGTTGCTATAATTTGATTAACTTCTTCTTTGTTGTTCCATAAAGGGTTATATCGAAATGGGAGGGTGCCCGAGTTTTCTATTGTCCCTAAGATGATGGACACTAGTTTATGATTAGAGGTTGTTGAAGGAATGATTTTTGAAGATACAGAATTGAATTCTGTTATGAAATTGTCTTGTATTAAAATTCGATCTAGTGTCTCTTTTATATTACTTTTACCAATCCTTTTAGTGTTCCAAGTATATTTCCCATTCTTTTGGGGAATGTCCATTAGATTGTGACATTTTATTATACTTTCAAGGGACTCTCGAGAAGAGTCTGCATGAAAAATACCTCTTGATTTCTCCTCAGCATTCAATACCAAGTTTAAATCACCTCCTACTATAATTCTTTTGTTTTGATCCTACTGTAGGTTTTCTTTGAGGGATCTCCAACATGACTCTTTATCTCTGTAGTGATTTGGTGCATACACATTGTAGAGGCAAATTTTCATATCAGGTAATTTATTTCTTAATTCTTTTTTAATCCAATGTTAGTTTATTTGTTGGTTCTACAATTCGCATTTTCCCTTCCTCCACATTTTACAGATTCCTCTCGATGCCCCAGTTGCTTGGAGTATTGATCCATCGTAGTTCCTTAGTTTTTGAATCATTTTTCCCATTTCCTGTTCATTAATTTTGGTCTCCTAGATCATGAATATATCAGGTTTTTCCATTGTTAGGAGGTCTTTTGCTACATTGAATTTCATAGGGTGTCCCAGGCCTCTACAATTCCAGGAGACCAAATTCATTACTTGCTTTGGCTTGGTGCAGAGGGACCTTTCCCTCGGTTAGGTTGATGGATTTTCTCCTTATTTGTTGTGATTTTTTCAAGGAAAGATTCCATTGGTTGTTGTGTTCCCATTGCCATTTCCTTCATTGTTGCTTCATCCTTGTTTTCCTTATTGTTTTTTCTTCCTTATCTTTTTTGGAGGTAAGAAGAGAGAATGGAATCTCTAAATTGGTTTCTTGTGAGGATTCTTTTAAAGGAGGGGGGGGGGGGGGGGGGGGGGTTTGAGAGGGAGGTTGGGGGAAGAGGATAGGGAAAAGAGAGGAAGGGAGGAGGGGCCAAGGGGGGGTGAAGAAGGATTAGCAAGATCTTGGGAAGCAAGAGGAGGATCGAGGGAAGAATCGAGAGGTCTAAATGGATTAGAGTCGAGGAGGGGGATAGATGAGAGGGATTATAGAATGGATGAATGACTTAAAGGGGAAATCGAAGGGAGAGGAGCTGACAAGGAGGGGGCTGGAGGGGAAAATGTTTTATTCATGATCTCCTATTTTTTACTGGTTCCCATTTTGTTTCTTGAGTTTCTACTTCTTCATGTTTTTTTTTAGAAATCTATTAGAAAAATGACCATACTCGTGACATACCTTGCATTTGAATGGTATCTGCTCGTAGTCCAGTTGTTGAATGTGCGTCCAACTATCCACCTTCATCTTTAATGCTTGTGGGAGTCCTTTGCCTAGGTCGAATTTGACGCAGATCCTTGAGAAAGCATACATATTCTCCTTTGGTTCTCTTTTGTCTATGTATTTTCCCACTGCATTTCCTATTTCTTTTACTAACTCATCTCCCCAGCAATGGAGGGGAAGATGAGGAAGACATACCCAAACTGGAACAACACTTAGGACATCTAGCTCAGGGTTGAAATCTGGCATCCACCTATTTAGATATAGACCCCTTGTATCCATGAAATAAGGCCCATTCCTGAATATTAGATCTATGTCCTCTTTAGTTTCAAAATGGAAGGTGAAAAATCCTCTGCCACAAAATTAAATGGAGATTTTCCCATGGGTTGAATGTGACCAGTTCCTTTCAACCCATTTTTTCACATATTTTGGAGAGGGCCAAATGTCAATAAACTAACCCACCAAGCCTCTTTCCTATAATGAGAGAGCGGCTCGTTGAGGCAAGGAAGGAGGTAGAATGATTTTGGGAATATCTTCAAGTTTTTTTATGAATTTGGAGACCGCAGGTCTAGTTCAAGGAGGTCCTAATGAAGAAATGAGACTGGTGAAGGTTGAATCAAACTCTTCTGGAGGGTGTTGAGCTGAAGGATGAGATTTAGGAGGAGGAAACCCTACAGGAGTAGACTCCGGAGAGGCCATGGCAGTGGCAAGAGGCCAAGGCTGTGAGGAGCGAAGCAGTTTGACTCAGGAAGCAGAGCGTGGGTCTAAGTTTTTTAACCAATTAACCATTTATTACTAACCAAATGGAAAATATATTTACTAATTTAAATATATTTACTAACCAATTAACATAATTATTAGCATCAGTAAGTTTTCATAATATAAAACTGTGTTTATTAGTCGAGGGTTGGACTTATGTATACATATAAAGCAAATGAATGTTTCAATATTTGAATCTGAGTGTATGCAAAAAAAAAAAAAATTAAGTATGAGAAGATACAAATCTAAATCTAAATATATTTAGTAAAAAAATTATTACAAAACAAATATATTTATTAACCAATTAACATATCTATTAGCATCAACAAGTTTTCATAATATAAAATTAAGTTTATTAGTTGAGAGTTGGACTTTATATAGATATATATAGCAAATAAATGCTTCAATATTTGAATATGAGCATATACAATAAGAAAAAAAAGATTAAACATGAGAAGATACAATCTAAATCTAAATATATTTAGTAAAAAAATTATTACTAACCAATTAACCATAAATTACTAATCAAATATATTTACTAACCAATTAACATAAATATTAGCATCGCAAAGTTTTCATAATATAAATTGTGTTTATTAGTCAAGAGTTGGACGTATGTATATATAAGAAGCAAATGAATGTTTCAAGTATCGAATATGAGTGTATGCAGTAAGAAAAATAAATAAGTATGAGAAAATACAAACTAAATCTAAATATATTTAGCAAAAAATTTATTACTAACCAAATATTTTTAGTAACCAATTAACTATTTATTACAAGCCAAATATATTTATTAATCTAAATATATTTTCTAACCAATACGTAACTATAAGCATCGACAAGTTTTCATAATATAAAACTATGTTTACTACTCAAGAGTTGGACTTATATATAGCAAATGAATATTTCAATATTTGAATCTAAAAATATCTAGTGAGAAAAATAAATTAAATATGAGAAGATACAAATCTAAATCTAAATATATTTAGTAAAAAATTTATTACTAATCAAACATATTTACTAACAAAACGTATTTACTAATCTAAATATATTTACCAACCAATTAACATAACTATTAGCAATGCTAAGTTTTCATGATATAAAATTTTGTTTATTAGTCGAGAATTGGACTTAACCATGTATTACTAACCAAAAATATTTACTAATCTAAATATGTTTACTAACTAATTACCCATTTATAACTAACTATATATATTTACTAATCAATTAACAAAACTATTAGCATCACCAAGTTTTCATGATATAAAACTAAGTTTATTAGTCAAGAGTTGGCCTTGTGTATATATAAAGCAAATGAATGTAACAATGTAAACTATAAAACGGGAACAGTGAAACCAAAACAATAACTCTAGCAAAAAAAACCCAAAAAACATGAAAAACAACCCGAAAACAAAAATGTTGATGCTAGAATAATGTTTTTTTAAGGTAAATTTTCAACATTTTTTAAAAACGATAGTAAAAGCCAATAAAAACCAAATTTTTTTCTGCAAAAAACACCATGAAAACAAAAGGTGTTGATGTTGTAATAACGTCTTCTTTTTTTCAAGGTATATTTTCAATATTTTTTAGCAATGGCGTTAAGGATAAAATATCATGACTCCAAAAAATCTTAAAATTCCAATGATTTTTAGACATGACATTGAAGATAAAACATCACGTCTCTGAAAAGCCTTGAAATTCCAACAATATTCACCCATGGTGTTAAATATCAAATATCATGACTCAAAAGCCTTTAAAATTTTGAAAATTTTTCAACCATGAAATTAAAAACAAAGATCATGACTAAAGAAAACCTTAAGTTTTCAACATATTTCAACCATAGCATTTATGAAAATTTTCTATGAATAAAAAAACTTTAAAAATGAATACCTGAATGAAAGAGTCATTATACCAAGAGTAATTTTTTTTCCAAATGCTAAAAGTATAACAACTTTAAAATTTTAGCTTAAGACAATTTGACACATTGCAACAAAAAAATAAAATTCAACCATCAAATTGACACACAATGCAGGCAAACTAATCCATTGTAATGAAAGCTTAAAGGTCAACCATGAAATTGACACATTGTGGGGTCGGACTAGATCCGTTATAATAAATACTTTAAAATCAACTATCAAATTAACACATAATGCGATCGGGTTGCTAGTTGAGGATCGACATGGACCCTGCAAAAAAAAGAATAAAGAAAAATGAAAAATACAAAAGAAAATAAAAATTAAAACATTGAAAAAAAATACAAAAAGTTTAAAAAATAATGACAAGTAAATAAAAATATATATTTAAAAAAAACATGACTAAAAAAAATTAAAACATTGAGAAAAATAAAAACTAAAACACAAAAAAAATAAAAAAAATAAAATATTAACAAGTAAATAAAAATATATATTAAAATACAAAAAGTTTAAAAACATATCAAAAAATAAACAAATATAAAAATGACAAAAAAAAAATGTAAAAAAACAAAATTAACTTATAAATGAAAAAAAAAAAAAAAAAAATATATATATATATATATATATATATATATATATATATATATATATATATATAGGTAGAAGCAAATATTTCCAAAATAAACATAATTTAAGAAATACAACAATATTAAGAAAAAAAAGAAAAGAGGAAGAAAGAAATTAAGAAATTAAAAAACATTTAAAAAATCATCAAAAGTAATAAAAACATCAAAAATAAATAAATAAATTGAAAACAATTAAAAATAAATAAAAACAAAAACATTTAAAAAACATAAAATAAAAAAATAAAATAAAAATAAAAATCGCTCACCTTGCTACTCGACGAGCCCTGGGGGTGTGAGGGTTGATTCTCGAAAATGGCCCTGCCACCCCAAGGCCCATTCAGCCGCGGCAGTGGGTGGGGAAGGAGCAGTTGCATGCAACTCCCTCCCTGCTTACCCCCGCGTCCCAATGGGGCCTGGGGTGACAAGGCCAATTCCCATAATCGTCCCTGCCAGCCCAAGGCCCATTGGGCCGCGTTGTGGGTTGATTCTCGAGATCGACTTGCCACCCCCAGGGCTTGTTGAGCATTAGCTGGGTGTTTTATTTTAATGTTTATTTATTTATTTTTTAATTGCTTTTAATGATTTTTTTTAATGTTTTTTTTTAAGTTTTTTTTTTAATGTTTTTTTATTACTTTTTATTTTTTCATTTTTTATATATGTTTTTTTAATTTAATATATATAATCTTTTTTTGGTTAATTTTTTAATTTTTTTCTTAAATTATGTTTTTTTCAATATTTTCTTGTATTTTTATTTATTTTATTTTTTATCATTTATAAATTAAATTTATCTTTTTTACATTTTAATCTTTGATTTTATTTATTTGTCCTTTTTTATATTTTTTTTGCCATGTTTTTAATTTTGTTATGTTTTAATATATATTTTTATTTACTTATTATTATTATTATTATTTAATTTGTGTTTTTTTCCTCCTCCTTTTCCTCCTCCTCCTTCTTCTTCTTCTTTTTTTTTTCCAAGAATTAGACAACTTGAAAAATGGTAAAATAATCAACATTTAAAAAAAAACTATGCATACTTAGGACAGAAAAATATGCCTTAAGAAAATTATTGATGTTTTCCAAAATCCACATGAAAAAAAAAAAAAAAAAAAAATTATCCACACTTAATACATTATAAAATTTAAAGTGTCAAAAATAAGCCCTCTAAAAAAAGGGACGATACATGAAGAAAATCATTAACATTTTTTTTTAAATGTTCATACTTGATACATAATAAAGTTTAAAGTGTCAAAAATATGTTCCAAAAAAAGGTGTATTTTGAATAAACACTTTTCAAAATCAGATGATTTTTTGCTACCTCAAAAAAATGGGTGCTTGGTATAGTTCTCATTTGATAGTTTACATTGTTCTATTTCAATATTTGAATCTAGCATATGCAAGAAGAAAAAACCTCAAGGGCATGGGAAAACCCTTTTCATGTTCCCTTATTCATCACATTCCACATTAATCATACAAGCTACAATATGGTGAAATTAGGCAGTAGTAGTAACCACTTTAGTTTCGATGAATGTTACTACAACACAAATGGAATTCACTCCTTTGAGTATGTTATTCAACTGAATTATTAGTATTAAAACATGATATTATAGTTAGTTTTATTTTTCCATGGTTATCATGTAAAATTTTCCAATAAACTTGGATTTGTGTGTACATCTCAAAGCAGGGTATGTATTTCATTTTATTTTTCTTTATAAATAGAAGTTCTTCTTCATCTATCTTTTTTATCTAGGTTTTCTTCCTCTCTATTTCTTTTCAATGTAGATTTTTCTTCTCTCTTGTTGTTTCTTTAGTTAAATATTGAATGGCTTTGAATTTTTTGGATCTTGTAAACATTACAACTAAGTAGACCATCCCTTCAATCTATACGTATCTAACCTCTTTATTGAATTGTGGTGAACGGAAAAAGGGATCGAAGCCACTAGATCTAAGAATCATTACTCATTAGATGCACTTGATGATAAAAAACCTTTTTTTTTTTACATTATGGATTTTAATCATTAATATGTAGAGATAATCAACCATAGTTATTTTATTACCAAAAGCCAATATTTTTCCAAGCAAAAATTGTTAGTGTTCCCAAAAATGAAAAAAAAAAGGCAAAAGGAGAGCATGCAAGAGGAATTAGAATGTAGAAAAACTATACTTACCTGTACCATTGTGTGTTGAGTCTTGACTTTTTAATTCAAATTCCACTACTTTGAGAACAACCTTGCACCACTTTGTGTTGAGCCTTGACTTCTTAATTCGAATTCCACAACTCTAGGAACAACCCTCGTGCATTAGATATGACTATGACTAAATAGATGCAAACTTCGAAGATGGAAAAAACATTATTGAATCTTTAAATAGACATGGAAATAAGACTCTTGAATTTTTGAATAAAGATTAATTATTTATGTTTGAAGATTTTTGTGGTAGGGTTTTAATAGGTGAGGGTTCAAAGAAATATTCACAGTAGTCATTTTTATATCTACATTTTGAGTCTCAAACAAGACTCATCATCTCGATATGATGTGAGAGAAGGACAAAAAGGAGAAAGAAACAAGAAATACAAATTAAAATTAAAAACAAGGCGAAAAGAGTGGAGGCTGACATAACAAATCAAAGAGAAAAACAAAAAAAAACAAAAATTAGTGAAGAATAAGATGAAAGAAATAAAATAAAAAAGAATAAGACAAAAAACAAAATAGAATAAATAATAGAATAAGAAGAAGGAATGGCATTAGAAAAAATAGAAAATAGGAGAGAATAAAGAGAAGGAAGAAAAATGAAGAATAACAAACAAAAGGAATGATGAAATTAAAAACAAAACAAAGAGACAATAAAAATAAATTATATAATAGAATAGGAAAATTATAAAAGGAAAGCATAATAAAAGAAAAAATTAGAATAATGATAGAGATAAAGGAAAAAGAAAAATGATAAGAGAAAAAAAAACAAGAAGAAAGGCAAGCCTATGAAAGGCAAGCCTATAAAGATAAAAGAACCCTAAGAAAAGAATAAATGAGTAAAATAAGAAAGGAAATGAATGAAATAAAAGGAAGGGATGGAGGAGGGAAAAAAAATAAAATAAAATAAAGGGAGAAAGAAAAGTAATAATATAAAATAAAATAATACAATAAATAATAATAAAAGAATAAAATAAAATAAGATAGAAATAAACAAACAAAATAAAATAAAGAACAATTTTTTTTACAATAAAGTAAAACAAAGGAGAGAGTGAGGGAAGAAAGGAGAGTAAAGAGACAATCATTGGATATATGAGATTAAAGGGATATATTTAGTGCTTACCTTAGTACCACCATCTCTGTTTAGATTGTTAGGGTGTTTGATGATCTCCAATGCTTCTCTAATTTTGTGTTTGAAATAATGATCTTCTTTAGTGATGATGTTAGAATCTTCAAGGCATAGGTGGTGCTTAGTTTTGGATGAATGATCAAAAAGATATGATGAGCGTATTCTTTCATTGTTAATGTCAGCTCCATGTTCTTTGAATCTAATCTTAAATGATTGACCAGTCTCCCCAATGTAGCACTTTCCGCAGGAACAATTGATCTTGTAGACCCCCTTGAACTGAAGTTGATCAACCTTATCTTTAACTGATCTCATTTTGTGTCTTATGGTCTCTTTTGTGACCATGTACCCAAAAAATGGGGGTCATTTCCTCCAAATTAATTCCAATACCATGAAATAGGGGTGAATGAAGACAAGAAACTTATTTTACACCAAATGGGGAGGGCAAAATATCTATCATAAATATGTATTCTTGAAAATTGGGGTGAATGGAAGGTTGTAACTCCTAATTCAAGGGATAAATTTACTTCTTTTCTCCTCTCCCTTAAAATAAGGTGGGAAAAACTCCATACCTAATTTTTTTATAAAATAAATTTGGGGTGATTTCTAATAATATACTATGATACAAATATTTCACCCAATAAAAATTTAAAACCCCTTAATTTCGCTTAAGGGCGAAAATTCACCCCTAAAATTTTCTAAGATCAGGATGTTGAGATAAAGGTAACCAAATAGTGAAAAATCAAATTTGTTGTCAATTTTGATTTTATTGATGACGTAGAAGTGGATGTGGCATTAGAGGAAATTTTAGCCTAAAAGTGTCTATAAATTTTTTACGTAATTTCCATGTCATAATATGTAAACGAATAAAAATCCTTTAAATTTAAAAAGAGGTACATGTAAATATTTTGGAAAAAAAAAATAAAACTATTTTTTGATTGTAATTTTGGCTCATCTCCTTATAGGTTTATTCATATTTCAAGTGTAGGCACTCGTTGGATGCGAAATTTAATTCCACATTCAACGAGTACCCATTATGCAAACTTTTGAGAAGACCCATGTTGATAAAAATTGAAGATACATTAAAAAACGTGTCAACATGCTTTTTTAATGTATCTTCAATTTTTATCAATGTGGGTCTTCTCAAAAGTATGCATAACGGATACTCGTTTGATGTGGAATTTAGTTCCACATCCAACAAGTACCTACACTTGAAATTTGAGTACAACTATAAGGAGAAAAACTAAAAGTACAATTAAAAAAAAAAATTCTTCTTTTCCCTCCAAAATTCATAACTTTGATTTTATTATTTTGACCATTATTTTATTATTTTTCCTTAGAAGACCACTTTTAGGCTGAAATTTCCTTTAATGTCCACTTGATATATGAGAGGTGGTGTTTAGAAGTCCCTATATGTACATGTGGGATGCAATCTTCTTGTGAAGATCCAACTGGTCATGAATCATTAAAGGTGGAAAATCCTTCAACATCATCATGCACAAGAGGAAGTCCAAAATTTTGTTGGTAAGTTCGTTGATATAGTCAAACCACCCTTGCCTCGCCCTTCCCCCCTTAATCCCTTAAATTCATCCCTTCCCCCCTAATTCTCTCCACATTATTATATATTTTATTTTTAATGTTTTTATGTTTAATTAAATTAAATTCCTTTCTATGTTTAATTATTTTAGTTCCTTAGTTTTTTATTTAATCACTTTTATTAATTATTTTCCTTCACCCTATTCTTTTAACAGTTATGTTATTAATTTAATATTATTTCTTAGTTGCTAATTGATAAGCTTCCCTCTATTTAAGGTTTGAAAGCTCTTGTTTGTGATCATTTGATTATTTGGTCCTTGATGATAGGTGGAGTATCCACCCAAAATGTTGGAAAGGATCTAAAATCCTACACATAATGATATCCGGAAAAGTCTCTCATGTTCCAACCAAGCTAAGAAACTAATCAATTCTAGCAATAAATATGTTTTACTATTTTTAAGGGAAAATTAGCCTGCAGAATAGTTAGTGAGAGAAAACTTATCCCTAGAGGGGTATACAAAGGAACAAAAACATAAATTAGAAGATTTTATATAGGTATACAGGGGTGTTTTCTAGGATCCTAAAGGGATACCACCCAAGAGATAAGTGGATCATGAGATCCAATCATTGTCAAAGTTTCCATTACCAAACATTGAGCTATACAAGCAGTTTGTTATAGAAGAAAATGAAGTGAAGAAGTAGTTGTAGCAGTTGTTGGATCAAGGTGTGATTAAACCAAGTACTTCACCATGTGGGTCACCCATCATAGTTGTGCCAAAGAAATATGGGACTTAGTGAATGTGTATTGATTAAAAGGTGTTAAAAAAAATTATGATTAAGAATAGGTACCCTCTACCTAGGATAGATGATTTGTTGAACTAATTGAAACAAGCAAAATACTCCACTAAGCTAAACTTAAAGTTAGGGTATCATGATGTTGGAGTCAAAGAAAAAGATACCTAGAAGATCGCCTTGAAAACTAGACAAGGTTTGTATGAGGGATTAGTTATTTCATTTGTTCTATGAAATGCACCAACTACATTCATGAAATTAATTAATGATATAGTGTGCCCTTTTATAATAAAAAAAATTGTTATTATTTATTTGGATGATATATTGATGTACAATGCTACCTCGGAGGAGCACATCTCATATTTCATTCAAATGTTAGAGACATTGAAGAAACACTAATAGTTGGAAAATATCAATAAATGTGAGTTTGCACAATGATATTTAGTGCATTTAGGATATATTCTTGGAGGAGGGATGAAGATAGATCTACCAATATGGAGGCCATCATGAAGTGGTTGGTTCCTATAAATGATTCTAATATCGAGAGTTTCTTTTGGCAATATAGTAGCTAAGGAAATTGACAACCTCATTTATAGCAATACTAACACCACTCCATGCCATAAAAGTAAGTAGCAAGAGTTTATAGTGGGGGAAGGAATAATATAAATCCTTGAGGAGTTAAAGAGAAAAATCAATTGAGCATTAGTTCTTACATTATGAAATTTGTAGCAACCCTTTGAACTACATATGCAAGTGGGTATGTCATAGGAGCATTGTTAATACATGGAGGAAGACTTCTATGCTACCATTTTGAAGTATTTCATGGGGAAACTCTTAACTACCCTACTTATGACAAAGAAATCCATGCTCTGGTGAAACTTGTGAAAAAGTGGAAACACTATCAAATGGAAAATGAGACAATAATCCACAGCCACTACAATACTAGTAGACTTAGTGTTGGAAACCAGGACAATATTGAGACGGGGGGATGAATTAGTATTGTAGGAATTTTAAAATTGTCTTTCACTAGTAAATATTACTAGGACACCAATAAATATTTTAGCAAAAATTCATATGAACATCACAAGAATCAACCATTAGAAGCACAAATAGTACACATAGATTCTTCAAACTTCTCTTCGATTATTTCACAAAGGAAAGCTTCTACCTGTTAAAAAATCTATGGATACAACCAAAAGGAAGCTACTACTCCCTAATTTATCAGCTACAACCCCTAATTTATTAGCTACCACTAAAAGAGGTTCAACCCCTAACTATTTACCAACCACTACTAGAAGGAACTACAACCCCTGATCTACAAGCTACTACTTGGTTGACCTCAATGATTCATGTCCCATTCCATTTTCAAACTCAAATCATGAAGGCCACTTCCTTTCATAAAAAAAATAGTTATTTATCTCAATCACTCACCCCAAACACCATAAAATCACCTTCAGCAATCTCTAGTCACTGATAAAAACACCACACACACTTTTGAACACACACCATCACATACACCATTGTCTTTGTTTTTTCAAATTAGATTATGCTTATATAAAAATTGAATTGATACTTTTAGTTATTAAACTTTTAATTAAGTTCAACTTTTTTGCATGCATGAACTCTTATTTTTTCTCATCTACCACTTTTGTCAAGTTTTCTAAATCTGATATTTAAGTCTTTTAACTCTTCTCTTCTATCTCTGAGAAAAACTAAGTTAATTTGTTCAAATATGCAATTCTTGTATTTTTATAGGTTTTAGTAAAATTTCTGATTTTGGCGCATCACCAAATTTAGAAAAATCACCAAATATAACTCCAATTTTGTCCATGACACTACTAAAAATCCTTCAACTATTGGAGAGCCTATACATTAGCATTTTCCACCATATGCCCCGGTGTTATGAAAAATGTGTTATCATGTTGGGGCTAAATTGTAACAACCCCTGATTGATTTTCCATGTAAATAAAATGAGACCAAGGTCATGGGACATGTATTCCAAGTTGAATGGTGGGAAAAAATTATAGTGGGCATCACTTGTGGTTTATTAATGGCTATGGAAATTGGCAAAGGAAAAGAGGAAATAAATGGCATTTAATTATGAAAATAAAGGAAAATAGGAGAAAAGGAAGGTGAAGAGACACAAATTTGCATGCAAGGGAAATTAAAGGGAAAATGAAGAAAAGGGAGACATCAATTATAAAAATGAATGAAAGAATTAGTTGCTATCTTTTTGACAGTTTTGAGTTTAACTCTTATTCATTCTTTCATACTCTTGCACACTTAGAGCATTCTTGGAGCATCCTTGGAGCACTATAGTATTCACTTGGATTTGGAGAAAGTAAGCAGGGGAAAGAAAGGAAGCAGAAGAGAAGGTTGGATCAGCGGCTACAAAAGGGATACTTTGCAGGTAATAGGTTGCATGTGTGATTTCCTTGTTGGTTTTTGGATGCATGGTATATGCATGTGGTTTCTTGGTTATGTGTTGTCATTGGCATGGAGATTTGTTTGGATTGACAAAGCTTTTAGCCTTCCCTTTCCATTTCTTGGATAGCCATGGTGTAGTAGGTTCCCCTTTTTTATTTTTTGAGTGGTTCTCAGGTTCCCTATTGTTGTGGGTTGGGATAGGATCTCTAGAGCCCTGGAACATCTTAGGTTTCTGAAGGTTGTGGGTTGAGATGGTAGTTCTCTGGAGCCCTGTAACATCTTTGGTTCCTAGAGGTTTTCGGTTGAAATGGAATCCTTGGAGGCCAAGATATCTTGGAAAGAGACCAGTCTAGTTGATATTAACGATTTATTGACTGTATTGACAAGATCAATGTGGTTGAGGGTTGAGGTGGTTTGGCCTCTTGAAGCCTTGATTTGTTTTGTTTTTTTTAACCCATATGATCCCACATTCATGCTAGGAATATGGCAAGGGGGTGATTGGCTGAAAGAGAGATTTGGTTAAGCCCAATCTATGGTCAGGGGTACATGGAAATCCCTGACTTGGTTGGAATTTTCATATGTTAATATGAACTATTTTATTATTGTGATCTATGAGCACTTGTACTAATTTTTATGGTGATCTTATGGTTGATTTGTTATAGTTTTTATTTTGGTTATATGTTGGTTATATGCATGGTTTTATGATGAGCTCTAGCTATGGCTCTTGTTCATGATTTGATAATTTATTAGATGGTTGATGAATCCATAGCATAACAAGTGTTATTGCAGCTAGCTAGAAAGGGCATAGAGCCTTCTTGGTGATTTTCATATGAAGTTCAGAATTTTATGATCATATATGCATTCATGACCTGTATCTTATATGTTTTTCACATGTTTGACAAAATTTATATCTTGCATTAAACTTTCATTGGTCAAGATCTTGCTCAAGCTTTCATAGTTTAGCATTATTATCATCATTTCTATGATTCTGGAAAGTTACAAGAAATTATGGGTAGTGGTCTAGAGGCTAGCCTAAAAAATTGGCATAGATCTCACGACCACATGCACATAACAGGGGATTTTGAGTCGCAACTGCATGTCGGTAGGCTTATGGGTGTGGTTGGAGCCTCATAACTACATGCACAATGTGACAAGTGTTTGAATGGGGTGTAAACTTAGTGAAAAAGAGTTCCATCTCAGAGATTGATCACCTGGGGTGGTTGGTAGGCTCCTAAGTGATCTGTAGTCTTTGAGGGATGTTAGTTTACTTCCAGTTTGTAGGCCCCACTTCCATAACTGGAACTTGGAGATTGGGTCATATCATAGTGACACTCAACTCATGTTTACCTTGGAGGGCTTGTCAAAGTGGGTAAATGTCGGATGGGTGGTTACAGATTTGTATTAGAGCTTCCAGGTTCAGACACTTAGACTAGATGGGCTAAATGCATATTGTTATGCATGCATGTTAATTGTATATGTGTCTACTATGCATGCATTGTGATGGTTATGGTTATCATGCATGTGGTCATTATTGTAGTTTTGTGTTATCATGCATGATGTTGATATGTTGATGTCATTATATATCTATATCATGCTAATCTAGATTGATTGTGCAAATGAGATAGCCTCCCCTAAAATACACTAAGGTATGATTTTGATTATGTCTCTATTTGGTTTATCTAACATGACATGTTTGTAGGAGATAGAAGATCAGAGATGAAGAGTAGAATGGTGGACTACAGTTCACATGACTCCCCTTACAGGCCTGATGTGAATTCTATGGAATGGGAAAGGTCAGTTAGATAGAAAGGAGAAGAGTAATGTCCTGAATTAGAAGATACACTAAGGAGTCTGAGAGTAGAGATTCAAAGTTGCAAGGAAAATAATAACAAGCTAATTGAGGCATAGGAAAAGCTTGCCAAAACTCAGGAAAATCAAGCAAAATTTAATGCAGGCATCCTTCAAGCCTTTCAAATTTGCAAAAGCAGGGACAATTGGGGATCAGTAAGGGACATGAAGAAAAGACAAATGGGGCATATGACAATAGGTATCATAGAGGACACAAGTTGGACAGGGATGACACAGTCAGAGGTGGCATATATTTTGATACACTTGATAGGTGGGCTAGCACTCATTGATTTTATTCCAACTCTGGTTATGAGAGATATCATCATTATTACCACAAACATCCTTATAGGAGGAGTGAGAGGGGGTACTTTCCAGAATATTTAAAGAAATCCAATCCTCCTACATTTGATGGGGATGTGAAAAAATCAAAAGATGCAGAAGCATGGATACTTGGCATGAAGAAGTTATTCAGATTGCATGATTATTCAGTGAACATGAAAGCCAAGATAGCTATATTCATTCTCAAGGGACAAGAAAATATCTAGTGAGAAGATGTGAAGTGTGTCAAAGGCATCAAGGAAGAAGATTTGAGTTGGCATGAGTTTAAAAGACTCTTTGGGAAGAATTACTTGCCTAAGATATATTATGATGGAAAGGCCAAGGAATTCTATGAGTTGAATTTGGGTTTCATGACAGAAGAAGAGTATGTGACCAAGTTTCTAGAGTTGTTGAGGTATGTGCCCTACCTCAAGGATGAGAAGGTAAAGGTCCAATGGTTCATTAGTGGATTTCCTTTAGCATTTAAAGATCAAATTAAGTATGATGAGATTTGGTCATTGGAGGAATTCATCGGGAAGTTGAAGCATTATTATGAGCAGTCTAAACACAAGTCTAAAACTAGGCGGGATTGGAAAGGTAATGAGAATGCTAAAGGGAAGTGGCCTTCGATGTGAGGAAAACCTCAAGATGTAGGTGATAAGGATAATGTGCGACCTCATAAGAAGTTCAATGAAGTTGATAAGGGACATGGATCTCAGACTAAGGAGTAGAATAAGGGCGGTGACAGAAAGCCTTTGAGGTGTTGGACTTGTGGTGGACATCATCACAAGAGTGAGTACCCATCACACTAGGGTGGAAGGTCTCATATTTATAGTGATCAAGAGGCACAAATAGTTGGAGATGTTGGTCGAAGTATTCCTCGGGTTTATGCAGCAGTGGATAACAAGTAGGTAGATCATTAGACATCCATTTTTGAAATGGCAGGTAAGCTCCATGATTAAGTTGTTTCCATTTTGATTGATCCTAGATCTAATTATAGTTATATCAATTCTAACCTAATGGATAAGTGCTGCTTGAATAAACAAGTGCATGCAGAATCTTGGTTGGTGAAGTTGGCTAAAGGGATTAAGAGAAGAGTTCATCATTGGGTGAGATCTTGTGCATTTGAGTTGAATGGTGTGCCTACATCATCACATCTAAATGTTCTTCCTTTAGGATCATATAACATTCTTTTGTGCATGGATTGGTTGTTCATTCATAGGAATAAGGTAGACTGCTATGACAAGGCTATTGAGTGCTTGGATGATGATGAGGAAAGGAGAATCTTGCAAGGAAAGAATAAGCATATATCAATGATGATGGCTACAACTATGAAGGTAGAGCGTAGTTACATGAAGGGATGTGTATTGTTTGCAATTTATAGTTTCAGTGACAAAGGGAAAGGATGTTTAGGATGATGAAGTCCTGAAGAAGTATCATTTTCTGCAGTAGTTCAAGGATGTGTTTCCTACAAAGATTCCAGAGTTGCCTCCTCATAGAGAGGTGGAATTTTCTATTAAGTTGATGTTGGTGGTGAGCTCCAGTATTGTAGCAATAATGCTACAACTCCTGGGGCTTCCTGTCTCTTAATTTTATCAACCCGGTAGTTCGTACAAACTTGGAAGCGACGGTGCTGTATGCACAAGTACTAGCTCTTGTCGCAGCTGTCACTTGGTCAGCTAGCACAAGTCCACTAGGGCTCAAGCCAACTTCTATAGGCTCTCAAAAGAAGCTTGCTAAATGATGGACGAAAGCTATCTCAAAGAAAACTAATCTACTTGACAAAAATGAACTGAAAGCAAATCAAATCATAGAAACCCTAGGAAACCCTAATTTGACTAGTCTAACCTCTATGATGCAAAGAATGTGAATGAAACTTCTACCAATGCTGTCATGACCTCTAATAAGTGAAAATGCATGAATCTAATCTACTTGCATCTTAAAAGACATGTTTTTGTATTTTTTCTTTAAGTGGATGGAGTGATTGTGATTTTGTGCTTATTAGGGTTTGGTTGTGCAGATGTGATGCGGAAGGAAGGAAAGCTTGGGAAAGGTTGGGGAGGCTAGGAGAGGTCCCTAGAGATCCTTAGCATCAGTCCACAGAGGTTCCTCACGTTCAGAGGCTCAGCAACCGAGTGAGTGGCCTCCTACAGGATGTCTGCAGGGGATTCTACAGGAAACGCAGGGGTTTCTACAGGAAGTCTACAAATTGCTACAGGATGGCCTACCGTGGGTGTTTGAAGTGATGGTGGAGTGATGGAATGGTAGGGGGAGATGTGCAAGGTAGGAATAAAGCTGGTGATGGCTCAGGAGTGGAGAAGTAGGATGGAGAACGAGTGTATGAAGTTGGAAGGCTATAACAACGAAAGGTCTAGAGAATGAAGTTACGTGAGGAGAATGGAGATGCTGGAAGGTAGATGGGCTAAACAGGGGTTAAGGATGTGGTTTTATGCGTGATCAAGACGAAGAAGAAGGTAATGGAATTAGGAAGAGCAGTGTAAATAAAACAAATGGCTTATGACTGTCACCAAGAAGAAAATTCATTAACCTATGCTACCTATGCTATGAACTCAATGAACAGCAATATAAAGCGTGTAGAGGAACGTGCATGAAGCTGTGATGAAGGTGTATGGTGCAAGAGTGAAGTGCACGGAAAGATCTATCATAAACGAGACTATGTTGCAGCATGTATAAAGTGAAGAACTGCGTATTTTTGTGGTTGGTATAGGCTGCACTCCAATCTCCAAACAGAGATGGCAGTGGAGACTTCCTCAACCTTTTTCCTTGGAGCTCCAATGTATTATCAACCTGCTAGTCTAACTAAACAACCGAAAGCAATTCAACCATAAGCTAAACTCATTCAATCTCATAAAACCTAACTCAGCAAACCTGTAATTTCGAATTGCATGGTAAAGCAATGAACTAAAGTGCTGAAACAAAAAGAAATTAACATTACAACACAGAGGAGGTCTGTTGCTCTCTTAAAAACTCAGAATTGGATCAAAAGCTGCCTGTCTTTATTGAATAATCATGAATCTAATGACATGCCAAAACTGGCTTACAAGGGGCAAAAACCGAGCTACAACATGACTAACCAAATTGACTAACTAGCTAACCCCAAATTGACCAACTAGCTACACAAAATGACTACCCACTAGCTAACCAAAATGAGGCCCCAAGCCTTCGTATTTATACAATTTGAGGACCCAACAGTCCTCCTAAAAGTTAGGGACTTGGCTGCCCAAGACTTGTAGTTAACAGCAGTCCAACTTGACTTGCTTGGCTGCCCTTGAGCTGATTGATTCGGTGGCCCTTGAACTCCGAGCTGATGGTGGAGAATTCGAGGTAAGGGTCCATAAATGAGGGGGACACCTTCCTACAAATCCTCTAGCTTGTTCTCCCACGAATTTGGTTGCCAAGTGCTCATTAAGACCTTCCATTTTGTCTCCAAGTTGACCAAAAAGGCTACACAAAGCACCCATTAGACTTGTTGGCATAATGACTAACCAAATTCACTCTATTAACATAAAAATAATCAAAAACATGCAATAAACAAATGAGAATGGTGGACTAAGCCAAATTAGGAGGTTGAATGAGCCCAAATATTTGTCCATTTTTGGGGCTCATCAGTTGGGAACAACCCAACATCTAAGGCACCTTACAGGATGAGTACTCTAGATTTGGTGGAACTGAAGTTGCAACTTAAGGAGATGCTTGATAAGGGAAACATAAGGCCAAGTGTGTTGCCTTGGGACACCAATATTGTTTATAAAGAAGAAGGATGGTACTCTCAAGTTGTGCATTGATTACCAACAATTGAATAAGGTGAATATCAAGAAAAGGTATTCATTGTCACAGACTGATGATTTATTTGATCAATTGAAAGGAGTTGCAATGTTTTCAAAGATTGATTTGACATCAAGATATCATCAAGTACGCATAAAAGAAGAAGACAACTACAAGACCACATTTCGTACGAGGTATGGAAATTATGAGTTTGTGGTGGTTCATTTTGGTCTTACCAATGCTCCATCCACCTTCATGTGTTTGATGTACAATGTTTTGCGTCCTTACATGGACAAGTTTGTGATAGTGTTTATTGATGATATATTAATATACTCCAACAATGAGGAAGAGCATGTAGAGAATTAGTGTTGAGATTATTGAGAAGGCATCAGTTATATTCCAAGCTCAACAAGTTCATTTTATTTCAGCCTCAAATTCGTTACTTGGGTCATGTTGTTTCCAAGGAAGGGATAGCAGTGGACCTGGAAAATATTAAAGCTATCATGGAGTAGCCAACTCCTACGAAAGTTCATTTTATTTCAGCCTCAGATTCGTTACTTGGGTCATGTTGTTTCCAAGGAAGGGATAGCAGTGGACCTGGAAAATATTAAAGCTATCATGGAGTAGCCAACTCCTACGAATGTGGATGAGATAAAATCATTAATGGGACTAGAAAGTTATTACAAGAGATTCATTAGGAACTTCTCAAGGATTGGTTATCCTATTACATCTTTGTAGAGGAGAGGGAAGAATTTTGAATGGACTAAGGAGTGTGTAGCTAGCTTTGAGTAGTTGAAGCATTTGCTTACAAATGCTTCAGTCGAAGATTGCAGATCCTAATAAGGAGTTTTCGGTATATGCATATTCTTCCAAGGAAGGACTTAGTAGAGTATTGATGCAGGAAGGGCAAGTGGTATGCTATGAGTAAAGTTGAATAAGCATGAGAGAAACTATGTGACTCATGATCTTAAGTTGGCAGCTATCATTCATGCGTTGAAGATGTGGAGACATTATCTCCTTGGTAGGAAGTTTGTTTTTTTGAGTGATCATATTGGATTGATGTACTTTTTGACCAACCCAATCTGAATGTTAGGCAAGCTAGATGGTTGGATACCCTTAGTGAGTTTGAATTTGAGATCATGTACATCAAGGGCAAGGAGAATATAGTTGCAGATGCTCTTAGTAGGAGAGTGCATGTGAATCACATTTCAGTTGTGAGTTCGTATGGGAAATATTTATAGTAGAAGATCTTGCACACAGGGCAACATGATGAGAGGTACCAGTAGCTGAAGTAGAGATTGTTGCAAGAGGGTGAAGGTGATAGGGATGAGGAGTATCACCTCATGGCATATGGCTTGGTGAGATTCAGGAATAGGATTTATGTTCCAGATAGCAGTGAGCTCGAGAAGCTTATCTTGTGGGAGTTTCATTTCAAACCATATTCAACCCACCTGGGATACTAAAAGACTTTGATAATTGTTAAGAAGTTCTATCATTGGCCAAATTTGAATAAAGAGGTGGTTGTGTTTGTTGCAAGATTTTCCATGGGAAACATGTTTTGATGTTTATAAGTGTCATTGAAAACCAAGGATGGTGTTCCCCTAGGGGGGGGGGGGGGGGTGTTGTAATAGCCCCTAGTTGAATTTCCATGTAAATAAAATATGATCAAGGTCATGGAACATGTGTTCCAAGTTGAATGGCGGGAAAACATTATAGTGGGTATCAATTGTGGTTTATTAATGGATATGGAAATCAACGAAGGAAAATAAGCATTAAATTGCATTTAATTATGAAAATAAAGGAAAATAGGAGAAAAGGAAGGTGAAGAGACACAAATTTGCATGCAAGGGAAATTAGAGGGAAAATGAAGGAAAATGAAGAAAAAGGAGACATCAATGACAAAAAGGAATCAGAGAATCAATTGCTAGTTTTTTGACAGTTTTGGTTTTAGCTCTTGTTCATTCTCTCATACTCTTGCACACTTAGATCATTCTTGGAGCCTCCTTGGAGCACTCTAGTATTCACTCGGATTTGGATAAAACAAGCAGAGAAAAGCAAGGAAGTGAAAGAAAAGGTTGGATCAATAGCAACAACCGGGATACTTTGCAAGTAACATGCTTCATATGTGATTTTCTTGCTAGTTTTTGATGCATGGTATATCAATCTGGTTCCTTGGTTCTGTGTTGTCATTGTGTAATAGCCCTAGTTAAAAATTCATGTAAAAATATATATAAGGCCATGTCATGGGACACGTATTCCAAGATGAATGGTGGGAAAAATATCCTAGTGGGTGTTGATTTGGTTTATTATGCCTAAGGAAATTGGAAAAGGCAATGGCAAAGGTTTTGGAAAGGCATGAGACATTTATTGGCGTTGTATTTATGAAAATAAAGGAAATTACAAGAAAAGGAAGGTGAAAGGTCACAAGTTGCATGTGAGGAGGAAATTGAAGGAAAATAATGGAAAATGAAGAAAATAGAGGCCTCATTGATAAAAAGGCTTTTGAGGATCAATACATAAGATTTTGACAGGTTTTGGTGGATCTCTCTTGTATTCTCTCTCTCTCTCTCTCATACTCTTGGACACTTAGAGTTTTCTTGGAGCACTCTTGGAGGAGTGTGTCATACTTGGGGTTTTAGATCAAGAAGGAAAAGAAAGTTCAGGAAAGTGCAAGAGGACATCGTTATCAATAGCTACAATGGGTTTTTCTTGTAGTTACTGAGATGCATGTATGTTTTCCTCACTAGTTTTGGCATGCATGGAAAATGCATGTGGTTTATTGGTCATGATCTATCACTAGCATGGAGGATTACCTAGATTGACAGTGGATTTGCCTAGCCTTTCCATTTCCTAGATAGCCATGGTGTTGTGGGTTCATTTCTTTATTTTTATGGTTGGTTCTCATGTTTCCTTTAGCTTGGGTTGAGTTACTAGTTCCTAGAAGCTCAGGTCAGAAAAACACTTTGGAAGCCCTATAACAGATTGGGTTGAGTTACTAGTCCTGGAAGTCGTGGTTGGAAAAATGATCTGGAAGCCCTTAGTGGGTTGAGTTACTAGTCCTAGAAGCCCTGGTTGGACAAACTCTATGGAAGCCCGACGACAGTTGTGGGTTGAGTTACTAGTCCCAGAAGCCTTGGTTGGAACGAACACTTTGGAGCCCTGAAGGCTTGGGTAGAGACAAATCTGATAATGGTTTTGTGATGTCCAACCATGAGGTGGAATCATTATTTTATGGGTTGATTTTGTTGGCCTCTAGAAGCCCTAGATGGTTTTGGATTGATTTGTTTTATGAGATCCCATATTCATACTTGGAATATGGCACGGGGGTGACTAGCTAAAGAGAGATTTGGCTCAGCCATGTCTATGGTTAGGTGGTTTGTGGAAGTCCCACAACTAGTTGGCCTTTGCATTGTTAATATGAGGTTATTTCTCCTTATATTTCATGAATATTATATTGGTTTATATGTGGATTATATGGTTGTTTTTTCCTTGGTATTTCTATTGCTATTATGTTGGTTACGAATTTGTATTATGACTGTGGCTATGTATTGATCTCATCATGTTTTTAATTGTAAATGAATGAACAATGTATCTATGGCCTAATGGATGAAACTACAGCTAATGTGTTGAGGCATCAATGTTTCTTAGTGATTCTCAGATGAGTATGAGACCCCTATGCTTAAATCTATTGTTTACACCTATAGATTACATATTTGTGACATGTTTGACGAAATTCTTGTCATGGCTAGTAGGGGTCCAGCCAGGCCCTTGTTCAAGTAATTATATTTGCATCATTATTCCATTGTTATCTTTCTATTCTGAAGGTGTCATTTAGTTCTAGGCAGTGACCTGGGCTTTGGGCCTGAAAAAGTGGCTCAAATCCCAGGGATGCAGGCATAGCACTGGGTAGAAAAGTACTCAGACGTAGGCCTACCCATGATGTGGGATCATACATAGCCTCTTGGACACATGCATTCCCATATCATGGGAGCCTCCAGGGGTTAATTGGTCGAAAAACTCAGTAGGACCCAACGACTGGTTACCTGAGAGGTTAGGATGGTTCATGAGAGTCTTGTTGCTGATGTGGAGGGTTTGTATGGTGTGTTTCCATCGGTTCCACTTCCTAAAGGTGACTGGGGAGGTCAAATAATATCATAGTAACTTCTCGTCATAGGTTTACCCCAGTTGGTTGGTTACTTGGGTAGATGTGGGAGGAGGGTGTTAACATTGGCATTGAGATTTTCTTAGATTGATAGTGATTTCAGCCTTGCCTTTCCATTTCCTGGATAACCATGGCATAGTGGGTTCCTCTTTTTTATTTTCTGATTGGTTCTCAGGTTCCCTATGGTTGTGGGTTAGGATAGGATCTCTGCAGGCCTGGAACAACTTGGGTCCCTGGAGGTTGTGGGTTAACATGAAAGTTCTCTAGATCCTTGTAACATATTGGGTCCCTAGAGGCTATAGGTTGAGATTGAATCCCTGGAGCCCTTGACAGCTTGGGAAGAGACCATTTTAGTTGATGTTAGTGATTTCTAGATCATATTGGTGAGATCATTATGGTTGAGGGTTGAGGTGGTTTGGCCTCTAAAAGCCCTATATGTTTTTGTTTTGGCTCAACCCATATGATCCCACATTCATGCTTGGAATATGGCATGGGTGTGATTGGTTGAAAGAGATATTTGGTTCAGCCCATTCTATTGTCGAGTGGTATGTGGAATTCTCTAACTTGGTTGGAATTTTCATATGTTAATATGAGTTATTTTCCTATTTTGATTGTTAGAAAATTATATATTACATAGCAATGGAACACATAAAATATTTCAGAAACACAAACACAAAAAACGCATAAAACAAGAGAGACACAGATATATGCGGTTCACCCAATTTGAGCTATGCCCACAAAGAAAAAACTAGTACTTCCTTTATATTATCTAGTAAAATGAAGAGATACAACCTACAAAAAATCCTTTGTAATTTCCTCTTCGCTCTCGCACAATCTCCTCTGTCTTTCTCTCTCAGAATACACATATACATAGTTGCAATACAATTCCCTCATATATAGCGATGGGTTGCCTTCTAGGGAAAAAAAACCCTAAATTAAACATAACTTCCACCATCAAATCATCTTCCTAATGAATGGCTTAGATTGACTACAATAATTTACAAGGAAAATTTACGTCTATTTTTAGCCCCCCCCTGACGGCAATCAAACGGGCAGTGTTTCCACCCCATTATGAACTAGGGTCCAACGCAGCGATACCTTTGGATAAAGAAGATAATCAGGCTCCACACCCAACAGTGATCTATGAGAACTTGTACTGACTATTATGGTGATCTTATGGTTGATTTTTCATAGTTTCTATTCTTGTTATATGTTGGTTATATGCATGGCTTTATGATGTTCTCTAACAATGGCTCTTGTTCATGATTTGATAAGTTATTGAATGGTTGATGAACGCATGGGCTAACAAGTGTTATTGTAGCTAGCTATAGAGGGCATAAATCCTTCTTGGTAATTTTCAGATGAAGTTCAAAATTTTATGATCAGATATGCATTCATGACCTGTAGCTTATATGTTTGTCATATGTTTGATGAAATATCTATCTTTCATTAGGCATGTATTGGTCAAGATATTGCTCAATATTTGATTTTCTAGCATTGTTATCATCATTGTCATGATTCTAGAAACTTACAGGCATTTTTGGGTAGTATCCTGGAGGCTAGCCTGAAAAACTGGCATAGATCTTGTGATTGCATGCACAGAACAGGGAATTTTGGGTCACAACTACATGCAAGCAGGCTTATGGGTGTAGTTGGAGCCTCATAACTGCATGCATAGTGTGTCAAGGATGTGCTTGGGGTGTAAACCTAATCAAAAGGAGTTCCAACTCACGGATTGATCACCTAGGGTGGTTGGTAGTATCCTCAGTGATTTGTAGTCTCTTAGGGATGTCAGTTTACTTCCCATTTGTAGGCCCCACTTCCATAACTGGAACTTGGAGTTCTGGTCATATCGTAGTGGCTATTATGTAACCAGCTCACAAAATAGAAGAAAAGATAGATCAACGACTTCAAAATCAGCCTCTTTGAGGGGGAAACCTCCTTTACATTACACAAATGAACAATTCTTGGATGATACAAATAACAAGGCCTCCCTTCTATATATAGGAGTATAAGGGGTCACAATATAATCAGAGACAACTTAACAATAATAATGTAAGGGCACAAAAATAACAATAGTGGGCTTCTATGGGGCACAATAATAACAATATGGGGACATCATGGGCACAACAATAACAATAAGGGGCTACAATCACAATAATAATAAGGGAATACACTAGTATTATAGGGACTTAACATGGCCCTCTCCTTCAAAAAAGTGTTGTCCTCAATGCTTGAGTAGTTCTGGATGATTCCATATAAAATTCTCATCCTCCCATGTGGAATATTCAGCGGGTAAGTTCTTCCACTTGATGAGATACTCTAAAATTGATCGATTTCGTAGCTGTCGAGTTCTTGTTTCAGTGACTGCTTCAAGTTCCAATATGATTTTTCCTTCCTCGTCAAGTTCTGGCAATATTGTTTGAACTGGGAGCTTGTCACCTATAACCTTCTTTAAGCATGAAACATGGAAAACTGGGTGCACTCGGGAAGATGTAGGAAGTTCCAATTTGTATGCCATAGTACCAATCTTTTGCAACACCTTGTATGGACCATAATACTTTGGTGATAATTTATTATCCTTCTTAGCTTGCTTGAGGGACATTTGTTTGTATGGTTGTAGTCGTAGAAATACCCAATCACCTACATCAAAACTTTTTTCATTGTGATGTTGATCTACCTGTTGTTTCATTCTATTATGTGCCAAAGTTAGGTTATCCTTTAAGAGTTGGAGCACTTTTTTTAATGCTCGATGTGATCTTCCACTGCTTGAACCTTCAAATTTTCTCTTAAATATGATGTGATGGATGGTTGATGATATCCATAAAGTGCCGTAAATGGGGTCATTTTTGCTACATTATGGAAGGAAGTGTTATACCACCATTCAGCGAGAGGCAACCATTTGACCCATTGTGTTTGTTTATCAGATACAAAGCAACGAAGATATCCTTCCAAACATTTGTTCACTATCTCAGTTTTCCCATCAGATTGAGGATGATAAGATGAGCTATGAGCTAATTGAGTACCAAGACAAGAAAATAATTCTGTCCAAAAATTTCTAGTGAAAATAGGATCTCTGTCGCTTACAATAATCTTTGGGTTTCCATGTAGCTTTTGAATTGTTTCCATAAATGCCATAGCAATTGTACTGGCTTTAAATGGATGAGATAATGCACAAAAATTTTCATACTTGGTAATTCTATCAACTACCACGATCATGACACTCCTTCCTTCGGACTTGGGTAAACCTGTGATAAAATCCATTGAAACCTCCTCCCAACATTGACTTGGAATGGATAAAGGTTGTAATAGACCTGGGGTCTTAATTGTCTCAACTTTATTTTGTTGCAAAGCCAAACATTCCGCCACAAACTTTTGAATATCATATATAAGGCCATCCCCAAAAAAATCCTTCTTAACCCTATGGTAAGTTTTTAAAAATCTTGAATACCCTCCTAAGGGACAGGTGTGCAATTCCAAAAGAATCTTTTGTTTGAGTTGGGAATTCTTACAGAGGTATAAGTGATCTTTGTACCATAACAAATCATTTTTCCAGTTAAATGTATCAAATGTACTAGGATCTTTCTGCAAATTTTGAATGATTTCCCACACTTTTTTGTCATTCTTCCAGTCATCTCTTGCTTCATTTATCCAATCTAGTTGGATAATATAAATGGCACAAAAAAATGCTTCCACATCCTCATCCTTTCTTGAGAGTGCATCTACAACAACATTTTTCTTCCCTTTTTTGTAGATGATTTCAAAGTCATAACCCAACATATTTGTGACCCATTTTTGCTACTCTTCTGAAGATAATCTTTGTTCTAAAAAGTATTTAAGACTATCATGATCTGTTTTTACCTTGAAGTGTCTTCCCATTAGGTAAGGTCGCCATTTCTTAAGTGCGTGTAGTATTGCCAACATTTCCTTCTCATAAATAGCTTTGTTTAAATACTTTGCTTTGATTGGATGACTTTCAAAAGCAATGGGTCTTTATTCTTGCATTAAAATAGCACCAATTCCATTTCCTGAGGCATCACATTCCACAATAAAGTATTTTGTGAAGTCTGGTGTAGCTAAGACCGGTCCTTGACATATTGCCTCTTTAAGATGTTCAAAGGATTTCGTTGCTTCTGGAGTCCAAGAAAATGCATCTTTCTTCAATAATGTTGTTAGAGGTGCTTCTATTCTCCCATAATTCTTAACAAACTTGTGATAATACACTGTCAACCCGAGAAATCCTCGCAGATTCTTTATGGATGTGGGGATTTTCCATTCCTTAATGGCTTTAATTTTTATAGGGTCTACCTTAACACCTTCATGAGATACAATATGACCCAAATATTCCACCTCTTGTACTCCAAAGAAACGTTTGGAGGTTTTTGCATATAATTGTTTCTCATACAATAGTTTGAGCACTCTATCAAAATGTTGAACATGATCCTTCCAAGACTTGTTGTAGATTAGTATATCATCAAAAAATACTAACACAAATTTTATAAGGAAGGGTTTGAAAATGGAATTCATCAAACCTTTAAATGTATAAGGTGCATTGGTGAGGCCAAAAGGCATGACCAAAAATTCATAATGACCCTCATGTGTTCTAAATGATGTTTTTGGAATGTCTTCAGTCTTCATTATGATTTGATTATATCCTGAACGAAGGTCCAACTTGGTGAAGTAAATTGGTCCATGCAATTCATCCAATAGTTCATCAATGATAGGGATGGGAAATTTATCTTTAATAGTGAGCTTGTTGGGCTCCCTATAATCCGGACACATTTTCCATGATCCATCCTTCTTGTGCACCAATACTAATGGATCAGAGAAAGAACTTTGACTAGGTTGAATTATACCAGCCTCTAGCATTTCTGCAACCATATGTTCAATTTCACTATTTTGGGCATAGGGATATCTGTAAGGCCTGATGTTTGGAGGAACACTTCCTGGAATCAAATGAATACCATTATCATGATCACAAATAGGTGGGAGGCCTTTCGGAGTCTCAAATACCTTGGAATTATTGTCCAAGACTTTTTGGAGATCTGGAGAAATAGATGATTTCGATGTGGGAACCTATAGCGAACATAATTATGCAATTATGCCACATTGTTCTTTATTTAGAAGCTTTTTCATGCTATTAGAGTTGATCATATTTCCCAGTTTCCTCGTGATACCCCTTAATTCAACTTCCTTTCCTTCTGAAAAAAATTCAAGAAAATTTCTTGAAAATTAAAAGCTATCATTCCCAAAGATTGTATCCATTGGAATCCTAGTACAACATCAGCACCACCCATTGGAATGGAAAGCATTCGACTATTCAATACATATTCTCCCATGGATATCTTGATATTATGGCACTTTCTAGAAAAATTTATGGTTCCTCCATTTTCAACCATCATTTTCAACCCTCATGACTGTTTGATTTTCTATGACTTTTCAACTTACATAACTCCTTACATTCCATGTGTGTCCTTCAGACTTCCACATTACATTACATTTAAATACAATATACATGATCCACAATAGTGATGTGGCATATGACCACTCATGACATGACATGACATGGCACTACTGACATGGACTGCTTGGTGATGTGGCAATGTCAAGTCACTATTGATACTAAGTGATGGATGCCTTCTTGAATATGCTTTCTCTTCACCTCTGCATGGCTTGGTGATTTAGAATCTTCAGTCTTGGATAGTGGTTGCAAAATTGTGTCCCTTTGATTTCTCTTGATTGCTCAAATTGTGATTTCAAGTACAAGAGAGTCTTTAGGCATGCTTCCCTCCTTCTCCTTCTCCATCATCTTTCCATGAGATGATAGGGTACATTTTCCTGCAATTGACTCATGACAAGACGACATCAATCTGAAAACCCCCTAGTCTAAGATGATGCATTATGATCCATCAACTAAACCTAGGACAAGTGACAGGTTGGGAAACTGGGCTCATTGAATGCACATTGTGTAGTTCCAGCATTCAAGGGGAAGAGCTTGAGCTCTGAGATTGCGGAGTGTGAAGCTCAAGGAGGCCTAAAGGACAAGACTGTGCAGTTTCTAGAGACAATGGAGTCTGGATGAGGGAATGGACACCAAGAAATCCAAATGCATAGTTTTGGATGTCAAGGGATGTTAGGCTTCTACACACTATGTAGTTCTAGTATCCATGGGAACATCTTGAGGCTTGAAGATGTGAAGCTCGCAGTTCAAGGTAGGCTAGGAGGACATAACTGTGGAATTTTGGGGTTTAAGATCGGGAGTCGGGCATAAGAATTACGCAGTACAGCAGCCCTGGGATACAGGGATTGTGTATTGTGAAGTTCCAAGTAGCAAGGTCACAACTTAGAGAGTTGATATTGTGTAGTTCACAGTTCAGTTGGGGCTCGGTGAAGCTAAGTTGCTTTATCGGGAAGATTTTCTGAAAATGGTTAAGTGTGGAATAAGTGATAAACTGTGATGAACCTTGACTTTGGTCACACACTTAGCATACTTTGATGACATGAAAACATAGATCATCTAAACACATGAAAAAAGAATATCCCTCTGTGTGACTTCCTTATGACAAGATACGACAAGTGCGACACTTAAGATAGACTTTAGGATGACAGTAACAACACTTGTGCGACAGTGCTCAAGACTTTGTGTATGGGTGTGACAGATGTTTACATAGTTAGAAAAACTCATATATACAAATACAAACCTTTGAAACCATCAAAATATGCTTGCAAAGATTGCACGACATCTAAACATGTCAAAAGACTATTGTTAATCCAACATGCAAAAGGGACCAAAGCACTGCAAGAGAGCTCATGAAATAAGCTCTAATGTTTATGACAACAATAGAAAAGACTAAGGAAGGCTCTGAAATTGAGTGTAAGCTAAAATTTACAACACTTGGCGACACACTGGTTGAACTCCAACTTCTCTGTCTTGGTTAAATTCATTCGTGCAAGGCCTTGGTTCTTTAAGGAGTATTGATTCATCGTGTAGATTACAATAGCCTTCCCACTTACACCACAAACATACATGATCCCCTCTATACCTTATCAGTTGAACACAACATAAGATTCAGCGTAATCACAATGTTTCAATTTGGGAAGGATAGTGTAACTCGTGAGCTTAAGATTTTCAGAGTGTAATTTTTCATCTTTGGTGTTGCTTTGCTACCAATAGGCCTGGATAGTACCCCGATGGAGTCACGTAGGAACACAAACATTTCCCCGCTTCCAGCGAGCCTGGATAGTACCTCAACAGAGTTGTTTGCTTCACCTCCCTACGTAGGAAGCCTTTCTCTTCTTTTGCCTTTATTTATTTATTTAAAGAGAACTATGCATTGGCACTTATATATTTTGGGGTGGAAGAGGGATCTGGACATATTGATAGCATAAGAGTTTGTTCCTTTAGAGAAGAATATAGAGACCTCTAATTTAGGTTTTCTCTATAGAAATTCTACAAATTCTCTACAAATATCGCTCTGAGACCATGTAGAAAATTTTTCTATAGATTAACCCGATAATGCAATATAACCAAAGTAAAATACTATAACTTACTTCTACTATCAATTTGCGGAAGCTTAAATATCGAGAAAGATTGAGTTGAACACATATAACTAGAAGAAGAAGAATCAATGCGCAATACACATGAAAATACTTTGGGGAAACCCTTAGCTAAAAACCGCACTATATGTATTATCATACAAGGTGGAAATACATAGGAATTATACAAATCCTTAGCTCTCACAGCTATCCATCTTTCAGTACAATCCTCACAGATGCTCACAGGCAATCAAAGCTTCTCACAAGCCTTCCTCTCTACCCTCCAAGCTCCTATTTCCTTTTTTTGTTTCTCCTAGGTGATCCTCCTGTTACCAAGTGGAAAACTTCCTACCAAGTGTAACATTGATCCTCCAAAACTGTGCAATCCTCAAGGAACCTTCCCTTGACTACATGCATGAGTTCCCTTTATAGGAAAACACATGAAACTAATAGTACACTGTCCTTGACTTTAATCTCAACTGGGTCTTTCTCATAATAGACATGCATGAGTTTTTTATGAGGGAATCTTTAGTTATCTAGAGTACACTGGTTGAGTGCATGCATGCATCAACTGACTGATAACTCACAATTAGTTCCGCAAACAGTTTGGAACTAATTTAACTCGACTTAACTCTGTAAACTAAGCTAACTAATTATAAGTCAATATTATCTCCTTAATTAAGGGATAATCTCCTTAATTTAATGGATAACTCCTGCATGACTTCAGATATACTTCTAACTTGAATTTCTCCAACTACTTAATCGATAATGAATTAATTAATTATTTCCAAGCAGCTAGTGAGACTAAATTCGATTTTAATTCACAATTTTAATTCAAGGAAAATTAAAATTGGAATTTATGGATTCTATTTTTATCATTTCTTGTTGATATTTTCAACACTCCCTCTCAACAAGAAAGGAATTCAATTTGATCACAATCGTGAACCTTTGGAATGTTATGCATGCAACACTTCTCTCTAGTTTTGTTGCTCCAGCAACTCTAGAAACAAAAAAACATCCAACCTGGATCAGTATGATGCATCTATCATCAAAGTCTCTGACTGCTACTGCCTCTGTCTACTGAAAACTTTGTGCTTCTGCTGACTCTGCCTTTCTGCACTGTTGTCAATCCTTCTCTGTGCTCTTCAGTATCTGACTCCTCTAGCCTCTATCACTTTGATATCTGACTGCATCAATCCTACTAATTCCTCCCGCTACTATGTACTTTGGGCTCCCGTAGCAAGGTATGATCCATGAGATAAAACCTCTCAATGGACCCTGCCCAATTTTAGCCTTCATGGGACTATCACTTCACATCGCCCCACCTCACACCTAGAGGTATGGCTGCATGTGATCCCTCTGCCCACTTGGATCGAAATTCCCCCCCTAATGGAGGTATCTGCATGAGTGGAACTCTTCACTCGGTCTCCTCTTTGCTTCTCTAATTGTGGCTACTCCACAATTGTCTGAGACTTCTTCTGGGGCTGCATGTTGAGAGGTAATTTAATCTCCCTCTCAACCACCAAGTCTCTAACATTTTCCTTGCTCCTCAAGGCTTTGCATGCATCTTGAACCTCAAGAGCATACAGGTTCTTAACTCGTGAACCGATCTGTTTCACTTGTCTTGTGGTGATGTGTCTAAGGAAAACCTTTCCCTTACTAAAGACAACATCGTAGCCTTTATCCTCCAACATTATGACTGATACCAAGTTCTTCTTCAGTCTAGGCACATACTTCACATTAGTCAAGGTGAACCTTAAGAGCATACAGGTTCTTAACTCGTGAACCGATCTGTTTCACTTTTCTTGTGGTGATGTGTCTAAGGAAAACCTTTCCCTTACTAAAGACAACATTGTAGCCTTTGTCCTCCAACATTGTGACCAATACCAAGTTCTTCTCCAGTCTAGGCACATACTTCACATCTGTCAAGGTGATAGGAGGTCCAAGCTCCCTCTGAAAAGCAATCGTGCCCACTCCTAAAACACTATATTTTTCATCGTCACCCATCTCTATGCACATCTTGAGGTATTTCTCCTCTAAGGCATTGAATAAACTTTTAGTGTCGATCATGTGGAATGAGGCTTCACTGTCAAGATACCAAACACAACCCATCATCGATGACACCATGCATGCGATGAGGGTAAAGTCCATTTTGAACTGAGAGGCTAATGCCTCACCTTCCAATCCTTTCGAGGATCCCTTCTTGGACTTCTTCATTGGGAAATTAGTCGCATAATGTCCCATCTCGTGACAATTAAAGCATCTCACTTTAGACTTGTCATCCTTCTTCCCTCCATGAGAAGAATTCGATTTGGAATGGGAAGCCTTCCCCTTTCCTTTCCTTGCCTTACTTGATAAGGCCAGATTTTCTTCATCATCATTCTTTGATGAAGAACCATCTCATGTGCTCCTCCCCAAGGATAATTTTAGGGGCGAATGTTCGCCCTTTGGCAAAATTAAGGGGTTTTAAATATTTAGTGGGCGAATATTTTGTATCATAGTACATTTTTACAAATCACCTCAAATAGCCCACCTTATTTTAAGGGAGATGGTAAAAAAGGTAAATTTAGCCCTTGATATTAGGACTTGCAACCTTCCATTCACCCATTTTCAAGAATAGGTTTTATTTAAGTGAATCCATTCGCCCATTTTCAAGAATAGGTTTTATTTAAGTGATTCCTATGGGCCAAATACCATATTTATAAAAGAGGTATGGTAAATTAATAAAAATATAAATAAATGAGAGGTATGGTAAATAAATAAAACATTTTTTTATATTTACTCCATAAGTCACCTTATATACATGTAAGGGTGTAAACAAATAAAAATATAAGTAAAGTGGAGGTATGGTAAATAAATAAAACGTCTTTTTATACTTACTCAAAAGGTATGGTAAATAAATATAAATATAAATAAACTAGACGTATCGTAAATAAATAAAACCTCTTTTTATATTTAGTCCATAACCCTCGTTCTATTTATGAAGGCTCAAGAAAGAGGTTTTATTTAAGTGAATCTTATGGGCCAAATACCATATTTGTAAAAGAGGTATGGTAAATTAATAAAAATATAAATAAACTAGAGGTATGGTAAACAAATAAAACATTTTTTTATATTTACTCCATAAGTCACCTTATGTTTACGAACACTCAAAAAATGGGTTATATTTAGGTGAAACCTATGGCCAAAATACTATGGGACAAATACCATGGACTAGATTGTTATTAATACCATGCAAAAAACCATTATTAACCCTAATATTAGAATTAATAAAAATAAAAATGGCACATGGTATTGACCCATGGTATTCACCAAAATGGCACATGGTATTGACCCATGGTATTCACCTGGAATGTAGCCTATTTAAATGGGGGAATTAAACCAGCATGTAGCCTATGCTAAGATTCACTAGGACTTTACAAAGTTCTATTATTTAGTGAAAGACTCGCCAAGATCTTACAAGATTTTATAATTGAGTAAAATATTCGCCATGCCTGGTGAGAGATTCGCCAAAAAATTATATATACATATTATATTATTGATAAAATCGCCTTCCATTTTTCCTCTATACCATGGAGATTCGCCCATTTATTATATTTATAAATTTAGGGGGGGTTCTTAAAATTTTCCCTGCTCCTCCCGATCTCCTCCTACATCAGATCTGACCACAGTCGTTCCCAATCCGGCAGTTTCTCCCTTCCATTCACAGAGTCCTAGTAGCTATTCCAACTCTTTGGAAGGCCAAGGAGAGCGAGGCTCACCATATCATCGTCGGCTAAAGTTATTCCCACACTGCTAAGCTCATCTCTACAGGTGGTGAGCTTGTTCAGATATGTGGAAATAGTATTGTCCTTCTCCATCTTTCTTTTGCAGAGCTTATCCTTGAGCGCCAATTTCCTCTGGTCGCTATTGTTCTGGTAGAGGTCCTTCAATATCTTCCACATTGAAAATGGATTATCCTTCCCATGGAGTCTCAAGACAATATGGTCTCGAACTCCCTCAAGGATGATCCATCTCAACTTTGCCACACACTTCTTCCACTCATCCAACTCTTGTGCATTAGTTGAAGCTGGCTATTAGATTTCTTGATCAATGATTTCTTTCAAGCCATTGTCTTCTAATACAGCCTCCATTCTATCTTTCCATGCTATGTGATTCAAGCTACCTTCCAAGGCATACTTGAGTCTCAAGCCATGAACACCATTGGTCAACCTTGAAGTATGATAAGAATTTGATTTACACCTGCAACCCCAAACTTCAAACTTCAAATTCTCTCCTCAGTATACTATTCACATCTCCGATAAACTTGGCTCTGATACCATGTAGAAATTCTGCAAATTCTCTACAAATCTTGATCTGAGACCATGTATAAAATTTGTCTCTAGATTAACCTGATAATGCAATATAACCAAAGAAAAATACTATAACCTACTTCTACTATCAATTTGCGGAAGCTTAAAGATCGAGCAAGATCGAGCTGAACACATATAACCAAAAGAAGAAGAATCAATGCACAATACACATGAAAATACTTTGGGGAAAGCCTTAGCTAGGTGGAAATACATAGGAATTATACAAAGCCTTAGCTCTCATAGCTATCCAGCTCTCAGTACAATCCTCACATATTCTCACAGGTAATCAAAGCTTCTCACAAGCCTTCCTCTCTACCCTCCAAGCTCCTATCTCCTTGCGTTGTTTCTCCTGGTGATCCTCCTGTTACCAAGTGGAAAAATTCCTACCAAGTGTAACATTGATCCCCCAAAACTGCACAATCCTCAAGGAACCTTCCCTTGACTACATGCATGAGTTTCCTTTATAGAAAAACACATGCAATTGATAGTACATTGTCCTTGACTTCAATCTCAACTAGTTCTTTCTCATAATAGACATGCATGAGTTTTTTATGAGGGAATCTTCAGTTATCTAGAATACACTGGTTGAGTGCATGCATGCATCAACTGACTGATAACTCACAATTAGTTCCTCAAAAAATTTGGAACTAATTTAACTGGACTTAGCTAAGTAAACTGAGCTAACTAATTACAACTCAAATAGAACTCAATCTTATCTCCTTACTTAAGGGATAATCTCATTAATTTAAGGGATAATGCTTGCATGAATTCAGAAAGACTTCTAACTTGAATTTCTCCAACTAATTAATCCATAATGATATAAGTAATTATTTCCAAGCAGCTGGTGAGACTAAATTCAATTTTAATTCAAGGACAAATTAAAATTGGAATTTCTAGATTCTATTTTTTATCATTTCTTGTTGTTATTTTCAACATGCTCATTTATATTTTTCCCCTTCTTCGTTTCTACTAGTTGGATAAGATTGAATAAACCAAAATAGAAAAATCAAGTATAGGCATGAGGTTTCCGGACTAGACATGGGTTCATGGTTGGACCAAAACTCTCCTTACGGATGGATCATATTTTCTATCAGAATTTCATCGGCCAAAAGATGTAATCAACACAAGGAAGATGAACAGATGGTTAGCCAAATGCTGAAGTGTCATAATAATCTTTATAGTTCAACCACACACATACTAAAAATCCACATCATGTCCAAGAACAACACTTATTGACACAATGAAAACAAAAATACACAAACAAAAAGAAAGAAAAATGAAAGGAAAGACAACACACTGTTACACTAAAAAATGTCACCATGACTACTTACAGTTAGTATGGCTCAAATCAACAGTCATGCTACCCTCTTAGGCAAGTCTTATGCCTCTGCTATCCATCTCAAACTCAAAGAAGAGAGAAAGTCTTGTAAAAAATGTGTTTATCTCTGGGGTCGCAGGTTCTCTCTAGCCTTACCTGCGGGGACGCTCGCAATGTTCACAAAAGTTGCGTCCTTGGACGCTCTGTATGTTAAGGGACAGGTGCGTCCTTCTGTAAAAGGCAAAATGCGCGAGTTTCATCTTAAAAAAGTTACTTGTGGTTACTTCTAGAACTTTCTAGAGGTCGGTTTGATGAATTGGATGCGCCTCCAGTTGGTTCATGTATCTCTATTAAGGAGGAACTTATCCCATCAATAAGGGAGCTATCCCACCCAAAGAGGGGGATTATCCCATTGATGGTGGACCTGAATAACCTCTTTACAGCACTATAAATAAAGACATTGAGCCAGAGGGAGGAGAGGTTGAAGCTATACATTTTCTTTGGGTAAATGCTGCAGGAATTAGGACTCCCATTTAGAACCTTGTGAGGAGAGATTGTCTTTGCTTGATTCTACTTGGAAGTGGGTGAGCTTTGTCAAAGTAGAGGAAAACCCTTGATGGACCCTGGGAGGAACTTGCACAACACCAAGGCCAGGTTGTAAGAGTTTCTTTGTTTCGTTATTAATACAAACTGGTTTATTTTTCTCAATAGCTTGTGTTAATAAGTTATTTCATGTGTTCCTTGGTCTGCATGTTAAATATATGTTTTATTATATGAAATGCAAGTGCTTGGTAATTGTTTGATTGTTTGTGGTTGCAGGAATTGATGTGAAGGAGGAGCTCATCCGGATCGGCAAGGACGGACTACAACAACAGCGTTTTGGAATAAGGTAAGCCTAAACACTTGTAGTTTTCATGTTTTAAAAGGTGTATTTAGAGAAAGATTACTCCATTTTGTCTTGTTTGTCGCTAGAGAGTTTAGACTCCTAGGGAGGTCAGTTGTGTCCGCACAAACGACTTTTTCCGCCACGACAAATTGGCGACTCCGCTGGGGAAAGATTCCATTGATGAGAAAAGTCTTTTCCTTTATGTGAACTTTGCTTTGAGAAAATTGGTTTATTTTTCTGGTTTTGGCTCTGTGATTCTGTCTCTGGGTGGGTTAGCTTAGGATTAGTTTTATTTTGGTTTTTCTTGAGTTTTTCAGACGGACGCATCCTCTGAGTGCTGCACAGTGCGTCCCTGGACGCACTTTTGCTGTGTGCACAGAGCGGGCCCGCACCTGTGCTAACGGGTTGCCTGCGTCTTCCTGTAAAAATTTAGGAAAACTCCTTTTTTGCTTTAATTGCTTTTAGATTTTGTTTTTTCTTAGTTTTTTCTGCCCAGATTCATTAGTCCCTTGTCCAAAATCTTCACCTAAGCTTGTTCCTGCTCTTAGCTTTCATCAATTGGGTGTTTTGAGTCTCTTTCTTGAGAAATTCTTGATTTGATTTCCTTTGATCATTACTTGGAGGTTTGTCTCAGTCTTTTCACAATTTTGCATCTTTTTGCTTTTGTTTTTGCAAAAAAATTTCCCCCTCATTCGCCGGGGGGGGCTAAATTGTGTATGAGTGTTAATCGCCTTTGAGTGTTTTTATGTTTTGATCTTTGGAACTCTCACCCAGTTTTCTCAACTTGCACTTGATTGGTTCTTAGATCACATTAGAATCGTCTTGTGTTTGAGAATTCTCTTGCATAGATCACATTTCCATAATTAGAATTCTCATTTTCAGAATATGAATGAAAAATGTGCATAGATTACATTTGCATACTTTTCATGTGAATTGTGCATAGATTACAATTGCATAGTTTACATTCTGAAAAATCAATCGTAGATTTAGATCAGCTTTCTTTGATTTGAATTTACACAAAAATAAAAATAAAAATTGGTTTGGAATTGATTTGCATTAGTTTTTCTTGATGAAATTAGTGCATTAGAGAATTTGTTAAATTTTCTCTTAATGATCAATTTTTTGCATTGTTGGAAGTGAATGGAAACTCTCTCCTTACTTTAGATAGGATTCATCGAATTGAAAAGATTACATTATCATATTCGATTGCATTCAGTTGAGTCGGGTCATAACACCATTGGTTTCGTATCCATTTACCCATTTGAGTAATAACAGCCTTAATAACACAGCGCTTAATTAAAATTCATCTAGTAATTTTTACATTTCTAGGGCTCTGAAGCACCAACATAGCTTAGGCTAGTGTCTTGGAGTAGGTGAGTACTTAACTCTCCAAGACAGTAAAACCAAACAAGTAGCTGATCTTGTGATAGAATCAAATCCAATTGTTACATTTACACTCTGGGAAAGCTCCTCTTAAAGGAGAAGCACGAGCTCGTGTCCGAACCAGTGAGGGGATCCATCCTCCCTCGTTGGGAACGACGCCAGACAGTACGTATTACAAACGGTAAACCTCAGATTAACCATTGTCGAGGAGCCAGGGGTCACTTATCGGTAAACCTTGGATTACTGTCAAGGAGCCGGTAAGGGGATTGAGCTTGCTACTCTGCCCTTGCGTGCTGTCGGAGTTTAGACTGTTCCCCCAGGTGTACTTGTGGCCGTTGGTAACCTTAGTGACCATAATCTTTAGGATTCTACCCAAGGTGACGGTGGAGGGAAGGTCCCACTGTACCTGGAGCAGACGTCGGTTATACTCACTTGGATTTTCTGGGGGGTTCACTTCACTCGAGACGGTTAAAGTGGAGGAACTTGGTCCAGTCTATTCATTAAGCAGGTTGCCGGGGTAACTGTTCCACCCGCCATTTCTGTACTGAATTCTGCGATGTTGGATTTCATCACCAACTAGTGTTTTCGGTCCGGAAGGCTACTGTTTGTGTATGGTTTGACTCCTAGATTTGATAGCGCGTGTTAATTTGTTTGTTTTTACTTTTAGAGACCATAGGTGTGAATTGTGAATTTTAATTGTTAGGTGTGAATTGTGAATTGTTAATTTTAGTTTTAAATTGTTAATAAAATTCACTGAAGTTGAATATAATGGCAAATGTTCCGGAATTTATCAACCTAGGAACCCCTCCTAATGATAATCCTAGTACTTTTCCTTATTTTGGAAATGTTGGTCCTCCTTATATGGCTACTTTGTCATTACCTGGATTTACAATAGGTTTACCAATATGGTTATTTTCGACTTCGTTGGCCCAAAATACTCCAATTGTTCCACCTCAACCGGATGCTTCACCTCAACAGAGTTCACCATCTCAACATCACCAACCTTTTGTTGACCCTTTACCTTCTTCGCCTAATTTTTCTTCCTCCATTTCTTCCTCTTCGCCTGGTAAAAGCCTTGATGCTAGTAACCAGGAGGCTAAGAAGAAGAAGAAAGGGAAGAAGAAGAAGAAGAAGAAGAAGAAGCAAGATAAGAAAGAAGTCAACCAACCAACCATGGCTGTAAGTGTTAGTTATGTTGAGGAAAATTCCGACATGCACCGTAAACCCAAATACCCTTGCAGGCTTTGTAAGGGTGACCACTTCCTTGTCAATTGTCCTGGTTTTCCAAAGGTCCTGGAAGTATGGTCAGAAAAATCCCATCAACTTTCCATTGATCCATCAACCAGTGATAGTCAGGTTCCTGGGAAAAAGGGTAAAGTTAGGTTTCCTTGTAAGTTATGCAAAGGGAGTCATCAAACTCACATTTGCCCTCACATGGATGAAGCCTCAACATTGTTGGAAAACCTTACTGTTCCACAACAGGAATTTCCAACTGGTTACCGTAAACTTTCTCCCAACCTACCGTCATCTGACGGAATGATTGATCTAAATTCAAGTATAGTCGATCACACTCTCCCATTGGAGAGTGAAACTCATGTCACTCAGGTTGATGATCCATTAGTTGATCAAGTGGTCGATTCAATTTCACATTCGGTCGATCCCACTTTCCCTTTGGAGAGTGAACTTCATACCGCTCAGGTTCTTCTTGTTACATCAGATTCTTCTATGCGGGGGGCATTTCACCTGTTTCTGTAGAACCCCCTCCAAGTACTGAGGTCTTTTCCTTTGATTGGAATAGACTGACAGAACCTCGTCTTCCTTCCTCCATCCCTTTCCAAATCATTGTCAAGGCTGGTGGTAGGGACATACATCGTACTCAGGTAGATGAGGGTGCTTCTGTTAGTATTTTATCCTCAACTGTTTGGAAAGCTTTGGGTTCCCCTCAGCTTGCACCTATTACGCAGAATCTGAAAGCTTTTAACAGAACCATTAGTGAACCTTTAGGGATCCTTCCTAAGTTTTCTATTACCTTGGAAGGTAAAACTGTCTGTATTGATCTTATGGTAGTTCGAGGTCCCTTGGATTTCAATTTACTCCTTGGGCGGGACTATGTTTATACAATGAAAGCTGTCGTATCGACACTCTTTCGCGTGATGTCTTTCCCTCACGATGGCAGTATTGTGACTGTAGACCAGCTTTCGTTCCCTAGTCTTGTTTCAACTACCAATAATATGACACCCCTAAATGTTCATGATTCTAAAGTGGTATCTACCCTGCCATGGGTTAATTATGTGGCAACTGGTCCCATGTTTTCAGTTACAGATGTAAGTGAGCCTCTCACTGTTGATTTAGATCCGGTAATTGACATGGAAAACTCTATGGGATTACTTGAACACGATGTTCTTATCCCTTTTGAGTCCCTTGACATGTGTTCCTTCCAAAGAACTGTTCTTCCTTCTGATGAAGATCTCTTGGAAGCCATGATCAAGGTGTGTCCATTGACATGTCTTTCTTCCAGTTAGAAGCCATGCTCAGTGTGTCGAGGAAAGTTCCTTTTACTGAGTCAACCTCGTTAAAAAATGAATCAGTGTGTACGAGGATAGTTTTTTCCTGTATCAACCTCGTTAAAAAATGAAATAGGCTAGCATGAGGACAGTTCTTTTACTGAGTCAACCTCATTAAAAAATGAATCAGCTAGATTTTAGGATATGTAGGTAGATTGTAGAAAGTAGGGTTTTGAGGACAGTTCCTGTTACTGAGTCAACCTCATTAAAAAATGAATCAGGTTTGAGGATAGTTCCTGTTACTGAGTCAACCTCGTTAAAAAATGAATCAGGTATGAGGATAGTTCTTTTCTTGTGTCAACCTCTTTAAAAATGAAACAACTCCCTTTTCAAGTTAAAGATTGAAAGTAAACCTTCATTCCATCCACCTCATTGAATGCAATGAAGCCTGGGGGGCATGTACCTCATTTTGCATCATTATGCTGGGGGTATGCGAACTTTTTGAGCATAGTTCCTTGTCTTGTGTCAAGCTCGTTAAAACATGAAACAAGGGTAGGTTAAGTAGGTAGATTGTAGAAAGTAGTTATGAGCATAGTTCCTTGTCTTGTGTCAAGCTCATTAAAAAATGAATTAAGGATTTTATGAGCATAGTTCTTTGTCTTGTGTCAAGCTCGTTAAAAAATGAAACAAGGATTTTAGAGCATAGTTCCTTGTCTTGTGTCAAGCTCATTAAAAAATGAATCAAGGTTTTTTTTTAGAGCATAGTTCCTTGTCTTGTGTCAAGCTCATTAAAAAATGAATCAAGGTTTTTTAGAGTATAGTTTTTTGTTAGGTAGATTGTAGAAAGTAGTTATGAGCATAGTTCCTTGTCTTGTGTCAAGCTCACTAAAAAATGAAACAACTCCCACGAGTCTTTCCAAGATTTTGAAAGTAAAGCTTCATTCCATCCACCTCATTGAATGCAATGAAGCTTGGGGGGCATGTACCTTGATTTGCATCATTATGCTGGGGGCATGTGAACTTGTAACAAGCATAGTTTTTCGTTTCAAGCTTGTGTAAACATGAAACCGAATCCGAGCATAGTTCTTTTCCTGTGTCAAGCTCGTTTAAAAAATGAAACAAATCCTCCTCTACTTGAGTCGAGAGATTGACTAGATCTCGTAAATGTTAAGTTGTATATTTAGGTTAGTTGTTTCGGTGTTTTGCATAATTTTCTTACAGTTTTAGGTCAAAGTCTTTTAAATGATCTCGTCACTAAACCTTCATTTCATCCAAATGATTGAATGAAATGAAGCTAGGGGGGCATGCACTCTAGCAGTTATGCTTAGGGGGCATCAAGCACAGTTTTATCTCTGTTTCAAGCTTGTGTAAAAATGAAACTACTCTGAAGCATAGTTTTTCTCTTTTTCAAGCTTTTGTAAAAATGAAACCTATCTCGAGTCAATTTCAGTTATTTTCAAGACTCGTTAAACTCATGAAAATACCGAGATTATTTTGCTATCTTTCATTCTCGTAAAACAAATGAAAATGCCGAGATCTTTCCGTCTTTTCCTACTCGTAAATTAAATTGAAAGTCGGCCATATGAGTACATTTTTATCATTTTTTCGAACTCGTTAAAACTTACGAAAAAGTGAAAACCATGAGTACATTTTTATCCCTTTTTCGAACTCGTTAAAACTTACGAAAAAGTGAAACCTTGGAGTTCTCTTTTAAGCCCTTTTCAGACTCTTAAAACATGAAAATATTGCCGAGCGTTTCTTTTACACTCGTTAAAACGGAATTAAAAGACGGTCCCCTTTTAGCTCTTTTCTGACCGCAAAATCAGGAAAAGATTGTCGGGTTTTTGTCGTTTCAAACTCGATAAGGAAATAAAACGACGTGTCCTTGATCGCTTTTTACTTTTCAGGTCAACGACACTATTATGAAAGTACTCCTTGGTCGCAAGATCAAGCGGTTCCCCCAGGTATTATTTTATACTTTTTCGGGCTTGAGGGACACAAATATACGAAAAAGTTCAACATGGAGTCTCCTTTTGTTTTTTCAGACTCTCTAAAAATGAAAAACGCCGAGTTTCTCCTATACTGGGCTCGTTAAACTTTTACAGTAAAGGACCTGTTCAATTACAAACAGGAACGAACCACTCCTTCCTAGGGTTCGAATTTAAACTAGGTTGGACTCGTCCGAAGGATGAGCTTATAATCAAGCATATGTTATCCTCCTCAAGCTTGTTAAAAATAAAGAGGTACTTGCCAGAAATGGTGGGGGAAAAGAGAGAAGAATGAACCTGTTTGTCACCTTTTGTCTCAAAAGAAACTTTATTACCACTCTTGAACACGACACTTTTCATTCACCTGGGTTGGGAAATCTTTTACCTCACAGTTGACCAAACCACTTTGAAAGTCTTTAACCGAGTTCCGGGGATTAAATTTGAGTTATTCGTCACCAAGCCATCTGTCGTGTCGTTATGTGTTCAAGAGGTCTGCAAGCAAAAATTTCATCTGCAAAATACTTTTCATCCATTTGACCATCCCTGAGTCAGTCCTTACAGCAACATTTCTTCAACTTATGATTTCGTGTTGTGGGCTTGCCTGCAACGGGTCACTTTCTATCGACATCAGCACATTATCTAGAGAGATGACTTAGAAATCGTCAGTACCTTGAAGTCTGCATGCATCAATGGCAGGTTTCTCGCCTTTGACGTCAGTTTACATCATTGACTTTCGATCGAAGGATTCCGTGAAATGTTCGACATCAACTCATTCATTCACATCTCATGGATTGTACTGGGTACTTTGAGAACCATTGACATTACTGGTGGTCTCTCTCACGCTTGTTAACAGTTTACATCATTGACTGGTAATCAAGTGGTTTCTACCATGTTCGACATCAACTCATTTATTCGCATGGCTAGAATCGTACCAATTCGGGAAGTAGAAATGAAGACCCTGGATCTAGTTTCCACCATCCAGGCTGCGAGGAGTTTTGTATTCATTATCCAAGTAGACTAATCATAAACAGATGGCTGCGTCCATACTGTGTCTACAAAAGTCTATGATTGTGATGTACTGCAAAATCATTCCTGTATCAGAGTAGTTAGTCTGTTAGTTAAAGTTTTGATCTGAGTATGGGAATGCCTACCTCAGTGATGATATAATCTTATACATGTATTTTGTGTTGAAAATTGCAGGTTCTGACCAGGCTCTCCACGGGATAATCCTTGAAATGATAAAGCGCTTCACCCTTCCTAGAATTACAAAACCCTAATCTATTCCAGGCTTCGCACTTTAGGGGGCAATCTGTTACACTAAAAAATGTCACCATGACTACTTACAGTTAGTATGGCTCAAATCAACAGTCATGCTACCCTCTTAGGCAAGTCTTATGCCTCTGCTATCCATCTCAAACTCAAAGAAGAGAGAAAGTCTTGTAAAAAATGTGTTTATCTCTGGGGTCGCAGGTTCTCTCTAGCCTTACCTGTGGGGACGCTCGCAATGTTCACAAAAGTTGCGTCCTTGGATGCTCTGCATGTTAAGGGACAGGTGCGTCCTTCTGTAAAAGGCAAAATGCGCGAGTTTCATCTTAAAAAAGTTACTTGTGGTTACTTCTAGAACTTTCTAGAGGTCGGTTTGATGAATTGGATGCGCCTCCAGTTGGTTCATGTATCTCTATTAAGGAGGAACTTATCCCATCAATAAGGGAGCTATCCCACCCAAAGAGGGGGATTATCCCATTGATGGTGGACCTGAATAACCTCTTTACAGCACTATAAATAAAGACATTGAGCCAGAGGGAGGAGAGGTTGAAGCTATACATTTTCTTTGGGTAAATGCTGCAGGAATTAGGACTCCCATTTAGAACCTTGTGAGGAGAGATTGTCTTTGCTTGATTCTACTTGGAAGTGGGTGAGCTTTGTCAAAGTAGAGGAAAACCCTTGATGGACCCTGGGAGGAACTTGCACAACACCAAGGCCAGGTTGTAAGAGTTTCTTTGTTTCGTTATTAATACAAACTGGTTTATTTTTCTCAATAGCTTGTGTTAATAAGTTATTTCATGTGTTCCTTGGTCTGCATGTTAAATATATGTTTTATTATATGAAATGCAAGTGCTTGGTAATTGTTTGATTGTTTGTGGTTGCAGGAATTGATGTGAAGGAGGAGCTCATCCGGATCGGCAAGGACGGACTACAACAACAGCGTTTTGGAATAAGGTAAGCCTAAACACTTGTAGTTTTCATGTTTTAAAAGGTGTATTTAGAGAAAGATTACTCCATTTTGTCTTGTTTGTCGCTAGAGAGTTTAGACTCCTAGGGAGGTCAGTTGTGTCCGCACAAACGACTTTTTCCGCCACGACACACACAACAAGGGAACAAAAATTAGAAGACAAACAAAAGAAGCTAAACCAAAGAATAATGCAAGATAAAGTAATAAAATACAAGAGATATTGAAGAGAACAACACGGAATGGGTTCCAGAAGGAAACTAAGGTGCAACTAATCCTACTTCTAAACTAACAACAAGGAGGTTGGGGTCATGTATAATGGAATTTCTAGTGAAGCCACTGTAGTTGTTCCCGACCTACATCCACAAAGATATGAACAATTAAAATAGATATAAAGTAATGTGCAATAGAAAAGATAAAAACTTGAATAACTTGCATAAACATTTGAAGGTCTTGCCTATGGACAGAAAGATGTGTCACAACCACTACTTTCATCCAATCCACATTCTTACCTCTCCAATGGAAAGCATAATTAGATAAACCTCGAAGACTTCTATTGAATGTACCTTCATCTATGTCATCATGCTTAGCAAGCATAAGAAAATGCCGAAACCTATTTATTTCAATGGAGCTTGCTGAGTAAGACTGCTCCAACCATTCAACGATTGGATCATAAAATACATGATGATCCTCTTGAAAACCCTGAAATCTTTGAAAAGATGGATTTTCAATTAGAGACACAAGATTATAATGAGAATCATGTTAGTGAAAATAGGTCTGATCATATTCAACAGTCATGTCAATACGACGAGGACCTAACATAACCATCAATAGAAACTGAAGTGCCTCAACCGCTTGACAAGAATCTGAATAGTAATATGTTGAACGATGAAGATAGAAGGATGTAAAACAACTTCCATTGGATATATTGGTCAAAAAATGATAGTCATTAAAGAAAAAATACTGATCAGATGAGCTTATTAAAGCATCACATTTCCATTTTGTAATAAGAAATATAAATCAATTTGAACAGTTCTATGAATGCTCTGAACAATCAAACTAAGCTCCTCGCAAGCCAAATGTGACACATCATTTTCCTGTAACTAGTGATAAATTGTGCAAGCATTGTAATCATGAAAATAATTTAAATGGGATGTTAGCACAACAAATACATGAAACTAGCCAGCGCATTGTGAATAGAGAAAAACTTCATTCATGTGATAAATCATGCATTCATTATTCTCAAGAGGATCTCAGGTGCGATGAAGATAAATATTTGTGATATGATACTTGCAAGGAAAGCCAGGAGCTACTCATCCTGAAATGAACCTGATCAGTATGATTCCTTCTGCTAAAGATGGTACTTGGAATGATCAACTTTGCAATTCCATAACTCTATGAGAGATACACATTCCAAACTCAAGTTTGTTGGGACGAGATTTGCATGAAGATGAATGAATTGAAAAAGATTCATGAATCCAGTTAGAAGTAAATCTTGGAAATTTGAAAGATCACATCTGAGGTACCAGACATTTCTCAAGAAGAAATTTTCATCGAGTGAAACCATGCAAAGAGAAGGATCGTGTAGGAGAAACAAGATCTGACTTAGTTTGGGGGGCTTACCAGAGTCATGAGATCCTGACATAACCATTAACGGAAGTTGAAGTACCTCAACTCCCTGGTAGGTCCTGGAACTTTCCAGAATCATAAATCTCATTTTTGAAGATTGTACTAGATAATTAATGGTGTGAGGGTGGTTGCTACTACCGTTTTCAATAAGCCCACTACTCACCGGATGGCAGCCATCTTTTTCACTAGTTTGACCAAATTCTTCAACTTTAATAACTAGATTACTCAAGTAAAAAGGTTCTTTTGATCATGAATTCAAAGATAAATGAATTGAGGAATTTTCATGAGAAAGTTGATTTGAATACTTGTCTTCATGCAAGTGAAGAGATGATGAGGGCTTGGAAGATTACTCAAAGATTTGATTATTTTCATTTGCATCATGGCTAATCTCACCAACTTATGCCAATTAAGAGGTTAACTCATTAGATGATGGACTTGAAGAACATGGAGTGCCCCTGTTGCAAGTAGATGCATCGCAGATAGCAGATAACAAGGGATAGTGAGATGAAGAGGAAGCTTCGATAAGCACAACTTCTTTGAATAAATTGGATTCTAGATCCAAAGTAAAATCTTCATGAGAAACCAAGAGATTTGCTAATGCACTTAGAAATCATGGTCAGATACATCAACAAAGTCATCATCGTTGGAATGATTGTTTCCCAAGCCTATGCATTTTTTGGCTTAGGGCGTCCTGACCCAAGTTCAGAGTTAGTTGCGCAAACCAACAAAACCATACACTATTGGCCCTTCAACAACAACCTGCGTAGCACAGGCTGCAGTCTCACCTAAAGCAGTATGGGGGGATGTTGGAACCAAGTTTCTATATCCAGATATCAATTTGATGTCTTTTAGCGCCCTATATCTGCCTTCATGCAGATCTATAAGCCCCTAGGACTCGGTACTACAACTATGTTTAAACAACCTTTAGACCTTCGCAAAGGTCGAAATCAATTGCCCATTTTTCAAATGGCTGCAACGACACTTGAGGCTGTAGTGGAAACTCATCCCTCTGTGATGTTCAAACCATTCTCTGACACACATCACATGCTTTACAATACACCTTGGAATCCTTGTGCAGTGTTGGCCACCGTAGACCTGCACGCAAAATCTTCTGCACAGTCACATTTCCTGCATAATGTCCTCCTGCAACCCCTCCATGAGCTTCAGGAAGAATGCTATCTTGCTCAAAATCTAGCACATATCTTCACAATATTTCATCAGCACCCATCTTATACAAATGCCTCGCAATCACTGAAAATTTTTTCGCATGCACTACGGGTTCCTTCTTTTGTTGACTTGTATACCCTTTTGGTGCCATCCCTGTAGTCAAAAATTCAATAATGTCTGCAAAGTGATTATCTATTATGTGCACTGTGCAGAGTTGCACATCTGGAAGCCCTTCCTCCAAATTATTGGGCTCCTCTCCAGTTTCGATCTACGACAGATGGTCAGGCCCTACATTTAACCACCCTGGCTTCACAATTACCTCAAAGTCATACTCCTGGAATAATAGCAACCATCTGCAGATCTTCCCCAACACAAGCTTATTGACCAGGTATTCCAAAGCAGAATGATTTGTGTACATCTTGAAATGCCTTACTAACAGATACTGTTTGAAATTCTACAACGCGTACACAATGGCCAATCCTTCATGTTCAATTGTTGAGTAATTCTTCTTGGCCTTTGATACTTTCCTACTCGTGAAGGCTATAGGATGGTCCATTTCTCCTTCACCGGCTTGCATTAACACTGCACCCAATGCAATGCAAGAGGCATCGACATGTACGTGAAATTCGTTCTTCCAATCAGGGAATATCAAGAACGGCGTGGTGACCATCTTTTCTTTCAATACATCTAAGCTGTGCTGACAGTCTTCGTCCCAACAGAATGTTGCATCGTTCTTCAATAGCTTCTCCATAGGCATAGTAATCTGAGCATATGCTTTGATAAATTTTCTGTAATATCTCATATGTCCTAGCATCATGCACAGCTGCTTAACACTTCTCGGGGCCTCCAGATTCACTATCACCGCAATCTTTGCAGGGTCCACCATTAGCCCTTGCTTGCACACCACATGACCTAGCAAAATTCCAAAGGGAACACAGAATAGGCATTTTTTCAAATTCAGCATGATTTGATATCTGTGACATGTATCCAACATCAGGCACAAACTTTTTACATGGCACTTTACTAAACCGAACACCGTTCAATAATCAAAGTATACTTCCAAGAACTTATGGATGAACTCCTTAAACGCTGCTATAACTACGCGAGAGAATATCGCAGGTGCATTCTTGAGTCCAAACGGCATCACAATATACTGGAAACAACCCCATTTTGTTGCAAAGGTTTTTTTGCTCCTATCCTCTGGCGCGATCTTGATCTTATGATACCCTAAAAACCTGTTAGTGAATGAGTAGCCTCCTACCTTCCAACATTGTCTAATACTTCATCGGTAAACGGCATCAAGAATGGATCATGGACACAGGCATCATTAAGCTTCCTTAGATCTACGCAAATCCTTATTTCACCCTTCTGTTTCTTCTCCTAAACCACCATCGGGCTCACCCAATCAGATTCCTCCATAGGTTCTATGATGCCCGCCTCCAAGATCTTATCCAACTCCTGTCGAACCTTTTTTTTGTATTTAGTATTAAGACGATACAGCCTCTACTTAATAGGCTTTGTGTCTGACTTCAGAGTAATATTCATGACACCCAAGTCTCCTATTATTCCCTTCAGGTCTGAAAACTTGGTAGGAAAAATATCCTGGTACTTGCGGAGTAGCTCAACAACTTTATCCACAGTGGCATCATCCCAATAATCCCCAATCTTTGTAAACTTCGGTTCTACTTCAGTACCAATGTTTACTTGCTTTGTCTTCAACGGCGCGGTGATGTCTGGGTTTTCTATTTGCAGACCTTCAACTTCGTGATACCCTTCTGCTTCTGGGATATTAATGTTCCTTGGATCCTCATCATCTTCTTTGGCGGTCACATTATAGCATTCCAACACATGGTGCAACTGGGTGCTCCAATCTGGTTGGACCCACTCCAATGGTTCTTGCAGCATTCTGAAGATAACTGCCTTAATCTCCTGTAGGGCTTCATCGATGCTTGCAAAGCCATCTTCAAAACCAAAGTTCAATAAGAACCCTTCACTCAATATATCCCACTCCACAGTGCCATGGTGGAACTCCATTTCCAGATACCATTTCATGGGAATTATATCCAAAGTATGGAAAAATAGGTGCACCCATTCTAGTTGCAGCTCTGTTCCATACGTTTTAGTCCATTTCTCTAGGTGATCGCGTGGATCATCCTTCCCGCTATATTTCTTAGCCAATCTAGTGTTAGGCCACCCAAACCGTAACCTCATCATTCTTTTGTAATCCCACCATCCATCAAAGTTATCCTTGTGTTGACCCCACCATCGTACGAGCATAGCACGTAGTGCCAAATTTAATTCTTGGAAGTGGTGATATTCAGGGACTTCACGCTCAAATGCATCCAAAAATTATCCACATTAGTTAGCCCATCACATAAAAGGGTTGCATAGCTGAACAATATCATACTTACATGCATCATTGACCAATGAGATTGTAGCACGGGTACTAACATTCCGGATCGTTGCATTTCCTCCGGAAGACCTAAAGCGAGGTAATGATTGATATAAACTTTCAATAGAGGTTGATTGATAACTCCTCATCTTCCTATTGGTTGGACAAAAGATCGATCCACTACTTGAAATAACTTGAACTATATTAGATTCAAATAAAATAGATTCAAATAAAAGAAAGACGAATCCTTCATTTGCTTTCTTACCTTCGACGAAACACAGCGTAGCGATTTCATCAGCATATTGCATCGCAGCGTGGATACTTCATGTAGTCAATTCTTCCAATGTTCCAACTCTTCATCTAAATCAAAGGTGCAGGAACTCTCCCTGTCCCATGCAATTATTCCATCTGTTGTTGAATCGATCCAGCCTTGATCTCACGTCGTTATTTTATAGATATGATCTATTTCATCATCACTCTCCTCATAATCGTGGACTGGTTCAGTGTAGCATGCCCCTTCTGTAGGGTCTAACAACACTACAACTTGAAGCAATTTCCTTTCAAACAACATTGTCCTCTTTTTCAAGTTGATGACTCCATTCATGTCAATGGCCCAGTCGATTCCTAGGAGCGCAGGGTATGGATTATTTTCATCCATGATCTCTATCACTTCAAATTCAACCATCGCGCTCACACCTTCGAAATCAACAGTTACTCCATATAGTCATCCCATAAGGATGATCTTCTACTAGTTCATCATTCCAAGCTGAATCGGAGATCACTGCTGCGCAGGTCTCCCCATTCTTTCCCATGTTTTCTTCGTCAACACATTCACATCAAATCCCATATCTAAAATGATCTTATCAATTTCATAATATCCTATCTACATGATGAGCCTCATCTCACTCCCTATTCGCACCTTATGTTTGCTAATTTTTCTAACTACGTGGTGTCCGTCAAGGACATTCTCTTTGCTGGTGCATTTGTTTATTAACTCTTGTGGACCATTCACAACTTTGATATCACACAACAGTTTCATGCAGGTCTCCAAGAACATGGTAAGGATAGAGGGATCAACCATTGGAGGCGTGCTGGTTTCTTACACTTTGTTCTGTCTTCTTGAGGTGGAGGCCTCATTGAAGATCTTCTTGGCTTCCATAAAAGTTTCCTTAGCACACTCCAGATCAAAACTAACTTCCGACTATGGGGCCTTGTGGACCCATCCATCCTCTTCAGGTTTTTTTCCTTTATCATCGCCAGTTTTTATTCCACTCCTTAGCACTATATTCACACTTTGATCCTCCTCGTGGGGCTCAACTCTCATCCTCTATAAGTTCTGCGTTGACTACTGAGGTTGTGCCTTGTTTTCCTACATCTTAGCTATCAACACTCAGCATTCTTCTATAGTATGATCAAACTAATTGCAGAATTGACATGACGGGTGTGTCTGATTCTAACACTCCCACGAATAGTGCCTTGGTGTTCTACAGTTGTAACAGATAACTTGTCCCTGGCCTCTACTAGACCCTCCTCCTCCTCGGCCTCTTCCTCTTCCCTGATAACCTCTACGCGCTCCTCTAGCGCTCTGCTCTGGGGCTTGAATTTCTGCTTGCATCTGGTATGTAGGTGTTCTTTCCATCATCAGCTCATAGCTGCGACAATGGCACTCATCATGGCCCACAGATTTACAGAAGTCATAGAACAATTGTTGGGGTGTCTGAGCGAATTTTTGAAGCAAATGAAAATTATCCGTCGTGTTGTTTCTAGCAACCTGACAAATAGCACACCATAGTGCAACTCCCATGCTCAGCCCTGCTAGGGCTTTTGCGTTCAGGGGAATTGGTCCCCCTCCTGTTATATAAGTCGTGAATATGGGACAGTGGTCTTTATCGTGCCCCTGGCTTTTCACTTCAGACACCAGAATTCCACTCGCACCTCTGGTTTAGTCTCCTTGTCTTTCTTTAAGCTTTGTAATTCTAAGCAGAGGCTCTGTAACTGAGAGTGGATCTATTGTACCCCCAATTTTGCATCCTGAATGAGTGTTGCACGCAATCTCATCATGAATTCCAGGGCCTCTGCCAAAGTTCCTATCTTCTGTTGCGACAAAGCAATCCTTAGGTGGGGCAGAAGCGAAGCTATAAACCACTCACGATGTTGACCGTCTGTGGGTTGCATGTTTTCTTCTCAAATCACACATTTCAACCTTTGATCTAATTTCGAAGGTGTCTCATCAACCCTCATCATGATTTCCTTAAATCCAACTACTGACTGTGAGTCGTACTTAGGCTTACTAAACTTATTATTTAAAGAAGCCTTAGTATCTTATAGCAATGCCAGAGGATTATCAAAACATTACTTAATGTACCAAGTCAGCATGCAATCCTACAAAGTGCTAACCAATTGTGCCTTTTTTATATTGTCATCAATAATCTCCTGCGCTGTCCACACAGCATTCACAACAAACTAGAACTACTATGTATCTTCACTCCCAATGCCTTTCAAGATTGGCAGCTTCATTATATTCACCATGGCGGATGGTCGTGGTGGAGGCAGAGGTGTGGGTGAAGGTGTATGCGGTGGGGGAGGAGTGGATGGATGATTTATTCGAGGGAACCCATGAGTGACTAGTTGAACAACGCTTTGCGGCGGAGTCCATTCCGCCCCTTCATCGTCACTTACAAGAGGTCCAATCAGACGACTATTCTCTGGTCCTACTCTTTCTCGATCTCTAAAGAATCATCCACTCCACGTATATCCGAACATCAAGGTAATGGCATCACTTGTTTGTCACACAACATCATTTAATCCAGGTATCCAAAGATCTTAGATACTTATCTCGCGGTCCCTTGAAAAACCTTTGCTCCTCTTCGTTGTAGCTGACTGAGGTATCAACCGCAAACTCTGTAACAAATCCTCCTATAATTCGATCGAGCCAGTGATCAATAGCCCGCACGATCTAGTTTTCAGAGGCTTCTAATCGTCCCACTAATTCAGGAGTCCATACTATAGGATTATCAAGCTTCCACCTTACTTGGTTGGTTGTCAATTTAACTAACCACTCATATAATTTGATGGGAAAAGAGCAGAAGAAGATCTCGTGTATCTTCGTGTACAGGTACCTATTTGACCATTGTTCCTTCGACAGGCGCGGATTCTTGTTTTCTTGCGTCGTGAACTCATGAATCTTCTGATCCAATCACTTTTCAATTTATTTCTTGGTTAGATTCCATTGATGCGACATCACACATCTCTTTCAAGAAGATCCTGGTCCCGACAATAGAACCATTTGTTGGCTTAGGGGGTCCTGACCCAAGTTTAGAGTTAGTTGTGCCAACCAACAAAACCTTAAACTACTGGCCCTTTCAGAAACAGCCCGTGTAGCGCAGGTTTCAGTCTCACTCGAAGTAGTATGGGGGGATGTTGGAACCAAGTTTCTGCATCCAGAGATCAGTATGATGTCATTTAGCACCCTAGTTCCGCCTTCGCACAGATCTATAAGCCCCTAGGGCTCGATACTACAACTCTATTTAAACAGCCTTTAAACCTTCGTGAAGGTCTACGACTAGTCTTTACGAACCCTTAACAGTCAATTTATCCACTTACGTGCACCAGAAAACAACCCTAGATTAGAGTTCGCGCAGATCTACTTAAGTTACTTAGTAAACATAACAGAATTCATCACAGTCTTCGCGAAAGTACTTAACATGTATTGCATACAATTATTAAGTCTTATTAAAGAGAATTGTGCATCATTAGCTCAATATTCCATAAACATATTATTCGTCAACAACATATATTGTAAACAGAAGTGAATAGAGATAAATAGATATATACATAGTGTTTCTTCAGAAACAACTCTTTATTGATTTCCAGTTCAGAATACAGACTCAAAACTTCCCTGCACACTCAGCTGCAGGGGTCTACACACTCAGTTGCAGACTCTACTTAGGCCTCTGTGCACTCAGCTACAAAGCCTTTCTCTCCTATCTGACGCACTTCTCTGTGCTATCACTTTTCTTCTATTGACCCATTACATCTCCCATTATTCCTTAGACTCTCTATGACACACCTATTTATAGCCCTTTACATATAATCCCATGGTCCGCGGACCATGGGTGAATCTCAAAACTGACTCAAATTTTCATAAACAAGGGGCTAAAACTCCTTTGACTCCTAATCCTTTACGTGCTCTGTATCCACAAATCACGGAGACTTTACATTACTTGCAAAAAATACATCAAAACTTGGGTTATTTTAACCCCAAAACTGACCGAGGGGACCCCATCCCAATAGGAATGATTGAAAGAATCAATTACATTTGATTGACTATCGAGATTAGTATATTGAGAATCATCCAAGAATGACAACACATTTTTTTGACATGGAGGATTCTGAAAAAGAGAGGAAATATTGAAAGCATCTCCACCTTCCTACTCCTCTACCTGCATAATGTGACTACCTTGTACCTAATCGCAATTTGGACCAACAACGTGAAAATCAAGAGAGTGTGAAAAAATAGTTGGTGGAGCAGATTGATCGAGTGGATCATAGTACAAAGAGTCATGGCATGTAGATGATAGAGGATAACAGAAATCTAGATCAGATTCGAGACTAGAACTATGAACAATGACAACATCTTGCGGAATGGAGGAGTTAGTCTTCGCCATAGGCTTCATGAGCCATTTTGGAATTTCCTCCATTGAATCTAAATCATGAAAAGAAGAAGAAAAATGAAAAGGTGGATTAGGAATTTGATTTGTGGATTTTTTAACTTTATTGTTGTCACATGGAGGCACCCACATTAGGACTGAACAATGTAAACTTTGAAACGGGAACTATAAACTCAAAACGGGCACTCTGGCCAAAAAACCGTGTAAAAACATCAAAAATAGTGCTAAAAACAAAAAGTGTTGATGCTGGAATAACACCTTTTTTTTTCTAAGGTAAATTTTCAACATGTTTTAAAAATGGTGGTGAAAACCAATTTTTTGTGCAAAAATTGTCCAAAAAACACCTTCAAAACAAAGTGTTGATGTTCAGATAACACTTTTTTTTCAATGATAAATTTTGTGCAAAAAACACCCTCAAAACGAAAAGCGTTGACGCTGGGATAACATTTTTTTTTTCAAGGGTGAAATTTCAACATTTGGAAATAATGGCGTAAAATATTTTATCATGACCCCGAAAAACGTTAAAATTTCACAAAAATAATGAAAACATAAAATTAAATTAAAAAATTAAAACAAGGAAAAATCACAAAAAAAAAACCATAAATTAAATATATACTAAAAAAACAAAAAAACAAAACAAAAACAAAAACAAATAAAAGAAAAAAAAACAAAAACAAAACAAAACAAAACAAAAACAAAAACAAAAACAAAAAAAACAAAAACAAAAACAAAAACAAAAAAACAAACAAACAAAAAAACAAAACAAAACAAAAAACATACATGAAAAGGAAAAAAAATCTATCATAAAAATGTAAAAAAAAACAAAAAAACAAAAAACAAAATTAACCTATAAAAGATAAGAATTAGAAAACTAAAAAAATATAAAAATTATAAACAAATAAATAGTAAAAAAAACATATTTAAAAAAAATGGAAAAAAAGAATATCTTGTAAACCATAAAAAAAAAAAAAAAAAAAAAAAAATGGCAAAAAAAAACAAAAACAAAAATATGGAAAAAAACAAACAAACATTAAAAAATAAACTATAAAATTAAGTAGGTAAAAATAGAAAATTTTAAAAAACATTAACAAAAAATAAAAATAAATAAATTTATAAATGAAAATTAAAACAAACTAGATTTATTAAAAAAAAATAAAAAAGAAGAAGAAGAAAAATAGAAAGTTAACAAAAAAATAAAAAATAAAAACTACTAAAATTAAGATTAAAATGTTAATTACTTAAAACACACACACACACACACACATATATATATAATGTAAAAACGAAATTATCTCATAAACCATAAAAGAATTTGGAAAATAAATAAAATTAAAAACAAACTAGATTAAAAAAAATAAAATAAAAAGTAGAAAATTAACAAAATAATAATAATAATAATAATAATAATAATAATTAAAAAAGCTAGTAAAATTAATAATAAAAACATTTAAAAAAAAACTAAAAAAACAAAAACAAACTCAAATTATTAAAATATATATATATATATATATATATATATATATATATATGAAAATTTTAAAAATATATGTCTTTCCAAATTTAAAAAATAATAATAATAATAATAAAATTAAAATTAAAAAACATTTAAAGTTTATAAAGAAATATGTATTATTTATTTTTTTACTCTTCTTAATTATATTTTTATTAAACTTACATTTTTTATTTAAAAACAAAAAAATTTAAACAAAATTTTTCTATATTCAAAAAAAAATTAGTAAAAAATTTTAATTTTTTTAAACAATTTTTTTATTTATTTAAAAAAAAATATTAAAAATTTATTTTTTTTTAAACAAATTTAATTTTTTTATTTAAAAAAGAAAATTAAAATTATTTTAAACAGTTTATATATATATATATATATATATATATATATATATATATATATATTATTAAAAAAATAACAACACCAAATTATTAAAAAAATTAATAATAATAATAATAATAATAAATAATAATAATAATAATAATAATAATGATGATGATGATGATTTTTTTTAATAAAAAATACTGCCCACCCGACCACCCGTGGTGGCTCGGCCCTGGGCGGAGAGCCTACACGCAAACCCTCTGCCCTGGGCTGCGCCACCACGGGTGGAGGGGCGATTCCGCCCGTGGCGCGGCCAAGCAGGCCGTATTTTTTGTTTAAAAAAAAAATCGTTAAAAAAAAAAAATCATATTTTTTAATAATTTGTTTTTATGCAAATAAACAAAAAATTGTTTAAAATAATTTTTTTTAAATAAAAAAATTAAATTTGTTTAAAAATATATATTTTAAATTTCTTTAATAATTTTTTCTTTAAAAAAAATATGTTTAAAAAAAAATTAAATTTTTTTTAATAATTTTTTTCTAATTTAAAAAATATATATATATATATATGTTTTTAAATAAAACATTAATAAAAAATAATTAATTTTTTTTTTTTAATCCAAAATACATATTTCTTTATAAAATTTAAACGTTTTTTTATTTTTCTTTTAATTTGAAAAGAGCTATTTTTTAAATTTTCATATTTTTTTTTTTTATAATTTGATTTTTTTTTAGTTTTTTTAAATGTTTTTAATATTAATTTTACTAGTTTTTTATTTTTTTTGGGTTAATTTTTTTTTTTTTTTTTAATTTGGTTTGTTTTTAATTTTTATTTTATTTTTTCCTAGTTTTTGTTAATGTTTTTTTTTTTTACTTATATATATATATATATATATATATATATATATATATATATTGTTTTGTTTCCAAATTCTTTTATGGTTTATGAGATAAATTTTTTTTAACATTTTTTATTTATTTTTTTGTCTTTTATATATATATTTTTATATTTGTTTTTTTTTAAGTAATCAACATTTAAAAAAATAAAAATAAAACAACTTGAAAATTCATTAAGTAATCATAATTTTTAAAAAATGGACATAATAAATTTTAAAGTGTGAAAAATAAGTCATCTAAAAAAAAGGTATGTTGCATCAACATGTTTCAAAATCAGCGTGAAAATCATCAACATTTAAAAACAAATATTTATATTTGGTACATAAGAAAATTTAAAGTGTCAAAAATATGCTCCCAAAAAAAAGAAGTGTATTCTGCATAACCGCTTTTCACAATTGGGTCACGTTTTTACTACCCCTACAAAACGGGTAATCGTATCGGTTATTTAAAGTGCCAAAAACTATGCTCTAAAAAAATATGTGTGTTCTGCATCGCCCCTTTTCAAATTCGGGTCAATTTTTTGTTATCTCTACGAAACGGGTAACAGTATCAGTTCCCGTTTCAAAGTTTACGTTGTTACTACAAAAGGAGGAGGACAAGGCACAAAAGGAGTAGTAGGTTCCTCTTCTAAAATTAGAGGTGTTTCATGATTCACAAGAGTTGGGGGAGTAGAAAAACCAGGGGGTTTAGGTTCATTGTGTGAAGTGATAAGAACCAAGTGCTCAAACTCTTGTTTCAAGAACTCCCAATTCAAATATTCTTCCAGAATTTCATAGCAAAGGTGAAGGAATCGATCAAAAAAATCCTCAACTAATTCATTATGCTTCATTCTTAATAGATTGATTCTTTTACAAACATCTCATTAATTATACCTATCAAAGGCTTAATGAAGATCCACAAGGAAATGACGAAGGGAATTGATGGATGAAAGTGGAAAGGTATGGCACCATCGATTAACACGACCTTCAAGGGTGAGGAAGAAAATCACACAAGCAAACTCTTCGTTGTTGATATCATAAAACTCACAAAAATTAAGAAAATTATAGATGTGCTCGGTTATGGATGTTCCATCCTCACCATTAAACTTTAACTGGGACAAGTGATCAAGAGGCTCATTGGGGATTGAAAATTGATAAAGGGAAAAATTGGAGAAACACCCCAGGAGTAAGATTTATGTATGACCCATTTTAGATAAGAGATTCAAACCAAATACAATGGGCTCAGCTTGTCATCTGGCCCTTCTTCTAGTGCCAATGTTGACAGTGCTAGAAATCTATCAACGAAGGGGTCTCCCCGATGTGAATTCCCAATTATACCTCACACCATTTGTTTTAGGAGCCCCATATGTAATATCAACCCAATTACCATATATCTCAAAGATATGCCTTGGATTTAACTGTCAACACAAGAGAAGGATGTAATGGTGTCTTCGAAAAACGAGGAGGTGTGCCTAGTGAGCATTCAGTTGTAAATGTGTCAAGGTTATTCTACTGTGGAGAGGGGAGAAAAGTGAGCCTCTAAGTGAGAGGTAGTAGTACAACCCAAGAAGAGATGCACATGAACCAGAAGGATCTATCTAACATCCAGCGAAATAGTCCACAGAGGATGCGATGGTCATTACAACAAACAAATGACGAAATATATGTCTAATATCCTGCAGAATAGTCCACAAGGATGGGACAACAATAATAACCATTACAACACATTCTCAATAAGTTAAGTACTAAAATAACCGAAATAGTTCAACTATCTTAGCACATGTGAAAACAAACATGAAATACAAACATTTGCATAATAGTATTACAAAAATTCATAATCCATGCATGAAGAACATGTTGACCTTGAAGGCTTTTGTCATTAAGTAAAAGTTTTAAGACACATGTTTACAATGTACATCACTAGCTCCAGTAGTGGAATATTGGAGCCACTCCTTGCTCCTCAAAGAACTAGCTTATCTCTCAAATGCCTTATGGGAGGAGCCAAGGTGAAAAGTCCTTTACCCATACAATGAGGGAGTATATATAACAAAGGGTGACTCTTTGACTACCCTCGTGACTGTTTGACTTCCTATGACTTTTCAACTTAAATGACTCTTTACATTCCATGCGTGTCCTTTAGACTTCCACTTTACAATACATTTGAATACAATATACATGATCCATAATAGTGATGTGACATATGGCCACTCATGACATGACATGACACTACTGACATGGATTGCTTGTTGATGTGGAAATGTCAGTCATTGTTGCTTCTAAGAGGTGGATGTCTTCTTGAAGAAGCTTTCTCTTCACCTTTCCATGGCTTGGTGATTCGTAATCTTCAATGATCTTCAATCTTGGATAGTGGTTGCAAACTTGTGTCCCTTTGCTTTCTCTTAATTGATCAACTTATGAGTTCACCTACAAGACATTCTTTAGGCATGCTTTCCTCCTTCTTCTCCTTCTCCATCAATTTACTATGACATGATAGGGTACATGTTCCTGCAATTCACTCATGACGAGATGACATCAATCCGAAAACCCCCTTGTCTAAGATGATCCATTATGATCCATCAACTGAGCCCAGGATAGTTGACAAGCTAGGAAAGGGGCTCAGTAAATTTGCATTGTGTAGTTCCAACAGTCAGGGGAGAGCTTGAGCTCTAAGATTGTTCAATGTGCAACTTAGGGAGGCCTGAAGGACAAGACTCTGCAGTTTCTAGAGACAATGGGGCTGAGGGAATGGACATTGGGAAAGCCAACTACATAGTTTTGGATGTCAAGGGAGGTTGGGATTCTATGCATTGTGTAATTATAGTAGCCAGGGGAAGAGCTTGAGGCTTGGAGATGTAAAATGTGTAGTTAAAGGTAGGCTTGGGGGGGACATAACTGCAAAATTATGGGGATCAAGGTCATGAGTCAGGTGCAGGAATTGTGCAGTGCAATACCCTAGGAGACAGGGATTGTGCATTGCACATTTACAAGAAGTAAGGCCACAACTTAGAGGGTTGAGACTATGCAGTGCATAGTTCATTTGGGGCTTGGTGAAGCTGAGTTGCTTGGTCGGGAAGATTTTCCGAAAATGGTTAAGTGTGGGATAAGTGATGAACTGTGATAAATCTTAACTTTGATCACACACTTAGCATACTTTGACAACATGACAACATAGATCATCTAAGCACATGAACAAAGCATATCACTCCATGTGATTGCCTTATGACAAGATACGACAAGTGAGACACTTAAGATAGACTTTACGACGACCGTGACGACACTTATGCGACAATGCTCAAGGCTTTGTGTATGTGTGTGACAGATGTTTATATAGTTATAAAAACTCATATATACAAAGACAAACCTTCAAAATCATCAGAATAGGCTTGAAAACATTGTGCGACATCTAAAGATGCCAAAAGTCAACAACTAATCCAACATGCAAAAGGTACCAAAGCACTAGAAGAGAGTTCATGAAATAAGCTCTATTGTTTGTGACAACAATATAAAAGACCAAGGAAGTTCTAAAATTGAGTGTAAGCCAAAATTTTGGAGGGTGTTGCAACATATACAACACTTCCATATACCACAAGAAAGATATTTTAGTGCTATATCCATCTGAGTAGCTGCCAACAACTACTAAGATGATATTCTGACTTGGAATTGGCTCAAAAGTCTTTGCACATTTACCATTATTCTTACATCCACATGTTCCTATCTCATCATCTTCTTTACCTTTTGCATCAATGGAAACATATTTCTAACATTCCCCCCCTTTAGCATTGATGGCAACACCATAAGCAATAAGCATATAGAAACACCACAAAAACACAAGGATAATTGCTAAGTGTACTTCTCTTTCCTCTCATACTCTCCTTCTTCTTCTCCCCATGTGGATTCCCCCCCCCCCCTCTCCCCCCACCCCCATGATGCACTTCTCCTTTGGTGTATTTCTCCTTTTGTGGTGTACCTCTCACCCTTCCTTTTTGTTTGAGGTACTTTTCCCCCTTTTACTTCAATGGAAAAGAAACTAATATGCACCTCTTGCAAACAATCTCCCCCTATCTTATTGATCTTATGGACCTAACAACTTTCTTTTGATATTATAAATGCTTGTTGGTTTCCTTTCTTCCTCTTGAGGAAAATCTAGTGGAGAGAGGCAAGAGGAACTAATCCCAATATTTTCCTTTAACTACTTAAATTGATCTCGTGGGAGAGGTTTGGTGAATATATCAGCTACATGCTCTTTTGTTGGTACATACTCCAACTTGACTGATATATATTTATGAAGGAATGCAATGAAATATAGATATAAGTGGAAACATATATCTACAGTGAAAACAAAACTTTAATTCATTAATAACAAAGTACTGAAAATTGTTTACATGCAGAATGGAAATAAACTATCTCGAGCGATGGTGGCTTATCTCTGAGAATAGATGTGGCAGCTACATGGTTTCAGAACTATGTTACAATGAGGCTTAGAGGAATTTTTATTATTGAGAAACAATGAAAAACCCTAGACAAGCAAAAACCGAACCCTAGGAGATGAAGCACCAAAAGTTTGTGGGCCCCATTGGGGTTAGTTGGTACATCAACTTCCTAGGGTCATAACTTTTGCATATGATCTCCGTTTGATGTGCACAATACCTAATTAGAAATATATATACAAGGAAAACAACTTTGGACCATAAAGCTCCACAAATGTATAAAAAAATTCGAGTTTTCCAAAAAAACATCGTTTAGGACCTCAAAATGGCTCTCAAAGTTAAGGACCCTAAAAACTCCCAAAAATAGTAAATTGTGCTACAATCAAGGAAACTAAAAGAAAAAATGATGGGGTTCCAAGTGGAATAGACAGGTGGCCACCAATATCCACTTGGATCAGTCCTTCCCCCTTAGAAAGCAATGGTCCCCATTGCGTTGAGTGCCTCCAACAGATGGGGAAACTTTTGCTGAACTTGGTCCCTAGTGAACCATTTTCCTTGGTGCAAGAGTTGGCCAAATTTGACAACCCAATACAATTTGATCTTCTTCTAGGGAGTGTTCTTGATCTGTTTGTCCATGATTCGATCATTTGTGGCCTCATCCATGTAGTATGGGTTTAGATCTATTGGTGTCAGTTGTTCTGCAATGTTTCATGTGTCCAACAATGGTGGAAAGTATGGTCAAAGGCGGTCCACATTGAACATTGGGTGAAGGCCAAGGAATGGGGGAATATTGAGCTCAAAATAATTGTCTCCCATAGCCTTGGTGATGGTGTAAGCCTTGTATCGAAGTTTTTTGAGCTTCTAATGGGCTCCAGCAAGGTGTCCTTTTTGCAAATGCAACCAAACTTTGTCACCCACCTGAAACTTGTGTGGTACCCAATGTTGATCATGTCGCTACTTGTACTTGGTATTGGAATTATCCAATATTTCATGCACATTCTAGTAGATGTGTTGGATGCATTCAATAAACCATGTTTCTTTATCAACTTCAAATAGTACATGTGCGTATTTTGTTTGTGTATTCGCATGAGGCATGGAAACATCAATCAGACACAATGGCAGAAATCCCGTACCCACTTGAAAAGGACTATGGCCAGTCGAGCTATGGAGAAATCTGTTATAACTGTGTTTCACATAAGGAATTCTCTCATCCCAGGTTCATGGATTCTTGTAGTTGTACATATGTAGTATGTGCACTATCATCATGTTAATGACATTTGTCTGGTGGTCAGCCTAGGGATGGAATGTAGTCGACTTGGTGAACTTGGTGTCCAATAATGTCCAAAATGTTCTTAGGAACCTACTATTCTGATATGATATAATGGCCTGAGAGATCCCAAAATGTACCCATACTCATAAAAGAAGAGTTTGGCAGAGTCCTCTGTTGTGATACTCTTCTTGCAAGCTGCTAATATAGCCATGTTAGAAAAAAATTCTACAACCACAAATACACAGTCATTACCATGCTTGGTAGAAGGGAGGCCTGATAGATAGTCCATGGAGATGGATTCCCAGGGCTATCTTGGAAAAGGGAGAGGAGTGTACAAGCCTTGCTTATTGATGGTTGAATTGGTGATGGAAAAGGTAGTGATGGATCTGATATATTTTCCAATGTCTTATTAGAGTTTGGCCAATAAAAATACTTTTGTATTAAGGTGACAATTTTCTCCACGCCAAAGTGTCCTGTGACCCAACTGTAGTGTGCCTCCCAAATCTGTGTGGCACTCTCACTTTAAGGAACAAAAAGTTGGCCTGGGTAGCATAATAAGGCATCCTGGAGGTGGAAATCTGGAAATTTCTTGTATCCACTACCATCTGCTATTTGGTGGCGAACTCTAAATCATTTTGGTACAGTTGCAGTTATCTGGAGGTCTTATGTCCACAAGAGGTTAGAATAATAGTCAATGTTGTAATTGGGGGTCGACTCCACCAGGGTATTGTCCAGCCCTGCTAGCAGCAAAGCAACACTAGAGATGAAAAATTATACTTTGAAAATCTTAAGCTCACGAGTTACACTACCCTTCCCAAATCGGAACATTGTGATTATGTTAGATCTTATGTTGTGTTCAATTGATAAGGTATAGATGGGACCATGTCTGTTCGTGGGGTAAGTGGGAAGGCCAAAGTAATCTACACAAAATTTAGACCAGTCCTGATGTCGATCATTTTGTAAATTCCCTTGTGTCGATATAAACTTAATAGGTTGGTGATCTGTGTGGATGATTGTCTCCTTCCCCATAATGTAATGTTTCCATTTTTGGCATGCTTGCACGATAGAATACATCTCTTTATCATAGGTGGGGTATTTATGAATTGTATTGAAAACTGTCTCACTATGATATGCCAACGGATAACCTTGCTAGGTGAGAACTACACCAATAACATAGTCGACAATGTTTGTCTCAATTTCAAATGTTTGTTGCAAGCCTGGAAATGTGAGTATAGGTGCAAAGAAGCAGTGGTTCTTCCACTCAACAAACACCTTTTGTTGAGACTTGGACCAAATATATATATATATATATATCTATATATATATATATATATATATATATATATATATATATATATATATATATATATATATATATATATATATATATATCCATCCTTCACTTCACCCCTGACTCAAAGGCCAAGTGATATGAGAGAATCCCAACACCAACCTCTGATAAAAATTGGCAAGGCCAAAAAAGCTATGAGGCTATGTTAGAGTGGTCGGGGCTGACCAATCCTAAATGACTTGGATCTTAGAAGGATCTACATTCACGTCTTCCTCATCAATGATGTAACCCAAATTTTAGACCCGGCTCATGCCAAAGGTGCATTTCTCCAAGTTCGCACATAGTTTGTGTTGTCGTAGGGTTTGAAGGACTTGCCGAATATGATGCAGGTGCTCTAACCAACTCTTGTTGAAGATGAGGATGTCATTTAGATATAAAACCATGAAAAAAATGATGAAGGGCCACAACATGTCATCCATCAGCCTCATAAAAGTTGTAGGTACATTTGTCAACCCGAAAGGCATGACCAACCACTCGAAAAGTCCCCTTTTCGATTTGAAGGTAGTCTTACATACATCTGTGGGCTCCAATGGAACTTGGTGATAGCCAGACTTCAAATGGATCTTGTTTAAATACTTCCCCCCTTGACCTAGTCAAGAAGGTCATCAATCTATGGGATTGGATCCCTATTCCTGACAGTGATTTTGTTAAGTGCTTGATAATAAATACAGAGCCTCCAAGTTGCATCCTTCTTTTGTACAAGTACAATTGAGCTCCCACAAGGTAAGAACTTGGTGGAATATGCCCCTTTTGTAGTAGCTCCTCGATTTTTCACTTGATCTCTTCATTTTTCCAAAATGGAGTGACTGTATATCATCCCATTGGGTAGAGGTTCTTTGGGAGTCAAATCAATCAGATTCTTGACCTGACAGTGAAAAGGCACCCATGTGGGTGAGGAGAAGATGTCCCCATATTCTTCCACAACCTTATCCACCTGCTTCTGTTGCATGGGGGAACCATACACATGGGCCATGAATGTGGCAACTATCTTCCCCTTACTTTGAGAGTGAATCAGAAAGAAAACAATTTTCCCAATTTAGGAGATGATCTTACTGCATTTCTTAGTAGAGATAAAAGAGATGGTGGTAGGCAAGGCTACCTCTGGTATCTTGTATAACTTATTTCCCAAAGTGATAATAATAGTGTGAGTCTTGGGCTCATACACAACATGACTCTTCCACAAGTATGGTTTCCCTAATAACACATCATAAACTTCAAGAGGAGCAACATCACACAATGCCTCATCCATGAAGAGCTTGCCATTGTAGGGAAGGTGGCACTCCTAGATGATGCGGAGATCTTGTCCTTGGTGGAGACACCCAATGATGTATGGTTGTAGGTGCATTGTGCTCAACAATCCAAAAAGATTAATGACGTCTTCTTAAATGAAGTTCTTTTAGCTCTCATTATCAACAAATAACTGCAACGAAGAACCCTTCACCCACATCTGTGAGTGGAAGAGTCGATCCCCCTCTTCTAGATCTTCAGGCTTAGTCCTCTAGACCTTGGTGGTGGCTGAAGAAAATTTAACCAGAGAGATAAATAAAGTATTTACTGCAGAGATAAAATTATAGAGAGAAAAACATTAACACGACAATAATAATAACGCATAAAGACAAATATTTATCCGAGAAAACCCAAACTCCTGGGAAAAACCTAACCCAATGAAATTTCATTAGCGTTGGCCAAAGCCCTAGCCAACCTGGCCAAGTGAGCCTTCACTACTCACCTCCCTGGCATACCCGGCCAAGTGAACCTTCACTACTCACCTCCCTATCCTACCCAACCAAGTGAACCTTCACCTCTCACCTCCCTGGCCTACATTTACAATGAATTCTTCCCAGCCTTTTATAGGCTCCATTACATGCAATACCATGGGTAGAAAACCATGGGTACATAATACCACATTCCCTAAAACCACCATTGTTTAACTCAGTCAAACTTGACTCTAACCCTGAGTCAATTTTACCTAACATTCCCCCCTTAAACTTGACTTGGGGTTCCTTGACTAAATCCATCCAGCCTTGCCAATTGAGTCAGCCTAGCCCTCCTCACTCTGGCCCTTACGCCCCTCAAAGTTTAATACCCAAGGTATTAGTTAACCCAGCATCCCCCTATCACCTAGGTATAACCCAGACTTTACCAATGATTACCCAGGGGTACACATTCCATACCAGGTCTTACAACCATATGCCCATTTACATGCAAAAAAATTAACTTCGTTATAATTTAATAATAATTATTATTATTATTATCGCTTGTTGCAATCAAGCTTCCATTCTCTCACTTAAAACTTTCCTCTCCTCAACATCGCTTTCACAGTAGTTTCATCCTCTACATGACTTATATGATTCGGTCATGTCCTTTATGCAGGTGAGATTTACGAAAACCCATAGACATAAATGATTACCAATTTCACCAGCGACCATTCCTTTAATCAGTTGTTCCATCCACTATAATGATGAAAAAAGGTAAGTAGGCATGTAGCCCGCAACCTTGAGGCCCTCAAAACTTCCAAAGAATGATGGGCCAATGTACAGGCTTGGTGCACCATCATTTTCCTCTGTTGCTACGACGAACCATGAATCATCTCATCTTAGCACCGACATCGATTTATCTCGTGCTAGTCTGAATATTTGTCCCGTGGAGTTTCCCTTCTCCACCACTAACCACGATCTTCCTCTTCGACATGGCCCTCACGAAACCGAGTGTTTCCTTTCCCTCCTATCCATGCTATGAAGAATTTTTTATCTAGAACTGCTTTTTTAGATTATCACCTACTCATTGGTTTCATCACCAATATGATTTATCACACATCCATAGACCAATCATGTGTCAATGGTGTTCACAGTCACCTTCTCCTTTAACGACTTTCCATATCTTGAGCACCTTACTAACAGATCCATGATCTAACACTCTTTAGAGCTGTGATAGTCCTCTTTGCTCCACCACAGTGCCACCATCACTTGATAGGCTTGATGTTGTTTCCAATGGCTGATATCTAGACCAATGCAAAATTATTCAACTTTGCATGATCAAGTTTCATCCCTAACAGCCTTTCCTCATGATATATTCACAGCATCGACATTGTACCACAATGACCTTCTCAACTCATCTCTCCTTGGCATGAATTTTTCCCAATGCCTTTGAAGCCAATCCTAGCCCGAGAACAGTTAGCCTCAAACCAATTGTGATGGAGCACCTTTTCTACTATGACGACTACCACCATTGGGCCATTGGACTCAATGAGTTCTCCATTGTCATTGTAGAAGGCTAGTTTACAATGTTTCATGCACAGTTCCATCTTCATCGATCTGCTATGACCATACGTAGCTACAACGTGAACCTATGATTCTCCTTCAATGTGATATATGGCATCTCCTCCTATGTGGGCAACTTCGGTTGTATGAAGAACCACAACCAATTTTAGTTTATAGTTTCTTGAGAATCGTATCCACCACCAGAACTACTAGTTTCATTGCTCGCACTGAAGCTAGATCCACAACCAACAATTGAACCACCATCCATGCCAACAATTCCATATCTAGAACTAATAAACTTTTGTTATACAACCATTTCTCTTCTGAATATGCAATTAGATCTCTCCATTCACCAAGCTAGATAACCCTTTGCAACAAAATCATCCTTCTGAAGCCAAGACACAACCTTTGACTCTAATACCAAATGAAGAAAATTTAACCAGAGAGATAATTAAAGTATTTACCGCAGAGATAAAATTATTGAGACAAAGACATTAACACAGCAAAAATAAATACATAAACACAAATTTTTATTCGAAAAAACCCAAACTCCGTGGAAAAACCCAACCCAATTAAATTTGATTAGCCTTGGCCAAAACCTCGGCCAACCTGGCCAAGTGAGCCTTCACTTCTCACCTCCTTGGCCTACCCGACCAAGTGAGCCTTCACCGCTCACCTCCCTAGCCTACATTTACAATGAAGTCTTCCCAACCTTTTATGTGTTCCATTACATGCAAAACCATGGACAGAAAAGCTTGGGTACACAATACCATGTGCCCCAAAAGCACCATTGTTTAACTTGGTCAAACTTGACTCTAACCCCGAGTCAATTTTACCTAACAGTGGAAATAGTGATACTAGTTTCTGCATCAATAATTTTCTTCCCCATGTTGTCCCCCTTGTCGGGTTCTAGCTTAGAATCAAAACATGCATCGGACTCTGAAGCTGAAATGACTACTTAGCATGACACTTATTTGTATTATGAATGGGGCTCTTATGGAACTCACACCACTTTCATGTGTCCTTCTTTGTCTTCATGGTTCCATTCTTTGTTTACAGCTTCGATGGGTTGTCCTGGGTCACTCCACCTTGGATTTGTCCTTTGTTCTTACTCTTCTTTTGATTCGCATATCCAAATTTGCTTTGTTTGTTTAATTTTTTGTTCAATCTTGGAAGCATTATCGATATGTTGCACCAAATGAGGAGATGTACAGGAACTCCATTTCTTCCTGATTGTATTTGTGTAGATGGTCGCGTTTTTTGAGCACCAAATGTCACTCAGAGTCTTTGATACCAAACTTTCTGCGTAGAGTATGAAATATATTTTTTAACTTATGCACATCTTGGTCCCTTTGTTGTCATAGTGTGGTCCATTGTATGGACTTGTCCTCATAGCTCCCCACAAGGTGATATCATTCCTTGACAGCATCTCAGAAACAATTCCAAGAGGGTACAGTTTTGAACAGAGAGGGTTCCTCAACCCTTTTCTCACATTAAGTTTCCCACTAGTCCTTGACATGGGGGGCAGCCTCAAGTAGTGCAAAAGTAATCTTATCCTTATCAGAGAAACCATGGACTGAAAAATAACCCTCTAGCAGATTTAACCATTTATCTACAACATTTTCATCTATTTAACCTTCGAAGATAGGGATATCGAAGTTCACTTGTACCTTGAAGGGGGTGGTGCCTTCGAAGTGACTATTGGATGAAGATGCATCATTAGTGGGCATACATCGAAGGATCTAGGAAAAGTTGTCCATCTCGTTCCTTTGTCGCTCAAGGGATTTTTCAAGCAACAGTTTTCTAATATCTCTTGCTCCCTCATATTTATTTTCTTTTGCCATGGAAGCTTGTTGGTATTGATGAGGACGGTCTTGCAAGGGCTCAACCAGTTCAAGTCCTAGTTCCTTATAACCTGACCTTGTTGGGGACATGTACAGAAAAATAGAGAAAGAGTAGATGGATTTGATACCACTAATCTGGATTATGAAGGAATGAAATGAGATATAGATATAAACATAAACACATAGCGATAGTAAAAACAGAACTTCAATTCATTAATAACAAAGTATTGAAAACTATTTACACAGAGAATGGAAATAAACTAGCTCGAGCGATGGTAGCTTATCTCTGAGAAGAGATGTGGTGGCTACATGCCTTCTAAAATGTGTTACAATGATGCTTGGAGGCTTTTTTATTATTTAGAAACAATGGAAAATCCTAAATATTCCAAAAACCTAACCCTAGGAGATGAAACACCAAAAGTTTGTGGGCCCCGTTGGGGTTAGTTGGTACATCAACTTCCCAAGGTCAATTGGCATATGATCTTCGTTTAACATGTAAAATACCTCATTATAAAGATATATCCAAGGAAGACACCTTTTTACTACAACATATAGGCTATGGTTTTACCCATTTTCAAAAACACATCGTTTAGGGCATCAAAACAGCTCTGGAAGTTTAGGACCCGAAAAACTGTCAAAAATAGTAAATTGTGCTACAATCAAGGAAACTAAAAGAAATTATGGTGGGGGTCCAAGTGGAATAGGAAAGTGGCCACCAATATCCACTTAGATCATTGACAATCCAATTTGCGACCTTTTCTATTAAGAAATGATACTTGATCCGAATATGCTTTGTTGTTAAAAGAAAAACAAGGTTCTTGGACATGTTGATGGCACTTGTATTATCACAGATGATTGGTATAGATTGATTATAGAATACTCATACATCTTGTCAATTTTTCTTCATCATAGGAGTTCAGTGCAACAAGACGTTGCTACTATGTATTATGCTTCAATAGTAGAGAGAGAAATTGAAGCTTACTTCTTGATCAACCATGAAACAAGACGTTCACCAAGAAAGAAAGCACCACCATTAGTGCTCTTCCAATCATCTACATCACCTGCCAAATTGACATTAGTAAAATAGTTAAAGACAAATATTTACCTCTAGGGTACCAAAGTCCATAGTCCATTATTGCTCTAAGATATTTGAGAATCCTATTTTTTGCAAGAAGATGGCTATGTCTAGGGGTTTCTTGAAATCTTCCAACAATTACAACATCATGCATGATGTCTAGTCTTGAGGTTGTCAAATATAGGAGGATTCCAATAATAGATATGTATGAATTATGATCCACCTCTAGTGATTCATCAGTATTAATGAGCTTGCATCCAGTAACCATTGGAGTGCTAACCAATGAACATTCCTCCATGCTAAATTTCTTCAAAAATTCCTTGAGATATTTGTTGTGTGAGATAAAAAATTGTAATATTGTGCAATCTATAATCCAAGGAAATTATAAATTTCTCCAAGCATAGAAATCTCAAATTCGGCCTTCATATCTTCTACAAACTAGCAAGTTAGAGAATTTGAATCACTGGAAAAAATAATATCATCAACATAGACAACCACCACTAATAATTTTCCATCATTAGATTTCACATATCAATTATTGTTAGTTCCACCTCTTTTAAAACCACATTTGAGCAAGTAACTATCCAAATTGAAATACCAAGCCCTTAGGGATTGTTTGAGACCATACAAGGCCTTTTCAACTTCCAAACATAATCAGGCTTCTCTAACAACTGAAAACCATCTGGTTGCTCAATGTAGGCTTATTCCTACAATTATCCATTTAAAAAGGAATATTTGACATCCATTTGACATATCTTGAATTTCTTGAAACTAGCAAAAGCCAAAAACATTTGGAATGCCTCTAATTGAGCAACAGGAGAAAATGTTTCATCAAAGTCTAACCCTTAAATTTGTGCATAGCCTTTGAAAACTAAACTTTCTTTATTTCTTACCACTTCACCATGTTCATTGAAGTCATCCTTGAATACCCACTTCGTGCCAATCACATTCGTTTTTGGTGGTCTAGGAACAAGCTCCCATGCATGATTTTTCTCGACCTGGTAAAGTTCTTCATGCATGGATTTTAACCAATTATCATCTTGGTTGGTATGAAAAAAATCCTTTGGTTCCATCACAAATAGAAGAGATATTTTCATTAAGTAGGGGTATTTAACAATCTTCTTATAGTTTTCACACCTAAATTTAAATGACCAACAATTTGGTTAGTTGGGTAATGTTTTTGCAATTACCTTGCAGGTTCTTTGGATTGAGGATTAAGAGGTTCTTCATTGTCTTCATCTAAAAATGGCTCATAAATCTTATCATCATTGTTGTCTGGATAATTGGAGTTGTTTATTATTGGTTTATTATCTTCAGATTCAATTTTTTCATCAAATTTGACATCAATGCAATCAAATATCATATTTGTATTCTTTTTGTATTATTTTAGCCCTTGTTATTCTGAGAGTACCCAAGAAAAATACCTTCATCAGCTCTTGCATCAAACTTACCAAGCTTTTCATTGTTCCTTTTGATATAGCACTTGCTTCCAAAAACTTCGAAATACTTGACTATAGTAGGTCTACCATACCAAAGCTCATATGGAGTTTTAACATTATTTGGTCTGAAGTGTGCTTTGTTTACAATTACCATTGTTGTGTGAATTGCTTCAGCCCAAAATCTGTATTGAATATTTCTTTCCCCCATCATGGCTTTGGCTAACTATTGAAGTGATTTATTGGCTCTCTTTGATACACCATTCTATTGGGGAGTCTCTGCTATGGTAAATTCCATTTTGATGCCATGCTTCTTACAAAACTCATCAAATTCTTTTTAAGTAAACTCACCTCCATTATCATACCTTATGCACTTTATTTTATAGTCAGTCTAAGTTTCAGAAATGGACTTAAAGTCTTTAAACTTCTCATAGGCCTCTGATTTCTCTCTTAAAAATGAAACCCATATCATTCTGTTGAAATCATCAATGATAAGCATGAAATGAAATTTTCTTGAAGTGTCTGAGTTATTGAAGGACCGCTTAAGTCCATATGTAATAATTACAATGATCTGGTTGATGAGTTATCCTTGGACATGAATGATACTCGGACTTATTTTTCAATTTGACAAGTATTGTGAATAGAATTATCTGGATTTGAAAGCTTCCGTAGATCTCTAACAACATTCTTCTTTCCCAATTTGACAATTTGATCAAAATTCGTATGTCCAAGCCTTATATGCCATTGCCATAGCCAACTCTCATCAATCTTTTATAAATAACACCTCCCTATCTTCTTTTTTAGGGCATAGACATTACAGTTTGTTCTTACAACTTCAACTACAATTTCTCTAGTGCATGTAGACTTGATTTGACAATTTTTAGCTTTGAGAAACACATCATAATCTTGGTCACACATTTGAGACACACTGAGTGAATTATGCTTCAACCCATCAACAAACAACATATTATTGGCTTTACCTCTACCATTTTCTAGGCTGGCAACTCCTTTACCAACAATATTACCAAGTGCATTATTTCCAAAGGTCACATTACCTTTCTTAATTGGTTTCCATGACAAAAACTTACTTTTGTCTCCTCACATGTGCCTAAAATAGACATTGTCAACATACCAATGGATTCCTTCATTCTGAGCATACAAAACAATATTATAGTTCTTTATATTTTCCTTTTCCTTCCAGACTTTAGGTTCTTGGCTTGTTTTCTTAATAATTGGATCAAGCTTCTTATTTCTAAGTTTGCAATTAGCTGCTCTATGCCCAAAATTTTGACAAACATAATATTAAATCAAATTATTCAAGGGATTGATTGGATTGTTGTAACTAATTTTGCTTATCCTTTACCTGACAAGTTGATTATTTGGTTGATAACTTCTTCTTTGTGGCCTGAGTTGTCTAAATGAGAAATTCACCTTGCAATTTTTTGCCTTGTGCCCATAATTTGTGCATGGAAAATAGTATCTTGGAAAAATTCCTTCATACCTGAGAGGAGATCAATTTCTAAACATTGGTTGAGTTTCTCTCTGATAAACTTGATTTTCCTCTCCAACGTTGATCTTCCTTTGTTGTGTGGGATTTGATCTGTTGTTTGAATTTCCCCTCTTATTTATCTATTTTTTATTAGTCTTTTGCTACAAATTGGGTTTCTTGCTTCCTTTTTCTCCTTGTTGGTGCATTGAACCATTTATGGTTGTTTGTCTCTAATTTTGGTTGCTTGCGTAAAGGTAATCACTTTCTTGACCTTTATATCAATTGTTGAGCTTGGCTCGACCTAAAATCCAAGACCGATTATGTTATTAGAGACTCTCTGTGCTTCAAGAAGCTCATTTAAACATTCTATCCCTTTCCCAAATTTTTCATTAAAGCTTAGCTAGGTTTTTTCCTTTTCTAGCTTTTTCCTTAGCAAAACATTTTATCCTTCAAGCCTTTTACATGCTTGATTTTTCTCACTGAGCTACTGGTTTAGAGTTCCTTAAATCTTCTTACCTTCTTCAATTTACAAGAGCAAAGGTATAATACTTTGTCCTTGATCAACAATTCCTTTTTAGTTTTATTTTTATTCCTCAACCTTTTAATCTCTTCAAGAGCACTGGCTAGCTCTCCTTCTAAGTCAACTTCAGCCTCTTCTCCATCAGAATAATAGCTTCTACTTCCATAGTTTTTATTTCCATGAGCATAAATTCCTTTGTACTTTAATTATCTTTGTCCTCATCTAAGTATTGGTTGCCTTCACTTTCATAAGAGCTAGCATCTTGGATGTATAGGTTTTTCTTCTTAGCCTTCTTTCTATCCATTTGTATTTTCCTAATCTTCTCTATAGGATCATATTCTTTCTTCTTCTTTTCAGGACACTTGGAAGCATAGTAACCAACTTTACCAAAGTTAAAGTACTTAAAAGGTATATTACCTTTGTACTTTTCTAAGCCTCTCTTGAGCTTCCTCACGAACTTATCTTCCTCTTCATCTAATTCACAATATGAATCACCATGTTCTTCCTTGGGCTTCTTATCTGCTTTGAATGTTGACTCCCTTGTTGTTGGTTTTCCATTATAAATTCTCATCTCATAAGCAGTAAGAGAGCCAAGTAGTTGGCCCAAAGTGAGATTCTTCATATCTATCATCTCATCAATGGCTAAAACCTTGGGATTAAATCTTTCAGGGAGATATTTCAACACCTTTTGTACTACTGTGGGCTCTTCTAACATTTCATCAAGTCCTCTTATATTTTTCACAACCTCAACAACTCTAAGAAATTATTTACCAATATCTTAAATATCATGCATCGTCATAGAATCAAATTGCATTCTAAAACCTTGAAGTTTAGCTTTCCTTATCTTGTTGTCAACTTCATAGTAGCTACTCATATTGTTCCAAAAATATTTTGTAATAGAGAAGTCCATGACTTTGACTAGTTCTTATTCAGGTAGGCTAGCAAGAAGGGCATTCATAGCTTTAGAATTACATGTAAAACCCATCTTCTGATCTCTAATAATCAAAAGGATTTTGATATTCTTCTTCCACTACATCCCATACATCAGCACCAAGTGATTGAATATAGCTCTTCATCCTTACTTTCCAAAACACACAGTTTGTTCTATTGAACATTAGTGCCCTATTAGTGTATCCTCCTTCCTAGTTTGCCATGATCCTTGATCTTTCTTCCAGCTATTAAACTGATCTGAAGTAACCTGGTTGCTCTGGTACCAATTATTAGAAACCAAGACAATAATGGGGGGGGGGGTGGTGGTGAATCAGTTTTTTAGGAATTTTAAAATTTTATCTCACTAGTAAAGATTATTAAAACACCAATAAATATTTAGGCAACAATTCATATGAACATCACAAGAATCAGTCATTAGAAGCACAAATAGTACACATATATTCTTCAAACTTGTCTTCAATTATTTCACAAAGGCAAGCTTGTACTTGTTGTTACAAAATTATCTAGCTACAACCGAAAAGAAGCTACTACTCCCTAATTTATCAGCCACAATTGAAAGGAACTACAAGCCCTAGTTTATCAACTACCACTGAAAGGAGCTTCAACCCCTAAATATTTACCAGCCACTACTAGAAAGAGCTACAACCCCTAATCTATAAGCTACTACTTGATTGAGCTCAATGATTCATCTTTCATTCGATTTTCAAATTCAAATCATGAAGGCCACTTCCTTTCATAAAACAAATAATTATTGATCTCAATCAATCACCCCAAACACCATAAAATCACCTTCAACAATCTTTGATCACTGATAAAAACACCATACACACTTTTGAACGCACACCATCACATACAACAACATCTCTATTTTTGAAAATCCGATTATGCTTATATAGAATTTGAGTTTATATTTTTAGTTATTAAACTTTTATTTAAGTTCGGCTATTTTGCATGCATGAATTCTATTTTTTTTCTCATCTGCCTCTTTTTTCAAGTCTTCTTAACTTGATCTTTAAGTATTCTAACTCTTCTCTTGCGTCTCTTTGACAAAAATTAAGTTAATATGTTCAAATATGCAATTCTAGTTTTTTTACAGATTTTAGCAAAGCTTCTAATTTTGGCGCATCACCAAATTTGGAAAAATCGCCATATATAACTCCAAGATTTTCCATGTCGCTGCTAAAAATTCTTCGACTATAGGAGAGCCTATACATTAGATATTTCCACCATATGACTCGGTGCTATGACCAAGTCATTATCAAGTTGGTGTTAAATTAGGTCAAAGCTCTTCCCATTTTTTTTCTTAGTCGACCAATATTTCATTAACACTACAAAACTCTGCAAAACACGATTTCTAACAAAATTTTCAAAGAAAGTTGGGAGTCAGGGGTTGGTTCATCTCCATTGTTGTGTACTAATTCTTGCTGCTAACTTGGCCCAAATCCTAACTAGCCATATCACCTTTATGATGTCATATGTGCCATGTGGTAGCTCCTGAGTGGTGCCACATGTCACTCATATTTGGCCACTTGACCACCCAAAAAGTCCAAATCGGCATGCCACGTGTCACACCCTTATTGTTGCCACGTTACTGTTGATGACAGGATGACGTCATCATCCACCTATTCATTCACATCACCTCTACTGCCCAGTCACAAACTGACATGTGTCATCCACCTAAAATTGAGCAAGGTGCTAGAAACTTGGTTTTTCCATTGATTTTATTTATAAAAATAAAATTAACAAGATATATCGGGGGTCTAGGGTTAGAGGTTAAACCTTACTCTACTACTTCTGACCTTCATCTAGGCTCAATAATGTCAGTGGTTTGTGAAACCTTCCTTAGTAGTTTCATGGTGAAGGGGGGAGTGGGGGTTCGCTTTTATTATGGGTCATTGATTAACGTGTTTGGTGGTCTGGGAAATATAACAGTTAGTGGAACACCCCTTAACATTAACCCTCAGGTGGGCATGGCCCTATGCAATTTCTCTAATGTGTTGTTGGGGATACGTGGAAATCAATACGCCCATGAACATGCAAAACATTTAAAGATCATGTCGCCGCCAACTTTGATCAAAAACTCCAAAAGCTTCCACTATTTTAGTCTAACACCACATTTAACCTATGAACCTTGAACTTTTGGTCTACTTCCTTTGACTAGCCATATATTTTTATCCATGATGCCATTTGTATACTTCCATACACCACTAGAAAACTCTTTTAGAGCTTTATCCATCTGAGTAGTTGCCAATAGCTACTGAGATGATCTTCTGACCTGGAATTGGCTCCAAAGTCTTTACACCTTGACCATTCTTCTTGTAACCACCTATGTCTTTTCCATCATCTTCTTTACCTTGGCCATCAATGACAACATATTTCTAACACATAGATTAAGTTACAGCAAATAAGGCCTTACAAGTGGATGGGTTTTTTACAACAATTCGATTTAGCGATCACGTACAAAAATGGGCAGCACAAGCAAGTTGGTTGGCATGCTTTCAAGGCCACCCACATCAAATATCATAGCTTTGGAGACACTAGTTCACATGGATACTTTCACCCATTATTCATATCGAGAAGCATATATAGAGAGGATTAGGAATTTAAGGAGGTTTTTCAATAGTTACAGAGCCAAAATCAGGTGCATGATGGTGACAATAGAGTTGACTATCATCTCTAAAATGGGTTACTTTACAGGTTGTACAATTTATGTGTTTAGAAAGGATCACAATGTTGGGTAATTTAATTTTTAGTTAAATTACTTGCATTAAATGTCAATCCAAGGTCGTATACTTGTTAAGTACACTTGCACAATATATGCCAGGAATCAACTTTCAATTTAAGAGTAAATTAACCTATTGAAATTATGGCAAACCTATTCATGAAAAATGTCTAAGATGAGTATGCACACACTTTATTTTTCAAAAGTATCAAATTCAAAACTTGGAAAGCAATCATTTAATCTATGAAATTGAAATGACAATTAACATGAAAATAAACTTACTTTATTGACATGAAAATAAGTTTATTCTAGTGACATGAAAGTAAATCTATTCTAGTGACTTGAAAGTAAATTTAATCTAGAAAGAAGCAAATCTTATACTAAGAAAGTATTGAATTCTTAAACTATGGAATTTAAAGGCAACCTATTCTAAAAGTAGTTATAGATCAATTGAAATTACTGATGTGTGCATTGTCAAATTAGAATCATTCATGAATATCTATGAACATAAAAGTAAACAAATTGAAATGCAATGAATATATGAAATGAAAGAAATAATGCTTGACCTCCAAAAGAACACAAATGCAATGAGCATAAAAGAATATAAACAATGCATCTAATTAAAAGAATTAAATGAATCATAAAAGAAACTAATCTATCTTAAAAAATGAAACATTAAAATGTATCTCATACTCATTAGGTGGCCATTCTAAAGTGCATGAGAGGAGGAAAGTTGAGAAAACTATTGATAAAACACCAACCATAACAAAGTGAACTACAATGGTATTCATTACATCAATCATAAGCATAGTGCCAATCCTTAACATCCAAAACTCTACATTAAAGCATAAGCATAGCTCCCAAACTTTTCATACCTTTTATAGAGAAGAATGCATTCTTATTTATACAAACTAAGATAACTAATTCATAAATGTAGATCCACAAATCTCTCTTAGATCCACAAATATCTCATGTGGTTAAAACCATGTGTTGACATCTATCAATTAGCATCTCTTCATATCCTCTCACAAATATCTCCTATCTTTGATAGGAGACACTTATGAAGACTTCCATGATCTTTCTCCATGAAATGTGCTTGACTAATGATCTCAAATCTTCCTCAAGTATTCAAGAGTTTGAAGAGGAAATTCGAATTGGAGTCTTTGAGGCCAAATATGAGTCTCTTGGAATCTTCAAATATGCCTACACACATCACAAAACTCATCCAACTTTTATATGTGAATACATGTTATTTTTGTAATATTTAACCATAAATTCACTCAAAATACAAAAATAAATGTATTGGAAAATAAAATATCTAAACCTCTATTTAATCACGAATATGCTCTTAGTGCATAGTTATGGAGCTACGAAATATGGAAAATTTTGAAGCAAAGTGAAATAAAAGAGGGTGAAATGAATGACATTTTGGAGACCCATCACACACCTCTAGGGTTGTAGGGTATTTTGGTGTAGGGAAGATAGTGGCTAACTTGTTGAGGTATTTGCACTAGCCCAGGATGCAAGAAGATTATCTAGGTTCACAAGAGGATGTATGATTTGTTGTACCAGAAAGCTTAATAAGAGGAAATAAGCTCTATTGTGTCCCTTACATGTACCCACTCATCCTTGGGAAATAATTTCCATGGGATTTGTGGAAGGTTTACCAACAATTAAGAATGGACATGACTACCTATTCATGGTAGTTGATAGGTTTAATAATATGTGCATTCTAATTCCCTATAAAATAAAAATCAACAAGAAAGAACCAAGAAAAAATTTATTTGGACAGGTCTGGGTGCACTTTTGATTCCCAAGGAGCATCATTTCAAAAAGGGACACAATATTTCTTAGTGCAACTTGGACTATGTTAGTGTTGGTATCTTCATCCCTCCATCAGAGATCAAATTCTCTTGTTGCATTGCATATTAGGTGTCCCACTCAGTTAGTTGCATTCCATTAGGAACATGTTCATCTAACGGTAGTGGCTTATTGTACATTTTCCCTCATGTCCTTTACCTTCTGGCCCATTTCCATTTATCAAGATTATCTGCAGTCACTTTTTGTCTTTAAATTTGCAAGAGTGATTTCTAGGGTTTCAGCTTCATTAGGTCTAGGGTTTCATCAAAAAGGTCTTCAAAATTTCCAATAGCATCCAACAGGTGCATGAGGAGGTTGAATAAATTTCCAGTACCAATAAAATTCATAATCTCATGCTCAGAAATGTATCTTTCCTCAAAACCCTGTTTTGAGGAAAAGCATAGTATTTTAGGCTTTTGTTGTATAAATTCATGTAATTTTAGTTCTCTTATATGTAAATCACTTCAATGGCAACCCTGGTCACCTTACCAAGCTTCAGTAGCTCCATCCCCTGCAAGGCAAAAAAATCAAGTCATTCAATTCATCAAAGGAAAAAATAAAGCAAACTGCCCAAAAAACAAAGTTTGAAAAAGTAAGTCACATTGAAAACATTATAAAAGTGGGTTTTAGGAATGAAAAAATTTAAAGCTCTTGTGTATAAATCATTTTTACAATTCAAAAAGCTCATTGGCACTTAAAAAAGAAAGATTGAGCAAAGTGAAGGCCGTGTTGAGCAAAGGAAGCAAGCTTGGAGAAAATCTATGCAAATTCGTGGGTGCGACGCATTGGGTGAGAGGCGCAACGCATTGGGTTGCCCTCCACAGTGTTAAATTTACACTAATGCAGCACATACGGTAGGCGCAGCACATTGTGTTTGTGGCGTGGCGCACAGGGCTTCAAGCCCGATTTCAACCACAAATTCGTTTAAACTGCCAAATTTTCTAAATTGCCACCTGCTCAAGTAAGTCATCATTCTTCCACTATCGATGAATGATTTTTTCTTAAAGAGTTTATGGTGATTTAAAGAGATAAGCTTGAAACCCTACCTCCTTGCAATTTTGCTCAAAAATAAGTGCTTAGGGTTTGTAGTTTGTGTTTTTTGCTGCCAAATTCCATTCCCACTCTCCCACACTCTTTGTTTCCTACATTCATTTTCTAGTTTCACCCCATATCCCTAATTCCCATATCCCTAAATTCACTAACCCCGTATTCCTAACTCCCACTATACCAAACCCTAGCTACACATTCCTAAACCCTAATTGTCATCCCAAAATCTAAAAATTGTCCCTAAAACCCTTCTATTCCCTAAATTCCAATCAGCAACATTTCTAAAACCCCTCTTACCCTCCCCCTTCACAGTCCCTAATACATCTTCAAACATTTGGCAGCAAAACATCAAAATCACCATAAATCTCATCATACTCATCAAGAAAACTCACACATTAGAAAGCATGGAATCTGATCCTTCATATGACTGAGATGAAGAGACACACAGTGACTACAAAAATGCATGCACCAAGGAGACCTCATAAGGGTGGCAAACATATACGAGAGGAGCCTACTTCACTTGCTGAGTTGCAGGCCTGCCCTCTTGCTATCACATGCTTCCAACACCAATCCTGTTATCAGTTCTGTGAGATGGTTGCTAGAGTCCAGTATCATCATGAGTTAGCCTGGTTGTTTGTGCTTCATCTACATAATGGCCAAACCACTCTAGCTGGTGTGACATTCACCTTGACACCGGAGTCTATTTCTCTAGCAACCGGCATTCCTAATGTCGGAGAGTAGTGGAATAAAAGGCAACAGATTGACAGGGAACACTATGAACCATACATCAAGCCCGGTTATTTGAGACAACTCAGCAGAGTTTTTCCCTTTCGGTACCTGAAAGACTCATATGCTCCCTTGATGAAACTCATAATGAAGTATTTCAGCTGTGAGGGCCGGTTTTCTCGCCTATATGCTTATCATATCAAATTGTTGATGGAATTTACTAGGGTGAGAATGATGAATCTCCCCTACTTCATGTGCCGAAATATTGAGAAGATGACCACACTTGTACAACAGAAGACTCCTCAGCAGCAGTTTAACAGTAGATACCATTTTGCACTCATCAAAATTGTGGTCATGCATCATCTTGCTTTGCAGGGCATCTCATGGGAGGATTTCATTTCTCATGAGTTCTTCACAGCTCCTCAGGTACCTCGAGAGACTTTTCATGAGACAAGTGTACCTTTTCATCATCAAGAGGGTCATGAGACACAAACCACTAGTGTGTCGGTGTTTGTCACCTATCAAAAGGGCACTAGACAGTTGTTTGCAGCAGCAAAGCGAGTATTATCTCCACCCGGGGTGGAAGGGGTCTCGCTTCCTTCATTAGCACAATAGGTTTAGGACAAGGGCAAGAGGCCATTACATGATAAGGGGCCTTCAAGTGAGCAGGAGACCGATTTCATTCTCATTGAGGACGATGACACGAATTTGGGCGCACAGAGCTCAAAGCTCAAGGAGGTCATCCAAGAGCAACAGGCGGACATAAATGCTTTGTCCCTCAACTTGGAAAGAGACGAGTGGATAATAAAGTACCTGGAGCAAAGAAACAAGTAAGTAGAGGGTCAACAAACTCAAATGGAGCTAAGAAACATACGAGAAAACTGGCAAGCTGCCAAACGGAGGAAAGTCAAGTTCACAAAACTTAAGAAAGAAATCAATGCTGATCATGAGTCTTGGTTGGAGAGGACTAATGTCCACTTGGAGAGGATTTTGGAGAAAGCCATCAATGTGAAAAATATGTTGAGAAACATGGCATATCATTATTTGTCAAGGAATATGGTGTGCCAAGCTAGAATCAGGAGCTTGAAGGCCAAGTTGAAGAAGAGATCGAGGAGGCAAAAAGCGCAAGGTAAAATTTAGATCTTAGCTGAGGCTTCCTTGGTCCAACACAACACTTGATGGAGAACACTCAGCCCAAATTTCAAAAAATCTGGGACACTTTTTGCATTTTTGAAATTTTTGGGCTAAAACACAAAATTTTCTGCCCAATGTGTCGCGCCACCTGGCGCTCGCTTTTGATGGAGGCCTAAAAATGATAAAAACTCAGCATATTTGGATTTTTCTTGGAAAATTATGCATTCCTACCAATGGCCAAGAAATTTTGACAGGTTTTGAGCCCCCAAAAAGGTCAAAAACACCCAAAAAAATGACCTTACTGCCCCTATTTTGACACACAGGAAGTAGTGTTAGGAGAACTAAATTTTGGAGGGAAAAATGGAGGCAAAATTCAAAAATTCCACTTGTTCTGGAAAGTAGACAGGCAGACCTTTCCAACAAGCACACTTGGAGCAAATTTGGACACCGGTAAGGCCTCCAAAAGTGGCTGCAAACAGGCACTACGCATAGAGAAATCAGTGCGGCGCATAGGGGAAATTTTGCTCAGTTTGACCAAGTATACTCTGTTTTTCGCCTAGTTCCTTGACAGTTTGACTTTTCTCTTTCTTCATGCCAAACTTATGATGTAATTTAATGTAAATTGATGGATCTTGATTTAATTATGTCAAATTTTCACCCATGGAGGTAGATTCATCTATCAAAATGTAGTTTGCAACTGAATGAATCAGTTCCCTAATTTCTAGAGGCAAGTTGTTCCATTGCCTAATTTGTAGTTCTCAATTTATAATTAATTGGAACAGCTCCTAAATTCATGAGCTCGACCGCTAGTTCTATATCTTATGTTTTTTTAGTCATTAGCATGGTTGGATTTTTGAGACAGCTTGGAGCTTCATTGTATACATTTTCTTAGCAGTTTTAGCTAAGGAATAGACCAGGGTTTGCAGCACTCTATGGGATTCATGTGGCATGTTGCTTTGATATTGTGTTTCCTTCTATAAATGTAATTTTATATGTGTTTTATGTATGCAATTATCTCTCTTGCTTCTTCTTAAGTAAAACAAACAAGGATAAAGGTAGAGTCCATTGAAATTGCAGTGCTCTACCTAGGGTTTGCTTAGTTATTGATGTTTTCAGCTGTTTGAAGAGGATCCTTGAGGTTTTCTTGCCCTCTTCAACTCCTCACCTGTCTAAATCTCTCCATTTCATTCAATTTTAAGTATCAAATCACTTGCCTACCTTGCCCCATTGAGACCTCTGCAAAACTAAGCCTCATTCCCAAGACCCAAAATTTTCCTTTCCATTCGAGCCAAAAAAACATCATCAAATTCAATTAAACACCTCTATACACATACCTAGCCTAAAATCAGTCATCACATTAGTCATCTCAAGCTTTCATTGGCCATCTTTTCTAAGATTGACAAGGAGAGAGCCCTCTCCCGACCTGGTAGGGCTAGCTACCAGGTTAAACATGGTTTGATGTTACCCTAGATCCTACCTTTCTCAACCTGCGGTAGATTTAGGCCCTAACAGAATACAATGTGGGAAAATATGGACATGAATTTAAAGAAGTCTATAGCATTCCATCCACAGAAAGAAAAGAAAACACAAGTAGTCAATAGGACATTGGTGTAGTTTTTGAGGGTTTATATTTAGAATTATCTGAATACTTGAGATGAAATTTAGTGTAGATACAACATTCATATAATAAGGTGGTCCACACTTCTACTGGTAAGTCCTCAGTTAAGACTTGTTTTGGATATTTTCCATTTTGCCTTTGGATATTACATATGGGTAAAGAGGAGGTAGGATATTATGGGGGATGCCTTAAGGGTAGAAAAAATTATTGAGAAGATTAGGAAAATCCATCTATAGGTATAGGGGATGTTGCAAAAGTCATAGGAAAAATACAAGGCCATGCATGATTAGTACATAATAGAGAAGTCAATTATAGTGGGAGATAGAATATAGTTATAGTTCAATAAGGAGAGGTTATAAGGTCTTGGTAATTAAATCAAGGCTCTGCAATGTGGTCCCTTTGAGATACTGGAAAAGGTGGGAAATAATGCCTATATACTCATTCTACCCCCATACATGTGCATTTAGTCAGGAGTGAATATGGAAAATATGAAGCTTTTTAATATTTATGATGTTGGATCAAGAATAGGAACAAGTCTTACTTTTTGTAGAGGATTTACCACTAGATACTTAGGTAGAGTTTATGGAGGATATAGTTTTTCTAAAGATGTCTAGAACTACAAGAGAGGGGCAACATGACCTTTGGCAGATTGGGTTGAAAGGATAGATTCCAAGAAAAGCTAAATAGAACTCCAGGGAGAAGGTAGATGAAAATTTTCCTCACCTCATTCAGAAAAATATTTTTGGAACCAAAATCCTCCCAAAATGGGGAGGTATGATCTTGGTTGGATCATTATAGTATTTATCATCCATGTTGATTCTTTAAGAATGGAAAATTTTGGCAATCATCTCATATGACCATTTACTAGTGGTTCCCAATTTGGTGAATTGAAGTTTTAACCTTCTGAAGATAGTTTAAGGAATTTTCTAAAGTTTTTTGGGATACAAATACTCTCTCTTGCACAAGACCCTTTGATGTTTTTCTTCATTCAAATACCTTTTCAGTAGCTCAATAAAAACTTAAAATGGAGTCAAAATTTGAAAAATATGTCATCTGAAAGTTGAACTTCATGTTTTTACCATCATGATTCAAGAGGATGCCACATCAACCCCATTAGGAAAAGGTGCTAGCCACATGAGAATGATGAAAAATACTCTAGAAGGTGTTTTTGTATTTTCATATTCCCATTTGTTTTCCTAATATTATAAAATTATATATTATCAAGCAATGGAACATATAAAATATTGAAGAAACACAAACATATAAAACACATAAAACAAGAGAGACAGAGATATACGTGGTTCACCTAATTTGGGCTATGTCCACGGAGAAACAATCATTCCTTCCTTTATATTATCAAGAAAAATGAAGAGATACAACCTACCACAAATCCACTATAATTTCCTCTTCGCTCTCACACAATATCCTCTCTCTTTCTCGCTCAAAATACTAATCTACCCAACCACAATACAGTTCCCTCATATATAGTGAGTTGCCTTCTAGGGAAAAAAACCCTAAATTAAACATAAATTATATTGTCAGATCATCCGCCCCATTAAGAACTAGGATCCAATGCAGAGATACCTCTGAACAAAGAAGGTAATCAGGCTCCACACCTAACAATCTCCCACTTGGAGACTGATTATAGCAACTCCACCGATGCTTCATTTACTGGACAATGAGTCCACTTTGGACCTGGTTGTTTCTCATCTTCATCATCATACTTGAAGACAAATTGAAACTGAGAAGAATCTCAATTTCTCCCTGGTTACAACTTTTGTTAACATATTTGCAAGATTCTAGCTAGTGTGTATCTTTTCCATCTTCAATTGTCCATCTTCCAACACTGGCCATATGAAATGGTGCTTGAGTTGTATATGTTTAGTCTTGGAATGAAATGCAGAGTTCTTTACAAGATGAATATCACTCTGGTTTTCATTGTATAACCTACCCATATCCTACTTCTTACCCAACTCATCCATAAACCTTTGCAACCAAATAATTTCTTTACTAGCCTTTGTAGCAACAACATACTCTAATTCCGTTGTTGAAAGTGCAACAACACTTTGCATTTTTGAAACCCAATTAACAGTTGTTCCACCTATAGTAAACACATACCCTGTGGTGCTCCTCCTGTTATCTCTATCACCTTCCATATTTGCATCAACATATCCCTGTAGAAAAATGTTTGAACCACCAAAGCATAATTTTTTATATGTGGTACATCTCAAATACCTGAGAATCCACTTCACTGCCATCCAATGTTATTTTCCTGGATTGTTCATGTACCTTCTTACAACTCCCACTGCATGTGCAATATCAGACCTTGTGCATACCATTGCATACATTAAGCTTCCAACTGTTGATGCATATGGGAATTTATACATATAATCTATCTCCTCCTGAGTCTTGGGACACATCTCCTTACTTAGTTTGAAATGGCAAGCCAAAGGTGTAGTAATTGTTTTTGCATTTTGCATATTAAATATTTCCAACACATTTTGTATGTACTCACTTAGAGGCAATGTTAATTTGCGATTTTTCCTGTCTCTGGTTATTCTCATACCAAATATTTGTTTTGCAGCACCCAAATCCTTCATTGAAAATGAATTTTCCAATTTTCCTTTGAGCACATTTATTTCCTACATGTTAGACCCTGAAACAAGCATGTCATGTACATACAATAACAATATAATATAGCTGCCATCATTTTTCCTTTTGAGATAAACACGATGATCAGTGTGTCGGGCGCAAGATCTCCCAAGGGACGTTTTGGGGCTTAGAGCCCAGATTTTGGTCACAAATTGTAACGTCAATGTAAAGACTCAGCATTTTGTGGGCACGGAGCGTGTAGCTTGTAAATGAGTCATAGGGTTGTTGCCCTTAATTTTTTAATGTAATGTCGGCTGTAGAGATCTACCCATGGTCCGTGGAACATGGGAGTGTATAAATAGAGCGAGGCTCTAAGTGTAAATCGATAAGGGAATCAATCAATTAATGATCATGGAATAGAAGCATATTCGAGTATCTGGAGTGTAAAGTCTAGTTTTGGGTCGTAGAGTAGGAGAAGGCTCTGCAGTTAAGTGTGCAAAGGCCTAGTAATCTGCAGCTGAGTGCATGGACCCCTGCAGTTGAGTGTGCAGGGCAAGTCGAGTCTGTAACAATTGGAAGAATTAATAAAGAGAAGTTTTATATCATTCCTGTGTATTTATTTCCTATTTTCTGCATTGATTGTATTGGATATGAATTGCAATTCTATTGTTTATATGATGCACGAACATATGTGACTGTGATAATTAAGTGAATGTGAGGTAAAGTATCTATTTACGTGAAGTTAACTAAGATCTTTGTTGGTATCATCCTAAGACCCTTTTTCCTTCCCAGTTTCACATCATTTATCCATACATTTTCATCATTTATCCCTCAAAATCCTTGAATATTGATTATTAATTGTTCTATAGTTATTAAATTGCATAAGAATTAATTTAGGGGTTTTATGTTCCAGAATTAGAGGTTTTTGATGACTTGACTACAGGAAGTACCCACAACCTGTAATGAGTTTACCGTTTGACATGTGGCGCAGTGGAGGAGCGAGAACGAAAAGCATGGGCGAAAAGTGGAATGTCCAAGGATGACAAACACCTATCTTCCATCCAAATCGAGCCTCCTATGCATGCGGTCAACTTCAGTCAAAGCAGGGTACTCTGGCGCATAAAAGCAGCAACAGCATTGTTCTATTTTCATTTTGATTTTTGTTCTTTTTGAAACTTATGGTATGGAAACGTTTTGCAAAAAGCTATGTAAAAACGCGGCAACAGCACTATGTACATTCACTGCATCGATGACATGGTTGTATGTACGCATGTGTAAATACAGTTAGTTCAATGTTTTGAAGGTTAATTAATCAGTTGTTGAAACATTTGCTCAGAACAGAGTTTAGTTAATACACAGAACCGGTTACAGTCCCAACGTGTGTTCACTCTTTTGCATTGGTTGATTGCTGAACGGTGGTAGTCAGTATACCCTTAGGCGCGGACGGGCCCTGCGTCCTTTGTTTGGTATACTGCTCTTCGTTTTGTTACATTTCATTTCAGTTTCTATATATATATATGTTCGCACAGCGTTGTATTAGTTTCAATCTATATGCTTACACAGCGTTGTATTGGTTTCGATTTATGTATCACACAGGTTGCATCATAGTTTCGATTTACATAACTGTTGATTCACATAGCATATACGCTGTAGTCATCTGAGCTTTTGATTCCTTTATGTTTTGAGTTTCATTACATGTATATGGTGTGCGCATCCGAAGGGTTTATTGTTATGTTGAATGGTCAGCACTAGGATCTGGAACGAGAATCTTGTAAGGGATTTGGTCCTTGTGTGATTTACAGATGCATGCTCATAAACTCTGCCTTATTTCACAGTCTATTCATGTTCTTTTTATATAGTTTCATAGTGTAAATATCTTGCATGCTGTGTGTGTTTACTAAGCAAAGGTTTTCTGAGTGATACCTCTGTAAGGGGGTTAGAATCATTGCCACAATCATACACAGTCTTTAGATTCACAGTTTGCTTTGATAGATGCATGTCATAACCAGCATTGTAGTCAGATACATCAGTAGGGTAATCTAGGTGTGTGAAGGATAGGATGCATATCACGGTCTTCCGTAAAGAAGCCTTGCAATTTACCTCATAATCACCTGGGCGGTAATTCTTTATGTCTATATATTTTAGACCACGCCTCTAAGCTTACGCACCTCGGTCGATATTAAATATAGAGTCCAGTCTAGCACCCTAGCTGGAACCACTACATTTTGGCGCCGTTGCCGGGGAGGCGTACGTGAAGAATTCAAACAAAAAGAAAAAAAATTTCAATACACAAAAACAACCAAAAACACAGTTAGAATCATGTTCATATATGCCTAGACTTAGGGACAATCAAGGGAGATTTGTGAAAACTCCCCACCATCTTAACACTAATCCATCATCATCAGGAGCAGACTCAACACCAACTGAGGAGGATATTCAAACATTAGCTGAGAAATTTTATTCAGGACAGCACATTACTCTTGCTGAGAGAGAAATTATGTTTGCACATAAATCACAGCAGCAACCTTTTCCTAAATCCTCTACCCAAGGGAAAAGTAGCACCATTACCAAACAATATTCCTTTCTCTCTTTTCCACCAAGAGACACTAAGAGACCAAGAAAAATGGCTGAGGAGGGATCTGGATCAGTTCCCCATCAAGAGGAAGAGGAATCCACTTTTAAATTCCCTATACAAGAACCACAGGAGGATGAGGAAATTAAAATGAAAAATATACCCCCATCCGTGTTACCCAATTTCTATGGTATGGCATCAGAGGATCCGGACTCATTCTTATTTGAGTTCGACATTGTGTGTCGCACTTATGGTTATACAGATGATGCTCACAGACTGAGATTGTTTCCAGCCACATTAAAGGCAGCAGCCTTGAAATGGTTTATGGGGCTAGGGGAACATGCCATAGTAGATTGGGATGGCATGAGGAGGATATTTCTGAGGAAATATCAGCCTTATTGCAGATCCAAAGACTCTAAAGATGACATCTTTAGAATGAGTCAGCAGGAGGATGAAACCTTAGAAGAATATCTAGAACGGTTTGTTTATAACTTGCAAAAATCTAAACACCGAACAATGCCTCCTGATCTAGTTCGCACAATCTTTTTGAAAGGTATCAGGGAAGAATACATGGATGATCTCAACTTAATGGGCAAAGGTGATATCTCTGCCCTACCCTTTGAAGAAATAGCTGAACTGTGTGAAAAATATTCAAGAAGTAAAGCCAAAATGGGAAAGAGGACCTTGTCATCTAGGGTCATAAAAACTGCCTCTGCTAGTGTCACCCGGGCTGAAATTGGTAATCTTTTAGAAGAGTTCAAAACAGATTTGTTGAGTACTCTAGGAAACCAAATTGATACCTTAAAAGCCAAAAAGAAACAAGAGGAAGAAGACAATATCATGGCCATTTTCTGCCCCAAGTGTCGCAAGAAGCATGCATTAAAAGACTGTCCTCTAAACAATATACAAGTATGTGCTTTCTGTACTAAGCATCATGATATATTTAACTGTCCTAAAGTTAAAATTGTGCAGAACTGTAACATGGCAGCCAGCACAGAGATGGAGAACGTGTACTACATGGGTGCAAAGCGACCATGGCAGCCAAGGCAAGCACCCCAAGGTATGTTTCCTAATCAAAATATGCAATTTCCTATGAATGATCAGATGTATGCACAAAACTCATGGAATATACCTATGCCATGGCAGCATGGAAACCAATCACAAAATCAATGGAGACCATCTCAACAGTATCCCCAATCCTACCATCAGTATCCTCAATCATACCCACCTTACTCACAGCCATATCAGCAGTACCAACAGCCATATCCATCACAATCACAGTCATATCAGCAGCACCCTCAGCTAGTTGTTTATCAACCCCAACCTTCTCAACAAACTTTGCCTGCTCCTCCACAAATAAATGTCCCACAACTTCAATTTCCAACTAATTCACCACCTCCCAGACCCACACAAATACCTGCTCAAACTGTCCCAAATCCGAACAATAGAGCAGAGAGGCCAGCTTATAATGTAGAGGAAGGAACTTCCTACTCCACACTGCCCTTACAAAACATTAATCTGAGGTTTGTAGGGTGCTCCAGAAGAATTCTCTAATAACAGATCAGCAAGAAGAAAACTTAGAAAAAGAAAATGAAATGACCACTCAAACAAAACCAAGCAGTGAAACCAAGGACAAACAAATGCAGTCACTGCAACCACCTTTTCCGGACCGTTTGGTCCAAGTCAAACCACCATTGCCTCCACCACAATTTGATGTTTTGGATGAACTTAAAAATGTCTACATAAAAATCCCTTTGCTGCAAGCTATAAAGGACATTCTTATTTACACCAAAGCCATCAAAGATATGTGTCTAAAGAAACCTGCTAGGAAGAGGATTGATCCTCAGACCATTCATGTTCTAGGAAATTTAGCAGGCCTTATGACCAATACCATCTCCATGGAGAAGTATGTTGATCCGGGCATTCCAAAAGTGACCACCATCATTTACAACATACGGATCCCAAACACTTTGATAGATCTTGGAGCTGCAATTAATGTCATGACCCTTGAAACTATGAGAACACTCCAGCTTGTGAATTTGCAACATACCACAATTGTTCTTGAACTAGTTGATAGGTCCAAAGTCATTCCTGAGGGGATTTTGGAAGATATCATTGTTTCACTAGACTCTTGGGAGTATCCGGTGGATTTCCTAGTCCTTCAACCCAAATCCAATCTAGGAGGACATCCTATCATTCTAGGCAGACCATGGTTAGCGACTGCTGATGCATTTATTGGATGCCGATCAGGTAACATGATTATCTCTAGAGGGACCAAAAGGAAACAACTCACCCTCTATCCATCGGCACAATCACCTGCAGTCACACATAACTTGTGGCTTGATGACAAATTTAATGACAAAGAGGAGGTACAATCTATTTTTAGCATTGACCAGATCTATGATTTCCATGAAGATAATACTGATTTGGTAGAATTATTTCTCTCACAGCCTGATATATCTGAAAACTTGAGAAATGAACAGTATAATGCTGCAGATGTACTTCTAGCTCAAAACTTTCAAGAAACATGCACTATCCACTCCTTGCAATCTACATTTCATGACATCTTTCCAGTTCAATCCATCACCAATACTCAGAGTCAAGTCATAGAGATCAGTCCAGGCAAAACTTTAAACATAGGCAACCACCTTGACTCATCTCAACAAGACAAATTGATTAGACTCTTGACAAAGTACCAAAAAGCCTTTGCATGGGATTACACTGACATGCATGGGATTCACCCCGACACATGCACTCACCACATTTACACTGATAGCACCATTAAACCGGTGAGGCAACCGCAACGAAGAATGAACCCCATGCTCCAAGACATTGTCAGAGAAGAGTTGCAAAAACTCTTGAGAGTCAACTTTATATATCCTATTTCTGACAGTCAGTGGGTATCCCCATTGGTTATTGTGCCTAAGAAGAATGGCAAGTGGCGTATCTGTGTTGACTACAGACAGCTGAACAAAGCCACACTCAAAGACTACTTCCCACTGCCATTCATTGACCAAGTGTTAGACACTCTAGCCGGCAAATCATCCTTTTCCTTTCTTGACGGTTTCAGTGGCTACAACCAGATCCGGATTGCCTCTGAAGACCAGGACAAAACCACCTTCACCTGTCCTTGGGGCACCTATGCCTACAATGTTTTGCCATTTGGACTTTGTAACGCTCCAGCTACATTTCAGCGAGCTGTGTTAGCTATCTTTGCTGATTTGATTCATGATTGTGTTGAAGTGTATATGGATGATTTTTCAGTATATGGCAATTCTTTTGAACATGCATTAGAAAATCTAGAAAGAGTTTTGAAAAGGTGTATTGAAGCTAACCTGTCCCTCAGCAACGAAAAGTGCTTCATGATGCTAAATGAAGGGATAGTGTTGGGCCATTATATCTCTTTTCAAGGCATCCAGGTTGACCCAGCCAAGACACAGATTATTGCTGATTTGCCTATTCCACAGAACCAGAGAGAGGTAAGAAGTTTTCTTGGGTATGCTAGCTATTACCGCAGAGTCATTGAACATTTTAGCAAGATAGCCTTACCTTTGTTTAAACTTCTTGCCAAAGATGTACTTTTTAATTGGACTGAGAACTGCCAACATGCATTTGAACAACTTAAGAAGAAGCTATCTACTGCACCAGTCCTGAGAGGGCCTAATTGGAGTTTACCATTTCATATTTTTACCGATGCATCTGACACTGCCATAGGTGCATGCTTAGGCCAAAAAGAAGAATCTTGTACATATGCAATTTATTTCATTAGTAAAAATCTCACACCTGCCGAGCTTAACTATACAGTTACAGAAAAGGAAACACTTGCCATCATTTATGTTGTGAACAAATTTCGCCATTACATAACGGGTTATGAAGTCTTTGTACATACTGATCACTCTGCCATTCGACATCTCATGAATAAACCAATAACTAGTGGCAGAGTTACCAGATGGTTACTATTGTTGCAGGAATTTAACATCACAGTGCTAGATAGACCAGGCAAAGAAAACCAGGTGGCAGATTTCCTCTCTAGACTGCAAAATCCAGGTGAGATTGTTCCTATTGAGGACTCTTTTCTGGATGAGCACTTATTCGCAATTTCCATAGTAACTCCTTGGTTTGCTGATTTAGCTAATTACTTGTCTACAGGTAGGACACCTCCACATTTCACTGCAAAGGAAAGGAAAAGACTGATCAAACAAAGTGTTAGATATTCTTGGCTTAATGGCGATCTCTTTTACACTGGTTTTGATATGATCATTAGGAGATGTGTCTGAAATGATGAGGTAATTGACATTTTAAAATCTTGCCATGATGAACCGTGTGGTGGGCATTTTGCAGCGAAGCGGACAGCCTTCAAAGTTCTTACTCTTGGATACTATTGGCCATCCATTTTCAAGGATGCCAAGAAGTATGTAAAGAGTTGTGACAGCTGCCAAAGGATGGGTAGACCCACAGCTACGGATCAGATGCCCCTTCAGCCCCAAGTTCACTTAGAACCATTTGATAAGTGGGTTCTGGACTTCATAGGACCAATCAACCCAGCCTCTAATGGTAATAAGTACATCTTAGTGTGTACTGATTATGTCACAAAGTGGGCATAAGCAAAAGCACTGGTAAGAGCAACCGAACACACAGTAGTCAATTTCCTTTTTGAGGAGATCTTTGTGAGGTATGGAGTGCCAAGAGAAATTGTCACTGATCAAGGTACCCAATTCACCTCCCAGCTCATGAAGGATATCACAGACAAGTACCAAATAAAGCATAGGAAGTACCCCCTACCATCCACAGGCCAATGGGCAGGTGGAATCAACCAACAAAACTCTGGAGGGGATCATTACCAAAACTGTTGCAATGAACCGCAAAAACTGGGAGGAAAAGCTCAAGGAGGCACTCTGGGCTTACCGGATTACTTGGAAAGATACCACCAGATTTACACCATACCAGTTGGTGTACGGTAAGGATGTCATGCTTCCTATTGAATTCCAAATTCACACTTTTAAATTAGCTGCAGATTTACTAATTGATTTGGATCAAGCACAGAAAGAGAGAATCCAGCAGTTGAACCAGCTGGATGAGATGAGGCAACAAGCGGAACAAACCACCACCCTCATGCAAAAGCACAGGAAGCAATGGCATGATTCACACATTAAGAAGAAGCACTTCAAAGAAGGTGACTGGGCTCTGCTTTTTGATTCAAAATTCAAGGATCATAAAGCTAAGTTCACCACCCATTGGATGGGCCCTTATGAAATCGTTCAGGCTTATGACAATGGTTCAGTAAAACTCCAAACTATTGATGGCAAAGGTCATTATTTCACAGTCAATGGTCATCGCCTGAAGCTGTACAACAAGCCCATCAGCAAGCAAGATTTTCTCAATACATTATCTCAGCAAGAAGAGGTTGAGGTACTGCAGCCCTCAGCTGCAGTATCACTGCCTTAGTTTCATTTTCTTTCAATTTCAAAATCAAGAAAAAAAAAAAGAAAAAAAAAAAACAAAAATAATAAAAAAAAAAAAAAAAAATAAAAAAATAAAAAAAAAAAAATTATTAAATAAAACAAAAACTCAAAAAAAAAAAATAATGGGTTAGATGTGAAAACCAGTATCTGGCACAATCTAACCCCGAATTCCTACCTGAAAACCAATTTATTGGCGGGTATGAATTCTATTTCTGTTTTTTATTGTTTCATTTCTCAGTTGCATCATGACTTGAGGACAAGTCAAACTTTCAGTCGGGGAGAGGGAGACATCTGTTCTGTTACTTTTATCTCTCCCTTGTAAATTCTTCAGATTTCTTATTCTATATTTCACTGTAAATTTCCAACAGCAGCTTGTTACCAGCATTCTAGACTTTAACAAATAAGTTGTTCTGTCATGATTTTCAGAGGGACCTGGTTATAAATAGTTTGCAGGGGGACCTGTTTTGTTCAGACACCTATGCTATCATCACCATCAGTGCAATGGGACCTGTTTAAGATATTCAGAAGGGACCTGTTTAAAGCAATTGACACCTGTTTGAGACATTCCAACCAGCAATAAGGGACCTGTTTAAAACATTCAGTTGGGACCTGTTAAAAATTTCTTGACATCAAAGGCTACTTCAACAGACTTCCACCAACACTCCAGCAAATTGCAAGCTCAGTAAACTTGTAATAATACAAAGAGCTGCATGAACATCTTCAGTTGTTCAAGGGACCTGTTACAGTTTTCTCAAGGGACCTGTATCTTCAAATCTTCCTAAGGAACCTATTGCATCTTTAGTTTTCACAAGGGACCTATTACATTTTCAGTCTTCAAAAAGGGACCTGTACATTCAAATTTTTCAAAAGGGACCTGTTATATCTTCAAAACTTTTCTCAAAGGACCTGTGTATTCAACCTCCCTCAGAGGACCTGTCAAAAGAACAGTCAAAAGGATTAGCAACTCAGCATGTCAAATGATCAACAAAGGAGTAATGTATTTCTATTCTTGGGCATTTAATTTCCTAGATTAGTTTTAATGTAATTTTAGTGACTATAAGCTGTTGTAATTAATTTCAAGGACACCTTCATACATCCACTTACCACCCTTTATCCCACCAAGTTTCATCATTCCCTACATCCACCTATCCCTAACACCCATCACCAACACATATACCCTCCAGGCATACCAACATTCTCTACATGATTGAATATAATTGAAAAGGACACGTGGTGAGCTGTGTGTTTGTTTAAAAAAAAATACAAAGGATGAGATAGAAGCGGCCTATATATATTCTTTACTCCATACAGTCGAATCATAACAAACGGCCTATATGTTTTACACCACACACACACCCGAATTATAACCTCGCCACCCAACATTGCTACCCAGCATTATAGCTCAGCACTTTCGGTACGCTCTCAGCGTCCTTATGCTAATATGCATACAAGCGTACAGCCCTCTGTTTTTAAATTGTATGATTACATTGTAAGGCGAGTACAGGGTATTTCACATCCTCGATTCCCATAACTTACAAAGTGAAAGTTTGAAGCAAGGAACGCGAGGAGATTGTCATCATATGGGTAGAGTTACAACGTAAAGGAGTGAAGCAAGGAACACCGAGGTGATTGTTACCATTTGAGTGGGGTTACAAAGTGAAAATTTGAACAAAAAGCGCAGAGGAAAGTATCACTGTTTGGGGTCGGTTTACACAGTGAAACCGGTGAGCGCCGAAAAGGGAAGCATCACCATTCTACTTCTAACACCCACAGTAGTCGTATCGACCAGCTAAGCACCATAATTGAAGATTGAAGGAAGCTACATATACCAGGTAACCGACTTGACATCTCTGTGTTTAAATTCTAAAAGTGTAGACAGAGAAGGGTTAGAGGTATAACCCTCTGCCATCACCATGACTAATAGAGTTGAACCTAGTACATTCGATAGCTCACAGTACCATGAAGACTGTATTAAGATTCTTAGAGAAGCACAGTGGCTACCTTTTCTGGAAAAATTCCATGGGAGTAATGAAGAAGTCACAAAACAATTTGCCTTTACTTTTAATGGGGAAAAGGCCCTAATAGGCAACTTCTCCTTCAGAATCTCAGAGGATACCATAGCTCAGGCAATTGGACTCAGCCCTGAGGGAGAAAAGTACTTTAAAACTAAACAATTCAAGGAGAAATCATGGACACAGTTCATGTCCAGTTCTAGAGTTTCCTCAGTAAACTGGAAAAAGGGAGTTCCAAGAAGCTGGTTAGTTCATCCTTGGGATGAAATGGTCTACATTATCCAAAAGTTTATAACATGTGAAGGTAGATATAGCATTGTTTATCTCTATCACATCAAGCTACTCCTCCATCTAAAGAGACAATGTGTAATCAGTGTGCCATATTTTCTGCTGCAAAGTTTAACAAAGATGGCCAAAACTATCCAGAAACAAAAAGGGAATGAGGACAAAAGTCTATACCATTTTGGCCTGATTAAAATCCTCATTGAACATGAGTTGCAGAAGCGAGGGAAGCCATGGAAAGAGTTCCTAGCTGTCAACCAGATCAGAGATGAGGAGGAAAAAGAAGAGCTGCAAGAAGATTCTGGGTTTATGAAGGATATAGATGAGGAAATTCCAGTGTCCAAGGCCAGCAGAGCACCTCAACCTGAGGGCAGCATAAGGACCAGAAACATGCAAAAAGAGGATGTCAAGAGAGCTGAGAAAGACAAAATCTTCACCACCTACTCCCGAAGATCAAGGAGGACATCAAAAACTCAGCTGCAAGAAGACCAATTTGAATCTCCTGCCCCTGCCCATTTGGATGTTGAAAGTGGTGGTCATTCACCACCAGCACCAGAAGTTGACATAGAGGTGGAAAGCCATAACCAGCAGGAGAAATGTTCACCACCTCCTACCAAGAGACAGAAGAAGTTAGAAAAGCAAATTGAGGAATTGAAAGAAGAGCTCATGGAAGCTAACATGTTGGAAAAGGTTATCAAAAGAGAAAATGAACTGCTCAGGGCACAAAGCAAAGAAGTACAAAAGACAAATGAAAAGCTGAAGGAAAGGATCAGTGAGTTAGAGACTGAGCAATCTGAGATTTCCAACTGGGCCACTAAGTGGTACAACCAGAAAAAGGCTCTTAAAGAGAAATATAAAAAGCTGAAGCAAGAGCTCAAGGGACAGAAGGATCAACAGGTGGAGAAGAATGTAGATACCCTGCTCAAGGCAGCAGAGATCCATGCAGGCACAGAGTTCAAAGGGAGTACCTCTGGGGTAGCATGAGGACATGCTAAGTCCTTAAGTCGGGGAGAGATGTTGGTATCATCCTAAGACCCTTTTTCCTTCCCAGTTTCACATCATTTATCCATACATTTTCATCATTTATCCCTCAAAATCCTTGAATATTGATTATTAATTATTCTATAGTTATTAAATTGCATAAGAATTAATTTAGGGGTTTTATGTTCCAGAATTAGAGGTTTTTGATGACTTGACTACAGGAAGTACCCACAACCTGTAATTAGTTTACCGTTTGACATGTGGCGCAACAGAGGAGCGAGAACGAAAAGCATGGGCGAAAAGTGGAATGTCCAAGGATGGACAAACACCTATCTTCCATCCAAATCGAGCCTCCTATGCATGCGGTCAACTTCAGTCAAAGTAGGGTACTCTGGCGCATAAAAGCAACAACAGCATTGTTCTATTTTCATTTTGATTTTTGTTCTTTTTGAAACTTATGGTATGGAAACATTTTGCAAAAAGCTATGTAAAAACGCGGCAACAGCACTATGTACATTCACTGCATCGATGACATGGCTGTATGTACGCATGTGTAAATACAGTTAGTTCAATGTTTTGAAGGTTAATTAATCAGTTGTTGAAACATTTGCTCAGAACAGAGTTTAGTTAATACACAGAACCGGTTACAGTCCCAACGTGTGTTCACTCTTTTGCATTGGTTGATTGCTGAACGGTGGTAGTCAGTATACCCTTAGGCGCGGACGGGCCCTGCGTCCTTTGTTTGGTATACTGCTCTTCGTTTTGTTACATTTCATTTCAGTTTCTATATATATATGTTCGCACAGCGTTGTATTGGTTTCGATTTATGTATCACACAGGTTGCATCATAGTTTCGATTTACATAACTGTTGATTCACATAGCATATACGCTGCAGTCATCTGAGCTTTTGATTCCTTTATGTTTTGAGTTTCATTACATGTATATGGTGTGCGCATCCGTAGGGTTTATTGTTATGTTGAATGGTCAGCACTAGGATCTGGAACGAGAATCTTGTAAGGGATTTGGTCCTTGTGTGATTTACAGATGCATGCTCATAAACTCTGCCTTATTTCACAGTCTATTCATGTTCTTTTTATATAGTTTCATAGTGTAAATATCTTGCATGCTGTGTGTGTTTACTAAGCAAAGGTTTTCTGAGTGATACCTCTGTAAGGGGGTTAGAATCATTGCCACAATCATACACAGTCTTTAGATTCACAGTTTGCTTTGATAGATGCATGTCATAACCAGCATTGTAGTCAGATACATCAGTAGGGTAATCTAGGTGTGTGAAGGATAGGCTGCATATCACGGTCTTCCGTAAAGAAGCCTTGCAATTTACCTCATAATCACCTGGGCGGTAATTCTTTATGTCTATATATTTTAGACCACGCCTCTAAGCTTACGCACCTCGGTCGATATTAAATATAGAGTCCAGTCTAGCACCCTAGCTGGAACCACTACAATCTTTAAGAAGATAAGTAATATCTGTAGTATAGTTTGGGGAAATAGCACAGATCGCTGCCATAGTAGCGCGAAAGCACCTCAGCCCTGGTTAGGGTTGCACGAAGGCGATTATAACAGATCGTGAAGGCCTCACAGGTCAGCACAGTGCACGAAGTGACCTACACGAAGGTAGACACCGTTGGACTAAATCGACACCTCAGACATCTCAAGGGTGCAGAAACTTGGTTCCAGCATCCCCCCATACTGCTTCGGGTAAGACTTCAGTCCGCACTCTGCGGGCTAATGCCGAAAGGGCCAGTGCTGTACAGATTTGTTTGGATAATTAACTTTGAACCTAGGTCAGGCCGCATCAAGCCAACAAATAGTTCCGTTGTCAGGACCAGAATCTGCATAGAGATGTCTGATGTGATATCATTGGAATCCAACTAAGAAGGAAATTGAAGGCTGGTTGGACAAAAGAATTCACGAGTTCGTGGCGCAGGAGAACAGGATCCCATGACTGTCAAAAGAAGAGTGGTTAGACTTCTATCTGTACACAAATATACACAAAATCTTCTTCACATCTTTCCCTACTGAGTTGTACGAGTGGATCACGAAGCTAGCAGATAGCCAAGGAAGGTGGAAACTCGACAATCCTATTCTATGGACCCCAGAGTTAGTGTGAAGGTTGGAAGCATCAGAGGATAGGATCGTACAAGCCGTTGATCATTGGCTCGATCAAATTATAGGAGGATTAATTACCAAGTTCACGGTTGACACCTCAGTCAGCTATAGCGAGGCAGAGCAATGCTTTCTCAAGGGGCCACGAGGTAAGTACGTAAAGTCTTTGAATACTTGGATTAAAATGGTATTGTATGAAAAGCGGGTTATGTAGTTACCTTGATGTTCGAGGCTACGCGAAGTGGAAAAGCTTACAGGAATGAAGGAAGTAAAGGACTCGAAACTAGCCCCTTGATTTCACCTCCGCAAGGGGATGAGGAAGAGCTCGCGAATCTCTCACCGCGAAGTGTGTTCCATTTGATAAGGAAAAGAATTCTGCGAATACAACCCCCACCTACACTGCCACCAGATTCACCGCCATCACTTCCATCTTCACCATACCACCTCCGCCACCACCACGATTCAATATGGCAAGCACGATAAAGTTTTCTGTGTTCAAGGGATTGGGAAATAAGGATCCAGACCAATTTTTGTTCGTTGTAAGAGCTGTATGGGAAGCACAAGGAGTTACAAATGACAATATAAAGAAAGCAGCACTGGTTAGTGCCCTGCAAGACCTCGCACTAACCTGGTATATTAAGCACTCCAATGATAATCCAAATGTGGGAATTGCGGATATCCAAGCAGTGCTAAACAGATAATTTAGCAGGCCAAAGTCTGAATCACAATCGATCATTGGATTCAAAGAGATCAAAATGCTACCAGGCAAGACTCCTTGGGAGCTGGATCAGAGACTAAAATTCATGATGCGCAAAGCTAATATGAATCTGACAGATGGACAACATCGCGAATGGTTTGTAGCGTCGCTAACGCCACATCTGAGGATTGCGTTATCACAGCAGAAGCTAACGACTCAAGCAAAGGCCTTAGATATCACGATGAGGCTGCATGAGACCTCGATGTAGGATCCTAACTTGGGAGTTCAGCAGCTCCATGTGCAGTTAAAGAATTTATGCCTGGAGATGGAGAGTCTGAAACAGGATAGGACAGCTCAACCAGAAGTGCGCAAAGAGGTGTGGTGCGTAAAATGCAAGGGTAAGGGTCATGATAAGGACCACTGCCCAATTTTCTTGAACTACCTTGCAGGAGGAGGACCGATGTCGTTAAGGCTGAAAGCAAAAGCAGGACCTAGTGTGACGCCTGCTTTGTGGTGCGCGATTTCTCAAATAGCTGGAAAACATGCCACAGAAAACTGCCATTTGTTACTGAAGTATACACAAAATTCACAACAATTGTTCTGCAACTTTTGTAGATCGATAGGACACGATGATCACACTTGTAGAAACTATGAGTTAATGATGGATAGAACTCCCACCTACAGAGTGCAGGCTGAAATGCGGCCCCCAGAGAAGAATGCAGGAATGGCGCGAACAAGATTTTAGGGGCGCGCACGAGGCCCAAGCGGAGGAGGGCCTAGAAGAGGTCGCAGATAGTTGATATGCTACAATTGCAAAGGGCCAAGACATTATGCCCACAATTGTATAAATCCAAGGTGCCCGTCATGTTTTTATTGCAACTTGTTCGATCATGAGACTGAAGATTGTCCCACACTGATAGCTAGGATGCGCAACAAAGGAGCGCTACTGCCTCCCCTGACTTAGAACCTGAAGATGATGAGTTCTGAGCTGCGCAAGGAAGATCTGAATGTAAATATTGTTCTTCGAAGTGGAATCGCAAAGGGAGATGACAAAGGCAAAGAACCAGAAGATAGTACTTGGGTTCACAAAGCTCTGACAAAGGAAGCAGAGTTTGATTTGGAGCGCACTCGGGAAACCTTCATGGAAGCCAAGAAGAGCTTCGCTGAGGCCTCCACTTCAGGAAGCAAAGATAGACCGGAGCCGGAGATGGGCCCATCCATGCTCACAACATTCTTGGAAACATGTATGAAATTACTGTGCGACCGTAAGGATGTAAAAGGATTACAGGAACTCATTAACAGATGCGTTGGGACCGCACTAGGAGAACCATGCATAGTCCAAAAGATTGGAAAGCATAAGACCAGGACGGGAAGAGAAATGAAGTTAACTACATAGATTGGAGAATATGAAATGGACCAATTAATTCTAGATATAGGATCGGATGCAAATGTTCTGCCGAAGCAAACATGGGAGAGAATGGGGAGACCTATGCTGCAGTGGTCTGCTATTTAGCTACGAATGGAAAACCAACAGAAAATAATACCCATGGGGGATTGCAGGGCATAACCATGGACATTGAGGGAGCAAGCATGCTAGCAGACTTTGAAGTGATAGAGATTGTTGATGACAACAATCCCTACCCCGTGCTCTTAGGAATTTATTGGGCCACTAACATGAACAGGGTGATTAATTTGAAAAATCAGAAAATGATTTTTGAAAAGAAGTCACTATGCGTAATTATACCCCTGGACCCTACTGAAGGATCGCGCTATACGAAGCCAGTACACGATGAAAGTGATGATGATTTGGACTACATCTATAAGATAATAGCACAAAACCAGGACTGGGTGAATCCCACCACAGATGGGCGGATTGCATGGGAGCACGAAAGCTCATGTACTTCGGATTCGGATGAGGAAATGGAGCGATGGAAGAATCGGTTACATGAGGTAACTACACTAAATTGTAATATGATGATAAGGTCACTGTGCTACATATCGGCAGAAGTAAGAGACTTGCCTACTAATGATGATCTAAGTGAGGTATACACCTTCTTGAATAAATTTGAAAGGGAGATGCCGGAAAAGCAACGCTTCGAGGCCTTGGACTGGGTACTGCATGCTACGCCGCAAGGTGGCGGGTGCGCACAAAGGGAGCTTTGACGACTAGCACGAATGTAGGAGAATGATGCACACATGATTTGGAAAGACTAGAGTGCGATTGATAGACAAATACAATGGATGGGATAGTCTGCACGTGCATATGGCCAGGGGGCTGCAGGCATATGGAAAACAACCTACACGGATGCACATGAACTTCGCGCTGAGAGGTATGGTCAATAAGCATGTGTTGCGAGGACCGATGTGCAAATGTCTCTTAATGTTGGGAAAACATTATGTAGGAAGAACAATCGCGCACAAGGTTATCCACATGGAAGCATTCAACAAGGTATCCAACGTGTTGAACAAAGTATGTAACGCGTAGCGAAGTGATTGGGACATGCGCGTACCCACAGTATTATGGGCTTATAGGACGACATGCAAGAAACTGACAGGATAGACACCTTTTTGGCTTATCTATGGAGTAGAAGTCGTAATTCCTATGGAGTACATTGTGCCTAGTCTGCACATAGCGGTGCTCACAGGTATGATGGATCACAGAGCCTTGGAGGAGAGGCTCACGCAGTTGGAGGAGCTCGAAGCAGAATGATTTTTGGCTAGATTCCACCAATAGGTGCAAAAGCAACGTGAAAAGGCCTAGCACGATCGACATATTAAGTTGTGCACCTTAAAGGTGAATGATTTGGTGTTGCTATATGATAGTAAGTTTGATCAATTCCCAGGGAAGCTCAAAATGCATTTGTTGGGACCGTATGTAAGGAGATCATAGATGGTGGCGTGGTGTAATTGGTAAAGTTAAATGGAGAAATATTCCTAGGAAAAGTCAATGGCAGTCATTTGAAGGCGTACACAGGTGGCCCATCCATCTGACTAGCCACAGGAAACACATTCTTAGCGTTAGAGGCAGCTGAAAGGAGGTGTGGGACTATAAACTACTCTACGCAGGAGCTGCACGATGTCAAGACTGTGCACAGTAACAAAGTGTCACAGGGTCTGCGACAGCGCGAGGGTAGTTGCGCTGCCGCATAGGTTGGCTAGAAAGTGACCATTACATGCACTATTCATGATCTGATGCTTGGCTTGAGACCAAATGGAGCAAGCGGCAGGCATTTAAGGCGAACTTTATGGACCAAATTCTTGAAAATATGCTGCTAAGTGAGCATTAATGGACCAAATGAGGGGGGACGGTTGAATTTGAATTCAAAAGGCGCTATAAATTGCAAAGGGTTGTCCAGCAAACAACACTTGGCCAATTGAGAATTTAGTTGTTGCACACCGAGAGATTCATGAACCTAGATTTGTTTGATCTTTTGAAGTTGAAGTTGTTGTTTGAGCACTTACCGAGCCATTGATAGAATTGTGGGATAGCAGTATGGCAGTGCCTAAGGAAGCCATGGATACCGGAGCAATGACCATTGAGGAGGCCACGCAGGCCATAACGGTAGGAGAAGCCCCAAAAAGTGTCGGGATAGTTGCAGAAATCCCTAAATCGTCGCACATGCCGAGACCCAAGAAAGACAAGTAGCATATGGTACTAGTGCATGTGTCCCCTAGAAACCTGCTGAGAAAGAGGCTTACTATGGAAGAAAAGGGGAAGGCTATCAACTTGGAAGCCAATGAGGAGGAGGAAGACTTTGAAGAAATCATGGTAGAGGAGGAGGAGGATGTAGAGATGGAGGTGGAAACCCAGGGTGTGGACCCTCTCACCAGGCTTCCCACGTATGTTCCTCTGCGGAAGGGGAAAGCAAAGGTGCCCAAGGACCTAGATGAGAGCAAGAGCTCTCTGCAGACTCTATTTCTCCCCAATGACATCATTTTTTATGGAGCAGACTTGGGGCAAGTGTCGGTATTAAAATTTGAAGATCGGGATCTCGCGGACCAAGAGAAGTTCCCACATTTGGCAACCACGTAGCTAATGCACCATAAGAAAAACACGCCACCTGGAGTCATCGAGTTGGAGTTGTTCCAGTGGCTGAGAGGTGTAGAAAAGGTAGGATTGTTAAACCTGCTCTAGGTGCCACATTACCATCATGCCCCAATAACTATTTTCATCATAAGGTAGCTTCTCTGCTTGGTGTATTATGGGTGCTTGTGGCTGGAGGAGCCCATTCCCATCACGGACCACTTAATCCACAGAATTACCTAGCTCCCTTGCAAAGGGGAGGATCCAGTGAATATCTCAGACGGTAAGAGTGACGATTGGCCATCGTGGAGGCCATGAAGAAGAAGTTAAAGCTGGAGAAGAAGAAGAGAGGGTATGTGATTTCCAGCATTAACGACGTTGCAGTCAATATCGCAACGCAAATATTGGCTAGAAAGTTTATGTGGAAGTGTCGCGTGGATGAGGTGCCCGTGCCGGTAGTTGCACTTGTCGCACAATGTGCAGAAGGGGTCCAGTTTAATTGGGTGGACTACTTGTGCAGAGAATTCCTTGAGAACTGTCGCGAGGCACAGGAGCAGAGGAAGAATTTTCATTATGTGTGGCTGTTGTTGTCCATCGTGTTGGTGGCATGGGAATTTCTTGAGGACAACCAATTCCCAATAATTGCATAGGATTTTTTGGAGATAGTGAAGTATGCTTTGCTATGGGAAACCAGAGATATGCAAAGAATCAGGGACAGTAAGATATTCTGGGTGTTCATGGAGATCAACATCAAAATGGGGATTAATCGCAAGCCGTGGTTATCACCCACTGTTTATAACAGTCTCTAGAGCTTTGCGGAGTTCAAGGCAAACTTTCACCACATGTACATCAGGGTGAGAAAGGACCTCGTGAAGACTTGGCACGAGCTCCCTTATCTGGCGATGGATGATGTCATATTTGCCATCCTTGAGTCATGGCCGCTAGAGTGGCTTGCTCCGGCCAGCTCCATGGTGGAAGTAGAAAATTCCATCGCGCAAAGGAAAAAGGATGAGGCAAAACTAAGGATGGTGTAGTTGGCAAAGAAGCATCGGAATGAAGAAGTAGTGGTGAAGGCCTAGGCGGCATAGGACACTGCAAAGGCAGCAGAAGGCAACAGAGAAGGAGTGCGAAGGCCAAAATTCGCCTTCGCCCAAACAGGAAACAAATCCAGAGGAAGTTGGCATGGACCCGCAAACAACATCCACATAGTTGAAATGACAGCTCCCAAGAAAGCAGGTGGGGCTGTGGAAGAAGTCGAAGGCCTCAAATACTTATTTCGACCCGATCACCCTCACTGAGGGGGATCTACATGACATTGGGGAGATGGTGAAGGATGTCACCGCGGAGGCCCTCCAGCAGTTTGCGAAGGAACACCAAACGGTGTTGGGGGCTCTCCGAGCGCATATACAGGAGTTGCAGGTGCGCACTCCATAGGCTGGTACTATGTCAACCAGCCTCGCACTAGGCATGGTCGCGGCTGAGGAAATGCTACGTCCCTAGGTGACTAACACTATAATTTTGCCAGAGGGAGCACTCGTGACAGAAAACTAGGCTGACAGGCCTATGGTTAGCAGGCTGAAGGGAGTCGCAATAAATATGGTTTCCTTTCCTCGAGAGATGCTCTATGTTTTGCGGTATGGAGTTATTGCAAAACTGTGAGCCATGGAAGGTCGCGTGCTCTAGGTCATGAGCAAGCAACACATCAACATTTAACAATTGAGCCTACAGCACGACGAGGTATTGGAACAGAAATGGCAGATTGTGCAGGTGGTCGACGAAGCCTTCGAAATAGTCCCGAAGTTGGCCACCCAAGCAGAGGAACTAGCGGAGGCGTGCATCTGGAAACTAGCAGTAGGGGTGCATGAGGCAAAGGAAGAGATGGCCAAGGTTCAACTGAATCTGAACCTTCAGATCGTTGAATTGTAGTTGAAGGCGCAACCTTCAACTCCACCAAAAATGAAGGAACAGCATGCCAACGCCATTACAGCAGCCATAGCAGAGGTCAATAGTGCAGTGAAAGGCAGCACCAAGCTGTTTGAGGAGTCATTCGAGGTTCTCACTGCTCTATAGAAGGACCCGAATATATAGCACCTAGAAACAGAGACATGCAAGCTACAGAAGCAGTATGTTGAAGTAAAAGGGACCGCGTAGATGGTTGCCCTTACACAGAGGCTCACGCGGATGCAGTAGACGAAAGCGCTCAAGGAGCAGGTGGATGATGCTCGACACAAGGAAGCCATTTTGAAGGTTTGCATACAACCGTGGATTGATGAGGCTTTTGTCATTACAACCTCTATTAAATCCAAGCTCACGCAGATGCAGGGAATGCAGGAACAGGTTCAGGAAAGTAGCTCAGCTACAGTGATATCTGAACAATGTGTCCAGGAAGCGCAGCAGGCAGCTGCTCAGTGCGTTGCCGGTCTTGCAGTGATCTAGGCAGAGTTGGGAGTTCTTCGCGCAAAGATCTCCGCACCAACAGAGTAACTCAAGGGCAAGTCACGATGTTTGTGTTGGGGTTCTATTGGGCGCGGGATCCCCCAAGGGAATTTTTGGGGCTTAAAGCCCAGATTTTGGTCACAAATTGTAACTTTGATGTAAATACTCCCCATTTTCTGGGCGCAGAGCACGTAGATTGTAAATGAGTCATAGGGTTGTCTACCCTTAATTTTGTAATGTAATGTCAGTTGTAGAGATCTACCCATGGTCCACGAACCATGGGAGTGTATAAATAGAGTGAGGCTCTAAGTGTAAATCAATAAGGGAATCAATCAATTAATGATCATGGAATAGAAGCATAGCGGAGTATCTGGAGTGTAAAGTATAGTTTTGGGTCATAGAGTAGGAGAAGGCTCTACAGCTAAGTGCGCAGGGCGAGTTGAGTCTGCAACAGTTGGAAGCATTAATAAAGAGATGTTTTATATCATTCCTGTGTATTTATTTCATGTTTTCTGCATTGATAGTATTGGATATGAATTGAAATTATACGCATGAACATATGTGACTATGATAATTAAGTGAATGTGAGATAAAGTATCTATTTACATGAAGTTAACTAAGTTCTTTAAGAAGATAAGTAAGATATGTGGTATAGTTTGGGGAAATAGCGCAGATCACTACCATAGTAGCGCGAAAGCACCTTGGCCCCTGGTTAGGGTTGCGCAAAGGTGATTATAACAAATCGTGAAGGTCTCACAGATCAGTACAGTGCACGAAGGTAGGCACAATTGGACTAAATCAACACCTTAGACATCTCAAGGGTGCAGAAACTTGGTTCCAGCATGCCCCCATACTGCTTCAGGTGAGACTTCAGTTGCGCTCGTGGGCTGATGACGAAAGGACTAGTAGTGTAGGGATTTGTTTGGCTAATTAACTCTGAACCTGGGTCAGGTCCCATCAAGCCAACAAAGTGACATCTAGTATAACCTTGTTTAGACATAAACGTGTCAAATTTTAGATACCACTACCTTGGAGCCTTTTTAATCCATACAAGCTCTTCTTCAACCTGCACACTAGTTTCTCCTTCCCTTTGACCTCATATCCTTGTGGTTGTTTCATATATGTCTCTTTCTCCAAATCCCCATGGAGAAAGGTAGTCTTTACATCTAACCGTTCAAGGTGAAAATCATCTTCTTCTACTTGACTTAAAATAGTTTTGATTGAAGTCATTTTAACAACAATAAAAAATATTTCATCAAATTCTATACCTTTCTTCTATGCAAACCCCTTCACCACAAGTCTAGATTTATACTTTTTTCTACCTCCATTCTTCCTTCACCCTATAAACCCATTTATTCTGCAATGTTGTTCTACCTACAAGAAACCTGACTAAGTCCCAAGTCTGGTTATGTACCAAGGATTCCATCTCTTCTTTCATGGCTATCTCCCACTTCTTCCTAGTTTCTACCTGCATTGCTTGTTCATAACATTTTGATTCACCAGAATCAGCCAACAATACATAATATAATGAAGGAGAGTATCATTTAGGGGGTCTACTTATCCTGGTAGATCTTCTAACACCACTTTCAGGTGTTTGAGGTGTCTATTGTTGTTGTGGTTGTTGTTGTTGTTCTGGTTGTTGATCATTATGATTTTCAAGCACCTTTACTTTTTCTATGATCTCATCAAGCACTGTGTATTCTCTGTTTTCTTTTTCCTATTTCTTTTCCTGCATCTAATCCTTATAAAAAACCTTTTCATTGAATATGACATCTCTACTACTAATAATTTTGTGGTTTTCATAATCATAAAAGCGATAACCAAAATCATTAACACCATATCCAATAAAGGTACATTTCTTTGATTTTTCCTCAAGCTTTGTTCTATTTTCTTTATTAATGTGGACAAAGGCTTCACAACCAAAAGTATTTAAAAATTAGTAGTTTACCTTTTTACCTATCCATGCCTCCTTTGGAATACCACCATCCAAGGAACTTGAAGGCCCTTTGTTTATTAGATAAACAACAGTATCTATAGCATCTGCCCAAAATTGTAAAGGCAATCTGTTGGCATTATGTTTCTGGTATGGCTATATGTTACAGATGTTGTACTTGATGGCAACTCCCGTGGCAAGGCTCTCAATTTGTTGAAAATTAAGAAGAACGCAGGAAATCAGTTCAGAAGGTGCGTACCCACAGGTATACCATGCAGGGACCGCATCCAGACACGCAAGCCAGCCGTTCAGGAGGTGCGTCCCCCCAGTGCACACATTTCAAGGCAGAGAAAAGCTCACGTGGGGTTTCTTATGTTTTACTCTTGGTATTTAGACGACGGTATTGGGTTATTATGGTGTCGGCTCGTGGTATTGTTCCATGATTTTAGGAGGAGCTTGCCTATATAAAGCAAAGGAGATCACTTGGCTAAGCATCTTTGGCAATTGAATATCTTTAGATCTGAAATATTGGGTTATGGTCTAAAAAGCTTGATCTATATGAAAGGGAAGTTGAAGGCGAATCTGTGAAGGGTGATCTCTCGAGCGCATGATCAGATCTGAGCAACTGTGCCACTCTGGTGGACTGCCTATTCAGCCCTAATCAGAAGGACGCAGGTGTTTAACAGAAGAGCTGCGTGGGTACGCAGTGCAGAAACAGGAGATCTGCGCCAGGACGCAGAGCAGAAGAAGGATACCTACGTCGGTACGCAGAGCAGAAGAAGGATACCTGCGTCGGTACGCAGAGCAGAAGAAGAAGAGCTGCGTGGGGACACAGAGCGACTGTGGTTCAGGTGCGTCCGCATAGTAACAGTACGCGGCGTGATAGTATCTTTGGGTGCGTCCCTGCAGTAACAATACGCAGCGCAGTTCAAGGAACAGTGCGCGGGCACGCAGTGCGGCAGAAGGATCTCTGCGGGTAGACGTAGGAAAGCAGAAGGTGAACTGCGTAGCGACGCAGGCCACAAAAGGGAAAACTGCGTACCTGTCTTAAAAAGTTCTGTTGATTGAATTTTTCTGTTGATAAGGTGTTCTGGGTTAGTTTTGTTATTGCTGATCTGATAACTGTAGTGAACTGTAACTTTCATGTACTTGATGTTCAATTGATGCTTTATGAAAAGAAGTAGGGGGTTGTAGCTCCCTTCCAGGAGAGACTGGAAAACGAGAGAGAGAGAGAGTTGTAGCTCTCTGCAGGTTGCAGCCTGCATACTGGTAAAGGACTGCACCAGTACAAAACCATTGTAAAAGAAGTTTCTAAGTTGAAAGAAGATAGAGACATATTACAGCAGGTGGTTTTCACCCACATTGGGTTTCCACCTTACATCTTGTGTTCTTTGGTGTGGCTATCTGTTTTTCCTTGTTCATGCTCATTATTTTATGGTACTGACATGCAAAAATAATTCAAAGAACAAATAAGGAAGATTGATTAAAAGAATTAAATAATACTGATTCACCCCCCCTCTTAGTATTATTTCCAACAATTGGTATCAGAGCAGGTCCTTCAGAGAAGCTTGATCGCTTGAAGGTAGATCGTTCATCATGAGCAACTACGAGAGAGAAGCATCAATCAGGCCACCGGTTTTTTATGGGACAAACTTCAATTATTGGAAGGTAAGAGTTACTGCCTATCTTCAATCTCTTGGTACAGAAGTTTGGGACATCGTAGAGACAGGCTATGCTTCAGCTACTCCTACAGATACAACCGAGAAAAAGAAGTATGAAACAAATGCGAAAGCAGTCAGTACTCTATTAGGATGTATATCTCAATCAGAATTCATGAAGGTAATGCACTATAAATCCGCAAAAGAGATATGGGACAAAATTGTCACGAGCTATGAAGGAGATGAACAGGTAAAGCGTGCTAAACTTCAAACTCTCAGAATTCAGTATGAGACTCTCAAAATGTATAATGATGAAAGTGTGGCTAACTATTTTCTTCGGGTAGATGAGGTTGTTAATTGTATGAAAAATTTGGGTGAAGAAATAAAAGAGGCTATTGTGGTTGAAAAGGTTCTAAGATCACTGTCCCCCAAGTTTGAATCTAAAGTATCTGCAATAGAAGAAAAGGAAAATCTACGAATTCTTACTATGTCTCAGCTACATGGAATTCTAACTGCTTATGAAATGAGAAAGGGAGGTCCATCAGACAGAAGAGAAGCTGCTTTCAAGGCATCAGGCAAAGGAGATTATTATGAAGCAAGCCACGTCCCAGAAGAAGAGGAAGAAGAATCAAATTTTGTCAGAAATCTTCAAAGGGGTTCTGGAAGGTTCAGAGGTAAGTTACCTTTTAAATGCTTTGCTTGTGGAAGAGTAGGTCATTATGCTGCAAAATGTCCTTATAAGGATAAAGGAAAGGAACCTGCTAGATGGAACAAGAAACAGAACGCAAATAAGAAAAGCTACTACACTCATGAAGATAGTGATGGTCTATCAAACAGTGATGAAGATGAACAAGGTAATGAATATAAGTTGTTAATGGCATTTGAAGATGATGATTATATGGATGTTGTAGATGTGGATAACCTTTATGATGAAATTACTAGACTCAAGAGATGTATAGAAGAAAAGAACATGATCATTGATACTCTACAATTTCAAATTGATGAAAAGGAAAAACATCTTGAAAAATTAGAAGGTGAAATTGTTGGTCTTAGAAAAGAGATTGAGAAAACAAAAGCTATTAATCTCAAGTTTGTTAAAGGATCTGAAACTTTGGATGAGATTATCAATGTGCAGCGGTCTCCTCTAAACAAGACAGGTCTGGGCTATAATGGAGAAACTTCTCAAGCATCCACCTCAAAAAGTTATCTTGATGCAGCAAGAAGAAATGAGCAAAAGAACAAAGAAGATCAACAGGTAAAGCAGGAACGAATTACAAACAGAAACTATCAAGGGCAATCCATCTTAAGGGTGAACAAAAGCTACAACCAGCCACAGGTAAAATCTTCTCAATTTGGTTCAAGAATAGATGAAAATAGAAACTACAATCAGTTGGCTGGTAGATTCAATAACCGTAGAAGTTTCTTCAATGGACAATGTTTTTCTTGCCATAACTTTGGTCACAAAGCAGCTCAATGTGTTGCATATAAAACGATCATGACTAGGGAAGCTCAAAAGCAAAGAAGTATGACAGGGATTACAAAAAGGACCTATAACAACTTTTCGGTTCTTGAAAATGAAGTTGAATGTTCTATTTGCAATAACTTTGGTCATGAAGACTCTGAATGCAGGAGCAGGTTTCAGCAGAAAAAGGAACAAGCCTCAAGCACCAAAACATGGAGAATAAAGGAACCTCAAACAGAAAGATGTGGGATAGCATTTTATGCAGAGGGACAGGAAAATCTATGGTATATTGACAGTGGATGTTCGAAGCATATGACAGGTGATAAAGAAAAACTCGAGTCTTATTCTGCTCTAGAAAAAGGAAAGAAAGTCTCTTTTGGAAATGATACTCCTGCAACTATAAAAGGAAAGGGCATTGCTCAGTTAAAAGAAAAAGTCAAGGCTGGAAATGTTTTGTATGTTGATGGATTGAAGCATAATCTTCTAAGTGTCAGCCAGATGTGTGATCAAAGAACCGAGGTTATATTCAGATCAAATGGATGTCTTGTTCGTGATCTTGATACAGGTAAAACAGTGATCAAAGGTAAAAGAACTCCAAATAATCTGTACATATTTGAATAAGGACAACAACAATGCTATCTGAGCAAGGATGATGAGCACTGGTTATGGCATCGGAGGTTGGGGCATCTAAGCTTTTCACAAATAAGGAAAGCATGCAAATATCAGGCAGTTCGTGATCTTCCAGATATCAAAATTCCTGACAATACCATATGCAAATCATGTCAGTTTGGAAAACAAACCAGAACTAACTTTCCAGAGAAGGAAGGATCAGCTAGCATGCCTCTTGAGCTAGTTCATACAGATACATGCGGTCCATTCAGGAAAAGAACACCTAGAGGAGAAGAATACTTGATATTATTCATTGACGATTTCTCCAGGTTTGTCTGGCTAGGACTTATGAAGCACAAAGATGAAGCATTCGAAAAATTCAAATCCTTCAAAGCCTTGGTTGAAAATGAATCAGGTCACAAAATTAAGTGCCTCAGATCCGACAGAGGTGGGGAGTTTACCTCAAATGAATTTTTCGATTTCTGTGAAGAACATGGGATAAGAAGAGAATTCTCTACAGCTAGAACTCCTCAGCAAAATGGAGTTGTGGAAAGAATGAACAGAACAATCCAACAAATGGCTCGTGCTATGCTTGATGAATCAGGAACTCCCGCAACTTTCTGGGGTGAAGCTGCACATGCTGCGGTTGTTATTCTCAACAAAACAAATGTCCGGGTGAACAGCACTCAAACTCCTCATGAGCTCTGGAGTGGTAAGACTCCTTCGGTAAAGCACTTCAAAATCTTTGGGAGCAAATGTTATATCAAGAATACTGATGAGCAGCTTGGCAAACTTGAACCTAGAGAAGATGAAGGCATTCTTCTTGGTTACTCTCCACATAGAAAAGCATACAAATGCTACAATAAAAGACTTGGCAGAATTGTTGACAGCATTGATGTAGTGGTTGATGAGAAGGGATACATTCCTAGGCAAGTACATCATGAAGAAGAAGATGAAGGCTACCCCCAACAACAGAATAATGAAGAAGAAGAACCTCAAGAAGAACCTCAAGAAGAACCAGAGGAGCAGACAAGAATAGAAGAAAAGACTCCATCCAGATATGTTCAGAAGAATCATCCAGAATCTCAGATTATGGGGCAGAAAGAAGCAGGTGTACAAACAAGAAGAACAGTTGCAGAAGCTTCAAGCTATTTGGCATTACTCTCCTCTACTGAACCACAAAGTGTGAAAGAGGCATGCAAAGATGAATGTTGGGTGAAAGCAATGGATGAAGAACTTGAGCAAATCGAAAAGAACAACACTTGGGAACTGGTTCCTAGACCAAAGGATAAGAATGTTATCGGAACAAAATGGGTCTTCAAAAACAAATTGAATGAAAATGGAGAAGTAATTAGAAACAAAGCCAGGCTCGTTTGTAAAGGGTATGCACAGCAAGAAGGAATAGACTTTGAAGAAACCTTTGCTCCTGTTGCAAGACTTGAGGCCATCTGAATGTTCCTTTCTCTCTCAAGTTTTCAAAATTTCAAAGTATTTCAAATGGACGTGAAATCAGCCTTTCTGAATGGAGATCTGGAAGAAGAAGTATACATTGAACAGCCAGATGGGTTCATTCTTGGAAATGATCCAAATCTTGTATGCAGATTGAAAAAGGCTCTCTATGGTCTCAAACAAGCTCCAAGGGCTTGGTACTACCGTTTGGACAAATATCTTCATCAACAAGGATTTTCAAAAGGATCAGCAGATAGCAATCTTTATATAAAAGTTGAAAATGACAAATTGCTAATACTTGTTGTGTATGTAGATGACATTATTTTTGGGAGCAATGAAGAAGCTATGAGTCAAAGCTTTGCCTCGGTCATGCAGAAAGAATTTGAAATGTCTTTGCTAGGAGAACTGACATATTTCCTTGGTTTGCAAATCCAACAAAAGGAAGGAGGAATCTTTTTATCTCAAACCAAGTATCTCAAACAGATTTTGAAGAAATATGGTATGGAAAATGCAAAACCAGTATGTACACCCATGGTCACAGGATGTAGCCTCAGTGCAAATGATGAATTTGCAGCAGTACATCAACCAACCTACAGATCTATGATTGGAAGTTTACTTTATTTGACAGGTACCCGACCGGACATCATGCATGCAGTTGGAATAGTTGGAAGATTTCAGGCAAATCCGAAGGAGACTCATCTTCAGGCAGTGAAGAGAATTTTCAAATATCTTCAAGGGACTCAAAATTATGGCTTATGGTATCCTAGAGATACAGATCTTACACTTCATGCTTATACAGATGCAGATTGGGCCGGAAGCGTGGATGACAGGAAAAGCACAAGTGGTGGTGCGTTCTTTATGGGTTCCAGATTGGTATCTTGGTTCAGCAAGAAACAGAGTTCGATTGCCTTGTCTACAGCTGAAGCGGAATATGTTGCTGCTGCATCTTGTTGCACTCAACTCCTTTGGATGATGCAGACTTTGCAGGATTTTCAAATCACTTGTACACCACCTATCCCCATCTTATGTGATAACACAAGTGCAATCAGCATCTCAAAAAATCCTGTTATGCATTCAAAAACCAAGCACATACCAATCAAGTATCATTTTCTCCGGGAACAAGTGCTTGAACAGAAGGTCAAGTTGGAGTGTTCCTTCTAAGGAACAAGTTGCTGATATTCTCACCAAACCCTTGCCCAGGGACACTTTTGAATACCTCAAGCAAAAGCTGGGGGTTGTTGATGCATCATCTCATTGTTGAACCTTTTTTTGATTGATGGTACAGGTTCAGGGGGAGCATATAATGCATTGTTGGCATTATGGAGGATGGTCAGAAGGAGATCTTGGAAATAGCTGCAATATGTCTCTATCTCTTTCATGGTGGTTTATGGTTCTTTGTTGCAGATCTGGTTCATATTCAGGGGGAGCATGTTCTTAGGGGGAGCATACCCCTTTGCCCTTGATGTCAAAGGGGGAGAATGAAGCTGAAGACTGAAGATTGTGAGGTTGCCATCAAGTCCAAAGGGGGAGATTGTTGGCATTATGTTTCTGGTATGGCTATATGTTACAGATGTTGTACTTGATGGCAACTCCCATGGCAAGGCTCTCAATTTGTTGAAAATTAAGAAGGACGCAGGAAATCAGTTCAGAAGGTGCGTACCCGCAGGTATACCATGCAGGGACCGCGTCCAGACACGCAGGCCAGCCGTTCAGGAGGTGCGTCCCCCCAGTGCACACATTTCAAGGCAGAGAAAAGCTCACGTGGGGTTTCTTATGTTTTACTCTTGGTATTTAGCCGACGGTATTGGGTTATTATGGTGTCGGCTCGTGGTATTGTTCCATGATTTTAGGAGGAGCTTGCCTATATAAAGCAAAGGAGATCACTTGGCTAAGCATCTTTGGCAATTGAATATCTTTAGATCTGAAATATTGGGTTATGGTCTAAAAAGCTTGATCTATATGAAAGGGAAGTTGAAGGCGAATCTGTGAAGGGTGATCTCTCGAGCGCATGATCAGATCTGAGCAACTGTGCCACTCTGGTGGACTGCCTATTCAGCCCTAATCAGAAGGACGCAGGTGTTTAACAGAAGAGCTGCGTGGGTACGCAGTGCAGAAACAGGAGATCTGCGCCGGGACGCAGAGTAGAAGAAGGATACTTGCGTCGGTACACAGAGCAGAAGAAGGATACCTGCGTCGGTACGCAGAGCAGAAGAAGAAGAGCTGCGTGGGGACGCAGAGCGACTGAGGTTCAGGTGCGTCCGCATAGTAATAGTACGCGGCGCGATAGTATCTTTGGGTGCGTCCCTGCAGTAACAGTACGCAGCGCAGTTCAAGGAACAGTGCGTGGGCACGCAATGCGGCAGAAGGATCTCTGTGGGTAGACGCAGGAAAGCAGAAGGTGAACTGCATAGCGACGCAGGCCACAGAAGGGAAAACTGCGTACCTGTCTTAAAAAGTTCTGTTGATTGAATTTTTCTGTTGATAAGGTGTTCTGGGTTAGTTCTGTTATTGCTGATCTGATAACTGTAGTGAACTGTAACTTTCATGTACTTGATGTTCAATTGATGCTTTATGAAAAGAAGTAGGGGGTTGTAGCTCCCTTCCAGGAGAGACTGGAAAACGAGAGAGAGAGAGTTGTAGCTCTCTGCAGGTTGCAGCCTGCGTACTGGTAAAGGACTGCACCAGTACAAAACCATTGTAAAAGAAGTTTCTAAGTTGAAAGAAGATAGAGACATATTGCAGCAGGTGGTTTTCACCCACATTGGGTTTCCACCTTACATCTTGTGTTCTTTGGTGTGGCTATCTGTTTTTCCTTGTTCATGCTCATTATTTTATGGTACTGACATGCAAAAATAATTCAAAGAACAAATAAGGAAGATTGATTAAAAGAATTAAATAATACTGATTCACCCCCCCTCTCAGTATTATTTCCAACACAATCCTGCATGCAATATCATGCACCTTTCACGCTCCATGATTGTCTTTTTCATCCTTTCTCACACACCATTTTCTTGTGGTGTTCCTAGAAATATCTTCTCTCTGTGAATTCCATGCTTTGAACAGTACTTATCAAACTCTTTGCTGCAATATTCACCTCCATTGTCTGATCTGAGACACTTCAAAAATTTTCCTGTCTCATTCTCAACCAAAGTTGTCCATTTCTTGAAAGTATCAAATACATCAGATTTATTTTGAATACAATAAATCCAGGTTTTCCTGATTGCATCATCAATAAAAGTAACATAATAGCGAGAGCCACCTAGAGATGATACCTGAGCAGGGCCCCATATATCTATGTGCACAAGCTCTAATTTTTTGCTCTTCTTTTATTTCCCAACTCTAAGGAATCTAACTCTCTTTTTTTTCCATAAACACAATTCTCACAGAATTCCAAATCAACATGCTTCAAACCCAGCAACAAATTTCTTGAGTGAATAATCTGCATCCCCTTCTCACTCATGTGCCCGAGCTATGATGCCACAATGTTGTATCTGCTCCTGTAGAGGTTAAATAATTAACATAATTATAAATACCATTGCATAAATACAATGTACCAACCTTTTATCCTTTTGCTATTACCAGGGCTCCTTTGGTGACCTTCCAAGTTTTATCTATAAAAGTATTTACACAACCTTCACCTTCCAACTTCCTTTTTGAAATTAGATTTTTCTTCAAATATGGAACATGCCTTACCTCCTTCAATAGCCATTGGTTTCCATTATTTTGTTTTATGAAAACTTTACCCTTTCCAATGATTTTACAGGGTTTATCATCACCTGAACGAACCTGTCTAAAATCCCCTTGAACATAATAATGAAAATGTTTCTAATCAGGTGTGGCATGCAATGAGGCCCCTGAATCTACCACTCAGGCATCAATAATATTTTCTAATGAAAGAATCGAAGCATCTTGCAACACATCACCTGTCACATTTGCTTCATGATTATTTTCTTGATGTGTGTCTCCTTATTTTCCCTTTTGAGACTTACAATCTTTCTTCAAGTGTCTTTTCTTCACGCATTTCCAGCACACTATCCCCGATCTAGACTTGGATATTCCTTTCATTGACTTATTGAAATATCCTGAGCTCTTTCCTCTTTCCATTTTTCTTCCCCTAGTCTTTGCAGTCAAATCATTACCTGATGTCTCACCGAAGCTTTTCTATCGCATTTCCTCGCTAAGGATTGCACCGACAACATCATCAAAATTTAAAGTACTAGATCCAAAGACAGAGTTACTAATGCCCATTACTAAACCATTCCAACTTTCTGGCAATGAGTATATAAATAACGGAGCCCTAACTTCATCATCAAAATTTACCCCTACGGAACTTAACTAAATGGTAACTATATTAAATTCATTTAAATGATCAGTAACAGATCCACCTTCTAACATCTTCATATTAAATAAATGCTTCATAAGAAATACCTTATTTGAGGTCGAGGGTTTTTCATATATTTTGGCCAATGTTGATATCAAACCCTATGTTGTAGTTTCCTTGGAAATATTAAAGGCTACTGACGCTGCTAGGCACAGCCGTATTGTTCCAAGTGTCTTTCTGTCGAGAAATTTAATGGCCAAAACTACCAGTTGTGGAATATGCAAATGGAAGATTATTTGTATCAGAAATATCTACACCTACCATTGAGTGGAAAGACAAAGAAGTTGACGATTATGACAGACACCATTGCTCCTACTCAAACCAAGAACCCTTCTCTCCTGCGAGTTTATCATCCAAATAGACATTCATCTTTGATACCAGTTGTTAGAAAATTATGTATTATAGAGCAATGGAACACATAAAATATTCCATAAACAAAAACATAGAAAACGCATAAAACAAGAGAGACATAGATATACATGGTTCACCCAATTTGGGCTATGTCCACGGAGAAATAGCCAATCCTTCCTTTATATTATCCATCAAAATGAAGAGATACAACCTACAGCAAAGCCACTAGAATTTCCTTTTCACTCTCACACAATCTCCTCTCTCTTTCTTGCTTAGAATACTAATATACACAACCGCAATACAATTCCCTCATAAATAGCGAGGGGTTGCCTTCTAGGGAAAAAAAACCCTAAATTAAACATAACTTCTACCTTCAGATCATCCACCCCATTATGAACTAAGTTCCAATGTGGAAATACCTTTGAATAAAGAGTATAACCAGGCTCCACACCTAACACCTACCCCCATATTTTCATTGACTTGGTTATCTTTCAAGACAAATGTGCAGACACATTCTTCATTCTACACTCTGCACATCTCCACACTCCATGTCAAGGTTTTTGCATTCCCAAAAAATAACCATTTTTCTATGTGGATAAATAAATCCATTCTTTCCCTACACATCCATCCTCTTCTCATGCCAAGTTTGACACATCATTCTTCTACACAACTATATCTCCACACATCCATCCTCCTACATTAATACATCTTCACACAATGTGCCATAACTTACCTCTTTGATTTTGCTCCACACTTAGTGAAATCGAGGCTAATCGAAAGCTCATTTAAGGAAGTTTGATCATCAATATAGAGAAATGTTCTTGATATTATACTACATTAACCATATCCGCCTCCACCTTGATATTTGTAACAATCCACAGTTGATTTCCTATGTAAATAAAAAATAATAACCAAGGTCATGGGACATGTATTCCAAGCTAAATGTTTGGAAAAACATAGTGATGGGGTGTCACTAGTGATTAATTAATGGCTATGGAAATTGGCAAAGGCAAAGTGGCAATAATTGGAATTTATTTATGAAATAAAGGAAAATAGGAGAAAAGGGAGATGAAAGGTCACAAATTTGCATGACAGGGAAATTGAAGGAAAATAAAGAAAATAGAGGCCTCAATGATAAAAAAGATTTTGAGGATCCGTTCACATCTTTTTGTCAACTTTATCTTTGATATCTATTCTAATCTCTCATTCTCTCATACTCTTGCACACTTAGAGTTTTATTCGAGCATGATTGGAGCACTCTAGTTTCACTTGGATTGGATAAATAAGGCAAAGGAAAGTAGGAAAGCTCAAGGGAACAACGGGATCAACAACTACAACCAGATTTCTTTGCATGTAATAGCTCGCATGTATGATCTCCTTGTTTATTTATGGATGCATGGTATATGCATGTAACTATTTGGTTATGTTCTATCATTGGCATGAAGTATTGCTTGGATTGACAGTGGTTTTATCCTTGCCTTGCCATTTCTTGGATAGCCATGGTGTTGTGGGTATTTACACTTGATTTTTTCTGGTTGGTGCTCATACTTCCTTATGGATGTTGGCTGGAATAAATGCTATGGAAGCCCTAGAACATCTTGGGTTGAGTTACTAGTCCTGGAGACTAGGTTGGATAAATGCTTTGCATCCCTTTGTGGGTTGAGTTACTAGTCCTAGAGTTGGTTTGGACAAATGCTTTGGAGCCCTAGAAGGCTATGGGTTGAGTTACTAGTTTTTGTAGCCCTGGACAACTTGGGTAGAGATTGATCTGGTTGATTTTAATGATGTGTGATCGTGAGGTGGAATCACTAGTTGAGGGTTGAGTTGGTTTGGCCTTTGGAAGCACTGTTTTGGTTTTGTTTATTTTATTCCATGAGATCCCACATTCATGCTTGGAATATTGTGTGGGGGTGATTAGCTAAAATAGACATTTGGTTCAGTCCAATCTATGGTCAGGTGGTACGTGGAAGTCCCTAACTTGGTTTTCATTTTCATTTGATAATGAGATGTATTCTTCTATTGTGATTCATGTATAAATGTTGGCAATATGTTGGTGATATTATGGTTGGGTTGCCATGGTTTATATATTGGTTATTTTCTGGTTATATGTTATTCATATGATGTGTATCTTCTATGGCTCATGTCATGAATGGTTTAACTATTAAGTAGTTGATGAATGTATGTTTGGAGGGCTATAACCATATGGATGCCTTGTCATGCATGCATTTAGGGGTTAAAGTGTGTGAAATGAAGCCCCAACTTAGGGTTTTCTCACTTGGCGTGGTTCTTCGGCCCCTGAAAGATAAGGTGACTTGTCAGTTGTCGACCCCACTTTCATAAGTGAAGTTTGGAGGTTGGGTCATGTCATAATAGCTCTTTGTCTCATGTTTAGCCTGGTAGGCTGATGAAACTAGGTGAATGTGGGAGGGGTTGTTACAGATTGGTATTAGAGCTCCCATGTTCAACACTTGGACCGAATGCGCAGAATGTCTTTGTCATGCATGCATGTCAGTGTCTATGTGGTAGTTATGCATGCATTTTCATGGTTATGGTTATCGTACATGAGGTCATTATATGCAGTTGGTTTTATCATGCATGATGTTTATATATTGATATGATTATGTATATACATTTATCGCGCTAATCTGGATTGATTTTGTAGAGGAGATAGCATCCCCAGAACTTCATTAAGGTATGTTGATTATGTTTATATTTGGTTATCTGATATGGTATATTTGTATGAAGGAGAGGATCAAAGATGACAAGAAAAATGGTGGACTACAGTTCATGTGATTCTCCCTACATGTCAGATGAACAACATGGTGTTGAGTACTCTCTTGAAATAGCAAATACATTGACAAGTTTGAAAGCAGAGATTAGGATTTGTAAGGAAAATAATGATAGGATCATTTAGTCACAAGAAAGACTTGCTCGGGCATAAGAAAATAAAGTAGAGGTCAATGTAGTGATTCTTCAAATTCTATTGGATTTGCAGAGGCAGGGAGTGCTTAGTATCAGCCATGGAAAAGAGGAATAGATTAATGGGGCATATGGAAGCAGGTCTCAGCAGGGTACAAGTTTGACAGGGATGATACAGTCAGAGATGGTAGGTTCTTGGATACACCTGATAGGAGGGGTAATGATCGTGGTCTTATTCTAGTTCTGGTTTAGAGAGACAACATCATAACCACTGTCAACATCTATATAGTAGGAGAGAGAAGCAGTACTTTCCAAAGGAGTTCAAGAAAACAAAGCCTCCTACATTTGATGGAGAAATGAAGAAGTCACAAGATGCTAAAACTTGGTTGCTTGGGATGAATAATTTTTCAAATTGCATGATTATTCAAAGAATATGAAGGCCATGATAGCTACTTTTAGTCTTGAAGGAAAAACAGACATTTGGTAGGAAGATGTGAATAATTTCAAAGGCATTCGAGAAGAGGATTTGACTTGGAGTGAGTTCGAGAAACTTTTAAAGAAGAAGTGTATATCTGAAAGATACTATGATGATAGGGCAAAGGAGTTCTATGAGTTGAAGATGGGATCTATGACCGATGAGGAGTACACTAGCATATTGTTTGAGTTGTTGAGATAAGTGACTTATCTTAAGGAGAACATAATTGAGTTTGACGAGCCTAAATTGTTGGAGGAATCCATTAGAAAGTTGAAGAACTATTATGAGCATTCAAAGTGTAAGACTAAGTCTAAACAGGATTGGAAAGGTAATGCTAAGAATAAAGGAAAGTGGGCTATGAAGAGAGGAAAACCTTAGGATACATATGGCAAGAAGAATGCAGAATCATACAAAAAATTCATTGCAGTTGACAGACGATAGGGATTTCAATCTAAGGAGAAGAACAAGGGTGATGGCAGGAAGCCTTTGTAGTGTTGGACTTGTGGCAAGGAGCATCGCAGGAGATATTGTCCACAACATCAGGAGGCACAGATAGTTGGGTATGTTGGAAAGAGTATACATCAGATTTATGTAGCATTGGATAATAGGCAGGCTGATCATCAGGCATCTATTATCGAGATGGAAGGTAAGCTTCATGATCAAGTTGTTTCTATTTTTATCGGCCCCAGATATAAATATAATCATATAGGTCCTGACCTGGTGGATAAGTGTTGCTTGAATAAAGAATTGCATGTAGAGTCTTGGCTAGTGCAGCTAGTTATAAGTACTAAGAAAAGAATTCATCATTGGGTAATATATTGTGCATTTGATTTTAGCAGTATGGATATATTAGTGCATCTAAATGTGCTTCTGTTGGGATCATATAATATGTTATTGGGTATGGATTGGTTATACATTCCATACCCAAGGTAAATTGTTATGATAAGGACATTGAGTGCTTGGATGAGGACGGAGAGAAGAGAACCTTGCAGGGTAAGAAGAATCCTACATCAATGAGAATGGTTACAGTTATGCAGGCAAAGCATAGTAGCAGGAAAGGATGTGTATTGTTTGCAGTTCTTATTTCTAGTGACAAAGGGAAGGATTTTGAGGATGTTGAGGTCCTAAAGAGGTACTCGGTTTTGCACCAATTTCAGGATGTGTTTCTAACAAAGATCTCAAAGTTACCGACTCATAGGGAAATGGACTTTTCTATTGAGTTGATGCTAGGAGAAACACCAAAATCGAAGGCACATTATAGGATGATCACTCCAGAGTTGGTGGAATTGAAGTTGCAGTTGAAGGAAATTATTGACAAGGGATACATTAGGCCAAGTGTGTCACCTTGGGGTGCACCAATATTGTTTGTGAAGAAGAAGGATGGTACTCTCAAGTTGTGTATTTATTACAAACAATTGAACAAAGTTACGATTAAGAAAATGTACCCTTTGTCGCGGATTGATGATTTCTTTGATCAGTTGAAGGGAGCAACAGTGTTCTCAAAGATTAATTTGAGATCAGGATATCATCACATATGCATCAAAGAAGAGGACATCTACAAGACTGTTTTCCGAACCAGGTACGGGCATTATGATTTTTTTGTGGTTCCTTTTGGTTTGACTAATTCTCCAGCTACTTTCATGAGCTTGATGAATAGTGTGTTGCATCCTTATCTGGACAAGTTTGTATAGTATTCATTGATGACATATTGATATACTCTAAGAATGAGGAAGAGCATGTCAAACACTTAGTAGCCACATTGAGATTTCTAAGAGAGCATCAGTTGTATGCGAAACTTAGCAAGTGCAGTTTCTTTTAGACAAAATTTCATTACTTGGGGTATGTTGTTTCTAAGGAAAGTATAGCAATGGACCCGAAAAACATCAGAGTTGTCATGGAGTGGGAAACTCCTAGGAATGTGGATGAGGTCAGATAATTTATGGGATTAGCAGGTTACTGTAGGAGGTTCATCAAGAACATCTCACAAATTTCCTATCTTATTACATCTTTGTAGAGAAAAGGAAATAAATTTGAATGGACAAAGAAATGTGCAACTAGTTTTGAGCAATCGAATTAATTTCTTACAAATGCTCTAGTTCTAAAGATTGTAGATCCAGACAAAGAGTTTGTGGTATGTACAAATGCTTGCAAGAGAGGACTTGGTGGAGTCCTAATGTAGGAAGGACATGTAGTATGCTATGAGTCAAGGAAATTGAATGATCATGAGCAGAACTACGTGACACCTGATCTTGAGTTGGCAGGAATCATCCATGCATTAAATATGTGGAGACCTTATCTTCTTGGCAAGAGATTCATTTTGATGAGTGATCATAGTGGGTTGAGGTACTTATTTAACCAGCCTAATCTGAATGCCAAGTAAGCTAGGTGGTTAGCTATGCTCAGTAAGTTCGACTTCAAGATCAGGTACATTAAAGGTAAAGAGAACAAGGTTGCAGATGCTCTCAGAAAAAGAGTACAGGTAAAGCACATTGTAGCGATGAGTTCATATGGGATAGATTTACAAGATCATATCTTACAGGAAGTACAATAGGATGACAGGTACCAACAACTTAAGAACAAGTTACAGTAGCAAGATACATGTGAGCAAGATGTGGATTATCATCTCACAGAAGATGGTTTGGTTAGATTTAGGGACAGGATTTATGTGTCAGACAACAACAAGCTCAAGAATCTTATCTAGAGGGAATTTCATGTCAATCCATATTCAGGTCATCTGGGATATCAGAAGACATTGACAATAGCTAAGAAATTATATAATTGGTTGAACTTGAAGAAAGAGGTGGTTGAGTATGTTGCGAAATGTTTAGATTGTCAACAGGTAAAAGCAGAGTGTAAGCATCCAAGTGGGTTACTACAATTGATTACAATTCCAAAGTGGAAATGGGAGGTCATTTCCATGGATTTCATTACAGGTTTTCCAAGGACATCTAGACAACATGATTCTATTATGGTTGTGGTTGACTAAGGTAGCCCACTTCATTCCAATGAAGTCTATGAATTCATCTAGTGAGATAGCTCAGGTCTTCATCAAGGAGATAGTGAGATTGCATGGTATTACTAGGAAGATTGTGTCGGACAAGGATGCCAAGTTCACTTCCAGGTTTTGGAAAGAGTTGCTTGCATTTTGGGGACAAAGTTGGCCTTCAGGACAGCTTATCATCTACAGACAAATGGATAGATAGAGAGGGTCAACAGGGTTCTTGATGACATGTTGAATATGTATGTTATGCATCAATAGTGGAAGTGGGAAGAGTATCTTCCACTAGTGGAGTTTGATTGTAACAATGGGTATTGGAAATATTTGAAGATGAGTCTGTTTGAGGAAATTTATGGGATAAGTTGTAATACTCCCATAAGTTGGAGTGATACAGTGGATAGGGTACTAATTGGATCAGATATGTTCGAAGAGATGGAACAGGAAATGCAAGTTATCAATAAGAATATAAAAACAACACGGGACAAATAGAAGTGTTATGCAGATCATCACATGGTATTTAAAGAGTTTTAGGTTGGGGAGAATGTGTACTTGTGCATCAAGCCCAAGAAGAGATCCATGAGGATTGCGTCATGTACCAAGTTGGCACTTCGGTATTTTGGGCCTTTTGAGATCCTTAAGAGGAGTGGACCAGTGGCCTACCAACTTGCACTACCTCTGATAATTAAATTCCATGATGTTTTCCATGTGTGATTTCTTAAGAAGTATCTGAAAGATGTTGATCATGTGATTGACTGATCTATATTGCAAGTGGAACCAAAAGGAGAATTCAAGTCGGAGCCTTAGTGCATTTTGTATCAAAAGATGCTCATGCTCTAGAATCGTGTAATCAAGCAATTTAAAGTGCAATGGAAGCACTTTCGGCCTGATGAAACTACATTGGATATGGTTGATCAAATGCAGGCTATGTATCCTTCTCTATTCATTAGTTGAGAAAATGTGCTTTGATATATGTTTTGATGTTGTTTTTTGATTATGTTTGTATATGTATATGTACATAAATACCGCATCGAATTGTGTTGTCAATCTCAAATTAGTGGTATGGTGTTCATGATATGTTCATTATGTCTTGAGTAGTATGATATGATATAAATGTTGTATCGAGTTGTGTTATAAAGCTCCTTTAGAAGCATGTGTTTTGTTGGTTTATAAGTGTCATTGAACACCGATGATGGTGTTCCCCCAAGGGGAGGGGTTTGTAATAGCCCTTGTTTGATTTCCTATGTAAATAAAAAATAATAACCAAGGTCATGGGACACGTATCCAAGCTAAATGTTGGGAAAAACATAGTGATGGTGTATCACTGGTGATTAATTAATGGCTATGGAAATTTGAAAAGGCATTGACAAAGGAAAAGTGGAAATAATTGGCATTTTATTTATGAAATAAAGGAAAATATGAGAAAAAGGAGATGAAAGGTCACAAATTTGCATGAGAGGGAAAATGAAGGGAAAATGAAGAAAATAGAGGCCTCAATTATAAAAAGGATTTTGAGGATCGGTTCACCACTTTTTTTTAGTTTTAGCTTGGAGCTTTCTTTTATTCTCTCATTCTCTTTCACACTTATAATTTTCTTGGAGCACCCTAGTTTCATTTGGATTGGAGAAAGAATGCAAAGGAAAGTAGGATATCTCAAGGGGACAGTGGGATCAGCAGCTACAGCTGGATTACTTTGCAGGTAATAGGTTGCATGTATGATCTCCTTGTTGATTTATAGATGGTGTATGCATGTTACTATCTGGTTATGTTATGTCATTGGCATGGAGGATATCTTGGATTGGCAGTGGTTTTAGCCTTGCCTTGCCATTTCCTAGATAGCCATGGTGTTGTGGGTTTTTCCACCTGATTTTTTTTCTGGTTGGTGCTCATAATTTTATATGGCTATGGGTTGGAACAAACACTTTGGAAGCCCTGAAACATCTTGGGTTGAGTTTCTAGTCCTGTATCCTAGGTTGGACAAACGCTTTAGAGCCCTTGGTGGGTTGAGTTACTAGTCTTAGAGCCGGGTTGGAAAAATTCTCTAGAGCCCTCAAAGGTTGTGGGTTGAGTTACTAGTTCCTAGAGCCCTATACAACTTGGGTAGATACTAATTTGGTTGATGTTAGTGATGTCTGACAGTGAGGTGGAACCAGTGGTTGAGGGTTGTGGTGGTTTGGCCCCTAGAAACCTCAATTTGGTTTTGTTTGGTTAATTCCATGAGATCCCACATTCATGCTTGGAATATGGCGCAGGGGTGCTGGTTGAAAGAGAGATTTGGTCTAGCCCAATATATGGTCGAGTGGTACACGGAAGTCCCTCACTTGGTTAGCATTTCCATATGATAATAAGCGTTATTCTTCTATTGTGAATCATGTATAAATGTTGGCAATATGTTGGTGATATTATGGCTAGGTTTCCATGGTTTATATGCCAGTTATTTTCTGGTTATACTTTATTCATATGATGTTTATCTTCTATGGATCATGTCATGAATGGTTTAGCTATTGAGCAGTTGATGAATGTATGGACTAATAAGTGTTGTTGTAGCTATGTGGAGAGGGAATAGGGTCTTCTCGGTGATTCTCAAATGAATCTCAAACTTTTATGATCAGATATGCATTCATGACCTGTAGCTTACATGTTTTCCATGTGTTTGACGAAATGTTTGTTATGTTCTAGGAAGTCTAGGTCAAGTTATGCCTTCAAGTTTGTATGTTTATTTAGCATCGTTGTCAAGTCATTATTGATTTTGAGAAATTTCAAGAAGTTTTGGGCAGTGGTTTGGAGGTTGACTTAGAATCTAGGCTTAGATCGCGGGATTGCACCCTCTAAACTAGATAATTTGGGTCACAATTGTACTCATGCAGGCTTGTGCATGCGGTTGGAGACCTATAACCACATGGAGGCCTTGTCATGCATGTAGTTGGGGGTTAAAGTGTGTGAAATGAATCCCAAACTTAGGGTTTGGTCACTTGGGGTGGTTCTTTGGCCCCTGAGTGTCCTGTAGCCCTAAGGAATGAGGTGAGTTTTTAGTTGTCGTCAGTTTTCAGCCCCACTTTCATAACTTAAGCTTGGAGTTCGAGACATGTCATATTAGTTATTCATGTCATGTTTACCCTGGCAGGCCTGTGAAACTGGGTAAATGTGGGAGGGGTGGTTACAATATCATTTTGCATGAATTATCCATGTGTCATGTCCTATCCTTGCACTATTTGGATTACTTAACTCTTTGCCTTGTCATTGTATTACATGAATTACTTTCTATGATTCCTCTTTAAGACTACTCGTGAGCTATTAACTTCCACTATCATTCTTGCATGGCCTGATGACATGTGAAAAGGAAATATACTATTAAATATTATTGTAACTCAAGGATTTAACAGTTAAGGCTTCCACTAAGGCATTATTGACTAGCAATGCACCTCCAGAATACATTAAGCCAATGAGAAATATGGAAATTAAAGGAAGAAAGGAGGCAATTTGTGGAGACAACCAACTCATTGGCTAGACAAGACGAAAAGTTTCCACTAGCTCATTATGTATTAATGGTACTTAATCTTGGCCCAAAAGGAGAGACAAAAAAATAAAATTTGGAATATAGGGTTGGAAAATGATGCATGCATTCTTAAAGTCTTTTACTTCAAGGAAATAGTGCACTGGTGTGCAAGATAGTTTGATAGAAAAATCTAATTATTCGGATCAATTTATAAAATAATCCAACACTTCTCACTCCCAAGGCCTTTAGAAGAATTATGAAGCTTCTTGAGACAAATAGGAGGCTCAAGCTTACTAAATTTGATTCTTTCCTAGACTAGCAAGGCGATGAGATAAATATTTTACAAGAATTTATATTTCCTTCTGCACCTATCTTGTCTAATCTAACTTCTCTAGATATCTCTATTTTTGATGATCCATATAGAAATTTCTCTTGGTTATTTTCCTGAGTTATGGGGCATGAATCAACTACAATTATTCCTAGGTCAGTACCATATACCTTGTATTTTTCTTTCAGAAGGGATTTTTTTGATTGTCGGGGGGAGGGGAATAATATCCAACAATATTTCATATCAGTTGATCAATTTTCCTAAGATCAAAAAATTTGATATGGTGTCCTACCTATTAATGGAAATATAGTTTCATATATTATCTTCCACCGGCTACCTTGTAAAAATAGTATGAACTCAGATATGGAACCAAATCAGTGTTGGCATCCTATTATGTGGAAGCACAAGGCCCCATTCCATATTTTTCAGGTTCAAGATCATTTTGTTTGTGAATTTAATCATATGTTGATAGGGAAAGATCTCAAGAGTATTTTTTATGAAGTGGTAGAGTTTCTAACAGGAAAAGGGAGATACGAGGAATATGAAGATAACACCCTCATCATAATACAAATATTTCAAGGAAAACCCTTATTTCTCCTAACTTTTATCCCTAATAGATATTGTGTTGTTGAGGTATGTAGATGATACCACCCATGGTTGATTTTATTTGAGAGGAAAAAGAATAGACAATTCATTGCAATCCGATTTACTATGGGAGAAATTACTATGAAAAAATTGTTGAGTCTAGGAATTGGCATCTTTTTCACTATTATTTCCTTACCTTGTTTATCATTTTCACCTTTACAGCTACATCGCTTCACTCCATTGGTTACCTTTTTTATAAAGAATGGTATCCTTTCATGTCACCCTAGCTATGCAGTTTTTCTTGTATTTTAATGAGACAATAAGCATTTTTGGGTAACTTTACTAACAAAATGATAAGAAGGATGTTTGCAGGATGACTTAGCTTGTTAGGATTTTGCTACTCCCTTTTTCCTTGATGATGCAATGTTCCTCTTCCAATATTTTGCAACGTTGCCACACTAGGCTAGGATATGTTGATATTTTGATGTTTCTACTCTATTTCATGCTAATGTATAATATGTTTCCTCAATGTCATTTTCAGGAGACAATATGGATGTTTCTACTCATCCGGGTCAACTAAGAACATTGTATTAGCAAATATTTGACCGCTCTTAACAAATCAACCAACTCGGTTGTAACAGTTATAATCCTCCATTTTGTTTTTTTTTTGTTTTTTGTTCAATGAAACGGTTATGATTGTATTTATAAAAAGATGGTTTCAAGGACAGTTCCTTTTACATGTTCATTGGATTCTTCTAATTCTATATTTTGTCTAGTCCAAAAAACATCTTTGTTTTTACTACACTTCCTACTTTCTTTGGTCCTAAACTGATTACACTTCTATGTCTTCCAAAAAACTCCTAGAACTAATACATATTTTCAAAACATATATCAAAAGAAAAATTAGTAAACTAACCTATTGTTGTTGTCCCTTCTTCAACATTACCTTTAGCAGTTTCTTCATCCTCTCTCTCTAACTGAGAAGGGATAGAAGGTTGAGGAGGTACTTCTTCTTCTGATTTCTGTAGACCCTCCTTGATCTCCTCTATCCTAGGATTGACTGAGACTTCAAGGTTTGCTAGTCAAATATTCATCATGTCCACCTTTACCTACACCCTTTCCAATTTGACTTGGAGAAGAATAATTTTTTGATTAACAAGTAATATTTCAGCCTCGTTTCCTGTAGCCAACATTTCCCCTTGACTATTTAGAAGAGATAACATATGCTCCATGGTGTTTGTTATATAATCAAGCTGACTAGAAATGTCAACATTCTATTTCACTGCCAAGAAATGCAGCGCCTCTTCCATCTTTTTTGTTGATTGTCAACCAAAGAGTTCACCAGTGGAATGGCTAATCTAGACGTGCACCATTGTGCCATAAAGAGAAAATATGAAATTCTTTTGAAATGATTTATTTTTGTATGCCACTCTCCACATATTGAGCTTCTATTCATGGTCATTTATAAATTGGTCACCCAATTTAATGCTCCTTTCCATAAATTGGTCACCCACTTTAATGCATTACTATGTTGTAGATGAAGCATGCCAAAATTAAATAATAATTGGAGATTTCTATCCACCTTTCCCTCATGTAATTACTAGGGATGGCTCTTGGCCACCAGATGTTCTCTTCCTCAATGTAATAGTCTTCCCTTGGCCAAGTGTGAGTGTAATTCCTAGTACCTTTATTTATGGATAGTCATCGATCTACCTCTAGACAATTTGATGAGATCACCAACCAGAGACATTCTCTGGCATGCATACAAGGGGGGGGATCCTGATGTTTCTTTATTCCTTTGTACATTCTTGTGATCTTCATACCTTCATATGCTTTAGGTAATTTTGCATTAAACAATGCAATGGTCTAAATAAAAAAAATTTGTTACTCTAGGCTAACATCCCTTATTCCAAGGAGACACCTTCAGGCTAACATCCCTTATTCCAAGGAAACACCTTCATTGGCTAAGGAATTCACTTTTACATTCAAGAGCCTTTTAACATGATAGAACTTGATGACCTTGAATTTTCCAATTTTGTTGTTGATCCTCTGCAAAATAGGGTTTGATCACTACCTAAGGTCTCTACTAGTTTATTCACTTGTTGAATAACTATCATTGAGTCCCAAAATACTAGAAAATGTTGTATTTTCTTTGATATGGCCATTTATTTCCCTTTCCACAACGCCAAAAATTTGGCTTGGTTATTTTTAGTGGTTCCCAATCCCGAAGAAAATTGGATCTCTATTTATTCATCAGGGTAGTAGATAACCCCTCACTTTGTTATGTGGAATTTCCACAGTTGTAGACAAAGTTGAATTCCCTAGATCTAGTGGTCTGATCTAGAACAACAGAAGGAAAAAATATTCAAGTTTCCCTTAGAGAAATTAGAAAATGGGAAAGAATCCTACCTGGAATATGTAGAAAGCATTCCTTTCCTCCATGCTTGTAAGCTCCAACTCTAGCTCCAAGTGTTATTTAAAACCTGCACACACAACTAAAACAAACGAAGGAATCACAATCCACGTAGAATAATCTAAAATATATATCCAATGAGTCAGCGTGGCATTGGAATATATGAGTGCAAACATAACACAAAAAATATAGGAAAACAAGATACTCTTTATATTAACAAATATAGGAGAGTTACAACCATAAATAGAAGTCTGACTTTGTAGATGTCTCCCCAAGTTGACTTGTCCTTCCTTGCCACAAAGCACACCTCAACATCAACCATAATGCATGAATGTGATGACTCCCTAGGCTCAAAGCAACAACATGAGGGCATTATCAATCTCCAAAATCCAACTCAGACCTTATGGGAGGCAGTAAATTTATAGGATAAGTGTGGTAGTAATTTAGGATTTACCATTCTAGGATTTAGATCCAGATATGATGGGAGGATGAGCTCAAGGGATAAGAGATAGGGTCTCCAAGATAGGATCATATAGTAATTCGATATCTTATCCATGGTAAATAGTTAAAACTACTTTGGAAGCTTCTGGAAGAGGAAGCTTCAAAGATATTTTTTATTTTTCCTGAATTTCTAGAATCAGCGCACCTATAGAAGGGAGAAACATGTGTTGACTAGTTTTGATTCTCAAGTATAAAACATGCGTTGAATAGAAGTGGTCAATAATGCAAGGTGCGTCGAGGCTAAAAATAGTGTTTTTGATCTAACTATCCCATAATCTCAGACTTTTTGGAGAAGTGATGCTTAGGGCTTTGCAAAGAGATTATGAAAAAGTGTTGATGTGACAAAATAGCCTGATTTCCCCCTAAAGTACAAAGTCAAAAGCAATGGTTGAGGACTGAAGTGCTTTACCTTGTGACAAGTCTGTATCAAGAACAAATTGGTCGATATCATCATCTATTAAAATATATATTATCATCATGATATCATTGTTGACGGAGGCATACCCATGCTCAACACATAAGCCAATATTACATGTACATTGATCAAGTAGTCTCATCCACTGATGACAAAGTGTGGAGCCATGCTTAGATGACTATCTAAATGATCATGGCCATCATGCTTTCTGATCTTGTATCAATCCTGAAACATAGCTCAGATGGATGAAACTAGATCTGAGGTCTTCTATATCGTTCACTTGATCACTTGAGGTACGAGTCTAGCCATGTGAATAAATGAGTTGGAGTGATCTGAAAACTACCATGGATATTCCACTAGATAGTTCGTCGCAATAGATTTGATAATAATATACTAAAATTCTGAATTTTGACACTATTACAATTTTATTAAACTTTTAGATCTATAAATTTAATTGTAGTTAGTGCATGCATATGAATGGAAATTATGCAGAAAAGTAGAGAATGAAAAAATAATCTCACACACACACATAAGACACAAGATATGCTCTAGGAAACCCTTTAGGGAGAAAACTCAGTTGGAAGGTGAGGTCGCTTCACTCTCTTTCTTTGTCTGGAAATATGGATGAAGGTACAAAGAAGTAATATTTGTGGCCCATGGGCTACTAGAGTGCATATATCCTCTCTATGTGCTCCACCTCCTATGTATCTTAGCTATATTTTCTCAGCTATGGAATAAAATTCTTTCGAAAGAATGGAATTCCTCTTCCTCCTAGTGGCCCGATAATAACACAGCTTGATAACCTACTAGTGGTTAAGTTTGACTACATCAACTCTTAACTCGAGTTACAATATAGACTCTTCTAGATTATTTTACATCATAAACATGTGGCTAGCTCCTTTTCCATGAAGAATGGGGGCTGACGTGACATCCTCCTAAATTATAGGTGTGAAAACATGAAGGTCAACTTCTAAGTGGCATAACTTTTGCATATTGCCTTTGACTTACATGATTCTTGCATCGTTGGAAAGATATTTGTGTGGAGAATATCACGAAAAGGTGTTGCACTATAGCAGAAATTTTTTACTCCCAAAAAACATCATTTGATGCCTTAAAATGCTCCTAGAAGGTTTTAGACCTCGTTTCACCAAGTTGGGTCCCGCTGGTAAAAACGGTCCCATGAGTTGATTCCTCCACTTTTTCCACTATGAATGCATCTATATCGATGACAAACAATATAATGATCCAGTCTGGATCACTCCTCCCCATTTTGTGAGGATTTTGGTCCCCAAAATATTTTACTGAATGAGATGAGGAAATTTTTCTTCCACCTCTCTGGTGTACCATTTAGCCTTGCCTGGAATTTGTCCCTTCAACCCAATCTACCAAAGATCATGATGCCCCTATCTTGTAGTTATGGACCTCTTCTACAAAATTGCATGTTTTTTCAACTCTGCCTAAGCATCTAGTGTCAAATCCTCCACAAAAGTTACAACATGTTCCTCTTCCTAATCTATACATTCAAAAAAGAGTAAATGCACATATATGGTGGTAAACTGAGTCGATAAGCATTATCACCCACCTTTTCTAGTATCACAAAGGGACCATACATTAGAGTCTTGATTTTCTTAATAGGCCCCTGTAGCCTCTCCTTATTCAATTGTAGCCATACTATGTCTCCCACCTTGAATGATTTTTTTGTTCTATGTTGATCATGCTTGGCCTTGTACTTATCATGTGACTTCTGCAATGTTTCTTGTACATGTAGATGGATTTTCCTGATCTTCTCTATAAATTTTTCATCCCTCAAAGCACCTCTTATAAGATCTTCCCTCACTCCTTGTTTCTCATATGCAATATCCAAAGGTGGAGGTGGAAAATATCCAAAACAAGTCTCAAATGGGGAATCTCCTATAGAAGTATGAACTTCTCTATTATAATAATGTTGTATATATACCAGATTTTCATCCCAGGTCTTGAGACGCTTTTGGTTGTATCTCCTCAGAATCCGTACCAAAGTCCTGTTGACTACTTCTATCTACCCATTTGTCTCTGGATGGAATGTTGTATATCTCTTCAACTTTGTGTTCATATTCTCCCACAATGTAGTCCAGAATGCACTGTGAAATCATGTATCCATGTCTAAAACGATGCTCTTTGGTATCCCAAAGTGCACACAAACCTATCCAAAGAACAACTTTGTTGCTTCTTGCCTGCTGATGGTCTTTTCACAGGGCATCAAAACACACATCTTGTTGAACAAGTCAAATACCATGAACAGGTTGTCATGTCCCTTCCTGGTTGTTGGTAAACCTCCCACAAAATCCATGGAAATGCTTTCCCAAGGATGAGTATGCACAGGTAAGTGATGATATAGACCCTATTTCCTATTGCTAGGCTTGTTGGACAACAAATCATGCATCCTCTTATGAACCTAGATACCTGCTTTTGCATCTTGGGCCAATACACATACCTCTGCAAGTTAGCCACAGTCTTCCCTACACCAAATTTCCCTACAACCTTGGAGGTGTGAGCCTCTCTAATCAATTGCAATCACTCACCTTTAGGAACACATACCTTATCCAGCCTGTTAGTTCTAGTCTTCGCAGCCTGTCACCAGGGATCAACATGAGCTCTTACTATGTCTGGTTTTGTTAGATGTTTTGCACATGATGTTTAGCACAAAACATGTCACAAGGTGTCCATCAGAAGAAGCTCATAAAAATATTTCCAAAGGTATATCACACTCCCATAACCGTCTTCCGATTAGAAGATATGATCGAAATGAATGAGTGATTATTGGTTATGCATGTTTTGAGGTCAGTTGCTGCACACAATGACAAGTTTAGTACAAAATAAATTTATGAAATAATGGTAAGGAATTTTTCAAAGTGAAAGAGGTTTTTGTTCATAACATACCAAATAACAAAAACCTCCTTCATTTTATGCACAAGTGCTACTATGTGGGATATATATAGTGATATTTGGAGCCTACATTAAAACAAGGCAAAATTTTCATCTTTTTTACTCTTTTAGTCATTTTAGTGCAGGGCCATTTTACAATAGATGGAAAGTAATTTTTCAAAACCCGAGGTTTTTGTTAACCACTAACCATATAACAAAAACCTCTTTCATTTTATTTGCAGGTGTCACGAATTGGGATATGTGACTAGCTCTTTATAGCTCATTTTCACATATTTAAATTTTTAATGATTTTCTGTTTTAGAGATGATTTTGTGGAACAAATTGCGAGCAACTGGAAATGAATTTCCAAAACTGGAGAGAGGTTTTTCTCAAAAATTATCTTATCGACAAAAACCTCTTTCTTTTTTGTAACAAGTGCTATGGTTTAGGAGATATGAGGTAATTTTAAACACCTATTTTCATAAATTTGGCCCAAGTTTAATGTAATTGATTCTATTTTGAAGAAAATGGTTGAGCTCAATTCCCTTAGTACAAGGATGAGAAAATGTATATATTGTATGAATTTCATAGTGTAGGGGTTGGAATTTGGCAGAAGGTTGGACTTTTGGGAAAGCTTGGAGCTTATTATAGACTCATTTCAGCAGTTTGGCTAAGGAATAGACCAGTGGTTTGCAGCACTTTATGGGATTCATGTGGCATCTTACTTTGGTATTGTGTTTTCTTCTGTAATTGTAAGTCTACATGGTTTTATGTATGTCATCATATCTCTTTGTTTCATATTAACTAAATCAAACAAGGATAAAAGGTAGAATACATTGAAAGTGCAGTGCTCTACCTAAGGCTTGTTTAGTTATCTATGTTTTCAGTTGTTTGAAGAGGATCCTTGAGTTTTTCATGCCCTCTCCAAATCCTCACCTGTCTAAAATCTCTCCATCTCACTCAATTTGAAGTACCAAATCACTTGCCTACCTTTCCCCATAGAGATCTCTGCAAAATTGAGTCTCATTCCCCGGACCTAAATCTGCGTTTCACATTTGAGCCAACAAAACATCATTAAATTCAATCAAACACCTCTGTACACATACCTAGCCTAAAATCAGTCATCACATCAGTCATCTCAAGCTTTCATTGGCCATATTTTCTAAGATTGACAAGGAAAGAGCCCTCTCCCGACATGGTAGGGCTAGCTACCAAGTTAAGCATGGTTTGATGTTACCCTAGATCCTACCTTTCTTAGCCTGAGGTAGATTTAGGCACTAACATAGTGGCGACCATACTAGGGAAGAAACATTTATTTGTTTGTTAGTGTTCTTTGTTTTATAAACTATAGACGGAGCCTGAAGTTATGCCAGGAAGCCTTTGAACTACACATTTCTTTGCGAGTGCATAAGTAGATAAACGCTGCTTCAGTCAATCTCCGGTCTAGTTTATGAACTAAACATCTGACTTGCAAATTTCCCCAGTACATTAAATTGGGGAAGAGGTGACAAATCTTCTCTGGGAAAGATCATTCAAGTTGTAGATCTGATTTCTGATGGTGGAAATCAGTCAGACACATATGAAGGCTAAACAATTCACCTGGCAACTCCAATTCAATCCAGAGATTCCAGTACTCACTGATCCATTCATGCACTAAAATAAAATGGTAGGGTATGTGGCAAACCATGTGTTTTGTGAAGTTTTAAAAGAAGTTAGAGATTAGTTAGTGGATATTGAAATTGATGAAGTATTTTTCATTGTCGTGCTTCAATTTTTGAGATCTCTGAAGTTTCCTCCTAAAGCTAAAACTGGTTTCTTTGAGTTAGTTGTTGAAAAATTTGAGAAGGAGATTCAGTATTTAAATGATCAAATCCAATCATATGAATTCTGAGATCCCAAAAAGTTCTTGGAAACTCTCCCTCCTTCAAAACAAGAAACAATAGAGTTGCCCGTGGATGTTTTCATTAACAATTTGTAGCTGGAAGCATGTATTGAGGAGTTGGGGCAGCAAATAGAGTCTGGTTTTTTCGATCCTATTGCAACATACATGGAAATTTTTTTTAGTTTGAATGATAGATCAAATTGTCTTTTACATAACCAGACTCGTTATGTGCATGTATGGCTGTCAGCATTTACATTTGTGTCCTGGTTGAAGCACTTTGAAGCAGCATCCTTGTCACCAAGGATAATTTTAGGGGCGAATGTTCGCCCTTTGGGGGAATTAAGGGGTTTTAAATTTTTAATGGGCGAATATTTTGTATCATAGTACATTTTTACAAATCACCTCAAATAGCCCACCTTATTTTAAGGGAGAGGGTAAAAAAGGTAAATTTATCCCTTGAAATTAGGACTTGCAACCTTCCATTCGCCCATTTTCAAGAATAGGTTTTATTTAAGTGAATCCATTTGCCCATTTTCAAGAATAGGTTTTATTTAAGTGATTCCTATGGGCCAAATACCATATTTATAAAAGAGGTATGGTAAATTAATAAAAATATAAATAAATGAGAGGTATGGTAAATAAATAAAACATTTTTTTTATATTTACTCCATAAGTCACCTTATATACATGTAAGGGTGTAAACAAATAAAAATATAAGTAAAGTGGAGGTATGGTAAATAAATAAAACATCTTTTTATACTTACTCAAAAGGTATGGTAAATAAATAAAAATATAAATAAACTAGACGTACCGTAAATAAATAAAACCTCTTTTTATATTTAGTCCATAACCCTCGTTCTATTTATGAAGGCTCAAGAAAGAGGTTTTATTTAAGTGAATACTATGGGCCAAATACCATATTTGTAAAAGAGGTATGGTAAATTAATAAAAATATAAATAAACTAGAGGTATGGTAAACAAATAAAACATTTTTTTATATTTACTCCATAAGTCACCTTATATTTACGAACACTCAAAAAATGGGTTATATTTAGGTGAAACCTATGGCCAAAATACTATGGGACAAATACCATGGACTAGATTGTTATTAATACCATGCAAAAAACCATTATTAACCCTAATATTAGAATTAATAAAAATAAAAATGGCACATGGTATTGACCCATGGTATTCACCAAAATGGCACATGGTATTGACCCATGGTATTCACCTGGAATGTAGCCTATTTAAATGGGGGAATTAAACCAGCATGTAGCCTATGCTAAGATTCACTAGGACTTTACAAAGTTCTATTATTTAGTGAAAGACTCGCCAAGATGCCTGGTGAGAGATTCGCCAAAAAATTATATATACATATTATATTATTGATAAAATCGCCTTCCATTTTTCCTCTATACCATGGAGATTCGCCCATTTATTATATTTATAAATTTAGGGGGGGTTCTTAAAATTTTCCCTGCTTGTCATAGTTACTTGATTGGTTGATATGGCATTACAACATTACTTGATCTATCAATTTTGCAGCAAAGTGGGTTAGATTTGTACATAAATAAGTTGCTCGAGGCAACATTTCAGTTTTCAGTATTTGTTTATGTACAGGTTGCAGTATGTATATGTTTTTGGATTGGTATGAGCTGTTTTGGGTTTGCAGTTGTTTGACCATCCATGCCCAATGGATGAGGCACTTGGTCTACGGTGTTCTTGACACCTCCAAGGAGCTGCCATCCCCAATGGAGCCGATGTTAGTTCTAGTCTTCGTAGCCTATCACCAAGGATCAAAATGAGCTCTTACTATGTCTGGTTTTGCTAGATGTTTTGCACATGTGTTAGTTCCAGTCTTCGCAACTTGTCACCAGGGATCAACATGAGCTCTTACTATGTCTGGTTTGTTAGATGTTTTACACATGATGTTCAACACAAAACATGTCACAAGGTGTCCATCAGAAGAAGCTCAGAAAAATATTTCCAATGGTATATCATACTCCCGTAACCGGTTTCCGGATTAGAAGATATGATCGAAATGAATGAGTGATTATTGGTTATGCATGTTTTGAGGTCAGTTGCTGCACACAATGACAAGTTTAGTACAAAATCAATTTCTGAAATAATGGTAAGGAATTTTTCAAAAGTGAAATAATTTTTTGTTCATAACATACCAAATAACAAAAACCTCCTTCAGTTTATGCACAGGTGCTACTATGTGGGAGATATACAGTGATATTTGGAGCCTACATTAAAACAAAGCAAATTTTTCATATTTTTTATTGTTTTAGTCATTTTAGTGCGGGGCCATTTTAAAATAGATGGAAAGTAATTTTGCAAAACACAAGGAGGTTTTTGTTAACCACAAGCCATATAACAAAAACCTCTTTCAGTTTATTCACAGGTGTCACGAATTGGGATATGTGACTAGATCTTTACAGCTCATTTTCACAGATTTAAATTTTTAATGATTTTCTGTTTTAGAGATGATTTTGTGGAACAGATTGCGAGAAACTGGAAATGAATTTTCCAAATTTGAGAGAGTTTTTTCTCCAAAATGACCTTATCTACAAAAACCTCTTTCAGTTTTGTAACAAGTGCTATGTTTTAGGAGATACGAGGTCATCTTCAACACCTATTTTCATAAATTTATCCCAAGTTTAATGTAACTAATTCTATTTTGAAGAAAATGGTTGAGCTCAATTCCCTTAGTACAAGGATGAGAAAATGTATATATTGTATGAATTTCATAGTGTAGGGGTTGGAATTTGGCAGAAGGTTGGACTTTTGGGAAAGCTTGGAGCTTATTGTATACTCATTTCAGCAGTTTGGCTAAGGAATAGACCAGTGGTTTGTAGCACTTTATGGGATTCATGTGGCATCTTGCTTTGGTATTATGTTTTCTTCTATAATTGTAAGTCTACATGGTTTTATGTATGTCATCATATCTCTTTGTTTCATCTTAACTAAATCAAACAAGGATAAAAGGTAGAATACATTGAAAGTGCAATGCTCTACCTAAGGTTTATTTAGTTATCTATGTTTTCAGTTGTTTGAAGAGGATCCTTGAGTTTTTCATGCCCTCTCCAACTCCTCACCTATCTAAAAGCTCTCCATCTCACTCAATTTGAAGTACCAAATCACTTGCCTACCTTGCCCCATAGAGATCTCTGCAAAACTGAGTCTCATTCCCCGGACCTAAATCTGCCTTTCACATTTGAGCCAACAAAACATCATTAAATTCAATCAAACACCTTTGTACACATACCTAGCCTAAAATTAGTCATCTCAAGCTTTCATTTGCCATCTTTTCTAAGATTGACAAGGAGAGAGCCCTCTCCCGACCTGGTAGGACTAGCTACCAAGTTAAGCATGGTTTGATGTTACCCTAGATCCTACCTTTCTCAGCCTGAGGTAGATTTAGGCACTAACATAGCCTATAGAACCCATCCTAAATAGGTAGTCAATGGTGTTGTTTCCATAGTGCATGTGACTCTAACTCTATAGCTACTAATACACCTCCTTGAAGCCCTCATCTTTTGAATATGCCTCTCTGTATGCATCATGGGTGAATGGCTCCATGCGCATAAGAGTCCCCAAGGTTGTGATATTTGATGTGGGTGGCCTTGAAAGCATGTCAACCAACTTGTTTGTGAAGCCCTTATTATACTTGATCACCAAATGAAACTATTCTAGAAACCCCATCCCTTTGTAATGTTTGGTCTGTTGTAGCTTACTCTAGGCCTGCAAGTACTATAATGGATGGTGATCTGTGTGGATATTTGTCTCCTTTCCCATCAGATAATGCTTCCACTTCTTCACATCTTGCAACATGGCATAGAGATCCTTGTCGTAGGTAGGGTATTTAAGAACTACCCCATGAAATACTTCAGAATGGTAGCATACAGGCCTTCCTCCCTACATCAAGACAGCTCCCATAGCATACCCACTCGCATTTGTCTCCACTTCAAAGGGTCGTTGCAATTTTTCTAATGCAATAACTGGTGCTTGACTGATTTTCTTCTTTAGCTCCTTGAAATCCTTTTTTTTACCTTTTCCCCATCAGAAACTCTTACCACTTGTTGTTTTGGCATGGAGCAGTGCAGCTACCACTGAAAATGAGGCTATGAATTTCCTCAAGTAATGTGTTGCCCCAATGAAACTCCTGACCTCATAAACATTAGTAGGCACTGGCCATTTCATGATGCCCTCCATCTTGGAGGGATTTATCTTCAGTTCTCCCCCTCTGATCACATACCCCAAATACACCAAGAACTATTGCACAAACTCACACTTCTTGAGATTTGCTAGTAGTTGGTGCTTCTTCAATGTTTCGAGAACCTACATCAAATATGAAATATGCTCCTCCCAGGTAGCATTATATATGTAACACCCTCCTCCAACATACCCAAGAAACCAGTCAATCAAGGTAAACATGTGATGAGAGGCTAATATGATGGGATTCAACCTCCTAGGTGACCTTAAGGAAGTGGAATTGACAGAAACACACCATACAGACCCTCCACATCAGCGACAAGACTCCCAGGAACCATCCCAACCTCTCAGGTAACCAGCCCCTGGGTCCCACTAAAGTTTTAGACCATTAAACTCTCGTACACTCCCTTGATATGGGCATGCATGCGTCTAAAGGGCTCTGGACACTCCCATAGCATGGTATGCCAATGTCTAGGGACTTTTTTGCCCAGTTTTGTACCTGTGTCCCCAGGATTTGAGCCACTTTTTTAGACCCAAAGCCTAGGTCGCTGCCTAGAACTAAATGACACCTTCGGAACAGAAAGATAACAGTGGAATGATGATACAAATGGAATTACTTAAACAAGGGATTGACTAGACCCCTACTAACCGTGATAGGAATTTCATCAAACATATCACAAATATGTAATCTACAGTAGTAAACAACATATCTAAGTATATGGGTCTCATACTTATCTGAGAATCGCTAAGAAGAATTGTTCCCTTATATCATTAGTTGCGCTATCATCTATTAGGTCATAGATACATTGTTCATTCATTTACAAATTAAAATATGAGGAGAGACATACATAATCACTTTCATAATACATGCTTATTACCAGCATAATAACAACATAAATATCAAGTATACATCAACCATAGAATCCACATATAAATTGTTGGGTGTGGAGCCTGATTATCTTCTGTATTCAAAGGTTTCAGCTGGATGTATACCCTAAGAAGACTGTACATCCCTCCACGCGGGGGGGTGCGGGGGGCACTTGTCCCCCCCGTGGGGGTCCGAGGGGGCTAATCCCCCTCGACTGGGGGGTCCAGGGGCCAGTAGTCCCTTGGCATGGGTTGGGGGGCAGCGCCCCCAAAGCTAAAAATAGATGTAAAATTGCCTTGTAAAAGTCTAGTAATTTCTAGTCAATCTAGGCCGTTCATTAAGCGGATGATCTGACGATAGAAGTTATGTTTAATTTAGGGATTTTTGCCCTAGAAGGCAACCCCTCACTACATATGAGGGAATTTTGTTGCGTCTATGTACATCTATATTCTGAGTGAGGAAGAGAGAGGATATTGAGAGTAAAGAGGGTGTTACAGCGGATCTGCTATAGGTTGTATCTCTTATGTTTGCTAGATAATATAAAAGGAAGGACTGGTTGTTTCTCCGTGGACATAGCCCAAACTGGGTGAACCATGTATATCTGTGTCTCTCTTGTTTTATGCGTTTTCTATGTTTATATTTCTACAATATTTTATGTGTTCCATTGCTCCATAATACATAATTTTCTAACATAAACGAGTAAATTTATACATAAGATATCAAGGAAAGAACCTCTTATTAATGAATGCAAAATCCAACCCAAGATGGGACTACCATGTTCCACCCAACCATAGAATGGTTGAGCCAATTCTCTCTTCATCCATTCACCCCTGTACCATATTCCAAGCACGAATGTGGGACTCAAACCAAAAGAACCAACCAGGGCATCCTGAGGCTAAACCATCTCACCCTCATCAATAGAAACCAGGATTTACCACAATCCACACCGAATCACTAGGCCAAAATAATAAACATGTAATAACAGGTTTTACCATGATATCCACTAGATCACTAGTCCAAAACAAGCATGGATGGTACCATATTTATCCACCTAAACCATGAGGAGTTTTCCTATCTCCTAGTCTCTCAGCCTTTACCGCAATCCACAGTCTGATCCATGGATCACTATGCCCTAAACCAAGACACCACCCTCTAGGATTTATTGTATATCCTGTCATTCATCGATAAGGATTCCTAGACCTAATCAAGGGCAACCACCTCTATGATTTACCATATATCCTGTCATTCACCGATCAAGGATTCCTAGGCCCACCGAGGCAACAAAAAATCTGGCTTTACCACAACCCATAGTCTAGTTCAAGGGTTACTAGGCCATGTGTTCTATTATTCAGAGATCCACCTCACTCATTTTCAAATCCATCCAACAATCCCACTCAACCAAAACATGAGAACCCCATCACACCATGGCTATTCAAAAATGGAAAGGCTATGCTGAAAAGACTATCACACCTGGAAAAACCCATGCCATAATAGCAAAGAACCACATGCAATACCATGCATGACAAATCTAGCAAGGAAAACACACATGCAAAATCAATACCTAAAAGGAATCATGTTGTAGTTGCTTGATCCTGCTCTTCCTTGCTTGCTCCTTCCTTCCTCTTACCTTATTTTCCTTTCTTGATCCAATGCCAAAGTGCTCCAAGAAAACTCTACGTGTCCAAGAGTGAGAGAGAGAGAGGGAGAATAATGAGAGAGCTCCAAAACTGAAATGAAAAAAGGTACCGACTGATCCTCATAAACCTTTTTATCAATTAGGCCTCTATATTCTTCATTTTCCTTCTCACATGCAACTTGTGACCTTTCACCTTCGTTTTCTCCTAATTTCCATTATTTTCATAAATAAATGCCACTTTCCTTTCAAAATCCTTAGCCATTGTCTTTTCCAATTTCCTTAGCCATAATAAACCAAATGAACACCCACACTAGGATGTCTTGCCCAACATTCATCTTGGAATAAGTTTCCCATCTACCGTGGTTATTATTTTACCTTTATTAACTTTTAATACATGGAATTTTCACTAGGGTTGTTACAGAACCCTCCCCCTTAAGGGACACTGTCGTCAGTGTTAAACCATACCTATACCACAGCAAAACCACTGAAAATAAAACATATTTCCCATGGAGATTTATAACATAGCTCGATGCAATATTTATAATGATCACCTTGCTAAAATAAAACCAACATGAAAACATGACAACTATAATGACATGACACTAATACCTCTTATTGGAGCTTTATAACATAGCTCATGGTGGTATTTACATCCATATACATATGCACATATATCAAAAAATCACCAAACATATGCTAAAACATATACCAAACATCCTACCAAAAATAATTTTTCCTCAACCGACAAACAATGAAGGATACATAGCCCACATCTGATCTGCCATCTCCCATGTAGCTTCATCGGGCCCAAGGTGATTCCATTGCAATTTAACATGCTTGATTGCTCGGTCCTGGAGCTAGAGTACCTTCCTCCCACACCCTCCTCCCACACCCTCCTCCCACATCTACCCAAGTCACTGTCCAATCAGGGTAAACATGTGACGATAGGCTACTATGATGGGATTCAACCTCTTAAGTGACCTTAAGGAAGTGGAATCAATGGAAACACACCATACAGACCTTCCACATCAAAAATAAGCCTCCCAAGAACCATCCCAACCTCTCAGGTAACCAACCCCTGGGTCCCACTAAAGTTTTATACCATTAAAATCTTGGATGCTCCCTTAATATGGGTATGCATGTGTCGAGAGGGCTCTGGACGCTCCCACAGCATGGTATGCCAACATCCAGGGACTTTTATGCCCAGTGTTGTGCCTGTATCCTCAAGATTTGAGCCACTTTTTCAGGCCCAGCTCCTAGGTCACTGCCCAAAACTAAATGACACCTCCTAGAAACAAAAAGTTAATAGTGGAATGATGATACAAATGCAATTACTTGAACAAGGGCTTGACTAGACCCCTACTAACCATGACATGCATTTCGTCAAACATATCACAAATATGTAATCTACAGGAGTAAACAACATATCTGAACATAGGGGTCTCATAATTATCTGAGAATCATAAGAAGCATTGTTTCGTTATATCATTAGTTGAATTATAATATATTAGGTCATAGATACATTTTTCATTCATATACAAATCAAAAAATGAGGAGAGCCATACATCATAACTGTCATAATATATGCTTATAACCAACATAATAACAAAAAAAATATCATGGATACATTAGCCATAGAATCCACTTATAAACCAGTACATTTATACATAATATATCAAGGAAAGAACCTCCTATTAATGAATGCAAAATCCAACCCGACATGGGACTACCATGTTCCACCCAACCATAGGATGGCTGAGCCAATTCTCTCTTCATCCATTCACCCCTGTGCCATATTCCAAGCATGAATGTGGGACTCAAACCAAAAGAACCAACCAGGGCATCACAAGGCTAAACCACCTCACCCTCATCAATAGAAATTAGCCTTTACCGCAATCCACACTAGATCACTAAGCCAAAACAATAAACATGTAATAACAAGATTTACCATGAACTCCACCAGAACACTAGGCCAAAACAAGCATGGATGCCACCGGATTTCTCCACCTACACCATGAGGAATTATCCTGTCTCCTAGTCTCTTAGGCTTTACCGCAACCCATAGTCCGGTCGAGGGATCACTAGGCCCTAAACCAAGACACCACCCTCTAGGCTTTACCATATATCCCACCATTCACCTGTAATATCCCTGGTTAAAAATTCATGTAAAAATATATATAACACCACGATCATCGTACACGTATTCCAAGTTGAATGGTGGGAAAAACATCCTAGTGGGTGTTTATTCGATATATTAGGGCTAAGGAAATTGGCAAAGGCAATGGAAAAGGCTTTGGAAATGCATGAGGCATTTATTGGCATTTTATTTTTGAAAATAAAGGAAATTAGGAGAAAAGGAAGGTGAAAGGTCACAGGTTGCATGTGAGGAGGACATTGAAGGAAAATAATGGAAAATGAAGAAAATAGAGGCCTCATTGATAAAAAGGCTTCTAAAGATTAGTACACAAGATTTTTGATAGGTTTTGGTGGAGCTCTCTTCTATTCTCTCTCTCTCATACTCTTGGACACTTCGAGTTTTCTTGGAGCAATCTTAGAGGAGTGTCGAATACTTGGGGTTTTCGAGTAAGAAGGAAAAGGAAAAGCAAGAAAGTGCAAGAGGAAATTGGGATCAGCAGCTACAACGGGTTTTTCTTGCAGGTACCGAGTTGCATGTATGTTTTCCTCACTAGCTTTTGCATGCATGGAATATGCATGTGGTTTATTGGTCATGATCTGTCACTGGCATGGAGGATTACCTATATTGATAATGGATTTGCCTTGCCTTGCCATTTCTTGGATAGCCATGGTGTTGTAGGTTCATTTCTTTGTTTTTCTGGTTGGTTCTCATGTTTCATTTAGCTTAGGTTGAGTTACTAGTTCCTGGAAGCCCGGGTTGGACAAATTATTTGGAAGCCTTGTAACACCTTGGGTTGAGTTACTAGTCCTGGAAGCCTTCATTGGAAAAATGCTATGGAAGCCCTTGGTGGGTTGAGTTACTTGTTCTAGAAGCCTTGGTTGGATAAATTCTCTGGAAGCCCGATGACATTTGTGGGTTGAGTTACTAGTCCTAGAAGCCATGGTTGGAATAAACGCTCTGGAGCCCTAGAAGGCTTGGGTATAGACCAATATGATGATGCTTTTGTGATGTCCAACCATGAGGTGGAATCAATGTTTGATGGGTTGAGGTGGTTGGCCTCTTGAAGCCCTGAATGGTTTTGTATTGATGTGTTTTATGATATCCCACATTCATGCTTGGAATATGGCATGGGGGTGACTAGCTGAAAGAGATTTGGATCAGCCATGTCTACGGTTGGGTGGTTTGTGGAAGTCCCACAACTGGTTGGCCTTTTCATCATTAATATGAGGTTGTTTCTCCTTGTATTTCATGATTATTATACTAGTTTATCTATGGCTTATATGGTTGTGGTTTCCTTGGTATTTATGTTGCTATTATGTGGTTTAATAGTAAAAGAATGAACAATGTATCTATGGCCTAATGGATGAAATTGTAACTAATGTGTTGAGGCATCAATGTTTCTCAACGATTCTCATATAAGTATGAGACTCATATGCTTAGATATATTGTTTACACCTGTAGATTACATATTTGTGACATGTTTGATGAAATGTTTGTCATGGCTAGTAGGGGTCCAGTCAAGCCCTTGTTTAAGTAATTGCATTTGCATCATTATTTCATTGTTATATTTCTACTCTGAAGGTGTTATTTAGTTCTGGACAGTGACCTGAGTTGTGGGCCTGAAAAAGTGGCTCAAACCTTAGGGACAAAAGCATAGCACTAGGCAGAAAAAGACCCTAGATGCTGGCATACCCATGTTGTGGGAGAGTCTAGAGCCTCGTGGACGCATGCATGCCCGTATCATGGGAGCGTCTAGGGCTTAATTGGTCTAAAAACTCAATGGGACCCAAGGGTTGGTTACTTGAGGGGTTGGGATGGTTCCTGAGAGTCTTATTGTTGATGTGGAAGGTATGTATGGTGTGTTTCCATCAGTTCCACTTCCTTAAGGTGACTTAGGAGGTCGAATCATATCATAGTAACTTCTCTCATATGTTTACCTTAGTTGGTCGGTTACTTGGGTAGATGTGGGAGGAGGGTGTTATAGAGTGGTATCAGAGCAGGTGTTGTTCTCTTCGAGAAACGTCTATTTTTAATTCTCTTTAGGTGTTATCTAAAACCTCAGAGTGGTATCAGAGTATGGTTCACCTCTCGGATTGGATGGGCAGTGTGTTGGTCATGCATTCATGTCAGTTGCATATGTGTTTCTTATGCTTGTAGTCCATGTGCTTGTTGCATTTTCATAGTGTTGATCATGGTTGTAGTGATGTTGCCATGTCAAGGTTGATGGTGTTGTTGTGGGATGTGTCGTCATGAGTGTATGGTTGTGTACGCATTTGTTATGCATGTCAGTGTTTATATTTTGTTATGCATGCATTGTCATGGTTATGGTTATGCATGTATGGTAGGTTAGACATGCATTGTGAGGTCATTGTATGTAGTTATGTCAACATAATGTAGCTGTTATGTTATGATTCTAATGTGTCGACTAAGATAGAGCAGGAGATGCAGACCATCAGAGTAAGGTTGCAACACTAGACTTTGGGGTAAGAGAAGATCGTCTTACAGGTATTTTATGTTTTGCATGCAGGGATGTTAGTTAATGGATTGTTATATGCATTAGGGTTATATACATGTTTGTCATTTTATTGTTGTTTTGGTTACATGCATGGTAGATGCTAGTGTGGTCATATAGTCATGAATGATAGTAACTTGTTGTTATATGCATTGTTGTTTTTGTTTTATGTTAGTTAACTTGATGATTATGTTATATGTTTCTGATGAGCATGTTATATGTTAACTTGTTGATGTTATATGTTAGTTAACTTGATGATTAGGGTTATTGAAACTAAGATCTTGTTGTTATATGTATCATGCTAAATTGGATTGACCTATGTAGATGGTTAAGGTTATGACATTCAAGTATGAGATATTGTACTTATGACATTTTGTTGTACTAATCTAGACTAACTATGCACATGTGATTGTTATGCATGAATGAAAATTGTTTATGAGTTTATGATGTGAACTTGTTAGCTAGTTACTGTTATGGATATCATGATCTTATATATGGTTGAGTTGATATATTGTGAAGTTATATCGTGCTAATATAGCTTTATTGTGCATACAAGATAGCCTCCCCTAAGATGCATTAAGGTATGATTTTTATTATGTAGTATATTTGGTGCTTCATTGTTTGATTATGTCATTGTAGTATACCTAGGGGAGATAGTATGGGGTACAAAGAGAGGTACCCAAGGGAATAATGTAATAATGGGATGGGTCATAGTTATATGGTAAGCCCATGGTATTAGATATATGGTATTGAGAGAACCATGGTAATGACCCATGGTATTGCATGTATGAATCCTATATAGAGGTTAGAAACTCCCCATTGAGAGATTTCAAGGATTATTGTATGGACAAGCATATGGCTTGTGGAGTGTTCTCCTTCCTTAAGAAGTGATTGTATGGTGTTACCCTACCTCAAGGGTTTGATCAATAAAGAGAAGCATTTTCATGTTATATTATTGAGTCGATATTTTTATTTCTGGGTATATTTTCTTTATCATATATTTTCTAGTCAGATCTATTACAAGTGGTGTCAGAGCACTTTTTTGGGCAAAGTGGAGAATTTTTTTTTTTTTTGTAGAAATTTTTTGGGGCGGCAAGTTTGTAGATCAGATATGAAACTTCTGGTGCAAAATTTGTAGAATCAAATTGCAGATATGGATTATTTATGAAAAATATCCAATTTCAAAAAAAAAAAAAAATTGGCCGAATCGGAGTCCGGATGAGGGAGATATCACTGATTTAAAAATCTGCTGTGTTGCAGAAATTTTTTGACGAAAATTCATGGATGGCGGATCTCCAGTTAAATTTTGTCATTTTTGGGGGGAATTTTGAGAAAATAATTGAAGATATGATATCTTATTGAAAAATTACCCAATCTAAAAAATAAAGTGGTCGAATCAGAGTCCGGATGAGGGAGATATCACCGAATTAAAATAAGCTCTTTTTTCAGAATTTTTGTGATGGCGGAACAGTTGCAGCGTGAATCTGAAATTCCAAAGTGCTCCAATTAGGATTTCTATTACATGGGAAGATGCATAATGGTTGTTCCATTTCCGAAAACAGGTCATAATAAAGATTCTGAGCAATATTAACTGAACTGTGGCAAATTCAAATTTTCTTCAAGTGATTTTTTTTCAAAACCCTCTTCATGGCTTCTAGCAAGAATTTTTTTACAAAGAACGATAATGGTCCTACTATTGAAGAATTCATAAAAAGACAAAATTCATTATGGCCAAAAGGATGGAAAGGTTTCGTAGTGATTAATTTTAAAGATTGGTTGGCCACATGGTGGGAATCACTTAATTTTAAAGATTGGGTGGCCACATGGTTAAACCTGCCCATTGAAGAATTTGAAAAACTCCTTTTGGACAAATGGTCTCATGCTGGAAAACAAGATAATGAGAAACATGTGGGGTTATTTTCTACTGGTATCTCCTTGTTACAAGTTCATGGATGTATTTAGAAAGAGAAGATAATTGTGTCTATCAGTCCTAGTTGCAAGTATAATTTTATTAATGTTCATTTAGCTAAAAGATTGCAAGTCCCAGCCAAACAAATGGAGCACACACAGATTAATAATGAGCAAGTGCAAGTTTATAATGATTTGAAGATTTCTATGGATAAGTATGTATTGCATTCTGATTTTATGCTTCAAATATGGATAATGTGAATGTTGTTTTAGGATACCCTTGGATGGAATCTGTTGGTACTATCAATATTAATGTGCAGAAGAAATTCCTGAATCTCTAGTATAAAAAGAAGAAAATTACATTACAGGATATGTTATCACAAAACCAGTACTAGGGACTGCAACCAAGCCAGGTCTCATGTAACTGTTTCAGACCATACTTTAGATTAGGAATTAGCCTTCCTAATCAGAGAGGGCTCTCTCACAACTCTTGACAAAATCCTTCAAACACTAGATGGCTAACTCTTTATTTACTTATGAAAGCATAACTGGTTGGAAACACACCAAAAGATATCTCATTGGGCTATGGAGTCTATAATATCAAGTAGACAAGAAAAACACAGTGAACTCATAGAAATCAAGGCTCTTAGCATTACAAGTCAAACATATTCCACCACACATAGCTTGCTGTATACACAGGAAGTCAGAGCATATAAGTATGAATTCTGAGTGATTGCATACAACAAAACCATAAAATAACATAAGGTATAACACATCATCACTTCATTTGACCATGACAATCCTTCGAGAATCTTGAGAAGAGAATAACTCTGTTTTACTATTACTGTCAAAAAAGATCTTACAGTGGCCCAAAACAACACACTTTTTCTATTAAGTATCCAACCCTTTCTACATCTAACCTTGGCCCATATATAGGCAAGCAAAACTAAAACACCTCGAGCTTCCTCCTCCAGCATGAGGGGAGCCTCGAAGGTGGCTATTAACTATTCCTATATGCTATTTAATGTATTTATTACAAAGTGCTGAAATGTAATTGCACACAATCCTAATCAAACTAAAACATTAATTCCTTTCTCCTCGTATGCTTGATGCTTTCTTGAATGCTGTGACAGCTGTCCTCCTTTAGTTAAGTTGAGATGGTTGAGCTTACAGATGCGATGAATGCTGACTTGGGATGCTTGAAAGCGCTGATGGCTCATTTAATGACCAGAAGGTGTGCTCCTATTTATCGGTTTCTGTCTCCCAACATTCTCCTAAAATATAGCAGCCTGCTCCCAAATCTTTTAATAACCCCAAGTATGGAATGATGCCAGGTTTCTGATGTGCTGTAGATAGTATTTGATAGACAGCTGTCCCTCTTCCACAACTCCCGCTCACCGTGTCAAACTAGCTGCTCACAGTATCACACTAGCTGCTCTGCGCTTTAAAACCACCATCTACAGCAGTTTCGTAGCGCGCTACGAAACTGCTGTGTAATCATAAAAACACAGTCTTCTAATAATCACCTGATTAGATAAACCTATCTCTGTTGTCTTCAAGATATTTTCTCTGCTTTCTTTCTGTTGGTTATAACATCCTTTGAGGTGAGGAAAATCAGAACAGCTGGAGCCATCTTTTAAAACCTCATCTAGAAACCTAAATTATACAAAAATTCACAGACTTCATTTCCAGAATGTAGTGATAAGCATTTGTGAATAGCTCATTTAGCAACCGGAATGATATTTGTTCAATCTCCTTGGGCTTTGGATTCCCCTTCCTGAATGTTCTTTTAAAGGTCTATAAGATGCATTCATCTCTGCAATTATATATATCCAATATGATGGTAACAGCCTCTTGATAATAATACATATGCATAACAATGCTGTGAGTATCAACAAAATCCTTTGAATTCCTACCATCCACAATGCAACTTAGGAAACTGAACTTCCCCTGCTTCTGGTATTTTTTAATTTGACAGAGTCATCATGTTGATATGTGATGTCAACAGAGTCTGATGAGTCTAATCTCAAAGGAGATATAAGAAGAGGTTGAGTAAATGAATCTGGAACCTTGACTTCATGTTTACCGCTCTTGTACTGTTAATATCTTTGATTGTATGTCTCCTTTCTCCGAGAGTTATTTTCCCTATGTTTGAATTGAAAGAGATGATGCATTCTTGAAAATTGCCAAGGATATCCAATCACTCTTACGCAAGCTCAATGGTTCACTTTGAAAATGTGACTGCCATCAAAAAGGTGATCTTGGAAATACAGACCGCAGTGTTTTGTAAAATGAGTGCAGATCAAACAATAATCCAAAAATATTACAGCTACAAAGATTTCCAATTCTTTAACTTTATGCATTTTTGCAACAGCCCTACGCTTTCAGCCATGGATGATTTGAAAATAACTCTCGACTATGTGGCGCATGCAATGTAATGGACTGCTGGACCTCAAGGAATTCTCAGCATTATTGGCATGTCCGCCATCAGATAGGGCTTTCATCTGCTGTGAATTACCATCTGTCTCTTATCTGCATGACCACCATTTTCTTTATCTTTGTTTTCATCCCACCGGGCTCTCCCATAATATATGCCATACAATATCAACTGGCATGCACCTAGCAGCCTTCCTAGTCCATTGGGCAGCACAAGATTAATATCAAACTGGATGCACCAAATGACAATCAAACCTTTGTTACAGTGAGGCCGCTTCAATAGCCTTTTATCCACATCTGAAGATGAACATTTGTATTACCTCTGCAATCGGACAGAACAGTACAAATACCACAGTTTCCACTCATCCCCAAACTCATTTCACTAATTCTTTTGACAGGGCGTCATTACTTTCTGTGGGAGTATGTTCATCGCCATGCACAACTCCCATGCCTTTGACAACATTCCTCTGCGCCCTTGGAACTGTCTTGTTAGGCAATTCATTTGCAACTCGTATTCAACCTTGTGATCTCTTCCAAGCAGCAAATATTCTACCTGAAATGACTTCAAACACTTGCGCCCACATATCAAGCTATTATAATAGATATCACAGTTTCATTCACCGGTTCATATCACAGCTTGTTGCGTAGCTTCAAATAGATATATAGCGCATATATTTCCAATGAAAGTCTTTATTTCAAGTGAACGAATTCCTGGAAACAGAATTGCCAGATGTCTCATTATAACAACAGTGACTATTGATCACCCCTGCCACCTGTTTGCGTAGAAAAAGAGGTCTTATGAAGCTAGGCCACGATGATAATGAGCTACGTCTGTTTCATCAAACACTTGCGCCCATACATTAAGCTATTCCATGAATTTGCCACGGGACCAAAAGACGTGTTTCTTCATAGACTCTAATAATCCCGAAGACAAATCTTCCAAAATTGATTCAACCTTCATATTGATAAGGTTCTGGTTTTTAGCTTCCTCGACCTTCGACATGAACACTTTCAGAACTGCCTTCTTCATATCTGCCTTCGTTTAGATCGCTGGTGACCCTTTTTGCAAGCTCCAATAAGGGTTCTGTTTCAGTGGCATGGAATGTTTTCAAAATTGCTGATTGGTAGAAACCTGAGGTGGAATCTGGTATCACAGGCTCCAACATGGATCTGCAGTTGAGCAGAATAGCTGATGCATAATGCTCTCCTCTGCTTCCTGTGCCTTTGAACTTTGCAACCGCCCTCAATGATGCAGCAATTAGCAACCCATTCAAATCCGATGATTTACTCTCACATACTCGAAGCATTTTGTTTGTAGCAGATTCACCGAAATCGGCGAAAATGATACGAGACTTCCTGTCGTCGACCACATTCTCCAATGGAAGAATAGCATGGCGGAAAGCAGACAACTGGTTGAAGGGAAAGTACCCCTAGAGTCCTTTGGGCTGAGACTCTACCAGACTGAAAATTGCTTATACAAAGAAACACACACACACAGCCATCTTTTTTACTTTTAAGCAAATTCTAATGTTTAGGGTACATACCTAAGGTCCTACGTCCGAGAAGACCGTTAGGGTGCAAACCCTTCTTGGAGTTCCCTTCTTCTTTCTCTGACCTGCAAGACAAACAAATCAAAGAACACAACAGTACATGTATAGAAGTTTATGTATAAATCATCTTTATGCTATAAAGTTAGTTATAAATAATCTTAAAGTAACTACTTTCATAAGAATTCAACACAAGAATCTCATAAGCATAAAGAAAGATTATTCGGGAACAAAGACGTGTTTCTTTATATATAAAGGCAAATAAAGTACATATATCGGAAAGATATCACCTGAACACCTTCAGCAGGCTCCAAGCAAGCTTCCTCCCGGATTCGTTCCAGCCTCCAGCCTCCAACAAGAGCTCCTTCCAAGTCTTACTCAATGATGATGTCAAGGATGAATGATCACCAATACACATGGAAACAAGGGTTTCCTATGCAAAATGGGGGAAGTGCAGGATGCACCAAGGACTTCAGACCTGGTCTAAGGGAAAAATCTCAGCATAATAATCTTGCTCTCCTTTCTCTCTCCCCTTGGCCTTCCCTTTGATGTCTTTTTATACCCTCTCCAAAGTAGTTTTTTAGTTAGGAGTTGGTTGGGAACAGTTGGGCCACGGGCACTAACAGGTGATCCAGCAGGTAAACCCGCGATCACCGCCCGAAAAAGAGGAAATTATATTTTTTTAAGTGTTTTAATATATACACGCGGGTTGGGTATGACAGACCCGCGTGTACACGCGTTTAACACAGGGCAAAGTCGCGTACAGGGAATAAAACACTGTTTTTTAAATTTTTGGACCAGGTCTGGAAGGAGGGGTTGCCCTAGGCCATAAGTGCAGCATCACAAACCATAAGAGTGAGATTTGGAGCTATAACAACAACCCATAACCCAAAACGTCGAGGCCACGTGCCCAGAATGGTTTACTGGCTTTTCCAGGAGGAATGGCATCTTCCACACATGGAGGAACTTCCTCACCCATCTCCAAACGTTTCTCCAGCTCGACTCTCATCCTTCTGTCAATCAACTCCTGCAGATCTTCTCCATTCTCCTCAGCAATAACAAAGCCCTGTAAATGCTTCATAAACTGAGAAGAAATACCCACTGCAGAAAGATGGTCTGTTGCAACAGGGTGCAGTTTCAGTATGATTAAACTGTCTGTATTGGGAAAACGATACAGATGAGCTTCGATAACTCTGAACGGTTTCTGTTGAGGAAAAGTGGTATTCATCTCGTCTTCTACTATTTGCAGCCATGGCTCTTGAGCCCTTCTATCTATGTTTTCCACAGGCTGCAGGGCTTCCTGGTTTATGATTTCAATATCCAGCAATACATTATCATTGATATCAAAGCATAGCTGGCCTTGTTTGTCAACGATTCGAGCTCTGAGAAGTGGTTGGGCAGCTAAAATTAGTGAAAGAGATGCTTGAATGGGCGCAACTCCTATGGATTTGGCCAAGAGAATACCTGTAATGCAGGTGCCTGTCCTGTTTTGTGAAAGAAGTTACAGATTGTGAAAGGACAATCCCAAATATCAAACACTCTATGACTTATAAAATTTAATAGATTCTTTGTCTAGAGGATTCAACACAAAATCTCCTGCAAGTCTCCCACATTAGTATGTACATCTTTCACAATCACCCATGAGCCGGAATTCAGAGATAACTTCCTTAATGTATTTGATGGCAATCCTACAATAGCTGCATCATCATAAGGTGTCTCCTTGAACATACTGCCACTGCTCTCATCGACATTCCTGGAGGGAAGTAGAACTCTGTACAATAAGCATGCTAGGATTTGGACCTTCACTGAAAACTCAAACAAATCCCCAGTTTCGTAGCACGCTACGAAACCACTCAAACAGGTAGCGCTGCGAAACTGCTAAAAAGAATTCTGGCGCTGCGAAAATACCCTGACTTTAAGCCAAGCTAAAAAAATTTGACAGCGGCATTTTCAGTGATAACAGGATATTTCCATCAATAAACAGGTAGAGTCCAAGGAGGCTGAAGCAGAAGATGTTACAGGTAGTGATACATCAAATGAGGAATTCGTGGTTGAAGTAATATTGGAAGATAAGCAACAACAGCACGCGCCACAACATGTACCAGATACCAAGTAGGCTCCATTAGGTGGTGAATTAAAGAAAGATACACCGTTGGTTAAAAATTCAGCATATCACTGCCCACGTCACCCCGCAAGAAAAAAACCAACACGATGGCAACAAATTAGCCATAAGGACAACAACCCCCGCATGACAGATAAAGAGGAGCGACAATCCACCCACAACACATCAACACAGAGGAGCCACTATGGTCAACTTCCATCTCAAGCGAGCGAGGTACCAACTAGATCAAGGGTTCACCTTTCTCTTGGATGGCTAGATGCACATGCATGGTACTAGTGGACTACCCTTTTGATTAGAACTTATTATTTGTGTTCCTCTTATGTTTTTGGGATGAAACATGTTTAAGGGGGGTGGAATGTAGTATACCTGGGGGGGTAGTATGGGGTACAAAGGGAGGTATCCAAGGGAATAATGTAATAATGGGATGTACCATAGTTATATGGTAAGCCCATGGTATTAGATATATGGTATTGAGAGAAACATGGTAATGACCCATGGTATTGCATGTATGAATCCTATATAGAGGCTAGAGACTACCCATTGAGAGATGTCAAGGATTATTGTATGGACAAGCATATGGTTTGTGGAGTGTTCTCCTTCTTTAAAGAGTGATTGTATGGTGTTACCCTACCTCAAGGGTTTGATCAATAAAGAGAAGCATTTTCATGTTATATTATTGGGTATATTGGCATCATTATCATATATTTATAGGTCAGATCTATTACAGTCGTCTATTTGGTGTTTGAGTGATTAGTGTCTATTATGTTTTCTAATTGATTTATCTAACATGGTACTTTTATAACTGTTGAATGTTTTATTTATTGCATGATATGAGCATGAATCTATAGGATTTCTTGAAGGAATGATATTTGTTTTAAGATGATTGTACTAACACATGTGTTGAGATAGTTGACATGTACTTGAGTGTAATAGGTGGCAGTTGTAGCATTATGCCTAATGACTATGAGTTGACCATGGATTATGACATGATCGTTAGTCTTGATAGTGGTTAATTTCAAATTGATAGATATGACTGCCTTAATATTTGGAACATGTGGTTGACATGTGTGAACAGTTGCAAGAAACATGCTTGGTATTAGCATGACAAGCTAATAGTTGAATTTGTTTTTATAACTATCCATTGGGTGATTTGACATTACATAGTAAGACTCAATTGCATCAAGGTAAAAAGGTAAAAGAAATCAATTGGGCAAGAATTCCTTTGGATATGTTTGGAAACCCTAATTTCAAATGAATGAGTGCTTTGCATACCAGAGGTCTTCTTAACCTTGATTTCTTCTGACATTATGTGGGTATGTGCTATATTCATGGACATGTATTTCACAAGTATAAAAGTTGGTATCTAGTTATAGCTAGATCTATCAAAGGAATTGGAGTCCCTTGAGATATGGTGTGAATGTGTTTAGTTGCAAGACAACATGCTTGGCATAGCAAGGTAAGGTAATCAGTGTCTTGTTATGTTTATTTATGCACTGACAATTATGTGTTGATGCCAATATGATGCAAGGGATTACATGGAAAAAAGGTTTCCATGAAATCTCAAAGAAGGCTCAGGTTGAGTTTTCCCTTCGAAGCACTAGGAACCATGGGGATTAAGTCATGGCGTTTGTTGAGAGTCCTGTTCTTTTGGTATTTTGTGAATTTTTGAGCTTGATTTATGGGGTTTGTTTATGTTTGGTGCAAGGCCTTGCCACTTTGTTTTTGATATCGTATGGTTATTGATTTTCATGGTTTTATTCTTATTTGCTCTTGGTATTACCTTTAATGTTTTGAGAGTCTTGGGAATTGGTTGGGAAAAGAGGCAATACAGTGGAGCTTGGGGAGACATGAAAGAAATCTAGCAAGAATTTAAGACTCGAATGAAACTCGGTGCATGAGTAAGGAAAGTTGAATGTAAAAATATGACAATCAGTTAGATTGGTTCGGTCCATTGGTGTAAATAGATAGTGGCAGGACAGTCATGAGAAAGGTAACAGGAAAGGTGAAGTAAATGGATCTGAGGCATCAGATGCCTTAGCTATGTTGGGAATGATTGTTCTCAATGTTGTGCATGGTGTGCACAAATAAAGGGAGTTCTCTTAACCTTGACCTTATGATATCTGGTAATTATGTTGTGATCATGATTGTGTTGATGTATATATATGTATACATGCATGTATGTATGTGTGTCATTTCTGATAGGGTCGTCATGGATCATGGTTGTGTAATGCTAATGTTTATATGTATATATGTATGTATGTATGTCATTTCTGATAGGGTCGTCATGGATCATGGTTGTGTAATGCTAATGTTTATATGTATATATGTGTGTATCTATGACGTTGTATAACGGGATCATGATTTTTTTAAGCTAATGTTTATGTATATGTATGTATGTATCCATGTATCTATGTCACTATCCAACAGGGTGGTCAGGGATCATTCTTGTGGAGGAGTGATTGCTTATGCAAGTGGATGGCATGATGAGGTTCTTGGTCTTATGGGGAATCAAGTGGGGAGAGTAGTCATGACAAATATACGAGGTCAGTATCATGTGGATATGAATTGATATTGTATGCTTGTATTATGCCTATGTTTATGCTATGATAAGTAACTCTGAGGGATACATCAGCTGAATGAAAGAAATGACATCTGCGGCATGCTAAGATAAGCATGGATGGCAGAAAGACACTAGAAGCAAGGTCTCTTGGTAAAGAAATTTTGGTTTTGGATGTGCAATGCTATTGTTATGTATATGTTGTGCATGTTGTATATTCAATTATTATACCTATGGTGATGTGTACATGTAATATATGTAGTATTATGTACATATGATGTTGTGTGCCTTTTGTATGTATGGTGTTGTATGTACATTGCATATGTTGTGCTAGAAAAATATGGTGCTATGAACATGTTGGATATGCGGTGTTGTATACATATCGTACTATGTGGATGATTGATATGCGGCATTGTATGCATATGGTGTTGTGCACATGTTGGATATGCATTGTTGTGTACAGATGATGTTATGTACATATTGGATATGCAATGCTATGTACATGTGGTGTTGCGTGCATGTTTTACATGTGGTGCTATGTACATATGGTGTTGTGTGCATGATTGTAAAAGTGATGTTATGTGCATGTGGTGTTGTGTACATGTTGTACAAGTGGTACTGTGTGCAGGTGGTGTTGTATACATGTTTTGCATGTGGTTCTATATACATGTGGTGCCATGTACATGTCGTGCATGTGGTACTGTGTACATGTGGTATTATGTACATGTTGTACAAGTGGTGCAGTGTGCATGTGGCATTGTGTACACAATGTGCATGTGATGTTGTGCAGATGTCATGAAAGTGGTGTTGTGTAGAGGTAGTACTGTGTACCTATTGTACCTATGGTACTGGTGCACATGTGGTATTGTGTGCATGTCATACATGTTGTATTGCAAGCATGCAGTACAATGTATGTGCATCGTGTAGTCGTGGTATCGTAACATGTGTATTCATTGTGTTGTACTATGTGTATGTATATGTATTCTATTGCACATCAGGTATAGGTGTATGTATTGTGTTGTGGTGTATGTCGGATGTGGGAATATGTATTGTGTTGTGTTGCACACTGGGTGTAGATGTATGTGTGGTATGTCAGGTGTAGGTACATGTATTGTGTGGTGTCGCACATTGTGTGTGGATGTATGCGTTTTGATGTACATTGTGTATGTGTACATGATTGAAGAAAAGAAAAGGGCGTTGGGTGTTTTTTGGGTGTGGCAACCAATCTGGTGTGTGTACAGAAAGAAAAAATGAAGGAGTTAAGGATTGATTAAAGAATAAGTATCAGTGTTTTATTAAAATTTTATTATGCATGTGATTTATGATTATGGTCTATGATGATTACATGTGATTTATGATTATGGTTTATGATGGTTACATGTGATTTATGATTTTGATCTATGATGGTTGTGTTTCTTAGCTAACCTAATGTGATATGTTTATACATGATGATTTGGTCAAAGATGTTAGTTTGACTTGCTGTGACAGGAAGCGAATAGAATTGCAAGTGTACCTTGTTGATAGGAAACCAATGAGGGACGATTTGAATTTATTTCAATTTATTTCAAATCTAATGGAAATTATGTGCTTGGTATGCCCAGTTGGGTGGTTGAAATTGACGGCAATCATTAGCAGCAACAACAAAAGGAATTGGAACAGGCAACAGTATGTTGGTAAAGCATTCAGGAGCAGGGTCATTGTGGGACACTAGTACCCAATAGTGTCCATTGATTTCCATGAGCATGTTATGACAGGTGTGATGGTTTTAAGGTAGGGATATGCCTTGGTTTTTAGACCTTCTGATGCGAGGAAACCTTGCCAAGGGATGGACTTCCCAAGATGGGGGAGCCAGCGAAACTTGGAAGATGTGTGACTGCATAGAAGGGGGTGACCAAATTACCTAAGGGAGTGTGTAGCAGAGAAGGGAAGGTCAAGGATATATTCGTTTTGGTCATTAGCATCCCTGGTTGGAATCAAATGCACATTGGGAGTGTGCCTTGGAACTGAGTCGGTAATTTTTCACTGAGAAGACAAGTGGCACATGATTATAGCATTGGACATTGGACGCAGATTTGACCTTGCAGTGGATTCTGGACTTCCTGGGAAGGAGGTGAATCCTCGTATTACTTTGAGGGTGGAGGTGTGAGTCTTTGGATTACCTTGTTGTGGATGCAAGCATCATATCCTTTTATTTGTTGGTTGAGAAAATATGTATATGTGTATATTATTGTAAATACTATATCATGCTGGTTTATAAATCTCCATAGACAGTATGATTATTTGTTGGGTTAAGAAATGTGTATGTGTGTATATGTGGTTATTGTGGTAAATACTGCAACAAGCTATGTTATAAAGCTCCATGGGAAATATGTTTTGTTTTCAAAAGCCTTGTTGGTTATAGGTTTCATTGAACACCGAGGGCGGTGTTCCCTCAAGGGCGAGGGTTTTGTAACAACGCTGGTTAAAAATTCATGTAAAAATATATATAAGGCCATTATCATGGGACATGTATGCCAAGATGAATGGTAGGAAAAAAATCCTAGTGGGCGTTGACTCCATTTATTATGGCTAAGGAAATTGGCAAAGGGAATGGCAAAGGCTTTGGATATGCATGAGGCATTTATTAGCATTTTATTTATGAAAATAAAGGAAATTAGGAGAAAAGGAAGGTGAAATGTCACAGATTGCATGTGAGGAGGAAATTGAAGAAAAATAATGGAAAATTAAGAAAATAGAAGCCTTATTGATAGAAAGGATTATGAGGATCAGTACTTAATATTTTGACAAGTTTTGGTGGAGCTCTCTTATATTCTCTCTCTCTCATACTCTTAGACACTTAGAGTTTTCTTGGAGCACTCTTGGAGGAGTGTGGCATACTTGGGGTTTTGGAGAAAGAAGGCAAAGGAAGAGTAGGAAATCATAAGAGGACATTGGGATCGGCAGCTATAGTGGGTTTTACTTGCAGGTACCGAGTTGCATGTATGTTTTCCTCACTAGTTTTGGTGTGCATGGCATATGCATGAAGTTTATTGGTCATCATATGTCACTGACATGGAGGATTGCCTTGATTGATAGTGGATTTTCCTAGCCTTGCCATTTCCTAGATAGCCATGGTGTTATGGGTTCATTTCTTTATTTTTCTAGTTGGTTTTCATGTTTCCTTTAGCTTGGGTTGAGTTATTAGTTCCTAGAAGCCTGGGTTGGACAAACGCTCTAGAAGCCATGTAACAACTTGGGTTGAGTTACTAGTCATGGAAGCCTTGGTTGGACAAACACTCTAGAAGCCCTTGGTGGGTTGAGTTACTAGTCCTGGAAGCCCGGTGGCAACTGTGGGTTGAGTTATGAGTCCTGGAAGCTTTGGTTGGAACAAACACTCTGGATCCCTAGATGGTTTTGTGATGTCCGACCATGAAGTGGAATCATTGTTTTATGGGTTGAGGTGCTTGGCCTCTGGAAGCCCTGGATAGTTTTGGATTGATGTGTTTTATGAGATCCCACATTCATTCTTGGAATATGGCACAGGGGTGATTGGATGAAGAGAGATTTGGCTTAGCCATGTCTACGGTTAGGTGATTTGTGGAAGTCCCACAACTGGTTGGCCTTTGCATCATTAATATGAGGTTATTTCTCCTTGTATTTCATGAGTATTATGTTGGTTTATATGTGGATTATAGGGTTGTTTTTTCGTTGGTATTTCTGTTGCTATTATGTTGGTTATGACGATGTATTATGATAGTGACTATGTATGGATCTCATCATGTTTTTAATTGTAAATGAATGAACAATGTATCTATGGCCTAATGGATGAAATTGCAGCTAATGTGTTGAGGAATCAATGCTTCTTAGTAATTCTCAGATGAGTATGAGACCCCTATTCTTAGATCTATTATTCACACCTATAGATTACATATTTGTGACATGTTTGACGAAATTCCTGTCATGGCTAGTAGGGGTCTAGTCTATCTCTTGTTCAAGTAATTGCATCTGCATCATTATTCCATTGTTATCTTTCTGTTCCGAAGGTGTCATTTAGTTATGGGCAATGACCTGGGATTTGGGCCTGAAAAAGTGGCTCAAATCCCAGGGACGCGAGCACAACATTGTGCAGAAAAGTCCCTAGAGGTTGGCATACCCATGCTATGGGAGCGTCTAGAGCCTCTTGGCACATGCATGCCCATATCATGGGAGCATACGGGGTTTAATTGGTCTAAAAGATCAATTGTACCTAGGGGTTGGTTACCTTAGAGGTTGCGATGGTTCCTGAGAGTCTTGTTGCTGATGTAGAAGGTTTGTATGGTGTGTTTCCGTTAGTTCCACTTCCTTAAGGTGACTTAAAAGGTCGAATCATATCATAGTAACTTATCATCACATGTGTTACCCTGGTTGGTCGATTACTTGGGTAGATGTGGGAGGATGGTGTTACATCGTCGGCAAGGATTCCTAGACCTTATCAAGGGCAACCACCTTTAGGCTTTACCATATATCCCACCATTCACTGGTCGACGGTTCCTAGGCCCACCGAGGCAACACAAAATAGGGCTTTAACGTAACTCACAACCTGGCTCAAGGGTTACTAGGCCATGTGTTCTATTATTCGGAGATCCACCTCACTTAGCTTTGAATCCATCTGGAAATCCAGCTCAAACAAAACATGAGAAACCCATCACACCATGGTTATCTGAAAATGGCAAGGCTAGGCTGAAAACACTATCACACCTGGAAAAACCCATGCCATAATAGCAAAGAACCACATGCAATACCATGCATGCCAAATCTAGCAAGGAAAACAGACATGCAAATCGATACCTGCAAAGAATCATGTTGTAGAGTCTTGATCATGCTATTCCTTTCTTGCTCCTTCCTTCCTCTTGCCTTCTTTGCCTTTATTGATCCAATGTCAGAGTGCTCCAAGAAAACTCTGTGTCTAAGAGTGAGAGAGAGAGAGAGAAAGAATAATGAGAGAGCTCCAAAACTGAACTGATAAAAGATACCAACTAGTCTTTAGAAGCCTTTTTATAAGTTAGGCTTATATTTTCTTCATTTTCCTCCTCACATGCAACCTGCGACCTTTCACCTTCCTTTTCTCCAAATTTCCATTATTTTCCTAAATAAATGCCACTTGCCTTTCCAAAGCCTTAGCCATTGCCTTTGTCAATTTCCTTAGCCATAATAAACCAAATTAACACCCACACTAGGATGTCTTTCCCAACATTCAGCTTGAAATAAGTGTCCCATCAACTGTGGTCATTATTTTTCCTTTATTAACTTTTATTACATGGAATTTTCACTAGGGCTATTATAATATACCAGTATATCATCCAAATAAACAATAACAAATGAATCTATAAAAGGGTGTAGTACATCACTCATTAATCTCATAAATGCAGTTGGTGCATTACATAGGCCAAATGGAATAACTAAACACTCATACAAACCTTGCATGGTTTTGAAGGTGGTCTTCCATGTATCTTCTTCTTTGACTCAAACCTGGTGATATCTAGACTTCAAGTCCATCCTAGTGAAGTACTTTGCTTGCTACAACTTATCTAGAAGATCATTTATCCTGGGTAGGAGGTATTTGTTCTTGAGCATGATTATATTCAACGCCCTGTAATCTATACACATCCACCAAGTTCCATCCTTATTTAGCACAATGATGATGGGTGACCCACATGGTGATGTACTCGGCTGAATGACACCCTGTTCCAACAATTATGCAACTATTTCTTCACCTCACTTGCTTCTATAAAAGAATTCCTATACAACTCAATATTTGGCAATGGGGAATCTGGATTTAGTTGGATCTCATGTTCCACTTATCTCTTAGGTGGTAACCCTTTGGGTTCTTGGAGCACATCCCTGTATGCATGTAACAACTCCTCCAATTGTTGTTTTTATTTCCTAGTACACCCCTCTAGGGATTCCTTGCCTCTTATTGACTCCTCTTTAGACTGACTTTCTCTTAAAAACAACAAAACATACTTCTTGTGGGAACTGATCAATTTCTTGGCTTGGTTTGAACTTACCAGTGAAATTTTCGACTTGACTTTGTGCACATTGATGATGAACGATTTTCCATCCTTGGTGAGTCGTTACTGGTTGGATCTCCTCATGAATATTTCATTGCGCATGTACATTTATGGACTCCCAAACACGACGCCACATACATCAAAGGGAATCACATCTAGATCTACTTCATCAATAAAATCAACACTGATAGTAAATCTGATTCTACATTGTTCTGTTACCTTTAAATTTTCATCCTTATTTACCCATCCCGGTGGATATGGGTTTGGATGATCACAAACTTCCAACCTCAACTTATTGACCAGGTCTGCTACAATGGATTCACCTACGATCCTGAGTCAAACAAAGCATCAATCTTTGTCTTCTTGACTTGCATATTTATATGGAATATTTTGGTCATTTCTTTATCTTCCTGTTGTTGAAGGCTACTCATATTCACCTCCTTCTACACTGACGTACATACGATCTTCTCATCCACATATGATCTACTTTCTACTTGGTTGTTCGGATTCGTGGAAATGAGATTCTTCTTATTATTGTCTTTCTTCTTGTTCTTCGGGTTTAGCTCTGGATGCAACTTCCAACACTTCTCCTCTGTATGGCCATCAATGTTGCAATGGTTGTAGTGGTTGCTAGGATCTTTTCACTGGTGTGTTGTGGCTACCATATTTTTATCTTTTCTTCCCCTCCTTAGAAGCTTTATATTGCTCCTTTTGCTTCAATCCACTTGATTGCACTCTTTTCAGGCCTATGTTCTCCAGGTACCATGCCTATACACAAGCCTCGTCCACTGATTTGGGTTTGAACAACATCACTTGTTCATGCAGATGGTGGTGCAAACCCCCCAAATACTTTAGGAGTACATATAGGTTCTTTGGAGAGATACCCAACATTATAGCCATATTTATGAACTCCATGGTGTATTCCTGCATGCTTTGGCTGGGATTTTGCCTGAAGTAATGCTACTGGATCCACTGGTCCTCCATGTACCCAATTGGATAAAATTGTATCTTAATGAGGGTTTTGAATTCTTCCCACTCAGTCACTGGAGTTTCTCCCTCCAACCTCAGGGTTTCTTTGTGGCTCTCCAACCAAGTCAGTACATGGCACTCTAATTTCAGTTGCACGAATGAGATCTTTTTTCGTTCCTCAATCTCATGGACACTGAAATAAAATTCGAGTTGTTCCAGTGGTTCATCTTCAAATCATCGATCTCATCATGATATGGCTTGATATTGACTTTTTCTTCCATTTTAAATAGGGACTGTGATAGGTTAACGACACTCAAATTTTGTTGATCTTTTCCAGATTCTTTCTTCCACTTGTTCTTCGTTTCTCCCCGATCTTGTGATCCCAGTTTTGATTTGTCCTCTGCATTCGAACCCCCATCTTCTCCAAATATCCCCATCTTGTTATTAAATGCCACCATGAGGAGTTTTACATTGCGATTGATATTTGCAACTTGTTGTTCTAGCTGCGCAAACCTCACCTCTCTAAGATCACGAGGTTTATGCACAGATTCGTCGACCATGATTAGTGTTTTATGATTTTCAGCCTTGTCGATTTGGATCCCTACAATATCCAAAAAATACCCAAATAAACTTTCTATGATACCAAATGATCCATAAACTGTCGTGGATATTACACTGAACAATTCGTCACAACAAATTTGAAAATAATATATTAAAATTCTAAATTTTTACACTATTACAATTGTATTAAATTTCTATATCTATAAATTTAACTGTAGTTAGTGTATGCATGTAAATGGAAATTATGTAGAAAAATAGAGAACGATAAAATAAGCTCACACCCACACATAAGAAATAATATGTTCTGGCAAACCCTTTCAGGAGAAAACCCAACTGGAAGGTGAGGTCGCTTTGCTCTCTTTCTCTGTTTGGAAATATGGCTACAGGTACAAAGAAGAAAAGTTTGTGGCCCGTGGGCTGCTACAGTGCAGATATCCTCTTTGTGTGCTCTACATCCTACCTCTCCTATCTATCTTTGCTCAGCTATGGAACAAAATGCTCTCGAAAGAATGGAATGTCTCTTCCTCCTAGTGGCCTACTTATAACACATCTCGATAGCCTACTAGTGGTTAAGTTTGACTACATTAACTCTCAACTTGAGTTACAATATAGACTCTTCTAGATTATTCTACATCATAAACATGTGGCTACACCCTTTTCCATGAATAATGGGGGCTAACACAACATCCTCCCAAATTTTAGGTGTGAAAACAAGAAGGTCAACTTCTGAGTGGCATAACTTTTGCATACGGACTTCGATTGATGTGCTTCTTACGCCATTGGAAATATATTTGTGTGTAGAATGGCATGAAAAAAAATTTCACTAAATCGGAAAAACTTTACCCCAAAAAAATGTCGTTTTATTCCTCAAAACACTCCCAAAATTTTTTAGACCCTATTTCGCCAAACTGGGTCTCGCTAGTAAAAATGGTCCCATGAGTTGATTCCTCCACTTTTTCCACTCTGAATGCATTGAGATTGATGACAAACAATATAATGATTCAATATAGATCATGGAGTCAAACATGGTAGCCACCATTTGATTATCATCCAATGATGTAAGTCATTAACATATGTGAGAGAAACCATTGATAATGATAATGGCTCTCAAGGTACCATAGTACAATTTATGGGGTGTGAATGAATGAGTTGAATTCTAACACCACACGAAATATTTTGGTCGAAGGCACAATCATGATCACAACTTAGTTACCATATGAGGTTATTTCTCCTTGTATTTCATGAGTATTATGTTGGTTTATATGTGGATTATATGGTTGTTGTTTCCTTGGTATTTCTGTTACTATTATGTTGGTTATGAATATGTATTATGACAGTGGCTATGTATGGCTCTCATCATTTTTTTTATTGTAAATGAATGAACAATGTATCTATGGCCTAATCAATGAAACTATAGCTAATGTGTTGAGGAATCAATGCTTCTTAGCGATTCTCATATGAGTATGAGACCCCTATGCCTAGATCTGTTATTTACACATGCAGATTACATGATTGAAGAAATTACTATCATGGCTAGTAGGGGTCTAGTCAATCCCTTGTTCAAGTAATTGCATTTGCATCATTATTCCATTGTTATCTTTCTATTTTGAAGGTGTCATTTAGTTCTAGGCAGTGACCTGGGCTTTGGGCCTGAAAAATGGCTCAAATCCCAAGGATGCGAGCACAACACTGGGTAGAAAAGTCCTTGGATGCTGGCATACCCATTCTATGGGAGCATCTAGAGCATCTTGAACGCATGCATGCCCATATCATGGGAGCATACAGGGGTTAATTAGTCTAAAAAATTAGTATTACCTAGGGGCTGGTTACCTTAGAGGTTGGGATGGTACTTGCGAGTCTTGTTGCTTATGTGGAAGGTTTGTATGGTGTGTTTCCATCGGTTCCACTTCCTTAAGGTGACTTAAAAGTTTGAATCATATAATAGTGACTTCTCGTCACATGTTTACCCTGGTTGGTCGATTACTTGGGTAGATGTGGGAGGAGGGTGTTACATCGTCGGCAAGGATTCCTAGACCTAATCAAGGGCAACCACCTTTAGGCTTTACCGTATATCCCACCATTCACCGGTCAGAGATTCCTAGGTCCATCGAGGCAACACAAAATCTAGCTTTACCGCAACCCACAGCCTAGTTCAAGGGTTACTAGGCCATGTGTTCTATTATTCGGAGATCCACCTTACTTAGCTTCGAATCCATATGGAAATCCAACTCAAACAAAACATGACACACCATGGTTATCCGAAAATGGCGAAGGCTAGGGTGAAAACACTATCACACCTGGAAAAACCCATGCCATAACAGCAAAGAACCACATGCAATACCATGCATGCCAAATCTAGTAAGGAAAACACACATGCAAATCGATACCTGCAAAGAATCATGTTGTAGATTCTTGATCATGCTCCTACGTTCTTGCTCCTTCCTTCCTCTTGCCTTCCTTGCCTTTCTTGATCCAATGTCAAAGTGCTCCAAGAAAAATCTATGTCTAAGAGTGAGAGAGAGAGAGAGAATAATGAGAGAGCTCCAAAATTGAACTGATAAAAGATATCAACTGATCCTCAGAAGCCTTTTTATCAATTAGGCCTATATTTTCTTCATTTTGCATTATTTTCATTCATTTTCCTCCTCACATGCAACTTGTGACCTTTCACCTTCGTTTTCTCCAAATTTCCATTATTTTCATAAATAAATGCCACTTGCCTTTCCAAATCCTTATCCATTGCCTTTGCCAATTTCCTTAGCCATAATAAACCAAATGAATACCCACACTCAGATGTCTTTCCCAACATTCAGCTTGAAATAAGTGTCCCATCAACTGTGGTCATTATTTTTCCTTTATTAACTTTTATTACATGGAATTTTCACTATGGTTGTTATAATATACCAATATATCATCCAAATAAACAATAACAAATGAATCGATAAAATGGTGTAGTACATCATTCATTAATCTCATAAATGTAGTTGGTGCATTACATAGGCCAAATGGAATAACTAACCACCCATACAAACCTTGCCTGGTTTTGAAGGTGGTATTCCATGTATCTTCTTCTTTGAATCGAACCTGGTGATATCCAGACTTCAAGTCCATCCTGGTGAAGTACTTTGCTTGCTGCAACTGATCTAGAAGATCGTTTATCTTGGGCAAGAGGTATTTGTTCTTGATTGTGATTTTATTCAACGCCTTGTAATCTATACACATCCACCAAGTCCCATCCTTCTTTGGCACAATGATGATGGGTGACCCACATGGTGATGTACTCGGCCGAATGACACCCTGTTCCAACAACTAGGCAACTATTTCTTCACCTCACTTGCTTCTATAAAAGACTACTTGTACAACCCAATATTTAGCAATGGGAAATATGGAAATAGTTGGATCTCATGTTCCACTTATCTCTTAGGTGGTAACCCTTTGTGTTCTTGGAGCATATCCCTGTATGCATCTAACAACTCCTCCAATTGTTTTTTTTTTTTTCCTATTACACCACTGTAGGGATTTCTTGCCTCTTATTGACTCCTCTTCAGACTCACTTTCTCTTAAAACCAATAAAACATACTTCTTGATGGAGTATATCAATTTCTTGGCTTGGTTTGAACTTACCAGTGAAATTTTCGACTTGCCTTTGTGCGCATTGATGATGAACGATTTTCCATCCTTGGCAAGTCATTAGTGGTTGTATCTCCTCATGAATATTGCATTGCGCATGTACATGTATGGACTCTCAAACACAACCCCACATACATCAAAGGGAACCACATCTAGATCTACTTCATCAATAAAATCAACACAGATAGTAAATCTGATTCTACATTGTATTGTTACCCCCAGCTTTGCATCCTTATTTGCCCATCCCAGTGGATATGGTTTTGGATGATCACAAACTTCCAACCTCAACTTATTAACTAGCTCTGCTACAATGAGATTCACCTACGATCCTAGATCAAACAGAGCATCAATTTTTGTCTTCTTGGCGTTATCTTTATATGGAAGATTTTGGTCGTTTCTTTCTCTTCCTATTGTTGAAGGCTACTCATATTCACCTCCTTCTACATTAATGTACAAACGATCTTCTCATGCACATCTGATCTACTTTCAACTTGGTTGTTTGGATTTGTGGACATGAGATTCTTCTTATTATTGTATTTCTTCTTGTTCTTCGGGTTTAGCCCTAGATGCAACTTGAAACACTTCTCCTCTGTATGGCCATCAATGTTGCAGTGGTTGCAATGGTTGCTAGGATCTTTGCACTGGTGTGTTGTGGCTTCCATCTTTTTATCTTTTCTTCCCCTCCTTAGAAGCTTCATATCGCTCATTTTGCTTCAATCCACTCGATTGCGCTCTTTTCAAGCCTATGTTCTCTAGGTATCGTGCCTGTACACAAGCCTCGTCCACTGATTTGGGCTTGAACAACACCACGTGTTCATGCAAATGGAATTTCAGGCCCCCCAAATACTTTAGGAGTACATCTAGGTTCTTTGGAGACATACCCAACATTATAGCCATCTTTATGAACTCCATGGTGTACTCTTGCACGCTTAGGCTAGGATTTTTCTTGAAGTAATGCTACCAGATCCACTGGTCCTCCATGTACCCAATTGGATAAAATTGTAACTTAATGAGGGTTTTGAATTCTTCCCACTTAGTCACTGGAGTTTCTCCCTCCAACCTCAGGGTTTCTTTGTGGTTCTCCAACCAAGTCAATGCATGGCACTCTAATTTCAATCGCGTGAACGAGATATTTTTCCCTTCCTTAATCTCATGGACACTAAAATAAACTTCTAGTTGTTGTAACCAATGGTTCATCTTTACAGCGTCAATTTCGTCGTGATATGGCTTGATATCAACTTTTGCTTCCATTATAAACAAGGATTGTGAATGGTTCACGACACTCGAATTGTGTTGATCTTTTTTGGGTTCTTTCTTCGACTGGTTCTTCATTTCTCCCTGACCTTATGATCCCAGTTTTGATTTTTCCTCTGCATTTGAACCCCCATCTTCTCCAAATATCCCCAGCTTGTTATTAAAGGCCAACATGAGGAGTTTTAAATTTCGATTGATATCTGCAATTTGTTCTGGCTGCGTAAACCTCACCTCTCCAATATCACGAGGTTCATTTACAAATTCTTCGACCATGATTAGCATTTTACAATTTTTGGCCCTATTGATCCTGATCCCTACAATATCCACAAAATACCCAAATAAACTTGCTCTGATACCAAACGATCCATAAACTGTTGTGGATATTACACTAGACAGTTCATCATAACATATCTGAAAATAATATATTAAAATTCTGAATTTTTACACTATTACAATTTTATTAAACTTTTACATCTGTAAATTTAACTGTAGTTAGTGTATGCATGTGAATGGAAATTATGCAGAAAAGTAGGGAACGATAAAATAATCTCACACACTCACATAAGACATAATATATGTTTTGGGAAACCCTTTTGGGAGAAAACCCAACTGGAAGGTGAGGTTGCTTCGCTCTCTTTCTCTGTTTGGAAATATGGCTATAGGTACAAAGAAGTAAATTTTGTGGCCCATGGGCTGCTACAGTTCACATATCCTCTTTGTGTGCTCTACCTCCTACCTCTCCTAGCTATCTTTGCTCAGCTATGGAACAAAATGCTCTCGAAATAATGGAATGCCTCTTCCTCATAGTGGCACGATTATAACACATCTCGATAGCCTACTAGTGGTTAAGTTTGACTACATTAACTCTCAACTTGAGTTACAATTTAGACTCCTCTAGAGTATTTTACATCATAAACATGTGTCTAGCACTTTTCCATGAATAATGGGGGCTGACACAGTATCCTCCATAATTTTAGGTGTGAAAACAAGAAGGTCAACTTATGAGTGGCATAAATTTTTGCATACAAACACCGATTGACGTGCTTCTTGTGCCATTGGAAATATATTTGTGTGTAGAATGGCATGAAAAGGTTTTGCACTAAATCAGAAAAAATTTACCCTAAAAAAATTTCATTTGATTCCTCAAAACACTCCCGAATTTTTTTAGACCCATTTTCGCCAAACTAGGTCTCGCGCGTAAAAACGGTCCCATGAGTTGATTCCTCCACTTTTTCCACTCTAAATGCATTGAGATTGATGACAAACAATATAATGATTCAATCTAGATCATGGATTCAAACATGGTAGGCACCATCTGATTATTAGCCCATGATGTAAGTCGTTAACAAATGTGAGAGAAACCACCGATAATGTTATTGGCTCTCAAGGTACCATAGTACAATTTATGGGGTGTGAATGAATGAGTTGAAGTTTAACACCACACAGAATATTTTGGTCGAAGGCCAATAATGTGGACATGTCATTGAGGGTGAGGCAACTTTCCATTGAGGTACACAAGCTCCAATGTACCAAGGGGAGTTTCTACGTCAACTTCCTGGATAATGAGTTGATCTCGACAAGAAGCGACTTGTCACAGGAGGGCCTTGATGTATCCCCCATCAATGACATGAAACAGGTATCAATATTTGAGACTAAATGATTCTGATGTGGAACTGGTTCAAGAACGATAGACATGAACAAAGGCTTAAAGGTATTGTAGCAGATATCAACTAAAGGACTTCCCTTAAACATATCGGAGACACTTTATGGAGTTGGCACATTGAATCAAAACCAATTATGGAGGCTTTTGATATGGTGTGATTAACCAAAGAGGCAAGCAGATTTCCCAACCCAACAATCATAGAGATGAAGTGAAAGAGTGTCATTTTCAAGAGCGATTTTTTGCCATTAATAGGTTAAGTACCTCCTTTTCCCAATTTCCCCAACCATTTTTGGTATGTACCTCTTTATTTTTGACAAACTTGAGGAAAATAACATATGCTTGATCTATAAGTTCATGCTTCAGATGAATCCTTCTACATATTTTTAACGAACCTTGAGAAGGAGTGGTTTGGTTTCGTCATGTTCGATGAGTCCAATGTTGTTGGATGTTTTTACGGGTCTAGAAAAGGTGTAACTCGACTTATTTTTCATGTTTAGAGAGTTTCAAAAAGAGGCAAAAAAGAAAAATCCAAAGGTTTATTTTCGTAAAAATTTCCAGAGTCTAAAAAATGAAGAAAATGATACTCAAGAGAACCTCTTAGCCATGTTTGACTAAGGTATTCCTTTTTCATAAATAGTTTATCCTAGTTCAAAAAAAAGGTTAAACTTATACTGGGTAAATGTCTTTTCATTTATTTTAATGAGTTCGAAAAGACAATTACTCGGCAATATTTTCATGTTTTGGGAGTCTTAAAAGAGTTGAAAGAGGACTCCTCCTAGAGGAACGAGTGGTATAAAAGGTAGCAACTGGTTCCAGTCATGATGGAACTGCTCAAAACATATAGAGGTTAATAGGTAGGCTAATAAGACCACTCATTGCAGTTGTTCCTCGGGAAAGGGAAAAACAACCAAGTGAAAGTGTATGATCGGCCAATCAGATGGTGATGATGGAATGATAAAACCAAGACTCATCTGGAAAAGACAGGTTGATAAAAGTGGCAATCACAAGAGATAGGATGAGAATGGTTTCATTTTGACACAAGCTTGAAACATGGGAAACTATGCTTGAAATTGGTTTCATTTTTATACAGGCTTGAAACAGAGGAAAACTATGCATACGAGTGGTTTCATTTTTACACAATCTTGAAACAGAGAAAAATTATTCTAGAGATAAGTTTTCATGCCCGTAGCATAATAACACAATTCTAGGCACACGCCCCCCAAGCTTCATTTCATTCACCTAAGTAGACTATTGTGTACTAATAGGTCAAAGGAATGAAGGTTCATTTACGAGATCAAGAAAAAGACTTGACTTAATATTTACGATATCTAGTTAAATACTTGGATTGGATGGGGATTTGTTTCATTTTTTAATGAGATTGACATAGGAAAAGAACTATGCTCATATACCTTGTTTCATTTTTTAACGATCTTGATACAAGAAAAGGAACTTTGCTCAAGGAACCTTGTTTCATTTTTTAACGAGCTTGACACAAGAAAAGGAACTTTGCTCTGAAACCCCTGGTTATATTAATCATGGCTCCCAAGAGACCATGGCTTCCAAGATGCTCTCATCAGATGGGAGAATAATGTTCTAGAAGGGATACATATCAAAAAATCCAATGGAAAGATCAAGCACCACTGCTCCCAGTGCATGATGCACTACATCATCTACTTGATCATTAGTAGACACGGGCATGGAATAGGTTGCCACATAATTAACCTGTGGTGGGTGAGATACCACTTGCATATAAGGACCATTTAGGGAAGTTGGTTGATTGGGAGTCAAATTAGGACCAATGAATAAAAATTAGTCAATGGTGAAAATTCTTCCTTCATGTGGGAAACACATCACATGAAAGAGTGAAGAGACAAGAACTCCCATGTCATAAACATAGTCATTCCTAAGGAGTAAATTAAAATCAAAAGGGCCTTGGACTACCACACTGATATAGAAAATATTTCTTCCCACAGCAATAGGAAATTGAGTAAGGATCCCTAATGATTGATTGGTTCCTCTGTTAAAAGCCAACAGATCCTGGGTAACATGCATATGCTGCGGAGAACTGAAAGCTTGCCAAGCAGTTGAAGACATAATACCAACAGATACATATTCATCTATTACTGTGTCAGATATGGCCATATTATAACCTTGTACTATGATATGGAAGGTCACGTAAGGAGGAAGATGATATACTTCCAATCAACTCCAATCAAAGGAAGTGACCATACTACTTGGAGGAGGTTCCTTGGGAATGGGAGAACTACCCCCTTGTGCTATGGGAATGGGAGGATTTTCCCCCATTTCAATGGGGATGGGAGAATTTTCCCCTTGTGTCATTAGAACAAGAGGATTTCCCCCCAGTTCATTGGAACCTAAATAAACGAGAATAACCTTAGCGGTATGAGACTCACTCTCTATGGGAAAAATCTGGTCAATGGAAAGTGGAATTGATTCAACCATTTTCTCAACTAATGGTTGGTTGGGAACGAACTAATGAGATTCATGTTCATGGGGAGTGGAATTAATTGGATTTGGATTTTGATCAATCACTTCATAAATGAGTGGAAGATTAGGGGAAATCTTTTAGTAGCCAGCTGGAAGTTGTAGTTGAGAAACAGTAATATTTCTCAACAATTTGGATGCTTCATCAATATAAGAGCAAAGGTGAATTGGATGATTCCCTTCACATAACTTATAGGGAAACTTAACTTTACCCTTCTTCCCATGGACTTTATGATCACTAGTTGATGGTTTGTCACCAACATTATCTCTAGAAGCTAACAACAAAGGTTGATGTGAGCCTATGGACCACACTTCTAATACCTTGGGAATACTAGGACAATATCGAAGAAGGTGGTCACCCTTACATAACTTGCAAGGTAATTTAACTTTATGGGCTGATTGGAAGTTTTCTCCATACTAGTTGCATGGGTAGCAATGGTTACTTGGTTTCCCACTTGCTTATTTTTCTTCTTCTTCATTCTTTTCTTATTCTTCTTAGGTTCCTCGTTACTAGAGTCAATACTTTCACCAAATGAGGAGGAAGAAATTGATGAAGAAACAATAGGTGAAGAAGCAAAAGGGTCAACTTTAGGATCAAATCTAGGTTGATGTTGTTTAGGTGGAGGAGAATTTGGTTGAGCAGTAGTTTGGACATTCGGAACCATAGGGGTCGAAAACAACTAAACTGGCAAACCAATGTTAAATCTGAGAAGGGACAACGTTGTCATATAAGGAGCACCAGTATTTCCAAAATAAGGAAAAGGATCAGGATTCACATCAAAGGGGTTTCCTTGATTGGTAGACTAGGGAACTTTCTCCATTATTCTCAACCTAAGATCTACTAAGTCGTTCCACAGTCAATTAATTTATTTTAGAAATTAAATACACAAAATAAAACAAAGGGGTAACTAGGCAGATAAAGATAACCAAATCACCATGAACTGCAATATACCACCTTGGTAAACCAAGGATTTACGTGCATGTAGGAAATATCCCCAAATGTTGTGTTCAATACGTCACAGTGTGCAAGGCGGCCAATTCAGTTACCGATGGCGAGATAGTAACCTATAGGGGACTTCAAAAATATACTTGGATGTACGTGGAAGCGTAGTTTGTAGTAGTGTTGTCTAATGTGTCGTGTATGATAGGAAGCATTCCCACATATTTTTCATGCATGGAGTGCCATCTGATGTACCTGAAGCTACATGGAGAATGATATGAGACACTTAGATACGTGGAATATCGACTACCTCCATAATGTAACGCAAACAAAGAAACACAGCTCCTACATTTAAAAACGTTGTAACATGTCTCTAGCCTAGACCTCTACGTGTGTCATTAAATGTTACAAATGCTCCTTATATTGATTCAATCAGTTTTAAATTTGATCTTGAATTAAGTTCCATTTTTCAAGGCTCACCAAGAGTTCACCTAAATTCCCTACAATGCAACTAGCATGATAAAGAAAACTATTTTTATTCGATAAATATCTATCTACGAGAGGGAAGAGACAAAGAATAATGTGCACAGCAAACAAATATCTTCCTAACTAGATCTTTCAATTTCACTATTCCAATTCAATTCAAAGCCCTAAAAGATGCCAAATCATGCAATGTAATCTATGCACAATTCCCCTGAAAACTATGCAAATGTAATCTATGCACAATTTCCTTTTCTTTGATGAAAATGAGAATTCTAACTATGCAAATGTAATATGTGCAAGATAATTCTTCAAAACAAACACAAGATGATGCCAAATCAGCAAAAGAATAATATAACAAGACTACTTATGAACAACAATACCTTCTTTCACTAATGCAATAAAAGAACCATTCAAGTGTAAGTAAACGAAATTTCACAAAAATTATGCAATCCAATGAAATCAAATGTGACTTGAGATTTCATTAACAGAAAACTCGAACTAAAATTCGGTGAAAATTCCAAAGATCTAAATAGATGTCACTCAAAGATGATTAGCACTCGTACACAATTTTCCAAAAATACAAGCAAAAGCATGCAATTTCACACAAGGGATTAGCTTTACACAGACACAGACAAACTCAGACTCAAGAAAAGTTTTTGGACCGAAGTAGAATAAAGAGAAAGGTAAAGGAACGCAAATTTTTTCATCCTACAGGATCAACATGGGTGCAAAATAGGAACCAATGCACTGCAGCATAGGTATAGAGAAGGAACAGGCACGCTGAAGCGCTCTGTCTTAGAAAAGGGAATGCGTTGGGATGTTTTCGATTAAAACACAACACAAGAAACACAACCAAGCTCAAAAATGTGTTTTCCTAAGGTCAATCAATGTATGAATGAGTCATTTAAGATCTCTTTGAGAGGTGAAAAGTGTTAAGGTCAAGAAAACCACTAAGGGAAAATATCGCTCCCCAATGGAGTCGCCAATTTGTTATGTAAAATTTTCATGTTTGCGGACAAAGGTAAATTCCCTAGATCTAGTGATCTGATATAGAACAAAAGAATGCAAAAATATTTAAGTTTCCCTTAGAGAAAATAGACAATGGGAAAGAATCCTACCTAGAATATGTAGTAAGCCTTCATTTCCTCCCTGCCGACACGACTAAAATACATGAAGGAACCTTAATCCACGTAGCATAATCTAAAATATATATTTGTTGAGTCAGCATGGCATTGAAATACATGAGTGCAAACATCACACAACAAATATAGGAAAACAAGATACTCTTTATATTAACAAATATACGAGAGAGTTACAATCATAAATAGAAATCTGACTTTGTAGATGTCTCCCCAAGTTGACTTGTCCTTCCTTGCCACAAGAACGCCTCAAAATAAACCCTAATGCATGAATGTGATGACTCCTTAGGCTCAAAGAAGTAGCATGACGGCACTATCAATCTCCAAAATCCAACCCAGACCTTATGGGAAGCAGTAAATTTATAGGATGAGTGTGGTAGTTTAGGATTTACCATTCTAGGCTTGAGATCCACATATGATGGGAGGATAAGCTCAAGAGATAAGATATAGGGTCTCCAAGATAGGATCAGATGGGAATTCAAGATATATATCCATGGTAAATAGTTAAAACTACTTTGGAAGCTTCTAGAAGAGGAAGCTTTGGAGATATTTTTACTTTTCAAGAATTTCTATAATCAACGAACCAGCAGAAGGGAGAAACATGTGTTGACCAGTGTTGGTTCTCAGGTATGCAAAATTTGTTGAATGAAGGTGGCCAATAATGCAAGGTGTGTTGGGGCTAAAAAAATGTTTTTGAGCTAATTGTACCACAAACTCAGACTTTTTGGAGAAGTGATGCTTAGGGATTTACAAAGGGATTATGACAATGTGTTCATGGATGTTGATTGATCTAGTTTGCAGGCCTTTTGGGTTGATGTTGTTATGGCACCATTTACCACCCTTGGTAGATTTGATGCTCTATGTTATGGCCTAGGGAAACCCTTCCCTTCCAGACTTGGTCCAAATTCTAAAAAACATTGTTTTAAATCCCATACGATGTTTTTCCCTATATAAAATGCGTGTACACACGAGTTAGTCTATACCCAACCCGTATATATGTGTTAAAACATTAAAAAATATATAATCTCCTTAAATTCGGGTGGAGTTTACGGGTTTTACCTATTACTCACCTACTGTAGCTCGTGGCCCAACTGTTTCCCAACTGAAAAAACTAATTTGGAGAAGTATAAATAGACCTCCATGGGAAGGCTGAAGGGAGGAGAAAAGATTGGATATTAATATTATAGTTTATTACATCCCTGGTCAAGTCTGAAGAAATCCCTATGCCTTCTACACTCCCAAGTCATTGGAAACCTCTGTTTCCTTCTTGATATGTCCTTCATCCCTTTATGACATCCCTGTGTATACCTCTGGAGGAGGATTGTTGAGGCCTGGGCAAGACGGATCTAGAGGGCGGTTTCACTTAAAGCCGACGGACGACACAGGTTGTAGTTCTTTCGTACTTTCTTTAGTTTACATCAATAAAATGGTGTTGTTTTGTTCCTGATATTTAAGGTCTTAATGCATTAATATATGTTATGATTTGCTTATGAATCTTATGTTAATGCTTATTTGCTTACATGCTTATATGACCTAACACCTATATCATGAGCATGCTTTCTATTACTATTGTTGTATATGATTTTCTTGAATGAGTTGTAGGTTCTAAAGCATTGGAAGAAGGAGATGGTTTGGACCCTATGGGAATGACCTCAAATGTAGGACCTCCGGGTAATACCTCTTCTTCCTACTTCAGTGGTTTAAGTATTAGGACTGCCCGTTTGCATGCCTCTTTATGTTGTAAGCCCTCCACTCTATTGGGGTTCTCAACCCAAGACCCTAGGGTGACTTTACCCATAAAAAATGTGAAAAAATGGCCTATAACACACTCCTACATCCACTATAATACTCCATTTTGTACTCCATTTTGTTACTCACTAAAATGAGGAATTGTTATGGCATTACTTTTATTTATGGTGATTTGTTGTAATTTTTTAAGAAAAGACTTTTAGTTTGAAAAACTTGAGAATCGAAAGATTCTCATGACTAAATTTGGTACCATGATTAGACATGAGGAAAATATATAAGAAAGATACCCTTTTCCTCGTGTAGGGGGGCGGCACCATCATTTTGGAAACTGCGTATCATGTATTCTATTTCTCAGATCTAATGCAATCTTTTTTGGGTTTGTGGTTTATTCATGGTTTTTTTTGCTAGCTTATGAGTTGTGATATACCAACTCCATGCTAAGGAGTAAGGGCTCTCCTCTTTATATAACACAATTGTTTTATTTTAAATTACTTGTAGGTTGTTAGGACGTAGAATCGACACCTTTTTACACCTATTTGTAGAGAATTTCTACAAATCCATCTCTGATACCTTGTAGAAAATCTATGTAGGTTAACCCGATAATGTAATATAAATCAAAGCAGAATACTATAACCTACTTCTACTATCAATTTACGGAAGCTTAAAGATCGAGCTGAACAATATAACCAGAAGAAGAAGAATCAATGGCACAATACACATGAAAATACTTTGGGGAAAGCCTCAGCTAAAATCCCCACACTATTGTATTATCGTACAGGTGGAAATACATGGGAATTATACAAAGCCTTAGCTCTCACAGCTAGCCAGCTCTCAGTACAATCCTCACAAATGCGCACAGGAAATCTTGGTTGCTCTCTAGCCTTCCTCTCTGCCCTCTAAGCTCCTATTTCCTTGCGATGTTCCTTGTGTATGATCTTCACCTCACCAAGTGGAAAACCTCTTCTACCCAGTGGATGATCTCCTCCAAAGCTACGCAATCTTCAATGATGATGCCTTGACTGCATGCATGAGTTTCCTTTATAAGAAAACATATGCAACTGATAGTACATTGTCCTTGACTTTAATGTCAGCTGGATCTTTCTCATAATAGACATGCATGAGTTTCTGATGAGGGAATCTTCAGTTAATTGGAGTAGCACTAGTTGAGTGCATGCATGCATCAACTAACTGTTAACTCTCTATCAGTTCTTCAAACAGTTTGGAACTAATTTAACTGGACTTAACTCAGTAAAATGAGTTAACTAGTTACAACTCAAATATAACTCAATCTTATATCCTTAATTTAAGGGATAACTCTTGCATGACTTCAGAAAGACTTATAGCTTGAATTTCTCTGTCTAATTAGTTCAAAATGAATTAATTAATTATTTCCAAGTAGTTGTTAAGACTAAATTCGATTTTAATTCACAATTTTATTCAAGGACAAATTAAATTGGAATATTCTTGTTGCCATATTTCAACATTCCCTCTCAACAAGAAAGGGATTATCTACCACCCCGATCCTGTCTCTATGGAACTCGAATTTACACTTTGACAATGCCTTTGTCAAAATGTCAGCATCTTGCTCCTCTATCGAAATATACTGCAGCAACATGATCCTCTCAACCTGTGAAAAGCCACGGGCAACAAATCTTGCCTTATGCTTCTCCACACTACCATCAGCAGCTTGCTTTACCTTGTAAATCCAACGGGAACTCACAACTGACTTGTTCTCTGGTCTCAGAACCACATCCCAAACACTGTCACAAACTATGGAGTCATACTCCTCCACCATAGCATCAACCCAAATCCGTTGTTGCACTACTTCCTCAAATGAAGTTGGCTCGGTCTCAACACATTCCCCAGCAAAGGCCATGTATCTAGTGTACCTCTCAGGTGACCTCCTCTGTCTGCACTGAGAAGATGGTGCTCCCACATTCTCTCTCGCATCCTCCAAAAATCTGTCAGCTTCTCTTGTGTGCTTCCATCTATCTCTAGAAGACTCTGGTTGAGTGGATGTCTCCACTCCTGTAACCTCTACATGTGGCTGCTCAGCATCAGTTTGAGTCTCCTCCTCCTTAGGAACCAACGGTTCCTCCACAGCCTGTAGTTGGAGCTCCCTCTCAAGGAAAACTCGCATGGCCTTTTTCTCATCAAACTTGAGATCTCTACGAACCACTATCCTTTGACAGGTAGGCAAGTACACCTGATAGTTGTGAGGTATATCAGTGTACCCCACAAATATCCCCAACTCTGTTTTTGGCTCAAGCTTCTTCCGTGCATACTTTGTCTCATGGCAATATAACGATGAGCCAAAGATCTTGAAGTGACCCACATCTGGTCTCTTACCAGAGAAAGCTTCTACTGGTGTCTTCATCCCAAGTATACAATGCGAGCTTCTATTCTGCAAATAGACCGTTGTGTTGCATGCCTCAGCCCACAAGTGAAGTGGTAGGCCTTGGTCATGTAGCATTGTTCATGCTGCATTCTGTTCTTCCTCTCGGCCACCCCATTCTGTTGTGGGTTATGAGGTGTCGTCAACTCTCATTTAATTCCTTTCGCTGCACAGAAGTCCTTAAACTCTTGAGAGACATATTCTCCACCGTTGTCACTTCTCAAGGCCTTGACCTTCTTCCCTAACTATTTCTCGACCAAAGCTTTGAACTCACAAAACTTTGTGAAGGTTTGGTCCTTCTTCTGCATGAAATAAATCCAACATTTACGAGAATAGTCATCAATGAAAATCAAATACTACCTTTGCTTCATTTTGGATGTCGTCGAGAATGGTCCACACACATCAGTATGAACTCGCTCTAAGATAGCCTCTGCTCGACTCTCTCGATCATGAAACGAAGACTTGGTGTACTTTCCCAAGGTACAACCTTTGCATGTGTCAACTTTCTCAAGTTTACCTTTGGGAAGTCCTGTAGATATCTGTTGCATTATCTTCAAATCCCCATGAAGCAAATGGCCCAACCACCTATGCCACAACTCACCAATATCTTGGCTTTGCACCAATTTTTCTTTCGTACTCAATGTTGCACAATCATCTACCTCTAGTTTATAGATATTCTTCACCCGAATCCATATCCTCTTGGTCTGACCGTGTCTATGTGTCTTAGGAACGCCTTTTCTTTACTGAAGACAACATCGTAACCTTTGTCCTCCAACATCATGACCAATACCAAGTTCTTCTTCAGTCCAGGAACATACATCACATCTGTCAAGGTGAGAGGAGCTCCATGCTCCCTCTGAAAAGCAACCATGCCCACTCCTGAAGCACTATACCTTCCATCGTCACCCATCTCTATGTGCATCTTGAGGTCTTTCTCCTCCAAGGCACTGAATAAATTTTTATCACTGGTCATGTGGAATGAGGTTGAACTGTCAAGATACCAGACACAACCCATAATCGATGACACCATGCATGCAATGAGGGTAAATTCCATTTTGAATTGAGAGGCTAATGCCTCACCTTCCGATCCTTCTGAGGATCCCTTCTTGGACTTCTTCGATGGGAAACTAGTCGCATAATGTCCCATCTTGTGACAATTAAAGCATCTTACTTTAGACATGTCACCCTTCTTCCCTCCATGAGAAGAATTCAATTTGAAATGGGAAGCCTTCCCCTTCCCTTTCCTTGCCTTACTTGCTAAGGCCAGATTTTCTTCATCATCATTCTCGCATGAAGAACCATCTCATGTGCTCCTCCTGATCTCCTCCTGCATAAGATCTGACCATAGTCATTCCCAATCCAACAGTTTCTCCCTTCCATTCACAGAGTCCTAGTAGCTATTCCAACTCTTTGGAAGGCCAAGGAGAGTGAGGCTCACCATATCATCATCGACAGTAGTTATTCCCACACTGCCAAGCTCATCTCTACAAGTGGTGAGCTTGTTTAGATATGTGGAAATAGTATCGCCCTTCTCCATCTTGATTCTTCGAAGCTTATCCTTGAGCGCCAATTTCCTGTGGTCGCTACTGTTCTGGTAGAGTTCCTTCAATGTCTTCCACATTGAAAATGGAGTATCCTTCCCATGGAGACTCGAGACAATATGGTCTAGAACTCCCCCAAGGATGATCTGCCTCGCCTTTGCCACACACTTCTTCCACTCAGCCAACTCTTGTGCATTAGTTGAAGTTGGCTTTGGGATTTCTTGATCAATGAATTCCTTCAAGCCATTGTCTTCTAATGCATCCTCCATTCTATCTTTCCATGCTATGTAATTCGAGCTACCTTCCAAGGCATACTCAAGTCTCAAGCCATAAAATGCCATTGGCCAACCTTGAAGTATGATATGAATTCAATTTGCACCTGCAACCTCGAACTTCAAACTTCGAATTCTCTTCTCAGTATACTGTTCACAGCTCTGATACCATGTAGATAATTTCTACAAATCTAGCTCTGATACCATGTAGAAAATCTGTGTAGGTTAACCCGATAATGCAATATAAATCAAAGCAGAATACTATAACCTACTTCTACTATCAATTTGAGGAAGGTTAAAGATTGAGCTGAACAATATAACTAGAAGAAGAAGAAGAATCAATGGCACAATACACATGAAAATACTTTGGGGAAAGCCTCAGCTAAAAACCCCACACTATTGTATTATACAGGTGGAAATACATAGGAATTATACAAAGCCTTAGCTCTCATAGCTAGCCAGCTCTCAGTACAATCCTCATAGATGCTCACAGGCAATCTTGGTTGCTCTCTAGCCTTCCTCTCTACCCTCCAAGCTCCTATTTCCTTGTATTGTTCCTTGTGTATGATCTTCACCTCACCAAGTGGAAAACCTCTTCTACCTAGTGGATGATCTCCTCCAAAACTGCGCAATATTCAAGGATGATTCCTTGACTTCATGCATGAGTTTCCTTTATAAGAAAACACAGGCAATTGATAGTACATTGTCCTTGACTTTAATCTCAACTGGGTCTTTCTCATAATAGACATGCATGAGTTTCTGATGAGGGAATCTTCAATTAACTAGAGTAGCACTCATTGAGTGCATGCATGCATGCATCAACTAACTATTAACTCTCTATTAGTTCCTCAAACAGTTTGGAACTAATTTAACTGGACTTAACTCAGTAAACTGAGTTAACTAATTACAACTCAAATATAACTCAATCTTATCTCCTTAATTTAAGGGATAACTCTTGCATGACTTCAGAAAGACTTCTAGCTTGAATTTCACCAACTAAATAATTCAAAATGAATTAATTAATTATTTCCAAGTAGCTGTTAAGACTAAATTCGATTTTATTTCACAATTTAATTCAAGGACAAATTAAATTGGAATATTCTTGTTGCCATATTTCAACACTATTTTCCCTACCTTTTCTTATTATGTTGACTCTAATAATCATACCTTATCACTCTGGAAGTCATCATTATCTAAAGTATGTTTCCTTTATATGTGTCATCCTTATTATCTAGTTGTGATTGTAATTTGACATAGAACCTAACTAATTTAGACCATTTTATCAGTAAATTGACGAGGGGTTATTACAGGGTGTGTGGCTTGTTGAGGTGTTATTACAGGACTATATCTCCTAGTTTTTCCTTGCAAAGAATGGAGCAAATACCTTGTTGACATTGAAGATACATACAAAGCTCATTTTGGACACGTTGTTCTCCTATGTTTAGTAATGAAGATTGATTTGGACAACTATATGATCAGAGCCAGTTTGACCATTGAACGAGACATTTGTGGACAACACAGTTGGCCCTATTGAAATAGTTAAGATTTTCATTTGACAAATAATTGTAATATTAGACAAGTTGTTACAGCTTGGTTTCAACTAGGGTTATTTGTTAAAAGACAATTATTGTATATTCTTGATTTAGATCACATGAGAATCGAGAGATTCTCATGATGATCTTGTCTTTCGAAAATAGGAATATATTTTGTAATTATAAAAGAATGTACTCTCTTCCCACGAGGCACGCATATAAGAGAACAAAGAAGGGAGTACCAACATTGTAATTGTGTACTATAACTTTTCATTATTGCAAATATCTACCATTCATGGCTTCATGCCTTTCTTCTTATTAGCCTATGTATTGTGTAATTTACCAGCCCCTGCTAAGAAGGAAAGTCCCTCCTTCTTATCAGGGATCGCTGGTTAGAGAGATATTATAGCATTGTATTTATTTCTTCTTAGTTATGATTCACGTTTGATTTATTTTTATTGTTACAATATTATTTACACATCAAGTAGTTTCATAATCTAATCTTTGATATTGTGTAACAACATAGGTATTGGACCAGTCCTTTCATTATTGTGGTGTTTATTTGAATTTTTCTATAGCTCTTTTGTTTGTTTATTTTATTGAATTAGTGTTTTAGCAATTGCATGAGTGTTGATGGTTTCCATGAGTGTTGTTTCTTTAAATTGGATTGATTGTGTGACAAAGTGAGTTTTATTTTGCAACATGTGTCTTTCCTTTTTGAACTTGTGAGCGAGAGTTGGAGTGTAATAGCAACTATGTTTTGATTACTAAGAGTGATATTGTAATGATTAGTTTGAGCTTTTATGAGTGTTAGTTTCCATTTGTTCCTGCATATACTTTGTGGATAGGCTTGAAACAAAAACCATACATGAATTGAGAATTAATGTGAGAGTTGGATCAATGGTTTTGAATTAATATGGAAATTGTTGTTGAGGAAGTTATTTTAGGTGCATATGTGTGACTAGTTTAGATGCATTGATTAAAAGTGTAATAGATGTGTTACTAAATATAAGGTTTTTGGGCAGTAAGATGAGAGGTAAGAACCTGCACATCGCTTCAACATACCGAAGTGGGCTCAGCCTCATAAGGATTCATGGAAAATAGGATTGCATTGCATGAATAGTGAAGAAGAAAAATACAGTTCTCCCAAAGAAAACAATTGTGCATGCAGGGGAGGACAAGGAAGAAAGAAGAAGAACTGGGATTTGGGAAGAGTAACATTTATACACGAGATCATCTCAAAAGTTGAATTAGAATCATCTACTCGGTGAGTAACACCTAAGAATAAAGGATCAGGTAAAGTTTCTCAACAAAGGTTAGCATCCCCTGAGTCGTTTGTGTTGGGTGCACACATTAAGGAAGTTGAATTTTATGAACCTTCAATCTCAGAGACAAGCCCTAGAGTTTCTATTCCATCTATATCAGCAGGGGATGGATACAAGGACAAGGGGATACAAATGAGCGAGACCTAGAATCAGTCCTAAAGAACAACCACTTGATCAGTACATTTTGGATTTAGGCAATGTAGTGAAATAACCTGTTGAGAATTATGTTGCAGATGATGTTCTGAAGTCATTAGGACCACATAGACAACCTGAAATGTTTGAGCAACCTGAACAACTTGAACATCATGAGAAATCCCAATCACTGAGGAGGAAGAAATCTCCTCCACTAGGAGGGTTACATGTAATAGCTGCACAAAACTCTCAATATTTTAGGCAGAACCAAATGGAAAGTAGCTCGGTTACTAATTTCGAATTCCCTATTGGAAATATATAGGGGTGGGCCCCAATGAAGAAAATCCCTATGTCTACACTTATTGCTTTCCAAGATACAACTACAGAAGATCTGAATACATTTCTTTTTGAATTTAATGTTCTTTGCAGAAGTTATGACTACACCATCGATGAATAGAAACTAAAAAATTTTCAGGCCACATTAAAAGGGTTTGTACTAAGATGGTTTATGGTCCAAAATAAATTTCCCCACAACAAATACAATATCCCATAGCTCCGTGGTATCCTCCTAATCCACCTTTGGTCCAATACCATGTGTCTTGGCCTCAGTGGTCTTCTCCTTCATGACCCCAACCATGGCGAGGGACTTCTCTTCCTAGTAAATTTCTTATTTAGATCCCAATACAATAACAGTAATTACATCTTCCCTCTAATGTGATTATGAGTAGACCTTCATTACATCCCTAGCTACCTATACAACCTAACCATGATCCGAATAATAAGGCAGTACAACAAGTTGAAATGCAAATTCTCCATCTTATTATAGATCACTCATGGAATGTAATGAAATTCAATTACGATGAAGGAGAATGACAAACTTCACTGCTTCTCTTGTTATCAGAGAAAGTGAGCAAGAAAATTCATCGGGAGAAGAAAACTCAATTCAAGGATCTCTAAAGAAGCAACAGGTTGTAACAATCGATGTTACCATTAGTACTGAAATAGTTGACAATATCCACGAGGTTATAATAGTTAGTGATATAAATAACACCACTGTAACATCCATCAATACCCCTAATGTCATTGTAACAGTTGATGCTATCCCGGCTATGAAACCTATAATAGATGTTAGGAATGAGACTTATTTGCATCCCCCTTATCTCGAAATATTAACTGAAGTCAAGAATGCTCCTCAAACTGAGTCTAACTTCTTAAAGGAGTTAAAAGACTTATATGTTCGAATTCCTTTGCTTCTAGCAATCCAAGATGTTCCTATTTATGCTAAAATAGTTGAGTTATGTGTCAAAAATTCAGGTAGGAAACCTCAAGGCCCCCCTATTGTGCATGTAATTGGAAAGTCGTCATAATTGATGTTAGGGGTTAATACACTTGCTAAATATAAATATCTCGGGAACCCAACAGTATCTAGAGAATTTAGAATATGATCCATAGTAGCCATTTTTGTGTCGACATTTCAAGTCTATAACAAGACTCATCATTAGGACAAATCCATAGAGAAGAGCAAGGATGAAGGGTAATAAATATGGAATGGAAGGATAAGAAATAAGAAAGAGCCAATCAGCTAACCCTAAAATTAATTATAGGAGAGATTATGAAGAGAAAAATCATTAAATTATTATGGGGAATATATTAGTAATTGATATTATTAATTATTATTATTATTATTATTAGTTTTTATTAAGAATAATTATCTGTGGTTTTTCATATTAGAGGAATAGATCTTCCAAACACCCTAATTGATTTAGGAGCAAAAATTGAGATAATAACCAGGGAAACTCTTGAGATACTTAGGCTTACCAACTTGAGACCAACTCCCACTATTTTAGATTAGCAGATAGTTCTAGGATCAGACTTGAAGGAATATTGGAGGATGTTATTATTTCAGTAGACTCTTGGCATCACCCAATATATTTTATAGTGTTACAGCATAAGGCATGCCTAGGGGGACATCCTCTGATCCTGGGAAGGCCATGGTTGGACACTACAAGAATGGACATCAATCTGGGTACATGACCATCTCTAATGGTAACACTACTAAGGATATTGTGCTTTACCCTCCAACAAAACCAAGTTTGGAATGTGAGAACCCTTTATCTTATGAGTTCAAACAAGAAGAAGTTGATACATGTCCACTGCTCACCATAGGAAAATCCTTGCACTTTAAAAATGAAATTGAGGATGATATTGTTAACAACTTCATTAATGATCATTTTGTTTTTACACTAACAACATCTCAATTGTTGAGTTCTGTGATAGAAAAATGTAGTGAGGAAAATACTCTTGATGATGATGTTATAGAGGAAATACTTATGGCCCCTGGCCTTAAGGGTGTTCAAGTGGAGATAGAGCCTAGGAAGACCTTAAAAATAAACCCTAATTTATCTCCTAAACAGAAAGAGAGATTAGTGCAATTACCAAGTAAGAATAAAAAATCATTTGTGTGGGATGACAAGGACATTAAGGGTATCCATCCTACTCTGTGAACACACCATATATAATTAAAGGAAGGATCTTAGTCTGTCTGAAAACCTCAACGTTGGATGAACCTATCATTAAAAAGTGTTGCGAAGGAGGATCTTCAAAAGCTCTTAGATGCAAATTTTATCTATCAATTCTTTTACTGTCAATGGGTATCTCCACTTGTTATTGTTCCTAAGAAAAATAGAATAGGGAGAGTTTGTACAGACTATAGGGAGTTGACTAAAGCCACTAAAAAGGGTCATTTACATTACCCTTTATTGATAAGGTCCTAGATACTTTGTTTGGTAATGTTGGGTGTGTGTTATATTCTTTCCATGACTACCCCACGCGCGGATGGGGTGGTATCCCCCCTTGTACATTGTTCCAGGCACAGCAAAGGGGTCACAGGGGGGGTGGTTTCCCCCCCTATCGGAGGGTATGCAGGGGGGCAGTAGCCCCCCTGCATGGGGTTCAAGGCAACACCTCGGGAAAAAAAAATTGGACCCTATATTAGGTGGGCAGACCTACCTATGGTTTTGTGCATGGATTTTGCACACGGTTTTGGGCATGATGGTTTTCTGTTCATGGTATTTTGTAGATCCAGTCAAGGGAACTACGGTTATGTTCTAATCTAGGGTTAATGGATTGGGGTTTATGGATGCTTCGGCATGTATATATATTTGAAAGGAATATAATGAAAAATCAATGTGGTAGTCCCAGTGTTGGGATCCAAGGGAAAACATATATGTTTTATGTTTTATGTTCTCGCCATTGTTTATTTTCTGTTTTTAGAATTCGTATGCAGGTAATTTCTATACGGGGTTAAAACCTACAGGTAGAAAGTTTTTATCTTTTCTGATTGGATTTAGTGGCTACAATCAAATCCATATTACTCCCAAGGACTAGGACAAAACTACCTTCACTTGCCCTTGAGGTAAATTTTCCTATAGGGTTCTACCTTTTTGGGTTTGTAATGCACTTACAACCTTTCAGCGAGCAGTGTTACGTATTTTTTTTGATATGGTCAATGATTGTCTAGATTTTTTTATGGATGACTTTACACCCTACAAGGAAAAGTTTGATGAAGACTTACACAGCCTTGAGAAAGTACTTGAGTGTTGCATACAAGCCCACCTTTGTCTCAACACTAAGAAATGTCATATGATGTCAAGTCCCACTAACACAACAGGTTGAGGATAGGACTCGTTAGCAAGGTGACCCAGGATCAAACCTCACAGAGGTTATGTCACCCATGCTAGGGGGAGGAGACATGCTAAAATCCAGTCAGCTTAGGGTTGGTGTGGCCCAGGTTGGGTGCGATCCCCGAGTGATTTTAACGGCTTAGTTGCTCCTGGGTCATGGTTTCTCAAGCCACAGATCAAGCTTGGATAAACATAGATCAATTGACAAAAAAAAAAGTATCATATGAAAATGAATGAAGGTATTTTTTTAGGTCACTATCTCTCTGTTGCAAGAATACAGGTCAATCTAACAAAAATTGAGGTAATTTTGAAAATCCCCACCCCTAACAGAAGGAGGTACGTAGCTTTTTGGGAAAAGGAGGTTATTATAGATTTTTTGTATAATTTTTTTCCAAGATTGCATTCCCATTGTTTGTTATGTTAACAGAGGATAAATATTTTGTATGGAATGACAAATGTAATAGGGATTTTGCAAAATTAAAAAGGTGTAACAGCAGCTCCTATCTTACGAGGACCTAACTGGAGTCTATTGTTTCACATATCCACATATGCTTATGATACATCCATTAGAGTTGTTCTTGGACAATATGAGGAAAATAAAGCATATGCCATCTACTACATCAGCAAGAACTTGACCCCTACAAAGGTAAATTACATGGTGACAGAAAAAGAGTTTCTTGTTGTTATTCATGCTATTAATAAATTTAGGCATTACATTATTGGTTACCAAAATTTTGTGCATACTAACCACTCTGCTATCTAATTTTTAATGAATAAGCCAGTTACTAATGCCAAGGTTACTAGGTGGTTGTTGTTACTCCAATAATTTGATATCACCATTATAGATAAACCTAGGAAGGATAATGTTGTTGCATATTTTCTTTCTAGATTAACTAATGTTACTGATGATGTGCATGTTGAATACTCTTTCCTATATGAGTACATTTTTGCAGTATCCACTTATTCACCATGGTATGCATACATTGCTAATTATCTTGCTACAAGAAAGCTTCCCCATCACATTTCTCATAGGATGAAGAGAAAATTTGTTCAGCAAAGTGCCTAGTATTTTTGGTTGGATGGTTACCTCTTTCACACTAGTTTTTATTAGCATATTAGAAGGTGTAAGGGAGGATGATATCTATGATATCCGTAAGGCCTATCGTGATGGGAGTTGTGGAGAGAATTTTTCAAATATGAGAACATGTCATAAGGTGTTACAGATGGGTTATTTCTGGCCTATTGTGTTCTGGGATGCAAGGAAATATGTGAAAGGTTGTGATAGTTGTCAGAGGATGGGTCAACCTACTCAAATAGATGAAATGTCATTATAGCCTCAATTGGTGATGAAACCATTCAAGAGATGGGCTTTAGATTTTGTGGGACCAATTAATTTCCCATCTCAGCAGAAGACTTGTATTTTAGTGTGCACATACTATGCCACCAAATGGGTGGAGGCTAGAGAACTTACTAGGGAAACCAAATGTGACCGTACAAACTTTTTATTTAAATAAATATTTTCCCAATATGGAGCACCAAAGGAAATAGTTATAGATGGAGGAGCATTGTTTACTTCTTAGCTGATACAGGAACTTGTCAAAAAGTACATAATTCATCACCAAGTCACTTCACCTTAACTCCCATAGGAAAATGGTCAAGTGGAAAGTACCAATAAATTACTTGAAGCTATTATCACAAATACTATGGCAAGCCACCAAAGAGACTGGGTTGAGAGAGTTCCATAGGTATTATGGGTTTATAGAACTACTTGAAGGAATACTACAGGATTCTCTCCTTATGATTTGGTATTGGTACGAGTCCTATATTCCCCATTGAGTTTAAAATTAAGACACTCATAACTACTTTGGAGGTGGATTTACATTTAAATGCGGGTTAGAAACATCAACTAGAACAACTAAATGAACTAGATGAGAAGCGCTTGGTTGTTGTGCAATAAGCAGATATCATCTAGCAACAGTGTGCCAAGTCGTATGATAGATTTAATAAGAAGAGGATGTTTCAAAAGAATGATTGGGATCTATTATATGACTCCATATTAAAATATTTCAAAGGAAAGTTGTGCACCAGGTGGCTAGATCCTTATGAGGTAGTAGTTTTTGACAATGGGACTATGAAATTAACAACCATGGATGAGTCTTAGACATCTTTTCTAGTTAATGGACATCATTCGTTTGTATCACAAACCTACTTCTAAGGATTCATTTTTAAACATTGTCTCAGATGCAGATTCAGACCTTGAAATTGTTGGGGCAAAGGAATTTGTTCCTACGCTACCAGCCACATAGTTTTTCCATTATTTATTTTAAATAAATAAATAAAGGAAGGAAGAAAAAAATGTATAATGGTGAAAACCCCTTTGGGCGCCATTAGATGACTCTGGTGAATGGAAACAAGCTTGTTGATGGTCAACACATCCTTTTTCCTCTTCTGTAACAGCATCCTTATACTTCTTTTTCCTGTAAACGTTTCATTGTTTAACTCTTTTGTTGTTTTAGACTAATTGTTCATAAGTTGTTACACTCATCACAGACTTGCATGCAACAACCCTAATCACTACAGTTCTCCAAATCTTTGTTGATACAACTATGCATATCTACAAGTCACATTTTATAGGTTCATATAGTTTTGTTGATAATAACCAGAGACACCTTCATTTGTTTACCATCACAAGTTGTATATATGTTCTTTTATTTCTATAATTGTCTACTGTAATTCCATATTTATACACTTGATTCTGATGACACACAATTTTTTCTCTCACCGCATCATTCTAATCAAGGATTTTTCCAATATACATGTGCCACGAATGGAATGTTGTACAACATTGATCAGGTTATCACACTTGTACAATCTCCACGTCAACATAATGGTAAGTCGATAGTGGGTACGTTTCTTTTCATTTACTTACATTTCAAGATTTAAGGATGATATGACCTCTTGTCACACCTGTCGAGGATGGTCATTACCAATAAGTTGAGGGGAGTGGTGATCGTATATGTCGTATGATACACCTTATCACTATCCTAATTTAGTAATTATCCATTGTACAAGACATCATATCTTACCCAGATTCAGTCATTACCAATTAGACCTTGCATTTATAGTAATAATTCATCATTACTCTTGCCATTATTTTTTAAACTTGATGTGACTATCAAAAATTATTCCCAATAATCCCCAAATATGGCACAAATCCCAAAACTATCAAAAAGGTAAGCAAATTCTAACATATTGGTACTCTCTACCTCAGCAAACTTTTTGCATGAGCCAAGTGTAACCCTGCAACAGTTCCTGGGCATCCATGGGAGGAGAAGTAGTCTGTTATGAACCTGATTCTACCAATGTTATATTACACCATCTGAAATCCCTAGACATATTTCAAAATACGGGTTGGTAAGCCTATTTGAAGAAGTTGTAGGGATTTAATGAACGGATTGCTTTGGAATTTGTACAAGCTTTGAATGATAAGGATTCAATGGTTACAGGACCCAATACTATTGTTATAGAATAAATAATTATTAGGGTAACATGTTTGCCTCAGAAAGGAACACACTAGTTTTGTACGAAATTGGAAATCCTAACAGCCAAAGCTACATTTTTATAGCAAGGTGAGGAGGTAAGGCATAAGGGAAGAGGAATTGATAGAACATCCCTTCCTCACCCCTGAGATGATGTAGCTTATTTTATCCATATAATTATCACTTATGAGGGGCATTTTGGGATTGTATTTCATTACCATTTTCAAATGCTAGCTCATTTGCATAATGGATAGTTAATTAATATGCCCCACAACCTGTTAAAATCGCTGCAACATATGGCAAAGGTTGTGTAAGTGGAAAAGAATCTTAAAATTTTCTTAACTAACCATGGGCTAATCAAATTGATCATAGTTGACACATTGAAACAACAAGCACATGGACTAGAATTATGGTAGGGTTGCATGTGTTATCCCCTGAGGAGGAAGAAAAAGAAACTAAAGAACATGAGGGAAAGAGTGAAGTTGAAGCACAAGAGAAAAGTGTTGAAACAGTACCAGAAAGTTTTGAAGTAGCACCAAAAAGTGTTGAAACAACACCAAAATAAAGGGTAGTTCCACCTCATAGGCCTCATTAGAGGGGTCTTCAAATCAAGCGCTCTATGAAGAAAGCTTTCACTAAAGAACCGGTGGACATATCTACTGGACAGTCCAAAAGTGTTGATTTTGGATGCCCTATTGAAGGATAAACACATGAAATAGAGGTACATAAGACATAAGTTATTGAGAAAAATACATCTAAAGAAGTCCCTGAGAAAGAAATGCCTATAAAAACAAGGATAAAGAAGAGGTCGTTAAAGAAGGCATTGAGAGGCAAAAACCCTATGAAGAGAGTGCAAGTAACTATTGCACCACCAACTACTTCAATGTTGGAATTCTGTGCTAATATGGTAGAATCAAAAAAATCCAAGAAACTAAAGGAACAAGCAAGTGAGGGGGAGAAGGAAGAACTCACCCCAGAACAAGAAACCATTCCCTCACCAGGGAAATCTAAAACAGATCCTATTGTTTAGTAATTTAACAAATTAAAAGAGGAAAATGAAAATCTGAAGAATTAACTTGTTGTGCTTAAAGACCAATTTCAATTTAAGAAAAAGATAGGATTGGAAACCTTGGCAGAGGTGGCAGGGATTGTGTCACATACTGATATAGTCGAAAAACTTTACAAGGGTTGTAGACAAATACTTAAGGAGGAAAATTGTGAGGAGCGAGCCATTGCTTTAGTTGGAATTCAAGTGGAAGAACAGGATGAGGAGTTCCAAACCACTATTCTATAAGAACCTATTGAAAATGTTGTTGTTACACAAGAACTAGTAGCTCAAGTAGAGTGGGATGTAGAAAAGAAGTTTTCTACTCCACAAGAACTTGTTAACGATGTTGTTACACAAGAACTAGTAGTTGGAATAGAGAAGACTGAAATAAATCAAATTATTGCTCTATAAGAACCTATCAATGATGTTGTTGCTCCAAAAGAACCAGTAGTTGAGATAGTGTAGCAAAAGAATGAAGGAAATGAATAAATATTGTAGGAAGTTGATGAACCTTACACCATAATAGCAACAGATATAGCTCAATCATAATCTGAGGAGTCATTGAAATCAACATTTTTGTTGGAAGAATTAGATAGGTGGAAGAGATTGGAAATCTCATTGAAAATAAAAAGGTATCCCATTTAGGAAACATAAGGAGATTATTGATAATATTAAGAGAACTTGCGCTGAAAATGTGTTGGTATAAGACTTGTTAAAGATTAATGAGGAAATGAAATAGGCGATAATAAGGGTAGGAGATGTTATCACCCCAAGAAACTCACCTAGGTTGTAAATCAGTGATGCTCGGGAACATTAGAAATTCAACAAAATAGTTGGATAAATGGTGGATGAATGAAACAAATGTTGCATATTCAAGCCAGATAACCACTTCTACTATGATTGACCCCAGACATGGGTGAACACACCCAGACTACAAGGATTTTAACCACCAATTACTCACAGTTTGAGGATAAGGTGATGATGGAGAAGACTGACCACACCAATAGATGCATAGGACCCTGTGATGGCCGGCTGCAACCAGTTAAAAGGTCTATAAATCTAGTTTCTAATACACAGACAGGATGATAGCTCTCTATGCATTAAACAACAGAAACCTACATACACGTTCAATGATACATGCTAAATCCTAACACAGAGGTGGGATGACAGCCCCTCTAATGCTAAACATTAACAGAACATGAATCAATGCAAACAGGCACAGCCTGGAACAAGAAAGAGAAGTGGAAAGTGAGAAATTAACAGCAAAAGAAGCTTGTATTAGCTGGAAATGAAGACCAGACACTGCAGGTTGCAAAGTAGTTACAGTATCCAGAAGTTGAACCTTACAACAGAGTCACCTTCATCTAACACTCATCCCCCCACTACATCTGTTTTTTCAATATATATGGTGTCTCATTACACAATCTCCCTGTTAGCTATGTGTGGAGGAGCCCATAAATGGCCACCAACCACATTTACATTCAGAAATGGGGCTGCTGATACAACTCTAGCTATGTTGTAAATGGATTTGACCCTCTCTGGTGCTCTGCGGTCCTGCTTGGGCAGGTGGCATGAAATACAAATGAAACCATAACCATTGAATGCTCTGAACTCCCCAGAGGTGTCCTGCTTCCTCCTCGGCCATACTGCTGATTAATTTCTGTTGATGATCATTAAAAATGGCTCCATTATGACTGTGTTGCTTTAAACAGTGAAACGCTGCCCAAACTGTTCATTCTCGCCCATCATTGCTTCAATTTTGGCTTTGAAAAGGTTCAGGCATGGTTTATTTACTATCGGGTCGCCTCTCGAGTCGAAATACATATTTAAACAAGCCAATCCTTTGTTTTTTTATATTTGAGAAATACACGCAAAACTGTTGCAAAACCATGAAAAATGGCTTTGGCGGATTTGAATCATATATATATTTTGTTTCTGAACCCTTTCGGATCCGAAAACCCATCGCAATCGGCACTTGCCCAAGGCCTCCTTTGTATTTTCTTTATACATTGAAAATACACAAAAAACATTGAAAACGCGACGGGCGCGGACTTGAAATTTTATAAAATGGAGTGTTGTACATCCATTGGGTCCGGCCCATCGGCGATCACTCATATATATGCAAAAGGCCATGCTCCATTGGAAACGCCGATAGCGATACGCCGATGCGATATCGGCGATCGCTCATCGCACAATAATAAAGCCCCTATTGTAAGTCCTCCATTGTGATACGCCGATGCGATATCGGCGATCGCTCATCGGCGATGTCTCATGTCGCTGCCGCTGCCTCCCCCGACTTGCAATCTAGACCATTGATCGGCCAGATCCAACGGCTGAGATTAATGCGGATCCTTAAGCCTACGATTTTGATTTTTGCATGGTTTTGGAGTGTTTTTGCCTCCCAATAATGTATTTCCGCCCTCCCAAGGGCTTTCCTTTACAACCATTTCGATCGGTGGAGGCCTTAAGAGGATTTTGAAGGCTTTTGGGGCACTTTGTATCCATTCTTGGGCATCCTTCTGTGCGCAAACAACCCAATCAGGACTACCTTTGATCCTCAAATGTTGGATTATGTAGCAGAGCTAACAGGAGAATTATAGAAAAAATAAATAAATAATAATAAATAAATAAATAAAATAAAATAAAATAATAAATAAATAAATAAAAATAAAAATTGAAGTTGTTACAGCAAGAAAAGGAGAAAATGTATGAGCTTGTAGAGAATGGATTGAATTGTAGGTCTCCTTCTCCTCCTACCCCCAATATCTGTAGGAAAATATCTTCTTGTTAAATTAACAACAATTAAGGAACAACAGCCTTTACACAGTGAGGGAAAACCAAGCCTTTCTATAAACTTTCTAGAAGGCCATTTTTTTTAGCAACATCTGCTCTATGAGTTGTATCTACATAATCATGCTTGTTTTAGGGTAGGTACCTTTAACATCACACCTTATGTTGGATATATTCAACTAAGAGTTTTTACATCATTCATGCAAAATCAAGTTAATTGGAAGGTCACCCATGATACTGTAACAGAGAATGAGGGAGCTATGAAATTTCTCATTCGAAATGAGCCAAGGCCTGCTCATATTGTTTTTATGGCTTACAAAATGATTTGGAAATATATAACTGATCTAGGTGGCTCCAAACACAGGCAGAAGTCCCAGAGGACTTAGAAAGGGTCAAAAATCAAAGTGTTTGGATTATGCTCAAACTAGGTTCATGTTAAAGATCTCATCGTCATGATCTCAGTAGTGCAAATGATTCGTCAATCCGAGTCTGGATGAGGAAGTTAGAAGCAGTCAAATTTCGGTTGACTTTTGCTGACTTAGCAGGTTAAGGGAGACACAATTTCGCAGAAATCTGGCCACCAGATTCCGAGCGAAATTGTGGCCTCATTAAAATGTCTTCTACGGTCAATTTCTGAATTTTCCAACAAAAGACCAATTTGTTTTAATATAAGGAATTAGAAAAAAAAAAAAAAAAAAATTAAAGTGGTGGCGGGCCATGACCCCCGCCACCCACATCACACCCACCACCCTTTTTTTGTAAACCACATGGTGAATCGGTAACTGCCAGTCCTTATCTATGGGAGACCCAGGGTCAATCCTCGTAGCTGTCACTATAACACCAAGAGTACATCCAACTACCTGCAAGTCGATATACTAAGATCGTATGGTTTTATCAAAGCAAGACTCTCGTGCCACCAAGGTGGAGGTGGGGAATCTGCTTCTCGAGCATCCACCATAGCAGGCCAGTGTACTCAATGAGATTTGAACTACGGTCTCCCAGGCTTCGCCCAAGTAGACTTACCGTCAAACCACACATCACTGTACCATCACACCCACCACCTTATTAATAAGTGTCATGAATTAAGTGAGGCCAGCGGGGATTGAACCTGCCTGGCCCACGTGGGCCGGCCCCCACTGGGCAGCCCCATGAACGAACCAACAAACAAACCACCCAACACTTAAAACATTAATGCGCCATCCAAACAAAACAGCGCGTACTATGGAGGGTATGGGGCGGGCAGCCCAATGCGGACCCAACCCCCCAAAAATCACACATGTGGTTTTTTCAAAAAAACAATAAAGGCTTAAACATGGAGGAGGCGAGGTTTGACCACTCGACCTCCTCCACCAAATTCGCACTTTTAACCATCACACCAAATGGTCCTTTTGTGGATAAATCTACCATGAAGCTTTATAAACCCTTCCTTTTGCCAGTGCACCCAGGCAGATGGAGGAGGAACCAAGAGCGGGCACGGATTTCAAGACAGAGGAGGCAGAATATTCTCTGATGCCCAAAGGTAAAAATTATTTTTGTCGAAACATAGTCAAGTTTACAGTCGTTTTTCATGGTTTTCCACAGGGATCGCAATGGCGAAGTCATATTCACCTTTTGAGTTGCAGATTTCCAGTCAACCCATGGAGTATAATCCTTTAGAAATCTAGGGGGAATCTAAAAGATTCCGTGAGCCCCAGATTCTTAATTTCTTAGAATTCAAAAATTGGACAACCGATTTTGCACTATTCAACACCAAAAATTTGATGGTGCATTCATATTTTTCATTTTCTCATTCTATTCTTCAGCCACTTTTCTAAGTGGAATGCAGGTGTCAGCATTCATGTGCGAGCAGCCATTTCCATGTGATTGATGTCGTGAGATTGATGGCACGAACAACTTCAGCAGTTTGACATCTGCTTCTTCAAATGGCCCTTGGTTGTGAGGTATATGCAGTGTGTTCATGTACTTCTTTTGCTATGCATTGTGCTGCACAGATCCTTATTTGATGTTTGATGTGGGATGTTGTTTTCATAATTGTTTCATGATTCCTGCTTGATGTGACGTGGAATCGTCTATGTGATGTACTTGTTGTCATGATTCGTCATGTTATGTTTTGAGATCCCTTTGTTGTATGTTGATGGGATACTCATGTTGTCGTCATGCATGTTTGCATTGAGATCCCTTTTATGCCATGTTGGCAGGATGCTCATCATGCATGAGTTTGTGTCATACTGATAGGAGTCTTTTGATTGAGAGTTCCTGCAGTGGAACATCTCTTAGAGCCACTCCTGCGTGAGGGAATTTTCCTTATATGATAGCGACATCACCTCTATGTACATCATCACTATTGACAGCACTTGATGCAGTGGCCTACACCATCTTGACACCAAGGCTGATCCGGATTTAAACAGGAACGCAACAAATTACAGAGATAACCATATACAAAAAGATGCAGCGGAAATAATACTTCATTTCATTACTGTAAAATACTGAAATATGCTTACAAACAGAATTGGAAAGAAACCAGCTAGGGCGATGGTAGCTTATCTCTGAGAAGAGATGTGGCGGCTCCATGCCTCTGAACTGTTCCAAACTGTGTTACAATGAGGCTCGAAGGCCTATTTATTGTTGAGAAACAATGGAAAACCCTTCACATCCCGAAACCTAACCCTAGAAGATGAACCGCCAAATTGTGGGCCCCGTTTGGGTAAATTGGTACATCAATTTCCCGGGGTCGTAACTTTGGCATACGATCTCCGTTTGACGCGTACGATAGCTCGTTAGAAAGATCTATCCGAGTACTACCACTTTGGGAGGCAACATCGGTCCATGGACCCATGTTGCCCCAGATTCCCAAAAAAACGTCGTTTAGGGCCTCAAAACGGCTCCAGAAGTTCAGGACCCGAAAAACTGCTAAAAATAGTAAACTGTGCTACAATTTAGGAAACTGAAAAGGCTGAAAGAGACAGTTGTGGGGGTCCAAATGGGATAGGTGGGTGGCCAACAACATCCACCTGGATCATTCCTCCCCCCTTAGGAAGCAATGGTCCCCATTGCGTTGAGTTCCTCCATCTGCTGAACTTGTCCTGCAATCTCTGATGTGTCCAGTAATGGTGGGAAGCATGGTCGACGATGGTCCATATTGAACACTTGGTGCAGGCAAAGGAATGGAGGAATGATGTGCTCCAAAGCATTGTTCCCCACAGCCTTGGTACTGTTGTAAGGACCATGTCGGAGTGGTCTGAGCTTCTGATGTGTTCTGGTAAGGCGTTCTCTCTGCAAATGCAACCAGACTTTGTTGCCCACCTGAAACTTGTGTGGTATCTCTGTGGATGAGGAGAAGTTGTTCCTGTGTTTTGTCATGACCGTATCCCTTTGCTGCTGCTGCTACATGGAGGAACCCTTTGCAGGGGTCATGGAGGTAGAAACGATCTTCCCCTTACTTTGGGAGTGAACCAGACAGATGAATTTCCTGGTCTGTGATATGAGCTTGCTGCCTTTCTTGGTAGTGATCAAAGATGTGGCGGTAGGTGGGGCCACCTCCGTATCCTGTATAATGAATTATTCAAAGAAATAATGACAGCACGAGGCCTTGACTCATACACAGCATGTCGCCTCCACAAGTATGGTTGGCCTAGTAATACATCACAAACATCTAGAGGTGTAACATCACACAATACCTCGTCTATGAAGGGCTTGATGCTGTAGGGAAGGCGACACTGCTGGCGAACTTTGAGATCTCGTCCTTCATGAAGCCACCCGATACTATACGGTTGTGGATGCGGTGTAGTCGGTAGGCCCAACCGCTTCACGACCTCTGCTGAAATGAGGTTCTTTTGGCTGCCACTGTCGACAATGAATTGTAGCGGCGAACCCTTCACCCACATCTGTGAGTGGAAAAGATGCTCCCCTTCCTCTGGATTTTCGGGCTCATCTTTCTGGATCTTGGCAATGGCAACAGTGGCGCTAGGATCCGCATCAATGATCTGCTTCCCTTTGCCATTCCCCTTGTTGAGTTCTGGCTCAGGGTCGGAACATGCATCTGATTCGGAAGCCTTCAACTCGGCCACCAGCGACTGCTTGGTCCGACACTCACTTGTGATATGAGTGGGACTCTTGTGGAACTCACACCACTTTCCTGTGTCCTTCTTCGGCTTCGTGGTGTTGTTCTTTTCTTGCAGCTTCGACGGGTTGTCTTGGGTCACCCCGCCTTGGCTTTGTCCTTTGGGCTTCGGATTTGCAGATCCAAAGTCTCGCTTCATCTGTTTGAACTTTTGCTCAATTTTGACAGCGTATCGGTATGCTGTGCCGAGTGAGGAGATGTTTAAGAACCCCATCTCTTCCTGGATGTATCTGTGCAGGCAGCCACGGTATTTGAGTACCAGATGCAGCTCAGAATCTTTGATACCCAACTGTGTGCGAAGGGTATGAAAAATGTTTGTGAACTCCGGCACATCTTGGTCTCGTCCCTGCCGCAGTGTGGTCCATTTGATGTATTTGTCCTCATAGCTTCCGACAGGATAGTACTGCTCCTTGATGGCATCCTGGAATTCATTCCAAGTGGGTGCGGCTGAAAATAGTGAGCCTGTACTTTCATCCTTCTGCTCGCAGTAGGTTTCCCACCAGTCCTTGACGTGGGGGGCTGCTTTGAGAAGAGCGAAAACAATCTTTTCCTGATTTGAAAATTCATGAACAAAAAAATACCCATCTAGCAGATTTAACCATTTATCTACGGCATCTGCGTCTATTTGACCCTCGAAGATGGGGATTTCAAAATTAACTTGTACCTTAAACGGTGTGGCATTTCCAGAGTCGCTGTTGGAAGTCGATGCGTCGCCTCTGGGTAGCCGCTGAAGGATCTGCACAAAGCTATCCATCATCGCGTTCCTTTGCCGCTCGAGCGCTTCTTCGAGCAAGATTTTGATAGGATCTCCTGCTCCCTCGTCTTTCTTCTCATCCGCCATGGGAGGCCGTCGGGATTTGCGAGGCTGGTCTTGCAAAGGTTCAACCAGTTCAAGCCCTAACTCCTTATATCCCGACCTCGTTGGGGACATGCAAAGAAAAACAGAGAAAAAGCAGACTGCTCTGATACCACTGATCCGGATTTAAACAGGAACGCAACAAATTACAGAGATAACCATATACACAAAGATGCAGCGGAAATAATACTTCATTTCATTACTGTAAAATACTGAAATATGCTTACAAACAGAAATGGAAAGAAACCAGCTAGGGCGATGGTAGCTTATCTCTGAGAAGAGATGTGGCGGCTACATGCCTCTGAACTGTTCCGAACTGTGTTACAATGAGGCTCGAAGGCCTATTTATTGTTGAGAAACAATGGAAAACCCTTCACATCCTGAAACCTAACCCTAGAAGATGAACCGCCAAATTGTGGGCCCCGTTTGGGTAAATTGGTACATCAATTTCTCGGGGCCGTAACTTTGGCATATGATCTACGTTTGACGCGTACGATAGCTCGTTAGAAAGATCTATCCGAGTACTACCAATTTGGGAGGCAACATCGGTCCATGGACCCATGTTGCCCCAGATTCCCAAAAAAACGTCGTTTAGGGCCTCAAAACGGCTCCAGAAGTTCAGGACCCGAAAAACTGCTAAAAATAGTAAACTGTGCTACAATCTAGGAAACTGAAAAGGCTGAAAGAGACAGTTGTGGGGGTCCAAATGGGATAGGTGGGTGGCCACCAACATCCACCTGGATCAGAGGCCCGGAGACGTAGTCTCTCCTGGACGAACTCCATTATCAATGGCTTATGTTTTTATGTTGCTGATGATTGTCATATTCCTCTTCTTTACAACATGCAAATGTATTCATTAATGTTCTTTTAAAAATGCAACTTAACACATCATGAAAGTAAAAGGTCTTGGAAGGGTCCTTTGTCACACCCGGACCTAGACCAATAGCCACTATAAAAATGTTGATGGAAGCGAGGAACATAGTTTTGGAACATTGTCTTAAGAGTATTAGGGGGCTTAGAAAAAATGTGTTTGAAGGAAGTAAGGCGAGATGGAAAGCCTGCAGGGAGGAACTGAGAAATAAGGACCCCTTTTGTTTTCAAAGTTTTGTGCATGCACTTTCTAGAGTACATCAATATGTCGAATGCATCAAGAGAAGTGGGCCTGGTTGGTGTGGGCTTAGATTTAGATTCCCACTTATTTGGCTTCATGTCTACAAGTATCAACATCCATATGAGGTAAATGATAAATTGTGGGAAATCAAGTTAGTTATTTCTTGAGGCCACATATATATTGGTGAAGATATGGCAGGGGCTTATGATATTTCAAAGATCCATTCACAACATGTCAAAAACTTGTTATAGATGTCTACATGATGGCATGCATATGTTTAAGTTGTGTGGGGGGGTGTTGGGATGTAGAATTGGCACCTTTTTACACCTACTTTCCCTAATTTTTCTTATCATTTTGAGTCTCACAACCATACCTCATCACTCTAATAGTCATCATTAACTAAAGTATGTTTCCTTTCTATGTTTCACCCTTAGTATCTAGTTTTTCTTGTAATTTGACATAGAAGCTAACTACTTTAGACAATTTTATCAATAAATTGACAAAGGGTTGTTACAAGGTGTGTGGCTTGTTGAGGTGTTATTATAGGACTATACCTCCCAGTTTTGCCTCGCAAAGAATGGAGAAAATACCTTTTTGACATTGTTGATACACGCAAAACTAATTTTGGACATGTTTTTCTCCTATGTTTAGTAATGAAGATCGATTTGGAAAGTTATATGGTCAGAGCCAGTTTGACCATCGAAGGAGACATTTTTTAATAACGCAGTTGCCTAGTTGAAATAGTTAAGATTCTCATTTGACAAATCATTGTAATATACAAACTTTTATAGCTTGGTTTCAACTAGGTTTAGTTGTTAAAAGGCATTTATTGTATATTCTTGATATAGATCACATGAGAATCGAGAGATTCTCATCATGATCTTGTATTTTGAAAATAGGAATGTATGTTGTAATTATAAAAGAATGTACTCTCTCTCCGTGAGGCACACATAAAAGAAAACATAGGAGGGAGTACCAACACTATAATCATGTACTTAAACTTTTCATTAAAGAAAATATCAACCATTCGTGGCTTCATACCTTTCTTCTAAGTAGCTTGTATGTTGTGTAATTTACCAACCCCTATTAGGAAGGAAGGGCCCTCCTTCTTAGCAGGGATCAATGGTTAGAGAGGTACTATAGCAATGTGTTTATTTCCTTTTAGTTATGGTTCATGTGTGATTTTTTGTTATTTTTACAATCTTGTTCATGCATCAAATAGTTGCAAAATTCTAATCTATGATATTGTGTAACAACATAGGTCCTAGACTGATCCCTGCATCAATGTGGTGTTTGTTTGATTTTTGTTATAGATATTTTGTTTGTTTATTTTGTTGAATGAGTGTTTCAGCAATTGCTTCAGTGTTGATGGTTTCCACGAGTGTTGTTTCTTTGAATTAGAATGATTGTGTGACAATGATTTTATTCTACAGTGTGTGTCTTTCCTTTATGAAAGTGTGAGTGAGAGTTAGAGTGTAATAGTAAGTGTGTTTTGATTGCTAAAAGTGATATTACAATGATTGGTTTGAGGTGCTATGAGTGCTAGTTTGCATTTGTTCCTGCATATACTTTGTATGATAGCCTTGAAAAAAAAAATTACCCATATTGAAAATTATTGTGAGAGTTGAATCAGTTGTTCGGAATTAAAAGGACAGTTGATCCACCCAAAATAGGTTATGGTATTTCATTTCTTGTTACAATTTCAAAAAATATTGTAAAAATTCTTGTTCATATATTGCCATGTGTTGATCAAGTTATCTTGTGGAATATTTAATATATATTTCTCATTTGTCAACATAGTTACTCCTGGATTTTTTCTTACTAATTGTGTGTTGTTGCCATTTAATTGCTGCTATAGATTTATAATTTGTTGCTAATATTGAATATTATTTTGTGTTGTTACATATATTATATTGTGCTATGTAGTTAATAATTGGATTAATTATAATTGGATTGATGGTGGTGTGTGATTGTGATTGATAGATATCATTATCTCCTAGAAGGGAATCATAGTCAACATTCAAATTCTAATCCATGTTGTTCTTTCCCCTATGACTAGGAGTCTGTAAAATATGCATCCAATAGAACATACCTCATGCTTCATTCTTATCATTCATGTTGACCCATACCCTTTTCCTCCCATTGCTTGTAATTTGTTATGGTTGGTTATGCTAAATGCCTCTCAACTCATCCACAACTAGTAGATCATTTACATTCCACTCCATCATTCATCTAACCTTCCAAGGAGACCCACCTTAGGGACCCCATCTTTGTTCTCCTTCACCACTCTAGCCACATAAGGTAGAGTTTCTTGATCGCATGCATGGGCACATGTCTTCTTATATATAATGTATCCATATTATTGTATTCATTAAAATTTAAAAATAACAAAACACCCAAAAAAATGAGGGAAAAATAAAACTTCATACCATCTCACCCAATGGTATCTATTAAACCTAGTAGTAGATCTTGTTACCCTAGGTTGGAGCATCTACGTTGAGTTACCCATGTCTACAATGATTCTATTATCCATAACACATCTTATTTCCTAATAACCATCACTATTTTTCCTTAGAGATGCCTTCGTTATCAATTTATCTATAGTATCCACTTATTCCCAATCCCAGTCTTCTATATATGAATAACATGATTACCTCTCTACATTAGGTCACATTGTGTCTGGTTGATTGTTGATACTACCCCTTTCAACCATCATTTATACTCCAATCAAGGCAAGTTTTGAGCCCCATCCTCATTGGCCAAATATTGTGTATCATGATCGATATCCCAATCCATTGCAATGGGTTATTTGACTTATCCTTTTGATCCCAAGGGACCTCACATTCTTTACTCTTGCAACTTCACTCCCATCGACACCAATCCATGTTATTTTGGGAGTGTTTGTAACTTGATTCCCATTTCCAATATTGATGGTGAGCCCTGGACTAAATAGAGAGAGTCATTATCTCTCTAATTAAATATGTCCCCTGGTGTTTGACATCTAATCATTATCACATTGGGGTGGGTTGTACATTGTGGTGGTTACAGTATTATAGTTCCACTTGAAGACCCCTAGGCTTGTATGGCTATCAATTCCCTAAAGTGGGTGATCTCTTCAAATAGCTTCCTAAAATTTCTTAGGCCCCTCCTAGTGAGTAGTCATTTATTGTTACTTGCACTTTGTGGACGACTCATGTTTCCACACAAAGGATTTTTCATTTTTCATTTTCATTTTCACAAACATGTACACTCGTACAAAAAAAAATGATGTATTTCAATTATACAAAAGCTCATAAACTCACACATCAAGGAATAACTATTATCACTTCAGTTTTTCTTAGAAGAGATATTTGGTTCATCTTTTAAGAGTATCATCAGTTGGAAAGAGTAAAACATAGTAATGCTAACTAATGGCTACTTAAAATCATATAAAAGAGCAGGTAGAAAAACTTTGAAAGTGGGTTTTTATACACTTGTGTTCCTACCTTCACTAAAACCCATAAGACTTGTGTCAAAGATTCTTCAAAATCCCTGCAACTCTATCTACATGAATAAGCACAACCTATTTGATGCATTTAAGGTTGCAGGACTAACTCAAGTGGCTCTAGGTTGATGTATAAGAGAAATTCAAACTCTCATCCCATTAACAAAGAGTACTTTGGCCTCCCAATGTCCCTCTCACATTGTAGCTAGTTCTTCATGAGGTTAAAAATGTCTCTATGAATGAAGGTTATATTGGAGGAATATGATTCGAGATCATCCATCTTTCTCTCTCATTCTACCATTCATCGCCCTTATTAATGTTTATGTTATTTTCTTAAATAACAAATACTTATTCAATCACCATTGTTAGAGAGGACTTTTATGAAGAAAAAGAACCCATCACAAGGAGGGAGCTAAAGCTCATTGTAATCCAAACATTGTCCCCGGGTGTTGTTACTCATATATGCTTTTCCATTGTACTGATATATGATGTTTTTGTTTCCCTCCAATTTGTTGTGTTTAAATGGAATTCGTGTGGTTAACTTTGCAATTTAGTTTCATGGATGCTTTCTTGCTTTATTTTTTTAAGTAATACTCCTATGCTTGTCGCAGAACTAACAATTTCCCTTTATTTAGCTTATATACAAAAGAATTCCTCCTATGTCGGAAATACTGAGAGGGAGTTTAATCAACATTTCCCTTCTTTTACACAATTGCTTATTTTATCCTTTTAAATATTCAGAACATCAAACGAACATGAAACATAACCACATCAGTACACAAGAGATTTTGCTCAACAAGCTTGGTTATATATGGCTTAAATACAATTTACCAGATGAACTGGAATGAAGTACAAGACTCCCCAAGGAGTTTACCAGCAAGGATGAAAGGAAGAAAATTCTCTCTCAATGAGTTTGGGCTCTCCTACTATGGATGATAACCCAGCTACAATCTACTCCACAAGTTGTTGCCTTTGTTGTTGACATTCCATAATACCTACTGCAATTGTTGCTCCAATTCTCTTCACTATTGTCACACTACACATGCTTCCATTCCTATTGTACTTCACTACTACACTCTCACTGCCACTATTTCCACTATCTGTTGTTGCCTCTACTACACTATTGTTCATTGTTTCTAATGTTGTTCTACCATCTGTTACTTCCATTGACCGATGATGCCTTTGTTGCACTATTGTTCACTACTTCTACTATTACACTATTATCCACTAGTGTGACTATCTATCATCTCATCATCATAGAAACAATTCATATGCCAAGTGCACTACCACATCTAAGTTATAGATCAAGATCATTATCTCATATTAAGAACACAATCATATACAAACTTTGCATACATAGAGAAAAAAATATCTAAGATCACAACAATGTGACTATCATATTAATTATTGTCTCATTGTCATAAATATCACTATAGGTTACTACTGACATCAAGAATACTTGAAGGTCATTGTTGTGGAAACGTTTCCATACATCATAGTGTCATCAAAATCATTGTTATACAATAAGGTTACTATCAAAGTCATCCATTTAACATAGTTATACATCAAGATCACTAATGTGCAACAAGGTCACTGACATATAGATCATAATCATGCCTCCAAGACACTATCACATAGGTCACGGTATCATTGTCTTGTAGATCACTTCCTCACAGTATCACTATCATATAGGTTATTGTCAACAAGCCTACTATTTCACTATCAACACACTCATTGTTTCACTGTCAACAAGGTCAGTGTTTCACTGCCAACAAGGTCATTGTTTCACTGACACATAGACCATTGTAATCACTATTATATCTAGGTCATTATTATACATCTAAGTCATTGTTATCATGATCATTGTCTTTCATCAAGGTTATTGTCACAGTCATATACATCAAATTCATTGTGTTATTTCAAAAGGTTACAGTCATATCAAACATCAACACAAACAATGTTGTTGCACTTCCTTAACCAAATACAAACTTATACAGTAACAAATGTGGGAGAAACGCTACAACTTTGTTCTCTCATTATAAGGTTTGTCAATGTCATATGTATAATATTTATTGCAATACTTCTATATCACTATCTTCAAGAATTACTAACATGTATCATGGGTTATACAACAAATAGCATGCCACAGGATAATAATTCATTACAGAGAATGAGCCATAGAAATAGGGTGAACCACAGTATAGAACCATTACAATGTGTGAAGAGGACAATGAGTAGGATATCCTTCAAATTTATAGTAGCTTCATGATAGAAATAATGAGCATGTAAATAGTCAACAGGTGTATTCCCTAAAGGGCTAAAATTTCAAAGAACAATCCATGGACATTAATGATATGTAAGGGTCACAGACACAATGAATTCAAAGAGGATGGGTCAATTAGGCAAGAGGTAGTTATAGCCAATGAGGTTAAATGGAATTCTTCAAAATTAGCCTTCAAGGAAAGAAAATTCACAATAGCAACATGATATGTGTACAAGTGTAACACCATACTCCCACATTTACCTAAGTTAACGGTCCGCTAGGGTAAACATGTGACGAGAGGCTACTATGATGTGATTCAACTCCCCATGTACAGTTAAGGAAGTGGAACCGACAAAACCAAACCATTATGGCCTTCCACACATGCTACAGAACCTCCAGGAACCCACCAACCTTTCTAGGTGATCAACCCCTAAAACAACTTGACATTTCACTAACTTGGACCCCCAACCACTCTCATGAAAATCCATGGATGTGAATAATGCCTTCCATTCACTCCCACATCAAGGGCATGCCAGCCACTGTGCACTTTTTCAGCTAGTTTTGAGCCAGCGACCCCGGATTCTGTGTCCCTTTTTTAGGGCCAAGGTTCAGGCCATTGCCTAAAACTTCATGAAACTTTCAGAAATGATAAATATAAATGGAAAAAAGGTACTAATGCAAACACTTGATCAATGACTTGACTAGACCCATACTAGCCATGACAGGAATTTCGTCAAACATGTCACAAATATGCAAACTACAGGTCATAACAACATATTTGAGCATAAGGGTCTCATACCTATCTGAGATTAATAAATAAGAAGTGATACCTTATAATAATAGCTGCATTATCATCTATTAGGTAATATATTCATTTTTCATCTAGTTTCAATCCAAAAAATTATGATATCCATACATCATGTTTGTCATAAAACATACTCATAACCAGCATATAACCAACATAATAACAAGGATATAACAGCCATAAAAACCACATATGAAAAAGTATGCTTATCCATCAATAAAAGAGAAAAGAAGCTCTTATTAACATATGCAAAATGCAACTAGGTCTAGGACTTACACATACCACCCGACCATAGATTGGCTTAACCAAATATTTCTTTCAGCCAATCACCCCTGTGCCATATTCCAAGCATGAATTTGGGATCTCATGAAACAAATCAAGAAAAAACAAATCAGGGCTTCCAGTGGCCAAACCACCTCAACCCTAAACCATTGGTTCCACCTCACGATCAGACATCACTAAAAATAACCAGATTGGTCTCTACCCAAGTTGTCCAGGGCTCCAGGGTGTTTGTTCCAACCAGGGCTTCCAAGACTAGTAACTCAACCCACAGTTGTTGTTGGGTTTCCAAAGCATTTGTCCAACCAGAGCTTCTAAGACTAGTAACTCAACCCAAACCGTTACAGGGATTCCATAGTGTTTTTCCAACCAAGGCTTTTAGGATTAGTAACTCAACCCAAACTGTTACAGGGCTGCCAGAGCGTTTGTCCAACCAAGGCTTCCAGGAACTAGTAAGTCAACCCACAACTATAAGGAACATGAGAACCAACCAGGAAATAAAATGAAAGACACCCACAACGCCTTAGTTATCTAGGAAATGGCAAGGCTAGGAAAAACCACCGTCAATCCAGACATTCCTCCATGCCAATGACAAATCATAACCAAGAAACCACATGCATGTGCCATGCATGCCAAAACTAGCAAGGAAATCATACATGCAACTTGGTACCTACAAGAAAAACTCGTTATAGTTGTTGACTCGGTGTCCTCTTGCGCTTTCATGCTCTTCCTTTTCCTTCTTGCTCCAAAATCCCAAGTATTCCATACTCCTCCCAAAGTGCTCCAAGAAACTTTGTGTCCAAGAGTATGAGAGAGAGAGCAGAATAGAGAGCTCCAAGCTAAAACTGACAAAGTTAACATTGAAAAAAACCATGAACTGGTCCTCATAAGCCTTTTTATCATCAAGACCTCTATTTTCTTTATTTTCCTTACTTTTTCTTCAATTTCCCCCTCACATGCAACCTGTGACCTTTCACCTTCCTTTTCTCCTAATTTCCATTATTTTCATAAATAAAATGTCAAATAATGCCTCTTTCCTTTCCAAAGCCTTTGTCATTTCCTTTTCTAATTTCCATAGTCATTAATTAATCATAAGTGATCCCGATCACTAACTTTTTTCCCAACATTCAACTTGGAATATGTGTCCCATGACCTTGGTCTTATATTTTTTACATGGAAATTCAACCAAGGTTGTTACAAAACCCTCCCCCTTGGGGGAACACTGTCCTCGATGTTCAATGACACCTATAAACCAGCAAACTACTAAAAATGAAACATACTACCTATGGAGCTTTATAACACAGCTCATTGCAGTATTTACAATGACATCCTACTGAAAAATAACAACATACTGCTTACTGGAGCTTTATAACACATCTCATTATGGTATTTACAATAACAACCACATATACACTAATGCACATTTGCTTCAACCAACAAATAATCATATTGCCTATGGAGATTTATAAATCTAGCTCGATATAGTATTTACAATAACATGCACATATATACATATGCACATTTTCTCAACCAGCAAATAAAAGGATATGATTCTTGCATCAATCAACAAGGGAATCTAGAGGCTCACACCTCCACCCTCAAAAGTAGTACCAAGATTCACCTCCTTCCCAGGAAGTCCAAAATTCACTTCCAAAGTCAAAACTACATCCAATTTCCAGTGCTACAAGCCAACCCTACTTGTCCTCTCAATGAACAGTTAATGGCTCATTGTTCCAGGGCCCACTCCCAATGTGCATTTGATTCCATCTGGAAATGCTAATTACCAAATTCAATGTATTCCCTGACCTTCCCTTCTTTGCTACACAGTCCCTCGAGTAATACAGTCATCCCCTTTTGTGTAATCACACACCTTCCAAGTTCTGTGGGCATCCCCTTCTCTACTACACAGTCCCTCTTGCGACCCCTCCCTTGGCAAGGTTTCCTCGCATCGGAAGGTCTAAAAACGAAGGCATATCCCTGCCTCAAAACCATCATATTGGTCATATCATGCTCATGGAAATCAATGGACATGATTGGGTACCAGCATCCCACAATGGCCTTGCTCCTGAAGTGCTTTACTAGCATATTGTTGCCTCTTCCATTTCCTTTCACTAACACTGCTAATTCTTGCAATCAATTTCATCCACCCAACCAGTCATTTTCGTGCTTTCATGTACCAAGCACATAGCTTCCATTAGATTTAAAATAAATTCAAATAAATCAAAATGATACCTCATTGGTGGCTCGTCAATAAGGTACACTTGCACTTATGTTCACTTCATATCACAACAAGCCAAACCAGTTCTTGACCAAATCATCATGTATAAACATATCACATCTAGTTAGAACAAAACAACAACCATCATAGATCAAAATCATGAATCACATGCAATCATCATAAACTAGAATCATAGATCACATGTAACCATCATAAATCAAAATCATAGATCACATGCATAATAAAACTAAAATAAAATATTGATACTTATCCTTTAATCGGTCCTTTGCTTCTACCTTTGTCCTTGTCCTTTTTGTACACACACCCAGCAAGTACCCAGTGCCTTTTCTTTTTTTCATTCACGTACAACACACAGTGTACATCACAACACATATGTCCACACACAGCATATGACACCACACAATACATACACCTACACCTGATATATGTATATTTTGCCTGTAGATTCGACAAATTATGTGATATGCTAAAACACAAGACAAGAATCTACTCTACTCCTCAGCAAAAACCAAAATTGATCGATAAAAATAATAAGCAGAAAAGGAAGAATTTCAATCGCACATAACACAATATTTTTCTAGGAAAAGAAATTTCTCAAAACCTCGGCTATCTATATTGCATTAACCATAATATCTGAGAAGAAAATACAATGCTTGTTCAACCCAAACAATTCTTGCACAAGTACAATATACATCTCTACCTCACAAACCAACTCAAGCCAACACTTAGCCAATTATGTTTCCTTCCAAGCCCCTACTTCCTTGCACAATTCCTGAGAGAATTAGCCCATATTTAATTGGTAAATTCTCTTTCCATAACTACGTAATCCATAATAGGCCCTCAACTTATTGCATGCACCATCTGTACAACTCGGAAAATTATACAACTAATAGTACATTGTCCTTGAACTCTAATCTCAACTAGGTCTTCCTATGAACTAACATGCATGAGTTATTTATGATTGAACCTTCAATTACCTGGTAGAGCAGTGAAGTTGCACTGGTGCCCGTCCCCACTACTAGAACTCCTACTAGTTCCTCCAATAGTTGGAACTAGTTTAACTGACTATAACTCAGTTAGACTGAGTTAATTAATTACAACTCAAAAGAACTCAACTTGGGCCCCTAAAATTTAGGGATCACTCTACATGACTCTAGATATACTTCCAACTCAAGTTTCCTAAGCCAACTAAGTCAAATTAACTTAGTTAACTATTACAAGTTGCTCTGAGAATAGAATTTTGATTTAATTCCTAATTTAATTCAAGGACAAATTAAATTAGGATTTCTTGTTGCTATTTTTAACACTCCCTCTCAACAAGAAAGGGATTATCTTCTTACCTGATCCTGCCTCTATGAAACTCTAATTTGCATCTTAACAAAGCCTTTGTCAAAATATCTACATCCTACTCCTCTGTGGGAATGTACTCCAACAACATAATTCTCCTCTGCACACAATCTTGAAGATGATGATACTAGATATCAATATGCTTGAACCGATCATGAAAATTTGGATTCTTAGAGAGTTTGATACAACTCTGATTGTCACAGTAAATCACAGTTGGATCCATTTGCTGACCAAACAAACCAACAAGAATCTTCCTCATCCAGATAGTCTCACAAGTTGCTTGACTAGAAGTCATGTACTTTTCTTCTGCTGAACTGAGTGCAACTAACTTATGTTTCTTGTTGTACCAAGAAACAGTTGTTGACCCAATACTAAAGATCCCACCTGATGTGCTCTTCCTATTGGATGGACTCTCTGCCCAATATGCATCGGTGAAGCCTTGAAGTTTCACTCCATTTGTTCATTTATACCAAAGACCATACTGAGTAGTGCCTCTGAGGTATCTCAACACATGTTTGGCTACCTTCCAATACAACTTGGTTGGATTAACCACTGCTTGACTAAGATGGTTAATTGCATAACACATGTTCGGTTGTGTGTTCACCAAATACATGAGTGAACCCACAAGCTACTTGTAAATAGTAGCCTCCACTACTTCACCGGAAGTAACATCCTCCTTCCTCCAGTTACTAGTTAAAGGATTCTCCATGGGTTTACTCCTCTCCATGTGGAACTTCTTCAATATCTCATTAGCATACTTTCCCTAAGAGATAAATTGTTCCTCATCTCCTTGCCATACTATCATCCCCATAAAGTAGTGCATGAGCCCCAAGTCCTTCATTTTGAACTCTCTTGCAAGATCCTCTTTGCAAGACTTGATTAGCTTATCATCACCTCTCAGAATCAAATCGTTGACATATAAAACAATAATCAACAATTTACCTTCAACCACAATATGGTAAAGGTTCCCATCTGCTTCACTTTTGGTGAAGCCCAACCCGGTGAAAAATCTATCGATCATGGTGTACCAAGCAACAGGTACTTATTTCAGTCCATACATCGCTCACTTGAGTCTGCATACATGCGAATCTCTGTTGAAGATCTCAAATCCTTAAGGATGATCAATATACACCTCTTCCTCAATCATGTTGTTGAGGAATGTTTTCTTTACATCCATCTGATGTATCTTCCATCTCATCTGTGTTGACAGTGTTAGAATGGATCTAATTGATAAGTACCTTTCTACATGAGAAAAAGTCTCATCTAATCAATCCCCTCCACCTGAGAAAACCCTATGGCCATAAACATGGCCTTGTGTTTCTCCACACTACCATTTGTTGCTTGCTTTACCTTGTAAATCCATATGGAACTCACCACTAATTTGTCTATCGGTCTTGGGACCACATCCCAAACACTATTCCTAACAATGGAGTCATACTCCTCAACCATGACATCAACCAAAACTAGTTGTTGCACTGCTTCCTCAAAAGAGGATGGCTCAATCTCTACACATCCACTCATCAAATCCATGTAGCTAGTGTACCTCTCTGGTGACCTTCTTTGCATGCATTGTGATGTGGGTTCTCCCACATTCTCTCTAGCATCATGCAATAACCTATCAGCCTCTTTGGTGCGCTTTCTCCCATCTTTGGAAGACTCTGCATGAGTGCATGTCTCCACTCTCTACTCTACAACATCCTCAAGTTCCTCCTTTGGAGCTAAAATCTCCTCAACCGCATGTAGTTGAAGCTCCCTCTCAAGGGAACATCTCATGGCCTTCTCTTCATTGAATTTTACATCTTTGTGAACCATTTTCATCTTTTTGGTTGGTAGGTACACCTGATAGTTGTGAGGCATATCAGTGTACCCCACAAATATTCCCAACTATGTTGTTAGCTCAAGATTTTTCAGTTCATATTTGGTTACATGGCAGTAGACTGATGAACCAAAAATCCTGAAGTGTGCCACATCTGGTTTCTTCCTTGAAAAAGCCTCTTCTGGTGTACTCATCCCGAGAATTCGATGAGGGCTTATGTTTTGCAAATAAACAGCTGTGTTGCATGCTTCAACCCACAAGTGTAATGGTAGGCCCTAATCATGCAACATTGTCTGTGTCACTCCCATAATACTCTTGTTCTTCCTTTCAGCCACCCCATTCTGTTGTGGGTTATGAGGTGTTATCAACTCCCTTTGAATTCTTTCTAATGCACAGAAGTTTTTGAACTCATTCGACACATACTCTCCATCGTTATCACTCATGAGAGATTTAACTTTCCTATCAGTGTCTTTCTCGACAAGTGCTTTAAATTCATAAAACTTAGCAAAAGTCTTATCTTTCTTCTGCATGAAGAAGATCCAACACTTATGAGAAAAATCATAAAAAAATGTCACATAATACCTGTGCTTGGTTGTGGATGTTGTCAAGAACGATCCACACACATTTGAGTGAACTCGATCGAGGATAACATGTGCTCGAATGTCTTTGTCATGAAAGGAATCTTTGGTGTACTTTCCCAATGTACACCCTTTGCATGTGTCTACCTGCTCTAGTGTACCCTTGGGAAGACCAATAGAAATTTGATGCATGATCTTCAGAGTTACATGATGCAAGTGACCAAATCTCTTGTGCCACAACTCACCGATGTCTCGGCTCTACACCTTCTTTTCTTTAGTGCTCAAGGCAGCACAATCTTCTACCTCCAACTTGTAGAGGTTCTTCACTCAAACCCCTATCCTCTTCACCTATCTTGTGGCTATGTGATGAAGGAACGCCTTCCCCTTACTAAATATCACATCATACCCTCTATCCTCCAATATGGTAATAGATACCAAGTTCATCTTCAAACCAAGACCATACATAACATCTCACAAAGTGAGGGGATAACTTGACTCCCTCTGAAAGGTAACTGTACCGATGCTGATAGAGTTATACCTCCCATCATCACCCATCTCGATATGCATCTAGAGATCCTTCTCCTCCAAGTTACTGAAGAGCTCTTTTTTACTAGTCATGTGGAAAGAATCGCCATTGTATAGGTACCACACACTACCCATCATCAATGACACCAGACAAGCGATGAGGGTAAAGTTCATTTCAAACTGTGAAACAAGAGCTTCACCTATCACTCCTCTTGAGGGCTTCTTATCGTCCTTCTTGAACAGACACTTTATGGTAAAGTGTCCCAGCTCGTGATAGTGAAAGCATTTTACTTTCGACATGTCCTTCTTCTTACTACCCTGACAAGAATCTAATCTGGAATTGGATGACTTTCCCTTCCCTTTCTTTGCCTTACCCGCTAAGGCACAATTCTCCTCATCAGCATGCTTTGATGAGGATCCATCTCTGGTGTTCCACCGAATCTCTTCCTGTACCAAGTCAAACTACACCACTCCCACTCTGGTAGCTTATCCCTTCCATTAACTGAGTCCTGGTAACTGTGCTAACTTTTGGGAAGTCCTAGAAGTGCTAGGCTCACCAAATCATCTTCAACAATAGTAATCCCTACACTTTCAATCTCATCCTGACATTGGGTGAACTTGGTCAAGTGCCAGCTTCTTGTGGTCACTGTTATTTTGAAATAGTTCTATCAATGCCTTATACATTGCAAATGGAGTATCCTTACCATGGAGATTTGAGACAATGTGATCTCGAACTCTTTCTAGGATAATCATTCTCACTTTTGCCACACACTTTCTCCATTCAGCCAGATCTTTAGCATCAGATGGTGGAGGCTTCGGAATATCATGATCTGTGAATTCCTTGAGCCCATTGTCTTCCAACACTGCCTCCATCTTGTCCTTCCAAGCTATGTAGTTCAAGCCACCCTCTAAGGCATACTCAAGTCTCAAATCGTAGAATGACATATTGCGGACTTTGAAGTATGAACTTGCAAATTCTATTTCACCTGCACAACAAACTCGAATTCTCCTCTTCTATATTGTCTTCATCTTCGATACCATGTAGATTTTTACTATAGATTCAACAACTTATGTGATATGTTAAAACATAAGACAAGAATCTACTCTACTCTTCAACGAAAACCAAAATTGATCGATGAAAACAATAAGCAAAAAAGGAATAATTTCAATTACACATAACACAATATTTTTCTGGGGAAAGCAACTACTTAAAACCCTGACTATCTATATTGCATTAACCAGGAGACCTGAGAAGAAAATACAATGCTTGTTCAACCCGAACAATTCCTGCACAAGTAAAAGATATCTCTCTGCCTCACAAACTAGCTCAAGCCAACACTTAGCCAATTCTGCTACCTACCAAGCCCCTACTTCCTTGCGCAATTATTGAGAGAATTAGCCCATATTTAATTGGGAAATTCTCTCTCCATGACTATGTAATACATCATAGGCCCTCAACTGATTGCATGCACCATCTGTACAACTCGGAAAATTATACAACTGATAGTACATTGTCCCTAAACTCTAATCTCAACTGGGTCTTCCTCTGAACTGACATGCATGAGTTATTTATGAGTGAATCTTTAGTTAACTGGTGGAGCAGTGAAGTTGCACTGGTGCCCATCCCCACTACCAGGCCTCCTACTAGTTCCAACTGTTGGAACTAGTTTAACTGATTATAACTCAGTTAGACTGAGTTAATTAATTACAATTCAAAAGAACTCAACCTGGGCCCCTAAAATTTAGGGATCACTCTACATGACTCTATATAGACTTCCAACTCGAATTTGTTAAGCCAACTAAGTCAAATTAACTTAGTTAACTATTACAAGTTGCTATGAGAATAAAATTTTGATTTAATTCCTAATTTAATTCAAGGGAAAATTAAATTAGGATTTCTTGTTGCTATTTTTAATAATATACATCACGACATGTACACCTACACCCAATTTACAACACAATACACATACATACACATAGTACAACACAATGAATACACATGTCACGACACCACGACTACACAATGCACATACATAGTACTGCATGTACACAACCCAACATGTACGACATGCACACAATACCACGTGTACATCAGTACAACATGTACATAGTACCACATGTACACAGCACATCCTGCACAATGTGTACACAACATCACATGTACACGACACCACCTACACATTGTGTTCACAGCGCCACATGTACACAACACCTCCTGCACTAACACCACATGTACAACATGTACACAACACCACATGCACTCAACACCACTTATACAATCATGCACACAACACCATATGTACAAACACCACATGTACAACATGCACACAACACCATATGTACATAGTATTTCATATGCAACATGTACATAGCGCCATATGTACACAGCACCACATTTCCAACATGCGCATAGCACCATATGCACACAACATTGCATATCCAACATGCGCACAGTACGATATGTACACATCACCGCATATCCAACATGTACGTAGCACCATCTATACCCGACACTACATATGCAAAATACACACAACACCATATATACAACAGGCACACAACATCATATGTACACAATACTACATATGCTACATGTACAGAACACCAGTACTTCACATCATAAGACCACACTATCCTTACCAGGAAACCTTGCTTCTAGTGGTTTTCCACCATCCATGCTTGCCCCAACATGCCACAAATCACACTGCTTTCATCTCGCTTATGTATCCCTCATCATTACCTATCATAACATAGAAATAGTATAATCACATAATATCAATTCATATCCACATGATACTGACCTCATAGATTTGTCAGGGCTACTCTTCCCACTTGATTCCTCATAAGACTAGGAACCTCTTCATGTCATTCACCTACATAAGAAATCATTCCTCCACAAGAATGACCCTTAACAACTCTATCAGACAGTGAAATAAATACATACACATAACATACATACATATAAACATTAGCATAAAACAATCATGATCCATGACAACCTTGTCAGACACAACATACATACATACATACATGTATACATATATAGACATCAGCACAATCATGATCACAACATAATTACCATATATCATAAGGTCAAGGTTAATAGAACTCCCTTTATCCATGCACAACATGCACAACATTAAGAACAACAATTCCCAACATAGTCAAGGCATCTAACACCTCAAATCCATTTACTCTACCTTTCATGTTACCTTTCTCATGACTCTCCTGCCACCATTCATTCACCTCAATGGACCCAACCAATCCAACTGACTGTCATACTCTTGCATTTAACTTCCCTTACTCATGCACTGAGCTTCATTCGGGTCTTACATTATATGTTAGGTTCCATTCAGCTCTCCCTGAGCTCCATTAACTTTCCTCTTTCCCAAACCAATTCCCAAGACTATCAAAACATAAAAGGAAAGAATAAAATCAAACAACAAGAAGAAAACCCTGGAAAACCAATAACAATATGACACCACAAACAAAGTGGCATGATCATGCACTAGACATAAACAAAACTGCAAATCAAGCACAAACAAATCACACAACATTGAAAGGCACAACTCTAGAAATAAACACTAGGACTCAATCCCTGTGGTTCCCAGTGCTTCCAAAAGAAAGCTCAACCTGAGCCTTCTTTAAGATTTCAAGGCAGTCTCTTTGCCATGTTATTCCCTATATCATACTACCATAAACACAAAACTGTCAGTGTATAAACAAATATAACAATATACAAGTTATCTTACCTTGTTGTGCCAATCACATTGCCTTATAATTGAGCACACATGTCAGCCACATGTTCCAAATATCAAGACAACATATCTATTAATTTGAAATCAGCATTTACCAATACTAACAAACATATCATAATCAAATCACAATCATCAGTCATAATACTACAACTAGCACCCACTTACACTTAAGTACATATCAATTGTTCTCAGCACATATGTGTTAGTGCAACCATCTCAAAACAAGATCATTCCTTCATGAAATCTTATAGATACAAACTCATATCATGCAACTAGTCAAACATTCAAACAACATATAGACAACATAATCAAGCATTCAAGCACCAAGTAGACCACATAAGAAAACGCATACCTTAATATATCTCAGGGGAGGTTATCTTGTCTGCACAATCAATCTAGATTAGCATGATATAAATTCACAACATATCAACTCAAACATAAATAAGGTCATGATGTCCATAACAATAACTAGCTAACATGTTCACATCATAAACTCATAAGCAATTGTCATTCATGCATAACAATCACATATGCACAGTCAGTCTAGATTAGTACAACACAATATCACAAATAGGTCGAATCATACCTAAATTCTAAAGCCCTAGCCATCTGCATAGGCCAATCCAAATTAGCATGATACATATAGCATCAAGATCTTAAAGGCAATGAACATAATCATCATGTGTATAACTGCAATGTATATAAAAAAAAGTCGCTACCACTCGTGACTATCCAACACATGTACATATGACCATATTAAACAACTAACATATGTCATGCATGTAACCAAAACAATAATAGAATAACAAGCATGTACATAACCCTAATGCTTATAACAATCATTAATCAACATACCTGCATACCCACCATACAAACCTTGTATGATGATCTACTCTTACCCTGACGTTCACTGTTGCAACCTCACTCTAATAATTTGCATCTCCTGCTCTATCTAAGCCAACATATCAGCATCACATACCAACAACATCATGATGACACCAACTACATAATGGCCACCACAATGCATACCTGACCTATCATGCATGCATAACCATAACCACGACAATGCATGGATAACAACATATAGACACTAAAATGCATAACAAATGCATATAAAACTAACATGCATTCATGACAAGCACATCCCAACATCAACATCATCAATTCCTACATGGTTACACAACTGTAACAATGACTACCACCATGCATACATAACAAGCACATAGATGACTAACATGCATGCATGACAATCACATTCTTCTCATCCAGCTCAAGGGGTGAACCATGCTCTGATACCACTATGTGGTATCAGATATCACACAAGGAGAACAGAAACTAGACACCACCCAAAGAGAACAAAACCATGCTTTGATACCACTCTATGGTATCATATATCACACAAGGAGAATGGAAACCAAACACCACCCAAAGAGAACAAAACCATGCGTTCATACCACTTTGTAACACCCTCCTCCCACATTTACCCAAGTTAACTGGTATGTTAGGGTAAACATGTGACTAGAGGCTCCTATGATGTGATTCAACTCCCCATGTATAGTTAAGGAAGTGGGACCTACAAAATCAAATCATTCTGACCTTCCACACATGCTACAGAACCTCTAGGAGCCAACCAATTTTTCCAAGTGATCAACCCCTGAAATAACTTAACATTTCACTAACTTGGACCCCCAGTCACTCCCATGACAATCCATGCATGTGAATAAGGCCTTCCATTCTCTCAGGGCATGCTAGCGACTTTGGACTTTTTCAGCTAGTTTTGAGCGAGCGACCCCAGATTTTGTGCCACTCTTTCAGGGCCAGGGCTCAGGCCACTGCCCAAAACTTCATGAAACTTTCAGAAATGATAAATAACAATGTAACAAAGGTACTAATGCAAACACTTTATCAATGACTTGATTGGACCCCTATTATCCATGACAGTCATTTCATCAAACATGTCATGAATATGCAAACTACATGTCATAACAACAAATATGAGCATAGGGGTCTAATACTTATCTGAGATTCGTAAAGAAGCATTGATGCCTTATCACAATAGCTGCATTATAATCCATTAGGTCATATATTCATTATTCATTCAGTTGCAAATTAAAACGTGATGAGAACCATACATCAAGTCTATCGTAAAACATACTCATAACCAACAAAAATAACAAGGATATAACAGCCATAAAAACCACATATGAACAAGTATGTTTACCCATAAATGCAAGAGGAAAGAAACTCTTATTAACATATGCAAAATGCAACCATTTCTGGGACTTCCACATACCGCCTGACCATAGATTGGTTGAACCAAATCTTTCTTTCATCCAATCACCCCCATGCCATATTCCAAGCATGAATATGGGATCTCATGAAACAACTCAAACAAAACTAAACTAGGGCTTCCAGAGGCAAAACCACCTCAACCCTTAACTAGTGATTCCACCTTATGATCGAACATCACTAACCATCATTAGATTGGTCTCTACCCAAGCTTTCCAGGGCTCCAGATCATTTGTTCCAACCAGGGTTTCCAGGACTAGTAACTCAACCCATAGTTTTTGTTGGGCTTCCAAAGTGTTTGTCCAACTAGGGCTTCTAGAACTAGTAACCCAACCCACCAAGGGCTTCCAAAGAATTTTTCCAACCAAGGCTTCTAGGACTAGTAACTCAACCCAAACTGTTATAGGGCTTCCAAAGCGTTTCTCCAACTAAGGTTTCCAAGAACTAGTAACTCAACCCACGTCCATAAGGAACATGAGAACCAACCAAAAAATAAAATGAAAGACACCCAAAACATCATGGCTATCCATGAAATGGAAAGGCTAGGAAAATCCACCATCAATCCAGGCATTCCTCCATGCCAATGATAGATCATAACCAAGAAACCACTTGCATGCCAAAACTAGCAAGGAAATCATACATGCAACTCGGTACCTGCAAGAAAAACCTGTTGTAGTCGTTGATCATGATGTTCTCTTGCGCTTTACTTCTCTTCCTTTTCCTTATTGCTCCAAAATCCCAAGTATGCCACACTCCTCCTAGAGTGCTCCAAGAAACTCTAAGTTTCCAAGAGTATGAGAGAGAGAGAGTAGAATAGAGAGCTCCAAGTTAAAACTAACAAAAGTTAACACTGACAAAAGCCATGAACTTATCCTCATAATCCTTTTTATCATTGAGGCCTCTATTTTCTTCATTTTCCTTAATTTTCCTTCAATTTCCTCCTCACGTGAAACCTGTGACCTTTCACCTTCCTTTTCTCCTAATTTCCATTATTTTCATAAATAAAATGCCAAACAATGCCTCTTGCCTTTCCAAATCCTTTGCCATTGCCTTTGCCAATTTCCATAGCCATTAATTAATCACAATTGATCCCCATCACTATGTTTTTGCCCAACATTCAACTTGGAATATGTGTCCCATGACCTTGGTCTTATATTTTTTACATGGAAATTCAACCAAGGTTGTTACAACAAGCAACAAAGGTCACATAAAGGTTACACTATCTCTTTCTTGTGCTCAGATCTTTCAAACAAATAAACACCTAAAAAAACATTAGAACCCAATGAATCCCATACTCCCAATGCTTCCAAAAATTCTATCACAAGATTGTAGAGGATATACCATGCTTTATCTTCAATGATAAATAAAGGCTACATACAAGTGATGTGAGGTTACTTCTTTTGACGTGCATGAAGACTACTTCAAATCACAATATTCAAAACCCTTCCATGTATCGATCTGTCAAATGAATGATAATGGAATTCTCAGTAGGGTTGCCTCAGAACAAACTTCACAATAATGATTCTTGATTTGAGACAACCTGCATCACCTATAAAACATGACAAAAAGATCCAACGAATCCCAAGCATGAACATACAAGCCCAAAACTCTTCAAGACATCTGACCTCCTTAGTTTTGTTCAACCCAGCAAAAGACAAAGAGAAGGAACCCTAACCACAAATGATGAAGAGCAAATTTCATCTTGTCATTTTGAAAGGAGAATGAATGTGATTATATAAATTTTGGATGGATGTTAATAATTAGCCAACTTCTAATTTTAGGAGGTAAAAGAAATTCATTTGAAATTTTAAATTTCAAATGTTATTTGGAGACAATATTTCCTTTTCATAAGAATTTGAATTTTAACTTTGAAACTTTAGTATTAAATTTCCTCCTATATAGAGTTGTCCTCATTTTTCTTAATTAAGTGTGACATAGCTACCACATCATCAACTAGATTGAAGCCTTCAATCCTTATATGCCATATCATTACACCATTAAAACTGCCACGTCATTCATGTTTTGGAGCTTTGGGCCACATGTTGGATGCACAATCTTTGACTGAGCATATCTCTCAAACCACAAGGGTTCTCGTGGCAGTCCATATATCCAGCAGAATCCAATGGCGAGGGTCTCCAAGACAAATTCGTTTATTTGCATCTTCAAAATCTCCAATAAGAGCGATGTATGAACATCATTCGGGGAATCCAAACCCTAGAGTTAGGGTTTCATCAATGCATCATCTCATCCATGACAACTAGCATATCGAGGACATCAATGATGAGAACTTGCACCTACTTTGATATCCTACACCTACTTTGACATCCTATACTTGCTTTGACATCCTACACCCGCTTTTACATCCTGCACTTGCTTTGACATCAATGGCAACATACTCAACAACATATGCAAGAAAATCCTAAACATGGGGATTAATAGGTAAGGTGGTTAATAGGTTAGTGGGTAAGGGGGTTGAGGACTCAAGTGTTAGTGGGGTTAGTGGATTGGAAGGCTCAAAGTTTTATGGGTCAAATATGGCTAATTGTGGTTACTATCAACATTACTTTTTAGTATTAATATCAAAATTTAAGTACAATTATTGACCTAAATTTTGACTTAAATTGCAACTATAAGCCCTAATTTTATCCAAAACACCAACCTAAACAATAGCTTAAGTTTTCACCTAGAAATTTTCTACAAAAATTTAAAAAAAAATCAATATGAAAATTCTTACACAAATACATACAATAACTCAAAAAGTCATAGTAAATTCATAACCCATGGATTTCATGTGAAATATTAGGTTGAAAATATGGGATATTGTTCTTAGGTTAAGCCAATGTATGGTTAGGTTAGGAAGGAAAAAATTGAACCAAGTTAATATTACATGAAGGAAAAGGATTGAAAATCCTCTCTAATAATAAGTGGAAGTAGGATGGGCACATTTCTTAGTAAAAAATGTTCAGAACACATGCATTCATGGACTTACAAAAATTACCCCTATTTTCAAATGATATCATATCCTCATCTTATTTATGTATTCTCGTGATGGTAAATTCATTTATAAATATTAATAATCCTTTATGGAAAGTTTATCATTTGTCACACAAAAATGTATCAATAATTAAAAAAAAAATCTCCCATGAAATGTTTAAGTCACCTGTATATAATATATATCATTATACCAAAATAAACACTGAAAAAAAAAATTAAATACCCCTATATAGCCTCAACCAATACTTCCTAAATTTCTAGAGTAACACCCCATGGGATGTAGTTGAGGTGCTCGAGGCTTGGGAAAAAGGATGCAGTATACCCATAAGGTATTCCAAAAGAGGCATTTGTCCCTCCTTAAGGACCGACATGATTGAACTAGTTAGATGGATAATTGTTAGGCCCACTAAGACCATCAATTTCTTGAAATTAACCTAAAACATGTGGGGAACCCCACTTATGCTAGGGGCATGAGAAAGGATGGTGGATAGGTAACCAGATTGAGAATATATTAGATCTAATCCTTGAGATTTAAGAATAACTTCTTCCTAAGAGTTTGATTGTTATACAACAACATGTTTAAAGATTCTATGATGAAGTGATTATTTAATGAACCAATCAAACAAAATATCATTAGACAAGGGGATCTTCTATATGCTTTTCCCACATCCCTACTCATGGATGTGATATGTAGCATAAGTAGAGGTTAATTGTATGAAATTAATAAGGATATCATTCACGACATAATTGGAAATGATTTAAAAATTCCAAAGCTAGACCAACATAGTAAGAACCACCTTTAAGATCGATGTACCATGTGTCCATTACGCTCATGAGAATACATTGGAAAAGCCTAAGTATAATGCTAGCATCCATGGTATTGTTTGAAGAGCACCAAATGTGAAAGGTCTTAATATTATTTGAATGGTCTTCTCCAAGTTTTCCCTCAAACATAGGAATGTCCAAGGGTGACTCCTTGGGCATAGATGGAAATTCACATCATGATTAATAGGATCATTAGTTAACTATAGCAAGTCTAGAAGGTTAATTACAACCGTAAAAACTTGTGTTTGAGGAGCTTTACCTCCAAATGAAATAGGGTAAGGGGTAGGTAAATTTCCTCCTCTTGAAGCATTTCCCCCATATATCTTCTAAAGAACCACCACCATTAGGAATAGACGTGTTGGACCTTTCTATAATGATATTATGGCCTTGTCTATGAGGGGGAGAATCTCGAATGGGTAAGATGCTCCTTGGATCCTAGGATAATGTCTCATATTTTCTAAAGAAATTATGTCACAATTCCTTACAAAGTTCTCCATGTCCTCGATTGTGTTAATTAAATAGCATGCCCCTATGGCACACTATCAAGCCTTAATAAAATAGATAAATAGAGGCCTTCTAAATGGGCATCCACCCTCTATAGTGAAATCCAAAGACAAAGGCTTACTAAAGGTAATAGTAGTAGTTTCAAAAGCCTCAAGTAACTGACCAAAGGTGATGAAATCCAATGAATATTGATATCTACTACTCTTGCCTACTGATGGATATCTCACTACGAGGCATAAGTGAGTACCCACAGGTGGAAACCTAAAGTCAAACCATTAAAATTCCTCTTCACACTATATGGGCAACATGAAGTTAATTATACTTGAATATGTCATTTGATGTTGACCTCCCAAGAATTTGGATGTTGAATAAGTCATTGACGTTCAGTAAGAATTTTTTAAATCCATCACATGAACTGAGAGGCCAACTATGTGAGTAATCCTTGCTCCACATGGTCTCCCCTTTGATTATACACCCCCTTGTCAAGAAAGAGATGAATGTCTTCCTAGTTACACATAGTATTACAAAGGCCTTTTCCGCATTTAATCACCTCTAAGTCTTTAATTTTGAAATGTCATTGTGAGTTTGAAAGCACCACCCCAAAGAAAACCCAACGCCCTATACTAATCTTTTGTCGGTGTTATAGATCCAAAACAAAGAACTCTAAGTTATTTTTGTTATGTTAGTTAATTTTATCCTACATTACTTCATATGGTATCCAATGTGTACCCTTGATGTGTGTATTGTAGGAAATAAATGCATGAAATGAAAGCTTAAACAAAATACACTCAAAAATTAAAACTTTTTCTCTTTTATTTACTTTCCTTTTGTGATTTTTAGAAATTATCGAAAAATGTGTAGTATAAGCAACAAGGTACAAACTTACTTGAGGAAAGAAAATTATTAATTAATTAATTTTAAATTAATAATAATGAAAATTATCTTAATGTTTTCACTCAAAGACATGTTTCTCTTAATGTTTTCGCTAAAAGACATGTTAGGTGCATATATCACATTTAGGCACACAAAATATAGAAATAGGCATATGCATAGAGAAGAAAACACTTAAAAATATATTAAAGGGAAGATGGGTGCAACATTGTGTTGTTGTGCATCTTAGTTAAATACAGTTATTAAATAGAAAACCAAAGAGCGTATCTCAAAAAAAAAAACCAATGTAAAGAAAGTTGAGAAATAAAAAGAAGCTTTTCCCCCATAGAGTCATCATAATATCGACGAGATTTCCATACAAATGGTGTTTTACTAGAGCCACATTACCTAATTGAAGGCCACACAAAAACAACAATAAAATACATTTTAATTTAATATATTAAACAAGAAAGGAAACTAACTAGGGTTTAGAGAAAGAAGGAAAGGGAGGAAGTCGTGGAGTTGCACTAATTAATGGATCTTCTAATCTTGAATGGATGAGAAAGAAGAGGAGATCCAACTCCTATAATCATGTGCACAAGACAAAAAAACACCTTTCCTATTATATAAGTAGCAAAACCCTATATCTTATTTATGAAGAAAAGTAAGAACTCTTGTAATCTACTTGCAAAGTTCAATGAGATCAAAGCAGGTGAAGCGGTGTTAAACAAAACAAGCAAATTAAGGGGAGAAAAAGAAAATTATATTGAAAAGAAGAAAGAAGTACATCAACAAGATTCATACATTTTAGTGACGGATTATTGAACTTTGTTTCTCTTCAAGAATCTTTTACATCCAACGGTCTTCAAAGGCTTCAATATCCCTCCTTTCAACCTTCCTTAAGAAAAGTAAGCCAATAGAAGGAAGAATGCAAATTGGCCAATCCTTTAAATATCAAGAAGTGATTCACATTAACATAAGTTAGGGATTATTCAAGTCAATAGATGATCCAAAAGTCAAACTATCATAAGACTATGCACATGACCAAAAAATATCAATCTCATGCGAAAGAGGCATTTTGTAACATTTTTTATTCTTCCTAAGGTGTTTCTTCCTGAAGAATAGATTTACTTTCTAGAATAATTCTAAAATATTTATGCATTTGGGCACACATATAATAACGCATATTTATTGACTCGCTTCTAGCATTGTGCATGCAAGTGTCAAAAAGAAAAGAAGAAAAGTTGTGCCTATAACCTAAATTATGAAAAATACATCATATTTCCAAGATTTTTAAGGCAAATTAAAATTTCTCATAAAAAATAGACTATGTATAACCTCCAAAAATCACAATTACTCATATTTTCCTAATTTAGTCTATTTTTTTCATGTCATAGTCAAGTTAGACACCAAATTGGTATATGAGACCTTTTTGTTTGTGAAACAAGGGATTGGCCTCCACACAACGATTTGACTACTAAAATGTTAAATAAGTAATATTGGCCCACTGTGAGGAAGCTCAAGTGCGAGGCACCCCTAGTGTGGGACTCCCAAAGGGAGTGTTTCTAGACATCTCGACCCTTGCCAAGACATGAGTTTTTGTTATCAATGGATTGTGGAGTGGCTTCACCCAATTTTATGGCAAGAGAAAAAAAAAACAAAAATTCTATGAAAATTTACTCACTCTACCTCTTCTGAATTTAAACATAAGATCTCTTAGTAAGAAACACAAGTTCTTAACCATTATACATATATATCCTAATTTTATGGTAAGGAAAAAAGTCATAAAAATATACATACTCTAGATTTGAATCATAATCTCCTAGAAATAAATATTAACATCATATAGATAAATAGCTAAAAATATCATAATTATATATCTCCAAAAAACCATGACAAAGGTAAGTTGTTATCCACTAAGGCCACAATTTTGCTACGAAATTTTTTTATTTTTATCATTTTTTTAAAGCTAACTATAAAAGTATTTAAATTGTTTTTTATGGTGGAAATAGATTCAGCACCATCAAAAACCCTTGAAGCACCCAAAATCTTGAAGCTTTGACACCTCTAACCTAGATTTCACAAAATTTCTACAATTTTTTAAAATCTTACCAAAATTTCTAAATTTGGTTTATCATGCCTATTTAGACCACTCTTAAACCTAGAACCTTGATTTTCACTAGATCCCACCATACAATTAGCTCACTATAGAAAAGTTTGCTTTCATTTTTTTTTGGATGTTCTACACTCCATATGAAACTAAATTCTATAGATAGAACAATCACGCTTCTCTGTAATAATTTCCTTGTGCTGCCTTCCCCTTGCCTTTTGCAGGATGGATCTGTTGCCATTTTTTCCTTCTTCCGTATCCTTATCTCCGTGTACTAATGAAATTTCCTTTCACAGATACAAGGCTCACACGCATATGCATCTGCCCTTAGTTTTGCATACCAATACTTATCATCTTTATATTTATGGCCGTCGTCAAACTCCTGCCTTCACCGTTGTTGCAGCAGCAACAGTGAAACACCGGCAAGGGAATAAAGTGAAAAAGAAAAGAGAATGCGATTCAGCAGGTGCCACTGCATATGGAAACCGAAATCTATCCACGCAAAGCAATACACACGAACACAACCAGCACGATGTCTTATCATGGAACAACTTGATTAGAGACTATGTAGAGAATGGCCTCTGCCGCGAAGCGCTCAGAATGTATTCTCAAATGCAACGCGTAGGCATAGAGCCAGACAGGTTGGTAATTATTTCTTTAATCAATGCATGCGGCAGCTTTTCAGATTTGCAAGCGGGCAGGGACATTCATCAAGAAATCATTGCAAGGGGTTTGGAGTCGGATGTTTATGTTGGTACTGCGCTCGCTTCAATGTATGTCAAGTGCGGGAGTTTGGAGAATGCTCGCCGAGTGTTTGACAGAATGTCTGAACGAAATGTTGTGTCCTGGAATGCAATGATTGCTGGTTATTCTCAGAATGGCTTTCCCCATGAAGCCCTCGCAGTTTTCAGCGAAATGCAAGTTCAGGGTATAAAACCCAATTCAATCACAATGGCTAGTGTTTTGCCGGCTTGTGCTAATTTATTAGGTTTGGAACAAAGTAAGCAAATCCATGGTTATGCACTAAGAAGTGGATTTGAATCTGATGTTGTAGTGTGTACTGGGCTTGTAGACATGTATGCCAAATGTGGTAATGTGAACATTGCCTGCAAATTGTTTGAAAGAATGCCTAAACGAAATGTTGTGTCATGGACTGCAATCATTGCTGGTTATTCCCAGAATGGCCAATCCCAAAAAGCCTTGGCATTCTTCAATGAAATGCAAGTCCAGGGCATTAAACCTAATGCAGTAACCATAGTCAGTGTTTTGCCTGCCTGTGCCAATTTATTGGCTCTGGAACAAGGTAAACAGATCCACAGTTATGTAATAAGAAATGGATTTCAATTTAATGTTATTGTGGACACTGGGCTTGTAGACATGTATGCGAAATGTGGAGATATCAACATAGCCCATACATTGTTTGAAAGAATGCACCAACGAAATGTTGCTTCGTGGAATGTAATCATTGCTGGTTATTCTCAGAATGGTCATTCCCATGAAGCCTTGAATTTCTTCAATGAAATGCAAATCCAAGGCATAAAACCCAACTCAATCACAATGGTCAGTGTTCTGCCCGCTTGTGTAGATTTATCTGCTGTGGGACAAGGCAAGCAAATCCACAGTTATGTGATAAAAAATGATTTTGAATGTAATGTTTATGTGGGCACTGGGCTTGTAGACATGTATTCCAAGTGTGGCCATATAGACATTGCTCGGCAAGTGTTTGACAAGATGTTGAATCGAAATGTGGTGTCATGGAATGCAATGATTTTGGGATATGGAATTCATGGGCAGGGTGAGGACGCTCTTGTGCTGTTTTCCCAAATGCAACAGGAAGGCACAAAGCCTGATCGCATCACCTTCATCGGTGTTTTGAATGCCTGCTCTCACGCAGGGCTAGTAGATGCAGGCTGGCAATACTTTGAGTGTATGAAGTCCGATTATGGCCTTGCACCTGAGCTGGAGCATTATGCCTGCTTGGTTGACCTTCTTGGGCGAGCAGGGCATCTAGATGAAGCACATAACCTTGTCAAAAATATGCCATTAGAGCCCAATGTCGTCGTGTGGGGCGCTTTACTTGGGGCCTGCAGAATTCACTGCAATATTGAGTTAGGACAACGAGTGGCAAAACAACTCTTCGAGTTAGAACCAAACAATGTTGGATGTTATGTATTGTTGTCAAACATTTATGCTGAGGCAGGCAGGTGGGAGGATGTAGCAAAGTTGAGGACAATGATGAAAGAGAGAGAAATGAAGAAACCACCTGGATGTAGTTTTATCGAGGTAAATAGAGAAGTTCATACATTCCTCGTGGGGGACAGAACCCATGTTCAGTCTGAAAAAATTTATGCAATGTTAGAAACCTTGTATAGGCAAATGGAGGAGGTAGGATATGTGCCTAACACAAATCTTGTTCTGCATGATGTGGAGGAGGAGGTGAAGAAAAACATGCTATGCAGCCATAGTGAGAAGCTGGCCATTGCTTTTGGTATTATCAATACAAGCCCAGGCACCCCCATCCGAATCATGAAGAACCTTCGTGTGTGTAGTGATTGCCACAACACCACTAAATTCATCTCCAAGACTGTTGGCCGAGAAATTATTGTGAGAGATACAAACCGTTTCCATCACTTTAATAATGGATTTTGTTCTTGTGGAGATTACTGGTAAGGGCAACAAATACATATATCCTTTCAAAGTAATTAAAAAGGGCAAGAAATACATATATGCTTTCAAAGTAATTGAAAGGGGCAAGAAATGCACATGCTTTCAATGCTTTCAAAGTAATATATGCATGCTATTCCTTTGTCAGGCATGACTCAAGTTGTAAAATTACATGTTTATAAACAAACTCACCAATATGGACTTATGCCAAATTGACACAATCCAGCACTTCATGAATGTAATATTTTTAACATGTTATTTGGATATGATGATAAATTTAAGCCTTTAGAACATGTTTATAGACAAATTGGATTTGTCAAATACTTCACACAATATAGTAATTCTTAGATGCAAATTTTAATTATGTGTTCAAGTTAACATAAAAAGTTTGGGGCTGATTTTTGTGTGTCAACCTCTCATGAACCTATGCGATCTATACAACAAAAAGTTATAATTGCAATGAAATCGAAAGACAGAACAAATAGAAAGAAAATGGGCATACATGATCATGAAAAGATAAGACAGAAGAGATAGATATATGTGGTTTCATGTCTATGGTATTTGATGTTCTTTCTCAATCTTTTGAGTGAAGTTTGTAAAGATGTTTGATTTATATACTGTTTTGTGTTAAACAATAATGTTATGGGTTAAATTGATTTCTAGAACATAGATTACATATACTCAATGTAAAACATGTCTTTCACAGTCTCTAGTGTAAATTATCTTTTGATTAATTTTATTACCAATGCTTCATACCATTTCATTGTTTTAAGAAACGGCAGCTTCGATACCGAAACGACCGAGTTGATCCGAGCCAATACCCTCTGCAATGACCCAGCCTTTGGAACGGTTCGTTTGGCCGAGTAACCCATGACTGCTAACTCGGCCGTTTCCATTATGACTCGGCCGAGTCACAAAAAGCCGGCCCAGAACACGTTAAACAGCGTTTTAATATTTTTTTAATGGATTTTTAAAGTGTTTTCTGATTGGTTTGGACTCCAAGGAGTTATATGAATTTGCTAAATGTCATTTGGGGTCCATTTCCCCCTCCCAAACCCTATTTAACACACTCAAGTGCTCTCATTCTCTCACAACAATCTTATGCATTTGAGTGAGAGTCTTCTTTGAGAGTTAGTGAGCAGTTCTTGAGCTTGTTTTTGGAGCAGCAGTGAGGAGTCTTGGAGGAGCATTGTAGCTGGAGTGAGGAGCTTCTTGGGCAGCCATTTGGAGCAGCATTAAGGAGTTGATTCTTGGAGCAAGCTTGAGGAGGCAGTTTGTGCCTGGAGGTATTTTTTTTCACCTCTATAAATCTGTTTTTGCTTAGTAAATTTAGGTGCATATCTAGAAAGCTTAGAGAGTGTTTTTTGTCAAATAAATGAACATTGAATCAATGTTTTTTTTTTGTTTTTTTCATTTTCAGATTGTTTGCTTTCATTTCCTAGTCAAAAAGTGGCACCTAGAGCAAGAGATCCTGCTTGGGCATATTTTGAAATGGTTGATAGTCAAATGCAATGCAAATTTTGCCATAGGAAAATTAAGGAAGGTCCTGGGGGCATTAATAGGCTGAAACAACACTTGGCAGGGATTAGAGGCCAAATTACCCCATGTACCTCACCAGAAATTGGGGAGATTAGGAAGCATTTGTTGGCCAGCTTTGAGAAATTTAAAGAAGATAAGGCTAGGCAAAGAGACATATAGGCTGAAATTGGGAGGAAGAGGGAGATACAAAAAATGATGGCTACCAACCCCCATTATGATTTTGAGGGTTCTTCTTCTATCCCTCAAACTGATACATCCAACCCTTTCCAATATGTTCCTCCCTCTTTTGGTTCTGTTCAAGATAAGGGAAAGGGTAGAATGAATTTGAAAAATAGTGATGTGACTATCAAAAGTTATTTCACTCCCTCCTCTCCATCAGATGCACATGGTCTTGAAGTTATTAAAACTCAAATGCAGCCCACTTTAGATGACCATTGGAAGAAAGAATTGAGGGAGAATGCTTGTGAGTACATAGCTAGATGGTGGTATGATGCTGATATCCCCTTTAATGCTGCTCGTTCACCATATTATGAGCCTATGTTTGATGCCATACATGCTGCTGGAAAAGGCTTCAAAGGCCCTACTATGTATGAGCTAAGGGGGTTTCGTTTGCAGAAAGAAATTCAATCCATTAATGAGTATTTGCAAGAGTTCAAGGACTCATGGGCAAGAACAGGGTGTACCATCATGTTAGATGGATGGACTGATCAAAGAAACCATACCATCATAAACTTTCTTGTCTTCTGCCCACAGGGAACCATCTTTTTAAAATCAGTTGATGCATCTAATAAGGTAAAAAATGACCACTTGTTGTTTCAGCTATTGGATCAGGTTGTTGAGGAGGTGGGGGTGGCTAATGTTGTTCAAATCATCACAGATAATGCCTCTAACTATGTTCTTGCTGGTAAACTGTTAGAGGAAAAACACAAGACCATCTTTTGGACCCCATGCACTGCACATTGCATAGACCTCATGCTTGAGGATATTGGAAAATTAGATTGGGTCAAAAACACTATAGGTCATGCCAAAAGCATAACAAAATTTATCTACAATCATACATTGGTTTTGAGCCTCATGAGGAAACACACTGGGGGCAAGGATATTATTAGGCCTGCCATCACTAGATTTGCTACACATTTTTTGACATTGCAATCTATGCTTTCCCAACATAGAAACTTGCAAAAGATGTTTTCCAGTGATGAATGGAATCAAAGCAATTGGTCTAACAAACCGGAAGGTAAAGAATTGAAAAGGAAAGTCTATGAAGAAACTTTTTGGAGAAAGGCAGCAGAGATTGTGAAGTTTGCTGAGCCACTAGTTAAGGTGTTGCGGTTGGTGGATGGGGAAAGGTTGGCTATGGGCTTCATTTATGAGGCTATGGATCGAGCAAAGGAGCAAATAAAGACGGTATACAAGGGTAGAGTGGCAAAGTATGGGCCCATTTGGGTAATCATTGATGAAAGATGGAACAATCAACTCCATCGCCCTATACATGCAGCTGCGTATTTTTTGAACCCACGGTATCATTATAAAGCTAAGGAGTCAGGAGCTTTGAGGTGGGAGGTCAGAGATGGACTGATTGATTGCATTGATCGCATGATCCCATTGGAGTCTGATCAGCTGGAGATACACCGATAGGCCAATATCTTCAGCAATGCATCAGGTACCTTTGGGAAGAACCTAGCAAAGATTGCAAGAGAAGCAGATGAGCCAGGTAAACAAAAATTTCAATTTTCAAATTCTTAATAGTTTTACTTTTTTTTTAAAGTTTGTTAAATCGTTTATAATTTGAAAGTTAGATATAATTTGTAATTTTGTTGAGCTAACTCATTACACTCCTATGTTTTTTGCAGCACAAAGGTGGGAGGCCTTTGGTGGCCATTGTCCTGAATTGCAAAGGTTTGCAATTCGTATTTTGAGTCAAACTTGCAGTGCATCTAGGTGTGAGCGCAATTGTTCTGTCTTTGAGAGGATTCACACAAAGAAGAGAAACCGTTTGGATCAAAAACGGTTAAATGATCTAATTTATGTCCAATACAACCTTCAGCTCAGACGAAACCATTTGCTGAACAAAAGACCTGATTCAGATCCCATTGTGTTGGAAGACATTGATCCAACTTCAGATTGGGTAGTGGAGAGTCGTCCAACAGAGTTTGATCTTGATGAGGATCTTGATTTAGATTTAGATTTCGAGACATCAGTTGAACTTGAACATGTTGTTCAACTTCAGCCTGTTCAGTTGAATGCAGATCCCAATCCACCAACCTCAGTATCACAGCCAGCAAGGACTCCAGTTGTAGGTGCTTCCTCTGCTCAGCCATGACAGAAGCGCAGCCGCATATCTACTCTATCTCAGCTTGCATCTGCTGCAGTTGCACAGCCTACTAGTGGTACCACTTCTACAGTTGCAGTTGGAGATGATGATAATGAGGAGGAGCCATGGGGCCCCCTGTCTGACTCTGATGATGATGATCCAGAGATTGATCGACATGATCTTGGCTCCTCTGGCAGTAGCTACTAGCCAGTACTAAGTAGTACTAGTACTAGAATCTGGTCACCGTCACAGTTTACTTTTGTTGTAGAGGCCATTTCTAGCCTCCTTGGTTATGTGTTTTTTGTTTTGAGTCTTTGATCATGTATGACAGTTGACTATGTATTGCCATTGGGTACCATTTTGATATAATGGATTGGTTCATGAGCCTACTTTGATCATATGTTGTCTTCCATCTATATTATAATGCTGTGTGTTTGGAAACATGAATGAAAATCTTTAAAATTATGTTTAAAATCTTTAAAATTATGTTTTTTTATGAAAAAAATAAATATTTAATGTATTTTTTACAACGACCGAGTCATTGAAATCAAGCCGACTGAGTCATTACCATTTCGAAGTCGGAGTCAGAGTCGATCCTCGGCCAAGTCGGAGTCAGAATCGGAGTTTTAAAACTATGTACCATTTATGGTTTCGATATGATGTTTGATGGTGTTTGTTGAACTAATATTATATTTTGCTTAAATGCTCAAATATACTCAATATAAAACATGGCTTTCATAATTTCCAGTGTAAATTATCTTTTAAGTTTTGAGTAATTTTATCACCAATCCCTCGTACCATTTATGGTTTTGATATAATGTTTGATGGCGTTTATTTGTTTAACTAATATTATATTTTGCTTAAATGCCTATTGGTTAATGAAATTTTAGGTTTTATGTCATGTCTCCCAATTTAAAATCCATGTAGTTGCTGGCAATTGATAAGATGCTTTAAGGACATGAGAAAATGATAGTATATAAATGTGAATTGCATTGGCCTATCAAATATTAGAGGTTGTGAACGTGCATTCTTCTTTACAGTTTGCTCATATAATTGATAAATTGATAAGTAGAGATTAAAAAAAGGCAGTACACAAATCTTAGCTAAGAGAATAATGATCTAGTCCTTAGAGCTTTTGCAATAGAATTTACTAAGGTCTTGGGGAGGTAATTGGTGAAAACTTGGAAGAATGAGTGGCAATGTGACTGAGCACAAAAATCCAAAACAAACTTTCTCATTTTTGTTAAAGAAAAAGCAAACATCAAGGGATGGATTGACATAAGAGTAATCAATGCAACTATTACTTCACAAAAGATAATGGCCAAATATGGGAAGTGTATTCCCAACCATTAATAAATTTTGTGATAATTGCAAGATTCCCAACTACAATGAAAATCAAGGGATAACTATAAGAAATGGAAAATGAACAAAGAAATTGGAAGAGATGATCATATTGAGAGCAAATTTAAATGTTTTTTTGACAATGATGCTTGTAACACCCCACTTTGCATCTGTAAGGCTCTGGCCTTGAATGTGCCCAAAAGCACGTCCAAGTGGTGAAAAAAAGAAGGCTAAGTGAAGCGCGAGTTCGGTGGAACGAATGAGGGCGCCCACTGAATGACATAACAGCACAAGGACGCACCCAACGAACTAAGGTGTTGGGCGAGATGTGATGTGCACGCCACGAACACGCCCAAAGACATGAGGGCGGGCATGCCCAAAGTTTGTGTGCATAACATGGCAATAAAACAGATGGGCATTCACAGAGAACTTGGGCGATGGCTTGCAAAACAAGTGACAAGTTGTGATGTTGTGGGGTGAGCCGATGCACGAAGGCATCGTGCGAAGGTCATTTTGCTCGCACGACAAGGTTGGTGTCAAGGCCTCGAGTTGGCACCCAAGGCCAACGAGAGCCCATGTGTAACGCCCACAAGTTGTGATTCGTTTGGCGGTGGGCGCACGACGAACGGGCAAGCGATGAGCTGGGTGGTAACCGGCAAGTTGGGGCGCGCCTGCACGGTGCGACAAGCTGACCGAACAGAGGAGACAAGCCAACGTGCGACACGAAGAGTCATCGCGAAAATGACTAAGTGTTGGGTGGTGGAAAGTTTATATGTGGGGGTGGTCCCACACATGGGCGCCCACACTATGGGTCGACGCGACGGAGGGGCGAGTTGGACGAAATAGTGGGTTGGCTTGGTGAGCTGACGCCCCAACCAATGGGCCAACTGCCATATAAGTAAAGCGTTGGAATGGTGGCAAAAATCATCCAAGCAAAGTTTCCAAATTTTTATGCAAGCTAGGAGGGCAAGCTACTTGGAGAGTCTGAAATTGGGCGAAGTGCAAGTGGACTCTTGGGCCGTAGCACGGAGCCACAACAAACGTAGAAAACAGAGCTGCAAGTTGTGCGATGGCGTTCAGGCGAGGGCGTTGGCCTGAACAACTGAACAGGCGAAGACATTCGAGGGCGTTTGTCTGAACAACTGTTCGGGCGAGGTCGTTTGAAGGCATTCGGGCAAGGTCGTTCAAAGGCGTTCAGGTGAGGGTGTGCGAGGGCGTCAACCTAAACGACCGAACTGGTGAGGGCGTCCGAGGGCGTTTGTCTGAACGATCGTTCGAAGGCGTTCAGGCAAGGGCGTGCGAGAGCGCCCGCCTAAACGACTGAACAGGCAGGGTCATTCGAAGGTGTTCGGGTGAAGTCGTGTGAAGGCGAACGAGCGAGGGCTTGCGAGGGTACCCCCCTGAACGAACGAACGGGCGAGGGCGTGCGAGGGTGTCTGCCCGAACGACTGAATGGACGAGGGCATGTGAGGGTGTCCGCCCGAACAACTGAATGGGTGAAGTTGGGTCTAAACGACGGAACGGGCGAGGGCGTGCGAGGGCGTCAACCTAAACGACCGAATGGGCGAGGGCGTGCGAGGGCGTCCGCCTAAACGATTTGAGGGCATTCAGTTGAACGAGCTGCAGGCGAACAACGTGCTGAAAAGTTCGACGTTGAACGAGTTGCGACGAATGATAGAACCGGTGGGCACTCCAAATGGTGGTTCGAGTAGTCTGAACGGTGCAGGCTAGGTTGCACAGTTGTGACAGAAATTGTACCAAGGAAACTAGGGGTTTCCTGGAAAGACTGTAAAACTGTATATTTGTGAAATATTGTTATTATCGGGCAGACTCATATTTCAGGGAGTTGCCCCTCCCATTAAAATATTCGTTGTGCATATGTGTAAATGGTAATAATGATGAAGATGATTAATTGAATGTTTCCGTTGTGTATGTGAATTTTATACTTAGAAAAGTTGAAAAATAAACTAAGTATAGAAAGTAGGCGTAGTCCACATTTACAAGTATTGTTAAAAAGAAAGTGGGTGGTGGTGTCGCACCCTCCATCGTGCGATTGGAAGAGTACCGCCAAGGTAGGGGCGTGACAGGTGGTATCAGAGCCCTGATTCAGAGAATCGGATTTGCAGAAAAGCTGATCCCACTGCACTACGTGACAGGTGGTATTAGAGCTTCGTATTTTGCAAGCTTTGGTGATTCAGAATTGCAGATTGAAGTGCTACACTTCGTGACAGGTTTAGCATGGGTGAAGCTTCGTGCTTGGGCCAAGTTGAACGACAAGACATGGCAAGTTTGGAAGAATGCGAAGGGAAGCTCTTGCTGACCTTGTATAGGTTGAAGTTGATGGAAGAGGAGAACCCACGAATTTGAGATGAACTTGAAGTCTTAGAAAGGAATGTTGAAGACGAACTTCTTCGACTTGGTTGGGCAATGGAGCAGGGTGTAGCTGTAGATTGTGATGACAAAGAAGAAGAAGCCATGATGTTTGAGGATGTTGCAGATATGACAACGATGGAGGATGAACTTGAAATTGTTCAAGTTGGACCAGGATCATGCAATTTGCAGGCATTGGTCGATGAGGATACTCACATGGGGGAGCCTCATGATGAAGTAAGTACTACTTATATTTGTGTTTCAGTTGAGCTTTTGGTAGATGGGCCATATGCAGGGAAGGGCAAATTCATGCCGATGCAATGGAGGATCTTACCATGGATGTCTATGATGAGACCTTGTATGGAGAAGCAAGGACCATTGACTGTTGCAGAGCTTGTTGGGGTTGTTTGTGACCTTATGGTAGAAGGTGCAAATGCCTATGACAAGGGAGGAACGTGATGATCGTTGTGAAGGAATGGGTCATGCTTTAGCCACATGGAGAAATTGGCTAAGTGCCCGGCATGAATCATGGACAGATTGGAGAAGGGCACACACTTGAGTTTGATGACACTTGGGTGGACTTCTCATGGTCGAGACCAAGAGGAAGTCTTGGTGGTACCTTCAGTGGGGGAGCCATGGTGGAAGAGACTCATGTGATGATAATATGAGTTGGGTGACCAAGTTCACTAGACCAAGATGCAAACTTGGATGAGGATGACCGATTGTTGTGATGGGTCTACTTAGTTGGACAACATGGGCAACTTGAGTCATGGACATCGAGTTGGAGACATGGAGCATGGCAGTCTTATGCAGGGACATTATGCAGGAGCACTTGTAGAGGTGTCACTTATGGGCATCCAATGAGGAGTGCCAAGGCAGGGATGTTGTGCAGGTGGATTTGCTGATGTGACATGGGTATGTTTGATTTATGAGTCGATGGGGATGTTGTGCACTCTTGTACAACAAGGCCGTGGACTTGGTTGGATTCGTGAGCAGACTATGGAGCATTCCTACTACATGGAGAACCGAGGCATCTTGTAAAGACCTTTGGGCCGAGACATGTATGCTTGCTAGGATGTTGGTTGGACATGACTCATGGAGCTCATGATGACATGAGGTTGTGACTTTTAGGGACTTCATATTATGGTGGACTTAGAGGATCTGAGGCATTGAGGAGCTGAGGTCAGGGACTTTGATGCAAGATGGGGTGCATACTTTTGAAGTACATGTATGGGTGTGCTTGAGAGAGTGACTTGATGTGGAGGATCGATGTGAGACACTTTGGAGTGATGAAGTTGTAGCGATGATGATGCCTTGGTGGAAAAACTTGGACATGGGTTGAGCTGAGACTTGACCACTTTTATACATGGGAGCTGATTCGTCTATGATCATGGGCAGCACATGGATGATGAGATAGGTGTATACTTGTTTCTTTGGCAGGCTTGAGGGATGGCACATTACAGATATGATGGAGGTTGCTTCATGGAGCTGGATGTGGCATATCGAGAGTCGGTTTGATGAGAGGATCTCTTCATATTGAGGAGATGGATTTTACACATATGGACGATGATGTTGGGATAGATGTGGCTGATTTCATGTAGCACATTGACACCAAACATCATGGACAACATGTTGCAGACGAGATGGAGTTTACTTCATGGACCTGGGCATGGCTTACATTTTGATGGAGATGGAGATGGATTCTTGATTGAGTTGATGTTGTGACAGGAGGCTAGGAGAAACGACTGATGATGGCATGAGGATGTGCATTCTCATGGTTTGAGCATGACAGTTGGACCGATCACCCGACTAGTTCGAGTCATGGGGGCTATAGCAGTGTACAGAGATGTGTTAGCATTGTGTTGGAGTATCATGGCAGCAGTTCACACGATGACGATACATGATGAGGTCGACACGATGTGTTGCAGTGAGCATGTAGCTTGAGTTGGAGGGACCAGCCTTCCACGGTGGGGCAACATGTGGGGATTGCGACAAAAGTGGTTGATGATCATGGATTGAGGAGACTTTCTGATTCATGGAAGACATAAGCCTTTATGGTTTATGCGATGGCAAAGCAGAGGCAAGCAACATGAGCATTTTGATGTTGGAGCTAGCAACACTTTTCGATGTCGTATGACGGTGTTGTCGAGGACGACAACCATTTAGAGTGGGGGAGAATGTAACACGCACGAGTTGTGGTTCGTTTGGCAGTGGGCGCACGACGGACGCGCAAGCGACGAGCTGGGTGGTAACCGGCGAGTTAGGGCGCACCCGCACGGTGCGACGAGCTGACCGAACGAAGGAGACGAGCCAACGTGCGACACGAAGAGTCATCGCGAAAATGACTAAGTGTTGGACGGTGGAAAGTTTATATGTGGGGGCGGTCCCGCACATGGGCACCTACACCATGGGCTAACGCAATGGAGGGGCAAGTTGGACGAAACGGTGGGTCAGCTTGGTGAGTCGACGCCCCAACCGATGGGCCAACCACCATATAAGTAAAGCATTGGAATGGTGGCAAAAATTATCAAGCAAAGTTTCCAAGTGTTTATGCAAGCTAGGAGGGCGAGCTACTTGGAGAGTCTGAAATTGGGCAAAGTGTAGGCGGACTCTTGGGCCGCAGCAAATGCAAAAAACAAAGCCACAGGTCGTGCGAAGGTGTTCAGGTGAGGGCGTGCGAGGGCATTGGCCAAAACGATCGAATGAGCGAGGGCATCCAAGGGCGTTTGTCTGAACAACCGTTCGAGCGAGGTTGTTCGAAGGCGTTCGGGCGAGGTTGTTCGAAGGCGTTCAGGCGAGGGCGTGCGAGGGCGTCAGCCTGAACGACCAAACGGGCAAGGGCGTCCGAGGGCATTTGTCTGAACGATCGTTCGAAGGTGTTTGGGCGAGGGCGTCCGCCTGAACGACTGAATGGGTGAGGTCGTTCGAAGGTGTTCAGGTGAAGTCGTGCGAAGGCGAACAAGCAAGGGCGTCCGCCTAAACGACCGAATGGGCGAGGGCGTGCGAGGGCGTCCGCCCAAATGACTGAATAGGCGAGGCGTGTGAGGGTGTCTGCCCGAACGACTGAACGGGCGAAGTTGGTCTGAACGACGGATCGGGCGAGGGCGCCAGCCTGAACGAGTTGAGGGTGTTTGGCTGAACGAGCTGCAGGTGAATGACGTGCTGAACAGTGCGACAGTGAACAAGTTGCGACGAACAGTAGAACCGGTGGGCACTCCAAACAGTGGTTCGGGTAGTCTGAACGGTGCAGGTCGGGTTGCACGGTTGTGACAGAAATTGTACCAAGGAAACTTGGGGTTTCCTGCAAAGACTGTAAAACTGTATATTTGTGAAATATTGTTATTATCGAGCAGACTCATATTTCAGGGAGTTGCCCCTCCCATTAAAATATCTGTTGTGCATATGTGTAAATTGTAATAATGATGAAGATGATTAATTGAATGTTTCCACTGTGTATGTGAATTTTATACTTAGGAAAGTTGAAAAATAAACTAAGTATAGAAAGTAGGCGTAGTCCACACTTACAAGTATTGTTAAAAAGAAAGTGGGTGGTGGTGTCGCACCCCCCATCGTGCAGTTGGAAGAGTACCACCAGGGTAGGGGCGTGACACCATGACTACCCATGCCCACTAGAAGTGGCGAAAAAACAACATGGAGAACTGAGTTGGTTTATAGATCGCATGGAGGGGCATGAACTGCACAAGGCAGGGCGCCCTCCCACATGACAAGGAACTGACTTGGCAAACCGAAGTAGCAAAGACTTAGAGTGCACGACACATGAGCACCTAGTACGACGAGCGCGCCCACAAGTAGAAGGGGTGCCCAGGTCCACATGGAAGGCAACGTGCATGAGTTAAAGGGGCGCACCTGCAAGATGGGGGGGCATCAAGCGTTGCGGCAGGTGAAAAACATAACGGGCACACCATGATGGGTGCACCGGCCCAACACAAGCTCAAGGTAGAACGGGGGTCGTCCAAGGGCGCGATCGCCCTAACCGAGGGGTAACGAAGCGATGCGACGAGCAAGCAAGTCGTGAAACGAGAAGGAAAACGAACAAGTCGACATGGGCAAGGTGTGTGGTACACAGCAGCATGACAGGCACATGCCCTGGGCACACTCGCATGATGGTGGGGTGTTGGGCATCACGTGTCATGCACGGCAAGGCACCCACACGGAGGGGTGCCCGCACGAGGAGGAAGAATCGGCTCAAGTGAATGAAGGGGTTTCAACAAACTTTGCGATAAGTTGACTCAACACTTAGAGGGGCGTCAACCAAGGTAAATGGTTTGGCATAAACACATATGAGGAGCTCAACACTTGGAAGGGAGGCGTTCAAGGAAGCAAATCGCAGAGATGTGAGTCTATGCGAATTGAAAAACTACAGGAAGGGTGCACGTCACAGAAAGAGAAATCGCAGCTAAGGTTCATCACAGAAAGAGGGGCGACTCGCCCAAGCGAGCTTGATTTATGGCAAAGGCCGAGTTGGGTTTTTGATTTGATTGGGGTGCGGATTCTGGGTTTTCTATTGGGCAAGGTGCCAACCTTAGGTTGGGCACGCCTTGATCGTAGAATTGGCACTTTTGGCTAGTGTGTTAGGCAGGGCCAACTATTACCGCTCTTTGTATTTGGGAAGCACATGAGTTTGATCATGGCTAGCCCTCTGTAACTCTGTTGTAAAATACTTTGAAGCTTAATAAAAGAAGCAAAGGGGAAAAGTGTTTTGGGAGTTGCCCCCTCCCATTGCACATTCTTGTACTTGTGTATGTTGAAGTTTATTTCCGCTGCTTTACGATATCACAAACTATTAATGAAGTTTTATTTCCGCTGCTTGTATTGAAGTTACGATATCGCATGTTTGTATAATTGTTGAATAAGAATATTGAAATTAGAAAATTGACTAATTGGTGAAGTGTAGAAGGGTTAGGCATAGTCTGGGTTAGAGTAGTTGTATAACTATGATGAAATATCGTCAGTGCCGCATGAGCGCCCACGGTGGTCTCAAAGTGACCATAGTGTGGGGCCATGACAGATGGTATCAAAGGCTACTTTGCGAATGTGGGCATTTTGTAGAAGTTGAAGTTTGGAAGAAGAACTGTGATCAAGGTTGTGAATTGGGTAAAGGTCGGGCAGTACGATGGTAGGGTTGCAAGAGGGTCGTGATAGACTTATGCAGCTCATGGGAAGGTTGGGCCGCATGAAGGAAGAGAGCCCACGGTTGTGAGAAGAACTTGAAGTTTTGGAAAATAAGGTTAGAAGGGAGATTCTTCCCCTTGGTTGGGCAGTTGGGCAAGTTGAAGCTGCTAGCCATGATGATGAAGAAGAAGTTGCGATGTATGAAGAGGAAGTTGACCCGATGGTCAAGTGCGATGTGAGTGTTGTGAACATGGTGTCGAAAGAGGATTTTGGTGGGACAATTCCTACCATAGTTGAACCATATTTGGGCATGTCGCAACCATTGAAGGAAGAAGTTGACGATGGGGACAAGTATGAAGAAACAAGTGTTGCAAGATTATCGACAAAAGAGGAAGAACTTGGTAAGATGGAGCTTGTCGAAGTTGGACCAAATTTGTGCATATCGCGGCCATGGAAGAAAGATGAAGTTGTTGATGGAAGTCGTATGATGGTTCCCCTTATGTTGATCAGGAGGAACATGTGATGGATGACTTTCACTTAAAAGATTGAGGTATGTTTTCATTTAGTTATGTGATTGAAGATTTTGATTGTTGCAGGACTTGTTTGGGTGGTATTGACCTTAGAGCAAAAGGTGCATGTGCCCAAGACAAGGGTGGAACATGATGAACTTATGCAATCAGTGAGTCATGCTTAGCCAAATGGAGATTTGGCTAAGTGCTTGGCATGACTCATGGAAAGAAGGAAAGAAGGGCACACCAAAGTAAAGAAGACGATATGATGCATATTTGGGTGGACTTCATCATTGGAATATCGTTTATCCAAGGAGAAGTCTTTGGCGAAACTTTAGTGGGGGAGGCAACAATGATGGAAGGGACCTGTGATGGCAATATGAGGGTAGGGTGACCAAGGGTGCTAACTTGACTGAAGGCAAGGATGCAATGGCCAAAGTTGCGATGGTACTACCAAAGAAGACGAGTTGGGCAACTAAAGTTATGTGCATCAAGTTGAAGAGAATAGCATGACAGACTTTGTACTAGGGCATCAAACAAGGACGCTTATAAAGGATGTCACATATGGACATTAAGTAGAAGTGTCAATTAAGGATGTCATGCAAAATGGGCGTGTTGGTGCAATATGAATATGTTTTGTAGAAGAACCAATGGGGATGTTGGGCGCATTCGAACAACAAGGGCACACCAAAGTAAAGAAGATGATATGATGCATATTTGGGTGGACTTCATCATTGGAGTATCGTTTGTCCAAGGAGAAGTCTTTGGTGAACCTTTAGTGGGGGAGGTAGCAATGATGGAAGGGACCTATGATGGAAATATGAGGGTAGGGCCACTGAGGGCGCTAACCTGACTGAAGGCAAGGATGCAATGGCCAAAGTTGCGATGGTCCTACCAAAGTGGACGAGTTGGCAACCAAAGTTGTGCGAATCAAGTTGAAGAGAAGAGCATGGCAGACTTTGTGCTAGGGCATCAAGCAAGGGCACTTATAAAGGATGTCGCATATGGACATCAAGCAAGGGCGCTTATAAAGGATGTCGCATATGGACATCAAGCAGAAGTTCCAAGTAAGGATGTCATGCAGAATGGGAGTGTTGGTGCAATTGTTGGTATTATGATACAGGTGTTGTCCTTGATGGCAACTCACTCAAATGAAAGATCACAGTACAACAGGTTAACAACAAAGAATTACAGATCAGACTACAAAGAATGAAGAAAGAGAGGTATACGCAGGTCCAACTAGACCAAGGTGCGTATACACGCAGGTTCACTGAACACAAGTAGCGTATACGTACACACGCACTTTCACAGAAGGAAAAGCGCGTATATCTTGGAAAACTATGTTTTTGTTCCAAGGTATTTGGTCCATGGTATTTTGATCCATGGTATTGGTCCAAGGTATCTGGTCTGAGGTATTGACCCTAGGTATTTGGTCCAAGGTATTGGTCCTAAGTGGTTTTGTTCCATGGTATTGAAAAAGGCCTAAAACTATAAAAGGAAGAGAAGATCATTAGGCCAGGTGTACAAGTATTGAATATCTGATGAAGTGTGAGATCTAGTATGCGGGTTATTGGCTTATGGTATTATGCTTGATCTGAACCAAGGATGAACCTCAGCTGTTGGTGAAGGATAAGATCTAATGATGGATCGGGATCTTAAGGCTTGAAATGAATTATCATTATGTGGTTTGATCATGTATAGTCTAGATCTGAATATTGAAGCATGTGTTGTTTTGTAAATATTATGGTCTGGGTATAACTTAGGTCTGGAATAGCTGCATAATTATGAATTAATATTCGCAGATGTGTACGTTGGTTGGCTTTGATAAAGCGTGTATACATGCAGGTTCGACACATGGAAATAGCGTATACCTCATAAAGTATTTTTTAGTTGTTTTTGTTTGCTGTTGCATAATTCTGGGTTCTGGTTTGGGTTCTGGTGACTGTATTCTGGTGACAATATTCTGACTGATCAGATTGAGTGTCAAAGTGATTGATTGATTCAGTTATGGGTGATTCAGAAAGTGATGTTTGAGTTTCAGTGATTGGTTAATGCAGATGTATTTGATGATTGAATTGCAGTTATAATGTTGTTGATGGATCTAGTCTAAAAATTTATGAAACGTGGTCCATGGAGGAAGAAATAAGGTCATAGCCTTCTGTAGGTCGCAGCCTACGTACTAGTAAACATATCGGCTAGTATAAGAGTTAGGGGGTTGTAGCTCCCTTCCAATAGAAGCTGGAGAACGAGAGAAGGTTGAAACCTTCTACATGTAGAAGCCTGCATACTGGTATAAGTCTGCACCAGTACAAAATTGTAAATAGATTTTCTTATTATTAAAAGAAGATAGAGATGACAGCAGCAGGTGGTTTTCACCCACATTGGGTTTCCACCTTATATCTTGGTGTTCATGTGTGTTGCTTGTGTGTGATGCTTTATTCTGCTTTTACTACATTATCTAATAAATCTATGATATACCAGTTAAAGTTCAATGCATGATAAATTGGGTAAATCAAAAGTTCTCTGCATATACGCTGGTTGCTTTAAGTACAGTCGTGTATACACGCTAGTTCACTTAGCTGAAGTAGCGTATAAAAATCTATTTGGGAAATTAATTATTGATCTGATAATATTGATTCACCCCCCCTCTCAGTATTATTTCCAACAATAAAGGATGTCGCATATGGACATCAAGCAGAAGTTCCAAGTAAGGATGTCATGCAGAATGGGAGTGTTGGTGCAATATGAAGATGTTTTGCAAAAGAACTAATGGGGATGTTGGGCGCATTCGAACAACAAGGCCATGGTCATTTTGAAGACATGGACAACCTATGAGAGCATTCATGCGATGAAGAGGGCAGAGGAAACTTGCGATGGGACTTGCAACCAAGACAAGTGTTCTTGCCTGAAGTATTAAGTTGAAGATGGTTCGAAGGAGCCTGAGATGACTTGAAGGAAGTTGCAGTTGATGAAGACTTCATGCGATGGTGGCTTTGGAGTATCTAGTTTGTTGAAGAGTTGAGGTGAGTTTTGAACTTGACTTTGATATAGTATGGGGCGCATACCTTGGGCACAGTATGGGATGTGTTTCGCAAGGAGTGACTTGATGTATGTGATAGGAGCAAGATGCCTTGGAGTTGGATGGTGGTTGCAGCAACGAAGGTGTCTTGGTGGGAGCAATTAGGCATGGGTTGAGTCTGATGAGACTTAGTCATTTTGATGGACATGGAGATTGTTGGTTTATGACCAAAGGCAGCACATGGACGAGACGATGAGGCAAGTGAGGACTTGCCCCTTTGACAGTGATGATGTGCAGCATATCAGAGATGAGATGGAGTTTTCTTCATGGACCTAGATATGGCATGATGAGCGTTGGTTGAAGGATTGATGCGAGAAGATGGGAAGAGTTATTAATCGAAGTTGAAGATGTGACAAAGTGTTGGAGAAATAACTGACAATGGCATGAGGAGATGCATTCTCATGGATTGGACATGTTGGTGGGATTATCTACCCAACTAGTCTAAGTCATGGGGGAGCTCAATGCGCTAAGATATGTTGGAGTTGAGTTGGAGTATGGCAACAAAAGTGCACATGATGACGATATGCGGTGGGTTGGCACAATGTGAGTTGCAGTTGATGCATTGCAGCCAAGTTGGAGGGAGCGACCTTTCGTGAGTTGGGGCAGTGTGCAGGATTGCGATGAGTTGTGGTCGATTACCGTGGGATTGAGGAGTCTTACCCACATGAAGACTTGAGCCTTGGTGAAGGTTCATATAAAAAAGGCAAGGAGTTCATGCAGCAGGAATGATAGGTGTTGGAGCTAATAGCACTTTGCGACATGTTAGACTTGGCAAAAGAAGCTTGCAAGTGGAGTTGTTGTTGAGGATGACAACCATTTTGAAGTGGGAGAGGATGTCAGGGCCCCGAGTTGGCACCAAGGCCAATGAGCACCCATGACCACCCATGCCCACCCAGAGTGGCCAAAAACCGAGAAGAAGAACTGAGTTGGTTTATAGATCGCATGGAGGAGCGGAGACTGCACAAGGCAAGGCACCCTCCCACACAATGAGGAAACGACTTGGCGAACCAAAGTGGCAAAGACTTAGAGTGGACAACACGAGACCACCTAGTGCGACGGATGAGCCCACAAGGAGAAGGGGCACCCAAGTCCACATGGAAATGACGGGTAGTGTGCACGAGTTGAAGGGGCATGCCTCAACGGGCGTGCCCATCCAACACAAGCTCAAGGTAGAACAGTGGTAGAATAGGGGTGCGACTGCCCTAACCGAGGGGTGGTGAAACGATGCAACGAATAGGCAAGTTGTGAAACGAGAAGGAAAACAAACAAGTTGACATGGGCAAGGTGTGTGGTACACGACAACACAATGAGCGTACGCTCGCACGATGGTGGAGCGTCGAGTGCCCAACGCTAGGTGTCGTGTGTCGTGCACGACAAGGCACCCACATGGAGGGGTGCCCATATGAGGAGGACAAGTCAACTCAAGTGAACGAGGGGGTTTCAACAAACTTTGTGATAAGTCGGCTCAATGCTTAGAGAGGCGTCAACCAAGGTAAATGGATTGGCATAAATGCATATAAGTAGAGAAGCTCGACACTTGGAAGGGAGGTGTTCAAGGAAGAAGATCGCAGAGATGTGAGTCTATGCAAATTGCAAAATCACAAGAAGGGCGCACATCGCAGAAATAGAAATCGCAACTAAGGCTCATCGCAAAAAGAGGGGAAGCTCGCCTAAGTGAGCCTGATTTCTGGCAGAGGTCGAGAATTGGCTTTCTAATTTGATTGGGGCGTGGATTCTAGATTTTTTTATAGGCAAGGTGCCAACCTTAGGTTGGGCATGCCTTGATCACAGAATTGGCACTTTTGGCTAGTCCGTTGGGCAGGGCCAACAACTACCACTCTTTGTATTTGGGCAGCACATGAGTTTGGTCATGGCTGGCCCTTTGTAACTTTGTTGTAAAATACTTTGAAGTTTAATAAAATAAGCAAAGGGGAAAAGTGTTTTGGGAGTCCCCCCCTCCCATCACTCATTCTTGTACTTGTGTATGTTGAAGTTTATTTTCGTTGCTTTACGATATCACAAATTGTTAATGAAGTTTTATTTTCGCTGCTTGTATTGAAGTTACGATATTGCATGTTTGTATAAATGTTGAATAAGAAGATTGAAATTGGAAAATTGGCTGTGTTGAAGTGTAAATGAGTTAGGCGTAGACCAGGTTAGAGTAGTTGTATAACTATGACGAAATATCGTCGATGTCGCACGAGTGCCCACGGTGGACTCAAAGCGACCACAACGTGGCACCGTGATAGTTGGCCATGTCCACACCGAAGTGTTTGGCAAATATGTTAGGTCAGCTAAACAGAGATAGGGGTCAGCCCAAGTTGGCATGACCACCCAACCAAAAGGCATGATGCGTATATATTCCGACAAGTGCGGATGAGGGAAGGTAGAAGACTCGGTCAAGTGAAGAAATAGAATCACAAGGTGTGAGGGAAGACAAGCTCGTACCTCATGAGCCAAAAGTCATCAATTCGAAACAAAGAAGACAAGAACCAAACCGTAGGAAGATGGACAAAGTCGCAGGAAGAAGGAAACGAGTTGAGACTTGCTTGGGTGAATCAAGACATGCGTAGATTTTCTGGGTTTCTAGACTTTGGCAGGTCATGCGAGCCACAAGCTTCGAGGTTGTTTTCTGGAAAGTCGTGCAAGTTTAAGTGTTGCACGAGGTTTTCTTGATGTTTGTTGAAAATAGCCTAGTTTTGAGGCAAAGAACCTTTGGGGTTCAACCCAATCTTGGATGCTTGTAAAATATTATATAAATTGAAGTTTGTTGAAGTAATAAGGAAAAGGGGAATTTGGTTGGGAGTCCCCCTCCCATATTATAAATGATTGTTGCACTTGTATATTGATATCCATTGTAAAGATTGTTTTTTGTTGAAGTGTTTATTGTTACAGTAGATTGTTATAGGTGAAACACTGTTAATGAAGTAATGTGAATAGAGTAAAGATTGTAAATTTGGCGAAGTGTTGAATATTAATGAAGGGCTATTGTGTTGAAGTCACTTGAAAACTATTTCACAAGTTGAAAGTGGTTCTGTTAAAGACACATAGGCTAGAGGTGTAGTCAGGGTAAGTAACCTTAGCTCTTAAGGAGGAATGCGTCGGTGTTGCACATCTTGAAGAGTCGATGAGCTAAAAATTCATGCAACTATCATAGTGGTGTGACAGTTTGTATCAAAGAACCAAGTCCAATCTTGGGAAGTTATTTTGGTTGAAGTGAAGGAAGTGGCACGATAGCTGCTACCGTGGCAATAGCTTTTGCAACTTGTTGAAAAAAGTCTTGTTGAGGTAGATATGGAGGTTACTCAATGAATTGAAGAGATGATGAAGGCAAGTGATTCATGGGAAGAGGTTGAAGCACTTGAAGAAAATATTAAAGCGGATTTTCTTGACCATGAAGAGGACGGTCCATAAGCAAAGAAGGAGTCGAACAGATTTGAAGGACAAGTTGAATTTCATTCAAGAGCTTTGGATGGGGGGAGGTGAATGATAGCTTCCTTGGTGAAAATTGAGGGAGTCAAATTCCAAATGGGTGCAGTGAAGCAACATTCAAAGGAGGAAGAGCATGGAAAAATGAATTTTGTTAAGGTTGGACCCGGTTCAAGATCTTACTATGCAATGAAGAAAGAAGGAGGTTTTGCAATGGAAAGACCTCGAACAAATGCAGAAGTGAAGCAACTCAAGAGGATAGATAGACCGAAGATTGAGTTGGGTAAGAGTTAAATTAAGGAAGAGGTCACGAAGAATATGAAAGTAAGAAGAAAGCATGGGGTGAAATCTTCACAAGATAAGAAGGCTTTGGGCTTAATTTTTGTACAGGTGACCATGCTTGGAAGGAAGTCTGTTGTGTTGGTGGATTCAGGAGCTTTGAATAGCTTCCTTAGTAAAAAGGTAGTGAATTCATTGAAATTAAAGAAGGAAGAAGAGATAAATTTGAGTGCTTTCAATGTTGTCAACTCGGGGGTGAAAGTAGTGACCAATATTCTTAAGGATGCGTAAGTGAAGGTTGGTTCATGGTTTGGAAGGATGGATATAAGAGTGGTGTCGATGGATGATCATGCAATGGTGTTGGGGATGGACATTTCGCTGGCAACCCAAGCCATACTAATGATGGACCTAGACATACTCTTGATTTTGGTAGAAGGAAAGACAATGATTGTTCCAATGAGTAGGAAGAGACACTTGGTGTATTGCCCAAGGATCTCTTCCATGGTGTTGCATGAGAAGGACTCGAATGTGCGATTGAAGGATGAGTATAAGGTTGGGAACTTCTGATAGGAAGTTGGAAGTGGACCTCAAGAATGAAAGGAGAAGAGGCTAATTGATTTGATTGCACAAGTTTCCAAGAAGACGAAGGTTGGAGAAGGAAGTGTGACTCCTCCCAACATGAATAAGGATGGAATTGGAGAAGCAATTTCTCCCACCGTGAAGAAGGAAGAAGAAGTTTCTTCTATTGTGATTCTTCATCAAGATGGTGCCAAGGAGAGAAGAGGATCGAGTACCTCTTCAGAGGCAATTCATGGAAGTGGAAAGATAGGTAGAGACCTAGCGAACATCACGGACTTTTGCAGATATGCGATGGGCATATATGATTTTCATCTAACAAATCCATTGGATTGCAAGCTTGAAATAGTCATTGATTAAGCTAAAAAGGAGGCAAGTATATTTATCAAAACCTCATTCTATCATGTGAAGAAATCCCTAAACTTAGAAGTGTATTTATAAGCCACAAAATCAATGAATTAAGCTTGGGAGAGATTGATCAAAATGGGGTGAGCTCTTGTTGCAACATCACCAGAAGTTTTGGTATGGTTAGGGCATTTTAATCAACATTAACTTCCCACATGATTCATTGTCAAACACATCAATACTATTGCATCGAGATGGGATTAATGGGGACAACCTTCAGTCTCTCCAACATGTGATCCATAATCACGACTCTACTCATTCAATTCACTTGTATGACCCCCGTCATCTCTATGGGATAGTGGAATTCTTGAAGCATGGAATTGGGGATATTTGTGGTCTAAACCTTAAGGTCATAGACCTCCTGGTAAGAGAAATACCATATTTGGTCTACCTATTTTGGATTTGAGTTATTATACTTCAAACTTGAAAATTATTAAAATGAATGTGGTTAAAGCAGTCAGTCTAGTTTCTATAATTTGGGCCTTGTATTACGGCTTAATTTTAGGCAATTTAAAATCATTTCATGGAGATTTTGGTTTTTATCCTCAACTTTATATCTCTTTAATATTCTTTCTTTATGTTCTATTCCCCTAGATTTCCTTTTGTTGGGCATCTCATGAGGAAATTTTAGTTAAGGGCCAATATTCAAATTTCAAATTTTGGACACATTCAAGTGCTTATTGATTCCTTTGTAATCTTGTTGGTTAGGGACTCCTTCTGTAGCCTTGACATCCTCAACATGGTTTAGATTGTGGGAAATTGTGTCTTGAGTTCACCTATGAAATGTTATGGAATTTTGGTTAACCCTGAGAAGACATGAGGAATACATCCAGACTAATAGGAGCTCTTTGTTCTTAGTGATATCCAAAGTGCACAACAAACACAATGAATATACATTTTAGAAGTAGAATGCAGTATGTTGTGGAATTTGGTTCTCAACCTTTGCAAGGACTCTCTCTCTTCATCTTCAAACAATAAGGTATTGGTTAACTCTACATAAGATGAATTCAAGGAAGATGAGATTATTCATCAACTAAAGGAATCAACGAATATTGAACAATGGGATTATAGACATTGGTTAAGAAGAAGCTAATAGCCACCATGTCTTTTATTGGTTGTTATGTTTTTTAGTACCATTAAACTTTCAAGTGTTTTTGTTAAATGTGCCACTTGCAAGAAAACTTTGAATATGTATCCTATATTATGTAGCAGACTCTCCTATGTAACATCAAATATGTATCCTATATGTAGCAGACTCTCCTATGTAACATCAAAGTTACTTATTTTGTTTGATGAAAATTTGGAATATTATTTCTTTTTAGCCTAATTGCAACCTTTGTAATATAATATTTCCCTATTTCATTTCTTAAAAAAATGCTTTTTCATTGCTATTTTATGTATTCTTACTATAAAGGATTAATGGTTATCGGTATGTTCTTAATGAATTGTTGTTTTTTAATCGAAGAATGAGGCTCTAATGTAAACCTGCCTATGCTAGATTGGATCATTACAAAGTAGTAACAAAGCGGTTACCAAGCCCCTCGTTTTTCCAAACGAGTACCTTTGTGAAATGATTAAAGCTTTACTTAATGTATGATTTAATTAAAAAGGAGAAGAACCTAAAAATTATGAGTGTGAATTACACTCAAAGGTTCCTAAAAAGAATTATTATTTTGTTTTTTCAACATTAATTACTTACTAACTTACTAGAGGGGTTCTTGAAAAATAATTATTTTGATGGATTACTATTTAATTGTAAATTAAAATTAGAATTAGAATTTGAATGTGGGAAATTAATATTTAGTTATTTTAATCGATTTTCCGTTTCTTACTTTACATTAAATAACAATAACATTAAAAGATTTAATGGTTTACAATTATTATTAATTTAATTTATAATTATTACTAATTATAAATTGTTATTTTATTTACATATATTAATTACAATTAATAATTTATTGTAATTTCTCCTTGATCGAGGTGCGAGCCAGCCTCATTGGGCTTGTCTTGGCCCAACAATTAACACAAATCCATCAAATCATTTTGGTCACCCTTTGCATGCATGCAGCACTTGGAGTGATGGCAGTACACATGCAGTGTTTAATGCCCCAGCTCGAAGGCGACAAAGGTTTAAGTACATTTGGAGGGGTAAGAATTCTATCGATCTTGTTGAGTAAGGTAGTCTATGAACTCACGCTCCTGTGGATCTGGTTTGAGAGGGTGATTCTAGGAAGCTAGTGCTCGTCGTCGTCTTCAGGTTCTAGCAACGTTCACTGGTATGTTTTCAGTCTTAACTTAGCAACTTTTGTTAGTATGGAGCAGTCTATTTGACCTTTGACCAATGAAATGTATGGGTCTGTGCTTTATGGTGATGGAATTGGAAGTGCCAGTGGCATGGCCTCGCTGGGTTTCTGGTTGGGTGTGAATTCATTGTCCTACTCGTCCTGGTGTTTGTCGAGTATGGTATTGGTTGTCTTGTATGGGTGCTTGCATGGTCTGGGTGGTAAAGGGTTTTGGATGTGGAGGTCCCCCATACTTAGGAATGAAAGAGCCGAAAGGGGTTTGGATCTGTGAAGAATTGTGTTTGGCTCCAGGGTATTTAGGCTTAGGGAGAGCTCGAAGTCAATCCATGTGTTCATGTAACTCCAGATATGTCCTCTGGTGGCAGAGGGGCGAAGGTAGAAGAACCCTAGTGGCCAGTTTCTGGGTCAGTCCAGTCCTATGGAATATAATCTCTTAGGTTGAGAATTTTTGTTTAGCTAGAGGTCAATTTTGGTTTCAAAGATGGTTATGGCTTGATGTCTGTCACCATAAGCCTGTCTCTGAGCATAGGGGTTGGATTTCCATGGCCCGGGTTTTCTGTATGGAGTCGTGTCATAAGGGATTTCGTGGGTTGCGGGCTCAGTGTAGTTGTTGGCTCAACTTCCTTTTTAATTCCTGGTATAATGTTTGGTTAGTGAAGTTGATAAGTTGTGGGAAGTGTCGATATAATGTTGAGGTCCAGAAAATGGTTGGCATGGCTAGTCCATTCAGGCTCTACAATGGGAAAATGAATATGAATGAAAATAGTGGCACCCTTATCTTGTGTTGGCAATCAATTGGTAGCAAAATGTGGCGCGGGTTCCTTACTTGGATGGTTTCATTTGAATTTGATTAAGCAGGTCTGCAGTGTCGGCACAACCTTGCTCCTATCGATTCCCAAAGTTGGGAAAAGAAAAGTCTTTGTCAAGCAACAGAAACAACATGGCCCAGGCAACTGGTACAAGAAAAAATGGTCGTGGGGGCATAGGCTGGGGAAAACAAAGGAAGGTCACTTCGTCACCGTAAATCCAACCCACCTCTTCTGGCGGGGCAGCTGGGGCGGGTCGTGGGCGCAAGCCAACCTCTCGCATAATTCAAGAAGCAACTCAAGCATACCATGCCAGTAGCTCCAACCCGATCAAGCAATTGATTGTAGAGTGGGAGGCTGAGATTCGACAGATTGAGGAGGATTTCGAATTGGATATGGATGAGTGGCAAGCAGTGATCCCAAACCTAGGCCACACTCATGGCAGAGTATCTTAATACAAGCAGACAATCCATCTATTTTGGATGATGAAGAGCATTCTGGCAAAATCTCTAGAGAAGTTTCCTCCTGACATGCACGTAGCCCCTGGTCATTCAGATTACACTAAAGAATTTCAAAAAATTCAGTTTCAAATACAGCAGTAGAGTGGTTGGTTGAGCCAAATTGAGCAGCATATCCCTTTCATACCCCACACGGAGTAGCCGAGTTCCATTGTGAAGGACCCTGCTCCAGTGGATTCAACTGATGATGAGTAGCGACAATGGATCCTTGTTTTTTCATTTTGAGTGATCTAGACCCAAATTTTTAGGCTTATTAGCAGTTATGTTTATAGTTATTTAGAAAATAGGAAGTACAAAGACTCTCAGGTTTACATAGCATGGCTGGTTAGACTTATCACTTTTTGTTTATGGATGGCATATTTTGTGGTTAGGTGGCCAATAGAGTTGGTTTCCCTCTGGGCAGGTTGAGGCCACCTAACTCTCAGACATATGGATGAAACCTGCATTATTTTCAAAAATTAATGGAAAGGTACCACCAAGCTTACCAAAAAAAATGTAATTTCTTAATTTATTTTATATTTACATCTAGGTTACTTATTAATAATATATATGATTAGTTGTTTTTCTTATATTTAGTTATATGTTCAACCTTTATCTTAAAAAAAAATTGTTGTATTGAAACATGAAAAATACACTCACTTTTCCTCGGATCTGGTTATCTTGAATGGCCTTGCCACTTACTCATGATGGAATGATGGCGCCCTCCACTTGGTATCCTTCATCCCTAGTTCGTCTAACCTTGCCAATGCCTCCCTTTATTATCTGCTTCTCACAACATCTCCACATACCTAGAGTCTACTATGCTCTTGCAATCATCAACACCCATGTGCCTCCTACAACATCCCACATATCCCAATTACACCACCATGAGTTGTGAGCAAGGGAGAGTCCATCATGTTGGCCATGGAAGGGGAAGAAGTTGCCTCCCCACTACCCATGTTACTGAGGAATATTGGGCTATGTATGACAATGTCATTCCAACTCACATTTGAAGCCAGGTCAACAAATTAGAAGCTAAGGAGGTCCACCAAGGGCGGAACACACATTGGGCGCCCTGCAATCTACTTTCCCATCGTCTCCTCACTGAGGAACGAGAAAGTTCCAAGGCCACTAGTTGGATTGTTGAACTATTTGTCAACAATAGTCACATCACCTCCTCCCTCCACTGCCTCTCCCACAACGTGGGCATCTCCTTCCCTCCTTACATTCCCTCCTCTTCCTACCATGGCCCTTCGACCTTTGTCTTTGTTCCTCTCAGCTCCTCATCACCTTCTACCATCTTTGAAAATGATGGACATCCCTCACCAGCCCGGAGAAAGCAAGAAACCTTAGCTCATCTTGAGAACATCCAGCTGACGACCTCCAAGCTCTCCCCTCCTCACCCCAGTTTGCATGGTTGCTACATCATAGAAGAATTGCTTGCAGATGCTATCAATGTGCCCACTCATTGACAGACATTCTCAACAGTAATAGGTCAACGTTCCTCCTGGCATCTGTGATGCTAACTAAGTTCAAATAGGTTCCCTCCAGCACAACTAGTTTTGAAATTTTGTATACTCTCAAAATGTTAGTCGAACAATGGTTATGCTCCACCACCAACCTCTCATTTCTAGTTGTGTTTTTCTCATGCACTCTAATGGTCTTAAACTGTAAACTCTGGAAAGGTTTTTCTGGCTTCCCCTACCAAGGATAGATAACCTTGACCAAACACTTCTCCAAGGCTCCCGATGGTCAATGGCTCCCTAAGTCTTTTTGCATGTAATCTATGTATTTTTCTCTATTAATATAATGTGATCTATTTTCCACCAAAAAAAAAATACACTTGTTTTCCAAGGAAGTGCAAATCACATTGACACGGCTTATAAACATGCACCATAGTTCTCAAAATCACCACTAACCATTTTCAAAATCAAAGGGATGTAGTGTTTCACATGGTGCATCAATCTAAGGTTCCACTTTTCTTAAAATTGTCTTGAACTAAAAGTTATTCACCTCCAAAAATATCATTTTCATTATTTTTTACACTTGTGAACTTTGGACAAATGCTTGTTGAGGTAAAATTATGCATGCTTTATGAGTTTTGAAGCATAGACATTATGTATAAGGATTTCATGAATCTTCTATTCTATTAAGGACTCGTTTCAGAGGATTCAAATATGAGATAGACCAAATAAAATGAAAAAATCAAGTTTTGTACGACTTAGTTGTTTGGACAAAGAATGTTTTTGCATCATAATGGCCCTTACGTTTCCACCCCCACTAAATTGTCGAGACCCGTAGAAAAGCGACTATCTTGATCTTGCTAAAGTCCCCAAGAATTTGCGTCTCCAAGTTTCACCAAATGTTTTTGACCTATTTAAGCCATGTAAACCTTATTGTCCCATGCTAGTCTATTTTTCCAAAGTTACCAAACATCCAATTTGCCTCATTCAATATGGTGGATGACAACATTATACATGTCAAAGTGTCTAGGTTCTTCTATTAGATGGCATAAACAACCAAGTCACACATGTATATCTATTTGGTCTTCCTCTTAGAACTTGACACAATGTCGATGTCAATCCTTTTAAACTTGTCTATTGAGTATGCCGCATACATTTGTTGTTCACACTTTAACTCAATTTCTATCATTTACATAATCACTTCTCAATTAGTTCCCTAGCCAAAAAAAATCACTACCTAACCAACCTATCCATGCACCTACACACTTGTTGCTCCATGTGCCCAAACCAAGCCAAGTGATCAATTCAACCCATTTGTATAAGCATAGAATGCAGACCTTCTCACATCCAATCTAACTAATTCCACTTACTCCTTCATATCCATGTATTACTTCTATAAACCAAACTCCATCCAAGTTTTACCAACTTTTGCTCAGGCCTCCATACCTACACTATACAACTCCATGAACATGACACATTTTCTCCCATGAATGACTAATTTAGTCTTTCCTCACATAATCATTTTGGTGTTGCACCAACAAAACTCCCCATATCCCCTGCCTCCAACTCATTATGTGGCAATTCACCCCACCATTATTGATGGAAAGGGGATGATAGGCAACCTTTGTTTCCTAAGTCATTTAATATTGTTGCATTATCTAACATCTTAATGCAAAATGTCTAAGTCAAAAGTCACAACATTCCATGAAAAACTCCTAGGTCCCTTAGCACAACAAGGACTCCTCTTCCACTTCATTTTATCACATCTATCCTATGTGTAAACCCACAACAATGGTGTGACTCACTCATGGCCAAAATTCCAAACATTCATGAATTTCACTTGAATTCATGTCTACATCATCTCTAAATACATCAACTTGTCATTCCAAGTCTGTCAAGATCTGGGCTCTTTTGTATTAATCTATTCTTCAACCTGCACTAATCTCGTAGACAAATTTCACTAAAATGAGTCCACCTACCTCTTTGTTGTGAGGTGCACAATCCAAGTTCAAGAAATTGTCAAAGTATGGAACCAATCCAAGCTTCTTGCACCTTATTTTCATTGTGCAGCCTACTAAATGAACCAATAATTGGCCATTCTACTAATTATCTCACTACTTAACCAAGCCAACTATAAAACACATTGTTGTCACTCTCGCCTACTACACCAATTAATCCAAATTTATCTTTCATCAAATCATTTGTCTAAATGGTTTATTGTGTCATCCAATCCATTCTTTGTCACTCCAAGGAATGGTTCATCTTGGTTCAAAAAAATTGTTTCATGGGTATTACATCATAATATTAACCTTTTCCCTTATCTCTAGGCGTCAAAACTCATTTTATGACAAAAGTTGCCAACAACTCATTACCTTTTCTTTTGCAACCAAGTTTTCATGATCATGCAGTAGGCAGCAAAACTCATTTCATTACAAAAGTTGCCAACAACTCATTACCTTTCTTCTGCAACCAAGTTTTCCTTAACATGTACCTCTATACAGCTCTTCGACTCAACCTATGATGGAATTAGCCACCAAACCCTAGCTTCTTTGACCAAATCCATAGTTATGTTTTCATGTGCAATTTCATTTGAAATATCAATCACTGCATGGTCAACAATTAAAATCTAGTTTGTCTATACATGTTCTTTCCACTCAACTTCCTTCATGAAGCCATTTTTCTTAGTCACCAACTTGTTGATTCTTGATAAAATTCATCCAACAACTATGAGGGAGTATCACCTGATGATGAGTCCTAACCAGACTCACTCTCATTTGGTATGGTGATATCAACTGGTATATGGGCTTGATTTCGACCAAAAAGGAATTTTGGATACAATATAATATTTGGTCCAAACGCAAATATGCATAATATGAGGCTTATTAAATCGGTTTATCTCAGGTTTTTTGCAGGAATGATTGTTATCCTCCCCACCTAGGTTCAATTCTCACAAATGTTATGATGAGCATTGTTGCAATGGCTTGGAGCCTTGTTGTTGAGTTTGTGCGGTCCCTCAAGGACCAAAACATATATGTATATGTATATGTATATATATATATATATATATATATATATAGGTAGAGGAAATAATTCACAAAATTCAGCAAGTTTTAAACCACAAGTACATATTCTATTATATTTTGAATAAATAGTTATTTAAAAGATAATATTTTTCACACTCTTGTATCTAACAAAATCTATTGAAAAATTGTTGAAGCACAACAAGAACTTCATACAACAAAGTGAAAAACAAAAAATGAACAACTTACAAGAATATAATATAATCAATTGCAAGTTCCCACAAACAACTTCCGTGATAGAAAAGTGGCATTCAAATTTATTATTCTAACTAATAATAATACATAAATTACACTTAACTTCCACTTTAAACTCATCTATCACTTGCAGCATTGGCTTGGAGCCTTGTTGTTGAGTTTGTGCGGTCCCTCGAGGACCAAAACACACACACACACGTGTGTGTGTGTGTATGTATATATACATATACATATATATATATATATATATATATATATATATATATATATATATATATATATATATATATATATATATATATCTATATAGAGATATATAGGAAATAATTCACAAAATTCAGCAAGTTTTAAAACACAAGTACATATTCTATTATATTTGAATAAATAGTTATTTAAAAGATAATATTTTGCACACTCTTGTATCTAACAAAATCTATTGAAAAATTGTTGAATCACAACAAGAACTTCATACATCAAAGTGAAAAACAAAAAATGAACAGCTTACAAGAATATAATATGATCAATTGCAAGTTCCCACAAACAACTTCCGTAATAGGAATGTGGCATTCAAATTTATTATTTTAACTAATAATAACACACAAATTACACTTAAAGATTTCAAGCCATTCTCCTTTTATATAACTTCCACTTTCAACTTATCTATCACTTGCGGCATTCATTCAAATTCCTAAGACTTTTTGTTACAACAATCTTGATTTTCTTACTCATATTTTACAATAATTTAATGGGAATTATCTAGAATCAGATTATTATTCCTTTTAATCAATAAAATTGATATAAGTTTTTTCCTTTTTCTATTAAAGGAATTTCTCATCATATAACAATTTGAAATTACTTACACATGTGATTGAGTTTGATTTAGGATGTTGAACATGTATTGTCTTTTATTTGTTCGGGAGCATATGCTTTAATCTTGATTTGTCCAATTTTACTTTTAGTGTCTCGCTCTAACCATAAAGCTAATCCTTGGGATTATTTCTCTTATCTGTAAATCTACAAAAATTAGATGAAACAAGGTTATTAGCATACTTGTTAAAAAAATATTTTGAAACATTATTTAAGTAATTTTATTTATAACTATTAAAATGGTTAGAAATAAGTTCATTTCCATCATTTGTTCTTTGAAAATTGTACTTGGCCTAATTTAGACTCCACAAAAATAGGATCCATGTTTAACATTGTACAGGAAAAGAGTGTTGTTAATCTCAATAGACTCGCTTATCGTTGTTGGGTGAATTTATTAATGATAAATTCAAAACATAAATATCTCAATTCGAGGGTGTAAGCTTATAGGCGTTATATAATATGTGCGAAGGTATGGACACTAGAAGTCTTTCTATTCAACTATTCCAATAAGGATTATATCATGTATCAAAGGCTTGGTCTTTGTGCAATGAACTTAGAAACATTTACTTCTACAAGGACAGTCAAGTTCGTATAGGTTGCTTCTAGTTCTTACCTTCAATAAGTCTTAACTTTGCACTAAATAATAATCAAATTGAAAAGGACAATCTGAAAAGATCACAAACAACTGGGTACCTATTGTAGGATTATTAGAAAGCATGACTCACTCAATAATCATTTTTTGCCAATCACACCTAAAGAGTTATCTTCATTTAGGCTCCTTCAGTGACTGGCTCATTAATCCATTGATATAATGGAAAACCCTAAGTTGTTGGGACCATTAAGTTCTTGTTTCAGGGTCTTTCCCTGAAAGGTTGTACTCTTTCACACTCTAAGTAAGAGTGTGTTCCTACAATCACAAAAGGTTGCAAAGCTCCAAGATAATCCTTTTGTGATCGATCACCTACAAGGTAAAATAATCTAGAATAGAATAAAAGGAATCAAGGCATCAAAAGGACTTAAAACCACCAACTATGTGTAACACTACCAATACCAAACTCATCAAGCTAAACCCAAAACATAGTTGTGTATCTTATCAAAATAAATCAAACCTAGATTCACAAGTAAAAGATTGTTGTATGCATCAAATCATATTGTGTGCCATCAAATAGTTGAAATACAAAATAGGGAAATATCATATGTTAAATTCATTAGTTGTCAAATAGGTATCTATGTCATTCACATAAAAATACAAGTGCTAGGTATTAGATTTGTGTGCTACAGTCAAATGTGAGCATGCATAACCATCATACATTCAATCTATCAGAGGGTAGAAATACTCCAAAACATATCTATATACAAACCCATTGCAGCCATCACACATCTAATCTATATGTTTGATGTCTCACAAGACAGACTTTCCAATCTATATGCTAAGTTTAATAATGATAAAAGAGATTTATGTATTATACATATAGAACACCAACAATGAGGGTCAGATTTTTTCTCTATAAATGAAATATGATCATCGTATGGTCAACCCACACCCACATGTATAATGCAGTGCAAATCTATTACCAGATATCAAACTCACGTATTAGATGTTAAACAATAGATATGCTTATGGAAACAAAACAACTCAAGCAATGAAACAAAGTCTGCCTAAAAACTATGACAACACATCATACTTCACTTTGAAAGAACATTAGTAAATAAGGCAACACATTGGGTTGGTGGGCCTTTGCCAACTAGTAGCATTACCTTGAAATAAATTTAACTCGGACCAAAATATAACATGAAGCACAAAGCTTGAACATCGACCACAGTATTTTCATTAAAAAGACCCACAAATTACATAAGGAACAATACACAGGAGCAAACCTAGTGGCCACAATGCGGGGTTGTATTACGGTCACAAATTAAAAGCCTATCTCTTTTACCACTACTCACTAAAGCGACTAAGAGTCAAAGCTCTGATTTTATACATAAAAGAGTACGGAATGTATCGTTATCACCCATAGCAGAAATCCTATATTGAGTAAAGCTCTAGGAGATAACTTTAATGTAGATCTATAATGAGGGAGCAAGAAAGTGTGAAACTAGGGTTTAGTGGTTTCTTCCATGTTGAATAAATATGGTAAAAATCACCCCCAAGCTCAGTCATATCTTGCTAGGGTTGACTATTGAAGAGGTAGGCCAACTAGGCACTCAATGTGAAATAGAGATCTGATTTGATAGGTGAAAAGGCATCTCAAATCTGACCTCAAGGGGACCCATGTGTCCATTCAAATTTGAGAGTTGTGCATTCATATCAAACGTGGAGCCCAGTAGTAAGAATCCCAAAGAGTTAAAAAACATGTTAAAACCCTAATTATTAGCCTTAATAAAGATTAAACACTTTAAATGTATTCAAAAACCATAGATAATTGACATTAAATAAATATTTACCTTGAAATACCTAGTTAACATGATTTTCCTTCACTATGCATAAAAGAGGCTTGCTTGAGGATAAAAATGGGGGTTTAAAAGGGTCAATAGTGGGAAATTGACAACAACAATATCATCAATTATAGGCCTTGATAATCATTTTCTATTAGCATAATTTTGGAGGTTTATACCACATGGACGAAGTAAACGAAAACAAGAGCTTTATAATAATTTATCAACATAATATATTTCATGTGTGATATAACATATGGTATAGTTGGTAGCATAATTAATATAATTTTGGCCTTATGTAGAATATGCATACCCACATCAACATGTACACCTCATCATTGATACATACGATAGTTGTAGTGCCATATAGATCTAACCCTCACACCATGATTGATTCAAATTTGACATGACATATTATTGTTAGCTCTAGAATACAGGTAATTAGATAAATCACAAAAGTCCAGATATCTAGGTATCCAAATATCTGAATGATTTAAATAAAATATCATACTACATGATAATCAATATTTGGATACAAATCGATTGTAAAAAAGATATTTGTGATCCAAAGCATCTTAGTTCTAGCAATAACGCTCATAAGTAGCCCTTATGGATTTGGATGTTATTGATAATACAAGATATCCTTTATCCGAAATATTTGAATGACTTACAATAAGTTTCCTCCCAGATCTAGATATATGTTACTTGATGTTAAATTATCCAATATCTAGGACATTTGAATGAGGTGTAATAAACATGCCTTTAAAATATGGAATACATACACACACATGCATATATGTCCAACCCTGACAGCATGATTGATTTAAATATGACATGGCATATCATTGGTAGATTATGCATACAAGCATCTGGATAAATCACAAAGGTCCAAATATCTAGGTATCCAAAATCCAAATGATTTAAATATAATATATCATGTTGCATGGTACTCAATATTTGGACACAAATCATTTGTAAAAAAATATATTTGTGATCTGAAGCATCTGTGGTTTTGCAATAGCGCTCATAAGTATCCCTTACAGATTTGGATGTGAATGACAAAACAAGATATTCGTTACCTAAAAGATTTGAATGAGTTACGATAATGTGCCTCCCAAATATCGATATATGTTACTTGAAGTTAATTTATAAACATGGCTTCGAATATATATATATATATATATATATATATATATATATATATATATATATATATATATATATATATATATATATATATCACTTGAGATTATGTTATATTTAATCTAGCATATAGAAAGAAAATAAAAATAGCATAGGTTAAGTTGGTTTCGGATTTGGATATAAAATCTCAAAATGAACAGAGAAGTCACAAATCCATGTCAAGAACTAGATTAACACTGACCAAATTCAATCCTGGTAGAATAGCATGGAATATGCCACATCAACAATGATGTTTATCTGATCTTAGCAATGTTAACTACCACATGTTAATAGGAAATTATAAAAATTAAAGAAAAGGGGTCCCTTAGAAAAATGATGCCTAACATTTGGGCATCTAAGAAACTCAAATAATGATAACATAAGTTTCCCCTAGAATCAAATACATGGCATCGACATCTAGTATCTAGATTATTGATATTGAAATTGTTGAAACTTGATCTAGATCCAAATGACCCCTATTCATATGTATTTGGCATTGACATATGACATCTAGGTGATTCAAAATGTCATTGTTGATGTTTGATCCAAATTCAGATGACCCTTATTCAGATGTATCCAACATCCAAAACAATTACACTTACAAGTTGGAAAACAAGTATGGATACAATATTAAGTGTTTCCCTCATAGATATAATCCCTCTATAAAGATAAATTATAAATCGAATTGGAGCAAAATAACAAAGCAAGATCATTGGAATGAATCATGAAAATCTTATATAAATATTAAAAACTTGTCATACAAGATTAAAAGAACCAAAAGGGATCTTTACAAACAAGTTTAAAGTCATTAAAATATAGAAACAACAAAAATTTAGAAGGGTCCCCATTATTTTATAAATAATTCATTTAATAATATAGTGTTATCATATAGGCTACAATAATTGGTGACATACGAGGACAACTAGTTATCTCTACCATTACTTATACAGGATAAAAATGAAAGATTAGTCGTACACTTCAACATTTTGAAAAAAAATACAGGAATTTATTATACTTAATATTTATAAGAATAAGCTTCAAATTCCAGGAGTGGCAGCAGGAGGAGGGATCATCCTTAATCCCGATGGAATCATAGAATTGAGATTCTCATGGGGATTGGGTTGCATGACTAATAACTAGGCCAAGTTTTATGGGCTTCTTCTAAGAGTAATTTTGGCTAAATATTTGCATCCTCCTAACCTCGTGATTCTAGGATAATCTCTTATATTGATCCAACATATCCCTCAAAACTCTCTACCAAAGGAACATCATTTAAAGATAATTCTTCAATGAATGATTAGGATTTTGGATGGTTTTCAGTAAATTTCCTTTTTCCGTGTGATGAGACACCAGAATACAGAGTTGGATCTGCAAGAAAACCATGTTTGTAACCTTCAAGCTAGAATAACATAAATAAACAAGGTTCGCAGGTGGTGTTACATCCCATGACACCTCCCCCCCCCCCTTAATAAATTTGTAATGATAGTCATCCCAATCCCCAACTTTATATCACCCCTTTGAAAAATGTACAGAAGGCATAGGCTTGTCAATTCATTTGACATGTCATTTAGTAGGGCATTGTTGCATGAATTTTAGTTCATGCCTCCTCTCTCAAATGCATATAGTACCTTGATCCAACGATGCTCACTTCATTTCATCAACCTCCCATAACATCTAGTTACAGGGTCCTCTGCAGCTAAAATTATGAAGTATTGTGGTAAATTAAATGGTGAAGCATGGGAGAAACCTTCCGAGGTGAATAAATTCACAGATCCCTAGAATTTAATTGTACATGGCCTTCATCCCTTGGGCCTCCCTCCTTTCAAACTCTTTATGGGGAAATTTTGGTCCACTATTCCCATCCTCAACTCTCAGCTAGTTTATTCAGCTTCTATTATGAAACCATCTCATAAAATAGAAGAACATATAGATCAACAACTTAAAAATTAGCCTCTTCGAGGGGACAACATCCTTTACATTACATAAATGAACAATTCTTGGATGATACAAATGATAAGACCTCCTTGATATATATAGGAGTCTAAGGGGTCACAAAATAATCAGAGCCTACATAACAATAATAATCTAAGGGCAGAACAATAACAATAGTGGGCTTCTATGGGGCATGTTGTAGTGGCTACAACCACCCTCCAAAATTTTTCCCGAGCCTGTTTTGGAGCCTCCCTACCAACCTTACATAGCACTTTGTCTTGCTTCATCAAGTAATCAAGCTTCAATTTTTTCCTCGCACAAAGGCAGCATGTTGATCACAGTTGATCCATTCTCCTCACAGGATGCTCACCCGGACTTGGTCCAGCTGTAGGGTGAGCAGCTTCCCCTTGAAAATTTCGTATTTCTAGAGGGCAACTAGCCTTCCCTCCAAGAATTGTGCAATCCTCTCTGACAGCCTGATGGGTTCCAGGATTGCGCAATCTTGCCAGCCAACCCTCCTAGTAGGATTTGCGCAAATCTATGCAGCAGTCATCTGCTCTGCCCAGAAAGTGCGCAAATCCCCTGGCAACTAGCCCAGCTCCCAGCTAGAAATGCACATTTTTTTCTCTAGCAGTCGAGCAATCTCTTTCATGTGTAGCTGAGTTGACCAATTCCCTCCAAGACTGAGAAAAATATACTTGCATGCATGGGCTGCTTCTCCCAAGGTAGCATGCAAAGGCATCCCTTGTTTTAGGGATCTATGTTTAGCAGTTGGAGGTTACATGCAAGGAGCAATTCTAAAACCTCGCACCAAGTTTCGCTTCCCCTAGATTCGTGGCATGCGTGTCACAACCTCAATGTTATCAAAACTCATCAACCGGGCGTTTTAGATATCATTCCTCACATCAACCTTGCAGCTTTGGCATCCCACATCACATCTAGGAGTAGTCGGCACATTCAGCTCAGCTATTTTGGGGTAAGCCCGTTTCCCATGCCTTGTGTTACATTTCTGTTGTTTTTCGTGTTTTCGCTTATGGGAGTATTGTTTGCTTGATTTCTTTGAATGCTTTTTGTCGTTTACATGTATACTAGCTTTCCTAGCTCTGTTTCAGTTTTTGTTGCTATCTCACTATTGTCACATGCATGAAATTGTTTTTCACGGACGTTCGCCCAACCCCGCAAACTGCCTCAACCACATGCAGGTTGATCTGTTTGCTGAATATTTCATTCATGTTTTACATGCACTGTTAATCACTTCTTCTATCACTTAGTGTCACCATGCATTCACTGACTTACTTGCTTTGAGTTTCCCGTTGGCGAGTAGGGCCAACCATGGCCTAGGCTCTACCTTCATCAATGCTGCATTGCGCAATTTGGGAAAGGAAATCTCACCTTCCTCTCCATATTTATGCATTCCTACCCAGTGTTGGCTTAATGGGCCCTGACCTAGGTTCAGCATTAGTTAGCCAAGCAAATCCCTACACTACTGGCCCTTTTGGCATTAATCCGCGGAGCACAGACTGAAGTCTCACCTAAAGCAGTATGGGGGGATGCAGGAACCAATTTTTCGCACCCTGAGATGGTTGTGATGTCGATTTTACACTTTAAATCTACCTTTGTGTAGATCGATAAGCCTGTAGGGCTTATTGATGTACTTCTTTATTAGTCTTTCAGAAGCTCCGCGAAGGTCTGCGATCGTCCTTCGCATAACCCTAATAAGCGATTCAGCCACTTACGCACCTCTATAACTACTTTGTTGTATAGTTTCCCGAATTATCTTAAGTGTTTGCCAAATCTACCATGCAATTAATATTATCTTTGCGTAAACATATATCTATACTTGCGTTCATATAACAGAAGAAAACATGTAGATTCGCGCATCAAATTAGCAATAAAATATAACCCTAGTGCTTAACATAACATAATCACATGCAATTGACAGAACTAAAATACACAGTAATTTCAGAATGCTTCTCTTTATTGATGATCCAGATTTCCAGTACAGACTCTAACTGTCGTGTCCACACAGTTACAGGAGTCTGTGCACTCAACTGCGGACTTCTACTATAGGCCTCTGCGCATTCAACTGCTGAATTCTACCGTAGGCCTCTGCGCACTCAGCTGCAGAGCCTTTTTCCTACGCTAAGACTCTCGCTCTTAGCTCTTCACAGACTCATCAATGACTCTATCTATCAACTATGAACTATCTTAGACTCCTCTAAGACCTCCTTTTAATACAATCCCATGGTCTGTGGACCAAGGGTGAATCTCATTGAGCTGACACAACCTATCTAAACTAAAGGCAGAAACCCTTTTTGACTCTTGATATCTTCGCGCTCCGCGACCACAAAATGCGGAGACTCTACATTCCTTTATACAAAATTTGGACTTTCCACCCCAAAACTTGGGCTTTTAACCCCAAAATTGACCCCAGGGGTCTCGTTCCCAACAGGCCCCCAACACAAACATGGTGACTTGCCCTCGATTCACTTGATTGGCGTAGAGATCTTGTCACAAAGACCTCCCAACTCCACTTGGACTACTGCAACTTCAGTAGTGAACTGTGTTGCTTCCTACTTCATCTATTCAACATGTTGCTCTATCCTTGGCCCTACGCCATCTACCTGTACCTTCTGCTATGTTCCCTGTAGACTAGACAGTTTTCCTTAAATGATGGTTGTAATCACATAGGCTTCATCAAGCCAAGGCCCTAACGTGGCCTTGAGGATGCTCTCCTTGCGCTACGCTGCATCCACCTCATCCTTTAGCACCTTTGCCTCCTGCAGTTTTGCTAGCCTCTGCATAAGGGCGATGGTGCGCGTCGTCACTTTTACTTCAACATATCTCTGTTGCAGCTCTTGGGTCTCTGTTTCCAAGCTTTCCAAGGTGGGATCCTCCTGCAAATTGGTAACCACTTCGAGTGCCTTCTCGAAGAGCGCGGTGCACTCCTTTACTGCGTTATCTACTACTACCACGGCATTTTTCATAGCTATCTCGCGCTGCTCTATGACTTCTAGCAGAGTTGAAGGTTAGGCCTTCAACTGCAATAATGTAATATTGAGGTTCAGGTCAAATTGAACCTTCACCAACTCTGTTCTTGCATCGCGCACTCTGGCAGCGAGCTTTCGAATCCACACATTTACTGGCTCATCATCATGAATGTCTAGCTCTGGGATAAACCTGCATGCCTCAGCCACTACCTTGGTCGTGCACTCATTTTTGTTGGGATTTTAACCCCAAAATTGACCCTAGGGGACCCATTCCCAACAACAACACTGCCCTCCAGGATTGTTTTGCGCATTTCTGGAGGACAGTGGCTGCTTGGCCTAAGAAATTATGCAAATCTGTCCCTAGGCCAAGAGTCCTTCCCAGCTGGAATTGTGCATTACGCAATCCCAGCAGTCAGCAACCAAACTGGATTGTGCATTGCACAGTTCCAGCAGTCAGTTAGTCTCCCAACAGCCCAGAATGTGCCTTGTGTACTCTTGGCAGTCGATCTCCCGACCTCCCGACCAAAATTGCACAACCTTCATGATCATGCACCCAGGTATGTTGCAAGTCAGTTCTCATGTTCATTTTGGTTTTCAACTGGTAGATTGCTTGCCATGAATGTTGCCATGTCTTCAGGTATTCGAGGTGTTCATTTGCCTCTCAGCAGTACATGTACAATGGTTTCTAGGAGAGCAAAGACAAAGACATTGTTTAGAGCACACTTGGGGATGCAGTCGATCAAGTGTCCATGAATTTGTCTACAGTTGTAGCAGCTACAACCACCCTCCAAAATTTTTCTATAGTTTGTTTTGGAGCCTCCCTACCAACCTTACACAACACTTTGTCTTGCTTCATCAAGTACTCAAGATTTAGTGTTTTCCTTGCACAAAGACAGCCTGTTGATCACAGTTGATCCATTCCCCTCATAGGCTACTCACCCGGACTTGGTCCAGTTGTAGGCTGAGTAGCTTCCCTTGAAAATTGCGCATTTCTGGAGGGCAACCAGCCTTCCCTCTATTAATTGTGCAATCCTCTCTGACAGCCTACTGGGCTCCAGGATTGTGCAATCCTACCAACCAACCCTCCCAGCAGAATTTGCTCAAATTTTCCCAGCAGCATGCTGTTTAGCCCAGGATTTGCGCAAATCTTGGCAGCAGTTAGCTGCTCTACCTAGAAATTGCACAAACCTCTTGGGTAGTCAGCGCAGCTCCCAGCCAGAAATGTGCATTTTTCTCCAGTAGTTGAGCAATCTCTTGCAAGTGCAGCTGAGTTAATTGGTTCCCTCTGGGACTGAGAAAAACAGACTTTCATGCATGGGTTGCTTCTCCCAAGGAAGCATGCAAAGGCATCCCTTGTTTCAAGGATCAATGTTTATCATTTGGAGGTTACATGCAAGGAGAAATTCAAAAACCTCCCACCAAGTGTCGCTTCCCCTAGATTTGTGGCATGCACGTCACAACCTTGATGTTATCAAAACTCATCAACCGGACATTTCAGAGCTCATTCCTCACATCAACCTTGCAGCTCTCACATCCCACATCACATCTAGGAGCAGTCGGCACATTCAACTCAGTTGTTTTGGGGTAATCTCGCTTCCCATGCTTTGTGCTGCATTTTTGTCACTTATTTTTTTCTCGCTTGTGGGAGTATTGTTTGCTTGACTTCTTTGAACGCTTGCTAGCATTTACATGTATACTAGCTTGTCCTAGCTCTGTTTCAGTTTTCATTGCTATCTCACTATTTTCGCATGCATGAAACTGTTTTTCACGGATGTTCACCCAACTGGCGAACTGCCTCACCCACACTCATGTTGATTGATTTGCTTAATCTTTCATTCATGCTTTGCATGCACTATTAATCACTTCTTCTATCACTTAGTGTCACCATGCACTCATTGACTTACTTGCTTTCAGTTGCCCGTCGATGAGTTGGGCCAACCTTGGTCCGAGCTCTACCTTCACCAAGGCTGCATTGCGCAATCTGGGAAAGGAAGGCTCACCTTCCTCTCCATATTTGTGCATTCATGCCCAGCACTAGCCCTAGGACTGTTTTGCGCATTTCTGGAGGACAATGCCTGCTTGGCCCAAGAAATTGCGCAAATTTTTCCCTAGGCTAGCAGTCCTTCCCAGCTAGAATTGTGAATTGCACAATCCCAGCAGTCAGCAACTAGAATGGACTATGCATTGTGTAGTTCCAACAGTTAGTCAGTCTCCCAGTAGCCTAGACTATGCCTTGTGTAGTCTTGGCAGTCAGTCTCCTAACCTCCCGGCCGAAATTATGCAACCTTCATGATCATTCACCCAGGTATGCTACAAGTCAGTTCTCATGTTCATTTTGGTTTTCAACTGACAAATTGCTTGCCATGAGTGTTGCCATATCTCCAAGTATCGCAGGTGTTCATCGACCTCTCAGTAGTATAGGTAGAATGGTTTCCAGGATAGCAGAGATGAAGACACCGTTTAGAGCACACTTGGAGATGCAGTCGATCAAGTTTCTATGAGCTTGCCTACTCACGAAGACATCAAGTTGTTCATAGACAAGCAGCATCACAGTGAGCAGCATCATGAATAGCAACTGCAAGAAGCATAGCGAATGCAGTGAATGTAGCAAATACAGTGAATGCAAGAGGAAGTTTGTTGAAAACACAGAGGCAAAACAAAGTTTCAAGATCAAGCAGATCCACTGATAATGAAAGCAACTTATGAGACTCGGGCTATGAGGTGACGATGCGACATGAAGATCATGTGAAGATAGAGAATGGAACGAAGAAGGAGTTGCATGTGTCGAAGTAGCAACTCAAGGAAGAACATGAAGCTACACAGATAGAAGAATGAGTTGCAACAGGATCAAGAACAACAGTGGGCGCAACATGCACTCACGAATGAAACTGCTCTCGTACAAGTTAAAGATCCATCTCAGCAGCTAACACAGAGTAGACATGGAGAGTAGTGTTGTTGATCGCATGCAAGGGATTCAATAGCATGCATGTCATTGAGCTCACGCCTGCAATCCAACCCTTTCAACACACTCACCAAGGCGAAGACAAGAAGCAAGTCAAACTGGGGCTGAACATGTACTTTAGCAAGTTGATGCGCATGACCACCAGCACACACTTGAAGATCAACACGGACACTATGCATTAGTGTGTTGTCGATTCAACCATACCCAAGAAGACCATGCGCATGTTAGCAGATGAGTTGGATGAAGGGGCCGAACCAATGCACTGATTGCAACGGAGGCAAGAGTTCGCTTCAGCAAGATGTCACCACGAGGTGCCTGCACACCATCACGGACGATCAAGCTTGGCATCAGCTCACCAGCGTCACCATCACAAGCATGTCAAAGAATTGGTCTCATCATAGTAGAACGAGTTTCAGTGATGTCTTACAAGGCTTTCTCAAGCCATTTTGTCTCACATGAGTACATGTGCATTGTAATGTTGAGTCATGTCAAGTGTAAGTCAAGTGTCAATAGTTGGATGTAACAGTCATAGAGTAGGTGAAGAGTCATGAAGGTAGTTGAACTGTCACAAAGGGGAATGTCAAGGGTCACCCCACCCTTTGCTATAAAAAGTCCCTCATAACTCATTGTAGAGGCTTTTGGTCAGCCAAGCTTCTACTAAGGCTATCTTGTAGAAGGCTTGGATAGTATTGTACTGCGCCTTGGCTTCTCCACTGCACAGAGCTAGTACATCTCTTTGGAGGAGCAGGCAAATGTGGCTATAATGTTTCACTAATGGGGCTAGCAGGTTTACATGGATGTATTGTATGATTGGAACTTACACTTTTATATAATAAGAGCCATCACATTTTCATGCATATCTTCTTATTGTAGTTGGACTGCTCCGGTTGCTTTAATGATATATGTTGTTTAACATACGTATTTGTGTATGAACTGATTCACATGCAATTATATGAATTTTTTTCTTAATGTGGTGTATATGTTGTTAATGTTGTCACCATTTGTGTCGATTGCTCTGCCGGACAACAAACAGACCTCTCACATGAACCTTGTTGTAACAACTACTGCACTCATTCGGACTGATTCGTGGGTATTGTATGTGTTATCTTACCTTGTATGTTGTGACTATTGCATCCGAGTGGATTGCTCTGCTAGAAGCTGTGTATGTCCTTTTGTGTTGTGTTATCTTATCTGAGTTGGGACTGATCCCTTTCAACCTGGAACTCACCTTCACCCTTTTCTCCCCCTTTGTGTTCGAACCTCTCATACATCTTCCTTGACTCACTGCAGCAGTCACACCCTTGCTACTAACAGTTATCCTACTTGCCTCTGTGCGACATCACCGTCAAGGCATTACCTTATGACCCATGGCTGGGACTCCTACACCAAATAGTATGAAGTCTGATTGGGACTTATTACCAGGGAGATCACCTTGACATGTTGGTGGGTCCAGCACCATCAACATTTCTAGCGCTAGTAGGAGGGCCTGATGACAAGTTGTTTCCTCTCATAAGGTTTTTATCCTTTGCATATATTTCATGGAGTCTTGCACTCTTCTCCCCTCAAGGTGTTTTTCGAATCGTGAAGATGTCTCCATCTCGGAAGCTTTTCAATCTCTTGTCCACTCACATGTATGATGGTGAAGGCAAAGTTGCCTAGCCTAAGCACTTACATAACTTTCTTTCCATGATTTATGAGAAAGATGAGTTTACTGACGAATAGGCCGGTTTGCTGCTTGCATACACACTTCTTGAATCTCCATTTCATTGGGTGCTTAGCTTACCAGCTGACACTGTGCACTCATTTGAGCACTTATGTGATCTTATTGAAGACAAGTTCTATCATTTTGATCCACATCTTGACCGGAAACTGTTGTAGCAATGGAGGGCTTCGCATGAATCCGTTATTGATTTTTGGAAATGCTTCTGTGACTTATAGTTTCAAGCTCCAAGGATCCAGATGAAGGACCAGTTCGAGTATTATCTTAAGAAATATGCTCAAACCAAGAGAAAGCTTGATGTCAAGCCTCACTCAACCTTCTTTGCTGATGGAACTGCGTAATCTCTTGTGGGAGCAGGCACTATCTCAACGAACTGTCCAACTCCCTGTCATTCAATAGTTCCACCATCGCCCAGTGATGTTGAGGATCATGTTTGCACACCTGTTCATCCTTCACACTCTCCCAACATCACACCACTCCATTTTCATGCAGATTTGGCTGTGAGTCCCTCGAGTTCCCATGTGCATTCTTTTCTTTGACCTCCGTCTTTGCACTCAGGTGTTCCTCTGAATGATGTTGTCTTGTGTTCGTCCATTCCGGACACTTCACTTGTTGTAAACAAGGAACAACCCACTCACGGAGTTGGTATTTCACAACTAACATGTGATGTCATTCATGAAGAGTATGAGTGGCAGCTTGAGCATCAACACTCAGCGAAGGATGACTCCCTTCTGTCTGAGCCCCCTCCATTCTTTCCTAAGACCGTTGGTGAACCTGCCATCCATGATTTTGCATGTGTGCCTTCATCTACAGATGCACCCATTTTTGATATTTTGTAGGACACGCCGTATGTTAGCCCATCATCCAACAACGGAGAGGACCAATCATTCATTGAAAATCCACTTGATCCTTCATCTGCTCTTTCTGAAAATGCATAGGGTGAACATCCTTCCTTATCATCTACCCCTCTATGTGATTCATCAAATCATGAGGATGCCAACCAACATCCTAAATTTTCTAATCTTGGTTGTCATGATCTCTTCACCTCATCATCCGATCATGATGTTGATTCACTCGTTGTTAATCCGTCTAAGCCACTGGTCTATGAAGATCCATCTATCAATGAAGTTGAAATCCCATAGACCGTCGAGGCACTTCAGCCCGAGCTAATGGTTATGTCAGGCCCTCATTGTCTTGAGATTGGTTTCACTATCGATCAGGAAATTGTTCAATCACCCAAGGCTCCTCATCACTCATTTGTATGCATTGAAGATCCATCTCACACATAGATCACACTTCCTCCACTCGAACTGCATGATCTCATTTCTCATGCATTGGAGGACTCTTACATTGCAAGCACTCATGTGTGACGCAAGTTATCTTTGTTTCTTTCATTTGCTTGCATGTCACAGTCAAGAGTGTGCTTATGCTTCAAAGTTGCACGTAGTGTCACACAGCACCATGATAAGTCCGTGGACTGCCCGTCATGCACATGCACTCACTTATATCACATGGACACTTTGAATCACGAAGTGTGGTTGTCTTCATTGTTATATCTTTCTTGCTTGATGGTTCGCACAACTGGGTTGCTCGCAGACCAAGCCTTCACCAACATGGGTCTACCAATGCGTTGGTGGCTGCATTGGAAGTATCACTTCACGTGATCAAGCCCATGTACCATTAGTGTAGGAGTAGGAGTAGTGTTTGCTTTCAGTTGTTTGCTTGCATGCTTTTTTGCTTACGTGCTTTGTTTGCTTGTTTGTTTGCTTGCTTGTTTGTTTACTTGCCTCACTTTCATGTTCGCTTATGCTCTTGCTTTGTCTTGTTGATTGTTATTTCATTCGCTTGTTTCGTTCATAGGTTAGTTTTGCATGAAACCATATATGACTCTTCAAGCGAGCTGGGTAAAGTACAAGAGGTCTTGTACCAATATCACTACTTGGTTATTTGTCATCTTGCCTCTGTATGATGAGCTTGTTAATTTTAGTCTATGATACATTGAAGGAAAATACGTACTGTTCGAAGTGAACCTTGGTGTAAACACAACGCTTGCACGCTAACTAGTGTCACTTTCTCTAGTCGATTGTTTTTGGGTTAACCCTTGTCAGCTCGATCAAGTAGAGTAAGGTAAGGGGGGCAAACTTAACAATCACATCAGAGATACAATAAACTACTTCTCTGTTGGAACAACCTCTTATGCTCTCAATAAGTCGGGATCCCTCTTCCGCCTCTAAAATGAATAAGTGTTATGCACAGTGAAAAATGAAAAAAACGAAAAGTCAAAAATGAAAAATGGATAAGGCAAAAGAAGAGAAAGGCTTCCTGCGCGGTGAGGTGATGAAAGTAACTCCACCGGGGTACTGAATAGGCTTGGTGGCAGGGAAGCCATGCTTGTGTTCCTATGTGACTCCACTAGGGTATTGTCTAGGCCTACTGGCAGTGGAGCAACACCAAAGATGAAACTAAGACTCTGACACCTATACTTCTTGTGCACCTATGTAACCCTCGACCCCAATTTAAACAACTGTGTTGCCTTGGCTTGGAATGTGTGTCAATCGACCAAGGGCTTGGCAGATACTACATCTTACAATCAAGTTAGTGTAAAACCAAGATGAGCTAAGAACTAAACAATACTTTCGGAGGTTTAGACTTGCTTTTCATGAACAAGGTCTATGCAGAGAGATGGATTTCTATTAGTGTGTTGCCAAGTGTTGTAGCAGCTACAACCACCCTCCAAAATTTTGCCTTAACCTGTTTTGGAGCCTCCCTACCAACCTTACACAACACTTTGTCTTGCTTCGTCAAGTACTCAAGCTTAAGTGTTTTCCTCACACAAAGGCAGCTTGTCAATCACAGTTGATCCATTCCCCTCACACGCTGCTCAGCCGGACTCAGTCAAGCTATAGGTTGAGCAGCTTCCCCTTGAAAATTGTGCATTTCTGGAGGGAAACCAGCCTTCCCTCTAGGAATTGCGCAATACTCTCTGACATCCTTCCAGGCTCCAGGATTGCACAATCCTGCGAGCCAACCCTCCCAGCAGAATTTGCGAAAATTTTCCCAGCAGCAGACTGTTCAGCCTAGGATTTGCACAAATCTGGGCAGCAGTCAGTTACTCTGCCCAGAAATTGCGCAAACCTCTTGGGTAGTCAGCCCAACTCCCAGCTAGAAATGCGCATTTTTCTCCAGCAATCGATCAATCTCTTGCATGTGCAACTAAGTTGACTCGTTCCCTCCAGGATTGAGCAAAACAAACTTTCATGCATGGGCTGCTTCTCCCAAGGCAGCGTGCAAAGGCATCCCTTGTTTCAGGGATCAATTTTTAACAATTGGAGGTTACATGCAAGGAGCAATTCAAAAACCTCCCACCAAGTGTCGCTTCCCCTAGATTTGTGGCATATATGTCACAACCTTGATGTTACCAAAACTCATCAAATGGATGCTGCAGAGCTCATTCCTCACATCAACCTTGCAGCTCTAACATCCCACATCAAATCTAGGATCAGTCGGCACATTCAGCTCAGCGGTTTTGGGGTAATCTTGCTTCCCATGCCTTGTGCTGCATTTCTGTCGCTTTTTGTGTTTTTGCTTGTGGGGGTATTGTTTGCTTGACTTCTTTGAACACTTGTTGTCATTTACATGTATACTAGCTTGTCCTAGCTCTGTTTCACTTTTCATTGCTATCTCACTGTTGTCGCATGCATGAAATTGTTTTGCACGGACATTCGCACAACCAGCGAACTGCCTCACCCACATGCATGTTGATCTATTTGTTGAATATTTCATTCATGCTTTGCATGCACTGTTAATCACTTCTTCTATCACTTATTGTCGCCATGCATTCATTGAATTACTTGCTTTTGGTTCCCCATCAATGAGTCGGGCTAACCTTGGCCCAGGCTCTGCCTTCACCAAGGCTGTATTGTGCAATCTGGGAAAGGAAGGCTCACCTTCCTCTCCATATTTGCGCATTCATGCTCATCACTATCCCCCAAGGCTGTTTTGTGCATTTCTAGAGGACAGTGGCTGCTTGGCCCAAGAAATTACAAATATGTCCCTGGGCCAACAGTCCTTCCCAGCTGGAATTGCACATTGCGCAATCCCAGCAGTCTGCAGCCATACTAGAATGTGCATTGCGTAGTTCCCACAAATAGTCAGTCTCCCAGCATCCCGGACTGTTCCTTGTGCAGTCTTGGTAGTTGATCTCCCAACCTCCTTGCCGAAATTACGCAACCTTCATGATCATTCACCCAGGTATGTTACAAGTTAGTTCTTATTTTCATTTTGGTTTTCAACTGACAGATTGCTTTCCATGAGTGTTTCCATATCTCCAGGTATCACGGGTGTTCATCTACCTCTCAGCAGTATAGGTACAATGGTTTCCAAGAGAGTAGAGACAAAGACACCATTCAGAGCACGCTTGGAGATGCAGTCGATCAAGTGTCTATGAGCTTGCCTATTCACGAAGACATCAACTTGTTCATAGACAAGCAACATCACAGTGAGAAGCATCATGAACAACAGCTACAGGAAGCATACTGAATGCAGCAAATGCAAGAGGAAGGTTTTTGACAACACAGAGGTGAAACAAAGTTGCAAGATCAAGTAGATCCACTGATAATGAAAGCAAATTTGGAGACTCGGGCTGTGAGGTGACAGCGTGACATGAAGATTGCACAAGGATAGAGAATGGAATGAAGAGGGAGTTTCATGTGCTGAAGTAGCAACTCAAGGAAGAAAATGAAGCTGCACAAATAGACGAATGAGTTGCAACAGGATCAGGAACAACAGTGGGAGCAACATGCACTCACGAATGAAACTGCGCCCGTACAAGTTAAAGATCCATCCCAGCACCCGAGACGGAGCAAACATGGTGATCATTGTTATTGATCACATGCAAGGGATTCATCAGCATGCATGTCGTTGAGTGCACGTATGCAATCCAACCCATTCAACACACTCACCAAGGCGAAGACAAGAAGCAAGTCCAACTGGGCCTGAACATGTACTTCGGCAAGTTGATGTGAATGACCACCAGTACACACTTGAAGATCAACACGGGCACTATGCATCAATGTGTTGTCAGTTCAACCATACCCAAGAACCATGTGTGTGTTAGCATACAAGTTGGATGAAGGGGCCGAACCAATGCACCACAACGGAGGCAAGAGTTCACTTTAGCAAGATGTCACCATGAGTTGCATGCACACCATCATAGATGATCAAACTTGGCATCATCTCACCAGCTTCACCATCACAAGCATGTCAAATAATTGGTTTCATCACAACGGAAAGAGTGTCAGTGAGGTCTTGCAAGGCTTGCTCAAGCCATTTTGTCTCACATGAGTACATGTGCATTGTAATGTTGAGTCATGTCAAGTGTAAGTCAAGTGTCAATAGTTGGATGTAACAGTCATAGAGTAGGTGAAGAGTCATGAGGGTAGTTGAACTGTCACAAAGGGGAATGTCAAGGGTCACCCCACCCTTTGCTATAAATAGTCCCTCATAACTCATTGTAGAGGCTTTTGGTTAGCCAAGCTTCTACTAAGACTATATTGAAGAAGGCTTGGATAGTATTGTAACGTGCCTTGGCTTCTCCACTACACGTAGCTAGTACATATCTTTGGAGGAACAGGTGGATGTGGTTGTAACGTTTCACTAATGGGGCTAGCAAGTTTACATGGATGTATTGTATGATTGGAACTTACACTTTTATATAAAAAGAGCCAGCACATTTTCATGCATATGTTTTTATTGTAGTTGGACTGCTCCGGTTGCTTTAATGATATATGTTGTTTAACTTACGTATTTGTGTATGAACTGATTCACATGCAATTATATGAGTCTTGTTGTTAATGTGTTGTATATGTTGTTAATTTTTAACCGTTCATGTTGACTGCTCTGCAGGACAATAGACAGGCCTTTCACATGAACCTTGTTGTAACAACCGTTGCACTCGTTTGGACTGATCCGTGAGTGTTGTATGTGTTATCTTACCTTGTATGTTGTGACTACCACATCCGAGTGGACTGCTCCGCTGGAAGCTATGCATGTCCTTTTGTGTTGTGTGTTCCTAGATGAGTTGGGATTGATCCCTTTCAACCTAGAACTCACCTTCACCCTTTTCTCCCCCTTTTTGTTAGAACCTCTCATACATCTTCCTTGACTCACTATAGCAGTCACACACTTTCTACTGATAGAGTTATGCTACTTGCCTCTGTGCGACATCACAGTCAAGGCATTACCTTATGACCCACTACTGGGACTCCTACACCAAACGATCTAAGGTCTAATTGGGACTTCCTACCGGGAAGATCCCCTGGACATGTTGGCGGGCCCAACACTGTCAACACCTACCCACCAAGACATCAAGTTGTTCGTATAAAAGGACATCATAGCGAGCAGCATCATGAATAGCAGCTGAAGGCAGCATACTGAATGCAGTGAATGCAAGAGGAAGGTTGTTGACAACATGGAGGTGGAACAAGGTTGCAAGGTCAATCAAGTCCATTGATGATGAAAGCAACTTTGGAGACTCCAGCTATGAAATGACAGCGCAACATGAAGATCGCGTGAAGGCAGATGTTGGAACAAAGAAGGAGTTGCATGTGTTGAAGCAGCAACTCAGGAAGAACATGAAGCTACACAGATAGACGAATGAGTTACAACATGAACAGGAATGGCAGTGGGCCCAACATGCGCTCACGGATGAAACTGCGCCCGTACAAGTTAAGGATCCATCCCAGCAGCTGACACAGAGCAAACATGGTGAGAAGTGTTGTTGATCGCACGTAAGGGATTCAACAGCATGCATGTCATTGAGTGCATGCATGCAATCTAACCCATTCAACACACTCACCAGGGGGAAGACAAGAAGCAAGTCCAACTGGGGTTGAACAAGTACTTTGGCAAGTTTATGCACATGACCACCAACACACACTTGAAGATTAGCGTGGACACTATGCATCAGTGTGTTTCTAGTTCAACCATACCCAAGAAGACCATGCGCATTTTAGCAGATGAGTTGGATGAAGGGGTAGAACCAATGCACTGGTTGCAACAGAGGCAAGAGTTTGCTTCATCAAGATGTCACCATGAGGTGCATGCACACCGTCACGGATGACCAAGCTTGGCATCATCTCACCACCTTCACCATCACGAGAATGTCAAAGAGTTGGTCCCATCACAGCAGACCAAGTGTCAGTGATGTCTTGCAAGGCTTTCTCAAGACATTTTGTCTCACATGAGTACATGTGCATTATAATGGTTAGTCATGTCAAGTGTAAGTCAAGTGTCAACAGTTGGATGTAATAGCCATAGAGTAGGTGAAGAGTCATCAAGGTAGTTGAATTGTCACAAAGGGGGGATGCCAAGGGCCACCCCACCCTTTTCTATAAATAGTCCCTCATAACTCATTGTATAGGCTTTTGGTCAGCTAAGCTTCTACTAATATTATTTTGAAGAAGGTTTGGACAGTATTGTAACACACCTTGGCTTATCCACTACACGGAGCTAGTACATGTCTTTGGAGGAGCAGGCAAATGTGGTTGTAACATTCCACTGCTGGGACTCCTACACCAAACAGTCTGAGGTCTAATTGGGACTTCTTACCGGAGAGATCCCCTTGACATGTTTGCGGGTCCAACACCATCAACATTTATGGCGCTAGAAGGAGGGCCGAATGACAAGTTGTGCCCTCTCATCCAGTTTTGAACCTTTGTATATCTTTCATGGAGTCTTGCACTCTGCTTCCCCTAGGGTGTTTTTCGAATCGTGAAGATGTCTCCATCTCGGGGAAGCTTTTTGATCTCTTGTCCACTCACACGTATGATGGTGAAGGCGAAGTGGCCTGGCCTGAGCACTTATATAACTTTATTTTCATGATTTATGAGGAAGATGAGTTTTTTGATGAACAAGCCGATTTGTTGCTTGCATACACACTTTGCGAATCTCCATTTCGTTGGGTGCTCAGCCTACCGGCTGACACCATGCACTCATTTGAGCACTTATGTGATCTCATTGAAGACATGTTCTATCATTTTGATCCAAAGTATCTTGACCGGAAATTGTTACAGCAACGGAGGGCTCTGCATGAATCCGTTATTGATTTTTGGCAGCGCTTCCGTGACTTGCAATTTCAAGCTCCGAAGAGCCAGATGAAATTTTCTTATCTTTGGGACCAGTTCAAGTATTGCCTTAAGAAATTTGTTCATCCCAAGAGGAAGCTTGATATCAAGCCTCGCTCAGCATTCTTCATTGATGGATGTGCACAATCTCATGTGGGAGCAGGCACCATCTCAACTGACTGTCTGCCTCCCTCTCATTTAGTAGCTCCACCATTGCCCAATGATGTTGAGGATCATGCTCACACACGTGTTCATCCTTCACACTCTCCCAACGTCACTCCACTCGATTTTTGCATAGATTTGGTTGTGAGTCCTTCGAGTTCTCATATGCATTCTTTTCTTCGACCTCCTTCTTCGTAATTAGGTGTTCCTCTGGATGATGTTGTCTTGTGTTTGTCCATTCCAGACTCTTCACTTGATGTGAATGAGGAACAACCCACTGACGGAGTCGGTGTTGCACAACCAACATGTGCTGTCATTCATGAAGAGTATGAGTGGGAGCTTGAACATCAACGCTCGGCAAAGGATGACTTCCTTTTGTCTGAGTCCCCTTCATTCTTTCCTAACTTCTTTGGTGAACCTCCCATCCATGTTTTTGCATGTGTGTCTTGATCCACAGATGCACCCATTATTGATCACTTGCAGGACTCACTGGATTTTAGTCCATCATTCAACAATGGAGAGATTAAGTTACTCGTTGAAAATCCAATTGATCCTTCATCTGTCTTTTCCAGAAATACAGAGGATGAGTTTGTTCGCTTTTCATCCACCCCTCTGTGTGATTCATCCAACCAGGAGGATGCTGACCAGCATCCTGAATTTTCTGATCTTGGATGTCGTGATCCCTTCACATCATCATCCAATCATGATTTTGATTCACTCATTGTTAATCCGTCTAAGCCACTAGTCTATGAAGATCCATCTATCAACGAAGTCGAAAACCCGCAGACCGTCGAGGAACTTCAGCCCGAGCTAATGGTTATGTTAGGCCCTCTGTGTCTTAAGGTTGGTTTCGCTTCCGATCAGGAAATTGTTCAAACACTCAAGGCTCCTCATCACTCATATATATGCACTCGAGATCAATCTAATGCTCAGATTTTACGTCCTCCACTCAAACTACACGATCCCATTGCTCATGCATTGGATGAGTCTTACATTGCAAGCACTTGTGCGCGGAGCAAGTTATCTTTATTTCTTTCATTTGCTTGCATGTCACAGTAAAGAGTGTGCTTATGCTTCAAAGTTGCATGTAGTGTCACACAGCACCATGATAAGTCCGCGGATTTCCTGTCATGCACATGCACGCACTTATATCATGTTGACACTTTGAATCACGAAGTGTGGTTGTCTTCATTGTTATATCTTTCTTGATTGATGGTTCACACAACTGGGTTGCTCGTGGACCAAGCCTTTACCAACATGGGTCTACCAATGCGCTGGTGGCTGCATTGGAAGTATCACTTCACGTGATCAAGCCCATGTACCATTAGTGTAGGAGTAGGAGTAGTGTTTGCTTTCACTTGTTTGCTTACATCCTTTTTTTCTTACGTGCTTTGTTTGCTTTCTTGTTTACTTGCTTCACTTTCATTTTTGCTTCTACTCTTGCTTTGCCTTGTTGATTGCTATTTCGTTCGCTTGTTTAGTTCATAGATTAGTTTTGCATGAAACCATATATGACTCTTCAAGTGAGTTGGGTAAAGTACAAGAGGGCTTGTACCATTATCACTACTTGGTTATTTGTCAACTTGCCTCTGTATGATGAGCTTGTTACTTTTAGTCTATGATACATTAAAGGAAAATACGTACTATTCGAAGTGAACCTTGGTGTAAACACAACGCTTGCACACTAACTAGTGTCACTTTCTCTTGCCGATTGTTTTTGGGTTAACCCTTGTCAGCTCAGTCAAGTAGAGTAAGGTAAGGGGGAAAACCTTAATAGGCACGTCAGAGATACAATTAACCACTTCTCTGCTGGAAAAACCTCTTTTTCTCTTAGTAAGTCATGATCCCTCTTCTGCTTCTGAAATGCATAAGTGATATGCACAGTGAAAAATGAAAAAAATGAAAAGTCAAAAATTCAAAATGAAAAATGAATAAGGCGAAAGAAGAGAAATTCTTCCGGCGCAGGGAGGTGATGCAAGTAACTCTACCAGGGTACTAACCAAGCTCGCTGGCAGCGAAGCCATGCTTGTGTTCCTATGTGAATCCATTGGGGTACTGTCTAGGCATGCTGGCAGTGGAGCAACACCAAAGATGAAACTAAGACTCTGACGACTATTGTCTAGTCAATTTAACGTCTTAAATTGCTCTACATAAATTATCAATCCGGGTATCGTAAACTGATGAAGTGTGGTGCACCATATGTGCTTAGTTAACCTTTTTCTTACTTCGTTGTTTGATAGATTTTATTTTGTTTTGGGGTTTTGTTTTTGTTGGTTTCCTAAAGTGTCTAATGCAAATGGAAATCCTATTCTAAGGTCTTAAGAATACTTTTAAAGGACAAGTATGGATAGAGATTTCAAGACAAGGCCTATGTCCCTAATGGTAACTTCCAAAACTTAGCACTTCAAAAGATCTTAAAACATTGTTTAGATAATCTTCGGCAAAATCACATAACCAATCTTTTGTCGACGCGTTTCGAACCAACCAGTGTGGTTCATCATCAGGACAAGTTGATGGAATTAGTACTTAAACAAAAGTGTAAATATGCAACTACTTCAATCAAAATAGAATGCAATAACCAATCAATGAGCTAGTGACTATGAAACCCAGTATCCTTGCTGTTGTATAAAAAGAAAACTGAAGAAAGTAAAAACTGAACTTAAAGCAACTCAAAGACTGAAAGCAAAGCAACTAATTCACACTACTTCAACTCTTCTGATCCTTTACCCTTCAGCTCAATCTACCTTATGGGAAGCAATCATGAACAAGTTGAGTAATATGATATCTAAATTGCATGAAATTAAATGAGCAAAACAAAACTGAAAGAAATAACAATGTTGGAATTAGAACTCAAAAAAAAAAATTAGCAGAAGGACAAGATGATTCCGTCATGTCATTAGTCATTAAAAAGCTATGTGCATTATTAACCTACAATCAACCGGTTGAACACACTTGCATGAATTAAAATTGCATGAATGAAAAATCTAATCTACCAACTTGAAAGCAATCAAATGACATAGTGAAATCAAAGCAAAATTTACAAAATGAAATCTACTCTACCTTACATTCTAATATGCTCCATGACATCTACTTCACATCTCCTTCCATGTTGAGAACATCAAAGCTTTATTCAAAATCTTCAAAATTACAAAGTACAACAAAGCTCTCCAAAGCTTTCAAAAGCCATCAAGGAAGAACTACAAACTCACAAGCTAAAAAGACTTAAGAACTCCAAACTCTAAGCTAAAGAGGACTAACTAATGAAGGAGAGAGATCTCCTATTTATACAAAAAGATGAGAGCCATCTCATTAATGAGAATCCATGAATCTCTCCCTCTACCTCTAGAGTCCTAATCAAAATAGGAACTGATAAAACACATGTCTTCTTAGAGTTACAATACAATTAGGAGATGTGACACATATCCTCATGATCCCATGATTCTTTCCACTCAAATTCGAATTTGGGCTTGGGGTGCCACATAAGGGTCTTCTAGAAGCCTCCTTTCAACCTACACATGTCAACAATCTCAACCTATTTGTTAGGTATAAGCATATGCACATTATTTTCTAATGTTTAACCACAAATTCACTTAAAAGGCTTAGAAATAATAAAGATTGGAAAAACATAAAGGTGGCCCAATGATAATGAAAGTGGGATGAATGTGGTGACATAGTAGTGAAATGGAGGTGATATAATGGACATAATAGTGAAAGTGTAATGGAAATGAATGACATTTTCAAGACTCAACATACCCCCCAATTGAAGTTATTGCATGTCCTCATGCAATATATATTACATTAACTCTTTTGATCCTTGAGCTTTGGCTTAACTTTGCATGATATCATTTGATAACTTCATATTTCTGCAAAGTGTTTTACTTGAATTGCAACATGGTTGGTTCTTTTGTTACAACCTTTTTTTTTTTTTTGCCTTCTATTTTGATCTTTGAACTTTGCATAATGATATTTTGATTATTGTTGCAAAGTATATCTTTATTGGATTGCATGATGGTTGGTTCTTGTGTGACAACCATGATTTTGTTTGTATCCAATTTATCCTTTAAGCACTTTTTTTTTTTCAAAAGCCATTGTATGCTCATAATAGCAATGTAATAATTAATATATGTTGGAAGTATGTGAGCTCCTGAATATGATATGGACATGGCAAGATATGAATATGAATGTATCCCCCCCAACTGATGGTATTGGCAATTTTATGAAATGAGGAAGAGAAATGTTTTTCCAACAATTATCATTCTGGCTTTTTATGGAATTCTATGGTCAAAAGTTAGAAAATGACGTACCTTCACTTACCCTTTGGAATGGATGAGTTGTATGTTTGGTGGCTGAAAAATTCTGATCATATTCTTCTTCAAGTGGCTGAACAAGAGGAATCATGGATAGAGAGATAAGATGATTTTTTATTGCTTCTACTAAAACTTGCTGAATCTGCTCCAAAATGCGGAAAATAATAGTCTTCACGTCTTCAAAACTCATTGGCACAATTCCTACTATGTGAAAAGATGTTCTGATGTCAAACATAGTAGGAAATTGTTGGCTTAGTGGCCATTAATGGATGCCACTAGTCAACACGAGAACTCTCACCATTGATGACAATGAGAGTCAAGATGCCCAAACACATCTTGCTAGGTACGAATGAATTTGCTGATGTCGAGTCACCTAGAAGATCTAACGAACAAGGGACATTAATGTATTCCCATTGTTTGTCAGCATGAGGACTTGCCATTAAGGCATGCAAGCCTCAAGGTGTTTTGACAAATAACTTAGACTCAAAGGACTATGGACTCAATAATTTGCATTGAAGTAGGGCTTATTTGCGGAATGAAAATGACAAGAAATGGAAGATGAAAATGGAAGATGGCAATGGAGAGTAGAAATGGTAATGGGAAATAAGCATATGAATGAGCCTCTTGCTTTTATTTGTGGGTTATGAATGGACAAAAAGAGATGGAAAGTGTATGTGAATGCAAATGGAAAATATGGAGGAAAATGAGATGAATGGTTTATTATGAAGTATGGATGTGATAGATGGATGTGATGGAGACAATAGTATCTGAAAGTTTTTTTTCAAGTGTTTGGATCTGATTTTGCATCAGCATATTTCCTCTTTGTTGTTGATCATCCTCTTATGAAACAAATTGGTCTCTTAGAGAGACACCATTCTCTTGTAGTCATTTGTCCTTCCTCCTGGAACCTGCAAAAAAACTAATACTTCTTCTGCAATGGAATGTAAGATTATCAAAGGAGAGAGATGGCCAATCTCTCTAGTTATTATATTTACACACAAAAACTAAGAATTTGTATTAGTGAAACAAGTTCTCAAAGGAAAGATCAAAAGAATTTATACCTGATTTGGAATTAGTGCCTCAAGTTGATGTTGCTTCTTTTCAGCAATTTATTTCATTATTTGCCATTTCAAACTCAGATGATAGATTTCTCTTTCTGTAAATCTTGTTGAGATCTTTCCAATGGTACTTAAATCATCAAAATCTGATTTTGTATGAAAAAGTTAGGTTGATTTGAACAATGAGGTTTTTTCTGGCTGGGGAATTGGAAAATAGCTGCGGAATTGGACTTTAGCTGCGGAATGTGCACGGTTCTGTAGCTAAAAATCTTGAATACAAAGTTAGCCATTCATCTTTCATCATCAGTCCAAAATTAATCAATACCTTCAGAAAAGTGAGCAAATAACTTATTCATTTCATTGATTCAAAATTATTATTTTTTTCTTGACATGCAGCGACTCAATGTAGCGACTCAATGTGGCGACTTAGTGAAAACACTCAACTTGACTTCCCTTTGACCGGGGTCTTTTTCATCAAATTTGATCGAATGAATAGGACACCATCCATGTACTGACATTCCCCTAGCGACCCATGTGGCTTGTTTTGCTTGATGACACCTGCAACCTAGAGTTTAACAAAACAGCTGCGGAAAGTTAAGCCAGCTGCGGAAAGTGGCTAAAACAGTCGATCATCAATTTTGAAAAAAAAAAATTCGATTGTCTGCATGTAGGAACTCTATGAATGGAGCAAAACAATTTTATTGATGGACTTATAGTTTGATAAACAGTCTATAACCATAACCATCCGGCCCTTCCATAAACTTGGGCCCTTCTGGTTCTGCCCTCAACAACAGACCCATTCTTTCCTTCTTGTTCTAACAATTCGTCCGCGTGAATGATGGATGAAGAAGATTCATTATGTGTTAGCGGGGAATTGACATGGTTTTATGGAGAAAAATACAGTGATGGTAAATGGAGAAACAGAGAACAAGTGGCAGGAATAGAGCGGAGTAGTGAAGTTAGATAGAAATTTCCAGATCAGTTTGGACTGGTTCACGTAATGGAGAGCCGTCTTCAATTGGATTGCTGTTAACAGGTGTTTTATAATTGTTAATATAATTTGGTTCAAATATATTAATTTAATTTTTATATAGAAATTGATATATTTCCCTAGTATTTCTATAATAATTAATCATCCCTTCATTTTATTAAAATAGCTCCTTTAACTTAATAATTAACTTTTTCATGCTAGAATATAATAATTTCTATATAACTATTAATTATTATATTGATCAATTATAAATATTTATTATTTATAATTATTAATTATTAATAGGAATTGGTTTAATATATTAAATTAATTTATATAGAAATTAATATATTTTAGTTCAATCTATTATCTAAAAAAAAAATTTAGTATCAATTCTATTTCCTTTTTAATCTATAGGTTATAAACCTAGTTATTAAAAATTTAAAAATTTTAATAAAATTTCAATAAAACAAAAGTAATTTATTAAAATGAAAAATAAATTAAAAATTAAAATTAAAATAAATTTAGATTCAAGCCGACCTGTGCTATTCCTTAAAAATTTTATCCTCATGGGTATTTATTCTATCCATTCTGCTCTTCTTTTATCATCATTCTCAAATTCTGATGATGGATCCCATTTGGGATTTGAAACATTGGTATAAAAATGTTCATACTGTGGATTCTCCGGTCAATGGTTCAAAAGATACAAACCACAGATCTCTTAAATCCAAAACAGGTGTTTTGTTTAATTAGAACTGTTATTAATCGAGAGGTGGCAGAGCAAGTGCTTAGACGGGTGGCAAAATCAACAAACAGTTTTTTTTAATGACAGAGAGTCGTATTTCAACTACAGTGTGCCGTGTTTGAATTGTTGTCTGTTCATTTAATAAAAATCTTTTTTTTTTCTCATATTTAGTGACATGGTGGATGACCTGGCCGCCAAGGAGATCGGACCTGAGCGGATTTCTCAAGGAAATCAAAATATGGCCGCAACTGTTAAAACAGACACTGATTTTTTTCACACGCGGCAGACAAAAATGGGCTCCAAAGAACCGAAGATTTCTCCCAGACCGCCACAAATTTCTTCAAACGGTTTCTGGGTTATCTAATTGACCCACCTGGCAAAAAAACTCATGTTTTCTTTTCTTTAAATTCACCTTCGTTTGGGCAAATCGAGCGTTTTAAATTTGACGTTTTTCTGCTGTTTTGCGTTTTTCCTGAGTTAACATTTTTTTTACTGTTCTGCATTCGGCCTGTAGAATTTTCAAATTAGTGGTAAGACAGTACGCCTTTGTTTGAAAGTGGTAGTTTGCACACTATTGATCCTTATTGGAAATCTATGTGGGAGACCGTCTAATGAGTCAGAAGGAGAAGGTCAGGAGGAGCAGGAGCAGGCTTTATCTCTGCAACAGTCTCATAGGTCACCCGATCACTTGTCCTCACAATTGGTATATGAATAATGAAATCCTTCTGAGAGGAACGTAGTTGCTAATTTGGACGCATTCATTGAAGAGGGAGGGCAGCTACAGAAATTTCCAATCCAACCACAGGAAAGGCACACTAATGAAGAATGCACTATTTGAAGAATCGTGAAGCCATTTCATAAAGAAAAGTGGGAGTGCAGTCATCTATAAGTTGAACCCAAAAAAATAATCATGAGACTGTTTAGGGAGTAAACATATGGTTTATGGAGTAAGGTCATGGAATGGTAGTGGAGCCATCGAAATAATCATTGCACATGGTGAGCTTTAATGGTTCAATAACTATGCAAAATTGTGCCTTTAATTGCTATTCGAAAGAAATTTTTGCCCATACCTTTAGAATCCTTGTCTTTGTTTGTCCATTAGCCCTTACTCAATTGCTCCTTATTGATGTCTGTAGATACTCCATGTACATGTCTTCATAGCATATGCTTAGTCATACCTGCATTTTCATTTTATTGCACTAACATCTTGACTGTAAATTTGAAAAACAGAGTGGTGGCTGCGGAAACTGCTTTTGGCTGCGGAAACTTGGCACAGCAACCACTTAGCTAAATAGAGATAGTTAGGCAATCTGAATGGAAATGATCATGGGGAAAAAAATCTTTTATTGATGAAATGGATGGCATGGAGTGAAAATGGAAATGAAATGAAGTTTATTTTGTCTCTTCTTTTTTTCTTTTTTATTTTTTTTTCCTTTTCCTTTTTTTTTTGAATCAATTGAAATGATGAAGTTTATTTTGTCTCCTATTTTTTATTTTTTTTGGCATAACAATCCTTTTTCTGATCCTCCAGATCACACAAAGTGCAAGAGGAGAGCATACTCAAGAATTATTAAATTTTTTTTTTTTACATAACAATCCTTTTTCTGATCCTCCAGATCACACAAAGTGCAGGAGGAGAGCATACTCAAGAATTGTTAATTTTTTTTTAGATGTAAGAAATAAGGTCTCCTAATTACACTTCTCCGGCAACGGCGCCAAAATGTCTAGTCAATTTAACGTCTTAAATTGCTCTACATAAATTATCAATCCGGGTATCGTAAACTGATGAAGTGTGGTGTACCATATGTGCTTAGTTAACCTTTTTCTTACTTCGTTGTTTTATAGATTTTATTTTGTTTTGGGGTTTTGTTTTTGTTGGTTTCCTAAAGTGTCTAATGCAAATGGAAATCCTATTCTAAGGTCTTAAGAATACTTTTAAAGGACAAGTATGGATAGAGATTTCAAGACAAGGCCTATGTCCCTAATGGTAACTTCCAAAACTTAGCACTTCAAAAGATCTTAAAACATGTTATTGATGGAATTAGTATTTAAACAAAAGTGTAAATATGAAGCTAATTCAATCAAAATAGAATGCAATAACCAATCAATGAGCTAGTGACTATGAAACCCAGTATCTTTGTTGTTGTATAAAAAGAAAACTGAAGAAAGTAAAAATTGAACTTAAAGCAACTCAAACACTGAAAGCAAGCAACTAATTCACACTACTTCAACTCTTCTGATTCTTTACCCTTCAGCTCAATCTACCTTATGGGAAGCAATCATGAACAAGTTAAGCAATATGATATCTAAATTGCATAAAGGAAACTAATCACACTACTTCAACTCTTCTGATCCTTTACCCTTCAGCTCAATCTACCTTATGGGAAGCAATCATGAACAAGTTAAGCAATATGATATCTAAATTGCATAAAGGAAACTAATCACACTACTTCAACTCTTCTGATCCTTTACCCTTCAGCTCAATCTACCTTATGGGAAGCAATCATGAACAAGTTAAGCAATATGATATCTAAATTGCATAAAGGAAAGTAATCACACTACTTCAACTCTTCTGATCCTTTACTCTTCAGCTCAATCTACCTTATGGGAAGCAATCATGAACAAGTTGAGTAATATGATATCTAAATTGCATGAAAGTAAATAAGCAAAACAAAACTGAAAGAAATAACAATGCTGGAATTAGAACTCAAAAAAAAAAATCAGCAGAAGGACAAGATGATTTCGTCATGTCATTAGTCATTAAAAAGCTATGTGCATTATTAACCTACAATCAACCGGTTGAACACACTTGCATGAATTAAAATTGCATGAATGAAAAATCTAATCTACCAACTTGAAAGCAATCAAATGACATAATGAAATCAAAGCAAAATTTACAAAATGAAATCTACTCTACCTTACATTCTAATATGCTCCATGACATCTACTTCACATCTCCTTCCATGTTGAGAACATCAAAGCTTTATTCAAAATATTCAAAATTACAAAGTACAACAAAGCTCTCCAAAGCTTTCAAAAGCCATCAAGGAAGAACTACAAACTCACAAGCTAAAAAGACTTAAGAACTCTAAACTCTACGCTAAAGAGGACTAACTAATGAAGGAGAGAGATCTCCTATTTATACAAAATGATGAGAGCCATCTCATTAATGAGAATCCATGAATCTCTCCCTCTACCTCTAGAGTCCTAATCAAAATAGGAACTGATAAAACACATGTCTTCTTAGAGTTACAATACAATTAGGAGATGTGACACATATCCTCATGATCCCATGATTCTTTCCACTCAAATTCGAATTTGGCCTTGGGGTGCCACATAAGGGTCTTCTAGAAGCCTCCTTTCAACCTACACATGTCAACAATCTCAACCCATTTGTTAGATATAAGCATACGCACATTATTTTCTAATGTTTAACCACAAATTCACTTAAAAGGCTTAGAAATAATAAAGATTGGAAAAACATAAAGGTGGCCCAATGATAATGAAAGTGGGATGAATGTGGTGACATAGTAGTGAAATGGAGGTGAAATGGAGGTGATATAATGGACATAATAGTGAAAGTGTAATGGAAATGAATGACATTTTCAAGGCTCAACAACTATATTGCTTGTGCACCTATATACCCCTCAACTCCAATCGAAACAATTATGTTGCCTTGTCTTGGAATGTGTGTCAGTTGACCAAGGGCTTGGTAGATGCTACATCTTACAATCAAGTTAGTGTGAAACCAAGATGAGCTAAAAACTAAACAAAACTTCCAGAGGTGTTAGACTTTCTTTTCACGAACAAGGTCCATTAAGAGAGCTGGAGTTCTACCAGTGTGTCGCCAAGTGTTGTAGCAGCTACAACCACCCTCCAAAATTTTGCCTCAGCCTGTTTTGGAGCCCCCCTACCAACCTTACACAGCACTTTGTCTTGCTTTGTCAAGTACTCAAGCTTCAGTGTTTTGCTCGCACAAAGGCAGCCTTTCAATCATAGTTGATCCATTCTCCTCATAGGCTGCTCACCTAGACTTGGTCCAGCTGCAGGATGAGCAGCTTCCCCTTGAAAATTGTGCATTTTTGGAGGGAAACCAACCTTCCCTCAAGCAATTCCCCAATCCTCTCTGACAGCCTGTTGGGCTCCAGGATTGCGCAATCCTGCCAGCCAACCCTCCCAACAAGATTTGCGCAAATTTTCCCAGCAGCAAGCTGTTTAGCCTAGGATTTGCACAAATCTGGGTAGCAATCAGCTGCTCTATCCAGAAATTGTCCAAATATCTGTGGCATCCAACCCAGCTCCCAGCCAGAAATGCGCATTTTTCTCCAGCAATCGAGCAATCTCTTGCATGTGCAGTTGAGTTGATCGATTCCCTCCGAGACTGAGAAAAATAGACTTGCATGCATGGGCTGCTTCTCCTAAGGCAGCATGCAAAGGAATCCCTTGTTTTAGGAATCTACATTTAGCAGTTGGAGGTTACATGCAAGGAGCAATTTCGAAACCTCCCACCAAGTGTCGCTTCCACTAGATTCATGGCATGTGCGTCACAACATTGATGTTATCAAAACTCATCAACCGGACGTTGCAAATCTCATTCCTCACATCAAACTTGCAGCTCTGGCATCCCACATCACATCTGGGAGGAGTCGACACATTCAACTTAGCTATTTTGGGGTAAGCTCGTTTCCCATGACTTGTGCTGCATTTCTGTCGCTTTTCGTGTTTTCACTTGTGGGAGTATTGTTTGCTTGATTTCTTTGAACACTTACTGTCGTTTACATGTATATTAGTTTTTCCTAGCTTTGTTTCAGTTTTCGTTGCTATATCACTATTGTCGCATGCATGAAAATGTTTTGCACGAATGTTCGCCCAACCCGTGAACTGCCTCACCCACATATATGTTGATCTGTTTGTTGAATATTTCATTCATGTTTTGCATGCACAGTTAATCACTTTTGTTATCACTTAGTGTCGCCATGCATTCACTAACTTAGTTTCTTTCAGTTTCCTGTCAACGAGTCGGGCCAATCTTGGCCCGAGCTCTACCTTCACCAAGGCTGCATTGTGTAATCTAGGATAGGAAGTCTCACCTTCCTCTCTAGATTTGTGCATTCCTACCCAGCACTGCCCTCTAGGACTGTTTTGCACATTTCTGGGGGACAGTGGCTTCTTGGCCCAAGAAATTTTTCAAATCTGTCCCTAGGCCAACTATTCTTCCTAGCTGTAATTGCGAATTGTGCAAGCCTAGCAATCAGCAGCCAAATTGGACTGTGCATTGTGCAGTTCCAACAGTCAGTCAGTCTCCCAGCATCCCACACTATGCCTTGTGTTGTCTTGGCAGTCGGTCTCCCGACATCCCAGCCGAAATTGCGCAACCTTCATGATCATGCACACAGGTATGTTGCAAGTCAGTTCTCATGTTTATTTTGGTTTTTGACTGATAGATTGTTTGCCATGAGTGTTGCCATGTCTTCAAGTATCCCAGGTGTTCATCTACCTCTCAGCAGTAGAGGTACAATGGTTTCCAAGAAAGCAGAGACGAAGACATTTTTCAGAGCACTCTGGGGGATGCAGTCGATCAAGTGTCCATGGATTTGCCTACCCATGAAGACATCAAGTTGTTCGTAGACAAGGACATCATAGCGAGCAGCATCATGAACAGCAGTTGAAGGCAACATACCGAAGGTAGCGAATGCAATAGGGAGGTTGTTGACAACATGGAGGCAGAACAAGGTTGCAAGCTCAATTAGGTCCATTGATGATGAAAGAAACTTTGGAGACCCCGGTTATGAAGTGACAGTGCGACATGAAGATCATGCGAAGGCAAAGGATGGAATAAAGGAGTTGCATGTGTGTTGGGAGCGGGATCCCCCAAGGGCAGTTTTGGGGCTAAAAGCCCACGTTTTTGTAATATTATTGTAAAGACTCTACATTTTGTGGTCACGGAGTGCGAAGGTATTATGTGTCACAAAGGGTAGTCTACCCTTAGTTTTGTAAAGTAAAGTCAGTTGTAAGAGATATACCCATGGTCTGCGAACCATGGGATTGTATAAAAAGAGCTAAGCTCTAAGTAGTTAGAGGCATCAATAAATAGAAGAAGTAAGAAAGTCATAGCTTTAGAGCAAGAAGTCTAAGTCTTGGGTGGTAGCGTAGGTAGAGGCTCTGCAGCTAAGTGCGCAAAGGCCTAGGTAAGAAGTCTGCAGCTGAGTGTGCGGACCCCTGCAACTGTGTGCGCAGGGTGAATAGAGTCTGTAACACTTGGAAGATATTAATAAAAGGAGTTATTCTACAATTTCTATGTATTTGTTCTGTTGATGGGTTTGGATATTTTGTGCATGAATTTCCTTTGTTATGCTTCTATGTTGCGCGAATGAATACAGTTACATTGAATAATTAAACACAATTACGAATATTTGATTACGCGGTGATAAACTTAAGTATTCTACAAAATAAGCAAATCACTTAGGGTAATTGAGGAATCTGCAGGACACGCTACCATAGCAGCATGAAAGTACCTGAGCCTCGGGTTAAGGTTACACGAAGGTTGATCATATACTTTCGTGAAGGTATTGAATGCCAGAATAGGGGGTTTGTCTTACAAGCCCTAGAGAGAGAACACCCGTGCGAAGGTAGGAACATAAGAGATCAAACAACATCACAACCATCTCAGGGTGTAGAAACTTGGTTCTAGCATCCCCCCATACTGCTTCAGGTGAGACTTCGGTCCGCACTCTACAAGTTGATGCCAAAAGGGCCAGTAGTGTAGGGATTTGTTTGGCTAAATAATGTTGAACCTAGGTCAAGCCCCCTCAAACCAACAAATAGTTTCGTTATCGGAACCAGAATATACATAAGAGATGTGTGATGTCATATCACTGGAATCCAACTAAGAAGGAGATTGGAGACTCGTTGGATAGAAATATCCACGAATTTGCGGCACAGGAGAACAGAAACCCATGACTAACAAAGGAATGGTGGTTGGACTGGTACCTGTATACAGAGATCCACGAAATCTTTTTTTGCTATTTCCCTATCAAGCTATACAAGTGGATTGCGAAGCTAGCAGATAGCCAAGGAAGGTGGAAACTTAACGGTCCTATTGTGTGGACCCCAAAGCTAGTGCGAAGGTTGGAAGCATCGGAGGATAAGATCACCCACACTATTAATCATTGGCTCGATCACGTCATAAGAGGATTTGTGACTAAATTCGCGGTCGACACCTCAGTCAGATATAGCGAGGTAGAGCGATGCTTTATCAAACGACCAGGAGGTAAGTACGTAAATTTTTTGAATACTTGGATTAAAATGTTGTTGTGCGAAAAGCAGGTTAGGCAGCTACTTTGATGTTCAGGATTACGCGAAGCGGAAAAACTTACAGGAAAGAAGGAAAAAAGGGTCCGGAGTATAACCCCTTGATTTCACCTCTGCGAAGAGATGAATAAGGGATAGTGAAGGTTTCTTCGCAAAGTGTTATTCAGTTAATAAGACAAGGATTCCCGCGAATACCACCTCCACCCACACCACCTATGACTTCACCACCGTCGCCTCCAACTTCACCCATACTACCTCCACCTCCACTGTGGTTCAATATGGAAAATATAGTGAAGTGGCCTTTGTTCAAAGGCTTGGGAAATGAGGACGCTGACCAAATCTGGTTCGTTGTGGGGCCTGTATGGGAAGCTCAAGGTGTTACAAATGATCATATAAATAAGGTGACACTGGTTAGTTCTCTGCAAGATCGCGCACTAACCTGGTATATTGAGTACTCTAACGATAACCCGAATGTTGGAGTAGTTCCAGGCAGCACTAAATAAAGAATTTAGCAGGCCTAAATCTGAGGCACAGTTGATTGTGGGATTCAAAGTGATCATAATGCAACCAGGTGAGACGCCTTGGGGACTAGATCAGAGCTTGAAATGTACAATCCGCGAAGCCAACATGAATTTGACAGATGGACAGCATCGCGAGTGGTTTGTGGCTTCGCTACTACCATACTTAAGGAGTGCGTTGTCGCAATAGAAGATAACAACTCAGGCAGAGGCCTTGGAGATTTTCATGAGACTACATGAGACTCCGATGCAAGATCCTAATCTAGGAGTTCAGCAGATCCAGGTGCAGCTGAAGAATTTGTGCCTTGAGATGCAAAGTCTGAAGCATGACAGGATGGTTCGGCCAGAGGTACGTGAGGAGGTATGGTGCTTGAAATGCAAGAGTCAGGGTTGGTGGGCTCCAGTATTGTAGCAATAATGCTACAACTCCTGGGGCTTCCTATCTCTAATTTTATCAACCCGGTAGTTTGTACAAACTTGGAAGCGACGGTGCTGTATGCACAAGTACTAGCTCTTGTCGCAGCTGTCACTTGGTCAGCTGGCACAAGTCCGCTAGGGCTCAAGCCAACTTCTATATGCTCTCAGAAGAAGCTTTCTAAATGATGGACAAAGGCTATTTCAAAGGAAATTAATCTACTTTGCAAAAATGAACTGAAAGCCAACCAAAACATGGAACCCTAGTAAACCCTAATCTGACTAGTTTAACCTCTATGATGCAATAGTGAGAGTGCAAATGTCTAAAAATGATGTCATTACTTCTAGTGATGTGAAATGCATGAACTCAAACTACTTCCATTGAAAAGAACATTGTTTTTGTATTTTTGCTTAAGTGGATGGAGTGATTATGATTTTGTTTCTTATTAGGGTTTGGCTGTGCAGAGGTGGTGCGAAGGGAGAGAAAGCTTAGGAAAGGTCAGGAGGGCTAGGAGAGGTCCCAGGGGGTCCCTAGCATCAGTCCACAGAAGTCCACAACGTTCAGGTGCTCGGCAACCAAGTTTGCAGGCTCCTACAGGATGTCTGCAGGGGATCCTACAGGAAACTCAGGAATTCTACAGGAAGTCTGCTAACTTCTACGGGATGTTCTACCGTGGGAGTTTTGGGTGATGGTGAGGTGATGGAGCGGTATGGGTGGATATGTAAGATGGATATGGAGCTTGTGATGGCTCAGGAGCAGAGAAATAAGATGGAGAAAGAGTGCACGAAGTGGTTGGTGGATAGAAGGATGGGAGCAACGAAAGGTCAAGGAAATGGAGCTACGTGGGCAATGGAAGAGTTGGAAGGTAAACGAACTGAACAGAGGTCGAGTAGGTGGCTTTAGGTGTGGGTAAGAAGAAGAAGAAGGAAACGGAATGATACTGAGCAATGTAGATAAAACAAATTGCTTATGTCTTGCACCAAAAACGAGAATCCATTAACCTGTGCTACCTGTGCTATTTAACCAATGAACAACAATGTAAATCGTGAAGAGAAGTCGTGCATGGAGTTAGAATGAAGAAGTATGGCTCTAGAGCAAAATGCATGGAAGGATCTACGATTGTAATGACTGTGTGGCAGCTTGCATGAAAGCATAAGACTGCGTTTTTGGTGGTTGGTACAGCCCACACCCCCAATCTCTAGACAGAGATGGCAGCGAGTGCACTATCAACCTTTTTTGAGCTCTAATGAATTACAATCCTCCTACTCTAATCTACGCAACTGAAAGCACTTGAACTGTAAATGAATCCTACTCAATCACATACAAGAAATCAAATCAGCAGACTGTAAATTCTAAATGCATATCAAAACAGAGGAAATAAAGTGCTGCAAGGAAACAAGTAACAATACAACGAAGAGGAGGTCTATTGCTCTCAGGTTGGGCCCTAACCTAAGAGCTATAGCTCCCTTAAAAGCTCAGAATTAGATCCAAATCTGCTTGCCTTTATTCATAATCAAGAGTCTAATGTCATGCCAAAACTGGCTTACAAAAACAAACACCGAGCTGTAGCTCGTGCTCAGAAATTACAATACTAGTTCAAAAGTTCAAAAAGCTCCTATCAAAGGCTACGACCTTCATATTTATACACAATGAAGATCAAGCTGGCTTCCTCCATTCGTGGAGCTTGGCTGTCCAACTGAAAGTCAAACTGTTGATCCTGTAGAATCTGTTGGCTGCCTCTAAGCTCGGTGGGGAGAGCTGTTGGAGCTCGGAGTTAAGGTGAAAATCACGAGGGAGGTTATTTAAGGCTGTAGACAACCTCCCTATAAACCTGCAATGCCACCTTTGTTGTCTCCTTGTCTCCTTCTGCGTGGTCTTTTGCTCTCTTTAATGCCAAAAACCTGAAATCATCATGTATTAGCCACATAGATATAATGCCTGCCCTTCTTCCTACAAATAACACGAACTTACTAAGAAATGAATGCATAAGTGATAAAAGATGAATGGTTGAGCAAGGTAAGTAGGCCAAATGAGCCCAAATTGTACCAAAAATTGGGGCTCATCATCACCCCCCAGCTAAAATATTTGTTCATCCTTGAGCAACTTTGCTCCAGCTCCTTGTCCTCGGCCGAGAACTGGGGCCCGGCACATGCTCTTCCTTTCCTGTTCTTGGTGGCCCTGCCTCTTCTGCCCCTGGCGGTGACGAGGGTGGCGCTTCTTCCCTCTTTCCTATTTCCTTGAGCCGGGCTTCGAAAGCCGATTGGCCTATCCTTCGTGTCCAGGAATTTATTTTTGGGCTTCCCCTCTCGGGGGTGGCCGATGTTTTAGAGGGGGATCTTTCACTGGGTGAAGTAGGGACACCTCCTAAAATGGTTTGGCTGCTGGGTGGAGGCTGCGGCTTGCCCGTTTTTATTCTCTTACTTCTCCTAGCTTCAAAAGGTAGATGGATCTCCCTCTCTCTCTTCTCCTTTGGCTTTGGAGGTGTACTGAGGGCGGCCAGCGCAGCTGCTGCCACCTTTTCAAGAATGCCAGCCTTCTCTTTCTTGCGTTTTGCTTTCTCAGGGCTCCCTGTAGAGGGCCCCTTCCTTTCTGATTTCGGGCTTCCTGTAGAAGACCCTGCTTTACCCACTTTCGGGCCTTCTGTAGAAGACCCTTTCTTTACCAATTTTGGGCTTCCTGTAGAAGCCCCTGTTTTGGTAATTTCCGGGCTTCCTGTAAAAGCCCCTTTTTCAATGATTTTCGGGCTTCCTGTAGAAGACCCTTTTACTGTTTTCGGGCTTCCTGTAGAAGCCTATTTCTGCTTTCCTGTAGACACAGGTGTCGCCACCTTTGCTTGCTTTGCTGCATGGGTTTTGCTTTTTGGTTGGGTTGCGGGTGCTGATGAGGTACTTGGGCTGATGTGGACCACCTCAGCTTTGTCTGTTCTGCTTTGCAACCTCTTTTCTCTTGCTGACAAGATGGGTGTGTCACCTTTTTCTTTGTCATCCTTTTTCTCATGCTTCTTCTTTTGTTCTTTCTTCTGCACTGTGGTCGGGGTCTTCTGGCCTGTTTCCTTCTTTCCCTCGGCCACTAATTCTTTTTCCTCACTGCTGGAGGAACCACTTTCTTCAGCCAACATCCTTATGTCTCCATCTCTTGTCAAATTTCTGAATGATTCCCATGAGAGGGGAACCTTATATGAATGAAGCGCATCCTCCACAAGAAGTTTGATCAACCCATGGTGGGCTACCTGATCTGGTATGCCTTCTTTTAGCTTTGTGGCACACTCAATTAGAGACTGTAGCAGGAAATAAGGGATGCTCAATTTCTGTTCTACAGGAAGATCAATCTGGTGCCTCAATTCAGTGAGCAACCGAAAGTGATACGCGTACACGATGCTAAAACGGCCTTCACAGGTTATATACTTCATGATTTGCAGGCTAACTTCATTCCATGGTGGCAGTAAACTGGTTCTACGCACCCCATTTTTGTCCTCCGAGAATTCCTCCTCAGGTGGAAAGAATTCTTTCTTGGCCTGCTGGCTCAACTTCCTTTCTTCCTTATCCCATGGCAAACCCATTGGAAGTTCAGTGATTCGACTGATATATTGCGGGGTGAGCTTGAGGCTTAGGCCCCTGAAGCTCACTGTGGCCAGTGTCTTGGATTTTGGCCTCAGAACCTGCAAAAATTCTTCTGCCACTTCATCGTCGTAACCCTGCAATTTATCACAAAAAGATATCCATTGAACCCGTGTGAAGAGCTCCACCACCTCCTGGTTTTCCCTTAACTTGGTTGAATCAGTGGGTTCTCGTCTAATAAACCCACCCGGCATGATGAAACAGTTTCTTTAACCAGAGGTGGTGATTGTGGAAGAAATTTGGTCTACTGAGACAGAGCGTAGAATTACGCTTCTGTCATGCACATAATCCACAAAACTTATCCTTGAGGAACTTAACACAGTTTAATTACCCTGACATCCTGTAGAATGACAGTATAGGCACAGCAGACAACAATTTCACCACTTTTCTATGACCAGACTGCGGACGACTATTCTGCCACCTTTAAAAACCAGTTGCATGAAGAGTTTAGGGTTACCTTTTTAATCTGCCACCTTTTTACGTGAGGCACCCGCCTTCCTGTAGAAACAGTGTTCCTATAGAAGCAGCGCGCGATTTTCAGGAAAGACTGCAGTTGGTCTGCGCTCTAGGTGTGCTTCACAAGCGTTCTGATAGCCAAGGGCTCGGCGTATCGAACTGCAGAAAGATCAGGATAGCCACTCGAGTTCAAAACGGTGGTTGATAAATGCATGAGGGCAATCTAGCCGATTAGATTTTGAATCGGCGGAATCCGTGGCGCGGGGGTGAGCTGTCCCCGCCGGACCATTGGGCGACGTCATCCCATCATTCAACTGCGCGTTCACTTGCTGCCGCATCAGTTCTCGCAGATCTGCCACCGCCTCTTCTGTTAAACTCGTTTTTTTCCCGACGGGATTGCTCTCACGTGCGTGCTGCCCATTCTTTTTGTCATGGCCGCCACCCAAACATCCAACTAGACCATTAACTGGCCGACGTGGCCGGCCAAATGGCCATACGGCCGCTCAACCCATTCACCTTTACACTTTGCAATCAAATCAAAGTAAAATTCATGCAATCTGATGGAAGGAAGGGTCAAGACACTTACCTGCGTGGCTGCACACGATGTTTCGGTTTTGTGGACGCTGATGAGTGGATTTACCTGCTGTTGGCGAACTTACACAGGCCCGGAGGTCCATGTTTACAGGCTGTCGACGATGGATTGGATGCTTTGGTTGCATGCGCCCGCGTTTCATTGCATATGGCCGGCGCTATGAATGGTATCCACTCTAGCGGGCTTAACTGTTACAGGACTCCCGCGGGATGTCTTGTAACAGTTCTTCCTCCTTGGGTGCATGTTGCACGACGAAGGATCTGGCCTCACGATCACGCTCTCGGAGCTTCTGGATGACTGGGATGAATATGGTGTGAGATCTCCAGCGTTTTTTTCATTTAAAATTTGCTTTTTCTTGAGAACTCATCGATCTGCTTTGCTGGTGCAGGTAACTTTGTTGCATGTCGACAAGGATGGTGGAACAAGATAACAGCAATGTGCAAGGGTGACAACAGTGGCTTGCATGCGTCCAAACCGATCCTTAGCCATTAGATCTCCTCATGAAATGAATTCTGGGCCGTTCTGAGCTTCTACAGGAAGTTTCCTGTAGAAATACAGAGCTCCCTGTAGAAAGGTTGCGTTTCCTGTAGAGAGTCTGCACCTTCATGTAGAAAATCTGCATCTTCCTGTAGAAAATCTGCGTCTTCCTGTAGAAGACTCAAGCTGTAATAAAATTGCACATACCTTGGAGAAAATGAGTATTCTTGGAGGAGGTGCTGGGGAGGTCTCCTGACAGCATGATAAGGATCCTGAGCTTTGAGTTGAGAGGCTTCCTGTCCTCCATAGAACACCTGCAACCTGCATGCAATTTTACATAATGAATCTGCTGACCTTGTTTTTTTCTTTTGTTTTTTTTTTCTTTTTTTTCTTTTTTTTTCTTCTTCTTTTTTTTTTTTTTTTTTTTGAAAGATAACAGGGGCGCCTCATTGAGGTTTTCACCCTTGCCATCTGCCTTAAGCGCCTCAAAGAGGTTTTCACTCAAGGATCTTTTCCAATCTCTTTTTTTTTTTTTTTTTTTTTTGAAAGACAATAGGGGCGCCTCAAATGAGGTTTTCACCCCTACCACCTGCCTTGGGCGCCTCAGAGAGGTTTTCACCCAAGGATCTTTATTATTTATTTATTTTTTATTATTTTTTTATTTTTTATTTTAGATTCTTCAGGGTATGCCCAAAGCAGAGGCAGAACCCTTCTCTATGACTAACACTGATTTCTCCATAGTTTTGATGAACTCTTGTCTTGAGAGAGGCTTCCTGTAGATCTTCAATCTATGCCCATTGACAAGCATGGGGATGGCTTCCTCATCAATGGTCCGAATAAGCACAGATCCATTGTCATGACATTTTTCCACTGTATATGGTCCTAGCCATCTGGTTCTCAGTTTTCCCTTGAAATCTTTGTATCTGGAGTCATACAACAAAGCCCAATCTCCCGGCTGAAATTGCTTGTCATGGAGATGTTGGTCATGCCACACCTTTCTCTGAAGTTGAACCACTTCTGAGTGAAGGAGGGCCTGCATTCGGTGCTCATCCAGTCCATTCAGCTGCAATAACCTTTCTTGTTGTGCATGGCTGAGATCTAGATCTAGCTGAGCTGCCATCCTCAAAGTGTTGTATTCAAACTCGATGGACAGCAAAGCTTTCTTCCCATAGACCAGCTCATAAGGTGTGAAGCCGGTGGTGGTCTTCCAAGTGGTGTTGTAAGCCCATGTGGCTTCAACCAGGCGATCTGCCCAGTCCTTTCTGCTGCTGCTCACCACTTTAGTCAAGATCCCTTCTAATGCTCTATTGGTGACTTCCACCTGCCCATTTGCTTGAGGGTGGTAGGGGGTGGAAGTCCTATGCTTGATCTTGTGATGAGCTAGTAGATCTTCAACCAGGTTGGAGGTGAACTGGCTCCCTTGATCGGTGACCAGCTCTCTTGGATAGCCAAACTTATAGAAGATGTTTTCTCTTAGGAACTCGGCCACCTTTTCTTCTGTTGCTGCTTTGATTGCTTTGGTCTCTGCCCACTTTGTCAGGTAGTCAGTGCACACAATGATGTAAGACCTTTGCCTCGAAGGAGGGTTGATTGGGCCCACAAAGTCCATACCCCACTTCTCAAATGGCTCAAGAGTCACCTGAGGTTGGAGAGGCATCTCATCCCTTTGGGTCGGTTTCCCCATTCTTTGGCATTGGTCACACTGGCTGACATATCTTCTGACATCTTGATGAAGTGTGGGCCAATAGTAGCCTGCCTGCAGGATCTTGAAGGCAGTTCTCTTTGCTGCAAAATGTCCTCCACAAGGCCCATCATGACAAGTGAGGAGGATATCAAAGACTTCCTCCTCCCTTACACAACGCCCTAAGATCTGATCGGGGCCAAGCTTGAACAGATTGCCCCCGATCCAAGTAAATGAGGCACTTTTTCTGATGATTCTGCTCTTCTCTCTTGAAGATAGGTGTGGAGGGAACTGTGCTGAAACAAGGTAGTTTGCTATATCAGCAAACCATGGAGAGAGTGTTGAGATAGCAAACAGATGTTCATCAGGCATCTGGTCATCCACCGTTCCATCCTCATCTGCAGACAAATCCAATCTAGATAAAAAGTCAGCAACAACATTTTCTTTACCTGGTTTGTGAACAATGGTCAAATCAAACTGCTGCAACAAAAGTAACCATCTAATAATACGAGCATTCACATCTGATTTATTCACTAAATATCTAATGGCAGCATGGTCTGTATGTACAAATGTTTGATAGCCAGTGATATAGTGTCGGAACTTGTTCAGTGCATGGACCACAGCCAAGAATTCCTTCTCGGTTACAGTGTAATTCAGCTCAGCTTTGGACAAGTTTTTACTAACAAAGTAAATGGCATATGGAAATTTTTGTTCGACTTGTCCTAAAGCTGCACCTATGGCTTTGTTCAAGGCATCAATGTGGATGTGGAAAGGTAGGGCCCAGTTTGGACCTCTCAGGATTGGGGCTGACACCAACTTGTCCTTCAATTCATTCAAAGCCCTCTGACAATCGTCAGTCCATTTAAACTCCACATCTTTTACCAACAGGCCAAACAATGGCGAGGCTAGCTTGCTGAAGTCTTTAATGAATCTCCGGTAATATCCTGCTAATCCCAAGAAACTCCGAACATCCCTTACCTTTTGAGGAGGTGGAACCTTCTTGATGAGAGCAATTTTGTTAGGATCCACCTGTAACCCCTGGCAAGAGATGGTATGGCCTAACACGGTCCCTTCAGTCATCAGGAATTCACATTTTTCAGGACTAAGGGACAGGTTCATCTCAATGCATTTGGTTAGGACTTTTCCCAGATTGGACAATGCTTCCTGGAAGTTGGCCCCATAAGGAGTAAAGTCATCCATATAGATTTCCACTGCATCATGGACCAGCTCCGAGAAGATGCTTAAGACAGCTCTCTGGAAGGTAGCAGGAGCATTGCATAGCCCAAAGGGAAGAACTCGGTAGGCAAAGGTACCCCAAGGGCAAGTGAAGGTGGTCTTATCTTGGTCTTCCGGGCTGATTTGAATCTGGTTGTACCCGCTAAACCCATCCAGGAAAGAGAAGAACTTCTTTCCTGCCAGTCCATCCAACACCTGATCTATGAAAGGTAGAGGGAAATGGTCTTTCTTGGTAGCTTTGTTCAGTTCTCGATAGTCCACACAAATTCTCCACTTCCCATTTTTCTTGGGAACCAACACCAGAGGGGACACCCATTCACTATCTGAGATGGGGTAAATGAATCCGGCATCCAACAGTTTTTGCAGTTCTTCCTTGACAATGTCCTTAAGGGCTGGATTCATTCTCCTCTGAGGTTGCCTAACCGGTTTACAACCCTCTTTGATGTATATGTGATGGGTACAGACCGAAGGATGGACTCCTTTCATCTCCTTATAGCTCCAAGCAAAAGCATCTAGGTGACTGGCCAACAGGCTACACAGCTCCTTCTCCTGGGAAGGAGATAGGGAGGAGCTGATCTTTAACGTTCTCTCAGGGCCGAACTCCACATTCTTGACTCTGGGAGTGACAGGGTTGGTCGTACAAAGATCCACTAAGGTTCTAGCTTGGGCATCCTCCACCAATTTCTCTAAGGATAGTGAACTGGAAGGTGGATTCTGGATCAAGGTCTCGATCAAGTCATCCTCGGTTGGGGGGTCTCTTCTAGTGGTATCTAAGGTGCACAGAGGTGCTGAGTACACCTCGTCTTCCTCTCCTTCCTCCAACCAGAGTGGTAAGTCATGCTCTAAGGAGGGTTGGGCAGGAGGGTATAGGACTAGCTGCTTGGACATAGGACCATTTTTTATGGTCATATTTCCTGCACGACAACTTATGTAAGCATCTGCAGTGGCTAACCAAGGCCTTCCCAAAATGAGAGGATATCCAGTAAGATTTGCCTTGGGTTGCAGAACCAGGAAATCTGCAGGGTATTCCCAAGAGTCGATAGAGATCAAGACATCCTCCACAATCCCTTCGGGAGTCACCGTGGAGCGATCTGCTAATTGCAGTACTGTCGAGGTCTTCCTCAAGGAACCCTGAAGATTGAGTTTGAGCATGGTATCCCTGGTCATCACATTAATGGCAGCCCCCAGATCAATCAAAGTGTGTGGTATGATGATGCCATTGATGTGGACATCCACTACAGGACTCCCAGGATCTAGATACTTTGGGCAGATGACTTGTCCTAACATAAGGTCAGACAGTTGTCCTATGACATTGATGGTTGAAGCATCTTTCTTCCGCCTGCCTGGGTGTTTGAAACACTTTTCCTTAACCAGTTTGTTGTATATTGGCACATCCTTGATGGCTTGGAGAAGTGGTATTTTTACACACAACTGCTTGAGCTCACCCAGAAGCTCATCCTCCTCTGGGTTGGGTTGTGTGGTGGCTGTTAGTCTCTCAGGAAAGGGTGGAATAGCCTTTGGTTCACTTTCCTGTTTATCTTCCTCATCCTCTGGGGGAGGAGGTTGGCGATCTGGAAGAGTCTTGCCAGATCGAAGATTGATCTCCTGGATCTCCACAGCATAGGTAGGGCATGATGTTTCCCCAGCGTATACCTGCTGGGCCTGTCTATTGTTGGGGTTCGGGTTCAGTTGAGCAGGTATTTGGGGTTGCCTTGGAGGAGCAGGAGGTAATGGTTGAGGTTGAACTGGTGGTGGAGGCAAAATGGCAGGAGGAGTGTTGTATTGGGGCCTCCACCCCGACTGAGGTGCATTCCACTGAGGCTGTGGCTGGGCATGTGAATGATATGAATGAGAAGTAGGTTGAGTAGGGTACTGAGGTGGATAAGACCATGGAGGAGGCATGGACTAGGAAGGATGAGCAGGGGGACCCCAGGAAGGCATAGGAGTCGATTGGTTGGGGCTGTAATAAGCTTGAGGTGCCCCTTGCATCCCCTGCTGGTAAGTTCTAGGTCCTTGTGGCCTCCTTTGGTTGAGGTAATAGAGAGGTTCAGTGGGAGCTTCTGTCCCTTGGTACATGGCTTTAAACCCAGGTAAGGTTGGACACTGATTTGTGGGATGGTCCTCCTCACAAACGAAACATACTTCAACCGAATGCAATGGGCATTCGTTCTTAGGGTGTCTCCTTGTGCACCTAGGGCAGAAGACAGCCAAGGCTCTCTCAACTTCTTCTTTCTTCTGCTGGATCCTGAATGTGTCCAGCTGCATGGCAATGGTCTGTCTCACCTCACTCTTAAGATCTTCTAATTGATTTGCAAGCTCATGTTTGGAGAAAGGGACACTAGTTGAGAGGAGGTTTCCTCTACCTCGTTTCTGTGCTGCCCTGGAGTGGTTTCTAAACACAGTCTTGATGTCCTCATAAGGCAGTTGGTAAATGTCCCCCCCAGCTAACATGTGAAGGGTATCTAAGAGGTCTTCAGGGACTCCTCGGAGCAGGACCAACTTGAGGGATTCAGGGTCAAGTGTGCACCTGGCCCGCTTATAGCTTAGTTGGAACCTCTCCTCATAATCCTCTAAGGACTCATCATTTCCCATGGTCATCCGAAAGATTTCTCCCTTGGTTTCCTTGGACCTACAGTAATCCATGTACTTGGTATTGAAAGCTTGCTGCATCTGAGCCCAAGTGGTGATACTATTCCCAGGTAAGCCCATGAACCAGCGTAATGCTGCATCCTTAAGAGTTGAAGGGAAGAGTTTCAGCTTTTGCTCATCTTCAGTATAGTCATAGGTTCGACAAAGGACAGCAAACTCAAACAGGAAGGTATCAGGATCTTCAGTAGTCAGTCCATGGAAGTGAGGTAAGGCGGAGGGGCTAATGTTCTTCATTTTCATCTCTCCATTGGTCTCTCGGATGGGGAAGGCACCTTCTATTCTCTCATCTTCTCTTCTATTGTCAGCCATAGTTTCAGATGGGATGGTCTCTAATTCTTCTTTTGCTATAGGATCTTCGTATATCTCAGGAGGTTCACCTATAGGTTCTTCTAGATCACTGTCACCGAAGAAGAGAGAAGGGTGACTCAGTGATGTGGTGGGGGTGTTGGGTAAGAATTTGCCTGTTTTATCTCGATTCCTACGAGGCATGAAATGGAAAGACTTTTTTGATTGCTTTTGTTTTTCTGTGGTACCTGCAAAACTGAAACAGATTGATCTACAACTAACTATAAAGATGCAGAATTAAACTGAAAGCAGGAAAGAACTAATCTACTTTGCTCAAATGAAATTGCAGGAATGGAAATGCTAGTCTACGCTTGCAGAATTGAAACACTAATCTATGAAAGCAGGAAATGCTAGTCTATGAAAGCAGGAAATGCTAATCTATGAAAGCAGGAAATGCTAATCTATGAAAGCAGGAAATGTCTATGCTACTTTTGCAGAATGGAAATGAAATAAACTACTTAGCAGAAGGCAAGAGTAAGAAAATAGAAGAAAAGCAACAATTACTAATACTCTGACGCTTCCCCGGCAACGGCGCCAAAAAGATGGTGGGCTCCAGTATTGTAGCAATAATGCTACAACTCCTGGGCTTCCTATCTCTAATTTTATCAACCCGGTAGTTCGTACAAACTTGGAAGCGACGGTGCTGTATGCACAAGTACTAGCTCTTGTCGCAGCTGTCACTTGGTCAGCTGGCACAAGTCCGCTAGGGCTCAAGCCAACTTCTATATGCTCTCAGAAGAAGCTTTCTAAATGATGGACGAAGGCTATTTCAAAGGAAATTAATCTACTTTGCAAAAATGAACTGAAAGCCAACCAAAACATGGAAACCCTAGTAAACCCTAATCTGACTAGTTTAACCTCTATGATGCAATAGTGAGAGTGCAAATGTCTAAAAATGATGCCATTACTTCTAGTGATGTGAAATGCATGAACTCAAACTACTTCCATTGAAAAGAACATTGTTTTTGTATTTTTGCTTAAGTGGATGGAGTGATTATGATTTTGTTTCTTATTAGGGTTTGGCTGTGCAGAGGTGGTGCGAAGGGAGAGAAAGCTTAGGAAAGGTCAGGAGGGCTAGGAGAGGTCCCAGGGGGTCCCTAGCATCAGTCCACAGAAGTCCACAACGTTCAGGTGCTCGGCAACCGAGTTTGCAGGCTCCTACAGGATGTCTGCAGGGGATCCTACAGGAAACTCAGGAATTCTACAGGAAGTCTGCTAACTTCTACAGGATGTTCTACCGTGGGAGTTTTGGGTGATGGTGAGGTGATGGAGCGGTATGGGTGGATAGGTAAGATGGAGATGGAGCTTGTGATGGCTCAGGAGCAGAGAAATAAGATGGAGAAAGAGTGCATGAAGTTGGTTGGTGGATAGAAGGATGGGAGCAACGAAAGGTCAAGGAAATGGAGCTACGTGGGCAATGGAAGAGTTGGAAGGTAAACGAACTGAACAGAGGTCGAGTAGGTGGCTTTAGGCGTGGGTAAGAAGAAGAAGAAGGAAACGGAATGATACTGAGCAGTGTAAATAAAACAAATTGCTTATGTCTTGCACCAAAAACGAGAATCCATTAACCTGTGCTACCTGTGCTATTTAACCAATGAACAGCAATGTAAATCGTGAAGAGAAGTCGTGCATGGAGTTAGAATGAAGAAGTATGGCTCTAGAGAAAAATGCATGGAAGGATCTACGATTGCAATGACTGTGTGGCAGCTTGCATGAAAGCATAAGACTGCGTTTTTGGTGGTTGGTACAGCCCACACCCCCAATCTCTAGACAGAGATGGCAGCGAGTGCACTATCAACCTTTTTTGAGCTCTAATGAATTACAATCCTCCTACTCTAATCTATGCAACTGAAAGCACTTGAACTGTAAATGAATCCTACTCAATCACATACAAGAAATCAAATCAGCAGACTGTAAATTCTAAATGCATATCAAAACAGAGGAAATAAAGTGCTGCAAGGAAACAAGTAACAATACAACGAAGAGGAGGTCTATTGCTCTCAGGTTGGGCCCTAACCTGAGAGCTATAGCTCCCTTAAAAGCTCAGAATTAGATCCAAATCTGCTTGCCTTTATTCATAATCAAGAGTCTAATGTCATGCCAAAACTGGCTTACAAAAACAAACACCGAGCTGTAGCTCGTGCTCAGAAATTACAATACTAGTTCAAAAAGCTCCTATCAAAGGTTACGGCCTTCATATTTATACACAATGAAGATCAAGTTGGCTTCCTCCATTCGTGGAGCTTGGCTTTCCAACTGAAAGTCAAACTGCTGATCCTGTAGAATCTCTTGGCTGCCTCTAAGCTCGGTGGGGAGAGCTGTTGGAGCTCGGAGTTAAGGTGAAAATCACGAGGGAGGTTATTTAAGGCTGTAGACAACCTCCCTATAAACCTGCAATGCCACCTTTGTTGTCTCCTTGTCTCCTTCTGCGTGGTCTTTTGCTCTCTTTAATGCCAAAAACCTGAAATCATCATGTATTAGCCACATAGATATAATGCCTGCCCTTCTTCCTACAAATAACACGAACATACTAAGAAATGAATGCATAAGTGATAAAAGATGAATGGTTGAGCAAGGTAAGTAGGCCAAATGAGCCCAAATTGTACCAAAAATTGGGGCTCATCAAGGGTCATGACAAAGACCATTTCCTGGTATTTGAAAATTACATTGCAGGAGGAGGACCAATTCCTTTAAGGCCAAAATCTCAAGTAGGACCTAACGTGAGGCTTGCATTATGGTGCGCTATCTGTCAAGTAGCCGGAAAACATGCCACGGATAACTGTCACTTGTACAGAAGTATGTACAAGCACCACAACAGCTGTTCTGCAACTTTTGTAGGTCGATAGGACATGATGAGCGTACTTGTAGGAGCTATGAATTGATGGTGGATAGAACTCCCGCCTATAAGGTTCAGGCTGAAACGCGGCCCCTTGACCAGAATGCTGGGATGACTCGGATGGGATATCAAGGGCGCGGACGAGGCCAAGGCCGAGGAGGACCAAGTAAAGGTCGAGGACAGTTGATTTTCTACAATTGCGGAGGACCAGGACATTATGCCTGTGATTGCACTAATCCAATGCATTCGTCGTGCAAGCATTTCACGCTGTTTGATCATGAAATGGAACATTGTCCTACACTGATAGCTAGGATATGTGACAAAGGGGCACTACCACCTTCGCCGACTCAAAACCTGCAGATGATGAGATCTGAGCCTATGAGGAAGATCCAAACGTAAATATAGTGCTCAAGAATGGAATCACGACAGGAGATGACAAGGGGAAACATCCAGAAGACAGTAAATGGGTTCGCAAAGCCTCGGCGAAAGAAGCTGAGTTCGATTTGGAGCACGCTCATGAAACCTTCATTGAAGCTAAGAAGAGCTTCATTGAGCCCTCCACCTCAGGAAGCAAGGATAAGCCTGAGCCAGAGATGGACCCCTCTATGCTCACAACTTTGCTAGAAACCTATATGAAGTTACTGCGTGACAGTAAGGCTATGAAAGGGTTACAAGAACACATCAATAATGCACTGGAACCATGCCAGGTGAGCCGCACGTAGTACTAAAGATTGGCAGGCATAAACCAAGGATGGGACGAGAGATGAGACTGATCGCACAAATAGGAGAGTATGAAATGGATTAGGTCATTTTGGACCTCGGTTCTTTATGCGAATGTCCTACCAAAGTAGACTTGCGAGTGAATGGGGATACATGTGTTGCAATGGTCTCCGATTCAGATAAGGATGGCGAATTAGCAAAAAATCATCCCCATGGGGCGGCTGCAGGGGGTGACCAAGGATATTGAAGGAGTGAGCGCGCTGGAAGATTTTGAAGTAATAGAGATAGTGGATGATAGCAATCCCTACCCTGCGATCCTGGGAATTGACTGGGCTATTGATATGAATGGGGTAATCAATCTGAAGAAGTAAAAGATGATCTTTGAGAAGAAATTGTTGCGCGTAATAATACCCCTCGATCCTGTTGAAGGATCGCACTACACTGAACTTGTCTGTGATTATGAGAGTGATGACAACCAGGACTATATCTATAAGATAACAGTGTGAGACCAAGATTAGATGAATCCCACCACAGATGGACAAATTACATGGGATCGCGAGAGTTCCTGCACTTCTAACTCCGGTGAAGAAATAAAACGCTGGCAGAATCAATTACAAGAAATAACTACACTGAATTGCAACATGATGACCCGGTCGTTGTGCTATGTATCGCCAGAGGTAAGAAATCTGCCTATTTATGATAGTCTAAATGAGGTAGATATATTTTTGAATGCATTTGAAAGGGAGGTACCAGAAAAGGAGCACTTCTAGGCCTTGGACTGGGCACTGCACGCTACGCCTGCAAGATGGTGGGGTACGCACAAGGGAAGCTTTGATGATTGGCACGAATGTAGCAGGATGATGAGAACATGATTTAGGAAGCCTAAGATGCAACTGACAGATAAGTACGATGGGCAGAATGATCCGCGCATGCATCTAGCCCAATGGACGCAGGCTTATGGAGAAAAGCCCCAACCGGAGTGGGTACACCTATTCCAGAAACAAAAGGCCACCACGAGGTTCAAGGACCTCAGCTTGAGAACCCTAATATAACCGCGCCGGTGAAAACAAAACAAGTGAATGTTAGTATGGAGGCAAAACCCAAATTCGTGAAGATTGGAGACTACTAAGATGACATGACGGTGGATAAGGTCGTTGAATTGCTCCACGAATACCAGGACTTATTCCCTACCAAGTTTACGGATCTGAAAGGAATAATCGGAGACCTAGGAGTGATGAAGATCACGTTAAAGCTCGATGTGAAGCCAGTTAAGTAGAGGCCTTACCGCCTCAATCCGAAATACAAGGAGAAGGTCCACTTAGAGCTAGATAAGATGCTAGCGGCAAGCATCATTGAGCCTGTGGAAGAGTCCGATTGGGTAAGCCCAATGGTGGTGCAAGAGAAGAAGTAGAACGATGAGATAAGGGTATGCGTGGATCTCAGAAAACTGAATGACGCTTGTGTGCATGCTCCTCTCCCGACTCTGTTCACGGATGAAGTGTTGGACGATGTAGGTGGCCAGGAAGCATATTCCTTCACTGATGGGTTCTCTGGATACCACCAAATCAAAATCACACCGGAGGATAGGAGCAAGACAACCTTCACGACTGAGTGGGGTCATTTTCAATACACTCTAATACCATTTGGATTAAAGAATGCGCCTGCCATATTTTCGCGCGTGGTTGTTGCGGCATTCAAGGAATTTATTCATAAGTTCCTGGAGCTATATTTTGATGACTGGACTATATTTGGGCTAGTTAAGCGCCATGTAGCAATATTGCGCTTGATGCTGGATACCTGTCAAAAATACCAAATCGCGCTCAATCTCAAGAAGTGTCTATTTTGCGTTCCTTTTAGGAACCTATTGGGGCATGTGGTTTGCAGACAAGGACTGATGGTAGACCCTGCGAAGATTGTGGTGATACTGAACTTGGAAGTGCCAAAGAGTGTGAAACAGTTGCGCGCTACTCTGGGACATACGGAATATTACAAAAAGTTTATCAAAGGCTATGCCCAGATCACCGTGCCTATGGAAAAATTATTGAAGAAGGATGTCACATTCTGCTGGAACGATGACTTTAATAAAATCTTAGATATATTGAAAGAAAAGATGGTTACCGCATTAATTCTAGTCTTCCCGGACTGGAAGAAAGAGTTTCATGTACATGTCGACGCGTCATGTATAGTGCTGGGGGCAGTACTAACACAGGATGGTGGAGAAGGCTTGGACCATCCTATTGCGTTCGCAAGCCATAGATTATCCAAAGAAGAAAAGAACTATTCTACCACTGAATGCGAGGGGCTAGCTATGGTGTATGTGCTCCAGAAGTACCAGCACTACTTGCTAGGAGGCCATTTTAAGATGTATACGAATCACTCCACGCTGAAGTACCTGGTCAATAAGCTTGTGTTGGGGGGGCGAATCTTCCGACGACTCTTATTGTTCCAAGAGTATGATTTTGAAGTTGTTGTGAAGCTTGGACGATTGAACGCGGGACTAGACCATCTGCCGCACATCGAAACAAGGGAGGAACCTACTAACTTGGAAGAAGGATTTCCTGACGCGCAGCTATTTGCAATGTTTATCGCGGATGGTCATTTTGAGGATATAATACACTTCCTAACAACAAGAACTGCACTAGAAGGATACTTTGTCCAGCAAAAGAAGGAATTAGTGGTGCGCGCAGTATCTGTCATTGTTGGGCATCTATACAAGATGGGCACTGATAAGATATTGTGATGGTATGTACCTAAGTTTGAACAAAGTAGCATCCTCACGGGCACTCATGGGGGTGCGACGGGAGGACATTATGCAGGGATGGCAACAGCACAAAAGATTCTACGCACAGGGTTATGGTGGGGAACCCTTCATCAGGATTCAAAAGCATATTGCAAGGCGTGTGATGTATGTCAAAGAATGGGTAGGGCATTGCGGAGGGATGAAATGCCTTTGAATCCACAAATGACATTGCAACCCTTCGAGAAGTGGGCAATAGATTTTGTAAGACCCATTCAGCCACAAGGGAAGACAGGAGCAAGGTACATTATCACTGCGACAGAGTACTTGACTCGTTGGGCAGAAGCGCAGTCATGAAGGATTGCACAAGCACGATGGCCGCGAAGTTCCTATTTGAGCATGTACTGACGCGATTTGGATGTCCAAGGATCTTGATGAGTGATCGTGGTACGCACTTCCTAAATGAGAAGATCAGCGCACTAATGGAGGAATTTCAGGTATATCACTAGAAGAGCATACCTTATCACCCACAATCTAAAAAGATGGTGGAGGTGTTCAACAAAGTGCTTGAAAACGCGCTGACCAAGGTTTTCAATGCTCAGCGAAGTGATTGGGACCTACGCATACCTACAGTATTGTGGGCTTATTGAACGACACGCAAGAATTTGACGGGACAAACCCCTTTTAGGCTTGTCTATGGTGTGGAAGTTGTAATGCCTATGGAATACGTCGTGCCTAGTCTGTGCATAGCAGCGCTCACAGATATGATGGATCGCAAAGCCCTGGAAAAGAGGCTCACACAACTAGATGAGCTCGAAGAAGAAATATTTTTGGCTATATTTCATCAGCAGGTCCAAAAGTAGCGTGAAAAGGCATGGCATGATCGACACATCAAGTTGTGCACATTTAAGGTAAATGATATGGTTTTGTTGTATGATATTAAGTTTGATAAATTCCTTGGAAAATTCAAGATGCACTGGTTAGGGCCTTATGTTATTAAGGAGATTACCAATGGAGGAGCGGTACAGCTGGTTAAGTTAAATGGAGAACCCTTCCCAGGAAAGGTGAAAAGCAATCATTTGAAGCCATACACTAGTGGTCCTGCCATGTGACTAAATTAAAGTAGCGTAGCCTTAGCGCTCCAGGCAGTTGAAAGGAGGCGCAGGACTATAAACTACACTCCCAAGTTGGGGAGTTGTGCGATTGGAAGATGGTGCAAATCAAGGTGTCACTAGGTCCGCGATAGCGCAGAGGGAGCTGCGCCACCCAGGGAGAAATAGCGCAAGTCAGCTGGAAAGTGACTATTAAAGTCACTTTTCATGAAAAGATGGCAGAAGTGAGGCCAAATGGAGCGAGCGACTGGCATTGAAGATGAAATTTATGGCTTAGATCCTTGAAAATCTGCAGCCAATCCAGCATTAATGGACCAATTTTGGGGGAAATAGTCGGATTTGAATTCAAATTTCCCTTTAAATTACAAGTGGTTGTCCAGAAAGAAACACTTGCCATTTTAAGTATTCAGCTGTTGAGCTCTCAGACGCCTATGGACCCAAAGTTTTTCAAAGATATCAAACAGACTCATGCATTTACTAACTTGCCTGAGACGTCGCGAGTACTGATAGAGAGTGTTATGTCATCACCCCTAGAAGTTATAAATACACAACAAGTGGTAGAAGAGCCAGCACAAGAGATGGAGAAATAGGCAGAAGAAGTTGCCCCAGAAGTAGCCAAAGTACTGGCGAAGGTCCCTAAATCTCCGAGAACGCCGAGACCAAGGCCAACCCCAACCAAGGAGACCATGATAGATAAGAAGGGAAAGCAGCCTACCATCCTAGTGTGTTCGTCGCTGAGACGAAACCCAACAAAGCCCACTGCCCAGGAGAAAGGCAAGGCCATAAACCTAGAGGCAGAAGAGGAGGATATCGAAGACATCCCCATGGACGATGAAGATGTGGGAGTAGAAATAGAGGAGGTTGAAGCCCAAGGTGTGGACCCTATTACACGATTGCCGGAGTATGTCCCCCCATGCAAGCCTAAGTCCAAGGTCCCCAAGGACATTGATGAAAGTAAGACTCCCCTGCAAACCCCATTGCTACCAGATGAGATCACTGGGACAGGTGCCGATTTTGAAGCTCAAAGATTGGGACTTGGCAGATCATGAGAAGTTCCTACACCTGGCAACCGAACAGTTGATGTGCCGCATCATAGACACAACTATGGGGATGACTGCACTGGATCCACGGAAGTGGCTCAGAGGAGTAGAGAAGGTAGGATTACTCAACCTGCTCTGGGTGTCACACTATAACCACACCGCCATGATGGTTTTAGTCATCAAGCAACTATTGTGATTGCTGCATGATGGGTGTCTGTGGCTGGAGGAGTCGATACCCATCACCAATATGTTGATTCACTACATAACACGCCTGCCATACATAGGCGAAAATCTAGCGATGATCTTCGGTGGCAAGGGTGGTGAGCTGACACTCGCAGAATCAATGAAATAGAATTTCAAATTGGTGAAGAAGTTGCGTGAGTATGCAATCTCCAGCATCTGTGACCTTGCTGTGAAGGTGGCAACCCAAATCCTTGCAGGGAAGGTGATGCGAAAGTGTCGCGCTGATGAGGTGTTGGTGCCCATCGTCTCGCTCTCACAGCAGTACGTGGAAGAAATCCAGTTTAACTGGTCAGACTACCTTCACAGCGAGCTCCTAGCAAATTGCCGCGAAGCGGAGGATCTAAGAAAGATGTTCCACTACGCGTGGCTCTTGCTATCGATTGTGCTCGTAGCATGGGAGCTACCAGAAGAGAGCCAATTCCCCTCGGTCACGTCAGACCTTCCTGAAGCAGCGAAGTATGCTTCGTTGTGGATGACCAAGGACGCGGAGCGCGTTCGAGATAGAAAAATCTTCTAGATCCTAATTGAAATGAATATTATGATGGCTATCAATCAAAAGTCGTGATTGTCACCCAAGGTATATGCTAACCTATAGAGTTATGCTGAATTCAAAGCTGATTTCCATTGGATCTCAATCAGGACGTGGAAGGACCCTGCGTAGAAGTGGTACGACTTGTCGTACCTAGCCACAGATGATGCCATTGATGCAGTGTTGGATAAATGACCAGCAAAGTGGCGCACCTCCATGGACTTAGCGGTGGGTGGAAGCAAGTCCGTTGCACAAAAGAAGGACGAGGCGAAGCTGAAGATGGTGCAGCTGGTCGAAAAGAGGAAGAAGGAGGTTGCTGAGAAGGCCAAGGCAGAACAGACAGGGAAGGAGGTAGGAAAACAGACAAGTGGCACAGAGCGGGGCTCTGACAAAGGTGCGCGGTCGCCTTCACCTGAAACTGAAGAAGAGGACACAGAGCAGCACAACGTGGACCCTCAGGAGATGTCCAACCGCATTAAGCACCCGAGAGAGCTAGAAAAGGGAGGGTCCAGAAAGAAATCAAAAGTGACCAAGACCTCGTTGGACCCTATCACACTGATGGAGGGAGATTTATACGACATCGGTGACACAGTCAGAGATGTCACCACGAAGGCCCTGCAGCAATTTCAAAAGCAGCAGCAGATCATCCTAGGGACCATCCAGATGGGACTGCATGAGTTGCATACCCACGCATCGCAAGTTGGTATGATGTCTACCAGCTTGGCCATCAGCACATCAAAGGTTACCGATAGGTTGTGCATGAAGGCTTCTAGTGTGCTAGTGTTGCCAAATGGATCACTGACAATAGAAAATGAGGCTAATAGGCCCACTGTCAGTGCCTTGAAGGGAGTGGGATTAAACCTAGCAGCGCTCCTGTGCGAAGCACTCCACTCCTTGCAGGATGGAGTAATTGCAGAGCTAAGGGCCCGCGAGCACCGCGCCCTCCCAGTGAACAGTGAACAGAAAATAAACAATGAGCAAATGGCCTTACAAAGGAATGTTGTCATCGTTGCTGAGGCCGAGGCGACCAGCCAGAGTAAGAATATCATACAGGTTGTGGAGGAGGTGGTGAGCTTCAGTATTGTAGCAATAATGCTACAACTCCTGGGGCTTCCTGTCTCTCAATTTTATCAACCCGGTAGTTCGTACAAACTTGGAAGCGACGGTGCTGTATGCACAAGTACTAGCTCTTGTCGCAGCTGTCACTTGGTCAGCTGGCACAAGTCCGCTAGGGCTCAAGCCAACTTCTATAGGCTCTCAGAAGAAGCTTGGTAAATGATGGACGAAAGCTAGCTCAAAGAAGACTAATCTACTTGGCGAAAATGAACTGAAAGCAAATCAAAACATGGAAACCCTAGGAAACCCTAATTTAACTAGTCTAACTTCTATGATGCAAAGAATGTGAGGAAACTTCTACCAATGGTGCCATTACTTCTAATAAGTGAAAATGCATGAATCTAATCTGCTTGCATCTTAAAAGACATGTTTTTGTATTTCTTCTTTAAGTGGATGGAGTGATTGTGATGTTGTGCTTATTAGGGTTTGGTTGTGTAGATGTGATGCGGAAGGAAGGAGAGCTTGGGAAAGGTTGGAGAGGCTAGGAGAGGTCCCCAGAGATCCTTAGCATCAGTCTGCAGAGGTTCCTCACGTTCAGAGGCTCAGCAACCGAGTGAGTGGCCTCCTACAGGATGTCTGCAGGGGATTCTACAGGAAACGCAGGGGTTTCTACAGGAAGTCTACAAATTGCTACAGGATGACCTACCGTGGGTGTTTGAAGTGATGGTGGAGTGATGGAATGGTAGGGGGAGATGTGCAAGGTAGGAATAAAGCTGGTGATGGCTCAGGAGTGGAGAAGTAGGATGGAGAACGAGTGTATGAAGTGGGTTGATGGATGGAAGGTTATAACAACGAAATGTCTAAAGAATGAAGTTACGTGAGGAGTGGAGGAGTTTGGGAGATAACAGAGCGGAGCAGAGGTCAAGGGTGTGTTTGAATGCGTGATCAAGACGAAGAAGAAGGTAATAGAACGGTGAAAAGCAGTGTAAATGAAACAAATGGCTTATGACTGTCACCAAGATGAAAATTCATTAACCTAGCTACCTGAACTCAATGAACAGCAATATAAAGCGTGTAGAGGAATGTGCATGAAGCGGTGATGAAGGTGTATGGTGCAAGAGCGAAGTGCATGGGAAGATCTATCATAACCGAGACTATGTTGCAGCATGTATAAAGTGAAGAACTGCGTATTTTTGTGGCTGGTATAGGCTGCACTCCAATCTCCAAGCAGAGATGGCAGTGGAGACTTTCTCAACCTTTTTTTGCTGGAGCTCCAAGAGATTATATCTATCCTCCTATCAAACTTAAGCAACTGAAAGCAAATCACCATAAACTAGTCCTATCTATGCTCATGAAAAACGACTAAATTACCAAACTGTGAATTCGAATTGCATGTGAAAATAAACAAACTCAAAGTGCTGAAACGAAATGCAAACACATTACAACACTGAGGAGATCTATTGCTCTCAGGTTGGGCCCTAACTTGAGAGCTATAGCTCCTTGAGAAAACTCAGAACTAGATCAAAATCTGCCTTCTTTATTCATAATATGATGTCATGCCAAATTGGCTTACAAAAAGAACTACACCGAGCTGTGCTCAAAAATTACAATAGTAATGCGAAAGTTTCAACAACCTATCAAAGGCTACGGCCTCCATACTTATGCAAAAACGATCATCCAACAGGTGTCCTTGATTTTAGGAGCTCGGTTGTCCAACTGAAGTTTAACTGTTGATCCTGTAGGACAGTCATAACTACTGTTCCTGTAGAACAGTTATAACTGTTGTTCCTATAGAATAGCTGGCTGCTTCTAAGCTCGGTGGGGAGATGGATTGGAGCTCGGAGTTCTTGGTGGGAATCACGAGGAAGGTCCCCAAGACCGTGGACATCCTCTCTAAAAACCAGCAGTGCCACCTCATTGTCTCCTTGTCTCCTTTTTCATTGTCTTTTTCTCCCTTTTAATGCCAAAAACCTGAAATCATAATGCATTAGTCACGTAGATAAAATGTCTACCCTTCTTCCTACAAACAACACGAATAAACTAAGAAATGCATGCATAAGCAATAAAAAGTGAATGGTTTGAGCAAAGCAAGTAGGCCAATTGAGCCCAAATTATACCAAAAATTGGGGCTCATCATCACCCCCCAGCTAAACTACTTGCTCATCCTTGAGCAACTTTGCCCTGGCTCCTCGTCTTTGGCCGAGAACTAGAGCCCAGAGCATGCTTTTCCTCCCCTGATTTTGGTGGTTCTGCCTTTTCTGCCGAGGGTGGCGCTTCTTCCTTTCCCGTTTTTGGCGGCCCTGCCTTTGCTGCCCCTGGTGGTGACGAAGGTGATACTTCCTTCCCCTTTCCTATTTCCTTGAGTCGGGCTTCGGAGGGCGACTGGCCTATTTTTCGTGTCCAGGAAGTTATTTTTGGGCTCCCCTTTTCGGGGGTGGCTGATGTTTTAGAGGGGGTTCTTGCACTGGGTGAAGTAGGGACGTCCCCTGAAGTGGTTTGGCTGCTGGGTGGAGGCTGTGGCTTGCCCGTGGTCATCCTCTTGCTTCTCCTGGCTTCAGATGGTAGAGGGATCTCCCTCTCCCTTTTCTCCTTCGGTTTTAGAGGTGTACTGAGGGCAGCCAATGCCGCTGCTGCCTCCTTTTCGAGAATGCCAGCCTTCTCTTTCTTGCGTTTTGCTCTCTCAGAGCTCCTTGTAGAGGGCCCCTCCTTTTCAGATTTCGGGCTTCCTGTGGAAGACCCTGCTTTGCCCACTTCCGAGCCTCCTGTAGAAGATTCTTTCTCTGTCTTCAGACTCTCTGTAGGAGGCTGTTTCTCAATGACTTTCGAGCCTCTTGTAGAAGCCCCTTTTTCCAATTTCGGGCTTCCTGTAGAAGCCCTTGTCTCTGTCTTCGGGCTTCCTGTAGAAGCTTGTGGTTGCACTTTCGGGCTTCCTGTAGAAGCCTTTGTCTCCGTTTTTGGGCTTCCTGTAGAAGCTTGTTCTCCAACGATTTTTAGGCTTCCTGTAGAAGCCTTGGTCTTCGTTTTCGGGCTTCCTGTAGAAGCCTGTTTTTGCTTTCCTGTAGACACAGGTGTCTCCACTTCCGCTTGCTTGCCTGCTTGAGTTTTGCTTTTTGCTTTGGTTGCAGGTGTTGTTGAGGTACTTGGGCTGACGTGGACTACCTCAGCTTTGTCCATTCTGCCTTTCATCCTCTTTTCCCTTGCTGACAGGATAGGTGTGCCACCCTTTTCTTTGTCCTTCTTTTCCTCAGCCACTGCTTCCTTGTCTTCACTGCTGGAGGAGCCACTATCTTCGACTAGCATTTTTATGTCCCCATCTCGTGTTAGATTCCTAAATGACTCCCAGGAGAGGGGAACTTTATATGAGTGCAGTGCATCCTCCACAAGCAATTTGATCAGCCCATGGTGTGCCACCTGATCGGGGATGCCATCTTTCAGCTTTGTAGCACACTCCATTAAGGATTGCAACAGGAAATAAGGAATGCTTAATTTCTTTTCTACAGGAAGCTCACTCCGGTGCCTCAATTCGGTAAGCATCCGGAAATGATACCCGTAGACGATGCTATAGCGGCCCTCACAGGTTATATATTTCATTATCTGGGGGCTGACTTCGTTCCAAGGTGGTAACAACCTGGTCCTTCGTACTCCATTCTTATCCTCCGAGAATTCTTCCTCAGGTGGAAAGAATTCTTTCTTTGCTTGCTGGCTCTGCTTTCGTTCTTCTTTGTCCCACGGCAAACCCATAGGAAGTTCTGTGATCCGACTGATATGTTCTGGGGTGAGTTTGAGGCTTAGACCTCTGAAGTTTACTGTAGCCAGTGTCTGGGATTTAGGCTTCAAAGCCTGCAAGAATTCCTCGGCTACTTCATCATCGTAGCCCTGCAGCTTATCACAAAAAGGCATCCATTGTGCTCTGGTAAAGAGCTCTACCACTGCTGGGTTTCTCCTTAAGTTAATTGAATCAGTGGGCTCTCGTCTTATAAACCCACCCGGCATGATGAACACGGGGGTTTTGACTAAAGGTGACAAATGCAAAGGAGATTCGGTCTATTTTGGGCAGAGCATGCATACAATTCACAAAACACAGTCTAATTATACTGCTATCCTGTAGAAGCGATAGTATAGGCACAGCAATCCGATATTTTTATGACCAGACTGTGAATAATGATCTTGCCACCTTTGAAAACCAATTTCGGAAGGAGTTTCAGGGTTACCTTTTTTCTGCCACCTTTTCTCACGTGAGGAATTCACCTTCCTGTAGAACTGCGTTCCTGTAGAGACTGCTTCATGTAGGACTGCGTTCCTGTAGAAACTGTTCCTGTAGGAGCAGTGTGCAAACTTCGGGGAGGACTGTAGTTGGCCAGTGGTCGAGATGTGCTTCACCGGCGTTCTGGTAGCCGAAAGCTCGGCGTATCAACGTGCAGAGGAAATCAGAAGAGCCACTCGAGTTTTGAAGTGGAGGTTGATGAATACATGCGCATAATCTAGCCTATTAGATTTTGAATCGGCGCAGCTCGTGGCGCGGGGGGTGAGCTGTCCCCGCCGGACCGTTGGGCGACGTCACCCATCATTCGCCTGCATATTCACTCGCTGCCGCATTCATTCCCACAGATCTGCCGCCGCCCTTTTCGGTTAAACTCATTTCTCGGTTGACGGGACTATCCTCACGTGCGTGCTGCGTATTTTCTTTGTCGTGGCTGCCACCCAAGCATCCGACTATACCATAACTAGCCGACGTGGCCAGTCAACTGGCCATACGGCCGCTCAACCATTCATTTCTACGCCATGCAAACAAATCAAAGTAATACTCATGCGATTTGGTGGAAGGAAGGGTTGAGACACTTACCTGCGCGCGGCTGCACACGATTTTTCGGTTTTTGGACGACGGGGAGCGGATCTACCTGCTGCATGCGGCTTACACAGTCCCGGAGGCTCATGGTTACAGGATGCTGGCGATGGAGTGGATGCTCTGGTTGCCTGCGCCCGTGTGTTGTTTGCAGAGGGCGGTGCTGTGAATGGTATCCACTCATGCAGGTTTGACTGTTACAGGATTCCCGCGGGGTGCCTTGTAACAGTCTCGCCTCCTTGGGTGCATGCTGCACGACGATGGATAGAATCTTCTGACCATGCTCCCGGAGCTTCTGATGCTCGACATGGATGTGGTATGAGCTCTCGGTGCGTGTTTTTCTTTGACAAATGGCTTTACCATGAGAACTCATTGATCTGGTTTACTGGTGCAGGGATCTTGGTTGCATGGCGACGAGGATGGTGGAGCAAGGTAACAGCAATGTTCAGGGGTGCCAACAGTGGCATGCATGCATCCAACCCATTCCTTAGTCGCTAGATCTCCGTTTGAAACAAATTTTTGGCCGTCCCAAACTTCTACAGGAAGTTTCCTGTAGACACAGAGCTTCCTGTAGAAAGTTCGGCCTTCCTGTAGAAAGTCTGCACTTTCCTGTAGAAAATCCGCGCCTTCCTGTAGAAAGACTGCGCCTTCCTGTAGAAAGACTGCGCCTTCCTGTAGAAAGACAGCAGCTTCCTGTAGAAGATTCAAACCATGATAAACTTGCACATACCTTGAGAAACATGGGTGCTCTCGGTGGAGGTACTGATGAGGTTCCTTGACAGCATGATAAGGACCCTTGGCTGTGAGTTGAAGGGCTTCCTCTTCTCCATAGAGCATCTGCAACCTGCAATTTTTACCATATTTTGCTTATTGTGTTTTCTTTTTCTCTTTTTTTCTCTTTTTTTTTTAAAAGATAACAGGGGCGCCTCAAGGAGGTTTTCACCCGTGCCATCTGCCCTGAGCGCCTCAGAGAGGTTTTCACTCAAGGATCTTTTTCAACCTTTTCTCTTTTTTTTTGAAAAAGCAATAGGAGCGCCTCAATGAGGTTTTCACCCCTACTACCTGCCTTGGGCGCCTCAGAGAGGTTTTCACCCAAGGATCTTTATTTCTTTTTTCTTTTCTTTTTTCCTTTTTTTCTTTTTTTTTTTTTTTTTTTTTTTTTTTTTTTTTTTTTTTTTTTCAGATCTTCTTTCAGGGTGTGCCAGAGGCAGAGGCAGAACCCTTCTCTATGACCAATACAGATTTCTCCATAGTTTTGATAAACTCTTGTCTTGAGAGAGGTCTCCTGTAGATCTTCAATCGATGCCCATTGACAAGCATGGGAATGGCTTCCTCATCAATGGTTCGAATGAGGACAGATCCGTTGTCATGGCATTTCTCCACTGTGTATGGTCCTAGCCATCTGGTTCTCAACTTCCCCTTGAAATCTTTGTATCTGGAATCATACAACAAAGCCCAATCTCCCAGCTGAAATTGCTTGTCATGGAGATGTTGGTCATGCCACACCTTCCTCTGAAGTTGAACCACTTCTGAGTGAAGGAGGGCCTGCATGCGGTGCTCGTCCAGGCCATTCAGCTGCAGCAACCTTTCTTGTTGTGCATGGCTGAGATCTAGGTCCAGCTGAGCTGCCATCCTCAAGGTGTTGTATTCAAACTCAATGGACAGCAAAGCTTTCTTCCCATAGACCAGCTCATAAGGTGTGAAGCCGGTGGTGGTCTTCCAAGTGGTGTTGTAGGCCCATGTGGCTTCTACCAGGCGATCTTCCCAATCTTTTCTGCTACTGCTCACCACTTTGGTCAAGATCCCTTCTAATGCTCTATTGGTGACTTCCACCTGCCCATTTGCTTGAGGATGATAAGGGGTGGAAGTCCTGTGCTTGATCTTGTGATGAGCTAGGAGATCTTCAACCAGGTTGGAGGTGAACTGGCTCCCTTGATCGGTGACCAGCTCTCTTGGATAGCCAAACTTATAGAAGATGTTCTCTCTTAAGAACTCGGCCACCTTCTCTTCTGTTGCTGCTTTGATTGCTTTGGTCTCTGCCCACTTTGTCAAATAGTTAGTACACACAATGATGTAAGTCCTTTGCCTCGAAGAGGGGTTGATTGGGCCCACAAAGTCCATGCCCCACTTCTCAAATGGCTCAAGAGTCACTTGAGGTTGGAGAGGCATCTCATCCCTTTGGGTCGGTTTCCCCATTCTTTGGCATTGGTCACACTGACTGACATATCTTCTGACATCTTGATGAAGTGTGGGCCAATAGTAGCCTGCCTGCAGGATCTTGAAGGCAGTTCTCTTTGCTGCAAAATGCCCTCCACAAGGCCCATCATGACAAGTGAGGAGGATATCAAAGACTTCCTCCTCCCTTACACAACGCCTTAAGATCTGATCGGGGCCAAGCTTGAACAGATTGCCCCCGATCCAAGTGAATGAGGCACTTTTTCTGATGATTCTACTCTTCTCTCTGGAAGATAGGTGTGGAGGGAACTGTGCTGAAACAAGATAGTTTGCTATATCAGCAAACCATGGAGAGAGTACTGAAATAGCAAACAGATGTTCATCAGGCATCTGATCGTCCACTGTTCCATCCTCATCTGCAGACAAATCCAATCTAGATAAAAAGTCAGCAACAACATTTTCTCTACCTGGTTTATCAACAATGGTTAGATCAAACTGCTGCAATAAAAGTAACCATCTAATAATACGAGCATTCACATCTGGTTTATTCATCAAATATCTAATAGCAGCATGGTCAGTATGTACAAAGGTCTGGTAACCAGTAATATAATGTCGGAACTTGTTCAATGCATGGACTACAGCCAAGAATTCCTTCTCGGTTACAGTGTAATTCAGCTCAGCTTTGGACAAGTTTTTGCTAACAAAGTAAATGGCATATGGAAGTTTCTGCTCAACTTGTCCTAAAGCTGCACCTATGGCTTTGTTCGAGGCATCAGTGTGGATGTGGAAAGGTAGGGCCCAGTTTGGACCTCTCAGGATTGGGGCTGACACCAACTTGTCCTTCAACTCATTTAAAGCCCTCTGACAATCGTCAGTCCATCTAAACTCCACATCTTTTGCCAACAGACCAAACAATGGCGAGGCTAACTTGCTGAAGTCCTTAATGAATCTCCTGTAGTATCCTGCTAATCCCAAGAAACTCCGGACATCCCTTACCTTTTGAGGAGGTGGAACCCTCTTGATGAGAGCAATTTTGTTAGGATCCACCTGCAATCCTTGGGAAGAAATGGTATGGCCCAGCACGGTCCCTTCAGTCATCAGGAATTCACATTTTTCAGGACTGAGGGACAGGTTCATCTCAATGCATTTGGCTAGGACTTTTCCCAGATTGGACAATGCTTCCTGGAAGTTGGCCCCATAAGGAGTAAAGTCATCCATATAGATTTCCACTGCATCATGGACCAGCTCCGAGAAGATGCTTAAGACAGCTCTCTGGAAAGTAGCAGGAGCATTGCATAGCCCAAAGGGAAGGACTCGGTAGGCAAAGGTACCCCAAGGACAAGTGAAGGTGGTCTTATCTTGGTCTTCCGGGCTGATTTGGATTTGATTGTACCCGCTAAACCCATCCAGGAAAGAGAAGAACTTCTTTCCTGCCAATCCATCCAACACTTGATCTATGAAAGGTAGAGGGAAATGGTCTTTCTTGGTAGCTTTGTTCAGCTCACGGTAATCCACACAGATTCTCCACTTCCCATTCTTCTTGGGAACCAACACTAGAGGGGACACCCACTATCTGAGATGGGGTAGATGAATCCGGCATCCAACAGTTTTTGCAATTCTTCCTTGACAATGTCTTTAAGGGCTGGATTCATTCTCCTCTGAGGTTGCCTAACCGGTTTACAATCCTCTTTGATGTATATATGGTGGGTACAGACCGAAGGATGGACTCCTTTCATCTCCTTATAGCTCCAAGCAAAAGCATCTAGGTGGCTGGCCAACAGGCTACACAGCTCCTTTTCCTGAGAAGGAGATAGGGAGGAGCTGATTTTCAATGCTCTCTCAGGGCCGAACTCCACATTCTTAACTCTGGGAGTGACAGGGTTGGTTGTACAAAGATCCACTAAGGTGCTAGCTTGGGCATCCTCCACCAATTTTTCTAAGGGTAGTGCACTGGTAGGTGGGTTTTGGATCAAGTTCTCGATCAAGTCATCCTCGGTTGGGGGGTTTCTTCTAGTGGTATCTAGGGTACACAGAGGTGCTGAGTACACCTCATCTTCTTCTCCTTCTTCCAACCAGAGTGGTAAATCGTGCTCTAAAGAAGGTTGGGCAGGAGGGTATAGGACTAGCTGCTTGGACATGGGACCATTTTTGATGGTCATGTTTCCTGCCCGACAACTTATGTAAGCATCTGCAGTAGCTAACCAAGGCCTTCCCAAAATGAGGGGATATCCAGTAAGCTTTGCCTTTGGTTGCAGAACCAGGAAGTCTGCAGGGTATTCCCAAGAATCAATGGAGACCATGACATCCTCCACAATCCCTTCGGGAGTCACGGTGGAGCGATCTGCTAATTGCAGTACTGTCGAGGTCTTCCTCAAGGAACCCTGAAGATTGAGTTTAAGCATGGTATCCCTGGTCATCACATTGATGGCCGCCCCCAGATCAATCAAGGTGTGGGGGATAATGGTGCCATTGATGTGAACATCTACTACAGGACTTCCAGGATCTAGGTACTTTGGGCAGATGACTTGTCCTAGCATAAGGTCAGACAGTTGTCCTATGACGTTGATAGTTGAGGCATCTTTCTTCTGTCTGCCTGGGTGTTTGAAACACTTCTCCTTAACCAGCTTGTTATATATTGGCACATCCTTGATGGCTTGGAGAAGTGGGATTTTTACACACAACTGCTTGAGCTCACCCAAAAGCTCATCTTCTTCTGGGTTAGGTTGTGTGGTGGCTATTAGTCTCTCAGGAAAGGGTGGAATAGCCTTTGGTTCACTTTCCTGTTTATCTTCCTCATCCTCTGGGGGAGGAGGTTGGCGATCTGGTAGAGTCTTTCCAGATCTAAGATTGATCTCCTGGATCTCCACAGCATAGGTAGGGCATGAGGTTTCCCCAGTGTATACCTGCTGGGCCTGTCTATTGTTGGGGTTCGGGTTCGGTTGAGCAGGCATTTGAGGTTGCCTTGGAGGAGCAGGAGGTAATGGTTGAGGTTGCACTGGTGGTGGAGGCAAAATGGCAGGAGGAGTGTTGTATTGGGGCCTCCACCCCGACTGAGGTGCATTCCATTAAGGCTGTGGCTGGGTATGTGAGTGATATGGATGAGAAGTAGGTTGAGTGGGGTACTGAGGTGGATAAGACCATGGAGGAGGCATGGACCATGAAGGATGAGCAGGGGGACCCCAGGAAGGCATAGGAGTTGACTGGTTGGGGTTGTAATAAGCTTGAGATGCCCCTTGCATCCCCTGCTGATAAGGTCTAGATCCTTGTGGCCTCCTTTGGTTGAGGTAATAGAGAGGCTCTGTGGGAGCTTCGGTCCCTTGGTACATGGCTTTAAACCCCGGTAAGGTTGGACACTGATTTGTGGGATGGTCCTCCTCACAAACGAAACACACTTCAACCGAATGCAATGGACATTCGTTCTTAGGGTGCCTCCTTGTGCACCTAGGACAGAAGACAGCCAAGGCTCTCTCAGCCTCTTCTTTCTTTTGCTGAATCCTGAATGTATCAAGCTGCATGGCAATGGTTTGTCTCACCTCACTCTTAAGATCTTCTAATTGGTTTGCAAGCTCATGTTTGGAGAAAGGGACACTAGTTGAGAGGTGGTTTCCTCTACCTCGTTTCCGAGCTGCCCTGGAGTGGTTTCTAAATATAGTCTTGATGTCTTCATAAGGCAGTTGGTAAATGTCCCCCCTAGCTAACATGTGAAGGGTATCTAAGAGGTCTTCAGGGACTCCTCGGAGTAGGACCAACTTGAGGGATTCAGGGTCAAGTGTGCACCTGGCCCGCTTATAGCTTAGTTGGAACCTCTCCTCATAATCCTCTAAGGACTCATCATTTCCCATGGACATCCGAAAGATTTCCCCCTTTGTTTCCTTGGATCTACAGTAATCCCGGTACTTGGTGTTGAAAGCTTGCTGCATTTGAGCCCAAGTGGTGATACTATTCCCAGGTAAGCCCATGAACCAGCGTAGTGCTGCATCCTTAAGGGTGGAAGGGAAAAGTTTCAACTTTTGCTCATCTTCAGTATAGTCATAGGTTCTACAAAGGACAGCAAACTCAAACAGGAAGGTATCTGGATCTTCAGTGGTCAACCCATGGAAGTGAGGTAAGGCGGAGGGGCTAATGTTTTTCATTTTCATCTCTCCATTGGTCTCTCGGATGGGGAAGGCACCTTCTATTCTCTCATCTTCTCTTCTATTGTCAGCCATAGCTTCAGATGGATTGGTCTCTACCTCTTCTTCTACTATAGGGTCTTTGGATATCTCAGGTTGTTCACCTATAGGTTCCTCTGGGTCACTGTCACCAAAGAAGAGAGAAGGGTGACTCAGTGATGTGGTGGGGGTGTTTGGTAGGAATTTGCCTGATCTATCTCGGTTCCTACGAGGCATGAAATGGAAAAGACTTTCTTTTTCTTTTTGCTTGCTTTTGCTTTGCTTTTCTTTTGGTACCTGCAAAACTGAGACAGATTGATCTACAACTAACTATGAAAGATGCAAAATTAACTGAAAGCAGGAAAGAACTAATCTACTTTGCTCAAATGAAATTGCAGAAAGGAAATGCTAGTCTATGAAAGCAGGAAATGCTAAGCTATGAAAGCAGGAAATGCTAGTCTATGAAAGCAGGAAATGCTAAGCTACGAAAGCAGGAAATGTCTATGCTACTTTTGCAGAATGGAAATGAAGTAAACTACTAGCAGAAGGCAAGAGTAAGAAAGTAGAAGAAAAGCAACAATTACTAATACTCTGACGCTTCCCCGGCAACGGCGCCAAAAAGATGGTGAGCTCCAGTATTGTAGCAATAATGCTACAACTCCTGGGGCTTCCTGTCTCTTAATTTTATCAACCCGGTAGTTCGTACAAACTTGGAAGCGACGGTGCTGTATGCACAAGTACTAGCTCTTGTCGCAGCTGTCACTTGGTCAGCTGGCACAAGTCCGCTAGGGCTCAAGCCAACTTCTATAGGCTCTCAGAAGAAGCTTGGTAAATGATGGACGAAAGCTAGCTCAAAGAAGACTAATCTACTTGGCGAAAATGAACTGAAAGCAAATCAAAACATGGAAACACTAGGAAACCCTAATTTAACTAGTCTAACTTCTATGATGCAAAGAATGTGAAGGAAACTTCTACCAATGGTGCCATTACTTCTAATAAGTGAAAATGCATGAATCTAATCTGCTTGCATCTTAAAAGACATGTTTTTGTATTTCTTCTTTAAGTGGATGGAGTGATTGTGATGTTGTGCTTATTAGGGTTTGGTTGTGTAGATGTGATGCGGAAGGAAGGAGAGATTGGGAAAGGTTGGAGAGGCTAGGAGAGGTCCCCAGAGATCCTTAGCATCAGTCCGCAGAGGTTCCTCACGTTCAGAGGCTCAGCAACCGAGTGAGTGGCCTCCTACAGGATGTCTGCAGGGGATTCTACAGGAAACGCAGGGGTTTCTACAGGAAGTCTACAAATGGCTACAGGATGACCTACCGTGGGTGTTTGAAGTGATGGTGGAGTGATGGAATGGTAGGGGGAGATGTGCAAGGTAGGAATAAAGCTGGTGATGGCTCAGGAGTGGAGAAGTAGGATGGAGAACGAGTGTATGAAGTGGGTTGATGGATGGGAGGTTATAACAACGAAATGTCTAAAGAATGAAGTTACGTGAGGAGTGGAGGAGTTTGGGAGATAACAGAGCGGAGCAGAGGTCAAGGGTGTGTTTGAATGCGTGATCAAGACGAAGAAGAAGGTAATAGAACGGTGAAAAGCAGTGTAAATGAAACAAATGGCTTATGACTGTCACCAAGACGAAAATTCATTAACCTAGCTACAACTCAATGAACAGCAATATAAAGCGTGTAGAGGAATGTGCATGAAGCGGTGATGAAGGTGTATGGTGCAAGAGCGAAGTGCATGGGAAGATCTATCATAACCGAGACTATGTTGCAGCATGTATAAAGTGAAGAACTGCGTATTTTTGTGGCTGGTATAGGCTGCACTCCAATCTCCAAGCAGAGATGGCAGTGGAGACTTTCTCAACCTTTTTTTGCTAGAGCTCCAAGAGATTATATCTATCCTCCTATCAAACTTAAGCAACTGAAAGCAAATCACCATAAACTAGTCCTATCTATGCTCATGAAAAACGACTAAATTACCAAACTGTGAATTCAAATTGCATGTGAAAATAAACAAACTCAAAGTGCTGGAACGAAATGCAAACACATTACAACACTGAGGAGATCTATTGCTCTCAGGTTGGGCCCTAACCTGAGAGCTATAGCTCCTTGAGAAAACTCAGAACTAGATCAAAATCTGCCTTCTTTATTCATAATCTGATGTCATGCCAAATTGGCTTACAAAAAGAACTACACCGAGCTGTGCTCAAAAATTACAATAGTAATGCGAAAGTTTCAACAACCTATCAAAGGCTACGGCCTCCATACTTATGCAAAAACGATCATCCAACAGGTGTCCTTGATTTTAGGAGCTCGGCTGTCCAACTGAAGTTTAACTGCTGATCCTGTAGGACAGTCATAACTACTGTTCCTGTAGAACAGTTATAACTGTTGTTCCTGTAGAACAGCTGGCTGCTTCTAAGCTCGGTGGGGAGATGGATTGGAGCTCGAAGTTCTTGGTGGGAATCACGAGGAAGGTCCCCAAGACCGTGGACATCCTCTCTAAAAACCAACAGTGCCACCTCATTGTCTCCTTGTCTCCTTTTTCGTTGTCTTTTTCTCCCTTTTAATGCCAAAAACCTGAAATCATAATGCATTAGTCACGTAGATAAAATGTCTACCCTTCTTCCTACAAACAACACGAATAAACTAAGAAATGCATGCATAAGCAATAAAAAGTGAATGGTTTGAGCAAAGCAAGTAGGCCAATTGAGCCCAAATTATACCAAAAATTGGGGCTCATCAGGAGGCCTGCAGAATGATCCTGGAATTGGCCATTCCAGAGGAGGAGCCAGTTGAGGTCCACATCTGTAAATTGGCCACAGGGGTGTGCCACACTCGAATAGAGATGGCACAGGTTCAGTTGGAGCTGAACTTGCAGATTACAGAGCTCTAGTTGAGGGCTCAGCCTTCAACACCACCAGAGATAAAGGAACAGTGAGTGGCCATTGTTACGGAAGTAGTCGCGGTAGTGGAGAGTGCAGTAGTCGACTGCACCCAATTGTTTGAACAATCATTTGAGGTCCTTACCGATTTGTAGGAGGACCCAAAAATCCAGAGGCTCGAGACAGAAGTGCGCGAACTCCAACAGTGTTGTGATGAAGTTAAGGGCACAACGCGAACCATCGCGCTAACATAGAGGTTAGCCAAGATGCAGGAAGCCAAGCAGCTGAAGGAACAAGTGGACGCAGCGCTACACAAAGAAGCAGTGCTAAAGGCATCACTAAAGCCCTGGCTGGAGGAAGCTTATGTAGTGACAAGAAACATTGAAGGCAACCTTGCGACTCTGCAAGAGACGCAACAACAGCTTCAGGCTGACAGCACAAGGGCAGTAACTGAGAAGACAGTCGAAGATGTGAAGCAGCCAGCAGCTCAGTTCATAGCCGAAGTTGCGGTCATCAAGGTCAAGCTGAACGAGCTTCGCGCAAAAATATCCACGCCTACTGAGTGATCAAGGGCGAGTCACGATGTTTGTGTTGGGGGCCTTTTGGGAGCGAGATCCCCCAAGGACAGTTTTGGGGCTAAAATCCCATGTTTTTGTAATATTATTGTAAAGACTCTGCATTTTGTGGTCGCGAAGCGCGAAGGTATTATGTGTCACAAAGGGTAGTCCGCCCTTAGTTTTGTAAAGTAAAGTTGGTTGTAAGAGATCTACCCATGGTCTGCGGACCATGGGATTGTATAAAAAGAGCTAAGCGCTAAGTAGTTAGAGGCATCGATAAATTGAAGAAGTTAGAAATTCATAGCTTTAGAGCAAGAAGTCTAAGTCTTGGGTTGTAGCGTAAGTAGAGGCTCTGCAGCTGAGTGCGCAGAGGCCTAGGGTAGAAGTCCACAGCTGAGTGCGCGGACCCTTGCAGCTGTGTACGCAGGGTGAACAGAGTCTGTAACACTTGGAAGATATTAATAAAAGGATTTATTCTACATTTCTGTGTATTTGCTCTGTTGATGGGTTTGGATATTTTGTGAATGAATTTCCTTTGTTATGCTTCTATGTTGCGCAAATGAATACAGTTACATTGACTAATTAAACGCAATTACGAATATCTAATTACGCGATGATAAGCTTAAGTATTCAGAAAACTAAGCAAATCACTTAGGGTAATTGAGGAATCTACATGGCGCACTGCTATAGTAGTGCAAAAGTACCTGAGCCCCGGGTTAGGGCTACCCAAAAGTTGATCGTATACTTTCGCAAAGGTATTGAAAGCAGAATAGGGGGTTTGTCTTACAAGCCCTAGAGCGAGAACACCTGCGTGAAGGCAAGAATAGAAGAGATCAAACGAAATCACAATCATCTCAGGGTGCAGAAACTTGGTTCCAGCATCCCCCCATACTGCTTTGGGTGAGACTTCGGTCCGCACTCTGCGAGATGATGCCAAAAGGGCCAGTAGTGTGGGGATTTGTTTGGCTAAATAACATTGAACCTGGGTCAGGCCCCCTCAAGCCAACAATGTGCTGAAGCAGCAACTCAAGAAGAACATGAAGCTGCATAGACAAACGAATGAGTTACAACAGGAACAGGAATAGTAGTGGGCGCAAAATGCACTCACGGATGAAACTGTGCCTGCACAAGTTAAGGATCCATCCCAGTAGCTGACACAGAGCAGACATGGTGAGCAGTGTTGCTAATCACATGAAATAGATTCAGCAGTGTGCATGTCATTGAGCGCACACATGTAATCCAACCCATTCAACACACTCACTAAGGCGAAGACAAGAAGCAAGTCCAACTGGGGCTAAACATGTACTTCGGCAAGTTGATGTGCATGACCACCATCACATGCTTGAAGATCAGCACAGACACTATGCATCAATGTGTTTTTGGTTCAACCGTACCTAAGAAGACCATGCTCATGTTAGCAGATGAGTTGGATGAAGGGGCCAAACAAACGAACTGGTTGCAATGGAGGCAAGAGTTCGCTTCAGTAAGATGTCACCATGAGGTGCATGCACACCATCACGAATGACCAATCTTGGCATCATCTCACCACCTTCACCATCACAAGCATGTCAAAGAGTTGGTCCCATCACAGCGGACCAAGTGCCAGTGATGTCTTGCAAGGCTTTCTCAAGCCATGTTATCTCACATGAGTACATGTGTATTGTAATGTTGAGTCATGTTAAGTGTAAGTTGAGTGTCAATAGTTGGATGTAACATTCATAGAGTAGGTGAAGAGTCATGAGGGTAGTTGAACTGTCACAAATGGGGAATGTTAAGGGTCAACCCACCCTTTGCTATAAATAGTCCCTCATAACTCATTGTATAGGCTTTTGGTCAGCCAAGCTTCTACTAAGACTATTTTGAAGAAGGCTTGGACAGTATTGTAATGCGCCTTGGCTTCTCCACTGCATGGAGCTAGTACATCTCTTTGGAGGAGCAGGCAGATGTGGTTGTAACGTTCCACTGCTGGGACTCCTACACTAAACGGTCTGAGGTCTAATTGGGACTTCTTACCGGGGAGATCCCCTTGATATGTTAGTGGGTCCAGCACCATCAACAGGGCACAACAATAATAATATGGGAAATACATGGGCATAACAATAACAATAGGGGGCTACACTAACAATAATAATAAGGGGGTACACTAGTATTACTAGGACCTAACATGCCCCTCTCCTTCAAAAAGTGTTGTCTTTAAATCTTGAGTAGTTTCGGATGCTTTTGTATAAAATTCTCATCCTCCTATGTGGAATATTCAACGGGTAAGTTCTTCCACTTAATGAGATACTCTAAAATTAATCGATTTTGTAGTTGTCGGGTTTTTTCTTCGTGATTGCATCAGGCTCAAATATGATTTTTTCTTCTTCGTCGATTTTTGGCAACACTTTCTGAACTAGGAGCTTGTCACTGATAACCTTCTTTAAGCATGAAACATGGAAAACTGGGTGTACTCAGGAAGATGCAGGCAGCTCCAATTCGTTTGGCATGGTACCAATATTTTGCAACACCTTGTAAGGACCATAGTACTTGGATGATAATTTATTATCCTTCTTAGCTTTCTTGAGGGACATTTGTTTGTAGTCATAAAAATAACCAGTCTCCTTCATCAAAACTTATTTCACTACGATGTTGATATGCCTGTTGTTTCATTCGATTTTGCAGCATAGTGAGTTTATCTTTCAAGAGTTGTTGATGCTCGATGTGATATTCCACTGCTTGAACCTTAGAATTTTCTCTTAATGATGATGTGATGGATGGTGGATGATATCCATAAAGTGCCATAAATGGGGTCATTTTTGCTGCAGTATGGAAGTAAGTGTTATACCACCATTCAGCTAGAGGCAACCACCTAACCCATTATGTTTGTTTATCATATACAAAGAAACGAAGATATCCTTCCAAACATTTGTTCACTGTCTCAGTTTTCCCATCAAAATGAGAATGATAAGATGAGCTATGAGCTAATTGAGTACCAAGATAAGAAAATAATTCCATCCAAAAAATTCCAATGAAATGGGATATTTCTTACTTACAATAATATTTTGGCTTCCATGTAGATTTTGAATTGTTTCCATAAATGTAGTAGCAATTGTACTGGCTTTAAAAGGATAAGATAATGCACAAAAGTGTGCATACTTGTTAATTTTATCAACTAAAACCATGATGACACTATTTCCTTCAAACTTGGGTAAACTTGTGATAAAATCCATTGAGACCTCTTCCTAACGCTGACTTGGAATGGCTAAAGGTTGTAACAGGCCTGGGATCTTAATTGTCTCAACTTTATTTTGTTGGAAAACCAAACATTCTACCACAAACTTCTGAATATCAAATTTAAGGCCATCCCAAAAAAATTCCTTCTTGACCATGTGGTAAGTTTTTAAAAATCATGAGTTCCCTCCTAAGTGGGAGGTGTGCAATTCTAAAAGAATCTTTTGTTTGAGTTGGGAATTCTTACAAATATATAAGTGATCTTTGTACCGTAATGAATCATTTTTACAGCTAAATATATAAGATGTATTGGCATCTTGCTACAACTTTTGAATGAGTGTCCACACCTATTCGTCATTCTTCCATTCATCCCTTGCTTCGGTTATCCAATCAGGTTGGATAATAGAAATGGCACAAAGAAATGCTTCCACATCCTCATCCTTTCTTGAGAGTGCATCTGCAACAACATTTTTCTTCCCTTTTTTGTAAATGATTTCAAAGTCATAACCCAACTTATTTGTGATCCATTTTTTTTCTCTTATGAAGATAATTTTTTTTACAAAAAGTATCTAAGCCTATCATGATTGTTTTTACCTTGAACTGTCTTCCCATTAGGTAAGGTCATCATTTCTTTAGTACATATATAATTGCCAACATTTCCTTCTCATAAATATGTTTGTGTAAATCTTTCCTTTGATTGGACGATTTCAAAAGCAATGGCTCTTCCTTCTTGCATTAAAATGGCACCAATTCCATTTCATGAGGCCTCACATCCCACAATAAAGGTTTTTGTGAAGTCTAGAGTAGCTAAGACCAGTGCTTGACACACTTCCTCTTTAAGATGTTCAAAGGCCTTAGTTGCCTTTGGAGTCTAAGAAAATGCATCTTCATTTAGTAATGTTGTTATAGGTGTTGCCATTCTCCCATAATTCTTAAGAAACTTGCAATAATACCCTTTCAACCCAAGAAATCCTCGAAGATGCTCTATGGTTGTGGGGATTTCCCATTCCTTAATGGCTTTAATTTTGTTATTGTCTACCTTAACACCTTCGGGAGATATAATATAACCCAATTATTCCACCTCATGTACTCCAAAGAAACATTTGGAGGTTTTTGTGTATAATTGTTTCTCGTCCAATAGTTTGAGCACCCTGTCAACATGTTGAACATGATCCTTCCAAGACTTGTTGTAGATTAGTATATCATCAAAAAATACTAACACAAATTTTCGAAGGAAGGGTTTGAAAATGGGATTCATCAAACCTTGAAATGTGGAAAGTGCATTAGTAAGGCCAAAAGGCACAACAAAAAATTCATAATGACCCTCATGAGTTTTGAATGTTGCTTTTAGAATGTCTTTACTCTTCATTCCAATTTGATGATATCCCAAATGAAGATCCAACTTGGTGAAGTAAATTGCTCCATGTAATTCCTCCAACAATTCACTTATGACAGGAATAAGAAATGTATCTTTAATAGTGAGCATGTTGAGCTCCCTATAATTTGAACACATATGCCATGATCCATCCTTTTTGTGCACCAATACTACTAGAGCAGAGAAATAACTTTGACTAGGTTGAATTATATCGGCTCTAGCATTTTTGCAACCATAAGTTTAATTTCACTCTTTTTGGCATAGGGATATATGTAAGGCCTAATGTTTGGAGGAACACTTCCTGGAATCAAATGAATAGCATGATCATAACCACGAATAGGTGGGAGGCATTTGGGAGTCTCAAATACCTTGGAATGGTTGTCTGTTTTTTCATAGATCTGGAGAAACACATGATTTCGATATTTGAACCTCTAGTGAGCATAATTATGCAATTAAATCTCGTTGTTCTATCTTCAGAAACTTTCTCATGCCATTAGAGTTGATTATCTCTCTTGGTTTCCCTGCCATACTCCTTAATTCAACTTCCTTTGCTTCCCAAAAAAAATTCAAGAAAAGTTCTTCAAAATTAACAACTATGTCCCCAAATATTGTAACCATTGGACTCATAGTACAACATCAACATCACCCATTGGAATGGAAAGTATTGGACTAATCAATACATATTCCTCCATGGTTAGCTTGATATTATGACACTTTCCAGAGAAATTCATAGTTCCTCCATTTGCAACCATCACTTGACACTTTGGTGTTGGATATAGGAAGCAATTCAATTCCTTGGTTATCTTACAATGAATCAAATTAGGGGTACTCCTTAATCAATCAGCACTATTACCTTTTTATTCTTGATGTATCCTTCTATATTGAGAGTTTTAGGAGTGGTAATTCCTACCAATCCATTACAATATATGGTTGGATTCATTTCTTCTTTCTCTCGGTTCAGTTCCTGGTTTATATCCTCCTCTTTTGACGTTTCTTGTTCCTTTTCTTCCTCCTCTTCACAATATATGTAAAATCATTTCTTCTCAGCACACTTATGACATTTAGTGTATTTGATCACAACTATAACAAATCCATTTTTCTCTTTTTTCCTCCAATTTTTGTGGCATCAACCTTGTAGGTTGTGGAAGTCTAGGAGCAACAACACTTCCATATTTATAGTTGTGAGTAGTAGACTTCCTTATTGCCATAATTTTTATTTCAACTTTCCTTGCCACCTTGAATGCCTTCTCCAATGAATCAGGTTCCCAAAAGTGAACCTCATGTTGGATTTTATCCTTTAGAGTCCCTATGAAGACATCAACCCTATGCTCCTCTGAAATATCAGTTCCTCGGATATTCAATTTTTGGAAATCCTCAATGTGCTCTGCCATTGAACCCTTTTGTTTGAGATTTATCAATTGGCTAAAAAAGGTGTTTCTCTTTGTATCCTCATACTGTGCTATCATTTCCTCCGTAAAAATTTACCAAGTGACAAGTGGTTTACAAGAACAAAGTCATCGATACCATACAAACTTATTGGGTTCTAAATATAAAGATGCAATGCGTACCTTTTGTGTATGTTGCACATCATGGAGGTCAAAATATTACTCCATTTGTAGTATCCATGTTACCAAATCCTTGTCATCAAACTTCCTCATATCGATCTTTGGAATGTGGTTGATATTCAACCCAAAGTTAGAGTCTTTAAAGTCATAATTAGCATTCCTTTTATTCTCGGCATGATTTTCATGGAATACTTTGTCGCCATTAGGAAGCATTTCTTGTAGAAACTTTGTCAAACCTTCCATATCCTCCTTCAGACCTTCCATCTTAAGATTCATGTCATCCTTCAAATCTTTCATGTCTTCTTTTAAACGATTCTTCAGAGCTTCCATTTCATTTTTTGTTACTCTTTGTGAGATCGAAATTTGTTGCACTTGGTCTCGTAATTTTCATATCATGTTGCATTTCTTCCTCTTCTTCATGCGTCATAGTAAAGCTTTATGGTTGCTTACTAGGTGTGTCCATTTTTTTTCTTTGAGGAATTTTGGAATCAAAAAACTATATTTATACTTCACTATGCCCTTTGAATCACTTAAACTGGTTTTTCAAACAAAAGTTATGCAAATTAAAATATATATATATATATATATATATATATATATATACACATTTTTCTTGATTTTCAGGATCTCTATATTGTCTGAAATTTTGTCCTATGGTATCCCTTTGATTCTTCTTTCCAACCCCATAAGTCAAACCAATATTGGATTCTTCAAGAAAGAGTTATGCCCAGTATCCCATGATGACCTTATTATAAACTGGTTTAGTCGAGAGAAATTGTAAGGAGTTCCATGTGGCACCCGTTTCGACCTTTGCCTCTGAAAATGATATACAAAAAACTACATTCTGTGCACTTTCAGTTGCTTTTTACGAAATTTAAATTTGATGCTCAGAGAGAAAGTTATGACGATTTTCCCTAGGTCACATGTTTGAGATGGAATTCTAGAGCATGTAAAAACCCTAACTTCCTCTGATCATATCTCTGAAAAGATAGCAAACCAAGATCTGAAATTCATACACAAAGTTCACCAATATTTTAGCTCCATGTGGTTGAAATTTCAGCTTCTGAAGCCTCCTATATAGCGAAAATTCCAAGATGACTTGTTTGAAGAAGAAAAAACCCTAGAATCCAAAGCGATGATGTCAAATGTTATGTAACCAACTCACAAAATAGAAAAAAATATAGATCAATGACTTAAAAAATAGCCTCTTTGATGGGGAAACCTTCTTTACGTTACATAAACGAACAATTCTTGGCCGATACAAATGATAATACCTCCTTGGTATATATAGGAGTCTAAGGGGTCACAATATAATCAGAGCCTACATAACAATAATAATGTAAGGGCAAAGCAATAACAATAGTGGGCTTATATGGGGAACAACAATAACAATATGGAAAATACATGGGCTCAACAATAACAATAGGGGGATAGACTAAAAATAACTATAAGGGGGTACACTAGTATTATAGGGACCTAACAACTTCTTCATCCACCTGATGGTCTAGGTTTTCATGTGACAACACAAGTTATAGTGGAGACATTGACACCAGGCTTGGATTTTGGGCTTTTAGCATTTGTCATCGAGAATTGGATTGTTTCAGTCACGCATGCAGGCTTATTTTCCCAAACTCCATAATTGGTCTTCAATTTCTTCAAGTATTTTTCCAACCCTTGAGCTCGGTTTCAATCAAAAGTCAGTCTCTCTCCTCTTTGTGGCTCTTTGTCCCTCTAGAAATCTATATGGTTTATTTGGTTTATGACATCAGCCCTTTATTATTCTAGGCTCTCTCACTCCCAAGATTTCTCTGAACTCTGGTGGGTCTCTTGGGCCCTTGTCTCTATATCCGACTACTAATACACAAGTTTCTATTGGCACCCTGCCTCTGTGCATATTGATCATGTTCCCATTCCTCCTTAAAGTAGGCAATATTTTGAGTGTTCAACACCTCTCCTAGAATACAATTGACCCTAAAATATAGACTTCTTATTTGTGAGAATTCAAATTTTTCAATCCATGTTCCCTTCCCTGAATATCAATGAAGACGCATAGAGAGTCCCATTCAGGTTCTGCTAGTCAGCCCAAATGTCAGCAATTTTCCCACCAAGATTAATCCTTGACCTTGGAGATCATGGAAACTTAAGTGAAATTGCGAGAACAGATGAGCATCATCATCAACTTAATGGAAGAAATCCAAGAGCTTAAATTCAACATGGCTCACCAGGAAAATGAAATTGATGCACTTCGCTAACAAATAAATGCCCCCAAATCTTTTCTATCCACCAACGTTTACTCACTGATATTCCTCATCTCCTTGTGACTTAGCATTGCTTCACTACTAGAAAGCATCCACAACCTTAACAAAGTTGATTCGATATCATACGTGCATGGCCTCGCTAGCGAGCATCCATAGCCCTGATGGGTTTACTCACATTTCCCACACTACTCTAAACGCTTTCAACTTCCTATTTAGTAAACAATTTATTTCACCTTATTGATTTATATGGAAAGAATGGGTGATAGGAACTAGGGTGATATGGGAGTTACTTTGATGAGTAAACAACTAAGGTATAAAAACTTAGTCTAAAAACTCTTTTCATTTCTAGTCATTCTTTATATTTATTTTATTGTTTTCAATCAATAAAGCTCTTGTAATAGGCAGCATATGAGTAATTTTTATGGAATTGAACTTCAAGAAATAAGTATTGATAAGTTATAAAGATTCATTGTAGTAAAATGCAATCTTAATTGAAGGATTACTTCAAATAAGTCACCCTTAATGATTTATGGCTAGAGTATTGCTATTAGTTATGCACCAAAATAAGTTTTACTACAGAAACTTGCAAACAAGAAATATCTACAAACAATTAAATCAACAGAAGCAAAAGAAATTTCAAAAGAATTCAGATAAAAGATCAAACAATTGTATATGTAAATAGGTAAATAAACGTGTAAAAATAAAACTTTGTGTGAAAAAAATCTTTAATATTTGGTCATTCATGGGGAGGCCTTCTAACTACCCCTCCAATGATTTCAAAAAGTATGTTAAATGGCTAACCATTTTATATATTTGAAACGAGCCAAGCCAAAGGTGTTGAAATTTGGTATGTTTACATTTTACATCTTGGGTTTTGTCCCATTCAGATCTAAATCACATACATTAAAATTCTTATTATTCACTGAAGTTTTGTTAACCATTTTTAATACCCTATTTGATGTAAATTAAATTCCCTTTTCCTTTCCTCGTTCTTCTTCTAGTTTTAAAGGTTTTTTACTCTTTTTTGCATTGTTGAGCACAAGTTCGCTTTGACTATGTGGGGTAACTATAAATAGGGTAAAAAAAATATTACGAGGAAACATAGCTTCCTTTAACATATATGGAAGCAAGGTGAATTTTGGATTGCTACTTTTGGGCTAAATTTGTCTACCCATAAAGCACTATGAAGAGCCTTATGTCAAATTCTCTCCTTTTCATCAACATATTTTTTAATTATTCAAATCAATTTTTATTTATTGACTTTGATGGACCATTTCCTTGTGCAAAATAGTTACTAAAGTATTTTATTTTGATTCCTCTTTTTGAGTTATATTTTCATCATTTATCCATGGACGTAACCCAAATCGGTGAACCACATATATTAGTGTCTCCTTTGCACTATTTCAATTTGTGTTTTATTTCCGCATTCATTTTGATTTTATTGCTCTAATATTTTATTCCTAACATTTGTATTGTTATCAGGTACTAAAGGCCTATAAATCAATTCAACAAAGAAATTATTTGAAGGAATTAATTTAGAAGCAATGTTAGAGAACATATCAACTTTTGAATTCTATGATCAAAGTACATGAATTATATCATATGCATTGAAATTAAAAATTAAGTTCCATACCCTATTTTGATCATTTTTTAGGTGTTTCGAAATGCAATGTATTAAATTCTTTACCTGTTTAACAACAATTTTAGAATCACGATAACTTTCACTTGTTTTACATTCAAATCAATAGTTTTTTTGAGACCTTGAATCAGTGCCTCATACTCAACTACATTATTCATACAGTAGAACCCTAACCTACAATCTATCACATATTTATTTCCTTTTGGGTCATTAAGAATGCATTGAGCTCTTGCACCCTCACTTGATTTGGAGCAATCGAAAAATTAAAACCACAAATGTTTATCTACATCTAAACTTAAAGTATCTAAAATTAAATTTGTAAAGCTAATATCTAAATTTATACAATTATTTACAGAAACCTAGATGGTGTGAATGATCATAGATTTGTTCATATGAATTTGCAATGGGAGATGATTCAACAATAAAATTACCAAAAAATTACTCAAAACAATAGCTTCCAAGTGTGCAATATGAGAACAATAGGCTCATTAGTATCATTAAAGTTTGTCACAATAAGTTTCATGTGCCTTCCTCGTTCTACTTTAATTTTATTTGATTGGCCATGATATGGCAGCCATAAGTGTAACCAATCTGTTGAAAAATAACCATTCAGTTTTCAAATGTAACAGCCCTAAGTTAATTTTCCATATTAAAAAAAAATATAATACCAAGGTCATGGGACATGTATTCCAAGCTAAATGGTGGCAAAAACATCCTAGTGAGGATCACTTTTGGTTTATTTATGGCTAAGGAAATTGGCAAAGGCATTGGCAAAGGCAAAGTGGCATTAATTAGCATTTCATTTATAAAATAATGGAAAATAGGAGAAAAGGGAGATGAAAGGTCACATATTTGCATGAGGGGGAAATTGAAGAAAAATAGAGGAAAATGAAGAAAATAGAGACCTCAATGATAAAAAGGCTTATGAGGATCAGTTCATGGCTTTTTTCAGTGTGTGATCCTTTTGATAGTTCTTAGGTGGAGCTCTCTTCTATTCACTCACTCTTTCATACTCTTGCACACTTAGAGTATTCTTGGAGCACATTGACATATTTTGGATCTGGAGAAAGAAGGCAAAGGAAAGCAAGGAAGTGCAAGGGAACAAGTGGATCAGTGGCTACAGCTGGATTGTTTTGCAGGTATCGAGTTGCATGTATGATTTCCTTGCTAATTTTGGCATGCATGGTACATGCATGTGGTTTATTAGTACGTTTTATCATTGACATAGAGATTTTCCTGGATTGACTGTGGTTTTAGCCTTACCTTGCCATCTCCTAGACATCCATGGTGTTGTAGGTTTTTCCACTTGTTGTTTTTTGATTGGTGCTTAGGTTCCTTATGCTTGTGGGTTGAGTTACTAGTTCCTTGGGTCGTTGGTTGGAACAGCTTGGGTTGAGTTACTAGTCCTGGAGTCTAGGTTGGGACAAATGCTCTGAAGCCCTTGGTAAGTTGAGTTACTAGTCCCTAGAGCTGGGTTGGAAAAACACTCTGGAGCCCTGGAAGGTTGTGTGTTGAGTTATTAGTCTTGGAGCCGCAATTGGAACAAATACACTGGAACCATGGAAAACTTGGTTAGAGACTGATCTGGTTGGTGCTAGTGATGCCTGATCGTGGGGTGGAATCACTAGTTGAGGATTGAGGTGGTTTGGCCTCTTGTTTCCCTGGTTTGGTTTTGTTTGGTTTATTCCATGAGATCCCAAATTCATTCTTGGAATATGGCACTGGGGTGGGTGGCTGAAAGAGAGATTTGGTTCAGCCTAATCTATGGTAGGGTGGTACATGGAAGTCCCTAACTTGGTTGGTATTTTCCTATGATAATATGAGACATTTTCTTATTATGATCTATGAGCATATGTATTGATTATGTTGGTGATATTATGGTTGATTTGCCATGGTTTATATGTTGGTTTATGTGTTGGTTTATATGTTGGTTATTTGTTGGTTATATGATGTATATTGTATATGGTTCTTTACATGTTTGATGAATATATGGATGGTTGATGAATGCATGGACTAGTAAGTGTTGTTGCAGCTATGCAAAGATGGCATAGGGCCTTCTTGGTGATTCTCAGGTGAATCTCAGACTATTATGATCAAATATGCATTCATGACTTGTAGCTTACATGTTCATCATATGTTTGACGAAATGATTGTCATGGTTAGGCCTGGATAGGTCAATTATTTGATTAAGTTTTGTATGAATGGCTTTGTCTTGATGTCAGCTATCATTCTAGAAAGTCTCACTGAGTTCTAAGCAGTGGTATAGAGGCTGACCTGGAATTTAGGCTAAGAATCTGGGTCTACACCCTCTGAACTGGAGAAATTGGGTTGCAACTACATGGATGCAGTGTTGTGCATGTGATTGGAGGCTCCCAACTATATGGAGGCCTTATTGTGGGTGTGTTTGTGGGCCCAGGGCTAAGAAAAATAGGTCTAGCTCAGGGTTTGGCCACTGGGGTGGTTTTTCAACCTCTGAGTGACCTGTAGTCCTTGTGGGATGTGTTGAGTTATCATTTTATAGTCATTAGTCAGCCCTAATTTCTTAATTGGATCTAGGAGGTCAGGTCATTTCATAGTAGCTCCTCCTCTCATGTTTACCCCAATAGGCCGATGAAACTAGGAAAATATGTGAGGGGTAGTTACAGGGTGGTATCAGAGCATGATTCAAACACTTGGACTGGATGGGCTAAATGCATGTTGTTATGCATTGTCATGGTTAACTTTGGCATGCATGAGGTCATTGTGTGCAATGTGTGTCATCATGATGTTGTTGTTATATTATGAGGGTCATATGTTTTCTGATATGAAGCAAGATATGCAAATCATCAGAGTGATTTTGCAGCACGGGGTAAGAGCATATCGTCATACAGGTTTGTATGTTTGGCATGCAGGTATGTTGGTTAATGGTTGTTATATGCATTATGGTTATATACATGTCGATCATTCTATTATTGTTGTGATTACATGCATGATAGATGCTAGTTGAACAACAAAGTCATATGCACATGTGTCAGATAGTCATAAATGGTAGTAACTTGTTGTTATATGCCTTGTTGTCATATGCACGATGATTATGGTCATTGCAGCTAAGAGCTTGATGTTATATATATCATGCTAATTTGGATTGGCTTGTGCAAATGGTTTTGGTTATGATATTCAGGTATGAGTCGATATACTTGTAATATTGTGTCATGCTAACCTCGACTAAGTTGTGCAGATGTGATAGCCTCCCCTCGGATACATTGAGGTATGAGTTTGATTATGTCGTCTATTTGGTTTATCTAACATGGTATGTTTACAGGTTTTTTGAATGTTTGATTAATTGAATGATATGAGTATGTGTCTATAAGATTGCATGAAGGAATGATCTTGTTTTAACATGGTTGTACTAACACAATATGTGGAAAGACAACTAATATGTACTTGAGTGCAAGTGGGTACTAGTTGTAGTATTATGACTAATGAATGTGAGTTGATTATTAAATGGATGTTAGTCTTGGTAAAGGTTGATTTCAAATTAATAGACACAATGTCTTGATCTTTGGGACATGTGACTAAAATGTGTGAACAATTATAGGGCAACATGCTTGGCATGAGCGTGACAAGGTAACAAATGATTTGTTTATATAACTAACTATTGGGTGATGTGATAGCACATAATAAGACTCAATTTCAGCAAGAAAAAAAGGTAAAAGAAAGGAATTGGGTGAGAATTCCTTTGGCTATGTTTGGAAGCCGCAATTCCAAATGAATGAGTGCCTTACATACATGAAGTCTTACTGACCTTGATTTTGTCTGATATTACGTGGATATGTGTTATATTCATGAACATGTATTTGACAGTTATAACAATTGGTTCTAGTTATGGCTAGATTCTTCAAGGAATTGGAGTCCTTTGAGATATGATATATGTGTAGGTGTTCAGTTACAAGGCAACGTTCTTTTCACAACAAGGTAAGGTACTGGTATGTTGTTTTATTTATTTATGCACTGACAATTGTGTTTTTATGGCAGTATGATGCAGGGGATTGCATGGCAAAAGAAACTACCATGAAATCTTGAAGAAGGCTCAAGTTGAGCTTTCCCTTGGAAGCATTGGGAACCCATGGTGTTGAGTCATGGTGTATGTTGCTATTTTTGGTGCATGGCCATGCCACTCTGCTTGCGGTGTCATATTTCTATTGGTTTTTCATGGTTTTCTTCTTATTTGATTCTTGTTATTTCCCTTTACGTTTTGAGGGTCTTGGGGATTGGTTGGGGAAAGAAGAAAGTTAATGGAGCTCAGAGAGAGCTGAACGAAACCCAACAGTTAATGTAAGACCTAGATGAAGCCTAGTGCATGCATAAGGGAAGCTGAAGGAAAGAACATGAAAACCAGTTGGATTGGTTGGGCCCATTGGGATAAATGAACAATGGCAAGACAATCATGAGAAAGATAACAGGAAAGGAAAGTAAATCGATTTAAGGTGTCATATTCCTTGGCTATTGTGGGAATTGTTGTTCTCAATGTTGTGCATGTTGTGCATGAATAAAGGAAGTTCTCTTAACCTTGAACTTATGATATATGGTAATTATGTTGTGATCATGATTATGTTGATGTCTATATATGTATACATGTATGTATGTATGTCATTGTCTGACAGGGTCATCAGGGATCATGATTGTTTTATGCTAATGATTATATATATATATATATATATATATATATATATATATATATATATATCTGTGTGTGTGTGTGTGTGTGTGCCATTGTCTAACAAGTTTGTTAGGGATAATGATTTTTTTATGATAATATTTATGTATTTATATGTATGTATGTATGTCATTTCCTGACAAGGTCGTCGAGGATCATGCTTGTGGAGGAATGATTGCTTATGCAGGTGAATGGCATGAAGAGGTTCCCGGTATCAAGTGGAAGAGTATCCCTAACAAATCTATGAGGTTAGTACCATGTGGATATGTATTGATATTATGTGCATATATTATGCCTATGTTTATGCTATGATAGGTAATGTTGAGGGACACATCAGCAGAATGAAAGTAGTGTAATCTACGACATGTTGGGACAAACATGGATAGTGGAAAGACACTAGAGGCAAGGTTGTCTGGTAGAGACAATGTGGTATATGGATGTATATATGGTGTTGTGTACATGTTGTATATGTGGTACTGTGTACATGTTGTATATGTGGTACTGTGTACATATAGTGTTGTGTGCATGTTGCATATGTGGTGTTGTTTACATGTTGTATATGCAGTACTGTGTACATATAGTGTTGTGTGCATGTTGCATATGGGGTGTTGTGTACATGTTGTACATGTGGTGTTTTGTACATGTTGTACATGCGGTGTCGTGTACTTATGGTGTTATGTGCATGTTGTACATGTGGTGTTGTGTTCATGTAGTGTTGTTTACATGTGGTACATCTAGTGTTGTGTACACATTGTGCAAGTTTTGTTGTGTACACGTGGTGTTGTGTACACATTGTGAAGGTGGTGTTTTGTACATGTGGTTTTGTGTACACATTGTGCAAGTGGTGTTGTGTACACGTTGTGCAGGTGGTGTTGTGTACATGTTGTGCAAGTGGTGTTGTGTACACGTCGTACATGTTGTGTTGTGTACATGTGGAATGGTGTTATGTGTATTGTGTAGTCATTGTATCGTGACGTGTATTTGTTGTATTGTATGGTGTGTACGTATATGTGTTGTGTTGTACATGAGGTATAGGTGTATGTGTTGTAATGTACACAAGGTGTAGGTGTATGTATTGTGCGGTGTTGTACGTTGTGTGTATGTGTATGTGATTGAAGAGAAGAGAAGCATTGGGCTCCTTACAGGTGTGGCAACTGATTCAATGAGTGTACAAAAAGGATAAAGAACACAGTCAGGAGAAAGGATCGATTGAAGGATAAGTATTAGTATTTTATTTTAGTTTTATTATGCATGTGATCTATGAATCAATTTATGATGGTTACATGTGATCTATGATTTTTATTTATGAAGATTGAGTTTTGAGCTAATCAGATGTGATATGTTTATACATGATGATTTGATCGAAGAGTTAGTTTGACTTGTTGTAACATGAAGTAAACATAATTGCAAGTGTACCTTATTTACAGGCCACCAATGAGGTATGATTTGAATTTATTTTAATTAATTTTGGGTCTAATGGAAATTATGTGCTTGGTATAGGAAAGTGGGAAACTCCTAGTTTGGGTGGTTGAAACTGACTGTAAGAATTAGCAACAGCAGCAAAAAGGAATTGGAACAGGCAGCAGTATGTTGGTAAATCACTTCAGCAGTAGGACCATTGCAGGACACTGGTACCCAATAGTGTACATTGATTTCCATGATCATGCTATGACCGGTATGATGGTTTTGAGGCAGGTATATGCCTTGGTTTATCGACCTTCTGATGTGAGGAAACCTTGCCAGGGGATGGATCGCCCAAGATGGGGATGCTAGTGGAACTTGGAAGGTGTGTGACTGCACGGAAGGGGGTGAATGGATTGCTCGAGGGACTATGTAGTAGAGAAAGGAAGGTCCGCGAATGATTTTTTTTTAGTCATCAGCATTGCCAGATGGCATCAGAAACACATTGGGAGTGTGCCCTGGAACAATGAGTCAGTAATTGTTCACTGAGAGAATAGGTAGCGCAAGGATTGTAGCATTGGACATTGGATGTGAACCTTGATTTTGGTAGTGGATTTTTCACTTATTGGAAAGGAGGTGAATCTTGGTACTACTTTTTAGGGTGAATGTGTGAGCATCTAGATTCCCTTGTCACTGATGTGAGCATCATATCCTTTTATTTTTTGGTTGAAGAAAATGTGCAAATCTATATATGTGTATATTATTGTAAATATTGTAACAAGTTGTGTTTATAAAGCCCCATAGACAGTATGATTATTTGTTATTTGAAGCAAATGTGCATGAGTATATGTGTTTGTCATTGTACATACTACATCAAGTTGGGTTATAAAGCTCCATAAGTAGTATGGTGGTTATGTTTTTAGCAGTTGATATGTTGTAAATACTACAATGAGTTGTTTTATAGCTACATAGATAGTATGTTTTGTTGGTTATAGGTGTCATTGAACACCGAGGACGGTGTTCCCCCAAGGGGGAGGGGTTTGTAACAGCCCCAAATTAAGTTTCCATGTAAAACATTATAAGACCAAGGCCATGGGACATGTATACCAAGTTGAATGGTGTGAAAAACATCCTAGTGGAGGGATCACTTTTAATTTATTTATGGTTAAGGAAATTGTAAAAGGCATTGGAAAAGGAAAAGTGGCATTAGTTGGCATTTTCTTTATGAAATAATGGGAAATAGGAGAAAAGGGAGATGAAAGGTCACAGGTTTACATGAGGGGGGAATTGAAAGAAAATAGAGGAAAATGAAGAAAATAGAGGCCTCAATGATAAAAAAAGCTTATGACGGTCAGTTCACGACTTTTGTCAATATGTGAACCTTTTGACAGTTCTTGGGTGGAGCTCTCTTCTATTCACTCACTCTCTTATACTCTTGCACACTTAGAGTATTCTTTGAGCACTTTGGCATACATTGGATTTGGAGAAAGAAGGAAAAGGAAAGCAAGAAAGTGCAAGGGAACATGTGGATCAGTGGCTATAGCTGGATTGCTTTGCAAGTATCGAGTTGCATGTATGATTTCCTTGTTAGTTTTGGCATACATGGTACATACATGTGGTTTCTTAGTACATGTTATCATTGTCATGGAGATTTTCCTGGATTGACAATGATTTTATCCTTGCCTTTCCATTTCCTGGATAGCCATGGTGTTGTGTGTTTTTCTAATTGTTGTTTTCTTATTGGTGCTCAAGTTCCTTATGGTTGTGTTTTGAGTTACTAGTTTCTAGACCCGTTGGTTGGGACAAATGCTGTGGAGGCCATGGAACAGCTTGGGTTGAGTTATTAGTCCTGAAGCCTAGGTTGGGACAAACACTTTGGAGCCCTTAGTGGGTTGAGTTATTAGTCCTTCGAGTTGAGTTGGAAAAATGTTTTGGAGCCCTGGAAGGTTGTGGGTTGAGTTATTAGTTCCTGGAGCTGTGGTTGGAAAAAACACTCTGGAGCCCTAGACAGCTTGTGTAGAGACTGATCTGTTTGGTGTTAGTGATGTTCGACCATGAGGTGGAATCGCTAGTTGAGGGTTGAGGTGGTTTAGCCTCTAGATGCCCTGGTTTTGTTTTTTTAGTTTATTCCATGAGGTCTCACATTCAGTATTGAATATGGCACAAGGGTAATTGGATAAAAGAGAGATTTAGTTCAACCCAATCTATGGTCGGGTGGTACGTGGAAGTCCCTAACTTAGTTGGTATTTTCCTATGATAATATTAGACATTTCCTTATTATGATCTATGAGCATATGTATTGATTATGTTGGTGATATTTTGGTTGAGTTGCCATGGTTTATATGTTGGTTATTTGATGTTTATATGTTGGTTATATAATGTATATTGTATATGATTCTTGACATGTTTGATGAATATATGAATGGTTAATGAATGCATCGACCAATAAGTGTTTTTTCAGCTATGTGGAGAGGGCATAAATCCTTCTTGGTGATTATCAGGTGAATCTCAAACTATTATGATTAGACATGCATTCATGACTTGTAGCTTCCATGTTCATCATATGTTTGATGAAATGAATTTCTTGGTTAAGCACGGATAGGTCAAGTATTTTATTAAGTTTTGTATGAATGGATTTGTCTTGATGTCAATTATCATTCTGGAAAGTCTCATTGAGTTCCGGCTAGTGGGCTGGAGGCTGACCTAGAATTTAGGCTCAGAATATGGGACCGCACCCTTTGAACTAGAGAAATTAGGTTACAACCACATGGATACAATGTTGTGCATACAGTTGGAGAGTCCCAATGATGCAAGAGCATACAGCTCAACAATTTCATTATATTCTAGTTAACTTAGGGGGTCTTGTGTTTTCAAGGAAGTTGGATTCCTATGTATCAAATTAATGTAATTATTAATGTTTTGAGTGATTGGAATAGGAATTAATTAGATATTGTGAGGATATTTGTAAATGCTCTCAAATGTAGGAGAACATGAGTGATGATGAGTGATTAGTGAGGATTGAGAGATTTGGAAATCAATTGTAAATCTTAGATTAGAAATTGGTTTCATGGTTTGTGGAACTAGAGAGGATTCTTAGGGATTAGTGGAGTCAAAAGTGGACTTAGAGGATATTCGGGATTTAGTTCAACAGATTAAGGATCTGAACCAGAATTGGTTAACAAAACCTTTTGTATAAATGTAAGCCTAAAAGGCATAGAGAGAGTCAGTTAGTTAGAGTGAGAATTAGAGTTCAGAGATTAGATAGGGTTTGACTGTAAGCCTACGGGCAGGAAAGGAAAGGCCATTGATATAGAAGATCAGGCCGAGAAGGAATTCATTGTGTAAATATTTATTTATTAATACAGAAGTGCAATTTCTGAGTTTGTGTGGTGTGTATTGAGTAATTGAATTATAAATTGTGTGGATTAGAGTAATTCTGCATAACATAAGTGTGCAAGGAATTCAAAAAGAATCTGAGAGAGAGGATAGTGCTTAGAGGAGTATTGTGATGATCAGACAGTGTTGGAGTCTGATTGAATAACCAAATCAAAGCTCAGGAGTGGTAGCATTTAAATAATACGCAGAACAAAGTTCAGGAAGGAGTCAAGTGGAAGAGCAATCGAAGATCGAAATCAGTGAAAGGAAGAAGTAATGAAGCAATAGTGCACAGGAACTGTTGGATTAGTCAAATCAACGAACAGGATTAATGGAAGATGAGCAGCGAAGATCTTATCACAGGAGATTAATTTAATATATGGATGGATCACATCAAGGCACGGGTCGACAAAAGGGTGGAAAACGTGCAGAATGATGGAGCGGTCTTCGTAGGTGGTAAGCAATATCTCACGCGCCCTAAAGGTTGGAAATGGTATTTCACAAATTCACGCGATTAACCTTAGCGGGCGACATGTAGCATGAGAAAACTTCTTTTCTTGTGTGCGTGCTCTCGACCTGATATCGATCATGCATGATTTCATGCGAGATTGCATGATAGTCGTTGGATCGAGTGGGATTGATCAACGGTGGAGATCTGCCAAGCTAGTTGGTGAGAGGGTGATGTGATAGTCATTGGATCAAGTAAGACATCTCGATGGTGGAGATTTGGAGCGCATAAAGTCAAACGTTGAAATGAATACGTCAGCTATGCGACACGCGGTTGACGGTGATTGGTCAGGTTTTTTGTGGATCGGACGGTAAGGAAATCCATGGGTGTAATCTAATTAATATATGATTAAGTAGCTTTCTCTTAAGCATTTAATTAAAGAGAGTTAAACCTTGGGTTATGGAAGGTTTCCCTAAGTATGGAATTTTGGAATTCCTGGGACATAGTGTGACATGCAATTTTATTTGCATACTATGGGTATGTGCGGCTTAGGCTACATCAAATTTGGTATCAGAGCAGAACAAGGAAATTCTGCGTGTAAGAATTCTTTGAGAAAACTTAGAACATAGTTATGTTTTGAAGGTGTGTATACAGGAAAGAGGAGATCAGATTTTAAATCTGACAAACAGTAGGCACATAGAGATAAAGTGTAGCAGAATTTGCAGATGCAAAGGAAACAGAGAAAAATCCATTCAAAGTGCAGGTGAATGGTAGAACAAGATCATGCAGAGGTCTTGAAGGTAGCGGCATAAGAAGGTGAGAAGATTGCAGCAACCTAGAGCAAGGAGTGCTCAATTGGTTCCAGAGGAGAGAACCAGAGAGATGCCAAAAGACTGAGCTCAGAGGAGAGAAGCTTAGTGAGGTATCATGTAGCAAGGGGGACTTGTTACTGCAAAGGTTTTGTTGCAACTCATAGAAAGATCATAAAGGCAATTCCACAGAGGATGTGGGTAGAATTGCTAAGGGATGAAGAAAGCTGGTAAGAATTTCTGAGTGAAAGAAGAGGTGGCCAGAACCTAGTATTTCATTGTGATTGAAATACAAGAGGACAGTTGTGTTCTTAAAAGGTGCATATGAGTTGAAGCCTAGAAGGAGCAGAGAGAAGTGCTCAAAGAGGTTCGAGAGAATAGAGAACCAAGTGCTTGCCAAAAGACCAAGTACAGAGGAGAGCTTGGTGAGGTAAGTGGCAGCAGGGAGGACTTGCTGTTGCAGAGGCTTTAATGCAGCTCATAGTAAGTGAGTGAGGAACTCATGAAGATAGAGAAGGAGATGACTATTGATAGTCATAACAGAGATAACAGAGGTTCTAAGGAAGACCATAGTAGAAGAAAAGTGAAGAAGGAGGATGCCAAGGCAAATGGCAAGAGAATGAGTCAAGAGGAGCTTGACAAGGAGATTGCAAAGTTAAAAGAACAACTCAATGTATTAAGGATGCTACTAGAGGAAAACCAAAGACAAGGTTGGGTCTTGAGGAAAAAGGCAGTGAAGTGGTCTAAGTTATAGAAAAGGCTACAACAGAGGCAAGTGAAGTGGCTGGTGGAAAAACTCAGAGAAGCTGAGTTGGAAATGGAAGTTTCCATTTGTGAAGCAGAACAGGGTGAAGTTCTGGGTGAAGATGAAGACTGGAGATCTGTGGAAGATCTTATGAATTATTATGAGAATTCAAGACAACAAGGAGATATGATGACTGAAGCATCAAGTGAGACCACAAGGTCTCATGTTTTTAAAACTGATAATTTGTGTATGATTGTAGGTGTTACAGGATAAAAGCAACTTTGTGAAGATGTCTTCAGGATGGATGAAGATCTTGAAGTAAAATGTGATAAAGGAAATTTCTTAGAAGAGGAAGAAATTGATTGGTTACAGCAGAAAGAGTCTATGTATGAGTTACTTAATGAGATAAGATAGTCATTTAAAGATGCCATAGAGATGGAAGATAAGAATCTTATTCTGATGAAGAATGAAGGAATATTGTCTTAGAAAGGTAATCTAATGAATTTGATTAATGTTATTAATGAAGAACAAATGTAGGAAAATATTAATGCAGATGATGGAGCAAGGATAGATCTTGAAGAAGGTTTATAGAGAGACAGCAAGGCAAAGTGTATTGAAGAAGAAGGGGAGGCAGATTTGTCTCAAGGCAAAGAAATGACAATCACATAATTGAAGAAAGAAGAAGTCTATGCAAAATATTTAGCAAAGGGAGAAAGGACATCTGATGATTGGTCAATAACAAAGGAAGGTATGGAAAATTGTGTAAAATTTCCAATTGAAATTATTGAGTTATATAGAAAATTGGAATTTCGAAGAAGAAAGTTGGAAAAGCAGAGGATATATACTCAGGATAAATTGCTGAAAAAGGAAGACAAAGAAATTGTCATGAAAGACAATCATAAGGAAAAGAGAATGGTAATAAAATTTCAGTAAATTGACATTACAGAAGAAGGAGTTCATTATTGTGAACCAAAGCAGAGAGATATCATTGAAACAGATGATATGAAGGAGAGCTTAAATCAACATACTGATGTGTTGACAAAGGAATTGAAGGAAACCTCAAAGCAACATACTGAGACATTGCCAGAAAGGGAAAAGGTAATGAGGCCTTATATTTTTAATTCTAATAATTGTTTTATGATTATAGGATTTGATGAAAATGAGACAGACATGTTTCAAGTTGAAGAGTCAGTTTTAGAACTGAAGAATATTGGAAGTTGCCAGGACAGACATGTTGATAAGGAAGATGGAAAGCATGAAGATATCGTGCTTGGAGAAGTTAAATTGACTGTCAGAATCAGTAGAGGAAGTGAAGGACAATTATTGAGGGTTGTCAAGGAAGAGAAAGGAAAATATGTTAGAATTGATGAACATCATAGTGATGTATTTGAGAGGAATCAAGTACAAAGGGAATTGAAGGATAATTTATTTCTTGAAAGTAAATATACAGATATTGAACAGAGGTTGTTTGGAAAGTCACAAGAGGGTAAGGATGAAAGGGTGGTAGTAAGAATCCAACAACTTCAAAGAGAAGACAGTAAACAACAGTTTGAAGATGAGTGGACAGAGTACAACAACAAATGGCAAAGTAATTATCAGTCAAAAGATAAATTGGACATAGAGATTGAAAGAATAATAAGATTGATGATGAAGGTGCCTCAGAAGAAAGCAGCAGTAAGAAGGCCAAGCAGCAGCAAGAGAAAGATAGCAGCAGACTGTGAAAGCATAGCTAGTGGGGCAAAGCAACATAAAGTGTGGAAACCTGGAGAACAGCAACAAACAATAGCAGCAACCAAAGACAAATTACAGAACAAAGTATGGGATCCAGGAGGACAAAGGTCGGAAGCACATGATCAAGAGATCATGATTATTTTAACCTTGGAAGTCTGATGCAGGAGCATCTAGCTCAGCAATTTCATTATATTCTAGTTAACTTAGGGGGTCTTGTGTTTTCAAGGAAGTTGGATTCCTATGTATCAAATTAATGTAATTATTAATGTTTTGAGTGATTGGAATAGGAATGAATTAGATATTGTGAGGATATTTTTAAATGCTCTTGAATATAGGAGAACATGAGTGATGATGAGTGATTAGTGAGGATTGAGAGATTTGGGAATCAATTGTAAATCTTAGATTAGAAATTGGTTTCATGGTTTGTGGAACTATAGAGGATTCTTAGGGATTAGTGGAGTCAAAAGTGGACTTAGAGGATATTAGTTCAGCAGATTAAGGATCTGAACCAGAATTGGTTAACATAACCTTTTGTATAAATGTAAGCCTAAAAGGCATAGAGAGAGTCAGTTAGTTAGAGTGAGAATTAGAGTTCAGAGATTAGATAGGGTTTGACTGTAAGCCTACGGGAAGGAAAGGAAAGGCCACTGATATAGAAGATCAGGCCGAGAAGGAATTCATTGTGTAAATATTTATTTATTAATACAGAAGTGCAATTTCTGAGTTTGTGTGGTGTGTATTGAGTAATTGAATTATAAACTGTGTGTGGATTAGAGTAATTCTACATAACATAAGTGTGCAGGGAATTCAAAAAGAATCTGAGAGAGAGGACAGTGCTCAGAGGAGTATTGCAATGATCGGATAGTGTTGGAGTCTGATTGAATAACCAAATCAAAGCTCAGGAGTGGCAGCGTTTAAATAATACGCAGAACAAAGTTCAGGAAGGAGTCAAGCGGAAGAGCAATCGAAGATCGAAATCAGTGAAAGGAAGAAGTAATGAAGCAACAGTGCACAGGAACCGTTGGATCAGTCGGATCAATGAACAGGATTAATGGAAGATGAGCAGCAGAGATCTTATCGCAGGAGATTAAGTTAATAGATGGATGGATCACATCAAGGCATGTGTCGACAGAAGGGTGGAAAATGTGCAGAATGATGGAGCAGTCTTCATAGGTGGTAAGCAGTATCTCGCGCGCCCTAAAGGTTGGAAATGGTATTTCAGAATTTCATGCGATAACCTTAGCGGGCGACACGTAGCACGAGAAAACTAATTTTCTCGCTCGCTCTCGACCTAATATCAGTCGTGCATGATTTCACGCGAGATTGCATGATATCCATTAGATCAAGCAGGATTGATCAATGGTGGATATCGGCCAAGCTAGTTGGCAAGTGAATGATGCGATAGTCATTGGATCAAGTGAGACAGATCGATGGTGGAGATTTGGAGTTCATAAAGTCAAACGTTGAAATGAATACGTCAGTTATGCGACACGTGGTTGACAGTGATTGGTCAGGTTTGTTTTGGATCGGACGGTAAGGAAATCCATGGGTGTAATCTGATTAATATATGATTAAATAGCTTCCGCTTAAGCATTTAATTAAAGAGAGTTAAACCTTGGGTTATGAAAGGTTTCCCTAAGTATGGAATTTTGGGATTCCTAGGACATAGTGTGACATGCAATTTTATTTGCATATTGTGGGTATGTGCGGCTTAGGCTGCATCACCCAACCACATGGAGGCCTTATTGTGGGTGCATTTGTGGGCCCAGGGTTGAGAAAGAGAGGTCTAGCTCAAGGTTTGTCCACCTAGGGTGGTCGTTCATCCTTTGAGTAACTTGTAGCCCCTGTGGGATGTGTTGAGTTGTTAGCTTTTCATCATTAGTCGGCCCCACTTCCTTAATTGGATCTATGAGGTTGGTTCATTTCATAGTAGCTCCTCCTCTCATGTTTACCCCGACAGGCCAGTGAAACTAGGTAAATGTGGGAGGGGTGGTTACATCAAACCAGTGCCTACTAAACAACGGACTATAAAATTTAGCAATGTCTACAACTGCAATGTCTATGATCTAATGAACCTTAGTATTAGAAGAAATTATAATCAACATGTCTTTTGATTCTCCTAATACCTTGAAATTTGTTCAATCCAATTGTACAATCTTGGTAGTGGTTCTCTTAGGTTCAACATTTATTTTTTTGCAAACAAAATATGGCTTAACAATTGAAGATGCCCCTGAGTCCACTAAACAGTTATGTACTCTTTTGTTACAATTTCAAATTTCAATAAAATGAGTGCTATGTTTGAGCTAGATTTTTCTCATATCAGCATTGCATATACATTTTATTTATTTTGTTGTAAAGAATTTAGAGTTGTTTTTCCCTTATCATTATCTCTAGTGGTTGGTGACTCATTTTTGGAATTGCTATTTACTAGAGCCTAGAAAAAAATATTTTTCTAGTTGTGTTAATTTGGATAATTTATACAATGAAATGTTCGCTCTAGTCTTCTTCGTGTCTTCAAGTAGATAACATACAATAGATTTACCTACACTTAAACTTGGTTTATTGCTAGAAGAAATTTTCCTCATATGATAGGAAGTTAAAGAAGACCCTGAATTATATGGGGATCCTTTGTTTCTTGTCTCAGGGATGCAAATTTCCTCAACTTCATCATCATCCTCATCAATTATTCCCCTAGAAATGTCCTAGATAATGTTAATTTATGGTCTGAAAAATATATTCATTCTCTCGTTCCTGGTTATTACCTTGATTTTCTTCTCCTTCCTCCATCTCAATGAAAAATTTAAACATGTTCACAAATTATGGGCAAGTCCTTTTTTAATGATTAGCATTATCGAATCCATAAAACTTATTTTGAGCAAAATCCTTAAGGTGAATTTCATTATTAGAAGGATTTTTAGTTGGAAGTGGTGGAGTATTCCTTTGAAAGGAGGTATCCAAGGTTCCCTATAAGAAGTGCCTTCTCCTGAAAAAATTTTAAAATCAATTATATCATTAGAAATATTTTTTACAATTTTTTTGTAAATTTTCCATATTTATAGTGTCTTTTTTCTCACAAGAAATTTTAGTTGTTTTTGTGGTTTTATTTACACTAGGATAAGATCTTTTTTTTTATGTTGTCTATTGTAGAATTGCCAAAAATGCTAAGCATTTCATTTTCTACTATTAGATTATGTTCAAAAGTATCAGCGAAATTAGTTTCTTTTTTTAAATATCGCAATAAATGATGTGGGAGCGGGAGTATAAAATGCTAACAATATGTTAGCTATTGGCATTGAGTCTTCGAGTATTTTATTTAAAAAGTTTAAGAATTTTTTATTGAAATCCTTAATATTTTCCTTGGAATTCATTTTGGTTATGGAAAAATATATAACTAGAGTAGTCGATGTCTTATCCTCACCAAAAAATTTAAGAAATGCATTTTCAAATTTGTTCCAACTAGAATTGTCCCTAGGGAAGTACAAAGTACCATGTATAGGCTTTTCCCTCAAATGTGAGCGAAAAAAAAGTCTAAACACAACATCTTCATGTTCAACACCCAGTAATTTGACTGCTAGCATGAACTTACATGATCCTTTAGATATCCTTTAATGTGTAATCATATTTAGGAGGAAACTCCTTTATGTGTTTTGGAAAATCGTGTAATAGTCCTACTAAATTCACTACTATGGGTGTAAGCCATGGTCCCCTTCACTGATTAGCAATGTTTCTTGGACTAGGTGGTAGTGAAACTCTATGAATGTGATGTGGAATTCCTTCTAGTAGTTTCTCAAGAAACCTTAGTGTACTCTTAGGTGGATATGGTCATTTACCTACATCATTGGACAATTCAAGAATTAGTTCACTAGAATCAGCTTTACCTTTTAAACTTTTAGATAAATAAGCACCTAATTTAATTTCTAAAAACTCTTGAGACTTTTTTGATTTTCCATTACTTGGAAGCATACCTCTTTGTGGAATAGTGAATTCAATAGGAGACTGGCCAAGTTCTTTACTCTGCATTGTTGTAATAACTCTTGATAGTTATTACCTAGATAATGTAAGATTGGGCAACCATGATTTTGATGTTACACTTGTATCAATAACTTTAGATTGAGAAGTTATAGTAGGATTACTCTGGATTCAAGTTCTTGTGAGTTAGGAAAATGTACAAAAGGTTCTAATATGATTAATATAGAAGGTTGTGAAGATTACGGATCTTTTTTCAAATATTTAGTCATTGGAACCCTTTGAGGTGGTGCATGGGATAATTTTGATGTCTTATCTATATGTCAAGCGCGTCTTTCCATTCAAAATCATTGGCCCTCCTTCTAGAACTTATTTTTGATGATTGAGAAAATTGTTCTAATAATAATGATGGAGTATCCCCCAAGGGTGAATCTCAATCAAATTCATTGTCATTCAGTATGGTAATATGCATCAATATGGAGGCCTAGTTGCCAACAAAAATAATTGGATATGATTTAATATCAATCCAAAGGCAAATGTGTGTGTGTGTGTTTTATATATTTCATACGCAAACAAAAGATCATTTACTGAATAATTGAAAATAATGCACAAAATCCAATAAATATTAAAACATAAGTATGTATTCTAGTATTTTTTGAATAAATAGTTATTCAAAAAATAATACTATGCATACTCTTGTATATGATAATATCTATTATATAAATTAATACAAAAATAATTTCTTGGATCAAAGTGAAAAACAAAAATTGAATAACTTACAGAAATGAAATATGATTAATTGCAAGTCCCCACAATTAATTTTCGCAAAAGAAATGTGGCTTTCAATCTTATTATTTATAACTAACAGTAATGCACAACATACAATACGAAGTTTTTCATCCCTTTTCCATTGAAAGATTTGTCTCTTTAAACTCATCTATCACTCAGTACATTCATTCAAATTCTTGAGATTTTTTATTACAATAATTTTAATTTTTCAACTCATATTTCACAATAATTTAATGGGAATCATCTAAAATCATATGGTTATTCCTTTTGATTAATAAAATCGATACAAGTTTTTTTGCCTTTCTAATAAAGTCATTTCTTGTTGTATAACAAGTTGAAATTTATTACACAAGATTTAGTTTGATTCGTGATGTTGAATGTTCATTGTCCTTTATTTGTCCATGAGCAAAAGCCTTAATCTTCATTTTTCTAGTTTTCCTTTATTCTTTCGCTCTTCCTGCACTCACGATCCTTAGGATTATTTCTCTTATATGTAAATGTACAAAAATTAGACAAAGCAAGTTAGTTATTGCACTTATCAAAAAATCATTTTGAAACATGACTTAAGTCATTTTATTTATAGCTATTACAACTACTATAAATCAGTTCGTTTCCATGATTTATTATTTGAAGGTTGTACTTTGGTCACGTTTAGTCTCCTGAGAAATAGGATCTATGTTTAACATTTTACAAGAAAATAGTGTTGTCAATCTCGACATATTGCTTATCATTTTTTATTGTCATAATTGTGGAGGTTTATGCCACATTAACCAGGAAAAATTAAAACAAGAGGTTTAAAATAATTTATTTACATAATATATTTCATATGCAATATGGCATACAATATAGTTGCTAGAATAACTAGTATAATTTTGACCTAAACCATACATCTAATCTACATACGAAAAACCATTGAATTTGGCCTCCACATCAGCATGTACATCTCAACATTGACATATAAGATAATTGTAGTGTCATCTAGATCTCATACATTTGGATATTTGGTTATAAAGATGTATGAACACAAATAAATTGTAAGAAATATATTTGGAATATGGAGCATTGGGTTGTAGTAACAGCATTGATAAGTAATCCTTCTCGGCCTAGATGTGATTGGAAATACAAAATTTTCAATATCTAGAAGATTTGAATGAGTTACTATAAGTCGTGTCTTGTATCCGGATATATGCTACTTAAAGTTTAGTTATAAGATATCCATGGAATTTGAATGAGTTGCAATAAGCACACAATAAGTATGTGTGCGTGTGTGTCACATGAGATTAAATTATCTGGCATCCAATTTCAAAAAAGGAAAAAATAACAAACACAAGTTAATTTGGTTATGAATCTAAATACAAAATCCCAAAATGAATAGACAAGTCACTAATCCATCTTAGAAGCCACATCAATAATGATGTTCTCCCGATCTTAAGATTGTCAACTACCGCACATTAATACAAAAATTTTAAAAATAATGAAAGGGGTCCCAAGAAAAATGATATCCAACATTCAGGCATGTAGGAAACGCAAATAACGGTAATATAGGTTTCCTATGGATTCATATATATGGCATCAACATTTGGTATCTAAATGATTGATCTTGAAACTTGATTTGGATATAGATGACCCCTATCTAGATAAATATGGCATTAACATACGACATCCAAATGATTAATTTTGTGATTAATGAAGTTTGATTTAGATCTGAATGACCCCTATCTAGATGTATCTATCATTTAGAACAATTATTCTTACCGATTGGCAAATAAGTTCATATACACTATAAAAAATTTCCCTCATGGATATAAGCACTTGTTGATGGGCTCAAATGTACTGCCAACAACTAAGGGGGTCTCCCCAGTGTGAAGTCCCAATTAGACCTCACACCATTTCGGATAGGATCCCCATCTTCTATGTGGGCCCAGCCGCCACCATGAATGTTTTTGCTCTTGGTTATCAAAAGAGAAGGTGTCATATTGGGACAAGAATAAAATGCTCAGGCAGTGAAACAAAATCAGCCCAAGATTGACAAATTGCAGAAAGAGGTACAAACAAGTCTCAACAACAATAATAAGAGATATGCCATGAGAGGGATTAGTGAGCTAAAACCCCATTATACATACAATAAATAGGAACATGCTAGAAGTTAATTGCAAAGTAGTTCACAATAGGTCACCGACATGGCAAGGAACAAGTAAACACATATTTGAAAGCAAAACATACATGCAACCACTATGTACCAGTCCATAACATATTGCGTATATGAAAGTGCACATACAAATATAGTGAAGTATCAGACAGCTAATACAACCACCATGAGTAAGCATGGGAATCAATGTCAAATAGAGAGAACATATTATTAATGTTACTGCAACTTCAAGTACATATATTGCAATTGGTCAAAACCCAATAGTGGAACATGGGTTGCTCATATCATTGCCCAATGCCAAATCCCTAGCCCAACTGCAAACCCACTGTGGTGAAGTAAAATTATAAGTGCGGACACAAACGAATTCATCTATCCTAATAATGGGTCTAGCCACAACAGGTACATTCTATGGAAGATTCCCTTGGGCTAGAACCAATTAAGAGAGCCTACCACTTAGTCCACTTATCCTGTTTGATGATGTCCTTGCTTGCTCACTCTAGCTATTCTTCGTTTCCTTCTTCAAGCACCTGAAACAAGTAAACAACAACAGACAACAAACGTGATAATAAACAAATTGTAATTCAACCTACTTAACAAGTCAAGAAACATTAAGCCATGAATATGTAAGATGAAAAATCATGTAGGAAATCAATCGATAGTTGCATATATTAATATCAAAGAGAGATTACAACCATTTGTCTTGTTGTTGCAATCCTCCTCTGACAATACCAGGTTCCCACACACTTCTGCTAGCATTCCATGATCGCCTCAATCAACAATAGTTTTAAGGCTCTTCCCTTTAGGCTTGACTCCAAACCAAATCACACTTCTCCCTCACACAACTAGATAGCTACAACTAGTAATAGCTTGGTGTCTACTCCAAACAAAATGGTATTATCACACCAATATCAACACTTCAACACTAACACTAGCCTGTGCTTGTGTTATCTCAAAATCAGGCCCTGGAATGCTACAGACCAGGAAGACTTCAAGTAACTGTTTCAAACCAATATTTTAGCTAAGGCTTAGCCTCCTTAGCCTGAGAGGGCTCTCTCAAAGGATTAAAGTTTTTTTATTATGATTAAGATGGCTAACTCTTTGTGAAACAAATAGGAATGAAGCTGGTGGAATCAAAATTAGCAAGCATCCATTGGGCTTATGGAGTCATATGTCATTTAGCATTAACAGTAGAATTGGCTTTGCAATAAAATCAAGGCATTCAGATTTCAATATAGGTAGAGTACACCAAACACAAAAAGGACAGTTTACGAGTATATGAAGGAAATTAGAACACTGCAAGTGATTTCTAAGTAATCAAATACTCATAATACTGTAGACAACATGAAAAGACAACAAAAGGAACTCATACATTGAACTCTCTATGATTCTTGAGCAGCAGAAGCCAGTACTGTATTACCAAAAGAAACAGAGTCTTTACATAAGCTTAATAACAGAGCTTTTTTACATAAATTTCCAACCCTTATTACATTTCCCTTTCTCCTATATATAGAGTTCTTCTACCTGACTGAGATTCCTCCTCAAACATGAGGGGAACTCGAAATCTACTTCTAATGACACCTGTTCAACTTTTAACTGCCTATTAAATGTAACAAACTGCAACTAGACTTTCTAGAGATCTAAATCAAGTAGGAGTCTAACTCCATATTATGCTAATAATAGCCTTGATTACAATCATTCTCGTTCTTTGACATCTGGTCCCTTTTTAGTTTGGTTGTGGTGGATGTTCAAAGCTCCATGCTAGTCTTCAATGTCACATCTTCTCCATTGCCCCTGAAACATAGGGAACTACCCGTGTTTATCGGTCTTTGGTTTGCCTCAAAATATTTGAATCCAAAGAACCATGCCCTTCACCTTTGATTATCCAAAATATATCATATTGCCACATCCTTGATGTGCTGTCAACCTTTTTCATGTGTGAAGGCAAAAGCTCTTCCAAGCTGTCTGACATATCTTGGACTGTAGTAAATGTGCTCACTTTATGACAAAAAGTTTAGATTTGGATTTGAATACATGTTTCCTCCACCTGTCTTGATCTTGTTGAAAGTTGATAGCTTCAGATGATCCCTTGAAGATATTCCCTTTTCAAAATTTCCGCTTGTATTTCAAAACCGGTTGACTGAGATTAGATTGTGTAGCTTCAGCAGTTTCGTAGCGCGCTACGAAACTACTGAGTGTTAGTCGTCATCTTCAGCAGTTTCATAGCGCGCTACGAAACTGCGGTGTTATTCCAAAAAGCACAGTTTTAACCAACATTTTTCCATTTTGAGCCTTTTGCTATTTAAACATTCTTTCAACTGCTCCAAGGCCTTTCAAAACTGAATGGAAATGTATGATTCTTCAAGAAAGATCATACCAAGCAAAACCATCAAAATTTGAAACATAGTCTTACTTGAAGTGAGATTTCTTTAAGGAGATTCTTTCAGCTGGCTTAACTATATCTTTAAGTCTTCAATTTGTTTCTTCATGACCTTGATCCCAGATCTGAGGTTTGTATTGACCTTTATGATAAATTGAGCTTCCTTTATTGCAGGAACAATCCAGCTACGGAATTGAACACTAAAATCAACCACCTCAGGAATTTGAAATGTTTGGTCCTCCCACTGAGCTTGCATTTGGTTAAAATAAGCCTCCTTAACTGCAAATTTCCTGGCAGCTTTCTTCAATCTAGCAATTTCAAAGTTGGTCGATTCCAATCTCCTTTTCAAGTTTTCCACACTATCTTCTTCTTGAATGGCAACTGCTTTGCCTTTATCCTTTCTTTCATGATGCCATGTCACCTCCCCTGTTTCATCTGCTCTTGGTAGTACCTCCTGTACTTGTTTAAACTTCCTCGTTATGGGTCTCCTGGGCTTAAAAACGAATTGATCAACCTGATCATCAAACTTGAGTTTTTTCGAGGCTTTGACTCTCTTAGCCTTGTCTTTTCCTGACTCTATCAAATCTGCTTGAACTAGTGGAGACTCTTCAATGTCAATGGCTTGCAATAAGTCATTTAAGTCTCCCTTTGAAACAGGGCTTTCTTCAATACTCACTGACTTACCTTTTTCTTTAGCCACCTGGCTCCTAGTCCTTCTTCTTTGAACTCCTTCACCTGTGCTTGATTCATGTGCAGTTTCTTTGACCTGAGTTTTCTCTTTAAGGGACTGCTGGGGTGTATCCTGGATAGTCAGTGGCCTGGTGGATTCTCTTACTTGTTTCCTTGCCTTTAACTTTGAAAACCTCTTGGATCTTGTTTCTGCCTGATGACCAGTTGTTGTTGAAAGATCTTTTGCAGCTTGAGGGCTGAGACCGGTCTTGTTCTTGAAACCAGACATGAATATGAATGTGTGCCAGTCCCTACCAACCCTCTGGAGTTCATGCAGAACAATCAACTTAACCAAGCCATGGTGGAATAATGAAGTCTCACAGGCTTCTTTCCTTAGCTGCACCTTGTCACACATTTTGCTTAAGCTGCGGAATAAGTAAAAAGGTAGATCAATAGATGTCTTTCCTGTGAAATGCAACAGAAGTTTAAAATGGTATGAATACACCTTATTATATCTCCCTTCACAGGTAAGGTACTTCTGTATACAAGTAAGCAAATTGGCATATGACTCTTTGACATAACTTCTAGGAACAGACTTGTTTAAATCTGAGTTAATGAACTCCTGCTTTAGAAATTCTTTGCATGGGGTCATATCAAATTTGAAATTCTTAAACCAACTTTCTTGCCCCCTTGGAATCTCCGTAACTGTGGATATCATGTCTGGTGAGACCTGCAATTCCAGCATACCAACCTTTGAGTTTAGTCCTGTGAAATTCAGGGCAAATTCCTTAGTAACTTGTGCATGACCTCCCTGGAGTTTCTTGCAAAAATTCCAACATCCAGCTTGTTTAAATGCATGCTCGACTTCTCTGTTCTTCAAGGTTATGTCTAAACCTTCAGGTTCATTTCTCAAACATTTGCCTGATCTGTGGTCTTTCCTTTCTGCCGATCCCTCCATGAAGGTTTGAAACACTGTCGCTACTCAAATTTCAATCTTTGCCTTGTTTGAATGGCCGCCTCGCTTGATAACAATGTATTCAAATTGAAAACTTGCAGACTTATTCCTCATGCAACTAATACAATCATCATTAAGACTGTGAATACCTGGCTTTTCTTGGAACTTGCAATCCGTGTGTGCTAATGTACCTAGCGGCTGTAATGATGGAGATAAGCAGTTGGACATGATATGTGGAGTGCATAAACTGACAATGAATGACGCAACTATAACTTAACTTGACAGGTTTGACAGTTAGGAAAGATTCGTTGCAGAATGCACGAATCTCCGATTACATAGCGCGGTTAGTGTAAATTTTGAATTATGCGCTATGAAATCACCTAAAACATATCGCGCTGTGAAACTGCCTAAAACTTGTTGCACTGCGAAACTGCTAAAAGGATTTATGCGCTACGAAAACACTTCAAAATGGTTACATGCGCTACGAAATCACCTAAAGGGCTTTGTGGCACATAGTAACTTTTAAACAAAATTGACACATGGCTATGAGACCGGTGATGAATGAGAATGACCAATGATGAATGAGAATGCATATTTGACTCAAGACTCCTAAGACTCAGACTCTAAGGAAAACAAAAATCAAACTTAGACTAGCACCGACCTTTATCATCAAACTAGTATGAGAAATTTTGGCATTAGAATTCTTAAGTGATAGTAGCTTGGAAAAAGGGAAGGTTTATATAGGATGAATGGATGGGAGATGGATCCTCTTCTCATGGGAGAAGGTCTTATCTCTTGAGGTATTTCCATCCTTATAGGGGAAAGGAGCCCAAACTCACATCCTCGACCCCATCCGGCCAAACCATTTACCAAACTTCTGTTACGAAGCTTCTAGAGTTGGAATCTTCGGCTCCTAAATTAAAAAACTTTCCATAACAGGACCGACGTGACTGGAACATAGCTCAATCACTCTGGTCGGTGCGAAGGATAGTGCTAATCTCTGCACATCGGCGTGGGGGAGACAAAGTTCATTGGCGTCGGTCTTGTAAACTGGGAAAAACAAGAGTTTCAGGGGAAATGGTGCAAAAGGGAATTGATCTTCTCATGAAGAGGGACACAATGGGAGTTTATTCATGAAGGTAAATCATGTGGGGTTCACTGTAGAGGTCCTCCAGGATCAAGGAATGGGGAGTACAAGGACAGTGACAAAATGTTTTGTAACAGATGCCCCCTAAAGCGCGAAGGCCGAGCTGGAGTGAGGGATGAAATGCTTTATGAACAAGTGCGGGGAACTAGTCTTCCATCAGAAAACCTGCAAGAAAGTACAGATACATATACATAAACTGAGATCTTTGTCAAATGATACATGAATCATGGCATGGATGCAACCTTCCAAAGAATGATCACGTAAATGGATCCAGGTATGGGTGCAGCCATCCGTCAAAGAGGATCATAATGAAACCAAGGTATCGTCACAGCCATCCAATAATGAGAAGGATCACATATGATAACTCATGGTCTGGTTGCAGCTAGCCATTTGAAAGAGACATGCATATCATCATAATCATCTCACACCACTTTGCAACCTTGACTTTTGTGATCTGAGTTTATGGTCTTGCGCTCCAACACGACCCGATCAAAGTACAGATTCTAACATGTGAATAGATGTGTTGACGTCAAACACGCTAGAAAGTTGCTTGATTACCAGTCAATGATGTAAATTATTAACAAGCGCGAGAGAAACCACCAATAATGACAATGGTCCTCAAGGTACTATCAGCACAATCCACGGAATGTGAATAGAGGAACTGAAGTCGAGCACCCGTGAAATCACTCGATCCAAATCCAATGATGTGAACTTTTCGTCGAGTGTGAAGAACTTGCCATTAGGGCATGCAAGCTCTAAGGTACCAGAAAGAAGTCTCTCGATCCACTTCCCGAATAATGAGTTGAAGTCGACGGAAAGTGACCATGTCGAAGGAGGGCCCTAATGAATCCCACATCATCGACGCGAAACGAGATGATGCAAAATGGTTTTGGATGATATAGAGAATCAGAGGTAATTGTAACTGCAAAAGGACAATTCTTGAACATATCGGCGACACAACTGGAATTTCGGCGGCTTTTGAATCCATGGGATCGGTGGTCATGATGACGTGGCAGAGATCAAATGGAAGGCAAAAATGAACGACCCAAACCCAGGAATGTCAACGATACAAAGGAGGATGTCCCAACCTGACACGAAGCAAAGAGTGTCATGTTCAAGAGTGAGTTGCTGACACAACTGATAGATTCCCAAATTTCCCCCGCCATTTTTGGTAGGTACCCCAATTATTTTTAATCGCAAGCTTGAAGGGGATAGCATATGCTTTCCCTATAAGTTCATCCTTCGGACGAATCCGACCTAGTAAGTTTAATGAGCCCTAGGAGAAGCTCATGTTCGTCATGGTGATGAATCCGATGTCATTTAATATTTTAACGAGTCCGAAAAAGGTGTAGCTCGATATCTTTTTCAAGTTTAGAGAGTTTGAAAAATACACGCAAAAGAAAACTCCACATGGTCCCTTTTCATACGTTTGTGTCTCTCGAGCCCGAAAAGGTAGAAAACGATACTTGAGAGAACCACTTGACCATTTCAGTCAAGGAGTACCTTTTTCGTAAATAGTGCCTCCCGGCCCGAAAAAGCGATAAACTTGTACTGGGCGCACAAAATTTCACATCTGTTAACGAGTTCAAAACAACAAGGGCTCAGCCATCTTTTGCTTTTAAAGGGTCGGAAAAGAGCTTGAAAGTGGACCCCATTTTATTCTCTTTTACGAGTCAAAATGGAAAAGTACTCAGCAATCTTTTCTTTTTTTATGAGTCAGAAAAGAGCTTAAACATGACTTGGCCTAGACGAATGAGTGGTATAAATGGTAGTGAATGGTTCTAGCATGGTGGAACTGCTCAAAACATGTAACGGTTAAGACGTTGGCTAATAAAACCACTCATCGTTGTGGTTCCTCAGGAAAGGAAAAACAACCAAGTGAAAGCATATGATCGGCCAAAAAGATGGTGGCAATGGAATAAAACAACCAAGGCTCATCTAGAAGAAATTAGCTGATAAAAATGGAAATCACGAGATGTAAATCGGGCATGGGTTCATTTTTACACAAGCTTGAACCATGGAGAACTTTGCTTGGATTCAGTTTCATGTTTACACAAGCTTGAAACGAAAAACTATGCTTGCTATAAGTTTGCATGCCCCCAGCATAATGACTCAATCGAGGTACATGCCCCTAAGCTTCATTTCAATCAACTAGGTGGATGTAATGAAGATTCACTTCGAGATCTTGGAAAGACTCGACTAGGATTTTATGAGATCTTAATCAAAGACTCAACTTGGAAAAGGGAGTTGTTTTATTTTTTAACGAGGTTGACATAGTAAAAGAACTATCCTCGAAATTGGTTTCATTTTTTAATGAGGTTGATACAAAAAACAAAACAAAACAAAACAAAACAAAAACAAAAACAAAAACAAAACAAAACAAAAAAAAATTATCCTCAGACACCTTGGTTCATTTTTTAACGAGCTTGACACAAGACAAGGAACTATGCTCATACCCTTTGTTTCATTATTTAATGAGGTTGACACAAGAACAAGAACTATCCTCACGACCCTATTCATGAACCATACGAGAACATGGCTCCCAAGAGGTCTTCACTAGATGGAAGAACCACGCTCTGGGAGGAATACATGTCAATTGGTACCATAGACAAATCGAGTTCCAATGCCCCCAGTACATAATGTACTATACCATCTGTGTGATCATCAGTAGACGCGGAGGCGGAACGGGTAGCCACATAATCAACCTATGGCAGAGAGGGTACTACTTGCAAATAAGAGTCGATAGGGGATTATGGTTGCAAAGGAGGCGCCTGGTGACCAATGAATGACAGTTGATCAATAATCACAATTCTCCCTTCATGTGGAAAACAAACCACACGGAAAAGTGAAGAAACAAGAGCTCCCATGACATAAACATAGTCGCGTCCAAGGAGAAGATTGAAATCTAAAAGACCTTGGACTACCATCATGTCTATATAGACGGTCTTCCCTTCCAAAGTAATAGGGAACTTCAGAAAGACCCCTAAGGGCTAACTGGTTCCTCTGTTGAAAGCCAACAGATTCTGGGTGACAGGCACAAGCTGTGGGGAACCCAAAGCTTGCCAAGTAGTAGAATACATGATGTTAACAGACGAACCTTCATCTAATATAGTGCCAGGTACTACCATATTATAGGCTTGTACTGTGATCTGGAAAGGCACATAAGATGGGAGGCGGAAAGTAGTCAATGGACCCCAATCGAAAGAGACGACAGAACTACTTGGTGGGGGTATCATATGATTGCCCCCATGTTGTATAGGAATAGGAGAAGGACTCTCCTGAACAACTGGGATGGGAGGGTCACTCTTCGATTCATGAGAATCTGAGGAGACGAGAAGAACATGAGCAATATGATCACCACTCTCTTCCGGAACAGAGTGAGCAACTGGTGGCGGAACCAAGTCGACACTCTTTTCGACCAATGGTTGGTTGGGAACAGACACAAGAGAGTCTTTCTCAGGAAGAGCAGGATGGGCAAGAGATGAACCTAAGTCAATCTCTTGACCAACCGGGAGAGGGTCAGAAGAAAGCCTCTGATAACCAACAGGAAGTTGGGGTTGAGGAGCTGCAAGGTTTTCCAAAACTTTGGAAGCTTTATCCATAAGAGGACAAAGGTGAAGAAGATGCTCTCCTTCACATAACCTACAGGGGAATCTAATCTTTCCCTTCTTCTTACCATCATTAGCTGAAGGCGTAACATCGACATGATCTCTAGAGGTCGACGGGGATGGTCAATTCAGGTTTTGAGACCATACCTCTAAGACTTTGGGAATGCCAGGGTAGTCTCGAAGGAAATGGTCACCCTTACATAGCTTGCAAGGGAATTTTACCTTCCGAGGAGGATTAGAAGGTTTGTGTACGGGAGGTGCATTTGTAGTAGTAGCTGAACGGTTGGCCTCTCACTTATTTGACTTCTTCTTCTTCATCTTCTTCTTCTTCTTAGCCTCCTGGTTACTGGATTTCAAACTTTCACCAAGAGAAGTAGAAGAGGAGGGTGAAGAAATGGGGGAAGAAGGCAAGGGGTCAACCTTAGAATCATCGTGACGTGACTCAAATGAAGGAGATGACGAGGCAAGATTTGGGACACTCAGGACCACCGAGGTCGAAAATAACCAAACAGGTAAACCAATGGTTAACCCAGGGAGGGACAACGTTGCCATATAAGGAGCACCAACATTTCCAAAAGAAGGAAAAGGACTAGGATTCCCATTCGAGGGGCACGCTTGACTGGTAGACTCTGGGCATGTTGCCATTGGAATCGACCCTAAAGATTCACTAAGGAAGATAACTTTAACCAGGAATATTTCATGGGAAGTTAATTTTAAGACACTGAAACAAAACTTTGCCTTTTCATATTTTAAGAGTCGAGAAAATGACGAAAGGTGACTCTAGTTGCTTTCATATTTAATGAGCCCAAAAGGATAAGTGCTTGAATGATATTTTAAGTTTAATGAGTCAAAAAGATTATAATGACTACTCTGGATTGCAGCCTAGTGTGGTCTCCCGTTATATACTCGATGGTACGGGGAGCACAAATCCGTAATAGCGTTGTCTAGTGCCGAAGCTAACGATAGCTGCTAGGTTTAAAGATGTCGAAACACATCTCTAACCTAGACCACTAATTGTGAGCATTAATTTTCAATGCTTCCTTAGGTTAATTCAATAAATTTTAATGGTTGATATTGAATTAGGTTTCAATTACAAGGCCCTACCACTGTCATTTGAAAAAACTCCTACATGCAACTATATGAGAAAAGAGATCTTTGTCTTCGATGAAAGTTAACACTAATTGAGGGATATAGAGCACACAATCAATGCAACAATCAAAGAATGAAAGCTTTCACTAATACATGTCCTAAATGCACTTAATCTTCCCTTAACAAAAAAATAAGTTCCATTTAATTTCCATGCCTATGATGATGCAATTCTAGCTTCTCAATAACGCTACTAATGCAATATTTCGCTTAAGTAAACTAGAATGATGTTCTTCTTTTCATAAAATGCAAAACTAATCTTTCACATAAAGCACTTTAATGAAAATTTTCACAATTCCGAACAAACAACCATCGATAAAACCCGAAGCAAGATAAATGAAACTAAAAGAAACTTCTTCCCTGAATCGAACAAACCAAACACATAAATGCTTCAATCGAAAAACTAAGCAATGTAATCTATGCTTGGAAAGAGAAAAGAGACACTCGGAATAAGAGAACAAACAAGACTCTTTCACTCATTCTATTTAAAATGAAGCAAACAAAGCATCCTAGTCACTTCTGGGAGAAAGAAGAGAGTCTGAGGGTCAAGACACACTGGCACTCAAATAGAATAAATTCATATTTTTTCTTACCCCTGAGACCAGAGTGACTTTTGAGCCAAAAGTAGCTCCGATCGGCACAACCGGCAAAACTAACCAGTACTACAACTAGCACTGATGGCCTGATCAGCGTGACTACCCAACTGACAATTAGCATCGATCGAGGGATTCAAAGAAAAAATAAAAAAGAACTTCACACAGGGCCAGACTTAACACATCAGAGGGTGGGCTAAACCAATCAAGCACATAAACCAAGCTAAATGAAGCTCTCTAGTCAGGGAGAAGATGATCCAAAAGGCTTATGAGGTCAAAATCACAAGAGCAGAACACACTAACCAAGATTGGGGTCAAGCCCTATTCTTCACTTACAAGCATCGGCGCCACTGCCTAACTGACAACAAGCGCCAGAGGCTGGTCAGCGCAACTATTTCTCAGCAACTCGCATTGATCGATGCGACTGTCAGTGGATTAAGCACGTTGATCGAGGGAGCTAAGAAAAAAAAATTGAAACAGGGACCAGATATGCAACTATGAATTTCAAACTCAAGCCAGTAAGCAGGAGAAAAGAAACAGAACCAAAGGGAAAAAGTGGAACTAGAAAAGTTCACACGAAATCATGAAATCTAAGACAAACAAAAGGATTGGTTACCCGGCGGAGTCGCCAATTTGTGGTGAAGTAAAATTATAAGTGCAGACGCAAATGAATTCCTCTAGCCAAATAATGGGTCTAGCCACAACAGATACATTCTATGGAAGATTCCCTCCTAGTTCGCTTATCCTATTTGATGATGTCCTTGCTTGCTCGCTCCAGCTATTCCTCGCTTCCTTCTTCAGCACCTGAAACAAGTAAACAACAGCAGACAACAAACGTGATAATAGGCAAATTGTAATTCAACCTACTTAACAATTCAAGAAACATTAAGCCATGAATATGTAAGATGACAAATCATGTAAGAAATCAATCGATAGTTGCATATATTAATATCAAAGAGAGATTACAACCATTTTTCTTGATGTTGCAGTCCTCCTCTGATAAGACCAGGTTCCCACACATTTCTGCTAGCATTCCATGATGGCCTTAATCAATAATAGTTTTAAGGCTCTTCCCTTTAGGCTTCACTCCAAACCAAATCACACTTCTCCCTCACACAACTAGATAGCTACAACTAGTAATATCTTGTTGTCTACTCCAAACCAAAATAGCATTAGCACACCAATATCAACACTTCAACACTAACACTAGCTTGTGCTTGGGAAAAAGGGAGGTTTATATAGGATGAATGGATGGGAGATGGATCATCTTCTCATGGGAGAAGGTCTTATCTCTTGAGGTAGTTCCATCCTTACAGGGGAAAGGAGCCCAAACTGACATCCTTGACCCCATCCGGCCAAACCATTTACCAGACTTCCATTACGAAGCTTCTAGAGCTGGAAGCTTCAGCTCCTAATTTAAAAAACTTTCCATAACAGGACCGGCATGACTGGAACACAGCTCAGTCACTCCGATTGGCACAAGGGATAGTGCTAATCTCTGCACATCGGCGCAAGGAGACAAAGGTCATTAGCGCCAGTCTTGTAAACTGGGAAAAACAAGAGTTTCAGGGGAAATGGTGCAAAAGGGAATTGATCTGCTCATGAAGAGGGACACAATGGGAGTTTCTTCATGAAGGAAAAGCATGCGAGGTTCACTGTAGAGGTCCTCCAGGATCAAGGAATGGGGAGTACAAGGACAGTGACAAAATGTTGTGTAACACCCACTCTACTAGCTGCCAATAGTTGAGTGGCTCTAGCTCTCAAGCATCAATCATCTATCTAGTCCTAGCCTCTACTCAAGCACCAAAGTCCCCCCTTTTAGAAATGAGGCAGGAGGGCACATTTATAGAGATGAGGTGATTGTTCACCTATCGTGACCCTTGACCTTCTCTTATGCCCTTTTAGCTACCCTCATGACTCTTGGGATTGCCCACTCCTTTCTCAAACCAAAATGATTGTTACATGCCCAAATCATTCCTAACATAGTGGTTGATGTAATGGTGGGCGATATCTACATTACGATGAAGAAGAGAGAGAGAAGGATGTGGAGGGTTATTAGAAACCCTACGATGCTTGTCGCCCATATATCGCAATGATGTGGATGCTTGGTCCTCAGTTTTCTTGCCACTATGCTTCGCTCACATTCATCAATATTCTGTTGATGTGCCTTCAAGTTTATTGAAAGGTTCTTGGCACTTAGAAGGGAGAATATGGCTTGCTAAAAGGAAACCCTAGTGTTGATCTCGTTGCTGACATTGTTGTGAAACCATGGGGACATGAATTGTTGGAGTTCCTTTCATTGTGCGTTGTCTACATCCAGTCACCTCTTGTTGTTGTGTTCTTCATTGAAACCTTAGTTGTGTGGTTTCCGCTGAAACCCTAGCTTCATTTTCTAGGCCAACATTATTTCTTTTTTTTGTTGTCTGTCATTGACATTGACATAATGTATAAGAAGTCTTGACTTCTTCACATAGATCAACATTCTTGTCCCCTTTTTCTGCATGTAAGAAGATAACATTGGTCAGGCATATTTATAACAAAGAATGATATTGGAAATACAACCAACTAATTGAAAGAATGACATTAACAAATAATTAATTAAGACCCCTGTGTGGTCAATTGTTGTGCCACAGTATTATCAATGCATGTTTCCCTTGGGGGGTCCTCTTGGAATTCTTTAGATATCTTTCCATCTGTGGGCTTTCTCTCATGAGATAAGTGTTGAATGTGGTTTCATTGTTCTAACTCGCACAAACATCTTGAATTCAAGGGGATGCACTGATATAGTTTTCTTTAGGGGATCCATAGAGGAGCAGCCCACTTCTCTGTGTTATGATCCCTTCAATGGCATCCTACCACCCATGTCATTATTCATGAGTTCAATCATGTAAAACCTGAACCCTAACTTCTCCCTTGCTTCAACAAATCAAATTTACAATTTCAGCTCCATATTAGGGTTAGGTAAAGAAAACTGGCAGGGCCTAAGTGAATTAGGCACTATCTTTCCCCTTTCAATGTCTTGGAGACATCCTTTATAAGGCTTTGAGAGCATTCTTTCAATGCAGATCCTTGAGCTTTTTGAGGCTTGCTTTAAGTGTGAATTATTGTTTGATACCTAGAGGATAATAGCTAGTGCATGCTCGCAACAATGCGTAAAACAGGCACCTACTTCGTTTATCATCAACGATCACCTGTTACGGACACCAGGATTTGCATTCATTCCATCTTCATTTTGACAACTTGATAAGGCCTACATTTTTGGGCCTAAGAAATGTTGGGTCCAAACACTGAAAGGAAACTCGCATATTCTCTATATATTAGTGTAAAGGTGCACATATTTTGTAAAACCTCCAACATTCTCATCCATCCTCGTTGCTTGTGGTATTTTCAAACAAGGCTCATGTGTGTACCATGTGTTTTAACAATTTTGGGAAGCTTTTTATTTAAACCAATTTAGAAGATTTTCCACTTCCCATGAACTTTCCTTCTCGCATTCATGTGAGATTTGGACCTTTCTAAATGTAACCCCATTCCTTAGTGTGAGACAAGTAACTTTTTGGAAAACAATGCATGATGGGCACAAGGAAGGTCGTGGGAAGAGAGACAGAAAGTTTATGGAAGGGAAACATGACCTCTAGAAACCTCAACAACGAGAGTGATTCGCAGGGATTGCAAGTTGCAAAAAGATGACAAATTAACTAGCGATTAATTCTCCCAAGTGTGATTTCACGACTGAGTGACTCTTCGTTTCATGGTTGTAGAGGAGTTTAGGATGGAAGTCGCACAATCACGGCTAGGCCTGGTTGCATTTTTTTCTAAAGAACAATTTTGCGACTTAGCGGCTCTTGTAGGAGTCACATAGTCGCAAAGAAGGTTGGGTCACATTTCACCAACGCCAACAAAAGGGAGGTCGCATAGTCGCAATATAATGGAGGTCACGTTCTGGTGGCTCGCCTAAGTCACAACTCTGAGAGGTCGCATTGCTCGAAGGTTGACTTGAGGTGCGATGTGGCGACCCAGCGACTTGGGAGAGATCGCATAGTCGTGTTGAGGGTTGGGTCATGTCTTCTGGTTGGTTGTTGAATCTCCTTGCAGCAACTTAGCGATTGGTGGAGGAAGTTGTGACTTTGTGACTTATGAAGATTGCATAATTTCACTTGAGGCTGGGTCATAGTTCAACTAGACAATTTTTTGTGTTGGGAGTCAATCCAGCAACAGCATGCATGTGGAGCAATTTCTTTGGTATGGCATAGCACTAACATCTCTATTGTGCGAAAATCCTTGGCTTACTCTTCACAGAAACATGATATATGGGCGTTTTTCACAATACATCTATCGATTGGTATTGTACCCCTTTAGTTACCTTACCACTGCAGTGATGCACATTCTTCGTGTAACCCTCCAGCATATACATTAAGGAACGCTCTGTTGTGTAGTTGACTTTGACTTAGGGCCTCGTATGTTGTATTATAATCACCATATTCCAAATAAACATTGTGTTAACATGGCAAGATGTGTTTACATAACTATCTCAACCCTAATGCTACGTTCACAGTTTCATAATGGGTCCTACTTTATGGTGGAGAAATCGAGATAGGTGTAGCTGGTGTTGTCCTCTTCATGGGCGTTCAGGTAAATGTGACGTAAAACAATGAAACGGTATTCTTGGCGTTCCTGTAGTAATAAAATGGCTCAACGTTTTCCAATATTTTGTTTTGAAGTCATCCACCACTCATTTTGGGAGAGTCTTTCCACCGGTCCCGCGTATTTCACTGTAAGGTTGGCATCCAACGTTTTTGAAAGTTTTGAAATTGATACTTGGTTCGTGAGGAGAGTGACCAACTGAAAGACTTATCGAAACCCAAGTAGCGTGGAGCAAGAAAAGGGGGGCACCCAAAATTTTGGATATGCCCAAAAATTTCAGTGGTGTTGTAGAGGCTACAACAATTGGCAAACCACTGATAGAATCCAGTATCTCTGTCAACATCCCTGTAGTAGTCTAAGCCTGGATAATGATGCAAGGGAATATTGAATAGTTACTATGGGTACCTGTTACCTTGACCTTTACATATATTCCTTCCCTTTGTGTCTCAGCTAGGCCTTGCTAACCAATAAACATCCAATTAGAAGTTCACACATGCCAGTAATCAATGATAATGCAAAGAACAAGGTAGAGGGCTTATTATATTCAAAAATTTTAAAAATAATTTTCTGGTGTTGCTCCACTACTAGCAGGCATGGATAGTACCCCAATGGAGTCAATCCAATAAATCACAAACGTTTCTCCACTGCCAGCGAGCTTGGTCAATACCCTGGTAGACTTGTTGCATTACCTCTCTGCGTAGGAAGCCTTTCTCGATCCTTTACCCTTTATTTAACTTCATTTTCTTTTATGTGTGCATTTGCACTTATTACTGGGTGTTCATTGTGCCAGGGTGGATGAGGTATCCCGACAATTTTACAAGCAAGAGAGGTTGTTTCTTGTTTGATAGAAACTAATAAATATCCTGATTTACGTTTGCCTTCATGCCAATCTTCCACATCTCATTTATAGTTACAATTGAACAAAGAACACAAGCCATTGAAATGACCGAGACCACGCTAAGCACAAGGTTCAAGTTATGGGTATAGGTCATTCAAACTGATTAGGGTTGCCCACGAGCAATCTGTTCTTATCTTCCTTGTTAATAAATTAGACTTGTAGGAAGGGTCGCAAGGAGAGTGACCAACTAAAGGACTTATCAAAACCCGAGTAGTGTGGGGAGAGAAAAGGGGGGTACCCAAAATTTTGGATATGCCCAAAAATTTCGATGTTGTTGTAGAGGCTACAAAAATTGGAGAACCACATATAGAATCAAGTATCTCTGTCAACATCCCTGTAGTAGTCTAAGCTCGGATAATGATGCAAGGTAATATTGAACAGTTACAATGGGTACCTGTTACCTTGACCTTTACAGGGTCACGAGGAGAAATCACAAACATTTCTCCACTGCCAACAAGCTTGGTCAATACCCCGGCGGACTCGATGAATTACCTCTCTACATAGGAAGCCTTTCTTGATCCTTTACCCTTTATTTAACTTCATTTTCTTTTATGTGTGAATTTGCGCTTGTTACTGGGCGTTCATTACACCAGGGTGGATGAGGTATCCCGACAATTTTATGAGAAAGAGAGGTTGTTTATTGTTTGACAGAAACTAATAAATATCTTGATTTAGGTTTTCCTTCATGCCAATCTTCCACATCTCATTTATAGTTACAAGTGAAAAAAGAACACAAGTCATTGAAACGATCGAGACCATGTTGAGCACAAGGTTCAAGTTATGGGTATAGGTCATTCAAACTGATTAGGGTTCCCCATGAGCGATCTATTATTATCTTCCTTGTTAATGAATTAGACTCGTAGGTGAGATATCCAAGATGCAACTTTGATGACTAGTTCTAAGAGAAGCTACTGATTGGCATAACCATCACAACTTCACACAATCATTAGGGCTAGGGTTTTAATTCTAGGGTTTAAAAATGTGCGAAGAGGTCGAAGTAATCACTTTAAGGTTTGAGAATGTGCAAAAGGGTGTGAGAAACATATTCACAATACCAAAGGTTTGAAAACTTTAGGTTCATAAAGGCTCACGTAGTGGCATGCAACATAAAGGAATATGCCAGGTTAGGTCAAAGGTGAGTGCATGCCAGACAAGAAAGGAGATGCATGATGTAATGTAGCAGACATGGCTTATGATGTAATTTAATCCTATGCGCAGAAGAGATCATCTAATTGCAATTAAAATACCAATGCAATGCATATGTAGAGATTTTGTGAATGACATGCAATAATAAACAAATGCAAGGACATGAATGCAAAATAAAAATGCAGGAAACTAAACTACCTACAGTAAGGAAAACGAAACATAACAAATTTAAACCATAAATCAAATTCTAATCAGAAAATTAATTAGCAAAAACTAAAATCTAACTAGTGTAAACCCTAAACCCTAATTTAACCAGAGAGGAGATCGGCTCATGTGAAATCAAACTTCTAATGTAGCCACCACAACAGTTCTTGACCTGCAAAAACAAACATGACAGCAATTAGAATTTTTGAAAAGAGTTGTGCAAAAAATAAAATGCTTACTTGTGAAGCATGCACAATAGGAAGAAAGTCACATCTACTTACAGGGAACCATGCCAAAAAATACCATTCAAGGAAAACCACAACCAAATCCTGGTAAACCAAATCAAAAGCGTGAACTTTATAATCATCCAGCTAGAACATACATCCATTCATGCTGAACCCTAAATTCAATGTGAGTGAGGCAAGATGTTTCCTGCTAGCAGAGAAATCCGCCAAATAAGACCCTTCAATCCAATCAGCAACCCTATCATGATATATAGGATGATAAACTTGATGACTCTGAAAAGAGGGGCTTCTGTCGGGTGTAATTGAGGTACCTAAGGATTCAAGCACAGAAACCCCAATTTCAGAAACCCTAGTTTGAAGTTGTCCATGGACTTCGTCCGAGGCGTGAGGACCTAACATAACCATCAGCAGAAGTTGAAGTGCCTCACTCTCCTGAAAAGTCTCTAAACCTTCAAACGGCAAGCCACCAAATATTGGTAGTTTTGCGAGATTGACAGATGAATGCATATGGTCATCATTATCTGTGACAAGGTGACTATCAGTGAAAATATTGTCGATTAGATCAAATGTTTGAATATTGATAGATGGGCAGTTGAACATATTAGATTCTTTAGATTCCCAAGAATGAATTGAATCAACTGGAAGAGTCTCAGGCAAAGGAGAGGTTAGGCGATTGGTACCTTCCCATATAGGGGATTGTAATACATCATCTAAATGTATACGTTCACAAACCTTGCCAGCTGGGTGACAGTCAAAAATATTTGAGGCAATGGTTGATGCACTCCCCTTAGCAAACAAATTAGGGTATAGAGGGGTATGCATATCAACTAAAGGTGATGGAAATATTTTCTCAGAGAGACATCACTCGAATCAGAGGATCTCCAAGATGAGCTCACATCTGACAAGATGATGTTTAGAGGAGCGTAATGTGTAGAAACCCTAATTTCAGAAACCCTAATTTAACTTGGTTCAGGGGATCAGGGACATTAGTACCTAACATAACCATGAGCGGAAGTTGAAGTGCCTCAACTTCCTAATGAGTCCCCAAATATTCGAAAGGTGGATCGTCAAGTTCCGGTGGCTTCGTAAGATCAGTCGGCAGATACAAATGCCATCATCAAAGGTAGGGGCGAATATGTCTTCGACATAATGGCAATCACTGAAACCACCAGTTTAATCGGGATGGGTATCTGGCACATAAGACTCTTCTTGGATTAAGAGTGGAGAGTTATTAATGAGAGAACCATCTTGAGTTGGCTAAGATGTGAGGCCTTCTCTTTCATTTACTAAGTACTGCGTGTGGAAGAGATCGGGAACAAGCGATTCAAGATCCTCATACTGTGACCATGAGGAAATGCCCCCATGTACATTATTGCCATCAATGAAAAGGGTCAGACGAAGGGGCACCAATCAGACGAAGATTCACATCTTACACAAAAGGATTTGCATATGTATCATAGATCATGGATCTGATAGGATAGTCAACTCTACCTAAGACAAGACCCGAGTCATTTCCGACATGTGAATGAAATCCGAGAATAGATGGAGACATGTGTTAAATGGACTTGATCTTGGTTTCATCCATAGGCCAAGATGTTATATCAACTTGACCTTCAGGCTCAGATTTAACAAGATGTACGAGATATTCAGAGGTGATACAAGTTGGTTCATCTCCCTACAATAATTTGTCATCATCTAAACTATTTGTGACCAAGAATTCGTTTGGTAACAAAGACGAAGGAGGAAGAGAAAACTTGCAAGTAGTAATTTCCTCCTCGGAGGCTTGAGGTTGTTCATGATTCAGAGGGATAGGCAAAACAAGGTTACGGGTAAAATTTGGACACTTTATAATCTGCAAATCATCATGATACTCATGAGAATCAGGATTGGATTCGAATTGAAGATGTTCCGGAGAAATGAAAACTAATCGTTGAAACTTTTCACTTAGATACACCCAATCGTCGTCCATTTCAAGAAATTAAAAACAAAGATGAACAAATCCAACAACAAAATCCTCTAAAGATTCTTCAGCTTTCACTCTAAGCTCATTTATCCTTCTAAACACATCTTGAAAATTGTACCTATGAAACGCTTGTCAAATCTTACTGATGAGTTGTTCGAATGAATGGATGGAAGTTATTGGCAATGTGTGCACCATTGCTTGACGTGTGTTAGGCCCCTATACTACTAGTGTAACCCCTTATTGTTATTAGTATAACCCACTTATTATATTGATGTACCCATGTAGTGCCCATATTGTTACTATTATGCCCCATAGAAGCCCACTATTGTTATTATTGTGCCCTTACATTATTATTGTTATGTCGGCTCTGGTTATGTTATGACCCCTTAGACTCCTATATATAGAAAGGAGGTCTTTTCATTTGTATCATCCAAGAATTGTTCATTTATGTAATGTAAAGGAGGTTGCCCCCTCGAAGAGGCTGAATTCTAAGGCGTTGATCTATCTTTTCTATCTTTTCTTGAGATGGTTTCATAACATTTGGTATAGGGGCCTAACAACGTGACCTTCAAGTGTGAGGGAGAAAAGAACACAAGAAAATTCCTCATCGTAGATCTCATCAGATTTACAAAACACAAGGAAATAAAAAATGTGCTCAATTAGGGAAGTTCCATCCTCAGCATCAAACTTTAACTGAGACAAGTGATAAAGAGGCTCAATAGGGATCGAAAATTGAAAAATGGACAAATCAGATAAACACCTCGGGAGAAAGATTTGGGACGGAGCCATTTACAGATATGAGACTAAACTGCAGACTCCAAGGGCTCAGCTTGTCATCTGGCCCTCCTTCTAGCGCCAATTTCTTGACGGGTTGAAATGTACCGCCAAAACTTATAGGGGTCTCCTTGGTGTGAAGTCCCAGTTGGACCTCACACCATTTGGGATATGAGCCCCATCCGGTATATGGGCTCGGCTACCACCATGAATGTTTCCGTTCTTGGTTATCAAATGAGAAGGTGCCAAAGTGGGACAAGAATGAAATGCTTAGGCAGTGAAACAAAATCTGCCCAAGATTGACAAATTGCAGAAAGAGGTACAAACTAGTCTCAGCAACAATAAGAAGATATGCCATGAGAGGGATTAGTGAGCTAAAACCCCATCAAACATACAATAAACATGAACATGCCATAAGTTAATTGCAAAGTATTTCACAATAAGTCACAGACATAGAAAGTAATAAGTAAAAACAAATTCGAAAGAAAAACATACATGAAACCACTATGTACCAATCCATAACATATTGTGTATATCAAAATGCACATAAAAATATAGTGAAGTATCACACAGCTAATACAACCACCATGAGTAATCATGGGAATCAATGTCGAATGGAGAGAACATCTTATTAATGTTGTTGCAACTTCAAGTACATATCTTGCAATTAGTCAAAACCCAATAGTGGAACATGGGTTGCCCATATCATTGCATAATGCAAAAACCCTAGCCCCACTACAAACCCACTCTACTAGCTGCAAAGAGCTTAGTAGCTCTAGCTTTCAAGCATCATTCAACTATCTAGTCCTAGCCTCAACTCAAGCGCCAAAGCCCCCTCCTTTTAGCAATGAGGCAGGAGGGAAAATTTATGGATATGAGGTGACAGTTCATGTACTGTGACCCTTGACCTTCCCTCATGCCCTTTCAGCTACCCTCATGACTCTTGGGATTACCCACTCCTTTCTTAAACCAAAATGATTGTTATATGCCCACATCAGTCCTAAGATAGTGGTTGACGTAACAGTGGGCTATATTTACATTACGATGAAGAAGAGAGAGAGAAGGATGTGGAGGGTTATTGGAATCCCTAGGATTCTTGTTGCCCATATGTCGCAATGATGTGGATGCTTGGCCATGGAACTAGCTTATTTTCTTGCCACTATGCTTCGCTCACATTCATCAATATTCTGGTGATGCACCTTCGTGTTTATTGAAAGGTTCTTGGCAATTGGAAGGGAGCATCTGGCTTGCTGAAAGGAAACCCTAGTGCTAGATCTAGTTGTCGACATTGTTGTGAAACCATGGAGACATGAATTGTTGGAGTGCCTATCATTGTGCCTTGTCTACATCCAATCACCCCTTGTTGTTGTGTTCTTCGTTGAAACCTTAGTTGTGTGGCTTCCGCTGAAACCTTAGCCTCCTTTTCTAGGTCAATGTTCTTGCTTTTTTCTGCTATCTACCATAGACGTTGACATAATGTCTAAGCAGCCTTGACGTCTTTGCATAGATCAACATTCTTGTCCCCTTTCTCTATCTGCAACAAGATAACATTGGTCAGGAACATTTATAACAAAGAATGATATTGGAAATATAGACAACTAATTGAAATAATGGCATTAACAAATAATTAATTAAGACCCCTGTGTGGTCAATTGTTGTGCCACAGTATTATCAATGCATGTTTCCCTTCGACGATCCACTTGGAATTCTTCAAATATCTTTCCATCTGTGGGCTTGCTCTCATGAGATAAGTGTTGAATGCGGTTTCATTATTCTAACTCGCACAAACATATTGAATTCAAGGGTATGCACTGATATATTTTTCTTTAGGGGATCCATAGAGGAGTAGCCCACTCCTCCGTGTTGTAATCCCTTCAATGGCATCCTACCTCCCATGTCATTCTTCATGAGTTCAATCATGTAAAACCTAAACCCTAACTTCTCCCTTGCTTCCACAAATTAAATATGCAATTGCAACTCCATATTAGGGTTAGGCAAAGAAAACAGTAGGACCTAAATGAATTAAGCACTCTCTTTCCCCTTTCAATGTCTTGGAGGCATCCTTTATGAGGCTTGGAGAGCATTCTTTCAACGCAGATCCTCCAGCTTTCTGAGGCTTGCTTTAAGTGTGAATTATTGTTTGATACCTAGAGGAGAATAGCTAGTCCATGCTCACAACAATGCGTAAAATAGGCACCTACTTCTTTTATGATCAACCGATCATCCGTTCCGGCCACTAGGATTTGCATTCATTCCATATTCATTTTGACAATGTGATCAGGCCTGCATTTCAAGGCCTAAGTAACATTGGGTCCAAACACTGAAATGAAACTCGCATATTCTCTAAATATTAGTGTAAAGGTGCACATATTTTGTAAAATATCCAACATTCTCATCCACCCTCATTACTTGTGGTATTTTCAAAACAAGGCTCATGTGTGCACCATGTGCTTTCACAGTTTTGGGAAGCTTCTTATTTAAACCAATTTAGAAGATTTTGCATTTCCCATGAACTTTCCTTCTCGCATTCATGTGAGATTTGTAACTTTCTAAGTGTAATCACATTCCTTAGTGAGACAGGTCACATTTTGGAAAACAATGCATGATAGACACAGGGAAGGTCACAGGCAGAGAGAGAGAATTTCTGGGAGGGAAACGCGACCTCTGGAGACCTCAACAAGGAGAGTGATTTGTAGGGATTGCATAGTCGCAGAAAGATGGAAAATTAACTAGCCACCAATTCTCCCAAGAGTGATTTCGCAACCTAGTGACTCTTGGTTTAATGGCTGCAGAGGAGTTTAGACCGGAAGTTGCACAATTGTAGCTAGGCCTGGTCACATTTTTTTTAAAGAACAATTTTGTGACTTAGAATATCTGGTAGGAGTCGCATAGTCACAAACAAGACCAAGTCACATTTCACCAATGTTAGCGAAAGGGAGGTCACATAGTCGCAATTTGATGGAGGTCGTGTTCTGGAGGCTTGCCTGAGGTGCGACCTAGCACCTAGGTGGAAATGCGACTCATTGGATGTCGCAGAGTCGCAACTCTGAGAGGTCGCATTACCCAGAGGTTTACTTGAGGTGCGATATAATGACCTAGCGACTTGGGAGAGGTCGCATAGTGGCGTTGAGGGTTGGGTCGCATATTCTGGTTAGTTGGATAATATCCTTGTTGCGACTTAGCGACTAGTGGTGGAAGTTACGACTTTGCGACTTATGAAGATTACATAATTGCACTTCAGGCTCGATCGGAGTTCACCTAGAGAATTTCGTGGGTTGGGAATCAATCCAACGACTACATGCATGTGGAGTGATTTCTTTGGTATGGCATGGCATTGATATGTCTGTTGTACGAAAATCCTTGGCTTAGTCTTCAGGGAAACATGATATTTGGGCGTTGTTCACAATGCGCCTGTTGATTGGTATTACACCCCTTTATTTACCTTACCACTACAGCGATGCACATTCTTCACATAACCCTCCAGCATATACATTAAGGAACACGTTGTTGTGTATTTGACGTTGACTTAGGGCCTCGTATGTTGTATTATAATCGCCATCTCCAAATAAACACTATGTTAACATGGCATGGTGTGTTTACATAACTATCTCAACCGTAACGCTACATTCATAGTTTCATGATGGGTCCTACTTTATGGTTGGAGAAATCGAGATAGGTGTAGCTGGTGTTGTCCTCTTCACGGGCGTTGAGGTAAATGTGAGGTAAAATGATGGAATGGTATTCTCAATGTTCCTGTAGCAATAAAATGGCTCAATGTTTTCTGATATTTTGTTTTGAAGCCATCCACCGCTCATTTTGGGACAGTCTTTCCACTAATCCCACATATTCCACTGTAAGGTTGGCATCCAACATTTTTCGAAGTTTTTAAATTGATGCTTGGTCGTTGAGAATTGTATAGGTATACTTACTACACGTTTTTTTGGAAAATAAACCTGACAAAAGCATTGATTTAATTTATAGCAACCCGCTTCATGTTTTACGACCCTTTGAAAAAGTGCCTCTCATCGAACTCTTTATTCATCGATGTGTAGAACATCATAACACCCTTTGGGTGAGCCCTCGCATTGTGCCATTCCCTCTAGATCAATTTGTTGTGAGGTGGCGGCATAATCATGTATGTTGGTCATATCTTTGTCCATGTGCAAGAATACTATGTGTGCTCTTTTCAGCTTGCCACTCTAACGCGGGGCTAGTGGGGCCTTGAGATGTGGGTTGCATAGCATTCTCTTTGACATCTAAATTATGGTAAATACACATAACATGCCTTGGTTCTAGTATAAATATGATGTGTGATTCTCCACACATTTCATAATGAGCCAAGACTCAAATGGGTTGTTGAATTAAAGGCCCTTTATCTTGTCTTTAGGGTCATGAATCGATACCACGCTTTTGAAATAACTTCAAGGAGCTCGGTTGGTTTCATGTCAGGGTGAGGTTCATAGGGTTCATTAAAGCCACCATATTTGCATTAAGGGGTTGTTTAGTATCGTTGTTTCATTGATCAATGTCTATCTATGGCTCCTTCAACTAATTCCCTGCAAAAATATAGAATGCGAACAAGTTAGCTTGTCATAACGATATTTCCATGTGAGAGCATGAAAGCAAACAAACAATACTAAAAAATAATTTACTCGAGGAGAATGAACCATAAATAATCCAAATTAAGGTGTTATGGGTTGCATGGGTTGAGTGAGTCATGCTCCAAATTTATTTGAGACTAATTTTAACTAGGCACTCATTGGAATCGCCAACCGCCAATGACTTTAATATTTGTGTTTCAAATGGGGACTATTTACTTATGGAGCAAGTGCCTTGAAACACTAGTGAACATGCATTATGAAGGGTGAGAATATTTAGTCATGTCAATCTAGGGTTTCGAGGGTGCAAGGGAAAGACAACATTGTTTTGACTCTAATGCACATGTTGAGATGAGGGGGGAAACAATGAACCTAGGGGACACGATACGCAATGATTCTTCCCATGGTGTTAGACAATGCGGGTGAGAATGTGCCCTCTCTCTTGACAATTTAGGGTTTCTCCCAAACCCTAATATGGACAACGTAATGAAAGCCAACTTGAAGTCTGCCTCCACCAATTGACAATGTACACTATAGGAGGATAGGTTTCGAAGTCACGGGGCTCTCAATGCTCCTTGCAACAACAAACCTCTCGACCCTAATGCAATCATGAGGTTCATAACTGGGATAAAGTGTGATGTGTGGATACATGTATGAAGCATGAGTGGGTGCATCAATAGGGTTTGATAGGAAGGGTCACAAGGAGAGTGACCAGCTGAAGGCCTTATCGAATCCCGAGTAGTGTGGGGTGAGTAAAGGTGGGTACCCAAAATTTTGGATATGCCCAAAAATTTGGGTGGTGTTATAGTGGCTACAAAAATTGGCGAACCACTGGTACAATCCAGTATCTTTGTCAACATCATTGTTGTAGTTTGAGCCCGAATAATGATGCAAGGGAATATTTAGCAGTTACTACGGGTATCTGTTACCTTGACTGTTATAGATATTCCTTCCCTTTGTGTCTCCACTAGGTCTTGCTAGCCAGTAAACATCCAATTAGAAGTTCACACATGCCAGTAGTCGATGATGATGTAAAGAACAAGTAAGAGGGCTTATTATATTTAGAATTTTTAAAAATAATTTTCTGGTGTTGCTCCACTACCAGTGGGCTTGGACAATACCCCAGTGGAGTCACTCCAAGAAATCACAAGCATTGCTCTACAGTCAGCGAGCCTGGTTAGTACCCCCGTGGAATCATTGCATTACCTCTCTATGTAGGAAGCCTTTCTTAATCCTTTACCCTTTATTTAACTTCATTTTCTTTTATGTGTGCATTTACACTTATTACTAGGTGTTCATTGCACTAGGGCGGATGAGGTATCTCGGCTTATTTTACGAGCAAGAGAGGTTGTTTCTTGTTTGACATAAACTAAGAGATATCCTATTTTAGGTTCACTCTCATGCCAAGCTTCCACATTTCATTTTCAGTTAACAAGTGAACAAAGAACACAAATCATTGAAACTGTTGAGATCACGTTGAGCACAAGGTTCAGGTTATGGATATAGGTCATTCAAACTGATTAGGGTTCCCCACGAGTGATCTATTTTATCTTCATTGTTAATAAGTTAGAATTGTAGGAGAGATATCCAGGACGCAACTTTGATGACTAGTTCTAGGAGAAGCTACCAATTGGTGCAACCATCACAACTTCACACAATCATTAGGGTTAGGGTTTTAATTTTAGGGTTTCAACATGTGTGAAGAGCTCGAAGCAATCACTATGAAAAAGGGTGTGAGAAATATATCACTAATACCAAAGGTTTGAAATCTTCAAGTTCATAAAGGCTCATGTAGAGGCATGCAACATAGAGGAATATGTCAGGTTAGGTCAAAGGTGAGTGTATGCCAAGCAAGAATAAAAAGTCACGATGTAATGCAACAGGCATGGCTTATGATGCAATGTAATGTTATATGCATAAGAGATCAACTAATTGCAATTAAAATACCAATGCAATGAATATGCAGAGATTTCATGAATTCCATGCAACTATAAACAAATTCAAGGACATGACTACAAAATAAACATATAGGAAACTAAACTACCTACAGCAAGGAAAATGAAACATAAAAAATTTAAACCATAAAGCAAATTCTAATCAGAAATTAATAAGAAAAAACTAAAATCTAACTAGTGTAAACCCTAAACCCTATTTTAACCAGAGAGGAGATCGAGTCATGTGAAAGTGGAAGCTGAAGTGCCTCAACTTCCTAATGAGTCCCCTAATATTCAAAATGTGGATCATCAAATTCTGGTGCCTTCGTAAGATCAGTCGGTGGATACGAATGATAATCATCAGAGTTAGGGATGAATATGTCTTCAATAGAATGGCAATCACTAAAGTCACCAGCTCGATCAGACTATGTATCTAACACATAAGGCTCTTCTTGGATTGAGAGTAAAGGGGTATTAATGAGAGAACCATCTTTAGGTGGTCGAGATGTGAGGCCTTCTCTTTCATTTACTAAGGATTGTGGGTGGAAGAGATCAAGAACAAGAGATTCATGATCCTCATACTATGATCGTGAGACAACACCCCCATGTACATGATTTCCATCAACACGAGAAAGATAAAAATGTGAGTGATTTGTAGAAATTTACGGTGTAGCAGATGCATGAAACAAATCAGGGTACCTTGGATGAAAAGGGTCAGATGAAGGGGCACCAATCTGACCAAGACTCACATGTTGCACAAAAGGATTTGCATGTGGATATGATAGGACAATAAACTCTACCTGAGCCAAGACCCCAGTCATTTCTGACAAGTGAATGAAATCTAGGAATAGAGGGAGACATATGTTCAATGGACTCGTTCTTGGTTTCATCCATAGGGCGAGATGTCATATAAAATTGACCTTCAGGCTCGGATTTAATAGGATGTATGAGATATTCAGAGGCGATACAAGCTGGTTCATCTCCGTACAAGAATTTTTCATCATCTAAACTATTTGTGACCAATAATTAATTTGGTAACAAAGACGGAGGAGGATGAGAAATATTACAAGCAGTAATTTCCTCCTCGAAGGCTTGAGGTTGTTCATGATTCAAAGGGATAGGCAAAACAATGTTAGGGGTAAAATCTTGACACTTTATAATCTGCAAATCATCATGATACTCCTGAGAATCAGGATTGGTTTCGAATTGAAGATGTTGCAGAGAAACGAAAACAAACCGTTGAAAATATTCACTTAGATACACCCAATCGACATCCCTTTCATGAAATTCAAAACAAAGATGAACAAATCTAACAACAAAATCTTTTAAAGATTCTTCAGGTTTCACTCTAAGCTCATTTATCCTTCTAAACACATCTTGAAAATCATACCTGTGAAATGTTTGTCGAAGCTAACTAATGAGCTGTTCAAACGAATGGATTGAAGCTTCTGGAAACGTGTGGCACCATTGCTTGATGTGACCTTAAAGGGTGAGGGAAAAAATCACACAAGAAAATTCTTCATCGTAGATCTCATAAGATTCGGAAAACATAAGGAAATAAAAAATGCGCTCAAATAGGGAAGTTCCATCCTCACCATCAAACATTAACTGAGAAATTGATAGAGAGGCTCATCGGGGATTGAAAATTGAAAAATGGACAAATCAGATAAACACCCCGGGAGAAAGATTCTGGGCGAATCCATTTACAGATATGAGACTAAGCTATGGGCTCCAAGGGCTCCGCTTTTCATCTGGCCCTCGTTCTAGTGCCAATTTTTTGACAGGATGAAATGTACTGCCAACAACTAAGGGGTTCTCCCAGTGTAAAGTCCCAATTGGACCTCACACCATTTGGGATAGAAGCCCCATCCGGTTTGTGGTCCCGACTACCACCGTGAATGTTTTCGCTCTTGGTTATCAAATGAGAAGTTGTCAGAGTGGGACAAGAATGAAATGCTCAGGTAGTGAAACAAAATCATCCCAAGATTGACAAATTGCATAGAGAGGTACAAACAAGTCTCAACAACAATAAGAAGATATGCCATGAGGGGGATTAGTGAGTTAAAACACCATTAGACATACAATAAATAGGAACATGCCAAAAATTAATTGCAAAGTAGTTCATAATAAGTCACCGATGTGGCAAGGAACAAGTAAACACAGATTCGAAAGCAAAACATACATGCAACCACTATGTACCAATCCATAACATATTGTGTATATGAAAGTGCACATATTAATATAGTGAAGTATCAGACAGCTAATACAATGACCATGAGTAAGCATGGGAATCAGTGTCCAATAGAGAGAAAATCTTATTAATGTTGTTGCAATTTCAAGTACATATCTTGCAATTGGTCAAAACTCAATAGTGGGCTACTCATATCATTTCCCAATGCCAAAACCATAGCCCCACTGCAAACCCACTCTACTAGCTTCCAAGAGTTGAGTGGCTCTAGCTCTCAAGCATCAATCAACTATCTAGTCCTAGCCTCTACTCAAGCACCAAAGTCCCTCCTTTTAGAAATGAGTCAGGAAGGAACATTTATAGAGATGAGGTGAATGTTCACCTACCATGACCCTTGACCTTGCCTCATACCCTTTCGGCTACCCTCATGACTCTTGGGATTACCCACTCCTTTCTCAAACCAAAATTATTGTTACATGCCCACATCAGTCCTAACATAGTGGTTGATTTATTGGTGGGCGATATTTACATTACGATGAAGAAGAGATAGAGTAGGATGTGGAGGGTTATTAGAAACCCTAGGATGTTTTTTGCCCATATGTCGATGTATTTCTAAATGATGTGCACTAAGTAACATGGGGCATGGAGAGAAAAATCTTGAGAAACTTTGAAGACGTGTCAATTTTATGTTAGTGCATGTTAGTGCGCCTATTTATGTTTGAGATATTAGAGCAACACATTTTTTTTCTTTTGAAAAAAGTATATTTTTGCAATTTATATCCTATGTGATATACTTTGCAATGTATATTTGATTAATTTTAGGTTTTATATGCCAATAACCTGAATGATAGAAAATATAAAAGAATCCATTTCAACAAACAAGAGAACCACATGTAAAAGGAAAACAAGGCAAGTGACTTAAAATAATCCATTTCAACAAACAATAGAAACACATGTAAAAGGAAAACAAGGCAAGTGACTTTAAATTTAATTATACTATTGATTTATTCTTAGATATATGTAGTTTTAAATAATGTGTACTCGTTAACATGTGGCATGGAGTATAAAGTCTTGAGAAACCTTGAAAAAGAATTCAAAATATGAAAGGGAAACTTATGCTTGTTGCCCATATGTCTCAACAACAATAAGAAGATATGCCATGAGGGGGGTTAGTGAGCTAAAACACCATCAGACATACAATAAACAAGAACATGCCAGAAATTAATTGCAAAGTAGTTCACAATAAGTCATCGACATGGCAAGGAACAAGTAAACACAAATTCGAAAGAAAAAAATACATGCAACCACTATGTACCAATCCATAACATATTTCATATATGAAAGTGCACATATTAATATAGTGAAGTTCATACAGCTAATACAACGACCATGAGTAAGCATGGGAATCAATGTCAAATAGAGAGAACATCGTATTAATGTTGTTGCAACTTCAAGTACATATCTTGCAATTGGTCAAAACCCAATAGTGGAACATGGACTACTCATATCATTTCCCAATGCCAAAACCATAGCCTTGTTATGACACCAAGAAACTCTCCTAGGTTGTATATCAGAGATGCTCAGGAACATTACAAACTCAACATAATGTTGGAAAATTTGTGGATGAATGAAAGAAATGCTGCATATTCAAGCCAGATAACTACTTCTACTTTGATTGACCCCAGACATGGGTGAACACCCCAGACTACAAGGCTCTAGACCACCAATTACTCATAGTTTTAAAGAAAATGTGATGATGGAGAACACTGATCGCACCAGCATATGCATAGGACTCTGTGATGGGCAGCTACAACCAGTTAAAAGGTTTGTAAATCTGTTTTCTAATACACAGACAGGATGACAGCTCTTTGGCATTAAAATAACAGAAACCTGCAAACAAATTCAATGATACACGCTAAATCCTAACACAGAGGTGGGATGACAGCCCCTCTAATGCTAAACATTAACAGCACATGAATAAATTCAAACAGGCACAGCCTGGAACAAGAAGAAGAAGTGGAAAGTGAGCAATCAATAGCAAAAGAAGCTTGTATTAGCTAGAAATGCAGACCAGAAGCTGCAAGTTTTACAGTAGTTACAGTCTCCAGAAGTTGAAGCTTTTAACAGAATAACACTCATCAACCTGATTACATTGTTTTTTGGACATCTATAGAATCTGTTACAAAAATGGCTTTGCTAGGCTATGCATGGAGGTATCTTAATTGACCACCAACCACATTTAAAAACTATTATAGGCCTCTGATACATTCTGACTGTTTTAATTAACAAATTTGACATTCTCTGATATTTTGGTGTCCTTTCTAAGCATATGGGATGTAATATGTACAATGCTCCATAACTGATTTATGTCTTGATCTGCTTGAAGCCATCCTTCTTGTCCTCATCTGTGTTGTCTCTTGAATGCAGGTAGATGCAGGTTTAAATGCGCAAGTCACTGGATCGATCTCTTCCTTCTTTGCGCGCACAAAATGGGCCGAAACACTGAAAAAATCCATCGAAAACGATCAGGAGCCGAGATGAAACACTGGCTGTTGGATGGGTTACACGGACGATCGAGATCTTCTAGCAGGAGGCAAAGACATCATCGGGACAGTATCAGCCGTCAAATCACTAAAATTAATGGCAGGGATCGATTGAAAGAGGCTAGCGGAAGATAGGCAGATGAAGAAATTAGGGTCGTCGGATCTAGACGCGGCAGATCCGACGGTGATTGGGAGCGAAAGGAGCATGCGCATTAACTGTCGGGAGTCGTACAGGAAGGCGGAAAGCGGTTTTATCACACCGCTTATGGCGCTACGGTGGTAATCGTACCGCGGGCAGCGATGCAATGGAATGGAGACGCATGGCAGATGCGATGGCGGGGAAACCACTTTCCCCGGGAACTAATGGGTGTGCAGGTCTGCGGAGCGGGGAATGCGACTATCGTCAGATGACGAAGCGGGAAGATCGGATGGCCGGAGCTCAACGCGCACATATGTTGAATGATGTGACAGGCGAGGGGCAGGCCTGGGCTTTATTAAAGCTCAGGGTTATGAAATTTATTATATGCGCGGTTAAATGAACTAAGGTTAAACTTAATAGCCCGGGAATGAACATATGAGGTTTATGTAGGGTTTAAAAGGCTTTCGAGCCTTTATAAAAGGTAACGAAGATTATAAAGGGTAAGCGGGGTTTAATAACATTATAAACAAAATATGCCCGGGAGTAGGTAAAAGAAAGGGTTTAGGCAGGTTTTAAAAGGCTATAGAGGAAAAATGATGATAATAGGATTAAAGGAGGGTAAGGAGAATGATGGAAAAAGAGGAAATGCAGGAAGCGAGAATTGTAAGGGAATGAGGCAAGTGAAAAGGGAAAGGGTAAAATGGACTGCCACGAGCTCCTTAGCAACCAAAACCAGCATTCTCCAACCTGATATCAACCCTTAAGCATTGAATCTATAGCAGAGCTAACACTGACTCCTTCTGGGGATGAGAACCTCCCTGTGAAGTCTCAAGAACCTGCAAACCATTGCCTTTCCAGCTGAAAACTAATTCACAAAAATTCCTAGTGTTCCATTGGGCATGGAGTCTATTTTTCCTGTACAAAACTGATAAAAACAAAATATTTACAACCTTTAAGACCAACAGACCTTAAACAATATAAACTTTCAAAAACTGCCCATTGACTGGGCCATCAAAAACTGTCTCTCCTCCCATACTTTTCAGTATGAAGGTGTTGTTCCCTTAAACCTGTGAAATGATGAAAGGCCCTGTCCAGAAAGCATCAAATTTCCCATGATTTCCTTTCTTTTCCTTCACTGCATCCCACTTCAAGACCAAGTCACCAATCTGAAAATTATTTGTTTTTGCCTTCTTATCAAAAGCTTCCTTGATCTTTCTTTGATGTGCTGCAGCCTTTCCAACCAGTTGTTCTCTAATCTGATGTAATTCTGCCAAATCGGTGATTCTCTTTGACATATCTTCTTCCTCATCCTTCTCTTCTTGAAGGAATTTTGCCACAAGGAGAGTTAGCTGAATTGGAAATACAGCCTTAGTGCCATACACCAATTTGAAAGGGGAATTCCCTGTGGATTTTTTGATGGTCATTCTGTCAGCCCACGGTGCATACTTGAGCTTTGAATCCCAATTCTTTTTATTGTCCTCCAACAGCTTTTTAATTATCCTAATCAGACTTTTATTAGAGGATTCTGCTAGACCATTTCCCTGTGGATAATATGAGGTGGAATGAACAAGTTTAATGCCCATTGAATCACACATTTCCACCAACTCTTTTGCCCTGAAGGCTGCTGCATTATCTGTGATTAGTTTATGTGGACAACCAAATCTGCTGAAGATGTTTTCTGTCAAAAACTTCATGACCACATTATGATCAGCCTTCCTTGTAGGGACTGCCTCAATCCACTTGGTGAAATAATCAGTGGCTACTAATATCCACCTGCGCTGGCCACTGGAATGTGGATTAATTTCTCCAATAAAATCCAAGCCCCACTGTTGAAAAGGTCCTTTTGCAATTATTGGTTTTAAGGGCAGGAATTTCAACTGTTGTTTTCCTTCAAATCTTTGGCACCTGTCACAAGATTTAACAAAAACAAATACATCAGAAAATAAAGTGGGCCAATAGTACCCAGCTCTGAGAATTTTATGGGCTATGGTTTTCCAATAATGGTGCCCTCCACACATGCTGGAATGAAACTGCTGCATGACTTCTTTTGACTGTTCTTTGTCCAGACACCTTAAAAATATTCCAGATGGATCGCTCCGGTAGAGCAGATTTTCCATAATGCAATACTTTGTTGCTCTAAGTTTCAAAGTTCTAGCCTGACTATGAGTAAATCCTGAAGGGATCTCTAGCTTCAGCAAGAGATTAATTATTTTAGCATACCAATTACATGAAGCTAGATTCTCGGCCACTGACTGTTTTCTCACTATTTCAGTTGTTTCCTCTTCTTCTGCCTAACCATTTTCTACCATCGTGCATAGGAAATCAATGTCTAAAGACCTGCAATTTTCTTCAGCTAATAGCTTGGCAAGACCCTGACCTCTGACCAGCTTGGTGGGCTTTAGCTCTATATTGAATTCAATAAATTTTGCAATCCATTTTTCCCTTCCTTCCATCAGCATCAGGTTGAGTCAGGACATCTTTAATTGCAGCAGAGGGTACATATGCAATTATCTTTGAATGCAAGATATAAACTCTAAAAGTCTTCAAAGACTTAATAAGAGCATATGCTTGTTTTTCTATAATATCATACCTCAGTTCATCATCCCTCAAATTCTTGCTGAAGAATGCCACTGGATGCTCTAAACCTTCTTCATCTTGCTACAATAAAACAGCTGCAATGGTGTCTTCAGAGGTGAATGAGAAAATATGGAACTCCTTGCTGTAATCTGGGCTGCTTAGTGTGGGAGCTTCCGTAATAGCCTTTTTGATGGAATCAAATGATTTTCTTGCTTTATTAGTCCATCTTACCTCTAATCCTTTCTTTAACATGGAGGTAACATGCTTCACTAATTCTGCAAAATTTGGAATAAACCTCCTTACAAAATTTATCTTGCCCAAAAAAGACTAAATATCTTTCTTTGATCTTGGGACAGACAAAGTCTGTATGTCTTTTACTCTTTCTGGGTCAATTCGAACACCTGCAACAGACACAACATGTCCTAACAGCTTGCCTTCTTCTAAAGCAAATTGTGACTTTTTGGGATTGACTGAGATGCCAAACCTCCTGCACTTCAAGAATACCCTTTTCAAATGTTGTAAATGATTTTGATGGCTGCTGGAATAAACAGTTATATCATCAAGGTAGATAAGCACAAACTGTCCTTCTCTCCCATAAATGCTATATCCATAGCTCTCTGAAAAGTGGCTCCAGCATTCATCAATCCAAATGGCATTCTGGCATACATGAAAGTACCCCAAGGAGTGGTAAATGCAGTCTTTTCTTGATCATCTAGGTGCACAGCAATCTGATTGAAACCTAAAAATCCATCCAAAAATGACATCACTTTAGCTCCTGAGACCTTCTGGAACAAATGCTCCATCTTTGGCAGAGGATAGTTGTCTTTCTTTGAGCATTTGTTTAAATTTCGGAAATCAACACACAGTCCGATTTCTCCACTCTTTTTCCTCACTACCACCAAATTAGCTACCCATTTAGAATATCTAAGAGGAACAATGATCTTGGCAGCCAGCAATTTTTTAATCTCCTTTTCAATCAATGGAAGAAGCATTGGATCTATTGGTCTCAGCTTTTGCTTGAAAGGAACAGTGTCTTTCTCCAGAGGGATTTTGTGCTGAATTATATTCTTATCATACGTTTTCAGATCACTTTACTCCCAGGCAAACACATCAGCAAATTGCCTCATTAAATTGCAGTATTCAGCACTTTGATCAGGGGACAAATGAGTAGACAAATTTACATATTTAGGCTGACCTAGACTTCCTATGTCATGCTTACAAACTGCATATTGGTCTTCTTTTTGGGCGGCCTTCTAAGGCACATCATTCTGGTCAAACAATCTTTCAAGAGGAATTAGGCCCTTAGGAATAAGGTTACTAGGAAGCTGGACAATGTTGTCTTTACCATTCTTATTTCTAAGCTGGGACTGGGGGTTTTCTAACAAGGCATCATTTTCTCGGTCAATTTGCATCTCAGAAAATTCATCAATGACTTGAAGGAACCTATTCAACTCATCATCATCTTCAAAAACTTTCCAATGGTGGACATTATCAGGCAAGGAAGGTCTATATTTCACTTGGACTTCATAAACTAGTCTGGGAGGCATAGGAGGTATAAATAGACTAGCAGAAACAACAAGGGAATCGGCAAGCTGATTTTGAGCTCTAGGAATGTATGAAATACAAAAAAAATGAAAAGTATCTCTGATTCTCCATACCTCATCTCTATATGCTTTCAGCCTTGGGTGCTTTGCTTGAAATGTTTTATTTATTTGTTGAAATATCATATCAGCATCTCCAAATACCTTCAGGTTCTTGATTCCTCTATCTTTTGTTGCGTTAAGGCCCAACAGCAAAGCCTCATACTCTGCTATTTTGTTTGTCACTTGAAAAACTAGCTTGAAAGACAATTAAATGCTTTCTTGTTGTGGAGAAACTAGCACCACCCCTGCTCCTGCAGTCTCCTTGGAACATGCTCCATCAAATAATAACTCCCAAACCTGACCTCCTTGCTCTTTCTTGGTTTGAACAATTGGTTTCCTGAGCTGCATTACGGCCTTATGAGATTCTTCTATTTGGAGAATGCAAGCTCTGAAATCGGTGTCCACTGCATATATAGGATGATTTGTAGGATTCTTCTCATCACTGATAATGTATGCCAATTGTGCTTCTCTATATAACCCCCTGCTTTCTCCTCCGAACACTGGGACAGTAGCATAAGATAAATCATTCTGCAGGGTCCCACCAAGTCTCTTAATCCACCCTCTGGACAGCAGCATGCCAAACTTAGGAGGGACATCAGCTACCACAATATCCATCATCATACTTTTCATGGGCAGCTGAGTTAGGGTAATGGCCAGATCTTTAATCAATCCCAAACATTTCACCTTCCTTGAATCAAAAGAAAATAAATCATGATATGGTCTAGTGATATCGAGGCCTAACTCTTCCATGACAGCTTTAGGCATTAAATTATGGCTGGCCCCTGTGTCTAGCAGGCAGTTGTGGAGGATTTTATCATGAATTGTCAATGAAACATAAAAATATGGAGAATTATTATCAACATGCTCAATCATTGGGCTAAGCACAATGGCAGGTTTGTCATCTTGCAAATTAATAGAGTCAGTGGAAGTTTGTTTGGTTTCTAGCTCAAGGGCTTCAAGGATAGGCTTCCTAAATACTTCACTCTTCACCAACTCAACCAGAGGCACAGATATTTTCAATTTCTGAACTTCTAATTAAAGCTAAAAGAAGTATATGACTTATCAGAACTTTTTACCTCTTGAACTGGAGCTTTGAGGATGACTGGATCAGCTGCTGGTCTTCTCTGCTTGATATTTTGTGGTTATGTTTGGACAGCAGCTCTTTGGGCAGAATTTTCTTTGACATTCTTTGCATTGGATCTCAAATTATATCTCTATTGTTGTTCACCAGATTGTAGAACAGCTCCTCTATCCCATTCTTGACTGTTTTGTTCCTGCAGCAATGATTGTTCATACTCAGCTAATGTCAAAAATGCAGCGCTGCCTTTATCTTCCATGCAGTGAATTTCATCCTCATCTTCTTCAAATTGTTCCTCCTCCATGACTACATTTTGGAAAGGAGCTTTAACTTTATGATCTTCTTTTGAATCTTCACCCCTCTACATAATTTGTAACTGCTCATTTCCTCTTCTGAAAGGATTTTGGTTTCTTGGAGCAAATGTGTTTCGCTGCCTTGTTTTCCCTAAATTCTATTCCACTTTCAGCTTAGAAATTTCAGCAGTCAATGACTCTATCATCTTGGTCATTTTATCCAAACTAAATGCTAGCAACTAAACACGATGGTTGCGCTCGTTGTGGGACTTAACCCAACACCTTACGGCACGAGCTGACGACAGCCATGCACCACCTGTGTCCGTACGCTCTGAAGATGATGCAGAAGAAGTAGAAGCCTGATTTCTCTGTCTTCTCCTGTCAGCTTGACCCTTTAGTTTTTCTGCAGCCAGAATATTAGATTCCACCTCTAGGGCTGCATCTTGCATGTCTGCCAGCGTAGCACATCTTATTTCTCTCAGTAACAGGCAGAAATCAGAGTCAAAAGCATTGGCATAAGTGAGTTTGGCAGATGTAGGAGTAGGCTTTACCTCAGCTAGTATCTTACTATACATTCGATTGAATCTTTTATTGAAATCAGGTATTGATTCACCATTTTCCCTCTTCAGATTACCAAACTTGGTGTGGTAATATAGCAATTCCTTTTTATCTCCCCGTTGCTTCAAAAATGCATCATCTAATGCTTCAATATATGTTATGGATCTCTGGGGTAATTCTCTAAACCACTTCCTAGCCTCTCCATCAAGGCTCTGGACAAAAACTCTCATCCACACGTCATTTTCACTTATATCCAAATTATCAGCATAACTGTAAAAAGCTTCTAGGTGTTCTTCTGCTGTTACTCCCTCTGTACCAATGAATTTAGGCATATATTTCTGATATTCTCCCATAGGCATAGGATTTAAAGGGATAGGAAAAACCAGAGGCCCATATCTAGCAGCAACAATTCTTTCTATCCTCGTAGGTGCTTGTTGTCCTGCCATGATTGAAATATTGGGAAGAATACTAGCAGATTGAATGGTAGGGAGTAATGTGATGGATGGCAAAGATAAAGGGATGTTTTGGACTGAATGGGATGCTTTTTTCGGACTTAGATTCAAAGGGGAACTAACTGCACAAGGGGCTGAACTAATCTCTAAAGGAATTTCTTTATTAACAGTGTTGATTTCTAAATGTTCAAACTGTAAATCTTCAGCAACAACTTTATCTTTCAGATATGCATAAGACTTCTTAGGCTTACCTGATCCTGATGCCCCTTTCTGTGAATATTTCTCCGATTTAACAATCCTCTCAGGTTCAGGCACTGGTATAGCTGGCAATTTCTAAGGATTTCTTCGAGTATTTCTCACACACTGAGCCAGAACTTCAATGTAGAGTCGTCGAGGGATGGTCTTCCACCAGTGGAGTCGTCAGACAGATGATTACAACCAGAAACTGTGTTCAAACCTTGTCTGTCATCAAAGCTTGAAGCTGTGTCGTTCTCCCAGGGAAGCTGAGCTTCGATTCTCCTCTCCCCGACAACGACGTCAATTAATGTTATCACCCCAAGAAACTCTCCTAGGTTGTATATCAGAGATGCTCAGGAACATTACAAACTCAACATAATGTTGGATAAATGGTGGATGAATGAAAGAAATGTTGCATATTCAAGCCAGATAACCACTTCTACTGTGATTGACCCCAGACATGGGTGAACACCCCCAGACTACAAGGCTTTAGACCACCAATTACTCATAGTTTTAAAGAAAATGTGATGATGGAGAACATTGATCACACCAGCAGATGCACAAGACCCTGTGATGGCCAGCTGCAACTAGTTAAAAGGTCTGTAAATCTATTTTCTAATACACAAACAGGATGACAGCTCTCTGGCATTAAAATAACAAAAACCTGCAAACAAATTTAGTGATACATGCTAAATCCTAACATAGAGGTGGGATGACAGCCCCTCTAATGCTAAACATTAACAGCACATGAATAAATTCAAACAGGCACAGCCTGGAACAAGAAGAAGAAGTGGAAAGTGAGCAATCAACAGCAAAAGAAGCTTGTATTAGCTGGAAATGCAGACCAGAAGCTGTAGGTTTTACAGTAGTTACAGTCTCCAGAAGTTGAAGTTTACAACAGAATAACACTCATCAACCTGATTACATTGTTTTTTTGGGTATCTATAGAATTTGTTACAAAAAAGCCTCTGCTAGGCTATGTGTGGAGGTATCTTAATTGACCATCAACCACATTTACAAACTATTATGGGCCTCTGATACATTCTGACTATTTTAATTAACAAATTTGACATTCTCTGATATTTTGGTGTCCTTTCTAAGCATATGGGATGTAATATGTAATGCTCCATAGCTTATTTATATCTTGATATGCTTGAAGTCGTCCTTCTTGTCCTCAGTTGTGCTATCTCTTGAATGCAGGTAGATGCAGGTTTAAATGCGCAGGTCACTGGATCGATCTCTTCCTTCTTTGCGCGCACAAAATGGGCCGAAACACTGAAAAAATCCATCGAAAACGATCAGGAGCTGAGATGAAACACTGACCGTTGGATGGGTTACACGGACGATCGAGAGAGGCTAGCAGGAGGCAAAGACATCACCGGGACAGTATCAGTCATCATATCACTAAAATCAATGGCAGGGATCGATTGACAGAGGCTATCGGAAGATAGGCGGATGAAGAAATTAGGGCCGTCGGATCTGGACGCGGTAGATCCGACGATGATCGGGAGCGAAAGGAGCACGCGCATTAACTACCGGGAGTCGTACAGGAAGGCGGAAAGTGGTTTTATCGCACCGCTTATGGCGTTGCGGTGGTAATCGTACCGCGGGTAGCGATGCAATGGAATGGAGACGTGTGGCGGATGCGATGGCGGGGAAACCACTTTCCCCAGGAACTAATGGGTGTGCAGGTCTGTGAAGCGGGGAATGCGACTATCATTGGATGACGAAGCGGGAAGATCGAACGGCCGGAGCTCAACGCGCGCATATGTTGAATGAGGTGACAGGCAAGGGGCGAGCCCGGGCTTTATTAAAGCTCAGTGTTATGAAATTTATTATATGCGCGGTTAAATGAACCAAGGTTAAAACTTAATTGCCCGGGAATGAACATATGAGGTTTATGCAGGGTTTAAAAGGCTTTCGAGCCTTTATAAAAGGTAACGAAGATTATAAAGGGTAAGCGGGATTTAATAACATTATAAACAAAATATGCCTGGGAGTAGGTAAAAGAAAGGGTTTAGGCGGCTTTTAAAAGGCTATAGAGGAAAAAATGATGATAGGATTAAAGGAGGGTAAGGAGAACGATGTAAAAAAGAGGAAATGCGAGAAGCGGGAATTGTAAGAGAATGAGGCAAGTGAAAAGGGAAAGGGTAAAATGGACTGCCACGAGCTCCTTAGCAACCAAAACTAGCATTCTCCAACCTGATATCAACCCTTAAGCACTGAATATGTAGCAGAGCTAACAAGCCCCACTGCAAACCCACTCTACTAGCTGCCAAGAGCTTAGTGGCTCTAGCTCTCAAGCATCAATCAACTATCTAATCCTAGCTTCTACTCAAGCACCAAAGTCCCCCCTTTTAGAAATGAGGTAGGAGGTAACATTTATAGAGATGAGGTGAATGTTCACCTAACGTGACCCTTGACCTTCCCTCATGCCCTTTTGGCTACCCTCATGAATCTTGGGATTACTCACTCCTTTCTCAAACCAAAATGATTGTTACATGCCCACATCAGTCCTAACATAGTGGTTGATGTAACGATCGGCGATATTTACATTACGATGAAGAAGAGAGAGAGTAAGATGTGGAGGGTTATTAGAAACCCTAGGATGCTTGTTGCCCATATGTCGCAACAATGCGGATGCTTGGTCCTGGAACCAACCTGTTTGTTTCCACTATGCTTCGCTCACATTCAACTATCTTTTGGTGATGCACCTTCGAGTTTATTGAAAGGTTCTTGACACTAGGAAGGGATCATCTGGCTTGCTGAAAGGAAACCCTAGTGTGGGACCTTGTTGGCGACATTGTTTTGAAACCATGGAGACATGAATTTTTTAAGTGTCTGTCATTGTGCCTTGTCTACATCCAATCACCTCTTGTTGTTGTGTTCTTCAATGAAACCTTAGTTGTGTGGCTTCCCAACTCTTCGCTTTGATCTTTGGCAGAACTTAGACGCCTTCACCTTCGCCAAAGCTGAAAGAATTCTTGATTACACTCTCACAAAGAAAACCAAAAAGCTTAAAACCCTAAGAAACTCTGATTTCAACAATAATGCAAAAGATTCACTCATAAATCTTTCCACAACTCAGATGCATCATAAACCCAAGTATACGCAGAAAGAAAGCAATGAGCATGGCCCTCAGCATAATGCTGCTCAACTGGACAACGGTATGTGTTGCGCTCTCTATATAAACACCCAGAAAGTTGGCAGTAAATACGTAGAAGATACTGCTCACAACATAACAGTGCAGGTTGTAAACAATATCACAACGCAGAAAATAGATACTGCTCACTTCACGCAGTTAGACAACATGACTGCGCAGGTTAAAAGATCCAACAACATGATAACACAGGTTGACAATCCAAAATCCAGCGACATTGATACTGCTCACAACATAACAGCGCAAGTTGAAAACAACATCACAATGCAGAAAATAGATACTGCTCACATCACGCAGTTAGACAACATGACTGCGCAGGTTTCCAGCAACATGACAATGCAGGTTGACAATCCAGATTCCAGCAACATCACAACACACAAAATTGATGACACTGCTCATATCTCAACGCAGGAAATTATTAAAGCACCCCACGCTGCTGCCACTGACTACATCAAGAAATCCGCTGGAAACTCAATCAGAAACTCAACTGTAATCAACCTCTCAAAGCTGACATTGGAAGATAACCTGAAATCGCTTCTAGAAAAAGGTCTAAATTTCGCTTTATCCCCAGCCAAAATTCCTGTAAATGATATCATAAGCAACATTGAAGTCATCATCAAAAACACAGATCAAAATGTTGCAGAAGAAATAAGACAGGATGTTGCCAGAATTCTCAGAAATGCCAGACCTCCTCCTAGCAACATCTCCAAAGAAGAATCCAAAGCCTTAAAAAACATCAAGAAAAACAAAAACATTATAATTTTAAAAGCAGACAAAGGAAATGCCACAGTTATTATGGATAGGGCAGATTATGATAATAAGATGGAAGAACACCTTAACAAGAGTGGCTGCTATAGAGTTCTTAACAAGGACCCTAGCAACAAAATCCTTCGCCAAGTGAGTAACAAAATTAAAAACTCCTCTCTTGATTCTACTATTAAGAACATGTTAATACCTAATAACGCCATCATCCCCAGAATATATGGTATGCCCAAAATCCATAAATCCGGAGTCCCATTGAGACCCATAGTAAACACCATATGTTCACCGACTTACTGGTTAGAAAAATACCTTGCTAACAAACTTAGACCTTTATCTCGTAACACTCCCTCTTACATCAAAGATTCCACTTATTTCATAGAATGGATTAAAAACCTAGAAATTTGTAATAATGACCTCCTGGTTAGCTTTGACGTAGTGTCTCTCTACACTATGATTCCTGTAGATGAAGCCATAGAAGTATTGAAGAAAATCACAGACCTTGAAATAGTGGAACTAGTAGGAATTTGCCTTAAATCTTCATACTTCAGTTTCAAAGGAAAAATCTATGAGCAAACTCATGGTGTTGCCATGGGCTCTCCTTTATCACCATTGATTTCCAACTTATACATGGAACATTTTGAACAAATGGCCCTTAAATCTTTCCCCTTTACCCCTGAAGTATGGAAAAGATATGTAGATGACATTTTCGCTAAATGGAGCCATGGTTTAGATAAACTTAATGAATTTTTATCACACATAAACAGCCTCTCTGAACACATAAAATTCACTATTGAAATTGAAAAAGACAACCAACTCCCCTTCCTTGATGTCCTCCTTACCAAGGAAAATGGCAAACTAAGCCACCAGGTCTTCAGGAAACAAACTCACACTGACAAATATCTTCATTCAAATTCCCACCACCATCCGAAGCAAAAAGTCGGTGTCATCAAAACCCTAGCTACCAGAGCTTCTAGAATCTCTGACCCTGAACATCTAGAGGAAGAACTTAACCATCTCTACAAGGTCTTCATAAACCATGGCTATCAGAAAAACATTATCCATAAAATAATTAAGGAATCCACAACCAATACCCAAAAAAGGAAAACTCTTGAAAACCCTAGAATCTCCTTACCCTATATAAAAGGTACCACAGACAAAATTGCCAGAATTCTCTCCAAGCATAACATCATGGTTACCTTCACACCCCCTAACACCATCAAAAACATGCTTGATTCTGCTAAGGACGTAATAGACCCAAAAAATCACAAAGGAGTATACTCGGTTCCCTGCTCATGTGGAAAAGTATATATAGGTGAAACAGGGAGATCCTTTGGCATAAGGTTAAAAGAACACATTAATGATATTACAGGAAACAGGTCGGAAAAATCAGGTCTAGAAGAACATGCATGTTCTTTCTCACACTATATTTGTATGGAACAAGCAAAATTAATTCACAAGGAAGACCATTATTTAAAAAGAAGGGTGAAGGAGGCAATTGAAATTGAAAAATCCTCCAACAACATGAATAGAGATGATGGACTAAAATTAAGTAGTGCCTGGAAACCCTTATTAAATAAAATAAAAAAGCAGACATACAAACATTCATAAAAAATAATAATAATAATAAAATTAATAAATATATATAACCAACCCTAACTCTCTTTTAAATATAATGTAATAAGACAACTTAAATAAACCTTCAAGCTTGTACTTCAAAATTATTACATTGCTTGTAAAGCATTTAATACATAGCAAAGAACTTAAATATATAACATAGAATCTAATAAAAATAAATAAAAAATTAATTAATTAATCTAAATATATACATAATCAATCACCAAATAAACAAACAAATAATAATAATAATAATAATAATAATAATAATAAATAAAAAGTAAATAATAATAATAATAAATATAAATAAATAAGTAAAAATAATAATAATAATTATTATTATTATTATTATTATTAAATAATTATTAATCAGTTAGTCAATTGAAAGCCGACAATAAAAGAAGACATCAAATATTTTTCAATTAACTATTAATAGCTCCATGATTTCATGCTCTCTCTTCTCAAAATACAAATCACATTGCCCTGACGATGGACTCACTAAGCTAGTCCGAAACATTGGTTTCAAAAATTGTTCACAGGTTTCCCACAAACATAAAAATTCTACCAACCTGTATGGACTCTCTCTTTAACACCCTAGATTCCTTTTTTAGGTCAACATTCTTGCTTTTTTCTGCTATCTGCCATTAACATTGACATAATGTCTAGTTCTTAACTTCTTCGAATAGATTAGCATTCTTGTCCCCTTTCTCTACCTACAAGAAGATAACATTGGTTAGGCATATTTATAACAAAGAATGATATGGAAATACAACCAAATGATTGAAATAATGACATTAACAAATAATTAATTAAGACCCCTGTGTCGTCAATTATTGTGCCATAGTATTATCAATGCATGTTGCCCTTGGTGGGTCCTCTTGGACTTCTTCAGATATCTTTCCATATGTGGGCTTTCTCTCATGAGATAAGTGTTGAATGTGGTTTCATTGTTCTAACTCGCACAAGCATCTTGAATTGAAGGGGATACACTGATATAGTTTTATTTAGGGGATCCACAGAGGAGTAGCCCACTCCTCTCTGTTTTAATCCCTTCAATGGCATCCTACCTCCCATGTCGTTCTTCATGAGTTCAATCATGTAACACCCGAACCCTAACTTCTCTCTTGCTTCCACAAATCAAATTTACAATTGTAGCTCCATATTAGGGTTAGGCAAAGAAAACTAGTAGGCCCTGAGTGAATTAGGCATTTTATTTCCCCTATGTCTTGGAGGCATCCTTTATGAAGCTTGGAGAGCATTCTTTCAATCCAGATCCTCGAGATTTCTGAGACTTGATTTAAGTTTGAATTATTGTTTGATAACTGGAGGAGAACAGTTAGTCCACGCTCGCAACGTTGCGTAAAAGAGGCAACTACTTCCTTTATGATCAATCAAACATCTGTTTCGGCCACCAGACTTTGCATTCATTCCATCTTCATTTTGACAATGTGATCAGGCCTGGATTTCTGGGCCTAAGCAACGTTGGGTCCAAACATTGGAAGGCAACTCGCATATTCTCTATATATTAGTGTAAAGGTGCACATATTTTGTAAAACCTCCAACATTCTCATCCACCCTCGTTGCTTGTGGTATTTTCAAAACAAGGCTCATGTGTGCACCATGTGTTTTCACAGTTTTGGGAAGCTTGTTATTTAAACAAATTTAGAAGATTTACCACTTCCCATGAACTTTCCTTCTCACATTCATGTGAGATTTGGACCTTTCTAAATGTAATCCCATTCCTTAGTGTGAGACATGTCACTTTTTGGAAAACAGTGCACGATGGGCACATGGAAGGTCGTGGGAAGAGAGAGAGAGAGAGAGAGAGAGTTTATGGGAGGGAAAGGAAACCTCTGGAGACCTCAAAAAGGAGAGTGATTTGGATGGATCGCATAGTCATATAAAGATGGTAGATTAACTAGCCACCAATTCTCCCAAGAGTGATTCCGTGACCCAGTGACTCTTGGTTTCATGGTTGTAGAGGAGTTTAGGTTGAAAGTCGCACAATCGCAGCTAGGCCTATTGCATTTTGTTTAAAGAACAATTATGCAACTTAGTGACTCTGGTAGGAATCGCATAGTTGCAAATAAGGCCAGGTCACATTTCACCAATGCCAACGAAAGGGAGGTCGTATAGTCGTAATATAATGGAGGTCTCGATCTGGAGGATCGCCTGAGGTGTGACCCAGTGACCTAGGTGGAAATTCGACTAACTGGATGTCGCAGAGTCACAACTCTAAGAGGTCGCATTTCCCGAAGGTTTACTTGAGGTGCGATGTAGTGGCCTAGTGTCTTGGGAGAGGTCGCATAGTCGCGTTGAGGGCTTGGTCGCATATTTTGCATAGTTATTGAATCTCATTGTTGTGACCTAGCAACTAGTGGAGGAAGTTGCGACTTTGCGACTTATGAAGATTGCATAATCACACTTCAAGCTAGATCATAGTTCAACTAGAGAATTTCGTGGTTTGGGAGTCAATATAGCAACAGCGTGCATGTGGAGCAATTTCTTTGGTATGTCATAGCATTGACATCTCTGTGGTGTGAAAAGCCTTGCCTTACTTTTCATTGAAACATGATATGTGGGCAATGTTCACAATACGCCTGTCGATTGGTATTCCACCCCTTTAGTTACCTTACCATTAAAACGAGGCACATTCTTCACGTAACCCTCCATCATATACATTAAGGAATGCTCTACTGTGTAGTTGACGTTGACTTAAGGCCTAGTATGTTGTATTATAATCGCCATCTTCCAAATGAACAATGTGTTAATATGGCATGGTGTGTTTACATAACTGTCTCAACCTTAACGTTGTGTTCACAATTTCACGGTGGGTCCTACTTTATGGTTGGAGAAATTGAGATATTTATAGTTGGTGTTGTCCTCTTCATGGGCGTTGAGTTAAATGTGAGGTAAAAAGATGAAACGGTATTCCTGACGTTCCTATAACATTAAAATGGTTCAACGTTTTCCAATATTTTCTTTTGAAGTCGTCCACCACTCATTTTGGGAGAGACTTACCACCGATCCCGTGTATTCCACTGTAAGGTTGGCATCTAGCATTTTTCAAAGTTTTGAAACTGATGGTTTTTCACCCAGAATCGTATAGGTATACTTACTACACATTTGTTTGGAAAATAACCCTGAAACAACCATTGATGTAATTTCTGGAAACGCGCTTCATGTTTTATGACCCTTTCAAAAAGTGCCTCTCATTGAAATGTTTATTCATTGATGTGTAGAACATCATAACGCCCTTTGGGTGAACCCTCACATCGTGCCCTTCCCTCCAGATCAACTTACTGTGAGTTGGTCGTATAACCATGTCTGTTGGTTATATCTCTGTCCATGTGCAAGCATACTATGTGTGCTCTTTTCAACTTGCCACCCTAACGCAGCACTAGTGGGGCCTTGAGATGTGGGTTGCATAGTGTTATCATTGACATCTCATTGGCGGTATATACACATAACGGACCTTTGTTCTAGTATAACATTAATGTGCACTTCCCCACATATTTTATGACAAGCCAAGACTAGAATACCACACATTTTATAATGAGCCAAGACTTCACTTTTTCTTGTCTTTACAATCATGAACCAATACCACGCTTTGGAAATAACTTCAAAGAGCTCGGTTGGTTTCATGTCAAGCTGAGGTTCATAAGGTGCATTAAAGCCACCATCTTTGCATTAAGGGGTTGTTTAATGTCGTTGTTGCATTGATGAATGTGTATATGTGGCTCCTTCAACTAATTCCCTACAAAAAGATGGAATGAGAACAAGTTAGCTTGTCATAACAATATTTCCATGTGAGAGCATGAAAGAAAACCATCTTCATGTGAGAGCATGAAAGAAAAAAAACAATACTAAAAAATAATTTACTCGAGCATGAACCATAAATAATCCAAATTAAGGTGTTATGGGTTGCATGGGTTGAGAAAGTCATGCTCCAATTTTATTTGAGATGAATTTTAACTAGGCACTCACTGGAACCACCAATGACTTTAATATTCGTGTTTCACATGGGGACGATGTACTTATGGAGCAAGTGCCTTGAAACACTAGTGAACATGCATTATGAAGGGTGAGAATATTTAGTCATGTCAATTAGGGTTTCAATGGTGCAAGGGAAAGATAACATTGTTGTGACTCTAATGCATAGGGTGAGATGGGGGGTGACACCTTGAACCTAAGGGAAACGATATACAATGATTCTTCCCATGATGTTAGGAAATGCGGGTGAGAATGTGCCCTCTCTCTTGACAATTTAGGGTTTCTCCTAAACCCTAATATGGACAGCATAATGAAATCCAACTTGAAATCTTGTATGCCCACACACAATGCCTCCACCAACTGACAATGTACCTTATAGAAGGATAGGTTTCGAAGTCACACGGCTCTCAGTGATCATTGCAGCAACAAACCTCCCGACCCTATTGCAATCATGAGGTTCATAACTGGGATAAAGCATGATGTGTGGATGCAATGTTTGAAGTGTGAGGGGGTGCATCAACAGGGTTTGATAGGAAGGGTCGCAAGGAGAGTGACCAGCTAAAGGCCTTATCGAAACCCTAGTAGCCTGGGGCGAGCAAAGGGGGGTACCCAAAAATTTGGGTGGTGTTGTAGTGGCTACAACAACACTCTACAAAGATAAATTAAAAATCAAATTCAATTAAAATGATAAGGCAAGCATTGAAACAAATCATGAAATTCTTATAAGAACTTTGAAAACCTGTCATACATAATTAAAAGAATAAAAAATGAATCTTTACAGACAAGTTTAAAATCAAAACTAAATTATTATTATTAAAATACTTAAAAAAACTATCAAAGGGTCCCCATTATTTTATGAATAATCCATATAATAATGGTGTGTTGTTATACAAGTGAAAAAACAAAAACAAAAACAAAATGAAAACAAAAACAAACAAACAAAAAACAAAACAAAACAAAAAAACAAAAAGCAAAACAAAACAAAAAAAACAAAAACAAAACCTATATACTTCAACCCTAAGTTTAAAACTTGTTTAAGAGTCCAATCTTTCTTGGTTGGTGTAATTTTGTAATCTAATTGGCCTAAAACGCATTCGATATTAATGTCCATGCCTTCAACACCACCACTTTGTGGAAGAAATTTTACCTAAAACCATTTTTTTCCTTTGACTTACTTAGGCTACATCCCCGCCAAAATGTAGTTAGCATTACGGTTAGATGACTTTCATGGCTAAAATATTGGCCTTCATTTCATGTATGGGCAAGGTAATAATTTTAATCATGATCTTCATTTTAGGTTTTCTCATTGTGGGACACCACAATATCTTCAGCTAAAGAAGACATATACATAAAACCTTAAGTTTCTTGCTAAAACTCTAACCAATAACAACTCTTTGCTATGATAACTACTATCAATGAGGTGATAGTGGTGAAGACCAAATCACAAGATATGTTTTTATGTATTTATACCCCCTTGTCAAGGGTGTAGCCTATTCAATATACTTTTTAAACTTTTTCATTCCCCGTTAGTTAAATTTCATAAGGCATTGGCTAGGCTTAAAGTATGTTTCATTTGCCTACTCACCAAGACAACTCTAGCCCAACTAGTTGAGCTTGATATGTAAGATTAGTATTGGAACCTTAAAACATTAAACCTTGTTATACATTACATTATTTTCTTATTAACTTACCCAAATTCAAAACAACCACATAAAACTAACTACTTCAATAATAGACCATAATTACCATGAATAATGAGAACATCATGACCCAATGCAAGAGTTATTGCATATTTTATATGGAAACCCCTTGTTGGGAAAAGCCAACCCTACAACCCCAAGTTAAGTATGTAGAGTTATTGTGTGGCAACTAGGGTCGGCAAAGACAAAAACAAGTAACATAGCGAAACCAGAAAACATCCAACTTTTTGTGTTCCAACAACTCACTTAATTTGTCTCTAACTCATTTGTTACATTTCTAACCCTTGAAGCACTGCTCCCTTTGTTGTCTGCCAAAGTAATGTCCTACACCTCAATTTTTTCTTAGATATAAACTTGAATCTCAACCAATTTTATGATCTCCAAATGATCGAGTCTTCCCCAATATAAATGCAAATCAACCAAAATTTGGGACTGTAATGTTCTTCCAATTAAAGTGAACACACTTGGTTTGTCATTCCCTAAAGTAATCCCAAATCTCCACATGACTCACCATTGAAACCATCCTTCTCAAAGACTTTTTCCTCTATGGAATGATTCGATCACTGAACGAACATGATCAGCTATAAAATGACCAAACGTGGTGTAGCAGACGAACACACTAAGGTCATCGTATTGAAAAATGTCCAGTGTGCACATCTAATTGTTTAGACTAGACCACCAACAATTAAATCACATTAGAATAACCCCATAAAATTGTATTAGACCTAGGTTAAAGTTCTTGTAATATAGGATAATAAAGGAAAAATAAGGCCAAGGTCATGGGACACGTATTCCAAGCTGAATGTTGGGCAAACAATATAGTGGGCATCACTTTTGGTTTATTTATGTATATGGAAATTGGAAAAAGCAAAGAGGCAATAATTGGAATTTATTTATGAAAATAAAGGAAAATAGGAGAAAATGGAGGTGAAGAGAAACTATTTTGCATGCTAAGGAAATTAGAGGGAAAATGAAGGAAAGTGAAGAAAATGGAAACATCGATAATACAAAGGCATCAAAGAACTAGTTTACATTTTTTGTCAGTTGCACTTTTTTCAGTTTTAGCTTGGGTCAATTGAGAAAGACAGGAAGATCTCTAAGAGGAGAAAGCAAGCAAGCAGAGGAAAATCAAGTAAGGAAAGCAAGGAGAAGGTTGGATTAATGGCTTCAACAAGAAGCTTTTGTAGGTAACATGTTGCATGTATGATTTCCTAGCCGAGGTGTGAATGCATGGTACATGCATTTGTTTATTTGGTTGATTTGTTGTCATTAGCATGGGTTTTACCTGGTTTGGTAGTGGTTTTGGCCTTGCCTTGATATTTCCTGGATATCCATGGTGTAATGGGATTCATTTTTGGTTGAGTGTTGGATTGCCGAAAGGTTTTGGAATAGAGTGAGGTGGTCTCAAGAAAATTCCCAAGGGTTGGGGGTGGAGATGGATTTCTCTGGGAAGCCCTCGACAAGTGGGTGGAGACAAGCAAATTCCTCAAGCTATGGTGCAGAAATTATTAGGCATCCAAGCTTGGTTTGGTTTTGTGATCTCGGGACCAGTTTAGGTGAGATCACAAGTGTTTGAGGGTGGGGGTGGTTTAACATCTGGATTCCCTTGGTTGTTTATGTCTTAGTTTATCCCATGATATCCCACATTCATGCTTGGAATATGGCATGAGGGTGATTAGCTGAAAGAACTATTTGGTTCAACCCAATCTATGGTCAGGTGGTACATGGAAGTCCCTGACTTGGTTTGCTTTTGCATAATTTAATAAGAGTTATTTTCCTATTGTAATTATGAGAACTTGTACTTTTTATTATGTGGATTCTATGGTTGTTTTTTCATGGTTATTATTCTGGTTATATGTTTGCCATAAGCATGGTTCTATGATGTGCTACAGCTATGGATCTGGTTCATTATTTGATAAGTATTTGAATGGTTGATGAATGCAAGGGCTAAGAAGTGTGGTTGTAGCTACTTAAGAGGGAATTAGACCTTCTCGGTAACTTTTAGATGAAGTTTAGTGATTTATGAACAGATATGCATTCATGGACTACAAATTACATGTTTACGTTATGTTTGACAAAATGTATATCATGTTCTAGGCAAACTAGGTCAAGTTCTTGCTTCAAATTTGAAGGTCTAGCATTGTCGTCATGTAAAATGTGATTCTAGAAAGTTACAAGAAGTTATGGCCATTGGTATGGAGGCTAGCCTGGAAAAGTGGCTCAAATCTCAGAACCACTTGCACAAAATAGGGGAAATTAGGTCATAACCACATGGAGGCAGGCCTATGCGTGCAGTTGGAGACCTATAACCGCACTTTTGCCTTGTTGTGTGTTTGTTTAGGGTGTTAGGTCAGTGGAAAAGGGGTCCAGCTCAGGGATTGACTACCTGTGGTGGTTTGCAACCTTCTGAGTGATTTGTGGTCTCTGAGGGGTGTCAATAAAGTTGTTGATTTTTCAGCCCCACTTCCATAACTGGAACTTGGAGGTCGGGTCATGTCATAGTAGCACTCTACTTCAGATTTACCCGAAGTGCTTGTGAAAGTGGGTAAAAGTGAGGAGGGGTGATTACATATTGATATCAAAGCTTTCAGGTTCAAACACTTGGACTGGATGGGCTAGATGTGATTTTTATGCATGCATGTCAGTCATATGCATGCATTGTAGTGGTTATGGTTGTCATGTATATAGTCGATGTTATAGTTTGAGTTATCATGCATGATGTCGATAGGTTGATATGTTGGTGTCATTATATATATATATATGTGTGTGTGTGTGTGTGTGTCCATATATATGTATGCATATATATGTAGGCATATATATATATATATATATATATATATATATATATATATATATATATATATATATATATATAGGCATACATATGCATACATACCTATGTATATCTATGCATGCATATGCATATATATGTATACATATCTATGCATACATATATATGCATATGTATATATATCTATGCATATGTATACATATCTATGCATATATATGCATACATATGTGTGTGCGTGTGTGTGCCTATATATACGTGTATGTTTTGCTAATGTAGATTGATTGTGCAGACGAGATAGCCTCCCCTGGACTTCACAAAGGTATGATTTTGATTATGTTTATATCTGGTTTATATAACATGGTATGTTTGTGGGAAGAAAAGGATTAGAGATGATGAGCATAATGGTGAATTACAGCTCACATGACTCTACTTATAGATCAATTGAGTAGCAAGGAGATGAGTACACCCCTGATATAATGGGTACACTAAGAAGCCTAAAGGAAAAAATCAGAAGTTGTAATGTGGATAATGAAAGGATAATTGAGTCATAGGAAAAGCTTTCCAGAGCTAAGGAAAAGCAAGTTGAGGTCGATGTAGTTATCCTTTAGAGCTTATTATATTTGCAGAGACAAGGATATCCACGGATCAGTTATGAACACGAGGAAAGGGCTAATGGGGCATATGGTAGCAGGTCTCGATCAGGGAACATGTTGGATAGGGATGACACGGTCATAGGTGGTAGCTAGTTGGATACACCTGACAGGAGAGGTAGTGGTTACGGGTTCTATTCCAATTTTGGTTCAGAGAAATATCATGATCATCATCTCCATCACCCTTATGGGAGGATTGAGAAGAAATAATTTCCAAATGAGTTCAAGAAATTCAAGCCTCCTAACTTCGATGGAGAGCTAAAGAAACCAGAAGATTCAGAAGTATGGTTGCTTGGGATGAAGAAGTTCTTTGAGTTGCATGATTATATAGAGAATATGAAAGCCAGGATATCTATTTTCAGTCTCAAGGGAAAGGTAGATATCTGGTTGGAAGATGTCAAACATGTTAGAGGCATCAGGATAGAGGAATTGAGTTGGCGTGAGTTTAAGAGACTCTTCAGAAAGAAGTACTTTTCTGAGAGATATTATGATGGAAAGGCTAACGAGTTCTATGAGCTGAAGATGGGGACTATGGAAGACAAAGAGTACATGAATAAGTTTTTGTAGTTGTTGAGGTATGTGCCATATCTTAAGGATGAGAAGATGAAGGTTCAATGGTTCATTAGTTGACTATCATTAGCATTCAAGGATCGAATTGAGTATGATGAGCCTTGGTCGTTGGAGGAACTCATTATGAAGTTGAAGCACAGTTATGAGCAGTCAAAGTGCAAGACTGAGCCTAAGCATGATTGGAAAGGAAATGAGAAGGCTAAATAAAAATGGATTTCGAAGCGGGAAAGACCTCAAGATGCAGGTGAGAAAGAAAATGTGGCTCCTTACAAGAAGTTTAGTGCAACTAAGAAGGGACATGAATCTCAACCTACAGAGAAACATAATAAAGGTAGCGATAGGGATTTGTTGCAGTGTTGTATTTGTGGCAAAGATCATCACAAGAAGGATTGTCCAGTGTACCAGGGTGGATGGCCTCAGATCTACAGTGCTTAGGAGGCGCAGACAGTTGGGGATGTTGGTTAGAGCATTCCAAAAATTTAAGCAGCATTTGATAACAAGCAGTCAGATCACCAGGCATCCATTATTGAGATGGAAGGTAAGCTTTGTGACCAATTTGTTTCTGTTTTGATTGATCCTGGATCTAATTATAGTTATGTTAATATTGACCTGGTGGAACAGTGTGGCTTCAGTAAAGAAGTGCATGTAGAGTCTTGGTTGGTGCAGTTGGCTACAAGGACCAAGAAAAGAGTTCATCATTGGGTGAGAGCTTGTGCATTTGAGTTGAATGGTATGCCTACATTAGCACATCTAAATGTGCTTCCATTGGGTTCATACAACATGATTTTGGGCATGGATTGGTTGTACCTTCACAAGACTAAGATAGATTGTTATGAGAATGCTATTGAGTGCTTACATGATAATGGGGAGATGAGGATATTGTAGGGAAAGAAGAAGCCTACATCAGTGAGAATGGTTACAACCATGCAAGCTAAGCGCAGTTGCAGGAAAGGGTGTGTATTATTTGTAGTGCATGTTTCTAGTGACAAGGGGAAGGATGTTGAGGATGTTGAAGTCTTGAAGAGGTATCCTATTTTGCAGCAGTTTCAGGATGTATTTCCAGCAGATATTTTAGAGTTACCTCCTCATAGGGAAGTGGATTTGCCTACTGAATTGGTACCATGAGCATCACCAACATCAAAGGCATCTTACAAGATAAGCACTTTGGAATTGGTGGAATTGAAGTTGCAGCGTAAGGAGATGCTTGTTAAAGGATACATAAGACCAAGTGTTTCGCCTTGGGGTGCACCAATGTTGATTGTGAAGAAGAAGGATGGTACTCTCAGGTTGTGCATTGACTATAGGCAGTTGAACAAGGTGACGATCAAGAACAGGTACCCATTTCGGAGGATTGATGACTTGTTTGATCAGTTGAAGGAACCAATAGTGTTCTCAAAGATTGACTTGAGATCAGGATATTGTCAGGTACACATCAAAGAAGAAGACATCCACAAGAGCTCATTCCATACCAAGTATGGGCATTATGAGTTTAACTAATGCTCCAACTAATTTTATGTGTTTAGTGAATAGTGTGTTGCGTCCTTATCTGGACAAGTTTGTGATAGTGTTCATTTATGATATATTGATATATTCTAAGAATGAGGAAGAGCATGTAGAACACCTGGAAACGGTGTTAATATTGTTGAGGGAGCATCAGTTGTATGCCAAGCTTAGCAAGTGCAATTTATTTCATACTGAAGTTAATTACTTGGGGCATGTTGTTTCTAAGGAAGGTATAACAATGGACCTGGAAAATATTAGAGCTATCATGTAGTGGCCAGCACCTAGGAATGTGGATTGGGTCAAATCATTCATGGGAATATAAGGTTATTACAGGAGGTTCATCAAGAAATTCTCACGGATTGTATGAAAGAAAAGTTTGAATGGAATGAGGAGTGTGCAACTAGTTTTAAGCAGTTGAAGCATTTGCTTACAAATGCTCCAGTCTTGAAGATTTCATATCTGGACAAAGAGTTCGTGGCATGTAAAGATGCTTTCAATAGAGGAATTGTTGGAGTCTTGATGCAGGAATGACAGGTGGTATGCTATGAGTCAAGGAAGTTGAATGAGCACAAGCATAACTATATGATTCATGATCTCAAGTTGGAAACTATCATTCATGCATTGAAGATGTGGAGACATTATCTCCTAGGCAGAAGGTTTGTTCTAATGAGTGATCATATTTATTTGAGGTACTTGTTTAACCAACCCAATCTAAATGTTAGGCAATCTAGATGGTTGGAAACTTTCACTGAGTTTGACTTCGATATCAAGTACATCAAGGGAAAGGAGAATCGGGTTGCAGATGCTCTCAGTAGGAGAGTGCGGGTGAATCATATTGCAGCAATGAGTTCTTATGAGATAGATTTGTAGGAGTTGGTCTTGCAGGCAAGGCAACATGATAACAAGTACCAGCAGTTGAAGCACAGGTTACAACAACAAGGTGAAGGTGATATGGATGAGGAGTCTTGCCTCACGGCAGATGGCTTGGTCAGATTCAAGAACAAAATTTATGTGTCATATGTTAATGAGCTCAAGAAGCTTATCATGAGATATTTTCATGTTAAGTCGTATTCGGGTCACCCGGGATATCAAAAGACATTGGCAGCAGTTAAGAAGTTCTGTCATTGGCCAAACTTGAAGAAAGAGGTGGTTGAGTTTGTTGTTAGATGTTTGGACTGTCAGTAGGTAAAAGCAGAGTGTAAACATCCAGCTGGTTTACTATAGTCAATTTTGATTCAGAGTGGAAATGGGAAGTCATTTCCATGCACTTCATTATAGGTTTGCCGAGGACATCCAAACAACATGATTCCATCATGGTTGTGGTTGACAGGTTAAGTAAGGTAGCTCACTTCATTGCAGTTAAGTCTAAAAATTTAGTTAGTGAGGTAGCTCAGATATTTATCACGGAGATCGTGAGGTTTCGTGGTGTTCCCAAGAAGATCATATCAGACATAGATGCCAAGTTCACTTCCCGGTTTTGGAAGGAGTTTTTTCCAGCTTTAGGGATAGAGTTAGCTTTCAGTACAACTTATCATCCGCAGACAGATGGACAGATAGAGAGGGTCAATAGGATTCTTGAGGACATATTGAGGATGTATATAATTCAACAACAAAGGAAGTTGGAGGAGTATCTTCCACTAATAGAGTTTCATATAATAATGGGTATCAAGAATCCTTTAGGATGAGTCCATTTGAGGATCTTTACAGACGGAGTTGTAATACTCCTATCAGTTGGAGTGATCTAGTGAACATGATGTTCATTTGACCAGATATGTTGACTGAGATGGAACAAGAGATGCAGGTTATTAAAAGGAATCTAAAGGAAACATATGATAGGCAGAAGAATTATGCAGATCATCATAGAGCATTCAAGGAGTTTCATGTTGGGGAGAATGTGTACTTGCGCATCAATCCAAGAGGAGTTCATTGAGGATTAGATCATGTGCCAAGTTGGCACCTCAGTATTGTGGGAATTTTGAGATCCTTGAGAGGTTTGGACCAGTAGCCTACAAACTTTCACTTCCTCCGACAATGAAAGTCCATGATGTTTTCCATGTTCCATTGCTTAAGAGATATGTGCAGGATGTTGATCATGTGATTGACTAGTCTGTACTGCAGGTGGAACCAGAGGGAGAATTCCAGCTAGAACCACAATGCATATTACTGAGGAAACAACTCATGCTCTAGAACCGAGCAATAAAGCAAGTTAAAGTGCAGGGGAAGCACTTTGGGCCTGATGAAACTACATGGGAGATGGTTAATAAAATGTGGGATTTGTATCCTACATTATTTGTTGGTTCAAGCAAATGAGTTTTTAGTATATGTATATATGAATATGGTTGTAAGTACTTAGATTAGTTGTGTTATAAAGCTCTAATAAGTGGTATGTTTGTTTTGTTTTTAGCAGGATATCATTGTAAATATTGAATCAAGCTATGTTATAAAGCTCCACAGGCAGTATGTTTTGTTTTCAGCAGTTCACTAGTCATAGGTGTCATAGAACATTGAGGATGGTGTTCCCCTAAGGGGGAGGGGTTTGTAACAATTTCGAGTTAAAGTTCATGTAATAAAGGATAAAAAAGGAAAAATAAGGAAAAGGTCACGGGACACATATTCCAAGTTGAAAGTTAGGCAAACACTATAGTGGGCATCACTTTTGGTTTATTTATGGCTACTGGAAATGGGCACAGGCAAAGAGGCAATAATTGACATATATTTATTGGAAAAAGGCAAAGAGGTAATAATAATAATTAGATTATTATTATTATTAGATAAACAGAATAAAAATATTTGTTTTTCCTTTATAGTTAATATTATATTAGTCAGTCAGGTCTAGCCCGAGAAGTTGACAGGGGTATTATCATACCCACTCATGATCAACTCCCATGAGTGGCATGATGATTTCTTGACAATTATATTGTTGTATTCACCATGAGCATTGAATATTCCAATTTACCTTGGTTACCATCTTTGGAATTTAGCGAAAGTGCCAAATGGGTTTCCTCAAGATGTGTATTTCACAAAGAAACAATATGAAAAATGAAGAAGTTAAACATGTATTCATCATTACATTAGGTTCATCGTAATTTTAGATATATTAAGTGTGAGGATGATCAAATCTTTTGAAATTAAAATTGCTTTTTAGTGAAAGAGAATTAGGACAGGTTTGAACCCTTAGGGGATTTGATCTGTAGATGTCAATTTTATATATTTGTTAGTATTTTTTTTTATAAGTAACAATTTTAGTTAAGATCTACCACATTAACATTATGAATAGAGATTATAATATTCCTCATACTTGGCTCCTGAATACACCTCTTAGTGCAATAATCAAGCTATAATATTTGGTTATTATTAATATTATTATTATTAATGAAATGTTTGAATGAGTCAAAAGGAGTGACTCAATTTGGTGAAAACAAAGCATTATTACTACCCAACTAAAGTTTGAATCACCATAAGTAATGATATATCTTCCTCTTATAAGTTTATACATCCCCACATGGGGGCATTGGTTAGACAAAATCATCATGACCATGTTAGCCAAGGTTCCACATCTTAATATGTGATCTTAATAGGTGATGAAGGCTACAAATTTAACATGAACACGTTAATAAATATGTGTTAACATATAAAATGAGAAAGCCTCTAGAGGAGTCATATAAGATCCTTATTCCCATAAATATATGGTCATCACCTAAATATGAGACACCCTTTATTAGTTTCAACCCAGCTTGATGATCATAAGCAACTCTTATAGGGTGAACCGACCACTTTTCTGAGATTTCAACCCCAGTGGGGGCCAAGAGAATACCTTGATTTCACCAACCCATTTAACCTCTCATGGATGACACTATTAATGTAAATATTAATTTTATAGACATTTTATATCCCTACAAAAATTGGCCACTTCATAGTTACTTGTCACTTATTCAATGACTTAAAGTAAAATAAAAAATTGTATAGCTTTACAACAAGAAATCACTAATCGTCAAAATTTAGCCCTTGGACATGTAACATTCTACATACATGTTAATGAAAAACGTTAAATGCAGTAAACATGATCTTGGCCCTATGGACTTGCACATGCCACAAAACACATTTTTTAAGTTTGAACACACCAATTAGGTAGTAGTTGAAAAAATTCCAACCCCATAAAGTGGTTGTCACAATCTTTAGGGGTTAACCTCATCCTTCAACAAGAGGTTTGTGATCTCAACCATTGTTCCCTAGTTTGATTGTTAAAGGCTTCTCAATCACTTAAATGGTGAAACCCAAGTTAGGGAATTATTAATCATTTGGACTGGAAAAAGTCACAAAGATAAAATTTAAAGGGAAGATTTCCCTTTTTTTTTATAAAGGTGGTACTCCTCTTCTCAAAAAGAATAAAAACTCACAATGATACATAAAGTAAAAGATTATATACAAATGGAAATGATATTCATATTGGCATTTACAACGTAAAATTGTAAATAAATATAAGTGAAATCAAGATGTTTGTTTCTAGCATAGCAATGAATAGAACACACCATATCATTGAGAAAGATGAAAGAAAACAAACCACATTTGTGGAGATATTAACATGGTATTTTCATTGATTTCATAAAGATCAAAAAGAGACATACACTAGAAATCCCATGCCTTAAATCAAAGTCTTGAGATTGCAATAGTTATGAGCTCTTGAGAGTTCTTTGTGGAACCTGGATATAAAAAAAATTAATAGGTTTATAATAGTTCATGAAATAAAAATGCCTTCATCCAAATGAACTGAGATGGGGTTCCCATGGACCATGTAAATGAGAAGACCTGGAAAGATAAGGAGAAGACAATTAAGGGAAATTTTACATACAATCTTGGAAAATAAAATCCATTTCTCTCTCTACACCAATGAAGTCTCTATTTAATTTTTCACCTTTGAAAGAAAACTTAACGGCTCCAACTGCCTTTATGTTATTGAAATCAATTAGCCTTCACTTATTTTTTATAACGCTTTTTAGCCATTTTTTGGTGAAGTATCGCAATGGTGCTACGATTATTTCATGCTTCACTCCAATATTGGAGAATTCATATTCAAATTCATCTAATTCATCACTTAGTTGACGTATGACATTTTCTTGATCATCAATCTTATTGACATAATTTACTAACCATTTTTTAATATCCTACTTCGAAAAATTTGTAGTTGTTTCAAAAATTTCAGCCAAGAGATGTACAATTCATTTAATTTTTCTTTCATCCTTTCCGTTGTTAGTATGGCATCCATTACCTTATGTGGGCCATCTAGTTCCTTTTCCATGTCAACAAGTCTAAATAATATATTAGTCCTTTTTGTGATAACATTGTCACAATCAACAATGAATTGTTTGAGAGAATTAATCATCTCATTCCAACAAGCCTTTAAGTATTTAAGCCATGTCTTCAAGGGAAATTTGTGCTCCTTCCTCTACATTTCACTCATATCAAAGACTCTAGTAAAGTAAACACTTAGAGAATTTTTAATAAAATTATGATCAGCTTCCATATCTTTTTGTAAAATCTCTTTCTAAGAGGTAATTTTCGGAGCAACAGTAAGTGAACTCTCTATTAGTTCCCATGATTGCAAGGTTATAGGAAGTATTTTATTAACATTTCCAACCACACATATTATAATCTCCACTAATACACTTGATGCTCCTTTCATTTATGCACTTCGTTAAGAGAACTCTCTAATGGCTCTCAAAGTATTCGATGGTTCAACAAATAATGGCCTCAAACACAAAGAAGCTTACAATTCATTAATAGTTTTATTTAAGTTATTGATTTACCTTACTCATTTATGCAATACTCAAGAGCATCCCTTGTTTCTTGGTGAAATTTTAAAACTTGAGAAGCTCTAGTTTCTCCAATATTGATATCACAATTCCATTGCTTCACTACTTTCTTATTTTTTACATTGACCTTTCTAATCTGTAATTTCTTGAAATGCCTATCAAATTCAACATTGTGTAGTATTAGTTACTCATCTTGACATAACATACCAAGTCCCTTAATTCCTAAATTAGGATAGAAGGCACAAAAAGTTCATCTTCACTAGCTTGAAAAATAGTTTTTTTACCACTCTATAACATATCCAACCCTTTAAGTCATATTTAAGGAGGTGGACTCAAGATTTTCACTTTCCTTTACTCTCGTTGAAACTCCTTTTTGAAACCATCATCGTCCTCTACTCATCAAAAGCTTTCCAATGATATAAATTTCATCAAAATTCGAGCTCTTGACACAAAATTATGCCCATTTGAAGATTGTCCTTCCAAATACCATGTTGACATACATATAGTCACTGCATGGTATTGATCTTTCACATGTATCTCCACCATTCAGTGCTACGCCAATTCTATGTGACTGACACATGGTAGTACGCCAATTCTATGTGACTGACACATGGTAGTCCCTACACATGTGTCTTAGTATCTTAGGCCATGTCATCTCCTGATACATTAGTCATAACATTATCTCGATCCAAAACCTTCCTTAAGTGATCATAGTTAAGAAATTCCATAACTCTAGATACATCTATCGTTCCTCCCCTTACATCTAGATCTGGGTATTTCCTTCTAAATACCATGTTGACATCCATACAATCGTTGCATGGTAGTCATTTTTCACATGTATCTCCACCATACAATGTTACTTCAGTTCTATGTGCCTGACACGTGGTAGCCCCTACACATGTGTCTTATTTGCTTAAGCCATGTCATCTCCTGATACATCAGTCACAACCTTATCTAGATCCAGGACCTTCCTCAAGTGATCATTTTTAATAAATTCCAAAACCTTGGATACAACAACCATTCCTCCCCTTACGTCCAGATCTAGGTATTTCCTTATGATATAATTATTAGAATCTTCATATTTTTGAATACATTTGTGAAATTTAAAACATTTAGATGCAGGGACAATGTAGGTGTCCCTCTTGCCTTATGAGTCAAATCTCTGAATATTTGAATTCTAGATCACATGCCACATAAACTTCATGTAGACTGTAACAGCCCTGGTCAAAATTTCATGTGATAAAGTTAATAAAGGCAAAATAAGACCAAGGTCATGGGACACGTATTCCAAGCTAAATGGTGGGAAAAAACATCCTAATGTGGGTGTTCATTTGGTTATTGAGGCTAAGGGAATTTGGCAAAGGCTTTGGAAAGGCAAAGTGGCATTAATTGGCATTTTATTTATGAAAATAATGGAAATTAGGAGAGAAGGAAGGTGAAAGGTCACAGGTTGCATTTGAGGAGAAAAATGAAGAAAATAGAGGCCTAACTAATAAAAAGTCTTTTGAGGATCATTTCACAACCCTTTTGTCAGTTCAGTTTTGGAGCTCTCTCTCTACTCTCTCTCATACTCTTGGACACTTAGAGCATACTTGGAGCACTCTAGCATTGGATGAAAGAAGACAAAGGAAGGAAAATAAAGCAAGAGGAAGCAAAATATCAAGCAAGGAAGAGTAGGATAAAGTTGCTACAGCGGGATTACTTACAGGTATCGAGTTGCATGTATGATTTCCTTGCTAGTTTTGGCATGTATGGTACATGCATGTGTGTTTTTGGTTCTCTTGTTGTCATTGTCATGGGTTTTGTCAAATGTGACAATGTTCTTCAGCCTTTCCTTGTCATTTCTCGATAGTGTGATGGGGTTCTCTTTTTTTGGTTGAGCTGGATTACAAGATGGATTCGAAGCTGAGTCGGGATGTCTCAGGACTAATCACAAGAACTAGGAATTCTGGAGTGGGATATACATTAAAGCATGATTGTGAAAATGCTTGATTGGGCATAGGAATCCCTTGACCAGTAATGGCAAGATACATGGTAAATCCTAGAGGGTGGTCACCTCTTAGGCCTAGGAATTCCTTGACCAATAATGGTGGGATACACGGTAAATCTTAGAGGTTGAGATAGAAAAATTCGTCATGGTTTAGGTGGAGAGCTTCGAAGGCATACACGCTTGTATAGGCCTAGTAATCTGATGGGATTGCAGTAAAGCATGGTTGTATTTATGAGGGTTTTGGGCCTAGGAATCCCTTGGTGGGATATATGGTAAAGCCTGAGGAATCCCTAGTTGGTTTTGTTGTGAGTCTTGCCATGCTTGGAATATGGCACGGGGGTGATTGGCTAAAAGAAAGATTTGGTTTAGCCCAATCTATGGTCAGGTGCTTCATGGAAGTCCCTAACTGATCTAGGTGGATATCCAGACACCAGTGGCATGGAAAAGGCTCAAAATTCAAAAGTGGTGGAAAGACGATTAACTTGACATCAGGTCGAAGTGCTCATTGCCTTGATTCCAGTAGTGCGAACGACACTCCAATCTGAGTCCGGATGAAGGAGATAGAGGTAGTCAAAGTTCGGTTGACTTTTACTCACTCGGCAGGATTAATGAAGACACAATTTGAACTTTTCTGGCGGACAGAATCCAGCCAACTCCAGCCAAATTCTAAGCAAAATTGTCGCTTGGTTAAAATGACTCCTTCGATCAAAAATCTGATTTTTCAAAAGGGGCATACTGTTTTATATAACAAAAAAATATTAAAAAAAGGGGTCTCAGGCCACCAACCCCCCCACCCCAACATGTACCATAAGCAATGTTTAGTGGAGGGGCGAGACACTACCCCCGCTCCCTCCCATGGAACCACCAACACCGTAACTGAGCGTAGAGTTTGGTTGGGCCAGCCCTTGGGGCACGGACCCAACCCATTCAAAAATGAACCATTTCCAAGTAAAGCATGGGCTGGTCCTTGGGGTGCGGACCCAGCCTCAACCGCCGCATAAATAAGTTGGACCTGGACGTAGGAATGGTGGGTAGGCTACCCAAGGTAGGCCCAATGCAACCTATATTTTAATTAAAGATTTTGTTATATGAAGAAGGGAGGAGGCGGGGTTTGACCGCCCGACCTCCTCTGTAATGAACTGATCTCAAACCAACTCTGCCAACAACATTATTACGAAATTTGTTAGCCTATTTTCTATTTAACACTCAGTTCATCAATGCGCCCAGGGAATAGGAGGGAGCGCACGCAGTTCGAGGCATACCTTGCTTTCGGAGCGACTGGAGGGTCTCGATCGCATGCATGGATTTCCATGGGAGTGGCTGGGGGTCTAGATCGGTAAAAAGACAAGTTGTCTCAGGGGTTAGGAACCTAGAAGGGTTGGTTTTCTCCTGAAGGGTCTATAGTTTCTGAGTAAGGTTAGATTGGGTTTGTTTTTTTAGTTCCACTTCCTTAATTGTATATTGGGAGTTGAATCACATCATAGTAGCCTCTCATCACATGTTTACCCTAGTGGACCAATTAGCTTGGGTAAATGTAGGAGGAGGGTGTTTCAGAGTGGTATCAGAGCATGGTTCGCCCCTTGGACTGGATGGGTAGAATGTGTTGGTTGTACATACATGTCGATTACATATGTGTTCTTTATGTTTGTGGTATATGTGCTTGTTGTGTATGCACGGTGGTAGTGATGGTTGTAGTTGTGTCACCATGTGAAAGTCGATGATGTTGTTTTTGGATGTGATCATCATGAGTGTATCTCAGGTATGCACTTGTTATGCATATTAGTGTCTATACGTCAGCATGGTTATAGTTTTCGTGCATGAGATCATGGTATGTGGTTGGTATGGTCATGAATTGGTTACTAGATAATTGTTGAAATGATGATTATATGTTGATATGATTATGTTTATACATGTATTGCGCTAATATGGTTTATCTTGCAGATGAGATATCCTCCCCTAAACTAAACTGAGGTATGTTGATTATGTTATGTTTTGGTTTAAGTTGACATGGTATACTTGCACGTAGAAGATCACATATGACTATCAAGATGGTAGACTACAGTTCACGAGACTCTCCTTATGTATCAGATGAGCATCGTGGTGTTGGGCACTCTTCTGACATAGCAGACACATTGAGAAGTTTGAAGGTAGAAATAAGAAGTTGTGTTGACAGTGTTGGACCTGCCAACATTCAAGGGATCTCCCTGGTATGAAGTCCCAATTAGACCTCACACCATTTGGTGTAGGAGTCTCATCCAGTATAAAAGCCCCGTTGCCATATACTTAGAGATATGCCTTGGCTCTAGCTGTCAGCACATGAGAGTGTTGTGCTGGTATCTTCAAACAACAAGGTAAGTGTGCCTGGTGAGTGCGTAATGTAACTTGTGTCTCGGTTCTCTTATTGAAAAGGGGGAGAGTAAAGTGAGCCTCTAAGTGAGAGGTAATAGTACCACCCAGGAAGAGACACACGCAAACCAGAAAGTTTTGTTTGGCATCCAGCGGAATAGTCCACAGTGGATGCAGCAGCAGTTAAAATTGAAGTGTAGGGGGACAACACATACACCACATAGCGGAGTAGTCCACACATATGCGACAGTTGTTAAAATCGAAGTGAAGGGGACAACACGTACACCACCCAAAGGAGTATTCCACACGGATGTGACGGTCGTTATAACAAGAAAAAAAATGGTTTGTCAATTATCCTATGGTGTAGTCCAAAAGGATGTGACAGCAGTGATAACCAATACACAAAGGTGGTCTGTCTAGTATCCCGTGGAGTAGTCCACAAGGATGAGACAACAATGATAACCAATACATCACATTCCCAACAATGTAGGTATTAAAAAAACTGAAGTAGTTCAACTATCTTAGTACAGGTGAAACAAATATGCATTACAAATACCGAAAGAATACTATTACAAACATCTACAAAACATGCATGAAAACATGTTGGCCTTAACAGGATTCTAAATCAAGCAGAAGTCCCAAGACACATCTGTACAACATACATCACTAGTCCTAGTAGTGGGAAATTTGAGCCACTCCTCGCTTCTCAAAGAACTGGTTCTCTACTCTCAAGGCCATGTAGGAGGAGCCAAGGTGAAAAGTCCTTGCTCATATAATGGGAGGGGTATATATAGCCAAGGTTGATGATTGACCCTTGTGACTCTTGGATTACCCTCATGACTGTTGAACTTCCTATGACTTTTCAACTGACATGAATCTTCAACTTCTTGTGTGTGTCCATTGGACTTCCACTTTACATTACATTCAGTTACAAAAAGATATGGCCCATGGTGGTGATGTGGCTTTGACAACTCATGACACAACTTGACACGACATTGCTGATATGTATTGGATGGTTGTGGTGTCCATGTCAAGCTGCTACGCTGCTAACTGATGGATGTAATCTCACGTGTGCTTTGTCTTCCCCTCCACATGGCTTGGTGTTGCAGGGTCTTCGATGGTCTTGGCCTTTTAAGATGGTTCCATGCATGTATTCCTTTCTCTTGTTGCTTCGTGTGCTTTATTCATTCGTCTAACTGTAATTAAGTCTTCTAGCATGTGCGTGCCTTCTTCATCTCATTCGTCGTCTCGCCATGATCTACCAATGTACATATTCCTGCAATTCATCATGATGGGACGACATCAAATCTAAAGCCTCCTAGTCTAGCATGATGCATTGTTTTATATATTTCGGGCCCGAGACAGATGATAGGATAGGAGAGGGCCCAGTAACTGTGCAATGCATAGTTCTAGGTAACAGGGAGGGAGAATTGGTCACTAAGACTATGCAAAGCGTAGCTAAGGCTTGGACAAGGAACTCTGGGGCATAGTCTTCACTATCTAGGAAAACTACGCAAAGGCCACTGGGAGGCAGAATTGCGTAGTGAAGGACACCAATGGTAGCTGCAAGGTGGGACCCTGAGGGGCACTTATGTGCAATTCCTAGAGGGAAGACAATACAAGGCTGCAGAGGGCCATTTGGGCAGTTCTTCACAGTTTTCAAGAGGAAGGCATGACAGAGCAGCAGGGGACCAGTTGGGCATTTCTGTGCAGTTTCCAAGGGGATGACTGGACAAGGCAACATAGGACCACCAAGGCATTTTTGCATAGTTTCTGAGAGTAGTGCAAGCCCAGGTATCTGTGTAATGTGAGGTTCCAACAGGAAGGAAGGAGGGCTAATGTTTGTGCTTGGGAAATACACAGTTCAGATAGGTTGTGAGGTAGTTTTCTGCACAGTTCTGAGAAGGAAGACAACTGCTCACTTCTGGGATAATGCAATCCAACTAGCCCAGAGGACAACCTCAGGTGCTATGCAGCTCCAAGAGATAGAGCAGCGCGACTGAGACTACGCAGTGCATCTCAGTCAGGGTTCAGTGAAGTGGAGTTGTTCCATCAAGAGATTTTCAGGAAAATGGCTAAGTGTGAAAGGAAAGTAGACTCATGAAGACCCGACATTGTGATCACACACTTAGCATACCTTGACAACATGACAACACTGATCAGCGGGAGAACATAGCAAAGCATGACCCTTTTTGAGACTATCTAGTGCTGAAAGCGACAAGTACGACACTTGGGATAGACCTTTGGACGTTCGTGATGATACTTGTGCGACGATGCTTACAACTTTGTGTATGAGCGCGATAGGTGTTCACATGGTTAGGACACTTGTATACACAAATACCAACCTTCATGGTCACCAGAACAGTTCGCAAACATGACATAACAACCAGACATGTCAAAAGATGACAATTGATCCAAAAGGCGAAAGGGGGCAAGACACATAGAGGAAACACATGGAATGAATTTCAGTGCTTGCAACCATGCATGCCATTGAACACAGAATGATATGACAATGATAAGAAGTCCTTCAAGCTATACTAAGAGGGGTATTTCAAAATATGTGCTTTGTTTTCCATACCTGCCCTACAAAGGGTTGTACATCAGATGGAGTCTTCATGTAGCCTTGATCTTATATCATACCATGGGTTCCTTGGTCTGCTTATCTTCTTCCTCATCTCCTTAAGAATCATCTAGCATGTCATCCTACTTTGTGGTCACTGAGAGATACATCTGCGCAGTTTCAGAATGCAAGGTAGACTCGGCAGCTAAGGGAACACACTGTGCAGTTTCAAGATGCAAGACACTGCTATGGGATGAGGTCCTGGGAGGACACGTCTGTGGAGTTTCAGGATGCAAGGCAGACTGGGCAGCTGAGGGACAACACTGCGTAGTTTCTGGAGACAGTGGGTTCCGGCTAAGGGAAGGACACTGGAGGGAACCATTGTGCAGTTTTGGATGCCAAGGGATGCTGAGCTCTTTGCACAATGTGAAGTTCTAGCTGATCCAGGTCTGGGTGTGAAGAAGGACCCTTCCAAGACCTTTTACTTTCATGATGTGTTAAAATTTATTTTTAAAAGAACATTAACGAATACATCTGCATGCGGAAAAGAAGAGGAACATAACAATCATCAACACATGAAAACATAAGCGTTGATAATGGAGTTCGTCTAGGAGGGACTACGTCTCCGGGCCCCGTGTCAAGATGGTGTAGGTCGCTGCATTAAGTGCTGTCAATAATGGTGATGTACACAAAGATGATGTCTTGATCATACAAGGAAAAATGCCCTCACGCAGGAGTGGCTCTAAGAGATATTCCACTACAAGAATTCTCAATCAAAAGACTCCTATCAGTATGACACAAAAACATGCATGGTGAGCATCCCGCCAACATGGCACAAAAGGGATTTCAATGCAAAACACATGCATGACGATAACAAGAGTATCCCAACAATGTACAACAAGGGATATCAAAGCATAACATAAAGAGTTATGACAACCAGTACATCACATTAAAGATTTTGCATAACATGAAGCAAGGAATCATGACAACATATAATAAACAAGACCCTGCATCAACATCAATCAAGGATCTGTGCAACATAATGCAGAAAGAAGAATTACATGAACACATCATATACCTCACAACTAAGGGCCATCTGAAGAAGTGGATGTCACACTGGTGAAGCTGCTCAGACCATCGATCTCAAGGCATCGATCGCATGAAGATGGCTGCTCGCACAAGAATGTGGACATCTGTACTAGCACTTAGAAAAGTGAATAGAAGAAGAAATGAGAGAATAAGAAACCTGAAAACACCATCAAATTTGTGGCGTCGAGTAGTGCTGAATCGACTGTCCAAAATCTGAATTCTGAGAAGTTGAGAATTCTGGGCTCAAGGAATCTTCTAGATTCCCCCGGGATTCCTCAAAGATTCTGTTCCATGGATGGACTGTAAATCTGCAACTCAAATGGTGAATCTGATCTCACCATTGCGATCCCTGCGGAAAACCATGAAAAAAAAGTATAAACTTGACTATATTCTGAAATGTCAAAATTTTACCTCCTTGGGAAAATTTCATGGCTCATGGTTTCGCTCCCTGTGTTCGCTGAAATCATGGTTCGATGTTCATTCTGGAAATGACTGGAAAATGCATACCTATGATGAAGAAATGAACAGCACCATTGTGTTCGTGGCGATGAGAGGTGTAAAAACCATATAAAATTTGTCAAATTCTGACAAAATGAGAATTTTGCCCTCCTGTAAAATTCATGGTTCCTGCATTAAAATATTAATTAATTCACTGCCTCGAAATCTGTGCCTGTATTCTACCTCGAAATATGTGCCTGTAGTCTCTCTCTGTCTCGAACTCTGTGCAGAGTTAAAAATACTGAGTTTAAATATGGAAAACCCTGGTGGATTTAACAATGAGAGCAGTTGGCGCACTGGTTAAAATGGGCAAATGGTTAAAGAGAGGTCGGGGGATCAAATCCCGCCTTCTCCATATATAAACCTTTCTTAACCATAAATGTATTTTATATAGGGGTCGAGTTCGCATTGGACGGTCCTCCCCTTAAATCTCGCACTTAACACATTATCCCTTAACGGTTGTCGGCATACAAATATTGGTGCTTTTCCCAAAATATCGGTGGATTAATCGCAATCAACGATCGGCCTTTGAAATTGGTGATTAGTGCGGTCGTCATTATATATATATCGGTGTGATTCACGAAGTATCACTGATATATATATCGGTGATCGGCGCCGATAATATCAGCGCGATAAAATGAGTCAGGGCGATATGTATATCTGCGATTGGGGTGTGTCGGCGATCAGCGCAAAGATCGACCGATACATATGTTTTATATATATATAATGGGTACGATAGTTGTGGAGGTTTTGGCGGAGGTTATGGCTGTCGATCCCTATATATATATATATATATATATATATATATGTTTAGTGATAAGTTTGTTTAAAGGGGTCGGCGGGGGTTGTGGCCGCCAATCCTGAAACCATGTATTTTATTGTTTTGTTATGTTATATAGTTATTTTAATAACCATATATATTAACAAATTTCGTTTACATGGTTATTTAATAACCATATAAAAATGATTTTGTCTCTTATGCAAGGTTAGGAGACAAATGAGAGAATGCCAAGTGTCAATGGTTGATGGGCTGCAATGTGGGTCCCACTTGCTTACTGGGATGCCATGTGGCACATTGTGGGCCCCACTTCTCCCTTGTCATGTCAAACTTTGAAGAGCTTATCTTTCACATACGAGCTCGGTTTGATGAACCATTCACACCACCGCAATCAGGACGACGAGATCTACGATCTGGTCTTGGTTCGAGCATAATCCAAACACTTTGAGTTTTGATCCATCTTTGTCCTGTGTGTCTCTATGGAGCCACCTGGATCAATCCTCCCCACTGAGGAGCTTTTGGTCCTCAAAAAGCATGAAAAATAATTTGAATCTCTATCTGTACCTTGTCTGCATCACAAATGTCCTGAAAAGGTCTCGCTTCCATCTCCTTCACCTTTGTTCTTCAGAGCCTTAAGTGACGAGCCGACACCTACTACTTCTGCAACCTGTAGTACACTGTTTGCAAATTACACGCTTTGAATGACGTGACCAACTAAAGACCCAAACGTCCCACACTTTCCACGAGTTTATAACACATACTCAGTGGTCAAGTTTACAACAAGATGGATGCAATACCTTAGCTATGACAACAAGGCCAACCCATCATGGTTGCTTCAAAAAGTGATGGAAAACACATCATCACTACAACACATGATTTACATACATAAGGCCAGACACTATTGTTTTGACAAGTGATGGAAACATAACATCACTTACAGATTTAACATGCAACTCAAATACGACTCAAAACATGACCAGACATCATTGTTGCTGACCAAGTGATGGAAAACACATTATCATTTTTACACTTTAAAATGCAAGAAATGATTTACAAAAGAATGACCATGAAATGACAACAAGTCAAAAAAACTATTTTTCACTTATCAATGTGAATGGGTCACCTCCTTGAGGTGGTTTTGCTTGTCGAACAACTGCTCTTCCTGGTTCACACACTAATGCTTTGTCTTTAAGGTGCTGCTCTGGATGGAGCTTCCAGCAAGTGGCTCTTTGATGGCCATTTCTGTCGCAATGACTGCAGTAGGCTTTCTTCCTCCATATCTGCTTAACCTGTTTCTTTTCATGTTGTTGAGAGGGTCTTTCACGCCTCATGAGTGCTGCCATTCTTTTTCAACACTTGGAAAAAGTATGGTTAGGTAAACCACAAAAAGTACATGTTTTTCAATGCCTTGATCTTCGTTCATTATTAATAACATGACCATAATCAAAATGAGCATTCGAAGACCGAAAATGGTTATACCATCCTTTGTTGTTTCTGATGTCAGTATGGCGATGAGAGCTTGCCTCAGCTCTTTCCCTGCAATGGAAACTGCCATGGGGTGATGGGGGTGTTTTCCTATCATTCTCTTTCCTCGACGATGTCTCGGATGAATCTGACACCTTTGAGCACTCTCCTTTAGTGTATCTCGAGCCTGAAAATTGATGTTCACGCACAACCTCCAAAGGTTGAATGATGCCTTGGTTATTAGCACCAAGTCCTTCTTTTTCTTCATGCCTCATCCTTGTAAGGAGCCTCATGTTTGTCCCTGCAATCGGGATCTCCAAATCTCCAACAGACATCATACTGTGTGAGGCTGAAATCGAAAGGAAATCAACATCTTTTACCTTCTCTTTCGATTTGGAAAGAATTGATGACGATTTCTCATCATCCGTCGTTGGTGGTTCGCTAACTGTCTTAGCACATTCCCCAACTTCTTTCCTGACATACCCAAGTCCTGTTTGACATGGTAATTCCTTTACCTTGATGGGATTGACGATGCCTTGGCCATTAACGCCCAATCCTTTCCCTTCATATCCCATTCTCTTCAACAGTTTGGAGCCAATTCCTGTTGTGTGATTTTCAAACGAAGCGAAATCATCATCAGGAAACATACATGAAGATGGAGAACTACTTTTTACCTCACATGGGTCATGCTGCAACTTTTCCAAGGCCTCGTCCTTTGCTTGCAGCTGTCGTAGCAAACTTTGTTTTTCCTCTTTCTCTTCATGTAGGCGCATCTTCAATTCGTCATTCTCTATTTGAAGATTATATTTGTTTTACTTCAGTTCATCCATGGCCTCTTCCGTGGCTTGCAACTGATGTTGTAATCGCTCCTTTTCCTCAGTCTCTTTCTGTAGAGTTTCATACATGATTTCCACTCTTTTAGAAATGTCAATCATGGTCTCATACATCGCTCTTTCATCCTCTGTCATTGTTCACACTGCAATTCACATCAATGCAAAGACCGCTCTGATACCACCTGATCCAGGTTCGGGTGTGAAGAAGGACCCTTCCAAGACCTTTTACTTTCATGATGTGTTAAAATTGCTTTTTAAAAGAACATTAACGAATACATCTGCATGCGGAAAATAAGAGGAACATAACAATCATCAACACATGAAAACATAAGCGTTGATAACGGAGTTTGTCCAAGAGGGACTACGTCTCCACGCCTCGATGTCAAGATGGTGTACACCGCTGCATTAAGTGCTACCAATAATGGTGATGTACACAGAGATGATGTCTCGATCATATAAGGTAAAATGACCTCACGCAAGAGTGGCTCTAAGAGATATTCCACTACAGGAATTCTCAATCAAAAGACTCCTATCAGTATGACACAAAAACATGCATGGTGAGCATCCCGCCAACATGGCTCAAAAGGGATCTGAATGCAAAACACATGCATGACGACAACAAGAGTATCCCAGCAACATACAACAAGGGATCTCAAAGCATAACATAAAGAGTTATGACAACCAGTACATCACATAAAAGATTCCGCATAACATGAAGCAAGGAATAATGACAGCATAGAATAAACAAGATCCTGCATCAACATCAATCAAGGATCTGTACAACATAATGTAGAAAGAAGAAGTACATGAACACATCATATACCTCACAACCAAGGGCCATCTGAAGAAGTGGATGTCACACTGCTGAAGCTGCTCGGACCATCGATCTCAAGGCATCAATTGCATGAAGATCGTTGCTCGCACAAGAATGTGGACATCTGCACTGGCACTTAAAAAAGTGACTAGAAGAATAACTGAGAGAATAAGAAATCTGAAGATACCATTAGATTTGTGGCATCGAGCAGTGCTGAATCGACTGTCCAAAATCCAAATTCTGAGAAGTTGAGAATTTTGGGCTCAAGGAATCTTCTAGATTCCCCCGGATTCCTCAAATATTTTGTTCCACGGATGGACTGTAAATCTGCAACTCAGATGGAGAATCTGATCTCGGAATTGTGATCCCTGTAGAAAACCATGAAAAACAAGTATAAACTTGACTATATTTTGAAATGTCAAAATTTTACCTCCTTGGGAAAATTTCATGGCTCATGGTTCCGCTCTTTGTTTTTGTTGAAATCATGGTTCCACGTTCATTTTGGAAATGACCGAAAAATTCAGACCTCTGATGAAGAAACAAATAGCACCATTGTGTTTGTGGCGATAAGAGGTGTAAAAACCATATAAAATTTGTCAAATTCTGACAAAGTGAGAATTTTGCCCTCCTGCAAAATTCATGGTTCCTACGTTAAAATATTAATTAATTCACTGCCTCAAAATTCGTCTATGCATTTTGCCTCAAAATCCATGCCTGCAGTCTCTCTCTGTCTCGAACTCTGTGTAGAGGTGAAAATACTGAGTTTAAATAAGAAAATCTCTGGCAGATTTAATAATGAGAGCAGTTGGCGCACTGGGTAAAATGGGCAAATGGTTAAGGAGAGTTCGGGGGATCAAATCCCGCCTTCTCCATATATAAATCTTTTTTAACCATAGAGGTATTTAAAATATGGGCCGGGTCCACATTGGGCGGTCCGCCCCTTAAACCCCACACTTAACACATTATCCCTTAACGATTGTCGGCATACAAATATTGTTGCTTTCCCGAAAATACCGGTGGATTAATCGCAATCGGCAATCGGCCTTTGAAATCAGCGATTGGCGCGGTCGTCGGTAAATATAACGGCATGATTCACAGAGTATCACCGATATATATATCGGCAATCGGCGCCGATAATATTGGCGTGTTAAAAGGAGTCAGGGCGATATTTATATCTGTGATCAGGGTGTGTCGACGATCGGCGCAAAGATCGGCCGATACTTATATATATATATATATTATATATATATATATATATATATTATATATATATATATATATATATACGATATACAATTGTCGCATATAGGATATTATATATATATATATATATATATATATATATATATATATATATATATATGTATACATATATATATATATATATATATGTATATGTATATATATATATGTATATATATATCTATATATGTATATATATATATATATATGTATATATACATATATATATGTATATATATATATATATATATATATATATATATATATATATATATATATATATATATATATATATGTATATATACATATATATCTATATATGTATATATACATATATATCTGTATATGTATATATATATATATATATATATATATATATATATATATATATATATATATATAATGGGTGCGACAATTGTGGAGGATCGCGGAGGTTATGGCTGTCGATCCCAATATATATATATAAATAAAATGCTTAGCGATAAGGTTGTTTAAAGGGGTCGGCCGGGGTTGTGGCCGCCGATCCCGAAACCATGTATTTTATTGTTTTGTTATGTTATATAGTTATTTTAATAACCATATATATTAACAAATTTCGTTTATATGGTTATTTAGTAACCATATAAAAATGATTTTGTCTCTTATGCAGGTTTAGGACACAAATGAGAGAATGCCAAGTGTCAATGGCTGATGGGCCGCCATGTGGGTCCCACTTACTTACTGGGATGCCATGTGGCACACTGTGGGCCCTACTTTTCCCCTGTCATGTCAAACTTTGAAGAGCTCTATTTTTCACATGCGAGCTCGGTTTGACGAACCGTTCGCACCACCGTGATCAGGACGACGAAATCTATGATCTGGTCTTGGTTTGAGCGTAATCCAAACACTTTGATTTTTTAGCCATATTATTCTTGTGTGTCTCTTTGGAGCCACTTGGATCATAGCAGGCAAGGGGAAAATCTTGAGGGTTGTAGATGCGAAGTGGACAGTTTAGGAAAGTTGGATGAGACTAGGGTGCTAAGGAAACTCCAAAATTTGGCTAAGTGTGGGATTAGTGGAACTGATGTGATCAGTGGTATAACTTGACTATGATCACACACTTGAACACTTAGTGACACAACATAGACCATCCAAAACATATGAAAACATACTTCGCTTAATGCAACAACCTTTGTGACAAGAGTGCGTGAAATGAGTGCAAAACATGTCTATGTGGTGAGGACAAGCCATTCTCACAAAGGTTTCCCCTTGAAGCAAAACAAACTTCCCTTTTCATGACAACGATAATCCCCATGCATAAAGATGACACATATTGTATAAGATAAAGCATGAACGACTCTTAAGATCGAAGAGGGGATATTGAGATCATCAACTTACCAATCAGTGACTAAGGAATGATCGATTACAAGATCCACAATAGGCTCTAAAATTTGAGTATAGGCCAAAATTTTGGAGGGTGTTGCAGTCGCTACAACAAGTTCCAAGGCAAACAATGACAACATCATTCAATCACAGGAGAAACAAGCAGAAGTCAATGCAGTAATCCTTTAGATCTTGTCATAATTACAGAGACAGGGACCGCTTAGGATCAGTCATGGATAGGAGGAAAGGACGAATGAGGAATATGGTAATAGATCTTATGGTGGTCACAATTTGGATACAGATGACACGATTAGTGATGGCAGGTTCTTGGACACATCGATAGGAGAGGTGATGGACACAGGTTCTATTATAGTTCTAGTTGTGATAAGTATCATGGTCATCATCATTATCATCCTTATAGGAAGAGTGACAGGGGATATTTTCCAGATGAGTTCAAGAAAGCCAAGCCACCTACCTATAATGGGGATTTGAAGAAACCAGAAGACGTAGAGGCATGGTTACTTTGGATGAATAATTTCTTTGAGTTACATAATTACACAGAGAACATGAAGGGAAGAATAACTATCTTCAACCTCAAAGGGAAAGCATGCATCTGGTGGGAATATGTGAAGTGGGTTAGAGACATCAAGACAGAGGAGTTGATTTGGCATAATTCAAGAGATTTTTCAAGAAGAAATATTCATCAGGGTGCTATGACAACAAATCCAAGGAATTCTATGAGTTAAATATCAGGTCGATGACACATGAGGAGTATACGACCAAGTTCTTGGAGTTGTTGAGGTATGTACCATATATTAAGGATGAAAAAGCCAAAGTTCATAGATTTGTCAGTAGATTACCATTAGCATTTAGAGATCGGATTCAGTATGATGATCCTTGGTCGCTTGAGGAGGTCATTGGGAAATTGAAGCACTGTTATGAGTAATCAAAGTGTAATATAGAATCTCAGCAAGGTTGGAAAGGGAAAGATGAAGCTAAAGGTAAATGGCAGTAGAAAAGAAGATGACCTCATAATGAAGGAGAGAAAGAGAATGTTACACCTTACAAGAAGTTTAATGGGTCACAGCATGGAGGGTAGCAAAATAAGGGTGATGGTAAAGGACAGTTGCAGTGTTGGATATGTGGCAAGGAGAATCTCAAGAGATATCACCCACAGAATCAGTGTGGTAAGCCTAAAATTTACAGTGTGCAGGAAGCGCAGAAAGTTGGGGATGTTGGACAGACCATTCAACGAATCTATGCAGCATTGGATAATAGGCATGAAAATCACCAAGCATCTATTATCGAGATGGATGGTAAGCTTTGTGATCAAGTTGTTTCTATTTGATTGAACCTGGATCTAATTATAGCTATGTTAGTCCTGATATGGTGGATAAGTGTGGTTTGAATAAACAAGAGCATGCAAAATCTTGGTTAGTGCAGTCATCTACAAGTACAAAGAAGAGAGTTCATCATTGGGAAAGAGCTTGTGCATTCAAGTTGAATGGTGTGCCTATTTCAACACATTTGAATGTACAGTATGGATTGGTTATATCTTCACTGGACTAAGGTGGTTTGTTATGAAAAAGTTATTGAATGCTTGGATGACAATGGAGAACAAAGAATCTTGTAGGGTAAGAAGAAAGCTACATCAATTAGAATGGTGACAACTATGTAGGCAAAGCACAGTCACAGAAAAGGGTGTGTGTTATTTGCAGTGCATATTTCCAATGATAAAGGTAAGGATGTTGAGGATGCAGAAGTTATGAAGAGGTACTCGATCTTGCAGCAGTTTCAGGATGTGTTTCCAAAAGATATTTCAGAGTTGTCGCCTCACAGGGAAGTGGAATTTCCATTGAGTTGGTACCAGGGGCAGCACCAACATCAAAGGCACCATACAGGATGAGCACACCAGAGTTAGTAGAGTTGAAGTTGCAGTTGAAGGAAATGCTTGACAAATGATACATTAAGCCAAGTGTATCACCTTGAGGTGAACCAACGTTTTTATGAAGAAGAAGGATGGTACTCTCAAGTTATGCATTGATTACAAGAAGTTGAACAAGGTGACAATCAAGAACATGTATCGGTTGTCGAGGATTGATGACTTGTTCGACCACCTGAAGGGAGCAACAATGTTCTTGAAGATTGACTTGAGACCTGGATGCCATCTTGTGCGCATTAAATAAGGGGACGTATACGAGACTACTTTATGGACAAGGTATGGGCATTATGAGTTTGTTGTAGTTCCATTTGGTTTGATTAATGCTCCATCTACCTTTATGTGCTTAATGAATAGTGTGTTGTGTCCTTACATGGACACGTTTTTTATTATGTTCATTAATGACATATTGATATATTCTAAAAATGAGGAAGAGCGTGCTAAGCAGTTAGTAGCAATATTGAGATTGCTAAGAGATAATTAGGTGTATGCTAAGCTTAGTAAATGCAGTTTATTTCAAACAGGGGTACACTACTTGGGGCATGTGGTTTCCAATGAAGATATAGTAGTAGATTCGGAGAAGATAAGAGTTATCATGGAGTAGGCAGCTCCTAGAAATGTGGATGAGGTAAGATCATTTATGGGGCTAGCAAGTTATTACCGGAGGTTCATTAGGGACTTCTCTCGAATTGCATATCTTATTATGTCATTGCAGAGGAAAGGTAAGAAATTTGAGTGGACAGAGGAATGTGCAGTAAGTTTTGAGAAGTTGAAGCAGTTGTTGACAAATGCTCCAGTGCTAAATTTGTAGATCCAAACAAAGAGTTTCTGGTGTGTACAGATGCCTGCAAGAGAGGGCTTGGTGGAGTCCTGATGTAGGAAGGATAGGTAGTATGCTATGAGTCACGAAAACTAAATGAGCATGAGAAGAATTATCCGACACATGATCTTGAGTTGGCAGTGATCATCCATGCATTGAATATGTGAAGGCACTATCTTCTTGGCATGAGGTTTGTATTTATGAGTGATCATAGTGGATTGAGATACTTGTTTTACCAACCAAATATAAATGCCAGACAATCTAGATGGTTGGCCACGATCAGTGGGTTTGACTTTGAGATCAGTTACATCAAGGGGAAAGAGAATAGGGTTGAATATGCTCTTAGTGAGAGGATACAGGTAAATCATATAGCATGTATGAGCTCCTGTGGGACAGATTTATAGGATCGGATTTTACAGGCAATACAATAGGATGACAGGTACATGGATCTTATGCATAGGTTACAGCAGGGTACAGGTGATCAGGATGTGGAATATCATCTTACAACAGATGGTTTGGGCATATTTAGGGACAGGATCTATGTGTCAAATGACAGTGAGCTCAAGAAGACTATCTTGCATGAATTTCATGCAAAACTGTATTCAAGTCACCCAGGATACCATAAGACATTGATAGCAGTTAAGAAGTCTTATCATTGGTCGAATCTGAAGAAGGAAGTGGCAAATTTTATGGGTAGATGCTTGGATTGTCAAAAGGTAAAAGTAGAGTGTAATAATCCAAGCTGTTTACTATAACAGAGTTTGATTCCAGAGTGGAAATGGGAGGTAATTTCCATGGACTTCATTTCAAGTTTGTCGAGGACATCTAGACAACATGATTCCATCATGGTTGTGGTTGACAGGTTGACTAAGGTAACGCACTTAATTCCAGTGAAGTCTACTTATTCACTAATGATGTAGCACATGTCTTCATAAAAAATGTAGTGAGGTTGCACAATGTTCCAAGGAATATTGTGTCATATAGGGATGTTAAGTTCACTTCCAAGTTTTGGAAGGAGTTGTTTGCAAGTTTGGAGACAGAGTTGGCCTTCAACACAACTTATCATCCACAGACAGATGGACAAACAGAGAGGGTCAACAGATATTGGAGGACATGTTAAGGATGTATGTGATGCATCAACATAGGAGATGGGAGGAGTACCTTCCGTTGGTTGAGTTTTCTTACAATAATGGTTATCAGGAGTCACTGAGGATGAGTCTGTTCGAGGCACTGTATGGGTGGAGTTGTAATACTCCCATCAGTTGGAGTGATCCAGTGAACATGGTATTGATAAGACCGAACATGTTGGTAGAGATGGAAGAGGAAATGCAAGTCATCAAGAAGAATCTAAAGGCATCACAGGATAGGTAAAATATTTATACAGATTGGAACAAGATGTTTAAGGAGTTTCAGGTTGGGGAACAAGTGTATTTGTGCGTCAAGTCAAAGAAGAGCTCCTTTAGGATTGGATCATGCACCAAGCTGGCACCGCAGTTTTGTGGACCTTTTAAGATTCTTAAAAGGATTGGACCAATAGCCTATCGACTTGCACTGCCTCCGACAGTGAAAGTCCATGATGTTTTCCATGTGTCATTGCTTAAGAAGTATGTTAAATATGTTGATCATGTGATTGACTAGTTTGTATTGTAGGTGGAGCCAGAAGGAGAATTCCAAAGAAACCTCAATGTATTTTGGAGATAAATATGCTCATGCTCCAGAACCAAGTAATGGAGCAGGTTAAAGTGCAATTGGAGCAACTTGGGCCTGATGAAGCTACATGGGAGATGGTTGATCAGATGCGGGTTATGTACCCTCCTCTATTCACTCATTGAGCGAAATTTTTTGGCATATGTTTTGGTATATGTATATATGTATATGGATTTAAATACCGCCATGAGTTGTGTTATAAAGCTCCAATAAGCGGTATGGGTATCATGTTGTTATTTTTTGTCATGTTGTTATGTTTCTCATGTTGGTTTGATTCTCAGCAAGATGATCATTGTAAATACCACACTGAGCTAAGTTATAAAGCTCCATGGGAAGTATGTTTTTTATTTTCAGAGGTCTCGCTGGTTGTGGGTGTCATTGAACACCGAGGAAGGCGTTCCCCCAAGGCGAAGGGTTCTGTAACAGCCCTGGTCAAAACTTCATGTAATAAAGTTAATAATGGAAAAATATGACCAAGGTCATGGGACACGTATTCCAAGCTGAATGGTGGGCAAAAAAATCCCAATATGGGTGTTGAGTTGGTTATTATGACTAAGAGAAATTAGAAAAGGCAATGGAAAAGGCTCTGGAAAGGCAAAGTGGCATTAATTGGCATTTTATTTATGAAAATAATGGAAATTAGGAGAAAAGGAAGGTGAAAGGTCACAAGTTGCATGTGAGGAAGAAAATGAAGAAAATAGAGGCCTCATTAATAAAAAGGATTTTGAGGATCAGTTCACAACCTTTTTGTCAATTCAGTTTTGGAGCTCTCTCTCTCTACTTTCTCAATCGTACTCTTGGACACTTAGAGCATACTTGGAGCACTCTAACATTGGAGGAAAGAAGGCAAAGGATCAAGCGACTACAGCGGGATTACTAGCAGGTATCAAGTTGCATGTATGATTTCCTTGCTAGTTTTGGCATGCATGGTACATGCATGTGTGTTTTTGGTTCTCTTGTTGTCATTGGCATGGTTTTTCTAGGTGTGACTATATTCTTTAGCCTTGCCCTACCATTTCAGAATAGCCATGGTGTGATGGGGTTCTCTTGTTCTGGTTGAGTTGGATTATCGGATGGATCCGAAGCTAAGTGGGGTTGTCTCAGGATTAATCTGGGTGGGATATACGGTAAAGCCTAATTGTGAATACCCTTGATTGGGCCTAGGAATCCCGAGATCGGTAATGGAAGGATACACGGTAAATACTAGAGGGTGGCAACCTCATAGGCCTAAGAACCCCTTGACCGATGATGGTGGGATACAATGTAAAGCCGAGGGGATGAGACAAACAAATTCCTCATGGTTTAGATGGACAGATCCGGAGGCATCCATGATTCTATAGGCCTGGTGAACCAGTGGGATTGTTGTAAAGCCTAGTTGTATTGATGAGGGTTTAGGCCTAGGAATCCTTGGTGGGATATATGGTAAAGCTTGAGGAAGCCCTGGTTGGTTTTGTTGTGAGTCTCGTCATGCTTGGAATATGGAATAGGGGTGATTGACTGAAAGAAAGATTTGGTTCAACCCAATCTATGGTCAAGTGGTTCTTGGAAGTCCCTGACTTGGTTGGCTTATGCATACATTAATAAGAACTCCTTCTTCTTTGGTATCTCATGTATAAATTTACTTGTTCATATATGATCTTATGTTTGTTATATCCTTGTTATTTATGTTGGTTATATTTTGGTTATAAGTATGGTTTATGACAAACTTTGGTTATGGCTCTCATCATGATTTGATTATTACATTAGATGTGAATGAATATATGACCTAATATATGATAATGCATCTATTGTGATAAGGCATCAATATTTCTTTATGAATCTCGAATAAGACCCCTATGCTCAAATCTGTTGTTATGACTTGTAGATTTCATATATGTGATATGTTTGACGAAATGTATGTCATGGCTAGCAGGGGTTCGATCAATTCCTTGTACCAATGCTTGCATTAGTGGCTTTAATTCATGGTTATTTAACACTTCTGGAAGTTTCATCAAGTTCTCGGCAGAGGCTTGAGTCTTCGCCCTGAAAAAGTGGTACAAAATTTGGCGTCACTGGCTCAGAACTGCCTAAAAAAGGTCACAATCGCATGCATACCTTACTGTAGGAGCGACTGGAGGGTCTTAGTCGCATGCATGGCTTGCCATGGGAGTAGTCAGGGGTCTAGCTGAGCAAAAGGACAAGTTGTCTTAGGGGTTAGGCACCTGGAAGGGTTGGTTGTCTCCACATAATTCCACATCACATGACAACTTGTATTAGTTAACTAACTTAATTTGACTTAGTTGGTTCAGTTAAGTCAAGATGAGGGTCTAACTAGAGTCATATAGAGTGTCTCCTACATTATAGGAGCCCTGGTTGAGTTTATTTTGAGTTGTAATTAATTAATTCAGTCTAATTGAGTTAAAGTCAGTTAAACTAGTTCCAACCGATGGAGGAACTAGTGGGACGTCTAGTAGTGTGGTGTTGCCTGAAGTGCAATGTGGTGCTTCCTAAAGTACAATGTGGTGTTGCCTGAAGTGTAATGTGATGCTGCCTAAAGTGTAGTGTGGTGCTGCCTGAAGTGATCAACCAATAAATAGATGATTATCTCATAAATAACTCATGCATGTCAGGTCTAAGAGTTACCCAATTGAGATTAGAGTTTAGGGACAATGTACTATCAGTTGTATAATTATCCGAATTGCACATATGGTGCATGTAGTGAGAAGAAGAGTACGTAATCCAATGGAGGAAAATTCCATTAAGTAGGGGCCTAATTCCTCATTGAACAGTACAAGGAAGTAGGAGCTTGGAAGGTTGGGAAAATGGTTAAGTATTGGCCAAGGCTTGTCTAGGAAGCAGTGAGATAGATAGAGATAATGCATATGTTTTTCAGGCTTGAGCAAAGCATTGTAATAATCTCATATTTTCTGACTAATGCAATATACAGATAGCAGGGGTTTTTAGCTGTGTCTTTCCCCAGGAAATCATTATGTAATGTGTTGATTGAATTCTATCTTATATGCTTCCTGATTTCGTGATCGTTTAGTTGTTTCCACTGATGAGTATAGTAGATTCAAGTCTATTGTTTTAGCATATTACAATTAGCAGTTTGAATCTACAGGGAATTTCTACATGGTATCAGGGCAGGAATCACTATCAGAACAGAAATCACAATAGAGAGGAATTTTGAATTGGAGAGTTATGGAGCCCTAGATTAGGGCAGATCCAAAAGACCCTATGTAGAGACTTCTTAATGGAGCTAGAAGGTTGCTAGTGGGCAAATCAATGAGACAATATTTAGTGACACAAAAAGGAGTTGTGATCATTGACATTGGTAGAATGAGCAGAGATATTTCCCACAGGGAAATCAAGACTCAGATGGAGTCTAGTTTCAGAGGGAGAAACCCTATGGAAGCGAGTACATCAGGATATAGGGAGTTCAAAATCATTATTGCAGTAGTTGCAGCAGCAATGTAGAATCATCAACAAAGCAATAAGAACAACAGTAGGAGGAGATCAAAGTTCGCTTTACATGCAGTTATACCTCTTGGTGTGAAGTGAGGCAATGTGAAGAAATAGTCCCAAGAGTTGCAGAAATTTGGGCAGGGTCCATTGATTTGTTTTTGTCTCATAAATCATTACCTTACTACGAGGGCCCATAGTATTCAGTAGCAGGAGGATCAATGGCCATTAGATATTGAGAAGTGCATAGCAGTGTTGACAACATAGCAAGAGGCTCAATAGCAGAGTTAGCAGCAACACAGTTTTCCCAGTAGACAAGGATCATTGTAAGTCAAATACTGAGGAGTGCAAAGCAGAGTTGACAACAGAGCAGGAGGCTCAGTAGTAGACTCAGTAGCAACACAGTTTTCCTAGTAGACAATTGCATATGGATTCAGTGGTTATTTTTTATTTATTTATTTATTCTCAATTGCAGATGTTGTAGTAGCAGCATCAACAGTGAGAGGTGTTGCATTTTGTACATTCCAAAGGTACTGGATTGGGATAGATGTGAATCCCTTTCTTGTTGAGAGGGAGTGTTGAAAATGGCAACAAGAAATGTTGAAAATGCAACAAGAAAATCCTTATTTAATTTTGTTCTTGAATTAAATTAGGAATAAAATTGTAATACCCCAACTTGTATTAGAACTAAGTTAATTTGACTTAGTTGGTTCAGTTAATTCGACTTGAGGGTCTACCTAGAGCCATGTAGAGTGTCTCCTACATTATAGGAGCCATGTTTGAGTTTATTTTGAGTTGTAAGTAATTAATTCAGTCTATCTGAGTTACAGTCAGTTAAACTAGTTCCAACTAATGGAGGAACTAATGGGAGATATAGTAGTGTGGTGTTGCCTGAGGTGCAATGTAGTGTTGCTTGAAGTGCATTGTGGTGTTGCGTGATGTACAGTCTGGTGTTACCTGAAGTGTAGTGTGGTGCTGCTTGAAGTGGAGTGTGGTGCTGCCTGTAGTGATCAACTAGTAAATTGATGATTAACTAATAAATAACTCATGCATGTCAGAGCTGAGAGTTACCCAGTTGATATTGGAGTTCAGGGACAATGTACTATCAATTGTATAATTATCTGAATTGTACAGATGGTGCATGCAGTCAAAATAAGAGCCTAAAGGAACTGCGTAATCCAATGGAGGAAAATTCCATTAAATATGGGCCTAATTCTCATTGAACAGTGCAAAAGAAGTAGGAACTTGGAAGGCTAGGAAATTGGTCAAGTATTGGCTAAGGCTTGTCTAGGAAGAAGTAAGACAGATAGAGATAGTGCAGAGGTTGCTCGGGCTTGAGCAAATCATTGTAATCTTCTCATATTTTCGGCTAATACAATATACAGATCACAGGGGTTTTTAGCTGTGGCTTTCCGTTGATGAGTAGAGTAGATTCAAGTCTATTTTTTTAACATATTACAATTAGCAATTTAAATCTACAAGGAATTTCTACATCCACTATGTTTCCTAGCTATGGTAAGTTCGTATCATGTAGTCTTGCTTAATACAAGGTGTGAGAAGGTCCCATAAATGCCTCAATGATAATGTCTACATCCTCCACTTAGAGTTGTCATAACAAGCCTTAACCAAATTTATCCAAGGTCTTTAATCAAATGAATACTTCCTAGCCTTCTTACCACCATACTAAGATTCAACACAGTTATTCCCTTCCATAGATGGTCTGGTTAGGGCCATTCACATCATAGAAATGACTAAATGTCCTTGAAGCTCAAGTCAACATATAAATTCCATTTCAGAAAAATTATTATTTATCATAGGAAACATATTTCAAGGAAAAACCTCTATATATAGAGGTTATACACCAAGAAAATAACATCTATTAAACATGCATAATCATACATTGACCCATCTCACTGTTACAACATATCTAATAGCTAGAAAAATAATATTTGTGAGGTATTGTATAATGATTTCATTTCATTATCAATGAAGATAAGTAGACTTATTTGGTTACTCAAGTTTGATGGAAATTGAAGAAGAGAGACCCACTCTCCACCCCACCAAAGGCTCAACTACACCATAGGCTTTCTTGCAGCTAGCCACCCCTAAGCCATATCCAATGCCATAAGGGGAAAACTCACTCAGTAATGCCAAGGATTTATAGGGTGTAGATTATGAAGGCTACTCTCCTTCATACACACAAACTTAGTATGTTTCCTTCTAGACAATGAGTCAAGGTTTATTATCTTTCACAATGTGGCCACATTGGGCCCGCACAACACAAAGGAAGTCCTTCTCCAATCCAATAGTCCCTCAATACTTCCCCTTTCTTAGTGCTTATCATACATAGCTTCATAACGACACTTTCCCAATAACTTCCTTCAGGCCCTCTAGCTCTAACTAAATGCTATAAAATTGACTTCCCAAATAATTGTGCAATCACAGCTCTTGAGTAGTTGCCATGTCATAAAATGATTTCGTCTTGCCTTCTATTCAGAGTTGTAATCTTAGAATCCATATCTGGTAAGTTTGGTTCATACCAAAGGTCATTAATGTTACACACACTCTCTTTGTGATTCTTGCTGCATATTTCACACACACCACGACTCTCTCCCCCTACTCTGTTGCTATGCACACACACATTCTCACACCATAGTGCCTAAGAATTCCAGGTCCTTCTAGATTTCATGGTCAATTCTAAAAATCTCTAGATGGTACGTTTCCTATACCTCTATACAAACCTATAGCGCTCCCTATTTTTTTTTCATAGTTATTAGAAGTTGGTGGTTCAATACCAAAATTGTAGTTTTGGAAAAAGGGAACTAATAGGACAATAATGTAGGTTAATAGAATTTTCCGCAAATCCCCCTCACAACTTCCTTTCTTAGGATCGAGATCTGTATTGGTTGCCTTGTTCTCCAATTTAGCAATATGTTACATAAAATGCATACTGCATCAATTAAAGTGTATAAGGATGTTTTTTTCTAGCCACTCCAACATTATAAGCCTTAGTTACAATTAAAAAATTTGGGGGTTTTAAAAAGAGGTGTTACACTTGATTAGTAAGTTCTTCAATAAGCATTATATTTCCTAATATTTGTTTTTCAACCCAACTATGGACTTCAATTATAATATCAATCTCCATATTTTGAGAGGCAATTTTTTCTTCTTGGGATTATTTAGTAGCTTTCCCTTTTGGTTTCCTTTTTCTCTTTAAACAAATAGATACATAATATTATTTTTTAGTCAACATTCTTGATGGTCTTCACCTCCTCCTCCACCATGATTTTTTTGTAGTAATGCTCTTTTCCTCATGAATTTTCTTATTGTTATGTTTTACAAAATGATGAGATTTTATGAGGATTATAGGGGAACTGTGGTCAATGTTGGTTGTATGTTGGTCATGTCCCTTTTGTTTTTCATTTGTACCAACCAATGTATTAATATCGTCACAGAGAGGGTTGCATCATGCTTTTTTCTTCTAAACTCTAATTATCCCTAGCTCATTCTTCTAACAACTTATTAAAACTCAAAGAACACCTAATATAAGTCATGGGAGTAGAGAATATACCACAAGGGTTAAATCTTTGAAAGAATTGACTTGCCACTTTTTGAAAGTGTCAAAATATGAAGCAATTTCAACTAAATGGACTATAGACTTCACTTTTAAATATCTTATTTTGGAAGGAGTATGAATGAATTGTTTTCTCCTCCTTTGTTTGAGGAAATGTGCCGAGTATTTATACTCCCAACATATTTCAACAATGAACAACTTATCAAAAACATAATATGGTAGAAGCATATTATTTCCTTCAAAACCAAAGACTGTAATGTCAGAAAAAAATTATTGCCATTCAAAGATTCCCTTTTCTGAAATAAAATATTGAGCTTCGTCAGAGGGTCTACCTCTATCGAGACCAAAAACCATCTTCTTAAATTTTGTAACAAAAGAATTTTGAACTCAATAAAATTGGAACAGAGCCTTCTGCTTTGATGGGTGCTTAAAATTCCATCTTTTCCACACATCACAACTTTTATTCATCATAGTATTATCCTAAAGTTGAAGGTACATTTTCTTATGAATTGCGTCATTTTAAGTATTTATACTAGTGTGTTTGGGGAAGAATTAACCTTTTTGTGCTTGTTAATGAAAGGAAATTCAAGATTATCCTCTTCACAAGCTATTAAAGACACTATTCCAGGTGCCAATGTTCCTAAAAGAGCTATCAAAGGTGTTATCACAGTTGTTGTAACATCCCTCAATGTTACATTGCTGTAAGACTGGACAAGCACTATTTTGACACTAGTTGCAGTCATCGTAACACAAGCCAAAGCATTGTTGTAACAACTTCAAGCATACTATAATTAACACAAAATCTCCCATTAGTTGTTGTAACACCTATGTTGTAGTCGTTGTAACATGTGTCACAATTATTATAACACTTGTTCTAATTTTCATAACGCATATCTTTGTTGTAGTAACACCTATAATTACTACTATTATTCCATCATTGTAACAATACTATAACCATCGATGGGTTGTTACACCTAGAACTAATGACTTACTAAGTGGATGATGTGCAATTTGGAAAAGCATAAGGTTGTTAGTTTAGGAAAACTTGACCGCACCAATTGACCAAGATCATTCTTGATGCGGATCTTAGAGGCTAAGATACAAAAGGCTTGAATGTCGAGAGAAGAGGAGAGAAAGCATATAGATCTACCACAAAACTTATCACAAGAACATTCATAAAAATGCAAGAACTGAAAACATCACCAAAATACAAAGAGAGAGAGAGAGAGAGAGAGAGAGAGAGAGAATTGGAGAAGAAGGATTCTATTAAGAAGAACCATTACATGTAATGAGGCCAGTTTAGGGACCTTTCCTTCTTGGCCTTCACTCTCTTCCTATTGCCTTCTTATAAGGTGTATTGTCAATGGAGTCAAATTTAATTATGCTTTACTTTGTCAATTACATGTATATCGAGTTCCCTTTTACATAAAAATATGACTTTATGACTTATACATTGAACATAGACTATAAGTCTCCCTAAGATCTAGATCAATCCTCCCCCTTGTAAAATTATAGTCTCCATCATTCACCCATGCTAAAAAAAGATGGACCCCATCATGTTTAATGTACCGTCATGATCACAATATGCTACGAGCCACTGAAGAGAAGGGTTTTCTGTGGTTAACCCATGATCGTAGGTTTGTGGATGACCCATAACCATCATATAAAATATATCAAGTGCTAATTAAGATATGACCCATGACCAAGATGGCAATGGAAAGTCTGAATAAGGGTTTTGTGTGGTTTATCCTTAAATGTGGGTTTATGGATGACCCATAACCATGGATTTTATTGATTTTTTTTGCTAATGGACTTCTTGTTGCATCTTTGTTGATAACTTTTGTTTCAGGTCATATAAAATATTTGCTTTGTAATTATCAGTAGAGCGAGAAGATAATTTTTGAAATTCAAGGTATGCGCAATTGCGTTGCTTTAAAGACAAGTATGACTTCAATTATTGACATCTCCGAAAGTAAGAAACAAAATCAAATTCTGTAAAAATCCCATTTGGGTTAATGAAAAATCCTTTTAAATGAGCTATAATGCACCCTCTGAAATGCTTTGTAGAGGTTGTGGCACCTATAGGAAGTTAGCTTAATATTGTTTCCCTATGTTCCATTCATTATCATGTTTTTACGGGGATCATACCATTATGTAAAAGGTGAGAAATGGTTAAAATTGTAACACCCTCCTCCCAAGCCTACCCAAAGTAACCATGTCAATCGAGGTAAACATGAGATGACAGGCTACTATGATCAAATTCGACCTCCTATGTGACCTTAAGGAAGTGGAATTGACATAAAATCACATATAGTCATCCAACCTCATCAACAGAACCCTCAGGAGACAAGTCAGCCACTGTGACAGCCTGTCCCTGGGTCCCACTATTGTTCTAGACCTCTTAGGCCATAGTCGCTCTCATGCTATGGGCAAGGGAGCGACCAGAAACCCAAAGTCACTCTCATAGGCCTGCATGCCAGTGACTATGGACCAAACTTGCCAGTTCTTTGCCAACAACCACGAGATGTAAGCCACTTTTCAGGCCTAAAGCCCATACCACTGCCCATAATGGAATGGTAGCTTAGAATCAGGAGATGTACATGGAAAACAATGATGCAAAAGCAATAAGTTGATCAAGACCTTAACCAAACCCCTACTAGCCATGACAGGCATTTCATCAAATATATCGCGAACATGTAACATATAGGTGTAAACAACATAATTAAGTGTAGGGATCTCATACTTATCTGAGAATCACTATTAACCCTTGTTCCCTCATGTCATTTGCTGCATCATCATCTATTAGGTCGTAGACACATTATCCATTCATGTACAAGTAAAAACATTCTAAGAGCCATACATAGTTGTTGTCACAAAATGTACCTATAACCAGCTGTTAGGCCCCTATACTGCTAGTGTAACCCCTTATTGTTATTAGTACAACCCACTTGTTATATATTATTTACCCATGTAGTGCCCATATTGTTACTATTATGCCCCATAGAAGCCCACTATTGTCATTATTGTGCCCTTACATTATTATTCTTATGTCAGCTCTGATTATGTTATGACCCCTTAGACTCCTATATATAGAAAGGAGGTCTTTTCATTTGTATCATCGAATAATTGTTCATTTATGTAATGTAAAGGAGGTTGCCCCCTCCAAGAGGCTGAATTCTAAGGCGTTGATCTATCTTTTCTATCTTTTTCTTGAGCTGGTTTCATAACATTTGGTATCAGAGCTTTGGATTCTAGGGTTTGCTGCTCCAAACAGGTCATTGTGGCATTTTCGCTATAACTTTTTTTCTGCGATGTTTCAAAAGCTAAAAAACAAACCCATTTGAGAAGAAATCGCGCTGAATCTCGGGTCCGAATTTCAGAGCTTTTCGCACTATATTTGCAGAGATATGCTCTGAGGAAGTTGGCCTTTTTGCAGACTCCTAAATTACATTCCAAACAGGTGACTGGGGAAAATCATCATAACTTTCTCTTTGAGCATCAGATTGAAATTTCGTAAGAAGGTACATAAAGAAGACGGACTGTAGTTTCTTGTAGATATTTTTTAGAGCCAAATGTCGAAACAGTGACACGTGGCACTTCATATAAGTTTGCTCTTCTGGAAAGGTCTATAATCAGGTCATCTTGGGAGATTGTGCATAACTCTTTCTTGGTGAATCCAATTTGGATCATACTGGTGGCATTGGAAAGAGGACACAGAGGGCTACTACAGGTCGCAATTTTAGAACTTAAAGATTCAAAAGTATAGAGATACAGTTGTTTCAAGATCGAGCTCCTAAAATCAAGAAAAAGCAAGATGAGGAAGTTTGATGGCAAGGATCCGGTAAATTGGATACTTCAGATGGAGCAATATTTTGATCTACATGGTGTACCACTGTTACAAAAGGTATGTATTGCATCTTCATATTTAGAACCGGATCAATTTTTATGGTATGAAGGGCTTTGTTCTCGTAAACAACTTGTTACGTGGTCAATTTTGACGGAGGAAATGATAGCACATTATGAGGATACAAAGAGCAACACCTTCTTTAGAGCAACACCACAACAATTGGAAAGAGTAAAAGGGCTTTGTGACATAGTGGAAAGCAAAATTATGGAAACTAGGAAGCATACCCCTCACAACTATAAAGATGGAAGTGTTGTTTCTCCTAGCTTTCCACAACCTACAGGGGTTACACCACAACAATTGGAAGAAAAAAGAGAAAAAGGGCTTTGTTACAATTGTGATAGCAAATGCACTAAAGGTCATAAGTGTGCTGAGAAGAAATTATTTTACATAGAATATGAAGAGGAGGAAGAAAAGGATCAAGAAACATCAAAAGAAGAAGATATACGCCAGGACCCCACCCCAGAGAAAGAAGAAATGAATCATACCATATCTTGTAAAGTATTGGCAAGAATTACCACTCCTCAAACTCTCAAGATAGAAGGACATATCAAGAAGAAAAAGGTGCAAGAAGTGAAAGATCACATTGAGAAGAAGAAATGAATCCAACCATAAATTACCACTCCTCAAACTATCAAGATAGAAGGACATATCAAGAAGAAAAATGTTCAAGAAGTGAAAGATCACATTGAGCATCAAGAAATGAATCCGACCATATCTTGTAAAGGATTGGAAGAAATTACCACTCCTCAAACTCTAGAGATAGAAGGACGTATCAAGAAGAAAAAGGTTCAAACAATGAAACATCACATCGAGCATCAACAACAAGTTCTCCAAATTTTAAAGGATAACGCCACTTCTGTGCAAAATCAAACGAAACAACAGGTAGATCAACATCGTAGTGAAAAAAATTTTGATGTAAGTGATTGGGTATTTTTACTGCTACATCTCAAGCAAGCTATTTATGAGAAGGAAATATTGGCAATACTACATGCACTTAAAAAATGGCGACCTTACCGAATGGGAAGACTCTTCAAGGATGAGTATGTGGAAACATTGTTTTGTGCTATTTCTATTATCCAACCAGATTGGATAAATGAAGCAAGGGATGAATGGAAGAAGGATGAAGAAGTATGGCCACTTATTCAAAAGTTGCAAAAGATCCCAATTCAAACAATATTGCCAGAAATTGAAGAGGAAGGAAAAATCATATTGGAACCTGGAGCAGTCACAGAAACAAGAACTCGACAGCTACGAAATCGATCAATTTCAGAGTATCTGATCAAGTGGAAGAACTTACTCGTTGAAGATTTCACATGGGAGGACAAGAATTTTATACAGAAGCATCAAGAACTACTCAAGCATTGAGGACAATGCTTTTTGAAGGAGAGGGGCATGTTAGGCCCCTATACTACTAGTGTAACCCCTTATTGTTATTAGTACAACCGACTTGTTATATTGATGTACCCATGTAGTGCCCATATTGTTACTATTGTGCCCCATAGAAACCCACTATTGTTATTATTGTGCCCTTACATTATTATTGTTATGTTAGCTCTGATTATGTTATGACCCCTTAGACTCCTATATATAGGAAGGAGGTCTTTTCATTTGTATCATCGAAGAATTGTTCATTTATGTAATGTAAAGGAGGTTTCCCCCTTGAAGAGGCTAAATTCTAAGGCGTTGATCTATCTTTTCTATCTTTTTCTTGAGCTGGTTTCATAACACCAGCATAATAGGAATAGAAATACCATAAACATATCAGCCAACAAAATCCATATATATATATCAGTACATTTTCACATGAAAATCAAGGGAATGAATTTCTCATTAGTGGATGTAATAAACCAACCAGAGATGGGACTACCACATTCCACCCGACCATAGAATGGCTGAACCAAATCTCTCTTCAACCATTCACCCTCGTGCCATATTCCAAGAATGCATGTGGGATATCATAAAACACATCAATCAAAACTCATCCAAGGCTTCCAAAGGCCATCCACCTCACGGTCGGACATCACAAAACTATCATCAAATTGGTCTCCATCCAAGCCTTCCAGAGTGTTTGTCCAACCAAGGCTTCCAACACTAGTAACTCAACCCACATCTTATACAAGGCTTCCAAAGTGTTTGTCTAAACAAGGCTTACAAAGCGTTTGTCTAAACAAGGCTTCAAAGACTAGTAACTCAACCCACCAAAGGCTTCCAGAGAATTTATCCAACCAAGGCTTCCAGGCCTAGTAACTCAACCCAAGGTGTTACAGGTCTTCCAGAGAGTTTGTTCAACTAGGGCTTCTAGGACTAATAACTCAACCCAAGCTAAGGAAACATGAGAACCAACCAAAAACAAGCAATGATATTAAACCCACAATCACCATGGTTATCCAGGAAATGGCAAGGCTAGGTAATCCACTCTCGATCCAGGCAATCCTCCATTCCAATGACAAATCACAACCAAGAAACCACATGTATATGCCATGCATGCCAAAACTAGTGAAGAAATCATGCATGCAACTCGGACCTGCAAGCGAATCTAATATAGTTGTTGATGACGATGCCTTCTTGCTCCAAGAATCCAAGTATGTCCTATTGGGTCTTGAAAATGTCATTCATTTCCATTACACTTTCACTATTATGTCCATTATATCACCTCCATTTCACTACTATGTCACTACATTCATCCCACTTTCATTATCATTGGTCCACATTTATGATTTTCCAAACTTTATTAATTCTTAGCCTTTTTAAGTGAATTTGTGATTAAAATCTAGAAAATAATGTGCATATGCTTATACCTAACAAGTGGGTTGAGATTGTTGACATGTGTAGGTCAATGGAGGCTTTTAGAAGACCTTTATGTGGCACTCTAAGGCCAAATTCGAATTTGAGTGGAAAGAATCATGGGATCATGAGGATATGTGTCACATCTCCTAATTGTATTGAAACTCTAAGAAGACATGTGTCTTATCAGTTCCTATTTTGATTATGACTTTAGAGGTAGAGGGAGAGATTCATGGACTCTCATTAATGAGATGGCTTCTTATCTTTTTGTATAAATAGGAGATCTCTCTCCTTCATTTGTTAGCTTGTTAGTTTAGAGCTTGTTAGCTTGTTAGCTTAGCTTAGTCTTAGCTTAGCTTGGAGTTTATAGTTCTTCCTTGATGGCTTTTGAAAGCTTTGGAGAGCTTTGTTGTACTTTGTAATTTTGAAGAATTTGAATAAAGCTTTGATGTTCTCAACATGGAAGGAGATGTGAAGTAGATGTCATGGAGCACATTAGAATGTAAGGTAGAGTAGATTTAATTTTTTAATTTTGCTCTGATTTCATTCATGTATGTCATTTTATTACTTTCAAGTTTGATAGTCTAGATTTTCCATTCATGCAATTTTAATTCATGCAAGTGTGTTCAACCGGTTGATTGTAGATTAGTTTTTCTTTACATGTTTTTGCATCAAATAGTGACATGAGATTTGCCTCTCTGTTGAACTTTTTATGAAGTTTTTTAATTCCAGTTATGCTTTGATTTCAGTCTTATTTATTTGTTGTTGTTAGTTAATTTAGATATCAAATTCTTCATGTCATTTGACATTATCTCCAGAGCCATAGCTTAACCCCGAAAAGCTACTTAGGGAGCTATCAGATTATGAGTGAAGTGATTTGATTTTACTTTCATCTCTGCAATTAGATATCAGGTTCTTCATGTTATTGACGTTATCTCCAGAGCCATGGCTTAACCCCGAAAGCTACTTGGCGAGCTATCGGACTATAAGTGAAGTGACTTGATTTTACTTTCATTTGCAAGTAGGTAATTTAGATATCAGATTCTTCATGTTATTGACGTTATCTCCAGAACCATGGCTTAACCCCGAAAAGCTACTTGGCGAGCTATCAGATTATAAGTGAAGTGATTTGATTTTGCTTTCATTAATCTGCAAGTAGGTAATTTAGATATCAAATTCTTCATGTCATTTGACGTTATCTCCAGAGCCATGGCTTAACCCCAAAAAGCTACTTGGCGAGCTATCGGATTATGAGTGAAGTAATTTGATTTTGCTTTCATTTAGATATCAATTCTTCATGTTATTTGACGTTATCTCCAGAGCCATGGCTTAACCCAGAAAAGCTACTTAGCGAGCTATCGGATTATAAGTGAAGTAAATTGATCTTGCTTTCGTTAGTCTGCAATTTTTGGTTTGTTTGAGTGCAATAGTTTAGATTTTATTTCTGTAATTAGATGGGCAGTAGAGACAGTGATTTCATGATCAGTATATCATCTTTTGTTTGATTTAAGTAGCTGCGTATTTACATTCCTGTTCAAGTATTAATAACATGTTTTGAGATCTTTTGAAGTGCTAAGTTTTGGAAGTTACCATAAGGGACATAAACCTTGTCTTGAAATCTACATCCATACTTTACCTTTGAAAGTATTCTTAAGACCTTACAATAGGATTTCCATTTGCGTTAAACACTTTAGGAAACCAACAAGAACAAAACCCCAAAAACAACATAAACTATAAAACAACGAAGTAAGAAAAAGGTTAACTAAGTACATATGGTGCACCACACTTCATCAGTTTACGATACCTGGATTAATAATTTATGTAGAGCAATTTAAGATGTTAAATTGACTAGACATGTCCTACCCTCCAAGATTGCTCCAAGAAAACTCTAAATATCCAAGAGTATGAGAGAGAGAGAGAGAGAGAGAGATAATGAAAGAGTTCCAACACTGAACTGACAAAAGGTTACCAACTGATCCTCATAAGCCTTTTTATGGACGAGGCCTCTATTTTCTTCATTTTCCATTATTTTCCTTCATTTTCTTCCTCACATGTGACCTTTGACCTTTCATCTCCTTTTTCTCTTAATTTCCATCATTTTCATAAATAAATGTGCCAAAAATGCCTTTTTGCCTTTTAATGCCTTAGTCATTGCCTTTGCCAATTTCCTTAGCCATAACCAACCAAATGAACACCCCCTAGGATGTCTTGGCCAACATTCAGCTTGGAATAAGTGTCCCATCGACCATGGTTATTGCTTTTAACTTTTATTACATGGAATTTTCACCAAGGTTGTTACAGAACCCTCCCCCCTGGGGGAAACATTATTCGGTGTTCAATCACACATATACCTCAGCAACCTGCTGAAAGAAGACATACTGCTCATGGAGCTTTATAACACAGTTCAATGCAGTATTTACATTGAAAGATCTACTCTAGAGAAAATCATCATGACAACATGACACAATACCACATAGTGGAGCTTTAGAACGCAGCTCATTACGATATTTACAATGATCATCCTACTGAGTGCCAACTCATATGTCATCATAACATCATGATAACATAACCATAATGACATGACACCCATACCGCATATTAGAGCTTTATAACACAACTCGTTACGACATTTACATCCATACACATGGGTACATATAAAAACATCAACATAAATGTAGATACCAAAACATATGCGAAATCATATACCAAAACATATATCAAACATATACTAGTCATCATATCTAAGCACATATTAGAACATCATATAGCATATATCAAACCATCATAAAACATATATCGAACCACCATAAAGCATATATTAAACCACCATAAGCAAATACCAAACCACCATGTCAAGCTGTCTTAATTGAACTGGCAAAAAAGGAAGGATACATGGCCCACATCTGATCCTCCATCTCCCATGTAGCTTCATCGGGCCCAAAGTGCTTCCATTGCACTTTAAATTACTCGATTGCTCGATTCTTGAGCATGAGCACCTTTTTTTGTAATATACACTAAGGCTCCGGCTAGAATTCTCCATCTGGTTCCACATGCAATACAAACCATTCAATCACATGATCAACATCCTTAACATACTTCTTAAACAAATATACATGGAAAACATCATGCACTTTCACTGTCGGAGGTAATGCAAGTTGATAGGCTACTGGTCAGATCCTCTCACTGATCCTAAAGGGTCCACAAAACCGTGGTGCCATCTTGGCACATGAGCCAATCTGCAAGGAGCTCTTATTTGGTTTGATGCGCAAGTACACATGTTCCCCAACTTGGAACTCTTTAAACAACATGTTCTTGTCTTTATAATTCTTCTGCATATCATGTGCTACCTTTAGATTCTTTTTTATCACCTACATTTCATGTTCCATGTTTGTCAACATATCTGGTCCAATCAATACACTGTTAACCAGATCACTCCAACTGATAGGAGTCTTACAACTCCGCCCATACAATGCCTCAAAAGGACTCATCCTCAATGAATCCTGATAACTGTTGTTGTATGCGAACTCTACCAAAGGGAGATACTCTTCCCACTTCCATTGTTGATGCATCACATACATCCTCAACATGTCCTCTAATATCCTATTGACCCTCTCTATCTGTCCATCTGTTTGTGGATGATAAGTTGTGTTGAAGGCCAACTTTGTGCCCAAACCTATAAATAACTCCTTCCAAAACTTGGAAGTGAACTTTGCATCCCTGTCTAATACAATCTTCTTTGGAACACCATGTAGTCTAACCACATCTTGGATGAATACCTAGAATACGTCACTAGTTAAGAATGTAGACTTCACCGGAATGAAGTGTGAAACCTTTGTTAACCTGTCCATAATGACCATGATGGAATCATGTTGCTTCACAGTCTTCGGTAAACCTGTGATGAAATCCATGCAAATAACCTCCCATTTCCACTTTGGAAACATGATCGGTTGTAACAATCCACCTGGATATTTACACTCTGCTTTCACTCACTGATAGTTGAAACACCTCGCCACAAACTCTGCTACATCCCTCTTAAATTCAACCAATAATAATATATATTCATTGTTGTCAGTTTCTTATGATAACCTAGGTGACTTGAATATGGTTTCGCATGAAACTCCCTCAAGATCACGTTCTTGAGCTCAGTGTTATCCGGTACATATATCATGTCTCGGAACTTGGCTAATCCATCTATCATAAGACAATAATCCATAACCTATGCACTTGAACTTGTACATGTACTGCCACCTGTACCTGTACCACTACCTGTCCCTGTACTTGTACCTGCATCCTACTGCAACCTATGCACAATCTCCATATACCTAACATCCTGCTAATCTTCCTGCAAGATCCTATCATATAAGTATGTCCCATAGGAGCTCATAAAGTCCAAGTGGTGTACCTATACCCATCTATTGAGAGCATCTGCCACCATGTTCTCCTTACCTTTGATGTACCTGATCTTGAAATCAAAATCGTTGATCGTGGCCAACCATCTAGCATGCCTGGCATTTAGATTCGGTTGGTTAAAAAAATACCTCAACCCAATGTGATCACTCATAAGTACAAATCTCCTACCAAGAAGATAGTGTCTCCACATCTTCAATGCATGTATGATTGTTGCTAACTCAAGATCATGTGTTGGGTAGTTTTGATCATGCTCGTTTAGTTGCCACAACTCATAGCATACTACCTATCCATCCTACATAAGGAATCCACCAAGCCCTCTCTTACAAGCATCTTTGCATGCCACAAACTCCTTGTCCGGATCTGTAATTTGTAGTATTGGTGCATGTGTCAACAACTGCTTACATTGCTTAAAGCTAGCCGCACACTCCTCAGTCCATTCGAACTTCTTACCTTTCCTCTACAAGGATGTCATAGTATAAGCAATCTGCGAGAATTTCTTGATGAACCTCCTATAATATCCTGCCAGACCCATGAAAGATCTCACCTCATCCACACTCTTAGGAGCTACCCACTCCATGATGGCCCTTATCTTATCTGGATCTATTGCAATGCCTTCCTTGGAGATAACATGTCCCAAGTAGTGCACCTTAGTCTGAAAGAAACTACACTTGCTGAGCTTAGCATAAAACCGATGCTCCCTCAACAACATTAACACTGTTGCTAAATGCTCGGCATGCTCTTCCTCATTTTTAGAATATAACAGTATATCATCAATGAACACAATAACAAACTTATCCAAATATGGATGCAACACACTATTCATTAAACACATGAATGTAGTTGGAGCATTAGTTAAGCCAAATGGAATGACAATAAACTCATAATGCCCATACATGGTCTTGAACACAGTCTTGTAAATGTCCTCCTCTTTGATGCGTACCTATTGATATTAGGATCTCAAGTAAATCTTCGAGAACACTGTTGCTCCCTTCAGCTGATCGAACAAGTCATCAATCCTCGGCAAAGGGTACATGTTCTTGATAGTCACTTTGTTCAACTACCTGTAGTCAATGCATAATTTGAGAGTACCATCTTTCTTCTTCATAACTAATACCAGTGTGCCCCATGGTGATACACTTGGCCTAATGTATCCCTTGTCCAACATTTCCTTCAACTGTAATTTCAACTCAGCCTCCTTAGGTATGCTCCTCCTGTATGGTGCTTTAGATGCTGGAGTTGCCCCTGGCACTAATTCAATAGAAAAGTCTACCTCCCTGGGAGGTGGAAACTTTGTAATGTCCTCAGGAAATACATCCTGAAACTGTTGCAAAAGTGGGTACTTGTTCAACACATCTTTATCCTCAGCCTCCTTACCCTTATCACTAGAAATGTGTATTGAAAATAGCTTACACCCCTTCCTGCGGCTACGCTTTGCTTGCATAGTTGTCACCATCCCAACTGATGTGGCTTTATTCTTACCCTGTAAGACTCTTGGTTCTCCATTGTCATCAACACGTTCAATAGCTTTATCATAACATTCTACCTTGGTTCTATGTAGATACAACCAATTCATTCCCAATAACATATTGTATGAACGCAACGGTAATACATTTAAACGTGTTGTTGTAGGCATACCATTTAAGTCAAATGCATAAGCTCTTACCCAATGATGAACTCGCTTCTTTGTACTTGTAGCCAACTGCACTAACCAAGACTCTGCATGCAACTCCTTATTCAAAACACACTTATCCACCAATTGAGGACTAACATAGCTATAATTAGATCCAGGGTCAATCAAAATAGAAATAACTTAATCACAAAGCTTATCGTCCATCTCAATGATAGATGCCTAGTGCTCTGCCTACCTGTTGTCCACGGCTACATAGGTACGAGGAATACTCTGGCCTACATCTCCAACAGTTTATGCCTCTTGTGCACTATATATCTGGGGTCTACCACGTTGATTCTGAAGACAATCTCTCTTACGATGATCTTTGCCACAAGTCCAACACTCTATAAGCTTCCAGTCTCCGTCCTTATTCTTTTCTTTAGATCGATGCCCCTATCCTTTATTTGATGCATTGAACCTCTTAGGTGGTGCAACGTTCTCCTTGTTTTCCGTACTTTGTGGCCCTGCTTGCTTTTTATCCCATTTTTCTTTATTCTTTACAATACCTCTCTAGTCTGGCTTAGTCTCAGTTTGCGCTTCAATTGTTCATAGCAACGTCTTAGCTTTCGAATGGCCTCCTCCAATGATCTAGGCTCATCGAATTCAATCCTATCTTTGAATGCAATCGATAGTCCACTAATGAGCCTCTGAATCTTAGCCTTCTCCTCCTTGAGGTAAGGCACATACCTCAATAGTTCCAAAAACTTACTGGTGTACTCATCATCTGTCATGGATCCCATCTTTAGCTCATAAAATTATTTTTCCCTATCATCAAAGTATCTCTTTGATAGATACTTTTTCTTGAATAGTCGCTCATATTAACTCCAAGTCAGATCTTCCTCATTTATGTCCCTGACATTATTCACATCTTCCCACCAGATGTCTGCTTTACCTTTAAGACTAAAAAGTAGCCATTATAGCTTCCATGTTCTGTGAATAATCACAAAACCTAAAGAACTTCTTCATACCGAGTAACCAAGCCTCTGCATCATGTGATCTCTTTACCTCTCCATCAAAAGTAGGTGGCTTTGCTTTCTTAAACTCATCCATAAAGTATCCCCTATAACTTCTCTTATAAGGATGATAATGGTGACGATCATACTGCCCATCTGAATCAGAACTAGAATCATACATGTGTCTATCCCTTCTCCTTTCCGGAGTGTCCAACAATCTACCATCTCAGATTGTGTCATCTCTATATGATCGGTGACCGCCATGCAATCTACTACCATATGCCCCATTAGTTTTGTCCTCCTACTCATGACTGATCCGAAGTGGTCCTTGTCACTACAAATATGACAAGCTCTAGAGTATCACTGCATTTACCTCTACTAACTTTTCCTATGTCTGCATGATTCTATCATTATTTGCCTTACAAATCCTTATTTATTCCTTTAAACTTTTCACTGTTACTGCCAAATCGAAAGAGTTCCCAACACCATACTGCTCTTCGGATTCGTAGGGAGAGTCTTTGTAGTCAACCATCTTGCTAGCCATTTCATATTTCTTCTTGCAAGGCATAATATGTCAGATAAACCAAATCATAATAAATCAATGTACCTTAGCATAGCTCAAGGATGATAACTTGTCTGCAGATCACCAAATCAGTGTGATACATGTATTACATAACCATAACAGTGTATCGACATACACAAGTAAATGTATCAACTCATAAACATCATTCTAACTAGTGTCCAATCATCAATGTTAAGCCATATCAACAATGCATGCTATGACCCCGTGCATGACAACAACCATCACTCCATTGTACACATTTCCACATGCAACCAATAGTATGCATAAGCAATGCCAAATCAACTACACCTATGCATAAATGCATGTAGTCGAACATAAGCGATCAAATCTTGGAATCAACCTACAAGACTGATACATGTAATCCAAATATTCAAGAATATAACCTAACATACGTGGATGTAAGTAGGTGCCATAAAATAAACATGTAAGTGACATATAATCTATACACAGTCAGTCACATACTCATGACAATTACTCTTCATGAAATCAATATCAAATTCTCCATGATAACCATACTATAACCCTAATCAATCATCACGAAAATGTAACAAGTATATAAGTGTAAGAGACACACATGAAATTGACATGCATGCATGACCAATACATTCAAACCATCCAGTCCAAGAGTTGAACCATCCTCTGATACCACTCTGTAACACCCTCCTCTTCGGCCTACCCAAAGTAACCATGCCAACCGGGGTAAACATGAGACGAGATGCTACTATGATCAGATTCGACCTCCTATGTGACCTTAAGGAAGTGGAATCGACGGAACATCACATACAATCATCCAACCTCATCAACAGAACCCTTAGGAGACAAGTCAACCACTGTGATAGCCTATCCCTGGGTCCCACTATTGTTCTGGACCTCTTAGGCCATAGTCGCTCTCATGCTATGGGCAAGGGAGTGAACAAAAACCCAAAGTCGCTCTCATAGGCCTACATGCCACAGACTGTGGACCAAACTTGCCAGTTTTGTGCCAACGACCTCGAGATTTAAGCCACTTTTTTAGGTGCAAAGCCCAGGCCACTACCCAGAATGGAATGATAGCTTAGAATCAAGAGATGTACATGGAAACAATGATGAAAAATCCAATAAGTTGATCAAGACCTTAACCAGACCCCTACTAGCCATGACAGACATTTCATCAAACATATCATGAACATGTAACCTACAGGTGTAAATAACATAATTAAGTGTAGGGATCTCATACTTATTTGAGAATCGCTATGAACCATTGTTCCCTCATGCAATTTGTTGCATTATCATCTATTAGGTCATAGACACATTATCCATTCATGTACAAGTAAAAGCATATTAAGGGTCGTACATAGCTGCTATCACAAAATGTACATATAACCAACACAATAGGAATAAGAATACCATAAACATATCAGCCATCAAAATCCATATATACATCAGTACATTTTCACATGAAAAAACAAGGGAATGAATTTCTCATTAATGAATGCAATAAACCAACTGGAGATGGGACTACCACATTCCACCCGGCCATAGAATGGCTGAGCCAAATCTCTCTTCAACCATTCACCCTCGTGCCATATTCCAAGAATGAATGTCGGATCTCATAAAAAAAATCAATCAAAACTCATCAAGGGCTTCCAGAGGCCATCCACCTCACAATCAAACATCACAAAACCATCATCAGATTGGTCTCCATCCAAGCCTTCCAAGGCTTCTAGAACTAGTAATTCAACCCACATCTTATACAGGGCTTCCAGAGCGTTTGTCCAACCAAGGCTTCCAGGACTAGTAATTCAACCCACCAAGGGCTTCCAAAGCGTTAGTCCAACCAAGGCTTCTAGGACTAGTAACTCAACCCAAGTTGTTACAAGGCTTCCAGAGCGTTTGTTCAAATAGGCCTTCCAGGACTAATAACTCAAACCAAGCTAAGGAAACATGAGAACCAACCAAAAACAAACAATGAAATTAAACCCACAATCACCATGGCTATCCAGGACATGGCAAACCTAGGCAATCCACTGTCGATCTAGGCAATCCTCCATGCTAATGACAGATCACAACCAAGAAACCAAATGCATATGCCATGCATGCCAAAACTGGTGAAGAAATCATACATGCAACTCGGTACCTACAAGAAAATATGATGTAGTCATTGATGTCGATGCCTTCTTGCGCTTTCCTTCCCTTCCTTTGCCTTCTTGCTCCAAGAATCCAAGTATGCCACACCCTCCAAGAGTGATGCAAGAAAACTCTAAGTATCCAAGAGTATGAGAGAGAGAGAGAGAGAATAATGAGGGAGTTACAACACTGAACTGACAAAAGGTTACCAATAGATCCTTAGAAGCCTTTTTTTGGATGAGGCCTCTATTTTCTTCATTTTCCATTATTTTCCTTCATTTTCCTCCTCACATGCAACCTCTGACCTTTCACCTCCTTTTTCTCTTAATTTCCATTATTTTCATAAATAAATGTGCCAAAAATGCCTTTTTGCCTTTTAATGCCTTAGCCATTGTCTTTTCCAATTTCCCTAGCCATAACCAACCAAATGAACACCCCCTGGGATGTCTTGTCCAACATTCAGCTTAGAATAAGTGTCCCATCGATCGTGGTTATTGTTTTTAACTTTTATTACATGGAATTTTCACCAAGGTTGTTACCAAAATGAGGTTGCCCAAGATTCTAGATGTTGCATACATATTTTTTTAAGTTGTGGCATGGTTGTATATATCTATAACATAGTGAATGTGAGAACACTGTGTAGAGGACCACAAAGGATGCCAAGGGTTTGTAGAGCAACACGAGTTGTTTTAGAGATCATGGTGTTGATGTTTCAAATACAATAGATAGAAGTACTTTGTTTTTGAACTATAATAATTACTTCCAATGATATATATGTGTTTAGCGCAACAATAGGATCATTAAGTAATTATACTTCAAAAATTTAACACCATAGACAATATAGCAATAGAGATCACAATGCACAATGAGACAAAAAAAATTACCCTGCAAAAATCCCACCAAGGGGGGAAGCCCAGCCAAACTTTTCCTTAGAGAATTAATTCAACAAAAGATACATCAAAGTCAACTAGCCAACAAGATGCCCAAGATGCCAAGTCAGAAGCTTCACCAAGTCACTTCAAGATTCCTCTTCAAAAGATCTCACAAGGTCTACACTAGGTTTGAATTTTGGCCTCTCCTTATCTCAGAATTCAGACCTTGACTAGACTTGTATCACAGAACTTAAGACATGCCATCACATGTGTGAGGGCAGTAGAGGGGCACACACATGCAAGAATATTCTTCCTTGAGTTCGACTTCCTTTTATCCTTCAACTCAGCTTTCCTTCCTTCATCATTCTTCGTTATTTCAGATCATATATATGCTAGAAGATGTGACATGAGTTGCTCGGAGTGGAAGCAAGTGCTCTCTATATCTACATAATGGAGGGGGATGAATAGGTGTCTCTTGGGCTAGGCCGACTTCATCATTGGGATACTGACTTGAGCATATTTTGGTGTCAAAATTGCAAATTGCAAATTTTCATTTTTTCCCACTAAAGATAAGGTCATGAAGGACACTCCTTATAATATTTCTTTGAATAAAACAAATAAATAATTTTCTTTTTATTGCAAGCATGAAGAACATACTTCAAATAAATATTTATTTTACAAATACGATTTATATTTCACTATTGCAAGTACAAAAGAATATTATGAATACCAAACATAGCTACAAAAATTCAACACATGGAACCTACAAGTTGTAGACTAATGGATGTAGTAAATCCATGTAAGAATTCCCCTATAGTGGTGGATGAAGGCCCAAGGGCACAAAACCCTGTAATGTTTGCGGACCAACTGTGATACTTACAGTGTATGGATGATCAAATGGAATCCAAAGGTGTTAAAAGGAGGTTAGAGATGCTGCGAAAATTCAAAACTAAAATATGCTTCAAACCATGGTTCCTACGAAGTGGTAACCTACTCTAATACCAATGATCCATATTTTGGGGACTAAGATCCAAAAGGCTTGAATGTCGAGAGAGGAGGAGACAAAACATAAAGATCTGCTACGAAACTAATCACAATAACATTGACAAAAATGAAAGAACTGAAAACATCACAAAAATTGAATAGGGAGAGTGAGAGAGAAAAGAAGAAGGATTCCATTAAGAAGAACCATACATGCAATGAGGCCAATTTTTGGACCTCTCCTTCTCAACCTTCACTCTTTTCTTATTTCCTTATTATAAGGTGCTTTGTTGGAAAAGTCAACTTTAATTAGGTTTTACTCCGTCACTTACATATCTATCAAGGTCCCTTTTATATAAAAATATGACTTTATGACTTATATGTTTGAACTTATACTATAAGCCCCCCAAGATTTAGATCAAATCCAACACTATTATTCCAACATTTTGACCAACTAACGTGGTTGCCAAGTTGTCCATTGTCATTTTTTATGAGTTGTTGCAATCAAAGTGAGACAACCTAAGAATCATATATTCTCATGGCTATCCTCATCTCCCTATGCTAAGATAGGACATTAGGAAAATTATATAAAGGCCTTACCCAATTTAAGTAGGGGGGAGATTGTGAATGTAATTTTGACATTCTGTTTCTAATTAATAAAGAATACTTTGTTTCTATTCATACACACTCTATTTCCATGATTGAATGTTCATTTAAGTTTTAGCTACTACCGTAACTTTTTTCCAGTGCCTCGCCTAAGGAGCTAGTGCCCCTTCTTAGCAAGGTTCTACTATAGTATAGTTTAAACAAGTCTTTATTCATTTCAGCAAAGTTCCTAGGTGTATGTGTGGATATTTCATTATTTATTTATTTTTGCAATAATGTAATTAATTACCTATTACAACAATTTTGATTCAAGCTCTTATTTCGTATCATGAAATGATTTGATTACATTTATATTTATTGGCACATTTGCGTTATTCTTTGAGATTACAATAGCTTATGTGATTAGTGATTAACTATATGCAAAGTTGTAATTTATTCACAGGGTGGAGGGTTAGAATACACTTCTAAATATAATCATTAATTAGCTTTTAGTTTCATGTAATTTCCATTTCCAACAATAATGTGTGTATGTGTTATCTATTTCAACAAACTAGTTAGCTTTTACATGTCATGTTTGCCTAACTAGGGATTACAAAAAAGAGGATTTCTATGCCAATGTTAGGTCCCTATAATACTATTGATTACCCCATTACAATTGTAGTTGTATCCCTTATTAATATTGTTGAGCCCCTATTGTCCCCATATTTTTATTACTGTGCCCCATAGAATCCCTTTATTGTTATTTTTGTGGCTATATATTATTATTATTAGGTCGGCTGGGTTATATTGTGACTCCATAGACTCCTATATATAGAAAGGAGGTTTTGTCATTTGAATCATTCAAGAATTGTTCATTTGTGTAACGTAAAGGAGGTTGCCCCCTCGAAGAGGCTGAATTCTAAGGCGTCGATCTCTCTTTTCTATCTTTTTGTGAGCTGGTTTCATAACAATTGGTATCAGAGCTTTGGATTCTAGGGTTTCGCTGCTCCAAATAGGTCATCGTGGCATTTTCGCTATAACTTTTTTCTGCGACGTTTCTCAAACAAACAAACAAAAACAAAAACAAAAACAAAAAAAAAAACAAAAAAACAAAACAAAAACAAAAACAAAAACAAAAAAACAAAAAAACAAAAAACCATTTGAGATGAAATCGCACTGAACCTCGGGTCCGAATTTCAGAGCTTTTCGCGCTATATTTGCGGAGATATGATCTGAGGAAGTTGGTCTCAAAAAAAAAAAAAAAAAAAAACAAAACAAAACACAAAAACACAAAAACACAAAAAACAAAAAACAAACAAAAAAACAAAAAACACAAAAAACAAAAACAAAAAAACAAAAAACACAAAAAACAAAAAACAAAAAACCATTTGAGACGAAATTGCGCTGAACCTCGGGTCCGAATTTCAGAGCTTTTCGCGCTATATTTGCGGAGATATGATCTGAGGAAGTTGGTCTTTTTGCAGACTCCTGAATTACATTCCAAACATGTGACCTAGGGAAAATCGTCATAACGTTCTCTCTGAGTATCGGATTGAAATTTTGTAAGAAGGTACAGAAAGAGGACAGACTGTAGTTTCTTGTATATATTTTTCAGTTCCATAGGTTGAAACAGTGACACGTGGCACTTCATACAAGTTTGCTCTTCTGGAAAGGTCTATAATCAGGTCATCTTAGGAGATTCTGAATAACTCTTTCTTGGAGAATCCAATTTGGATCAGACTGGTGACATTGGAAAGAGGACGTAGAGGGATACTACAGGTCGCAAGTTCAGAACTGGATGATCCGAAATTACAAAGATACATCATATTCAATATCAAGCTCCTACAAAGTGAAAAAAGGTGTGTAGTTTTTTTTAAATTTTTGCTTAAGCTTGGTTTGAAAAATTAGTTTGAAGGAATTCAAAGGGCATAGTAAAGCATTCTTATCGGTAATTGATGCCCCGAGGAAAGAAATGCAAACACCTAGTAAGCAACCTGAAAGCTCTAGCATGACTCATGAAGAAGAGGGAGAAATGCAACATGATATATCAAAATTACGAGACCAAGTGCAACAAGTGTCACTTGCACAAAAAGTAACAGAATCTAAGATGAAAGATGTAGAAGCTAAGATGGATGGTTTAAAGAAAGGTGTAGAAGCTAAGATGGATTGTTTAAAGAAAGGTGTAGAAGCTAAGATGGATGGCATGGAAGCTAAGATGAATGGCACGGACGCTAAAATGGATGGCATGGATGATAAGATGGAAGAATTGAAGATAAATATGAATAAGTTGCTACAAGAAATGGTCACTAATGGTGAAAGGGTAGTAAAGGAAACTCGTGATGAGAACAAAAAAAATGTTAATTGTGATTCCATAGACTCTAATGTTGGATCGAAGACCCACCATATTCCAAAAATCGATATGAGGAAGTTTGATGGCAAGGATCCCGCAACATGGATATTACAGATGGAGCAATTTTTCGATCTCAATAATGTGCAAAACACACAAACGGTACGTATTGCAACTTTACATTTGGAACCAAATTAGTTTGTATGGTATCAATGGCTTTGCTCTCGTAAACAAATTATCACTTGGGCAATTTTTACAGAAGAATTGATAGCACATTATGAGGATACAAAAAGCAACACTTTTTTTAGCCAATTGATAAGTCTCAAACAAAAGGGTTCAATAATGGAGCATATTGAGTTCCAAAAATTGAACTTAAGGCTAAAAAATATTCCAGAGGAGCATAGGATTGATGTGTTCATAGGGACTTTAAAGGATAATATCCAACATGATGTTCACCTTTGGGAACCTGATTCATTAGAGAAGGCATTCAGGTTAGCAAGAAAAATGGAAAGCAAAATTATGGCAACCAGGAAGCATACTAGTCACAACTATAAAGATGGAAGTGTTGTTACCCCTAGCCTTCCACAAACTATAAGGTTGACGCCACAACAATTGGAAGAAAAAAGAGCAAAAGGGCTTTGTTACAGTTGTGATAGCAAATACACTAAAGGTCATAAGCGTGCTGAGAAGAAATTATTCTACATAGATTGTGAAGAGGAAGAAGAAAAGGAGCAAGAAAGGTCAAAGGAAGAGGATATACTCCAGGAACAAATCCTAGATAAAAAAACAAATGAATCCAACCATATCTTGTAATGCATTGGCTGGAATTACCACTCCTCAAACCATCAAGATATAAGGACAAATCAAGAAGAAAAAGGTAATAGTGTTGATTGATTCAGGAAGTACCCACAATTTTATTCATTGTAAGGTAGCAAAAGAATTGAATTACTTCCTATATCCAGCACCATAGTGTCAAGTGATGATTGCAAATGGAGAAACAATAAATTTCTCTAGAAAGTGCCATAATATCAAGCTATCCATGGGAGAATATGTATTGACTAGCCCAATGCTTTCCATTCCAATGGGAGGTGCTGATGTTGTACTAGGAGTCCAATGGCTACAATCCTTGGGTACAATAGCTTTTAATTTTCAAGAACTTTTCATGAAATTTTCTGCCGAAGGAAAGGAAGTTGAATTAAGGGGTATTGCAGGGAAACCGGGAAAGATAATCAGCTCTAACGGTATGACAACGCTTCTAAAAAAGGAACAAAGAGGTGTAATTGCTCAATTATGTTCGCTAGATGTTTCCACATTGGAATCATCTATTTCTCCAGATCTCCAAAAAGTCTTGGACAATCATTCCAAGGTATTTGAGACTCCCAAAGGTCTCCCACCTATTCATGATCATGATCATGCTATTCATCTGATTTCAGGAAGTGTTCCTCCAAACATCAAGCTGTACAGATATCCCTATGTCCAAAAGAGTTAAATTGAACGTATGGTTGCAGAAATGCTAGAGGCTGGTATAATTCAACCTAGCCAAAGTTCTTTCTCTGCTCCAGTAGTATTGGTGCACAAGAAGGATGGATCATGGCGCATGTGTCCGGATTATAGGGAGCTCAACATGCTCACTATTAAAGATAAGTTTCCCATTCCTGCCATTGATGAATTACTGGATGAATTGCATGGATCAATTTACTTCACCAAGTTGGATCTTTGTTTAGGATATCATCAAATCAGAATGAAGATTGAAGACATTCCGAAAACAACATTTAGAACTCATGAGGGTCATTATGAATTTTTGGTCATGCCTTTTGGCCTTACCAATGCACCTTCTACATTTCAAGCTTTGATGAATTCCATTTTCAAACCCTTCCTTAGAAAATTTGTGTTAGTATTTTTTGATGATATGCTAATCTGCAGCAAGTCTTGGAAGGATCATGTTGAACATGTTGACAGGGTGCTACAACTATTGGAGGAGAAACAATTATATGCAAAAAGATCCAAATGTTTCTTTGGAGTACAAGAGGTGGAATATCTAGGTCATATTGTATCTCATGAAGGAGTTAAGGTAGACCCTAGCAAAATTAAAGCCATTAAGGAATGGAAAATCCCCACATCCATAAAGCATCTGCGAGGATTTCTCGAGTTGACAGGGTATTATCGCAAGTTTGTTAAGAATTATGGGAGAATAGCAGCACCTCTGACAACATTATTGAAGAAAGATGCATTTTCATGGACTCCAGAAGCAACAAAGGCCTTCGAACATCTTAAAGAGGCAATGTGCCAAGCACCGGTCTTAGCTACACCGGACTTCACAAAAACCTTTATTGTGGAACGTGATGCTTCAGGAAATGGAATTGGGGTCATTTTAATGCAAGATGAAAGACCCATTACTTTTGAAAGTCGTCCAATCAAGGGAAAGTTTTTACACAAAGCTATTTATGAGAAGGAAATGTTGGCAATACTACATGCACTTAAGAAATGGAGACCCTACCTAATGGGAAGACACTTCAAGGTAAAAACGGATCATGATAGCCTTAAATACTTTTTAGAACAAAGATTATCCTTTAAAGAGCAACAAAATTGGGTCACAAAGATGTTGGGTTATGACTTTGAAATCATCTACAAAAAAGGGAAGCAAAATGTGGTGGCAGATGCACTCTCAAGAAAGGATGAGGATGTGGAAGCATTGTTGTACGCCATTTCTATTATCCAACCAGATTGGATAAATGAAGCAAGGGAGGAATGGAAGAATGATGAAGAAGTATGGGCACTTATTGGAAAGTTACAACAATATTCCAGTACATCTGATACATTTAACTGGCAAAATGATTCGTTATGGTACAAAGATCGCTTATACCTATGTAAGAATTCGCAACTCAAACAAAAAATGCTTATGGAATTGCACACTTCTCCCTTAGGAGGGCACTCAGGATTTTTAAAAACTTGCCACAGGGTTAAGAAGGAATTTTTTTGGGATGGCCTTAAATCGGATATTCAAAAGTTTGTGGCAGAATGTTTGGTTTGCCAACAAAATAAAGTTGAAACAATTAAGACCCCGAGTCTATTACAACCTTTATCCATTCCAAGCCAACATTGGGAGGAGGTTGCAATGGATTTTATCACAGGTTTACCCAAGTCTGAGGGAAAGAGTGTCATCATAGCGGTAGTTGACAAACTTACCAAGTATGCACACTTTTGTGCATTATCACATCCATTTAAAGCCAGTACATTTTCTACTGCATTTATGGAAACAATTCAAAAGCTACATGGAAACCCAAAGATTATTGTAAGTGACAGAGATCCCATTTTCACTGGAAATTTTTGGACAGAATTATTTTCTTGTCTTGGTACTCAGTTAGCTCATAGCTCATCTTATCATCCTCAATGTGATGGGCAGATTGAGATAGTAAACAAATGTTTGGAAGGATACATTCGTTGCTTTGTATCTGATAAACAGACACAATGGGTCAAATGGTTGCCTCTGGTTGAATGATGGTATAACACTTCCTTCCATACAACAACAAAAATGACCCTATTTATGGCACTTTATGGATATCAGCCACTATCCATCACATCATATTTAAGAGAAAATTCTAAGGTTCAAGCAATGGAACATCACATCGAACATCAACAACAAGTCCTCCAACTCTTAAAGGATAACCTCCTGTTGGCACAGAATAGAATGAAACAATAGGCAGATCAGCATCGCAATGAAAGAAGTTTTGATGTAGGTGATTGGGTATTCCTGCGACTACAACCATATAAACAAATGTCCCTCAAGCAAGCTAAGAAGGATAATAAATTATCACCAAAGTATTATGGTCAGTACAAGGTGTTGCAAAAGATTGGTACTATGGCATACAAATTGGAGCTTCCTGCAACGTCTCAAGTGCACCCAGTTTTCCATGTTTCATGTTTAAAGAAGGTTATAGGCGACAAGCTCCTAGTTCAAACAATATTGCCAGAACTTGACGAGGAAGGAAAAATTATATTAGAATCGGAAGCAGTCACAGAAACAAGATCTCGACAGCTACGAAATCGATCAATTTCGGAGTATCTCATCAAGTGGAAGAACTTATCCGCTGAAGATTCCACATGGGAGGACGAGAATTTTATACAGAAGCATTCAGAACTACTCAAGCGTTGAGGACAACACTTGTTTGAAGGAGAGGGGCATGTTAGGTCCCTATAATACTAGTGATTACCCCATTACTATTGTAGTTGTATCCCTTATTAATATTGTTGAGCCCCTATTGTCCCCATATTTTTATAATTGTGCCCCATAGAATCCCTCTATTGTTATTTTTGTGGCTTTATATTATTATTGTTAGGTCGGCTGGGTTATATTGTGACTCCATAGACTCCTATATATAGAAAGGAGGTTTTGTCATTTGAATCATCCAAGAATTGTTCATTTGTGTAATGTAAAGGAGGTTGCCCCCTCGAAGACGTTGAATTCTAAGGCTTTGATCTCTCTTTTCTATATTTTTGTGAGCTGGTTTCATAACAACCAACTAGGTTGGATTAGATAGGGTTCTTATGCCAATTGGATTAAAATATTTTTCCCTTCTTGTGTTTCATGCTTTGTCTAATTGGGTGTTACAATAGAAAGGCTTCCTATGCTATTTAGACTAGTTAGTTTATCACAACCATAATAGTTTACTATAGTGAATCCATCAAAAATGTCCTAGAACAAGTTCATCGCTAAAACAATTGTAAATAGATTGCCCTAGCATATATAATGCGTCACAGTTCGCAAGTTCCACATCAACCACGTGTTGACAATTAAATGCAAATATCTTAGTTGTCTTTTTGAGCAATTAAAAAGGTAATTAAAAGGCATGTTAGCATGTTATAGTAAATAGATTGCCCTAGCATACATAATGCATGATAGTTCGCAAGTTCCACATCAACCATGGGTTGACAATTAAATGCAAATATCTTAGTTGTCTTTTTGAGCAATTAAAAAGGTAATTAAAAGGCATGTTAGGATGTTAGATTCCACAACATTTGATGCCAAAATTGAGCAAGCTATTCATATATATTCAGATTTTGAGCAACATGTAGGCATTTAAATATATTTACATAGACCAAAGCATAAATCAAATAGGAAGCCATCAAAACCTCTTTCTACTTTTGAAATTTCCTAATTGTTATGGAATTTCATTAGAGATTATATCAAGCCAATCAAATATAATTCCATCATTGGCTAAACGATAGAGAATGTAAAGAACATATCTAGGTACATGTTTAGTGGAATCCTGACCAGTAATTCCTTGTAGGGGTCAACCAATATATTTACTTGAATTTGAGCAATGTTTTTTGAAGTGGGATAAGGATTCTTTAGGAAGCTTCTTAGAAGTTCACTACATCCTCGTCAACTCTTGATGAATTCATTTGCTTCAGTGATTATAAGAACTTTATGTGGATTTAGTAATCGTAATATTCTTCTAGAAAGGCTAGGTGTTACTTGTACAAGATTTCTGTCAGTTTCTTCAAGATTTATCATCCTTTTCTGCTTATCAATTCTGATGTACACCATGAAACAATGTCCATGAAGTCAGATTCTTTAGGCATGCAACCTACTTTTGTTATTCCAATCATCTAAGTTTGGGTAGTACTTTTTTCCTCTTATGGTAATCCATAACACCAATTATATGCAACAAATTAGTGAAAGTCACAATGTTCTCTTTTGGGTGTATTAACGATACCTCCACAATAAGGCTCCTTCTTTCTATTTTCCATCTTTTGTTTTGGTAGTCTCGAGATATTAAGTGTTAATAAACTCTTAATGTCCACTCAATGAGGAAATTAACATTGAATGTCACTAAATCCACTAACCACTTGTTATAGCATTCCATAGTCATGTATTAATAACGAATGCTTTCACAAGGTAACAACCGTAGGATCCCCTTATGAAGAACCATGCCATAATGATCGCTGAAATCAATTGAAATGTGCAAAGTATGTTGTGATGGTCAGTATTTAATTCACCTTGAAAGTGGTGCTTCGTATCAAGTTGGTTGGAAAAAAGACTAAGTATGAAAGGATATGGAAGTCAAGAAGTTGGGATCGAGATGGAGTGTAAAGGTTGAATGGGGTTTAATTCATCCTACTATCTCGGATTTCAAAAAAAGACTGAGTAAGGAAGTAGGGTGTCAGAACGCGGATATGTGAATGGAGTGGTAAGTTGTCCTGCCATCCCAGCTAAGAGAAAATGGATAAAGATGGAGTTTTTATTGAGAGAGGTATTCAACACTATGGACTAAATAAAAGAATGTTATGGCTTAGGATATTTGAATACATGTACAAAGGACATGAGAACATCAATACTTTAAAATGTTTTACTACTGATAAAAAAATATTAATCGACAAATACTTATCATTCAATTAAGTAGTGGGAAGGGATCACTTGTGGCTTTATTATCACCATTCTCTAATAATGTGATTACTTGATGGTGAGACCTTCATCATGGCACCAAGACTAATTAGATTAGATCGAATGGATGGGAGAAGCATTAAGCAATGAACTTTTCATAATGCACAAATTGTTGCCCTAAAAAACAAGTATTTTTCTTGAGTATTTGTCTACATGAATATTTTGAACTTACACAACAATTTACATTTACAAATTTACATATATTTATAGTTGGTGGATTTGATTGTGCAATGGAATTTCTCTATGGTCAAGAAACCCATTGTTAATAGAGCTTGGATATTGGCTAAATGTTTTCTCCTTTGGAACCTATGGAAGGAGAGGAACATCAAGAGTTTTTAGAGATAAGAAGAGGACACTAGATATTATTAATGAAACGTTCCTCCATAATATCAGAGAAACCATCCTTGCCATTCCCTGGACTGTTGAAGATTGGAAGGTTACTGATGAGGAGGTTCTGATAAATTATATTTGAACCAACAAATGATCTTACTAAAGGAACAACTGACCCCAAATGTCTATTCAAAGGTGTATTTTTTACCTCCTCACAAAGGTTTCATTAAGTTAAATTTTGATGGGGCGTTGAAGAATAATCCTGGCATAACTGGTTTCGATGATGTTTTCTGAGACTATAGCTAATATCCTATGTAAATTTTTTCACAAAGTGGAGGAATTACTACTAATAATATGGTAGAATTATTGGCTTTAGAAGCGAGCGTTCAAATAGTTATTTTGTTAGCAATTTGTTTTGTTACAGATGGAAGGAGATTCACAAGTGGTAGCACAATGTGTCCAAAGGTTGTTGAATGGTTAAACCTCTAGTAAATTAGTGAAGAGTTGGAGACTGGATGGAGTAGTTGTAAGAATTAAAATTTTTCTTAATCAACTAGAGTATGTGGTTATTCAACATTCAAGAAGGGATGGTAACAAGGTTATGAATCTTTTAGGGAACTAGGGTTGTAAATCTCGTGATCTTGTTTTGGATGAGAGTTGGCCCCCTTCTAAATCAATGTTTGACTATGTTGTGGTTGTTCTCTCCATACTTTACCATAAATTGATAGGATGGAACCTGATGAGGCTAACATTATAGACATGGGTGGATAGACTTGATACAAAGGTCATCTCTGGTTAAATGTTGTGGTAGGATTTCATTGCGAAGGGAACATTGGTTAACAATTGGGTTTGTGACTTTAAATAGGCCATGGTGTCGAAATGTTGGCTTAGGTACAAGGCTGGTATGAATAGAGGCAAGGTTTGCTCCTCGTTCTCCCTCAAGTGTTACAAGTTGGTGAGGTTTTTATTCATTCTTTGTTGCTCAGAGTAGAAGTGTGCGCAAAGTCCTGTTTAAGAGTGGTTACTAGAATTTGTCAAGCTCGTCTCTAGTCATGGAATCAAATGGAAGTATGATCACTATAAGTTAATCTTGTTCCTTTCATTGTCTAGTTCATTGGAGGTCATCTATCATTTGCTTAAGTCACTATAGTCATTTGCAGTTTCATGGTTTCTTTGTAATTTTAGTCTCATTGCAAGCCTTTTAATGGTGGTTGGAATAGTAGTTATTGTGTTGGTGTATTGGCTTATTGTCTTAGTTTGTTTTAGTCAGCTAGTCATCTAGTCCCTTAAGTCGTTGGATGAACTGTGTTTTCTCTGTCCTCTATCTTATGATGCTTTCAATATAACGATGGTTATGATAGTATTTTTTGGATTTGAATTCTATTTATTAGATCTGGTTTGGTCTGAATTACCTTCTCTTTATCTAGAAAGCAAAAAGGATTCATAGTATTGTCATAGTCTTGTTATTGTAACACCCTCCTCCCACATCTACCCAAGCAACCCACCAATCGGGGTAAACATGTGACGAGAGGCCACTATGATATCATTCGACCTCCTAAGTCATGTTAAGGAAGTGGAACCGACGGAAACACACCATACAGACATTCAACATCAGCTTCAGAACCCTCAGGAACCAATCCAACACATCAGCCAGCTTGCTCTTGGGTCCCACTGAACTTTTGGACAACCTAAGCCTTAGTCGCTCTCATGCTATAGGCATGACAACATCCAGAAGCTGAAAGTCGCTTTCACATGCTTGCTTGCCAATTTCAAGAGACTAAATTTGTCAGTGTTATGCCAGCGTCCCTGGGATTTGAGCCACTTTTTCAAGCCCAGAGCCCAGGTCACTGCCCAAAATTTCATGACACCTTTAGAACAGTAAAATAACATGGAAATGACAATACTAAAGCAAATGCTTGAATGAAACCTTGACTGGACCCCTACTAGCCATGACAGGAATTTCATCAAACATATCACGAATATGTAATCTACAGGTGTAAATAATAATTATGAGCATAGGGGTCTCATACTTAGCTGAGAATCGCTAAGAACCATTGATGTCTCAACACATCAACTGCCATTCCATCCATTAAGTCATAGATACATTGATCATTCAATTACAAGTAAAAACATGGTGAAAGGCATACATAATTGATGTCATAAAACACATACATAACCAACATAATAGCAACATAAATACTCATGAAAGTACAACCATATAGACCACATATAATCCATCAAAATAATCATATAAATACAAGTACAAATAACCTTTCATTAAAGATGCAAAATCCAAACCCGGGATGGGACTTCCACCTTCCACCCGACCATAGAATGACTAAGCCAAATCTCTCTTCAGTCATTCACCCCTGTTCCATATTCCAAGCATGAATGTGGGATCTCATAGAACACATCAATCAAAACTCATCTAGGGCTTCCAGAGGCCATCCACCTCAACCCATCAAACAATGATTTCACCACCTGGTCAGACATCATCAGATTGGTCTCCATCCAAACCTTCCAGGGCTTCCAGAACGTTTGTCCAACCAAGGCTTCCAGGGCTTCCAGAACGTTTGTCAAACCAAGGCTTCCAAGACTAGTAACTCAACCCACAACTTATACAGGGCTTCCAGAGCGTTTGTCCAACCAAGGCTTCTAGGACTAGTAACTCAACCCACCAAGGGCTTCCAAAGTGTTTTTCCAACCAAGGTTTCGAGGACTAGTAACTCAACCCAATTTGTTACAAGGCTTCCATAATGTTTGTCCAACTAGGGCTTCCAGGATTAGTAACTCAACCCAAGCTAAGGAAACATGAGAACCAACCAAAAGAAAACAATGAAAGTAAACCGACAACCACATGTCTATCCAGGAAATGGCAAGGCTAGGCAATCCACTATCAATCTAGGCAATCCTCCATGTCAATGATAGATCATGACCAAGAATCCACATGCATATGCCATGCATGCCAAAACTAGTGAAGGAAACATACGTGCAACTCGGTACCTACAAGATAATCTGATCTAGTTGTTGATCTCGATGCCTTCTTGCACTTTCATGCCCTTCCTTTGCCTTCTTGCTCCAAAAAACCAAGTATGCCACACCTGATCCAAGGAAACTCTAAGTCTCCAAGAGTATGAGAGAGAGAGAATAACGAGAGAGCTCCAACACTGAACTGATAAAAGGTTACAAACTGATCCTCAGGAGCCTTTTGTGAATGAGGCCTCTATTTTCTTCATTTTCCATTATTTTCCTTCAATTTCCTCCTCACATGCAACCTTTGACCTTTCACCTCCCTTTTCTCCTAATTTCCATTATTTTCATAAAAAAATGTGCCAAAAATGTCATTTTTCCTTTCTAAAGCCTTAGCCATTCCCTTTGCCAATTTACTTAGCCATAAACAATCACAAGTGATCCCCATCACTAGGATTTTGCCCAACATTCAGCTTGGAATAAGTGTCCCATCAACATGGTTATTATTTTGCCTTTATTAACTTTTATTACATGGAATTTTCACTAGGGCTGTTATAGAACGCTCCCCCTTGGGAGAACATCGTCCTCAATGTTCAACAACACCTATAAACACAAACCTGTTGTAAGCTAAATATATTGCCGAGGGAGCTTTATAACTTAGCTCGATGCAGTATTTACAATGATCAACCTGCTGAAAAGCAAACCAACGTGAAAATAAGACAACATAACATCATAATGATATGACACCCATACCGCTTATTGGAGCTTTATAACATAGCTCAAGGAGGTATTTACATCCATATGCATATGTACATATACCAACATCATCAAACATATATCAAAACATATACCAAATCATATACCAAAATCACACCAAAACACAAAGCCAAAACTGCTTTGCCTCAACCGACAAACAAGGAAGGACACATAGCCACATATGCTCCGCCATCTCCCATGTAGCTTCATCGGGCCCAAAGTGCTTCCATCACACTTTAACTTGCTCAATTTCTCGGTTCTGGTGCATGACCATCTTTTTCTGCAATATAAACTGAGGCTCCGACTGGAATTCTCCATCTGGTTCCACCTGCAATACAGACTAGTCAATCACATGATCAACATCTTTAATTACCTCTTAAGCAATGACACATGGAAAACATCATGGACTTTAACTGTCAGAGGCAGTTCAAGTGAATAGGCTACTGACCCAATCCTCTCAATGATACTGAAGGGTCCACAAAACCGCGGTGCCAACTTGGCACATGATCCAATCCGCAAAGAGCTCTTCTTCGGTTTGATGTGCAAATACACATGTTCCCCAACCTGGAACTCCTTGAAAAACCTGTTCCTATCTGCATACATAACCGTTGCCATATATAATCGTTGTCATAAAACACATACATAACCAACATAATATCAACATAAATACTCATGAAAGTACAACCATATAGACCACATATAATCCATCAAAATACTCATAGAAATACAAGGAGAAATAACCTTTCATCAATGATGCAAAATCCAAACAGGGGATGGGACTTCCACGTTCCACTCGACCGTAGAATGGCCGAGTCAAATCTCTCTTCAATCATTCACCCCCGTGCCATTCCAAGCATGAATCTCTCTTCATCTCCTTTTTCTCCTAATTTCCATTATTTTCATAAATAAATGTGCCAAAAATGCCATTTTGCCTTTCCAAAGCCTTAGTCATTGCCTTTGCTAATTTCTATAGCCATAAACAATCACAAGTGATCCCCATCACTAGCATTTTGCCCAACATTAAGCTTGGAACAAGTGTCCCATCAACCGTGGTTATTATTTTGCCTTTATTAACTTTTATTTCATGGACTTTTCACCAGGTCTGTTACAGTTATATTTGGTTAATGATTTGCAGTGTTTACCTCTTGCTGGAGGGACTCTATCATGTCCTTGAGTTGTAGTCACATTTACCAAAATTGTCCCTTGTTTTTTAGTCTTTTTGTGACGAGTTATTAGTCTTTAATTTGGATTTTCTAGGAGGTATATTTTGGCTCTTTTCTAGTTTTGCATGGAGGGGTTTTTGTTTTTCTAGTTCTTGGTGTTTGTCGACAATTCCTTTCATGCCTCCTCAACAAAGGATGAATTCTAGGAGGGGTGAAAGAGGCAATGTTGGTAAAATTAGGTGTCGTCCTTTCGCCTATGACTTAGTGTCCACTCTCTTCGATGCAATTCCTTTGGAAATCTGGAAAGAGAGTTTATTGTTGTAAAGAAAAGAGGTTATGGGTCACCCTTATCACTCAGATTCTGAGGTGATGGGTGAGGAATTGAGATGGGTTCGAGACCCAGGAAAATCTCGGAAGAAACATATTCATTTCTTCAACTCGTTGGCCTCACATTAGCAGATGGTTACTTACTTCGCCAAGTATTTCAGGATAATTAATATAAGACCTGTAATCTCTTTCCTTCCCTTGAAAACGTAAAAATAATGCTTCACAACCTTTGATATTGTTTTGATAGTTTGGATTCTCGTTTAATTCGTGATGAAGGTTTTCTTGTCAATGATTCATCCTTTGGGGACCTTATAGATCCTATAGTTGATCATGGTCAAACTCCCACTATTATTTCTTCTCATCATGATTAGGGTTGGTGCAATTCAGATATTTTGTTGTTATTTTTGGTTCAAATGGTTCATGCTTGTTGATAGTATGATTGTCCACTTCTCTCGGAGGTGGTGGATTCCCACTATTGTCATTGATATTATTCTAACCTATCATTTCATTGGTAGTTTATGCTTAAGTTTTCATGATACTTGGGTTTTGGTGCTAGCATTTGGGTATGCTTTATTTCCTTGTATTCCATGGACACACAAAACTTATATTTTGCCAATTGAAGTCCGTTTCAACACATGCTTTCAGCTTGGCTTGATCTGGAATGGATCGGTATGTTCGCCTTTAAGTAAGCAGTTACTCTTTCACTATTGGGTGGAAGGCATGTTTTTGTGTACTAGACACTATGTCAGATTTTGGATCAGTTTGTTAATATTTCCCTCTGTCAACAATTGCTCTTCTATGGGTTTGAAGCTCTTGTTTCTTCTTATTTTCAAGGATGTAATTTATGAAGTGCATTTATTCACAGTTGATGCTCAATTCTTCTCTAGAATAGTCTCATTTTATGAGGGGCCTAAATTCCTGTTGCAAATCTTTAGTTGTTGTTTGAAACAAGACTCTAATTATTGTTGTAATGGTATTTTAGTGGTTCTAGGATTTTATTTTTTTTGCTAGAGAAGTTGGTGGTTGTGGAGTATATGAATTTGATGTCTAAAACACATCTAATGTTTGTTGATGATGTCCTTTGTACAAGAGCTACCAAGATTTCAAAATGGCAGGTTTTTCATCAAATAATTAACAAATTTGGGAACGCCTTGGGGCTTTACATGAATAAAGAGAAAATAGTACTTATCACAAATGGGATGGATGAGGCGAAGATAAAGCATATTGCAGATCTTTTTGGTGTTAAAGTCAGACCATTGGTAGATGGGTTTAAATATTTGGGATTTTATTTGAAGCCTAGCATTTATGAGAAGAGAGATTGGAAATAGCTAATTGTGAAATTTGAAAAAAAAGCTTGCCCTATGGGAACACAAATGGTTATCTTGGTTGGTAGGTAGGTAATGATCAAGGTCATGCTTCAAGGTATTTTAATATACTGGATGCACTTGGTTCATTTACCCTTGGCAATCATCCATAGAATTGATTCTATCATTGCTAATTTCCTATGGCCTGGTGTAGGAAACACAAAGAAATTTCACTTGACATGAATTAGATCTATTCCCAGGCTTATGGCCGAAGGGGCTTGGGTATAAGAGATATAATGAGCTTCAACCTCACCCTGCTTACTAAAATTTTATGGAGAGCATATGGAATGAGATTATTAGTGAGAAGTATCTTCATCACAGAAAGCTAGAAGAGTGGGTTAAATCCAGGGTGCCTGAAAAGAAAATGCATCATATATTTGGCATAACTTGATGAAATCCAAGCCCTGGCTTTGTGGCAATTTATGTTGGGAGGCAGGTCATGGTAATCAGATCTCTATTAGTTTAGATGCATTTCAAGGAATGTATAGGGATCACTCCCTCTCTGCTCCAATTATCCTATTTCTCAGTAGATGTGGTCTTCACACTTTAGCACATATCAGTGGCCATCGAGTTTCCATCTTATCCACTACTTATTGGCCGCATTCATGGGATCTTGGGTTTCCGGTGATGTTTGAAGCAGAATGGGAACAATATCGCTACAAACTCTATAAAGCAAGGATTTTGTTGATAGAGAAGGTGGACATATTTGCTTGGGGTGGCCTTTCACAAGATGGGACATCTTAGTAAATGAAACATACACATTCATTGGTCAGCGGAACAAACAAGGTTGATGTTTTGATTAGTTGCCTTTTACGTGGAAATGGGAAGCACCACTTAAACTGAAATGTTTTACGTGGTTTGTTTTTCATAACCAGGTTCTCACTTAGGAGAATATTTCTAAGAGAGGTTTTCAGGGTCCGGGAATTTTCCCTTTGTGTGTTGTGGTGAGCAAAGAGGTGGTACACTTATTTTTGTGTTACCCCTTTGCTCTCAATATTTGGGATGAGGTTTCCAAATATCTCAAAATTTATGAAGTGTTGGACAGATCCTCCATTGAAACATGTCTCATCCAATGGATGAAAGGCCATAAAGAACACTGAACCATTATGCTATATATTTTTTGGGTATTTGACACTGTAGAAATGTCTATATTTTCTTAGAACATTGTCCCTGATGCACAGATTACAAGCTTGAAGATTTTGGCTTCTTTTTAGGAGATTTGTCCATGTAAAACCTCAATTACATAGGAGATCTATTATTTGCAAGGAACTTGGGTGGTCTTATCCGTGGGTTTCTTTGATGAGGCATCAACAAGTGGCGAGTGTGGATGTAGAGCTTATATCGTGATTCGACCTTCCCAAACCTATCATTTACTTTGGTATGGAGGTATTGGTACCAATAATAGAGCTGAAGTAATGGCGCTTTGGGGAGTGTTGTAGTGTGCGTCATTGATGGCTATTGAGGAGTTAGAGATAACACGTGACTCTAAGTCGGTGATTGATTAGGCTCATAGTAGATATTCCTTTGGAGTTCCATCATTATTCCATTGGCCACAACAAATTAAAATCTTATTGGGATATTTCAAGTGCCTCTCATTTTCTCATATTTATCGTGGGCAGAACTCGATGGCAGATCTCCTCTCTAAATGAGGTGTTTCAGTCCAGCTGGGTTAGATCTACTATAGTTATCTTATCGATGGATTGGTCTGCAATTCGGGGCATTTATCTCCTAGAGGAGATGTTGTTTTGTTTATTTTTGTGTGTCTGATAAGTTTCTTTCTTATGTCTTTGTTTTAGTTCCACTTTTTGCTTTTGTCAGCTTATATTTCTTTGATGTTTTCCTGCTTTATGAGAGACGTTTTTGTTGACATCTTGATTGCATGTTTGGTGATGTTGGGCTAGCTTTTCTGATCGAAGATTAAGTTTGTTTTGCCACGAGTATCCCTTTTTGCATTTGCTACAAAGCCCTTTAGTAGCGCCTTGTATGTATCTGTTTTAATAGACTGTTGTTTTTGCCTAGTCTCTTTGACTGGGGCTTTGCGTTTTGAATGTCTTGTAAGGGATTGTTCTCTATAGCACCTTTGATTTTTAGCTTTCAACCTGCGTTTTCCATAGACATAATCAGAATATTGTGAACATTAAAACAAACATATGCAACTATTTTTGTTATTAAAATGAAAGAAATTTTTTTTAGAAACAAATATTACTTTAATATCCAAGCTAACATTTTAAATCTCATATTTTAATATAAATATTAAATATTTTATAAAAAAAATAAAAATTACATATATTTATGAATTATTATATCAAGAAAAACATCTCATTTATTTTATTATTATTATTATTTATTTTTATTTTTATATCTAGAAAAATCAATGGCGTGAGACTACAACGGTGTTCACGCTCGCATGACACGGATCGATACTCACCGATTACCATTATAACCCAGATGCAATCCTATACAAATTTAACAAAACTAAAACAAGTATTTACAAATTCCAACTTTATCAAGGCCTTTAACCTTGAAGAACAAAGGGATAAAATTAATAAATCATTATTAATTTGTATTATTAGATGAACATCAATTTTCAACAGTGAAAGACTTTTTGTGCATAAAGAGTAAAGTAAAGATTTTTTGTGGAAAGTTGTAAATCCAACATCACAAGTGAGTTTCGTGGAAAGTAAATGCAACGTCTTGTCTGTACATTTAAAAATATATTTATAACGTGGATTGTGGAAAGTTGTAAATCCAACCTCACAAGTGAGTTTTGTGCAAAGTAAATCCAACATCACAAAGTGTCCTGTTTGTGCATCTAAAAATATATTATGAACGTGGATGGTTGAAATTATTATGAACATTTTGGGAATTCTTTACTAAAATAATGCAAAACGTACCTTTGACGTTTCCGATTCCAAGGAGAAAGGAACTTGACTAAGTCACCCAACATTCCATTATATTATTATTCGTTAAATTAATAATTTTATTTAAATCAGCCAAACTATATTATTAAAAGGAAATATATATATATATATATATTTTTTTTTTGACAATGATAATTATTTGTCTTTTAGGTTTGATATTTAATGATTAAATTATATATATATATTAGTTTTGATATTTAATGATTAAATTAAACATATTAATATTGTTATTGTGATTTTATATTTAGTTGGTTATTTAAATTAAAATGTTTAATTATAGATAAATGTTTTTTGGATTAATCGCATTCTTAGGATTTGGTTGACTTTTCGAATCAACTAATGTGGTTCATCCTCAAGATGTTTCGAACCAACTAATGTGGTTCATCTTTAGGACCTTGTCTTGAGGATGAACCACATTAGTTGGTTCGAAATGTTGACCAAATCCTTAAGAATGTGATTAATCCGAAAGACATTTATCTACAATATGGATCACAAAAGTCCAAGATCTAACATGTTTAATTATAATTAGATAAATTTATATTTTGGTTTTATTTCATAATTCAAAAAAATATAAATTTTGGTTGTATTTTAGGTGAAGGAGTTTGAAAATAAATATGTTTATATTTTTCGAGTTTTTTTATTTGCTTATCAAATTTCTTTGAAATTTGTGAAGATTGTAGTAAAATTGAATATCATGCAATGAAAGGTTTATTGTGTCTTAGGCTAAAGTGATTTAATGCATATTATCTTTATACTCTATTTTAGTGATGTTGAATTGACATAACTTGAGGTTTTTTTTTTTTTAGTAAATTTAAAAACTTTATTGCCTTATAATGTCTTCAAAACCAATTTAGATAGATTAGCCATACTATATTGTTTCTTCCTATTGAATCGAGCAATTCTCACTGACATTTGAGGAGCCAACAGAATCCTCCGTCTGTTTATTACAAAGAAACTCAAAAGAAAAACCAAACATTCTGGTTTTATCTAGATAATACAAAACATAGGATGACATCATAAATACTATCAGACTTGTCGACCATTAGGAGTCCGAGGGAGATATTAGAGTTGAATCCTTTGCACTTGAACTAGGAAGAGCAAGTGTGGCAGAATCACAACGGAGATTCCCTTCTACATGGGCCAGTTTGGCATCAAGCCTGTCCATAAAGAAACATTGATTTGTCAACATTCTTTTGATATCATTCAGTGAAGTAAACACAATGTGTGTTTCCCCCTACTTATCCTTCAAAACCATACCCAACAAGGTCTTCATTTGCTAGTGCAAAGTAATTGCATTTAGGTATTGTTTCCTATGATCCCTGGTATGACTAGGGATAGGTACCCAGTTGGATACCTCCTTGAAAATCTTAGAATCATCCACACCAACCTTACTTTCCAATTTTTGAATTTCTTACTGAGTCTCAGGAGGACCAATGTTAAAGTCGGCCTCAACAGAGTCTTGGGAAAACAGATAGGCCTTGCATTGACCCTGGGCATTGTTGTTGCCACCGCCTCTCCTGTTATGCATACATTGCCTCAAAGGCATGATGCATAAGGGAGGCTCTTTTTTTAAGTGCCCATGCAACCTTCCCCCTCTTAGAGTCCGAAGAGTGCACAAACATGTAGAATAAATGCTTGCAATGAACTAGTTAACAAAAAGTCTATAACCCAACCACTTGATACCAGCTACAACTAAGCAATAAACCACCCCTGCCCCACTCCCAAGAGAACAAGTACCTACGACCCTTGTGATCTACAATACTTTGAGTGACAAGACACAACCATAGACAAACCCCGAGAGGATGAATATCACATTACCCCCCCCCCCCCCCCCCCCCCCCCTTTTTGAAAAACAAAACCAAAGCTCCGAACCCCAATAAAAATATGACCAATATTTCTTTAAAAAACACCAAACAGACAAAAAACCAAGACTTACTAATATGAGAAATCCATAGACATAATAGCTTTGCGCGACAAACACTTTGAAGGGGAGACTAGGTATATTCTTCCAACAATACAAATCAATTGCAACCACCAAACCCGTGAAGCATAGAAGGACTAGACTAAACTTAGACTCCATCTCACCAACCCCAAAAACTTGACAGGGCATAGGTACATTACAAATCGATAGAACGGAGATACTCTTTACTGAGATAATTAACAAGCTAAAGAGGGATTACCAGAAAAACCATTAGTAGATAGATTAGGAAAATAATTATCGCGAGAACCATAGCCACTAGCTGCACTTGCTAACTGACCTCATTTCTAGCTTTTCCTAGACTAGGTGTACCTCCATCGCCCACCAAACCGCACCCAACTAGAGGTTCACCTTCCCCGACTAAGTTCTTGACTCCACCAACAAACACAAACTTCACTCGATTTTCGAAGGACAAACTAAATTTATCCCCACGAACATCAAAATCTAGCTCAAACATTATTAGTAGAGGCTTCATTTCCTTACCCGTGCACATACACCGACCTCTTTCACCCCTCGTTGAACTCATAATTATTGCCAGCCCACTAGTCATTGTATTAATATCCACTTGTGTTATTGCATACAGGCTCATACCAGGGGCGAGTTGCGCCCCTTGGCCTTTAATGTCCATCATGTCGGCAGGGTGGTCGGCTTGTCCCATGAGAGTTATCCCATGCGACCTGCCCGATCATTAGATTCACCCCCATCAAGGAGACATAACTTGAGGACTTGAGTTATTTGGTAGTATTTAATTTATTTATAAATCACCTTTTTTAGATGGAGAAGTTAGCTTTTTCGTTAATGTTTATTATGATTAATTTACATTAATTTTTGAACTTTTTTCTTTCGAAATTTGTTGAATAGTGATTGAAGTGTGTAGATTTTTTGTTTTTTCCTCATAAAGACTTTAATTTTGCAATAGAACATTACACACTTTATTGTAATTATGTAATTTAAAATAAAAGATCTATTTTAACTTAAAAAATATCAAGCATTGAGAGAAGTCAAATCCTTTGAGACACAAATTTCATTTTTTGCTCCCCACACAAAGGTTTGCACATTAAGTGAAATGGACCCTCTTGATGCTTGATAATTTGAGCTTAAGATGGATCTAAATTAATTTATTTACAAGGCTAGTCTATGGTTTTTAGTTTTAACATTATTTGGCTCATGTCAACATTATGCACATTATATTTTTCTCCCATTTGAATTGTAAAATGCACCTCTTGACATAAAATGAAGAAAACAAAGATAATGTTTGACATAAGGGACATCATTAGTTTTTTTCTATGTTATAGCACTTGGGGAAAACCCCTCAGCACTTCCCCTCATTTTGAGGATCATAAGCATAATAGGGTAAACCTACATCATTTAGGGCACAAGGCTAAGTCAACAATATGGTTCAAAGCAATTACAAAAATATAATCACTACGAGATTAACATGTCACTTACAAAAATAGAATTTGGATGGGGAGGATAACTCTGCATCCCACAACCACTTGTGTTAGACCCAATGCACAAGGGACATCATGACTTATCACTAAATAATGCTAGAAATTAAATATATAGAGGATGCATAATGTATCTTAAGAATATTTTTTTTCTTTGGTATAAGGAGAACGAGTAGACTCACCCCTTGTCATTGAGGAGGCCCAAGGTCAAATCAAAGGGAGCCTAATGCAACCACCAACAAGCACATTAAGTGGGTAACTAAGTTTCAAATCAGGTGGGTTCCAATATTAACTAGCAAAAGCTTTTTGACAAGAGATGCCCACTATTTGACCTAGCCTAATAAACTTATATAATGTGTGCGTGCATATATATATATAATATGTTTGGTCAAAGAGAATCCAAAAGATTATATTAATTCATAAACATTATTGTAAAAAAATTCAAGATTTTTGTTTGGTTCAAATCTTAGTCAATATTTTAGAACACAATTTTCAATAACCAATTATTACCATCTTCCTTTCAATAAATTAAAAAAAAACACAATCTTTATATAAAAATAACAAATACCAACATCCTCCCTCAAAACAATTCATAATTTCTTGAATAAAAAACCTTCACATCATGCCTCCCTCAAAACAATTCCCCTCAAAACAATTCATAATTTCTTGAATAAAAAACCTTCACATCATGCCTCCCTCAAAACAATTCATAATTTATTGAATAAAAAAAGCTTCACACCAGGAAAATAATAAAATGATTATATTTTAACAAAATATTGGTTCAAATCTTAGTCAATCTTTTGCAACATGATTTTCAATAACCAATTATTACCATTTTCCTTTCAATAAATAAAAAAAAACACCATCTTTATATGAAAATAACAAATACCAACATCCTCCCTCTCGTAATTTCTTGAATAAAAAACTCCGCATCATGAAAATAGTAAAATGATTATATTTAAAAAAAAACATTGGATAGATAACACTTAAAATTTCCATTTTGAAGTTGGAATTTTAACCTAAATATTAGCATCAAAATTTCAATCAATCCTACCTCTTAAAACTTTAAATCTACTCTGAAATAACCAAAATATATGCCATAAAATCATGATCAAAGTCAATATGTTTTTTCACCACATACGTGACGAATTTTTTTACCTTTAAAAAAGGAATTTTGTGCAACCTTATCTTGACGAATTTCTTTTCACTTTAATGTACCGATGTACCATTTATTGAGCACAGAACCCAGGTTAAGAGTTTAACCATAGTTATTGCAAGGGGCTTCAGTGCATCCGCCTGGTCATCCAATAGGAGAGTTACCTGAGACGGAATTTTTAATTATAGGATCGGTGCCATGCATTTTATCATTATAAATCTCCAAATACTGAGATTTGAAAATAACTGAAAATGTGGGACGAGGAAAAAGAAATGGCGTTGCGGGGAATCCGTCCCGAAGCTGCTAACCAACCAACCCAAATCTGAGGCTTACACCTTACCAAACCATCCCATGTAGCTGCCAGCAAGAAAAGAAACGACTGCTTCTTTCTTACATAGCAATATATTTAACATTTGTTATTAGATTCATTCTTCATTCCATTCTTCATTCCATTCTTCATGCTCTTTCCCCTTCCGCAATGATGAGCAGGGCAATATAACGAGCGCGCATGCACGCCAACAGAGTTTCGAGCTTGTGGCCGGGTTGCAGGATCCGCCATTAAAGTTGCAGAGAGATAAGAGAAGATTTATTTATGTCCCTTCGCCAAGCAAGAGGAGATTCTTCACACGCCAGAAAGCAGGGAAAAGCCGCCGGCTCTGGACATAACGCTAAGAAACCGGGAGGACCAGCTGTCCACGTAACTGCTAAGGGCGGTGGCGCACTTGGCGCCCCCCCACCTTCACCTTCTTCTTCTGGCTCGCCTTCAGCTTCCTTACCTCCAACCAGTCGAGGGTGAGTTCAATTCTCTTACCCTTTATCTCTAATTTTTTCTTTTGCTGGCTGGTTTAATTCCGTTGTGACATTTTTATGTGTCTCTTTTCAGTTTTTCTTTTGCTGGCCGGTTCGGTTCCACGGGGCCCTGTTATTTATTTTTTTTGCCTTGATTTTGAGGGACCCTCATGGGGTTTGGTACTTTTCTAGACGTCGCGGGTTCGGTTCTTGCAGATGGAATTTCGGTTCTCGGACCTCTTTTTTTTTCCATTGGTTCGATTTTTGTCTTATGCGATCCTCTTTCTGGGGTTCCGCGTCTGTCTTGTTCAGTTTTCCTTTGAACCAATAATGCTCTAGGGTTTGCCTATCTACTAGTAATTTCTCTTTGCTAGCCAGACTGAATTCTTTTGTTTCAACCAAATTCCTTAGCGGCCATTATCGTCTTCTTCTACTCTTCTTTCTAACTAAAATTTGCACAAATTCAAGCGTTTAGTTTTTCTAAGTGGTGTATTCATCGGGATGTATGTATTTTGACGGAACCCTCTTTGAAATACATGGTTCCAAAATCTTATCCTGTACGTGGTCTTTTTATTATGATTTGTATTCGTTGGAGCCCCTTTTGGAATGCATCATTGTTCTTTGCTGCAGTGATTTTATAAAACGTTTAAGTTCAATTCCCTATAACATGTGGTCCTCACATTTTATGCATTCCACTAGTTTGTTTACTTTGTTCATTGGGCCATGCTGATGCCATTCCCATTGATTTTTTTTATGACCTTTCAGTGGATTGTTTATAGTATACTGTATAATTATTATAAACTTCTGGTTTTTCATAATTTTGCCCATATGCTAATTTGGTTGCTTTGTTATTTGGGCCATGTGATGCCATTGCCATTGATTTCTTATGATCTTTCAGTTGATCGTATATAATATAATTATTGTAAACTTACTATTTTGTCTTACCAGCCGATTTTATCATTCAACCCCTTGAATTTTGAAAGGAAAATGTCACCAGTGAAATTCCTGGGCATTTACCCACATTTGTGGATGCTACACAGCAAACCTGGCAGGGACATCTGTTGAGGCATGCAACAGATGTAGCCAGCCTATGAATTAACCTGGAGAAATCGAAAACACTTACAACTCAAACCACTCAAAGTAGCCCATTTTGGAGATTGGAACTGGGCTCCTTCTTGGAATTAACTATCCAAATGCCCAACAACATTGGCGAGGAATGATTGAGCTAACCCCTCACGTGCTGTTAACCCTTGAATTATTTCAACACATTGCTCATTTATGTTTTCTTGATCCTTGAGATAAATTTCTTATAAGCTCAGACATTACATTTAGTTGAGATTCTCAATTCATTTTTATATTAAACGGGTACTATTTCTTACAAACGTTGGCCATTCAAACTTTACATTCAGTTGAAGTGCTCAATTCATTTTTATATTGAAAGGGGTACTATTTCTTATAAGCTCAAACTTTACTTTCAGTTGAAGTGCTCAATTCACTTTTATATTAAAAGGGTCTAATTGTAACATCTATTTTAATTTTATTTCATCATTTATACCTGTCCTTTCTTTAGTATTAATAACATGTTTAACACTGGGGAGAACTGCAAAGAAACCTGCAAAGAAGATGGAATGCTTAAGATCTTACTTTAGAATGTCTAGCTTTTCGTGGTGCACAAACAATTTGCTGTGTCCTTTTTCAGTTTTGAACTGTAGCTTTGTAAGCAAATGGGTAATGAGTTTGCTACACGCCCAGCAGGTTAAATTGCATGGCAACTATTTTCCTAATAGAAGCAGTAGTAAACAGATGAAAAGTTAAGTAGATTATTATACAGTGTTCCACGGGGACACGTCCCCCAGGGTCGGGTGCGCGCACCCCTCGCACCCCACGCACCCGGGACGGGGAGTCTCTTGGGGGTGCGTTTCCCCACGCACCCTTTTTGGGGAGTCTTGGGGAGACGCAAGGGGGTGCGTTTCCCCAGTGTGGGAGTCTAGACTCCCCAAGACTCCCCAAAAAGGGTGCTTCTGGGCGTCCCCCTTCAGTATGGGAGTCTAGACTCCCCAAAAAGGGTGCGCCTGGGCGTCCCCCTTTAAATTTGTCTAATAAGACTTAAAAATTCAAAATTCAAAATCAAAAATTCAAAACTCAAAACCATTAAATTTTTTTTTTTTTTAACTAAATAACTAAAACTTAAATGTCTAAAAAAAAAATTAAAATTAAAACTAAATAACTAAAACTTAAAAGCTTAAACCTTAAAGTTAAAAGCTCATTTCATTTCAACCCAAAGTCATTTCCATTTCACTCTTAACTATTTTTGAGTTTGAACTTTGAAACTTTGAGTTATATAGATTTAGTGTTCAAACTTTGAAAATATACTAGTATGTTTTGCTTTCAATTTAGATTCTAGAATGATGGATGATGAATTTAGTTTTTAAATCAATGTAGATTGTAGAATGATGAACCATTGAATGATGAATGATATCGATCAATGTATTTGAATATTTTATTATTGATTTTTATTTTTGTTTTTCGAATCTCATGGTATGTATGAATAATAATTAATTCAATAATGAGACTTGTCACTTGAGTATGTCATATGAATGATGTATGTATCAAAATGAATGATGAGGATGGATCAATGATTCAAATTTCAATTGTCTATTTAATATTTTTATGCTTTCATTATTGAACAGTGAACAATGAATATGAACTTGAATTATATATATATATATATATATATACATACACCTCGACGACTCCCCGCACCCCCGAAATTTCCCTAAAATTTGAGGGTACTCCCACACGTCCCCCCTGTGCGTCTCCCCGCACCTGCGTCTCCCCGCACCGGAGTCTTGGTGGAACATTGTTATTATATTTCTAATTTTATAGTTGAAGGTTAATGTGAAAACGTACAGCCTGTTTAGGGCACTCCCAGTATGGTGAGTGTGAAAGCAACATTTTTTCTTTAATCAGTGACTAGCAGGACACTTTTTGAAGGGGGATTTTTTTTGTAGAAAAGGTCTCGTGAATTGGTCTACAATAATATACACAGAACCGCAGGTGGATTAGGAGAAGTCTGATGTACAGCCAGCTAACTTGTCAAAGGCCATCGAAAGGTCCACTTTATAAACCCTATGTTCCACTGAGTTTTCGGGACGGGGGAGTGCGGGAGCGAGGAGATGCACATGGGGGACGTGTGGGACCATCCCCAAATTTTAGGGAAATTCAGGCAAAATATCTCTGAAATTATAAAACATAAAAATAAGAATGATAAGGTACCAACAATAACAATTCATCCCATGCAAATTCATCATTGTTCAATCCACTGGAAATGCTATAATCCCACTCCTAAAATCCTGAAAGCTGTTAAATCTTCTGTTAAATTCTACTTTCTCCATATGAAGTCTGATGAAGTTGGAACCACTCTCACACATCCTGAAACAGTTAATGGTAATGTTAGAAATTTAAGTAAAAGCGAAAGCAACATTCTCCTTTATCTTATCACTTCTGTGGAAACCTTCTTGTGCTTCTGATGCTTGCACTGAATAAACTGAAGACCTTCTTGAGCAAGGTCAATAGATTTGTGAATTTGTCTCCCTCTTAAAAACTCAAATTGCAGATGTTCTTAGAGAGAACATCCTTGAGGTGCAAGGTGATAGTTTTGGAATTAATCTTATAAATAAAATTTAGAGGGAGATGGGCCTAAATTGGTCAAAGGAAGATGGACTATTAGATTTGGGAATAAGAGTAATTAAAGTGGAATTAAAGGAAGTATTTGGCTTGAGGCCTGGAGTATTCATTAACATTTAGCAAATCCTTGCCCTAAAAATCATAGTATTCTAGATAAAATTCAATTAGAAGCAAATTTGGGCTTGGGCTTTTGCCCTTTTGGAAGCAATGAAGTGCCCTTTCTAGTTCTTCTCTCTAGACTTCTCAATGAGTTGGTCGTTCCCTTCTTGATGAATGAAGTTGCAAAAAAATTGGGCTACCTTGAGGATATGGTCAATGGTAGCTCAAGAATTTGCTGTTGTTCCCTCCTTGATGAATGAAGTTGCTAAAAAAATGGGCTACCTTGAGGATATGGTCAATGGTAGCTCAAGAATGTTCTTGAAATATTGATTTAAAATGTTTGGAACCTTCATCTACCAAATTCTTGAAAGAGGTAGCACGAGAATTGTTCGACCTTGTGATATTCCAAATGGTTTGACAACTTCCATATTGTTTACAAAATAGTGAACATATTTTCTATTGTCTTCTTTTGCCTGTAGCAAGAGAGCTTGACTTTTTCATTCTTCACTCCTCTTGGTCAAGAATGTCGAAAATTGTAGAGAGAATGGGTTCCTTGTTTTGTACCTTAATTCATGGAGCCCCAATGAGTTTCAATTTTTTCCTTGAGCATGCATGAGTTCCTATGAGTTGGGAGCTAATTCTTAAAAAGTAGGACAAGTTCCTAAAATTTAGGGTGAATTCCAAAAATTAGAAAGCGTTTGTGAAGCAGTTAACTAATGTATCAGAGTGGAAGGTTGAGTTATCAGTCTTCTAATGTGAGTTAATTGAGGAAAAGAATTTGTGGTTGAGTCTCAAGAGATAGGACGAGTTGCATGAGTAGTTAACTCATGCTAACTCAAACAATCACAAAAGCAAACTCCTTAATTAGAAACTCACCAAATTTGGCCATTTGAATTGCTTCAAAAGGAGAAAAGGTGTATTGTTACTCATTGTTTTGGTGAGCACGAGTTGGTGAGACTAAGCAATAGGAAGCACAAGTTTGTGCGTGGAGCTTGTGAGAGGAAGAGGAAGCACAAGTTAAGTGATCAATTGCTTAATTTTTCTATAATAATATTCTCATCAAGTATAGGGTTTTCCTAGTTGGGTTCCCTAGTAAAAAAAATGTGTCTTGAATTGTGTGACTGTGTTTTATTTCTGTTCCTAATTTCGCTGCAAATTAAGTAGAGAAATTTTGTGTTTGTAAGAAAAGAAAGTGTTTTTAGATTATTCTTATCAACATATCAAAATTTCGTGGAAATTCTACATGGTATTAGAGCAAAGAGCAAAATAAAGACTAGCACAAGTTGAGAGCAACACATCATAGGAGAAGAACTTTTGAAGCAGCTGAAGCACAATAAGTGTATGGACTGTTAGTGGTTGATTTGCAAGCCCTAGATCAGTCAAAGAGTTGACTGTGCGTGGGCAGTTTTGGAGGCCTTGAGGAGAGTGACAATAGGGTTGATGTGTCACAGTGACAAGGAAGATTTGTGTGCCCTAGGCGCAACATTTTGGAGCAACCAAAATCTTGAGAAGTGTGTAGTCCTTGAAGTCCTCATGTACAATGAGCTATTAGGAGGTAGAGTTATGGAGCAGATGGCCAAACCACTGATAAGAGGGTAGATCCAGAAGACCCAATGAGCAAACTTCTTAGTGGAGCTAGAGGCTTGCTAGTGGGTAGATCAGTGAGCCAAAGTTTAGTGACACAAAAGGCGCTGTGATCATTGATAGTGACAGATTGTGGACTCACAAAGCATGGTGGGAAAGAACAAGTCTTCAAAGCAAGGGAAGTCTTCTAGTTTAGAGGGAGAAGCTACAATAGTGAAGAACTTGATAGAGTTGGAGACAGATCCAGGTGGACGAGGTTCTTCCAAGAACACCTTCCTCGCTAAGAGGGAGTGTTGAAAATTGTAGTGAGAATGGGTTCTTTGTTTTGTGCCTTAATTCAAGGAGCCTCAACAAGTTTCAACTTTCTTCTTGAGCATGCACAAATTCCAATCAATTAGGAGCTAATTCTTAAAAAGTGGGTCGAGTTCCTAAAATTAATGCAAATTCCTAAAATTACGAAGTGTTCATGAAGTAATTAACTGATGTGTCAAAGTGGAAGGTCGAGTTATCAGTCTTCTAGTGCGAGTTAATTGAGGAAAAGAACTTGTGGTTGAGTCTCAAGAGATAGGACGAGTTGCATGAGTAGTTAACTCATGCTAACTCAAACAATCACAAAAGCAAACTCCTTAATTAGAAACTCACCAAATTTGGCCATTCAAATTGCTTTAAAAGGAGGAGCAAAGGCACATTGTTACTCATTGTTTTGGTGAGCACGAGTTGGTGAGACCAAGCAATAGGAAGCACAAGTTTGAGCTTGTGAGAGGAAGAGTGTGTAAGAGAACCTTGTGCACAGATTGGTAGAGGGCAACAGAGATCAACAGTCTTGCGAGGGTTTCAAGCCTGGTTCAAGGTAGGAAAACTACGTTGTTTTCAGATTGAAACAGTTGTATTTCTAAAAGATCAATTGCTCAGTTTTTCTATCAATAAGATTCTCATCATGTAGAGGGTTTTCCTAGTTGGGTTCCCTAGTAAAAAAATGTCTTGAATTATGTGACTGTGTTTTATTTCTGTTCTTAATTCTGCTACAAATTGAGTAGAGAAATTCAGTGTTTGTAACAAAATAAAGTGTTTTGTAGATTGTTCTTATCAACATATCAAAATTTCGTGGAAATTCTACAAAGAAGTATTTTTCGACGGTTGTCCTCCAAAGTGTTTAGTTTCTCTCTAAGGATGTTGGAAAGGGGACTTTTAATATCTTTGTTTAGATAGTCTTTTATCATCTCTTTTTTTTCGATTCGTATTTTAGTGCCCCCTTACCTCTTTTGCTTAGCTCCAGAGATAATGGTTGCTTTAAATCGTTTTAGATTATCCGGAAATAAAATGGGAAGAGACTATCTTCAGAGGAGATTGGCGCCAGACATCTTTGATAGCTTGTTCAAAAGATGGGTCCTTGAACCGATGTGGATTTAATTTAAAAGGGCAGGGAGGCTTTTGAGGAAAGGACTAAGATAATGGAACAATGGTTCAAGTACTTTTCTATCAAAACCTACTGGCTATATCTCAAGCTGGTATCAAGGAAGGATTTCCGAGATGAAAAAATGATCCAATCTTTTAGCGAAGCATCCTTGCCTCCTAACTTTGTTGTTCTCCATGTGGGCATGAGCTTTGGAGGTTGAATATCTATAAAACCTACTTCTTCCAAGTGATTCAACAAGAAGTCCGCAAGAGGATTAAGATGGGTTGTAGAACCCTAAACTTCACATGACCCCAATGTAAAGTTTAGATATCCACCAATTATGATGTAACCAAAATGATTAAGGGGATTTAAGGCGTTTTTGTAGAAATCCTTCCTATTTGCACAATGTCCATACACAATTAGATAAAGTATGGTCATGTAGAGATCTTTGGAATGGAAATCAGTTGTGAGACCCAATTTAATCGACCACATAGATACAATGTTTAAAGCATCCTTCCTCTAACTTGAGACCAGACCCCCTGATCTACCAGAAGCATCAGATGTTAGAAAATCCCAATTTGGGAAGAAATACCCCATTAATCTATAACAACTTTATCACCATCCATCATAATTTCCCGAAGAAATGGGATTTGTGGAGAGTGGATCTCCTTTAGATGCTTTATGGCCATTTTTTTTACAGTATTGGCTAATCCCCTATAGTTTAAGGATAAAATCTTCATTGAGAAAACGCCAAAGGGGATGATGCTCTAAGGGTCTCAATGATGGATTTTTGCTTCCTTGACTGATTTTGAACATTTCTTGATGGTGAACTATTGAGAGATAAGATTTTTGGCCTCAACCATAGGTTTTGATTGAGTTCCCAAAGGAACCCAACTCATAGCATAGAACGAAGTTGAGAATAAGATCCCTTGAAGAGTCAAAGTCTGAATGGAGAGAAAATTTGGATTTTGATCGAAGGTTATAGTTGGATAATGAGGCAGTAGGCGGGGGCCTTACCTCACAAGCACGAAAGGAAGGGATTAAGGGATGCTATGGGGCTTTGAAAGGATTGGGGGGTTGAAGGAAAATAAATGGGAAGAATGAGGGAAGGAGAGATTGGCAAGGTTTGACAGAGAGTCACCAAGGGAAACACCGGGGGAGAGACAAACCATAGAAAACCCCAAATCATTGAGAAAACTATTAGGAGAAGCAAAAAGGGTAGTGATTGATTCCCCACTTAAGGAGGGGCTCTCTGAAGAAACTACAAATTTACAAAAAGCATTGTGGCCAAGAGATCCTCAAGAGCAAGAGATTGATTTATGACTTGGTGAGCCACCAGACCCAAAGAGGCTGAGAATGAGGGCACCTCAAACATGGGCCAAGTTAGTTCAACTTTTGGACATGCCACCATACCCATAGAAACCATAGGTGGGACTCCCCATAAGTAGGTGGGTTTCCCTTTCTGTAGGTTGCCCTACAAACCAATGTCTATCTTCTTTGAGGGAGTGGACCATCTATTCGTAGGTGATCATAGGTGTGACAATATCCACACGTAAAGGGAAACCATAATACCCTCATAATCCAACGTTTGACTATGGATTAGGTTCCATGATATAATGGAAATAACATCTGCCACGACTATTGAGAGATTAAGCCCTACCAGAATCCACACCAAACACATGTAAACAATATGTAGATATGAAGAGTCTGCTTTGTAAAACAAATCCACCATATTACCTATCTCCCTGAATACATCTTTCAACCAAAATATGAGGGGAATCCTTAGAAGATGAATGTGAATAGGGATAATCTCTCGCTTCTTTGACCTTGCATCAAAATCGATTGTCCATTTTTTGGTGAAGAGCGCCTATGAACACCAGTGCTAATAGGTGTTTAGGAATTTTAGAGCATCTTCACCAGAGTAATTGACCCAACCCATACAACCTAAAAGTGCTGAGAAGTATGTTGTCATCCATTTATTCAGAAACTCCATGGTCATGCATGTACTAGCAAATGTGTCCAACTATGGAAACATTCTCAATTTTTGTGATTAGTGTTCAGACAAATGTTCTTTCCCAACACTAGGCTAGGCTCCTTGGATTGCTTTACACATTTTTTATTTTGACAGGAAGGGTCTTCGCTAGGTGGAGCTAGAGAAGCCTTAAACAATGAGAAGAAGCATATTAGGGGTTAGAAAGCTACAAATGAAATTGCGCTGCAAGAGGAGGGGAGGACAAGGAAGGAAAAATTGTGGCGACGGGAAAGAAATTGAGTTGGAATAAGAAACAGATGGAGACAAAAATATCAGAGATGCCTTGGAGACCACGACAATTAAGGGGCAACAACAATATGATAAGGAGAATACATGAGCTCATTGCTAGTTGGGAAGGAGGAGTTAGTAGTAGGACAGTTGTCTCCTAAGGAAAATATGGCATAGGAGTTTGGCTCACTTGCATAACCCATCTCAGAGAAGGAAAGATCCATTGTCAATTTTGTTGAACCATCATGCATTGACAGGGATGGTGAGTTGTTGTTTGAAGAGACTTGTGTCACAAAGAGTGGCAGTATAGGATTCAACCAAATTTGAACCCCTTTAGTGCAATGTTTTAAAAAACGGCCGAATCGAATCCTAAACGGTTGAGTTGATCCGAGTTGATGGGATTTTTTGTGACCGGGCAGAAAAAATGGAACGAGAGGCCGAGTCATGACTGAGTCGGCTGAGTCATTGCATGACTCGGCCAACCCGGCCGGTTTTGCAATAACTCGGTCGAGTCAATGAATGCGGCCTGTAACCCCAAAAAAAATGCGTTTTTTCATATTTTTTTAAATTTTTTTAACTGTTAGCTAAGTGTTGGGGACTCCAAGGTGTTTTCTAAATTAGTTAAATGCTATTTGGGGTCCATTTCCCTCTCCTAGTATTGATATACTATTCAAATTTCATGGTAATGTTAAATTCTTAAAGTAAAAGTGACATTTTCCTTAATCTTCATTTTCATCTTGTCACTTTTACTTAAATTTTTAACATTACCATGAAATGACTCAGGATGTTTGAGAGTGGTTTTGGCCTCATTGGGTTTCATATGGAGAAAGTAGAATTTTAGATTTCATTCAAAATCCAACAAACTTATCAATTTTTCAGGATTCCAGGATTGGAGGATTGCAATGTTTCCATTGAATTTTGTCATGTATTAGGGTATGGAACTTGTATTTAATCAAGAGCACCAATCCCTTTATGTACCTTGATGTTAGTGACATTGGTTGTCGAACTCCTCTGGGATTCGCTCCCAAACCGGGAGCGCTTCTGAAAATGTCGCTCCTGCCCTCGTTTTCGCTCTCGCTCCCTACTTTTGCTCAAGCTCCCAAGTAACACTGACCCAGATGATGTTGGCAACTCTAGCAGTAGCCAGTAGTACTGGTCACAGACTTTTGTTGCAGAGGCCATTTATAGCCTCCTTGGTTATGTGTTTTTGTTTTGATCTCTATATCATCATCGTGTATGTATTGGACAATGCACTGGGTGCCATTTTGATATAATGGATATATTCATGAGCCTACTTTGATCATATGTTGTCTTCTATCTATATTCTAATGCTGTGTGTTTGGAAACATGAATGAAAATCTTTAAAATTATGTGTTTTTATAAAAAATAAATATTTAATGTATTTTTTTACAACGATCGAGTCATTGAAATCGAGCCGGGCGAGTTGATACCGAGTCGGAGTCGACTCTCGGCCGAGTCGAAGTCGGAGTCGGAGTCGGAGTTTTAAAACATGAGTTTAGTGGGGTCAAGATTCATCATCGATTTTGGTAAACCATCATGCATTGACAGGCTTGTGAGTCATTATTTGAAGAGACTTGTGTCATAGTGAAGTTGTGGCAGCATGGGATCAACCAAATCTAAACCCTTTCAATGGGGTTAACAAAATAGCGTGCTAGGTCTTCATCCATGATCTGGATTTGAAAACAATTAGGGAAGATTTAGTGTGCTAGAGGGAAACTGAGAGGAGAAGTTCACTCCCTTAACTTTTGTATTTCATATTTGTACATCTAGGAGACTTGGTCAAAGATGATCACTCTCCATAATATTGTAGTATATATACTTGATACAATATAGTGTTTACCATATCAACGACCCATGTACAATTGCGACAATCTCCTGTAGTACTTGCATCCTTGTGTTTTTATGTTACCATATCAACTCATCTTGTGTTCTCTATTTTTTAAACTTAAAAAAAAGATCAATCCCATAACTTTTATATTTCATATTTGTGCATCTAGGAGACTTGGTCAAAGATGATCATTCTCCACCATTTTTGTAGTATATATACTTGATACAATATAGAGTGTTTACCATATCAATGACCCATGCACAGTCGCGACAATCTCCTTTAGTACTTGCATCCTTGTGTTTTTATGTTAGTATTTGCATTGTTTTGATCTTCTCTTGCTTTGTTATATGAAGAGGCCTGGTATATTAGGTACAACAACTTGCAAGATTATTTCCATTTCATTTGATGTTTTTTTAACCCTTTGATGATCTCATAAATTAATTGCGTTGATGTGTTAAATTTGGTAATTTGTCTTTTTAATCTTTATCGTTATGTTGCATATCTCAAATAGTTTTTGAGTAACTCTCTTATTTCTCCTAATTTTAAATGTCTTAAATTATATTAATTGTTCTTAAACATATGTTTTTGTCCATTAGTCACCTTTGTTTCTATTTTCCCTTTTAGTTGATTTGACACATTGATGTAAGGTCTCTATTTTTTTGGGAGGTATTTATGCATTGGCCTTTTGTTTTGGATAGTGTTATATGATATATATCAAGTCAATTGTGTTGACATTGACAAGTTCAATGGTTTGTTTGTTGCACAAGAACCCCTTTATTGTGTTGAGAGGCATTTTGGGAGGTATTTATGCATTGGCCTTTTGTTTTGGATAGTGTTATATGATATATATCAAGTCAATTGTGTTGACATTGACAAGTTCAATGGTTTGTTTGTTGCACAAGAACCCCTTTATTGTGTTGAGAGGCACTCTACAACTTAGTATGGGGGGAGATGTTGTAGTGAAGAAGTGTTAGATCAAAATAATAATAATAAAAAAAACACATTGGCTACTCAATTAAAAAGGCAATAAAAAGTAAAAAGTAATAAAAGTAATATCATAAATGATAAGTTGGTTCAATTCTAAACCCGTTATGCATCGCGCACACATATAAATACATGCACAAATAGAAATATAATAAATCAAGTCAAACAATTGAAACTTGTTGAGGAAATTGCAAAGGGGAACAATAGAGAGTAATTTCTTATATTTTCACTTTCCACTGTGTGTAAGATGTGCAATTCTTTTGTTTGTAAATGTTTTAGTGTGGGCCTTAAATAACATATTTGAATATCCATGTTAAGGAATATATTTCAATGTCAACTTCATATATATTTATAAAGAGAGAGCAAAGTTTTTTTAATGATAACTATAAATAAAATAATTTTATATCAACTTGATATATATATATATATATATAGAGAGAGAGAGAGAGAGAGAGAGAACTTTTTTAATGATAAATATAAATAAAATAATTTATTTTATTTATAGTTATCGTTAAAATAAGTTTTACTATCTTTATAAATATATATGAAGTTGATATTGAGAGAGAGAGAGATAGAGAGAGGGATTTCAATTATTTCTTGCTTGTGTAAGCCAATTCTTTCTTGATTAATTCAGGCTATAAATAAAATATTTTAATATGCATGTTAAGTACTATGTTTCAATATATATAACTTTGTACTTAACGTGCATATTGAAATGTTAGCTTGCATTAATTAGAAAAACATTGTTATTAATTTTTTTTGTTTGTTTGTTTAAATTTAAATTCTAGAGAGAGAGATGTCTTCTTCCATTGACAAGTGCTTTCTAATTTAGGGGACGAGGGAGATGTGTAATTCCGTAAATGCTTAATAGGGAGTGGACATATATATATATATATATAGAAGTTGCACGAAACATTGAAACATGTTGGAGTTTCCGAGATGGGTATGTTTAGAAGCGTCACCTCCCAAAAATTGAAACGTCGACTGAAACGTCATATATATATATAAAATTGAATAAGACATTATCTTGCAAGAAAAACGGAATAAGACCCATAGATGACAATTTAGAAGGAAAAACAAGTCTCCAAGTTTCAGAGTTCGGGTACGGGTACAGCCTGGAATGCCGGGTTCCTAGAAGTTTCATGCAACACAGACACACACACACATATAAGAACACACATTTGATACCCGGGGTGACCTCTTCATGGGGTAACTGATTTGTGAAGCAGAGCAACTATGTCTTCGGGGGGAAATAAATCTATGCCTATGTCTGTCCTTACTCGAGTGGGACGTTTTTGGATCCTATTTGCGCAGAGTCACATTTATAGTTTTATCATATTGTATGATGGTCACCAAGGGGGATAGTTGGGATTCTGGGCCTCTAGGCACTTGATAACTTACTTGGATCCCCTCCCTATTTCGGACATCCCTGATCATAGATGTAGTTTAAGGGGCTCGAACCCGTGGTGCCTCTCACTTGCTTTCTTGCTTGCTTCCATAATCTATATGCCTATGTCTGTCCCTGCTCGAGTGGGGCTTTAATTTTTTTTCTAATTAATGCAGGCTATAAATAAAATATTTCAATATGTACTTAAGTACAATGTTATATATATTGAAACATTGTACTCAACAAGCAAATTCATTGAACAGAAACCTACGTGGCCATCAAGCGCTGTATCCTCTTGGATTGGGTTGTGATTCCCTGCATCTTCCTAGATGAGGCTTGGATTTTGAGTTGCAAAGGCAGTCGTGGATTCAATTCTGCCCAACTCGCTAAACTGCTCTTTGAATTGCTCAGTCTCAATCTCTGTTTATATATAAGGGTGAACAGATGGCATCGCAGCTGAGCTGTGTGTGTGAGGCGGGCGAATTGAGATTTAGTTCATCCCTGGAGAACCCACACTACACGCTATGAGTTTTGACCCGCCACCCCAATCACTTGTCAAGTTATAACTTGCATTAATAAAAAAAAATTGTTATTAATATTTTTTGAAATGCCATCAACTTCATATTAAAAAGTAATGAATTACACAAGTAGGGAATAATTGAAATCTCTCTATCTCTATCTCAATATCAACTTCATCTATATTTATAAAGAGAGTAAACCTTTTTATAAAACTTTTTAGAGAGAGAATTTTAAAATATACTAATAAGAAAAATAATTTAATATTTCAGTGCCCATGTTTAGTAAAATATTTCATTGTTAGTTATGTGGTTCACAGTCACTGGAGATTGGTGACTCGCTACGTCCATGGAATGTTGTTCTAGGCAGATCCACTAGAAGGGATTACTTCCTGTCGGCTCAGACACATAGCTTGACCCCGAAGGTGTCTTGAACTTGTGGCCTCCTAGTAGCAAAGGTGCTTAACTATAGGAACTCGACCAATTGAGCTAACCGGGTTGTTAACTATGAATATATTATATAAAGTTATCTGTATATTATAAAAATAAATTGAAAATAACAAATTTCTTATGGTTAAAACATTTTATTGGTGTGTTGTTCAAAGTGAAGGTGTCTAATTCCTTCTAGGATAAGCATGGAGTTTATGCATGTTGCCCCCTCCGCTCCATCTTGATCGTGGATCTATCAAGTGTTGAGAAGGAGCAAGTCTCTCGAGGTGTAAATCTTTTTACAAGTTTTGCATTCCAAAAGAAATTTGCACCTGATGAGATTTGATCCCTCTCGATGCTTGATAGATTCAAGGTTAAAATGAATCTGTGCTTGTAAACTTCTCATAGACTTTCCAACCGATTGTTAACTCACAAGTGTGCTTGCTTAGTCTTGATCGCAGATCTATCAAGTGTTATGAGGGATCAAATCTCTTGAGGTGCAAATCTTTTTTCATGTTTTGCACTCCAAAAGAAATTTGCACCTCAAGAGATTTGATCCTTCTCGTTTGCGGGTTGAAATGGGTCTATGCTAGTAAACTTGTCATAGATCTTTTCAACTGATTATTAACTCACAAGTGTTCTTGTTTAGTCTTGAAGTTGTTGGTATTTAGATTGATGCGTGGTTTCAAAAGCAAAATATGATTTTAGGGTAGATTTTTTATTGTCTTATGGCAATCACAAGGTGCATTTGAGTGCCTCATTAGTGAGGTTGGTTAGTAAGTTATCTAAGCTAGAGAAGCCTAGCTTTTTTCTTGAGGGATGTTTTCAAACACAAATCATAGTCTTACTAACCAAATGTAAGATCAATGGGGCGTGATGTTTTGTTTTGACCCACCCCCGTGGTACGTCGATTGGCTTCCACCAAACTTCTAAGGAGCTCTCTTTCAAGACTCTAGAACAAATACCACCATATTGATAGACCTGTCGTTCCTTGGATGTCCGCGAGTTCGGATTCTCTGCTTGCGTAGTACTAATTTCCATGTTTCGTCAGGCATTTAGCTTTCCATTTAGAGATTCTTTCCCCTAGCCTTTGTTGTTAAGGGTGATGACTTCCTTGATCTAGTTCCCCCCCCCAAGGTTCGTCCTAAGATTACATGGCTAGTCCCCTTTGGCCTTGGGTATTCTCTAGAGGACATTATAAGGCAATGCATTGCCCCCTTTAGCTGAGGAGCCTTATTTTCTGTCCCTTCATTCAGTGTTAGTGTCTTCTTCCAACACATTGACATTGTTTATACTTGTCATGGTCTTGTTCTGCACTTATTTGAACATTTTTCTAGCCACATGTCTAGTTCTCTTTTTCTACTATTAATGACTTAGCTCTAGGAGCTGGCCTTGCACTCCTATGTATATACGCTTGATGTACTTTTAATTACATTGGCCTACTTGTTGTGATCATTCACTGGACTTCAATAAATTATCTCATTATCTCATCTAATTTTGTCTAAGGTAACGAGGCTTTGCCACTGTAGATGAGCAACACTGGCATTGTCCTTCAGTAAACGCTTGTTAGTGTGATTTGTTTTTTTCCAGGACTATAACTTTCACATCTTTTATTGAAATGCAGTGCATGTTTGTATGCATTATACTAATGAAACAACGCCACTTATGCTTTGAACTTGCATTTTTTTAACGAATTTCTAAATTCAATTGTTATCTTGGTATGTTGGCTTATATGGCATGTCAATGATATTTTGAGCTTTGTATGGTTTGTCAATGCTTTGTGGCTTAAGTTTTGAAATAGGGTTGCCTCCGAATATGAGAAAGTTGGAATTTTTTTTTGGTTTGAAGACTCGAGAGTTAATTTGATTGGAACCTAGACAGAACTAGAGTTAGTGTTTTTGTGTCTGAGTGGCTGGTGATTCAATTGATGCAATTTCTATCAACCTCTTAGAGTTTGTTTTGTGAAGGCTGGTGTTGATGGAGTTTCTTAACTTGTACAAGAACCATATTTTATGCTCACTGCTTTTGTATTGTGATTGGGCTTTGTATCATGTAGGACCATTTATATCTTTTTGGTTTGGTGGATAACTTATTTTGTTTAATTGCAGCACTACTAGGCCAAATACTCTTGGGGACCAGCCAAGGGAGAGTTCAAACAAAAGTTCTGCCAGCAATAGTAAAATTCAAAATGGCAGTAATGCTGACAGTCATCATGGGTTGCCATTGACACCAGGTCAGTAAGATCATAAATTACTTAGACTTGAGTTTTGTTTTCAAAATCTGCCTAATAACCAGATAATATGTTAACTAGGTCAATTATTTATCACCATAAATAACATGTTAATTTGGTGGATTGTTTATTGATTATGATATTTATATAGCTTGGTGCCCTATATCCTGTGTGGTGGGTGGGTGGGGGGGACTTCAACATTTCCTGGGTCTGTTGTCTATTGGTGGGTGTAAGCTAAAAAAGGAAAAATGGGGCTGACAATTTTATTGAATTACATTAGCCTTTAAAAAGTCAATGCACTGTATATCTTACCATGTTTGAACAACAACAAAAAATTAACGTAGATCCTTCTTAACCTTGGAGCGATTAAGCACACATTGATCTAAAAGCTCCTTGTTTTATGACACTTGGTTTTAACTTCCAAGGCCCTTGCCATGAGACTACTTTTCTGCTATTCTTTGTAGCATGCATTTTTGAAATATGTATACTTCCTATTTTAATTTGTAAATGCCAAAAGAAGATCATGTTTCTGTTTCTCTTATTGATGAATCTAATTTCATTGTGTAAATCTTGGGCACAGGGTTTTGGGATGGTTGTAGCTTGCAACCTATATTATGATTTAGAGGACCCTTCTTCATGTATATTAAAACATGTATCACATTCAGATTCTTCTAGGTCACATTGGATCCATCATGGATCTTTCGTGGATTTGTACTGTGCTCATAAAACATCCATTTGAAATTTGTCTAAGATAGATTCCTGTGTTGTATTCTCCTTCTTCTGTGCACTAAACAATAAAAAGGATAAAATTAACCATCCACTTGAGCTCCCTTTATGTTGAATTTTTTTGTTCATATAGATGCATCATGCATGTTGATTAATATTCCAACGTGTGAGGAAATATTCGAAACATTTTTTTGGTTTTTATTTCCTAGAAATCATTTGATGTGGCAATGACAACATATCAGGCAATCTCTATTGTCTATCTACTAGAGATTTGTTTTGATAGTAGAGGACCAGCCAAGGGAGAGTTCAAACACAAGTTCTGCCAGCAATAGTAAAATTCAAAATGGCAGTAATGCTGACAGCCATCAGTAAGATCATAAAAATTACTTAGACTTGAGTTTTGTTTTCAAAATCTGCCTAATAACAAGATGGTATGTTAACTAGGTCAGCTGTTTATCACCATAAATAACATGTTAATTTGGTGGATTGTTTATCGATTATGATATTTATATAGCTTGGTGCTCTATATCCTGTGTGGGGGGAGAACTTCAACATTTCCTGTGTCTGTTGTCTATTGGTGGGTGTAAGCTAAAAAGGGAAAAATGGGGCTGACAATTTTATTGAATTACATTGGCCTTTAAAAGGTCAATGCAGTGTGTATCTTACCATGTTTGAACAACAACAAAAAATTAACATAGATCCTTCTTAACCTTGGAGCTATTAAGCACACATTGATCTAAAAGCCCATTGTTTTATGACACTTGGTTTTAACTTCCAAGGCCCTTGCCATGAGACTACTTTTCTGCTATGAAACTGGATTTGTTCAAAATGGCTGACGTGTTGTGAATCCGTCGAATCCGACACGATTCGTGCCAAATCATGTCCGGAAATTTTGACACTTTGTGTCTGATTGGGACGGATCGTGTCCCAATCGGACACGACATGTCATGATTTCCGGACACGAATCCGGAAAAAGTCACCCGCGTGGCCTTAAAAAGGCGATTTTGCTGCTGTTTTATTTCACTCTCTTCTCTATTTTGCTGTGGGTTTACTGTGAGTGTGTTGGAGCAAGGAGCAAAGGGTGTGGGAGCGTTTTCAAGGAGATTCAAGCAACAGGTAAGTGCATTTCTTCTCTATTTGTTTTGCATTTTTATTACAGCGGTTTGCATATGCATTTCTTTTACAAATTTGTGCATTTTTTGGTTTTTTTTTTTTACAGTATTCATGGCTCAATCAAGGGCAGTAGGGAAGGGCCGAAGGAAGGGGAAGAATGTCCCCTTTGGAGATGCCCCTCCTCCCCAATTTCTTTAGAGTCTGCTACAAGTATTCCTTCTATTGCAAGTAATGTTGAGGGAAGACATCCTCCTCAATGTAGCATTGAGAAATATCCTTTGTGGAAATATGTGACAAGAGAGCAAAGGCCAAGCAACAAGGTGAAGGGAGGAGGCAATGTGAATTGGAGATGCAACTTTCGCCACAATACTTTCACGAGCACATATTTCCGTGTGAAAGGCCATTTGTTGGCTTTACCAGGTTGTGGAATTGGAGCTTGTACAAAAGTGTCTTTACCAAAGAGGAAGGAAGTGGAAAGAGAGTCCAATCTTGGTATGGCAAATGTGGCTGCAAAGAAAAAAACCAAGAATGATGATACCCTTCCATTTTTGAGGAAATGCAGCAACAAATTTCCATTTGAGAGTTCTAGTGTGGGACAATCTGCAAAAAGAAAGACAATTTCACTTGGTCCAATGGACATGATTTTTCAAAAGGAGAAACGGGAAGAGCTTGATCTCACCATTGCCTTTTTTTAATCAAAACTTCATATCCTATAATGTTGCATGCTCAACTGTATTTATTGAGATGTGTTAAGCTCTAACTCAAGGGGCTCCATCAAGGTATGTGCCTTTTGGTTCAAAGAAGCTTAAAACCACATTGTTGATGAAGGCAAAAAAAGAGGTGCAAAAAGTGCTTGAGGCTATTAAAGCATCATGGCCAACATCTGGGGTTAGCATTGTTTTTGATGGATGGACATGTCCAACATGGCACCCACTCATCAACTTCATGGTGTCTTGAATGGTCAAGTTTTCTTGAAAGCAGTGGATACACTTGGAGAATACAAGGATGCACAATATATGGGTGAGTTGTTTATTAAATTTATTGAATATGTAGGTGTTGATTCTTGTGTGCAAATTATTATAGATAATGCATCTATTTGCAAGGTTGTTGGCATGTTTGTGGAAGCTAAATATCCACAAGTGTTTTGGATATCTTGCATTGTCCATTCATTGAACTTAACTGAAATCCATTGCTTCTTATGTGCTTTGGATTGGTAACATTATTGAGGATGCACGACATATCCGTAACTTCGTACAAAATCATACAAATGGCCTCACTATTTACAAGGAGTACAACAATCTATCATTGTTGAAGATTGTGGATACATGGTTTGCCTCTTCATTCATCATGTTGAAGAGGTCGAGGGAGGTCAAGACTGCCCTTGGGGCCATGGTTATTTCAGAGTTTTGGTCTTTTTGGAGAAAGATAGATCAAGTGGCCTCTAAAGGAGTGAAGGACACAGTGCTAGATGATGCTTGGTGGGAGAGGGTAGATCTACTTATTCAGAGCATGGACCCTATCATTGTAACATTATTGAGGATGCACGACATATCCGTAACTTCGTACAAAATCATACAAATGGCCTCACTATTTACAAGGAGTACAACAATCTATCATTGTTGAAGATTGTGGATACATGGTTTGCCTCTTCATTCATCATGTTGAAGAGGTCGAGGGAGGTCAAGACTGCCCTTGGGGCCATGGTTATTTCAGAGTTTTGGTCTTTTTGGAAAAAGATAGATCAAGTGGCCTCTAAAGGAGTGAAGGACACAGTGCTAGATGATGCTTGGTGGGAGAGGGTAGATCTACTTATTCAGAGCATGGACCCTATCATTTCTTTGGTTCGATTTGTGGATATAGACCAACCCATCCTAGGAGAGGTTTATGAGGGATGGGATTCCATGATTGAGTTTGTGAGGAGCATTATTTTACGATTGAGTGCCCCGAGTATGAGACATCACCAAAGGCCTTCTTCACCATTATACATGATATTCTTGTCAGCAGATGTGACAAGAATTCCACACCTTTACATTGTTTGGCTCACTCATTGAACCCAAAATACTACAACCATGAGTGGCTGAATGGTGGACCTTCCTGCAGATTCCCTCCTTACATGGATGGGGAAATCTCATAAGGGAGGAGAGATGCATTCAGGTGGATTTTTCAAGATAGAGCATTGCTTGATGAGGTGGAGGATGCCTTTGCAGAGTTTTCACTTGGCACTGGTCAATTTGCAGGATATGATCTGATTAGAGACAGGGGGGCTAAGAAACCCTATTCTTGGTGGGCAAATCATGGAGCAACAAGCCCTCTACATCAGTTAGCCATGAGGCTCCTCTCTCAAGTGACTCCATCTTCTTTTCTGATGATATGGGTCTGGACAACAGTGTTGAGTTGGCATTGGCCAACATGGATCTCAATGATCCAATGCTAGAGCTTGTTAGATTTGATGATAGTAATACTGTAGAGGGGCCATCCTCCACACCAGAAGATGCAAAGATGACTTTGGATACAGGGGAGGAGGATGCGACAGAGGTGAGCAGTGGTGACCATGATGATGGGGACAACGATGTTGATTTTGATGATGACTATGAGGATTGATGACTCATGAGTCATGAACTACCTACTTCCTTGAGGCTTGTATAATTGTGTAGTTGTTTTGTATTTTCTATTTCTTTTTGCCATTGGCATTGCACTACCTATGTAACACATTTTGATTTTGATGACTTAATGAGAAAACTACAGCTGTAAGTATCTTTTATCTTACTATCTTGTCTTTCTCCTATTGGATCATTGATGAATTGAATGTGTATTTTGAATTCAGAATTTATGATTTATCATTTATGTGACATGTCACAAACTACAATTGTATTTGAATTTTGTATGTACTATCACTATGCATAATGTTACTAACTTACTTTGTAATAGTAAAACTTACATCTAGATGAAGATCTATGTTTGAAATCAATGAATGTATCATGAATGAGAATTTGTGTAAGAAATCTCTCTCTCTCTCTCTCTATATATATATATATATATATATAACATATTCGAACGTGTCCTTTTTCGGGGGGTCAATGTGTTCGTATCCGACACTCGAATCCCCGTATCCGTTGAATCCTTAATCCACGTGTCAGGGGACTTAACTTTTTTGCTATTCTTTGTAGCATGCATTTTTGAAATATGTATACTTCTTATTTTAATTTGTAAATGCCCAAAAAGGATCATGCTTCTGTTTCTCTTATTGATGAACCTAATTTCATTGTGTAAATCTTGGGCACAGGGTTTTGGGATGGTTGTAGCTTGCGACCTATATTATGATTTAGAGGATCCTTCTTCATGTATGTTAAAACATGTATCACATTCAGATTCTTCTAGGTCACATTGGATCCATCATGGATCTTTCGTGGATATGTATTGTGCTCATACAATGTCCATTTGAAATTTGTCTAAGATAGATTCCTGTGTTGTATTCTCCTTCTATGCACTAAACAATAAAAAGGATAAAATTAACCATCCACTGGAGCGCCCTTTATGTTGAATTTTTTATTCATATAGATGCATCATGCATGTTGATTAATATCCTAATGTGTGAAGAAATATTCGAAACATTTTTTGGGATTTTATTTCCTAGAAATCATTTGATGTGGCAATGACAACATATTGGGCTATCTTTACTGCCTATCTACTAGAGATTTGTTTTGATAGTAGAGGATCCTTCCTCATGTATTTTAAAACATGTATCAGATTCATATTCTTTTAGGATATATTCGATCAATAATGGATCCGTGTCTATAACCAATACATTGTGGATTTTCGTATTGTGCTCATACAATACCTATTTGAAATTTGTCTAAGATAGATTCTTTTGTTATATTCTCCTTCCTCTATGCACTAAAGGCTAAAAAGGATACAACTGACCATCCACTAGAGCTCCCTTTATGTTGGATTTTTTTTTTGAATCATATAGATGCATCATGCTTGCCTATTAATATCCTAACATTTGAAGAAATATTCGAAACAATTTTTGGGTTTTATTTCCTAGAAATCATTTGATGTGGTGATGACAACATATCAAGGAATCTCTATCGTCTATCTACTAGAGATTGTTTTGATAGTTGTTATACAACTTTTTTATTAAAACCATGTATATTTGCATAGAGAGTCATACATGAAAATACTCTTTAGAAGTTATGTTAACAACTAACTGCACTTCTCTATGCAATCTGTGTAAGAACTAGTATTGTATTTCAAAATGATTATTATGGGTGTGTATTTTTGGATGTTGCATCCAACCATATTATCTCTGAAATGTTCTAATAGTGACCTATTTGTTTCTTCCTATATTTGTATTTGTAATACGTATTCTATAATGTAGTTTGTAAGTCTTCAATGTTGATTTGTTTTGCTTCATACATGTGGTCTTTGAACCATATAGATAAGGAGCTTTTGGGTCAACATTCAACATCATTTGTCTTTGATCCTTTGTTTGATAAAAATTGTTGATGTTTTGGGTAGTGTCGGGAGTATTCTCATGTATGGGGAAAGTGGGCTAAGTGATGGGGCCTTGCACCCATAGACCCATGGTATTTTGATGACCCATGGTATTGCACCCTTTGGCAAAGTATAACGAGGGTAAGTATAAGTACAAGGGTGAGCGATTCATTCTCATGGCTCAGAAAGGCCGAGAGGGATGAGCAAGGCACAAAGATGTGCAGGGGCATGAGACATTGAGAGGGAGATTCTCTCAAGTAAGCAAGTGATCTGCATGACTAATATTGCAAGTTTGTTATGAGTGAGATACTCAGTTGTGTCAAGTTCGAGGAAAGAACACGAAGTAGTAAAGGAGATCGAGATCATCCAAATCGAGGACAGATCTACGACTTGATCCACTAGATCAGATCTATAGTAATTGTTGTATATGTAATTTCCTTGAGGACCATTATCCCAGTAAGGGAGCTTGACTAGGTTTTGAGAAGAATTTGATGAAGAACTATTGATTGGGCAGAATGTGTATGTAATATGTTTATTGTGTTGATGAAATAACATCTTCCTCTACAAATGTTCTCCCTAGTCATTATTAAGGTGGAGCCTTGGAATATGCCACTTTGGAAGGTAATAATGTTTAGGTTATGCTGGAAGAAAGAGGTGGTATATCCTACATTCATCATGTAGTAAAATACTAAGTGAAATTACATTATCCCATATGACTCGTTGGGAATCATGATTGCAATTAGACCAAAACCCGCAAGTGTTAGTCAACAATTGGATCGCCATAGATAAGGATCCACAAGAGGCTGTTAGTCCATGTTGCGAAACACACAAGGAGCGTTGTTTTATCCAATGTTCAATAATCTCCCTCCAATGCAAGCCGGGTGTGTATCAAACTTGTGACTATGCTCTAATGCCATGTTAGAATATTGAAAATATGTAGAAACATATAACAATATAAACAAAACAAATCTTTACTATTTTAATCTCCTATCCAATGCTGCGTGGAAGAGGGAGCGGGGAGTAACAATTTTAGAAGCTTCCATGTCTAGAGCAAATCGGAAGTGAATTTTATATAATATTTTTTTATTATATTTTGATGCATATATGTCAACAAAAGCATGTAGAATGATGAATTAGATATAAAAACATAAAAACATGGATTAAACAATATAAATTCCTGATGATGAACCACAAAGGATGGTAAAACAAGAAAATGCGATGGATCCGGAAGATATAAAACGCTGATTGCAGAAGTCTCAAGCACTGGAACGATACAGGGTAAAAATTGCAATGAAGAAGTCAGACCCTTATCTTTCTCTGACTTCTTCACACATCTAAATTCCTGATGATGAACCACAAAGGATGGTTCGAAATGTCGATACATAAAACAACAAAATGCGATGGATCTGGAAGATATAAAATGTTGATCGCAGAAGTCTCAAGCACTGGAACGATACAGGGTAAAAATTGCAATGAAGTCAGACCCTCACCTTTCTCTGACTTCTTCACACATCTAAATTCCTGATGATGAACCATAGAGGATGGTTTGAAACGTCGATACATAAAACAAAAAAATGCGATGGATCTGGAAGATATAAAATGCTGATCGCATAAGTCTCAAGCACTGGAACGATACAAGGTAAAAATTGCAATGAAGAAGTTAGACCCTCATCTTTCTCTGACTTCACACATCTAAATTCCTGATGATGAACCACAGAGGATGGTTCGAAACGTCGATACATAAAACAACAAAATGCGATGGATCTGGAAGATATAAAATGCTGATCGCAGAAGTCTCAAGCACTGGAACGATACAGGGTAAAAATTGCAATGAAGAAGTCAGACCCTCATCTTTCTCTGACTTCTTCACACATCTAAATTCCTGATGATGAACCACAGAGGATGGTTCGAAACATTGATACATAAAACAACACAATGGGATGGATCCGGAAGATATAAAACGCTGATCGCAGAAGTCTCAAGCACTGGAACGATACAGGGTAAAAATTGCAATGAAGAAGTCAGACCCTCATCTTTCTCTGACTTCTTCACACATCTAAATTCTTGATGATGAACCACAGAGGATGGTTCGAAACGTCAATACATAAAACAACAAAATGCGATGGATCAGGAAGATATAAATGCTGATCGCAGAAGTCTCAAGCACTAGAACGATACAGGGTAAAAATTGCAATGAAGAAGTCAGACCCTCATCTTTCTCTGACTTCTTCACACATCTAAATTCCTGATGATGAACCACAGAGGATGGTTTGAAACGTCGATACATAAAACAACAAAATGCGATGGATTCGGAAGATATAAAACGCTGATCGCATAAGTCTCAAGCACTGGAACGATACAGGGTAAAAATTGCAATGAAGAAGTCAGACCCTCATCTTTCTCTGACTTCTTCACACATCTAAATGCCTGATGATGAACCACAGAGGATGGTTCGAAACGTCGATACATAAAACAACAAAATGCGATGGATCCGGAAGATATAAAACGCTAATCGTAGAAGTCTCAAGCATTGGAATGATACAGGGTAAAAATTGCAATGAAGAAGTCAGACCCTTTCTCTGACTTCTTCACACATCCAAATTCCTAATGGTGAACCACAGAGGATGGTTCGAAACATCGATACATAAAACAACAAAATACGATGGTTCCGAAAGATATAAAATGCTGATCGCAGAAGTCTCAAATCCATTATTTTCAACCTATATGGAAGGGAGAAATCACAAGAAGTTCGTGCATTGGAACGATACATGGTAAAAATTGCAATGAAGAAGTCAGACCCTCATCTTTCTCTGACTTCACACATCTAAATTCCTGATGATGAACCACAGAGGATGGTTCGAAACGTCGATACATAAAACAACAAAATGCGATGGATCCGGAAGATATAACCACACAATATAACATCAATCATGTAGTAGTTATAATCTTCATCAATCACATTTCCACAAGTTATGAGTTACAACATATTGATTCTTATGATTCATCAATCTTAAAGTTTTAAAGTTTCAAAATTCAATATATAACATTTGTCATCACTAAGGTTGTACTTGTAACCATTACCAAACTATAACAAAGAATATCAAACATGAAATGAAACATTTCAACTCTCATGAAGCATCATATTCATAGTTCATTACTAATGAATTATAATTGCCAACTTCAAACTTCAAACTTAAATTGTCATATATTGTTTGCAAAAACAATATATGAAAGAGTCAATAGTTATAAAAAGTACTTGAAACTAGAAAAGACAAGTAAATCTATTATCTACTACATTTTCCTCTTGCCACGAAAAATTTCTAATTTTTTTTCTCGTGGTTTATTGAGTCTCCTCACTCATAGTTGGACGACCACATCCAAAACGAGAAGGCACATGACCTCCACATGAGGCTGCAGATGGAGGTGGCGACAAAGCTGTTGCAACTCGAGCACTGCTAGTGGATAATGGGGGTGGCATGGTTGTTGATGCTGTTGTTGCTACTTCATCATCTTCTTTCATAAGTTATGCTTCCAACTATTCCAAATGTAAGGTTTCATCCTCCAAATTGTCCTCCTGTAGGTTGTTGTCCCAAGTGACATATGCTTTATCATATCGATCACAGTCACTATAATGTGTTAACAACCTCAAGTTGTAGTGTACATGAACCAAGCGTTCTGCTCGAAGTTATAGGTGCCCCAACACCTCTATGCAAAAGAATTATTAACCACTTGTAAAAGCACTTAACATCCAATTTTGCCAAAGGCCCCTTGGATCCATTCTATAGGATCCATTCTATCTCTATCGTCAATAACACAAAGAACCAAACACTCTAGTTTGATTGAAGTATTTGTCTAATTCTCCATGTGATTTGGAACACTTCTCCCTGTTAGGCACCAGTTTGTCTAATGCCGACATATACCCATTTTGTACCTCTAGATTTGTATGTGGTTTTCTCCTAACCCCACCCCTAGGTGTAGGTTGGACCAACCAAGATGGAGAGTAGTATTTTGGTGTGAGGACATAGGCCAAAGCATGGAGTGGAACATTAAGATTATCCCAATTTTTGAACACATGTTTGTGAATATGATCATACAAGATGGGATCTTTCGGCTCAACAATATATTTTATTTGCTCTAGCATGCTACCCATCTGCTCATGCACCTGTCCAATCACTAGTGCATCTGTATCTGCAAAACAAATCATATTATAGATGGGATTGATGAATTGCAAAACATTCCTCACACCTGTCCAAAACTGACCATCAAGAACAATGTCGTCCACCTCTTGAAAATCTTGCCAGTCAGATGCCGTTGTAGCCCTGTCCTTTAATATCTGCTATGATTCACTTGATACCATGCTAGCCAATGCCTCTCTTACCTTCAAAAGGCGCTTGAAGGTAAGGTAATAACTAGCAAATCTAGTCTTTGCTATCTTCAATAGCTTCAATGTTGAGTGACTATAGAAAAGGCCATGGGTATTACTATGATTGGTAATGAATATTGTCATTTTTTTGCCTTTCTTGTACAATGAACCAATTCATTTGATTGAGGTTCCTTTATCTTAATAATATCATGCATCAAAAGGTTAATTGCGTGAACCAAACACCCAAACTTTAATATGTTGGGGTATCTATCCATTGCCTTATAATTAGAAGCATTATCAATGATGACTTGGATGACATTGTATGGCCCAATATTTTCATTTTTTTGAAGTTTCACAATGTTGATGCGAGTCTTAAACTTATTTGAGTAGTCATGAGATGAAAAGAAGACTTGTTAATTTTAGATAACAATGGTATGTTTTGTGCCTACAATCTTTGAGTTGTACGAACCAATTAGATGAGGAGAGAGAAGAATGTTGAGTTGTGATGAGATGCCAAATAAGGATGGAGGTCTCTCTTATTTATACAAGTCGTTTAGGGTCAAAAGACATGTTGCTTGGGCTTCATGAGCCTACATGATGGTGTAGTCGACCTTGACAATTTGCACATGTGTGGGCTTCAATTCAAAAACACATTTCTCTTTGTCCGATTTGGATGATATTTAGGTTGATTTTGGTCCTCTCAAAAAGAGGAATTCAATGTAATAATTATCTCCATCAAATGAGCTGTTCCATAGTGGAATTTGGCCCTAGTTACCAATTTTAACAAGACTGCACCAACAATTTTAACAAGACTATTAAACACATACATGGCGGAGGGAATATGAAAGATAAACATTAGATTGCTTTTCTTATTCACAATGATACATATTTATAATACATAGGAATGACCCTTGGTTTCATATTCCAGGTGGTCCCTTGGACCCCCTTTGGTTGTTCAGCTTCCACACCAACCCTTAGAGGATTAAGTGTCCAACATTGCCCCCTTAATCCGAAGGTTTATGTATGAGTCCAAGAAGAGAGTTGTAATACACAACGTGCAAAAATGCATGGCAACACTAGGCTGAATGTGCTCTCTGAAATGTTGGTATCCAGGGAGGTGGTTTAAGGATGACCACCAACACTAGAACGCTTAGTGCATTTCCCAGAACTCTTCCAGGGCTGACAAGAAGTTGAGGTCTTCTGCTAGAGGAAGTGCTCGTGATGTCTTGAGGAGGGAAACCTTCAACCTTGAAAGGGAGGTCTCACCCCGCATAAAAGGGAGAACCTCAACCTGAAAAGGGAGGTCTCAACCTGTGATGGTTCAAGGATTACCACCAACTCTGGAATGCTTAATGCAATTCTTGGAACTCTTCCAAAACTGGCAAGAAGTTGAAGTCTTCTGCTAGAGGAAGTGTCCTCAATTCTTTGAAGAGGCATCACCAATTGAAGGCATGCTTAGGGGCATCTTTGTCTCTGGCTACAACTCTGAATTTGGTATGGCAGGTTGTGGCTCAAGCTTGCTTGATGTGGCTTTGAAGCTTGTAGATGACCATCATTTCCCCCCCTGTCAGATACAAGGTGAGATGATGGAGAAAACTCAACTGCAAGATTGTTCAATATTCGAGAACAAATCCTGTTGTATGAGCGAAATATCTTCTTCGCTGTTGAAGCCCATTGCCAAGAAGCGATTCATCCAAGATGAATATTTGTTCTTGCAGGAGGTTTGGTTTTGAAGCATCTGTTTGAAGAATCACTGGTTTTATGACAGTCCTTACATGGATGAAGATCAAAATAGTGATCTTTCACATGGCCAACTCGGTCACAATGTTGGCATTTAACATTTTGTTGTTGTTGTTGTGGAAGATGAACAAATTCTGAAACAACTGAAGGTGAATTGTCATGAAGAAATCCAACACTCTGAAACTGGATGGGCTTTGAGTAATATGGAATATGAAAGGACACGTTCTTGTCATATCCAAGACCTGTTTTGTGCCTGTTATGGACAAGCTCTTCCCAAGGTCTGATGAGCGACTTGGGAAGTGCACACTGAATTCCTGCATCTACATGTACAACTGCTGCTTCATTAGGTATTGTATTTGATTCAACCTCAATCTACTAATTTCATCACTTGTTGGTTGTTGATGGGTGTCTGTTTTAACCTTGAACAACATATTGTTTTGAGCAGAAAACAATTTAGAATGACAAATCTGTTGAAGCTCATCTTGCTGGAACTGAGATTCTAGTTGTAAAAAATCAATCTTTTCCTGTGCATTATGCAGACAAATTCAAATATCGGAAAGAGTGTCCTTGCTGATATTTACCATCCCACCAATAGTGGAATGTATTAGTGTATTCAGTAACTCTAAAGCATCATCAAGTCTAGCCATTTTCTCCAACTATACCTTAGGCTAGAATTTACACAAAACTGGTTGGTTAAATGAGAATTCTCAAGTTTGCAGACCAAATGGACTATAACTGCAATCACTATAACCCTTTTTTTTTTAATACGACTACTCAAACACTGCAATGAGTCTTAATCAAGAATCGACATGAATATGCCTCAACTAGCATTAAGATTTGCTTACATTTTTGACCACTGCATATTCTAGGAGACATCGATTTGGAACTTCATGTTGAATATAGCGAAGTAATAAATCAAATTCTGCACATGAATCGAATGCAGGTCACATAGGGAGCAATCAATGCCAACATCAAAGGTATATTATAAAACTCTGGTGCTAACTCCAATCTTCAGACCAATATGATAGCTACGGTCCCTCTTAGATGTGCCTCCATGATGCCTGATGTCTGCGAAGATCAGGTAAATAATCTTGTACCTTCTCTCTTAACTAGTTCAAGAGAGGGACATCATCGCTAACCACTTTCTCAAACATCATTGAAATTGTGGCCCGGTTTCACAAATGCACCAAATGCAAGAGATAAAAAGAATCAAGAGGATTATTGCCAACAGATAGTCTGTGCAAAGATCACGCGTAAGGAAGTTGCATTACATTTCATAACTGGAAGAAAGTGTCACTGCATTGGAGGTGGAAGTCTCAACTATGTCTCCTTAGGTTGCCTTTCTTAACCACGGACGAGCCACATTGAACATTGATAACAACACATTAAACGAAAGAATAACTTCTCTTGTACAGGAAAATATTTTCAAGGATGAACATAGTGAAGCACTTAAAACAAAGCTTCAAAGGCTAGAACAACTATATCTGCAGCAACAACAAATACAGTGCAAACAACAATGGATATAACACTCAATTTCTTCAAATGCAACAAAGGATTTAATCAATGGACAGAGACATGCTTTAGGGCACTCCGGGTTTTGAACACAGGAATTAACAACGCACATTGTCTCTGTTTTGACCATTCTACCATGTTCGCTTTATGCTCAGTTCACACAATGGAGCGCCTTTCCCAGTTATTTGTGTTTTTGCTTTAGAAGGAGGTTTCTCATGAAAATGTGATTCAATACGTACAAAGATGCACAATGAATTGACATCAATACCGCAACAGGACTGTTCGAAGGGCCGCACGGTGGAGTGTAGTCGCCAGAATTCAATGGAGTCTCTAGCATTCAACGCATTGGAGGATGCATGTCAAATGCGTTGTGGCCACATCAGGCTCCATGTTTAGTTTGAGGATTACGATGCACATAAATGGAGGCACGAATCCATGCGCTAGTTTACTGCCAAACGCAATTACTGCTGCTAGTAGCTGCAATTGCTCCGATGAACCCAAATATGGATAGTAACGATCTTTATCTTGGAATTCTTCTCGGAAGGCCAAAATCCCTATTGAAGACTCTTACGGTTGCCAGGATGGTCTAGAAGTGTCAAATTTCTAGTATTCCTCGAAAATATTCGCTTGGCTTGCTACGAAGAATCAGTTAAAGATCCCAAAATATTTTCTAATTGATCATGCATGTGCATTCGACTTGATGCTAGAATTAGGGAACTATTCTTGGCCAAAGGAGCAGGTGGAGAAGCCTACTGAACCATAACGAGAGGTGTTAACGTTGTGGGGTCAATGGATGACTGTACCAGCGTTATATATTATGGAGGGTGGATCGATGGTATTGCACTAAGCATTCAACTGTGGTATGGCACATACCTCTCACCTCCACGCTGTCCATTAAATGTGGCTCCGTTGAATGGTATATGCGGGATTATGAACCGGTGGTAGGAGTGGTGGTATTGCATGTCAGGACGATGTTATTTATGACAACGATGGTGTTAACGAAGAAACCAGGTAGTGTGGCTTTCAAAACATTAATACAATACTTAGATATGAATACAACACATATATATTCATCATATGAACCAACGCACATAACAGAAGGAGCTTCAACGCATTTTGTAAAGCACATACTAGAAGGAGAAACTCACTGCTTCATTCACTGTTGTCGTATTAAATACAATGCCAGATTGTTTTGTATTCCCTTTGAACTTCAAATCCAAGATACAGGATACACTAATATGGTTAGACCTTGCCGGCAAGGAGTAGGGACAGATACATTATGCAAAGGATTGTTAGACACCTTTGAGAAATCGAGATCATAGGAAACTCAGACCTGTAGACTTGATGCTCAACCAAACACATACAAACATATTCAATGCATGAAGCCTTGTACAACAATTTTAGAATCCATTTTGGAACAAATCGTTGAACATTTGAATCGAGAAAAGCCAATACGACTGCTGCAAATAACACAATGGTCAGACTTCAATGTTTCTGCAATCTAAAATTCAAGAGTAACGTTCTTGTAGGAGGAACACACATTTTTCTATTTGGGGAAGTGTGCGCAGAGAATTCAACTTTAGTTTAGCTGAGATGACATTCAAAAGTGCAACACTAATAGCATAAAGTTGATGGATATAATGTTAGTCACACAACAACAAAATAGGCAGTGTAGCAAGATGACCAAAAATGCAGCAAAATTGATAGGTAAAGAAAGGCCACAAAAACCAGTGGCTCAAATTTAAGCAGGGCAGGAATACGCATGTAGCTCTGATACCATGTTAAACACTTACATGGCAGAGGCAATATGAAAGATAAACATTAGATTGCTTTTCTGATTCATAGTGATACATATTTATAATATATAGGAATGACCGTTGGTTTCATATTCCAAGTGGTCCCTTGGACTTCCATTGGTTGTTCAGCTTCCACACCAACCCTTAGACGATTAGGTGCCCAACAGTTACCAATTTTAACAAGACTGCACCAGCAATAATTATCTCCATCAAATGAGCTGTTCCAAAGTGGAATTTGGCCCTAGTTACCAATTTTAACAATATTGCACCAGTAGGAGACACACCAAGAACACTTATCAATGGCTTATCTTTTACATTTGTCCAACCATTGGATACAATGGATACCCCATATTCATTCCAAGAATTTGTGAATTTCCGCAAATCATTTTTTATTTTGGCTTTCTGTTAATTTTAGGTAACAATGGTATTTTCTATGCTTTAGAGCAATTTTACTTCAATTTCTTTATTAGCCCAATATCAATATCCAGTTTAGCAATCACATCAACATGATAGTAAAATGAAGATAGAACATAAACATAAACAACAGAAGACGAGCCAAGACAAGAGGACACAAGATGTGGCACCAGCCAGGGACAAACCCCAATGTGGGGAAACCCTTGATCAATTCTTCTTTTATTCATCAATAGTTTAGCAGAGAGAGATAGTACAATTTACAAATTTGATATTTTGTAACAACAGTAAAAGAGCACTAACTAGAAAAGTCAACGCTGGTCAGCTGGGCAGAGTTGACCCTCAACAAAATTGTCAACTTCAGTCAACTTCGACCTCCAAATAGCAAGATGAATCAACCCTCAAAACAACCCAAAACAGTCCAGTCAAACCAAATAGCTAACCCTGCAATTAGCCCTAGATGCAGCCAACGTTGGTCAAAGTCAACGTTTGACCTCGATTTCTGTGCCTAGAAATGTGGCTTGTGCAAACAGAGCTATCTCACCCAAAAACACAGTGAAATAGGTCAACACTGGTCAAAACACTTCTTGAAATTTGGTCAACGCCCAAAACAGAATTTCGTCCTCCTTTCCTTCGCACGTGTGAGAGAGAAAGCTGCCCAGAAAATGCGTACCCAATCAGATGAGGAGAGAGAGATGTGTGAGGATGAGTGTGTCCAAATGAGGCTAAGGCATCATGTATATATAGCAAACATTGAGGATGAATAGGCGTGACTGTTGGGCTTCTGAGCCTACATAAGTTTGTTGGCCGACCTTGACAATTTGCCCATAATCAAAATAAATTCATAACTTCATATGTACATGTCGGAATCGGATGATCTTTAGATCAATCCTACACTTCTTGAAGAGAGGAATCCAAGAAAAATATAAGTTGTCATAAATAAGATGACCCATGTGGAGTTTGGTCCTAGTTGTCAATTTTAACACTCCCTCTCAACTGGTGAGAACTCCATCTGCTACTTTGTTTGCCAATCTGGACTATCTCTGCCATCAATGCATTGCTCTGCTTTGCTGAACTATGACGAAGAAGAAGTGATTGAGAACGTATCATACCATTCTCTACTGACCCGAAGTCAGTCCCAAATAAAGGAGATTGTCTCATACCACTCTTACTGACCTGAAGTCAATTCCAATGATCCTAGATCAATATCGCTCATCCTAGCATAGGGAGTACGGTAGTACACGATGCGTCCATTGGTAGTATTATGGTCCCTATCCTCATTTCCCTACTCATTGGTCAGATGAGAGGTACTTCCCATGAGTCCTAGATTGCATGGGTAGGATGTTTCAGCAGGAGAAGGATGAACCACTCATCTTGCCTACATGTTGCCAAGGGGTATCACAGGGGAAGGCTAAACCATTCACCCTGTACACAAAAAATCACTAGGGCAAGGCTAAACCACTCACCTTATGGTTGTTCATCTCTCTAAGAAGTACCCCAAGCCCCTGGAGCTCCTAGAGCTCAATGTACATATCATATAAGACCCTCATAAGAGGGTCTCTCCACGACTCCAAGTCGTTCTTGGAAGGCCTAGAACTTGACCTTCCCTAGGGGCTTTGTCAGGATATCGACGACTTGCTCATCAATCCCAATGTGATGGAACCTTATTGCTCCTCGTTGTACCATATCCCAGATAAAGTGGTACCTGATATCTATATGCTTGGAGCGATCATGAAACACAAGATTCTTTGATAATCGGATCCCACTCTGGTTGTCGCAGAGGATCACGATGGTATCCAACACATGTCCAAACAGCGCACTGAAGAGCGTCCTCAACAAGACAGATTCACATGGGGCCATACTAGCAGCTATGTATTCGGCCTCAGTGTTGCTCAAGGAAATCGATTTCTTCTTCTTGCTCATCGAGGATATCGAAGCAGAACCAAGAGAAAAACAACATCCAGAAGTGCTCTTGCGATCCACCATACTGCCAACCCAATCAACATCAGAATAACCATGTAGCCTCACATCTTTGGCAGTGTATCTCAATCCATGAGTGATTGTGCCCTGAAGATATCTCAGAAGATTGTTGGCACCAATCCAATATATATGATGAGGCTCAACCATCTATTGGCTCAATGTGTTAACTGTAAAAATATATTTGGACGGGAGCTCACCAAAGAACATCAGTGCTCCTATGAGTTGATGATACTCAGAAGCATTTCCCAATTTAGGTCTGACAACACTACCACATAACATCTTAAAGTTAAGTTCCATCGAGGTAGTCACAGGCTTGCAGTCTACCATCCTAAATCTTTCCAATATCTTCACAACATATTTTCCTTGAGATAGGAAAATTTCACCTGGCTTTTGCCAGACCTCCAACCCTAGGAAGTAGTGCATCGGTCCTAGGTCCTTAATCTTAAATTCAGAAGCCAAATCCCTCTTACATTTGTAAATGAGAGGGTCTGCACCTGTCAGAAAGAGGTCGTCCACATAAAGTACCAGAATGAGAGGTTTATCATTTTCAACCTTAAAGTAAAAGTTCGAATCGACTTCACTTCTAGTGAATCTCAGCGTCATTAGATAGTTATCTATCCTCTCATACCAACTCCAAGGTGCTTGCTTCAAACCATAGAGAGCTTTCTTCAACTTGCATACATGAGATTCCCGGTCATGAACCTCAAACACCTTGGGTTGTTCCACATAGATTTCCTCTTTGATCGAACCATGCAAGAAAGCGGTCTTGACATCCATCTGATGTAGGTTCCATCCTTGTGAGGCAACAAGGGCTATGATCGAGCGAATGGTGGTGTATCAAGCAACAAGTGCAAATATCTCATTGTAATCTACACCTTTCTTTTGAGAGAAGCCTCGGGCAACGATGCGAGCCTTGAACTTTTCTACACTTCCATAAGCTCCATGCTTGATTTTGTAGAGCCACTTAGAGGTGACAACCGATTTGTCCTGGGGTCTAGGGACCACATTCCAAACATCATTCTTCATAATTGACTTGTATTGTTCATTCATAGCGTCCTTCCATAATTGTCGATTCACGACTTCTTCAAATGATGAAGGCTCATTTTGAATGATAGTGCTCATGACAGTCAAGTATCCTTGATACCTGTTCGGCTTCTTGCTTTCACGGAAAGTCCCCCTTGGTGCAAAATGTCTCTCGGCATCTTCGAGAGTCTCCCTAAGCCATGAGGGTCTCCTCTTGGAGGAGGAAGGCTCATGAGGAGGAGGATCTATAGGTTCCATAGGTTCATCAACATCCAACATCGGCTCGTTCTTTTTTTCACCTTGTCTTTCGGTGTCAGCTTCTTTGTCCTTCCTTGGGATAAGAAGGTTGTTGATCTTGCTGAAAGCCATATCTTCGTCAAAGGTGACATCATGACTTATCTCAAGTTCCCTTTGACCAGCCACATAAATGCTATAGCCCTTAGAATTTTCGCTATAGCCCACAAATATTCTTTTCTTCCTAGATGCATTGCTTCTTTTCTCTTTCGGCACATGAAAATATACGGGACTTCCAAAAATTCTAAAATGAGAGACATCAGGTTTCTTACCAGTGAACATTTCTTCGGGCATCGGTTTTGAACATAGACAACGATATTCACAGCTTTGGCCCATAGAAACTTCGGAAGCCCTTGATCATGAAGCATGGCACAATCAACTTCCACAATAGTATGATTCTTCCTTTCATCCACACCATTCTGCTCGGGAGTGTATGGTGTTGTGATCTCCCTCTTAATCCCAACTTCTCTACAATAGTCATGGAATTCATTTGATTCGTACTCAGTCCCATTATTAGTCCTTAATATCTTGATTCTCTTCTCTGATTGGTTTTCGATCATGGCTTTGAAGTGACAGAACCAGGTGAACACTTGATCCTTCTTTTTCAAAAAGTAGATCCAAGTCTTGCGAGAATAGTCATTCGTAAAAGTGATATAATATAAGTATCCTCCCAAAGAGTTTATCGGCATCATACCAGATATGTCAGAGTGGATCAATTGCAATATATCGATGGTCTCGCTATTACTTGAGGGGAATGGTCCCCTTGTAAGTTTTCCTTCGGCACATCACGAACATACACCTTCATGCTCTACTTTGAACTCGGGCATACCTGTCACCATCTGTCTCACATCGGGTAGGGCATTATAATGAAGATGGGCAAACCTTCGGTGCCATAGTTCAGATCAGTGTTGTGAAAATCGCGATAATATCGTTTTATCACGATTTTTTCCTGAAGCCGAATTATCGTGAGTAATAATCGTGGATTTTTTTATACCCGGTAATTTCGAAAAAATCGCGATTTTTTCCCAATTTATCGCCGAGGGTCGGGGCAGCACGGTTTTATAAGGGATGCTAAATGTTTGAAATGAATTTTTTTTTGAAAGAAACAAATAATTTCTGGGTGGGGCAGCTTAATGATCAAGTCTAGGTCCTAGTATTGATACGCTATTCATGGTAATGTTAAGTAAAAGTGACATTTTCCTTAATCTTCATTTTCATCCTTTTACTTAAATTTTTAACATTACCCTGAAATGACTCAGGATGTTTGAGAGTGGTTCCGGCCTCATTGGATTTCATATGGAGAAAGTAGAATTTTAGATTTCATTCAAAATCCAGCAGACTTATCAGTTTTTCAGGATTTCAGGATTGGGAGATTGTAATGTTTCCAGGTGACACCACTTGCTCGGGCTACCCCTGCCACCAGTAGAGGATGTGGTCTACCTCCTATAGCTCCTACTTCTAGTTCTTCAGCTTCTAGAGCACAATGGATTCCACTGCAAACTCCACCAGCGCCAGCATCTACATCTAGAGGGAAAGGGAAAGCTGTGGCATTTTTTCGCAAGAGATGCAGAGGAAATCAATAGGATTAGACTTTAGTTATTTTCTTCATTTTATTGTATATGACATTATGACATGATGAGATACATTATTATTTTTTTGTTGATATTTTGAGGTTGAGTTGGGACTCAGGAGTCAAGACTTACTATTCAGGGCATGATTCAATGTTATTTGTGATTTTAGCACTAGAAATGATATTAAACATCTTATATATTAGTTCTTTTATCATATTTATGTGTCAACGTATTTATTTTATGTTGTAGATGGTTTAGATATTAAAAAAATTGAAAAAAATGAAAAAAATGAATATTTTTGTACCAAATGATTTTTTCCCGATTATTTCCAATTATTTCTCGATAATTATGATTTTTTTTTCCGATTTTTTCCTCGCGTTGATATTATCCCGATAACGATTAATGCAACATTGGTTCAGATTGTCAAGATGTGTTGCAAGACATGGCTCCCAATGGACTTCAGCCCTGAATCCAAGAGTAAAAGCATCTTTAAAATTTCTTTTCCAAACACGTACCTTTCCATCGATGAATGCCACCTTGAATCCTTTGTCTTCCATTGCCGAAATGGACACCAGGTTATTCTTGAGATCAGGTACATATAGTACTTCTTGTAAATGAATAGTGTTACCTTGATTCAATTGAAGGGTAACATTCCATACTCCCTTCACAGGATAGGTGGCATCGTCTCCAAGGATGATCTCCAAGTTTGTCCCCTTTTCTATTAGATTAGAGAGAGCTTCCTTGTATCCGGTGAAGTGCCTTGAGGCACCACTATGAATTAGTCAATTCCCCAAAGTGTCTGGTGGAGAGGCAGTGGAGAGGGCCGATATAAGATAATACTCCTTTTGCTTTTTGTTAACAACATTTGATTCTTCATACTTGGAGTTCCTTGCTTTCTTGGAGGGTTGACCATTTCCTTGATGTCCCGCATTCCTTTTGCCCTTGTCATTGGACTTGCTATTCCTTTGATTGTTGTTGTTGAAGTTGCCCCTGGAATGACTTCTCCAATCGAAAGTGGATCATTCTTCATCTCAGTGATCCTTAAGAAGTAGGATTGAATATCCTCGTCCTTGCCCTTCTTAATGTCCTTCAACTTATTTTCGAGAAATAGAAATTGATTAGCATTACTAACCTTCAACATGCTGATCTACCTGTGGCAGATCTCCTTGGAGGTCTTCAATTTAGAGATGTAGGCCACCAGACACTTGTCAATGGAATCTCTGATAATCTTCTTTGCTTTGACTTCAACCCTATTCTACTTGATCTTCGCAATAGCCGGTGCATTTGAAGGAGGCTCAAGGATTTTACCCTTCACATAATCCATCACTTCTTGTTCTTCCAAGGTCAAATCAAAAGACATCTTTCATCCATGATAGTCAGATTTATCATGGAACTTGTCTGTAGCCGGGAAGTGGGATGAGGAACCCATTGAGCCTTTTGTCCTTGTCCAACTGTCTTTGGCGGTTGCTCTTTCACCCTTGTTCGAGCTTTGTCTTCACCTCAGCTCTGATACCATGTTAATTTTAGGCAACAATGGTATGTTCTATGCTTTAGAGCAATTTTACTTCAATTTCTTTATTAGCCCAATATCAATATCTAATATAGCAATCACATCAACATGATAGTAAAATGCAGATAGAACGTAAACATAAACAAAAGAAGACAAGCCAAGACAAGATGACACAAGATGTGGCACCAGCCAAGGACAAACCCCAATGTGGGGAAACCCTTGATCAATTCTTCTTTTATTCTTCAACAGTTCAGTTGAGAGAGAGAACAATTTACAAATTTGATATTTTGTAACAGCAGTAAAAGAGCCCTAACCAGAAAAGTCAATGCTGGTCAACATGGCAGATCTGACCATCAACAAAATGGTCAACTTCAATCAACTTTGGCCTCTAAATAGCAAGATGAATCAACCCTCAAAACAACCCAAAACAGTCTAGTCAAACCTAGACAAACAACCAACCCTGCGGTCGGCCCTAGTTGTTGTCAACGCTGGTCAAAGTCAATGTTTGACCTTGATTTCTATGCCCAGAAATGCGGTTTGCCCAAATAGAAGTATCTCACCCAAAAACGCAATTAAACAGGTCAATGTTGCTCGTCAACGCCCAAAACCGGATTTCGTCCTCCTTTCCTTCGCACATGTGAGAGAGAAAGCTGCCCAGGAAATGCGTACCCAATCAGATGAGGAGAGAGGGAGATATGTGTGAGGATGAGTGTGTCCAAATGAGGCTAAGGCATCATGTATTTATAGAAAATGTTGGGGATGAATAGACCTGACTGTTGGGCTTCTGAGCCTACATAAGTTTGTTGGCCGACCTTGACAATTTGTCTATAATCAAAATAAATTCATAACTTCATTTGTACATGTCGGAATCGGATGATCTTTAGATGAATCCTACACCTCTCAGAGAGAGGAATCCAAGAAAATTATCAGTTGTCATAAATTAGATGACCCATGTGGAGTTTGGCCCTAGTTGCCAATTTTAACACTTTCTCCCTATCAAGTCCCATGGTTCTAGCTTTGTCATACCTAGGGCTCTGGTATCCTTAAGGGGGCATCATTGATGATGACAACCATTTCATGCCAATAAGGTGAGCAAAGAACATTGAATGGTATGCCACATGCATAGAGAAATCATAATTTTTTTGCGTCCATGTCATCCCTACAACCTTGGTCAAGGAGTTCTAATATTGTTACACCTTAAAGGGATGTTTGTAGCCATGGCTGCAAATCCACTACTATGGGTGGATGTTGATGGACTTCTTGAAGTTGCTTTGTGTGCTAGTGGTGTCATGTTCACCCTTCAATTTTTTTGAATGGTAGTGTGCTTCCTCCTCTTCCCTTTTGGTTCTTTGCTGTGTTGACACATTTGCAGAGGTTTTGATGCCTATTTGTTTATCCCCATCCCATGCCATTTTACCACATATATGCTTTCTAGCATGGGTATTCTCACAAATGAAATGGTGGTAATGAAGGAGGGGAGGAGGCTTTTTATTGTTTTGCCCCTCTTTTTCGTCAAAAAAGTTGTTGAAATTTGATGACTAAAAAGTTTCCTGCAATCCCAACCCGGTTTTAATTTCACCTTATCACTCCCATTCAGTTAAATGCCCTTTCCCATAAACATGCATTCAACATATAGAATTCTAGAAATGGAATTTTCAGATTGAAACACATGGGACTGTCAACACATGCTGAAAATAAATATGGACATAAACAGACCAGCAACACATAAAAATACACAGATGTTTGGTCAAGTTAGATCCAAGCAAAACCCCTTCAATCTTCTCCGGGAAAACCTGTTAGAGAGCTCTTCAAATTTATTTATCTTTCAAGTTTAGGAAAAATACATTTGCAGACAAAACAAAACAGCAAAATACAACTTATCTCTTCAACCCAAAACTCCTTGAAAACCGTGCCCATTTTGTCTTGATTTCCGTGCCCACTTGAAGCTGAAAATATGTACTGTACAGATATAGACTTTTTTGTTGTTTGGTTTAATTCTATATTTCTTATAATTTCAAAAACTTCTCTCAAACAACGCGCAACTCACATCATTAAATGTTGTTTGTATTGTACCTTTTGCTGTCTTCTATGCCTTGATTTTTGTGCCCAACTTTGCCTAGAAATCACTCCTTCAGCTTGTTGCAACAAATTTCTCCTTCAGAACTTTTCTCTAGCTCTCACCCTCCTTTCTCCAATCTGCTCGTGAATAATGAATGCATTCTTTCTTTTCTTTCCCCCCTTTTGTTTCCCTAAATGACTTTTAGATCAAGGGATGAGAATAAATGTGCATTTAATTCTCATTTTCTGTTTTTTAACTCACCCATTAAATAAAGTACCCACATTGTACTTTATGTCTAAAGTCACTTTTCACTTTATAATTTAACATTGACTTTACCACTTATAAAGTCACTTTCACTTCATAAAATCACTTAGGAAAATAATTATTTTGGACACTTTTCCCTAGGTAGAGACTAACCCATGGGAAACCACTTGTCCAAGGTACATTAAAAATCAACAAAAGTTGCCTCTCTTCCCTTGGTCGTGTGCAGAGATTTTGAAGGGTTGAAGCATTTTTCTCCCTGATCGCTCTCATGTTGCTCTCTAAAAACCATAGAGCAATTTGTTTTTATTGGGAGCGTGCTCTCGGGGTTGCTCCCCTAGCGCTTCTAAACAAAGCGCGCTTAGAGAGCGGATTTCGGGGGGGGGGGGGTGACACTCCATCGTATTTACGTGGTAAAAGCTCAATTACAAAAACATCCATTGGAAGGTAATAATTTCTTTACTATCTTCAAAAATCTCTAATCTTACAAACACCACCACCACAAATGCCTCGCCACATTATAATGATATAACTATATTATATATTCTTGTGTGTCTTATGAGACTCCCTAACCTATATTATATACCAAGAGGTATTGAGAAATTATATTCCCATAATACATGTGGGATAATGTAATTTCACTTCTTTATATAATAAATTATTACAAGGGTATTTTACTACATGATGAATGTGGGATATGCATTTTTACATAAAATTGGATTTTCTTTCGACATAACCTAAACATTATTATCTTCCAAATTGACATATTCTAACATACTGTGCATTTGGTGTGTGTCTGTGCATCGAGTCTAGTGCCCCAAAATTCTAACAAAAATCATTCCAGGACAACTATATTACCATCATTACCACCAACAAAATGACCTAATGCATTGTTAGACGTGATGGGCCTTTTTCATGATCAACATCTTTAATGGGTTTGAAGGTTTTAGAAATAACGTTATCTTTTATTTCAAAGAATAAGTAATCTCTTTATTTCATGTAGAAATGGTGTCATTACGCTTAGCCAATGGAGTTTTAAGCAACTCTACCAAGACAAAAAAGGCAGTTAGGTGCACATAATGAAGAGTAGGACCCAAAAACTTAGATTTAAGCAATTCTACCAAGACAAAAGAGGCAGTTTGGTGTGCATAATGAAGAGTAGGACCCAAAAACCTAGATTTAAGCAACTCTACCAAGACAAAAAAGGCAGTTAGGTGCGCATAATGAAGAGTAGGACCCAAAAACCTAGATTCCACCAAGAACTCTGCTAATGTCTCCTTGCAACTTTTAAAGGATCAAATTTCTTGGATTTATCCTTCATTGAATCAAACAAACTACTCATATTTGAACATTGCAACCCACATAGGGGTCAGTGACTCCAAAGCCATAGAGTAATCCAAAAGGCAAAGGAAGTGAGTGTTGCCATGTCGAGTCATCTACTTGATGCAAGGGGATCAACTCTATCTAATACCAAATGAGTTCCACACCCATGGTACATTTAATTTTTTAGACATTTATCGTTGGGGGTCCAACATTTAAATTATCAACAATATTGGGGAAATTGTCAAAAATAATTGGAAACTTGAAAAATACAATAATAATATTTTTATTTATTTATTTATTTTATTTCCAATTTTAAACTTCCAGAGCAACATCAACATCAAACAAACGCATTGCTACATAAATATGAAAAAAAATTCAATATATATGATGTATAAGATGTCAAGTGATACATCAAAATTGATATTGAGATATAATCTTTGTTCTGAAGCATAAGATCTGCTAGAATGATGCAAAATCATATCAAAACAAAAATAAATGTATCTCATGAGATGAATCACAACAATGAAAACAACATATTTACAAAAATAAATGTATCACATGAATGATGAGGAATAATGGCAATGAAAACAACATATTGACCCTTGTTTGCTTAATGGAAAATGGTCACAACATTCTCAACAATGTCATCAGAACTGGAGCGAAATGTTGGTTGACCAAAAAATACATAAAATATTCAAAATTTGAAAATAACATATAATTCATGTGCATCCATATGAATCCAAATTCTAATACACAAATATGCCTAATTTTGAAAACAACATATTTACAAAAATAAATGTATCACATGAATGATGAGGAATAATGGCAATGAAAACAACATATTGCCCCTTGTTTGCTTAGTGGAAAATGGTCACAACATTCTCAACAATGTTATCAGAACTGGAATGAAAGATTGGTTCACCAAAAAATACATAAAATATTCAAATTTTGAAAAGAACATATAATTCATGTGCATCCAAATTCTTATACACAAATATGCAAAATTTCTCGTGTATATAGCAAGCAAGGGTGCATATAACCAAAATATCCTATGTTGCCAGGAAACGTGGGTGCGGGGACGGGGACGGGGACGAGGACCGGGACGGGGACGGGATTTTTGGAAACATGGTGCGTGGGTTCGTCGGGTAATATAATAATATTAAATTTTAATAATTATATTTTATAAATTATAAATTTATAATTAATAATATATATGAAATTTGAATTTGTATATTTTTTCAACTTTAAACAAGAAAACTTTAATGATAATCATTTAAACATGCACATCATTGAACATTCAACATTGACATTGAAATTTCAAAATTTATCACCAAAAAACTGTTCTTTTGAATCTTTTCTGTGTAACCATGACACTGTGACAACAATGTGAGAGAGCTCAAGGCTACTACTAAAACTGAAAATTCAAAATACATACTAGGATAAATGCTAGACTTAGCTATTTTGGTGAAACTTGGGACAGATTTTGTCACACACAGGCTTTAAAATAACTATGCAGCTTAGGTTCATTTGCAAGGATGCCTATCAATGAATCAGGCTGTGGTCGTACAGACCCTTCCTCCTACACAGCCAAGGAGTGTTAGCATTTGTGCCTCCTGCTCTAATTTCAAGACAACTTCTCTCCTTATTGAAATTGCTCATTCTGGCTGGAGCTTGAGCTTGTAACTTTGCTTTGAATGTTTAGTCTCTCCCATATAAAAACACAATTTTTCATAGGAGATTCTTCTCAACCTGATAGTGGTCTAGAATTTTCTTGATGTCTAATCATCCACCTGCCCCATGCATGGTGTGCTCTGTGGTAAAGCAATCCCAAAAACAGTGGCAGCCTTACCCTTCCACAAAACACGCTTATCAGTCTTTGTTTCCCAATAAAATGCACAATAGCCATCTGATGGCTTGAGGGATAGTTTGTCTTTGAGTGAGAAGCTCTGCCTGAATATTAATTATCTAAACATAAAACATCTTCGCAGTTTTTAGAGATTACTTGGTGTACAAGTCTGTAGAGACCATATATCATTTAGGCATATTTTCCTAGTTTTAATCTTAACATGATGTTATCAGAATGCTGTGAGAAATTGGCAGATTTTGATACTTAATTTAGCCATTGTCCAAAATAGCCCTTCACCATTTAACAGCATCAGCTGATTACAGCTTATGGCTGGTCTCAATCCTACTTTCTATTTGACCGAAAATGTCTGAACTTGTATGTGTGCATTTACAGTTTATAATTTGATGGTTATTTGGCTTGGGAATGAATGTTTCATTCCAAATTGATTTACAAGAATTCTTAAAAAACATGACTTGTAAAAAACTTAAAAAACCGGGTGCAGGTACCCGTGCAACACAGGTTTTGATGGTAAGGACCGTGGAAGAATGTTTCATTCCAAATTGATTTACAAGAATTGATTTAGGGTTTTTTAGGTTTTGTTATAAGTTTTACCTTTGTTATAAGTTATTTTTTAAATTTCAATAAAAAAAAATTATTTGAAAATTAAATTTTTAATGTAGTTTTTTTTATGAAGAACCCGAAGAACCCAAAGAACCTAACCCGAAGAACCCAAAGAACCCAACCTGAAGAACCCGAAGAACCCAAAGAACCCAAAGAACCCAACCCAAAGAACCCGAAGAACCCAAGAACCCAAGCACCCGAAGAACCCAAGAACCCAAGAACCCGTTAAAGGAAAAGAACCCAATTTTTTTTTTTGAAGAACCCGGTTCTTCTGGGTTCGTCTGGGAAGAACCCGTACCCGAATCCGGTACTTGGGTGCGGGAACCCGGGACGGGTTCGAGAACCCCAACCCCGGGTGCGGGTACCCGTGCAACACAGAAAATATCACTCAGTGCAACCCATCTTTGAATCAGAATAGATCAATAGAGAGACTCTAAATGGCCTCTAGAGTCCAAAGAAAATCATGCTACAACAAATAGCTACATAACATTAAAATCATTTCTTATATTGGGATCCTCGTCATCATGATCACCCTTAAGCAATAAAATAAGATAGAAAAAGCATAATGTCCTTATCAATGATTTTGCTTGAGTGAAGTGTACATTTTTACTAGGGTCATGGTTGAGGATTTCAACAGTCAATGCCACCATCATCAAGGTACATGGAGGGCTTGGTGTTCTTGATTAAATGTTAATTCCATATCCTCATTCATACTTATAGAATCTAGTAGGAATGTTGCATTCTGCTGATATTGAAATCTTGAAAACTATTAATTTTGTTGACTTTTGAATGAGATCTAAAGTTCCACTTTCTCCATATGAGATTTGATGAGGCTGAAACCACTCTCAAACATTCTGAAACAATTAATGGTAATGTTAAAAATTTAATCATCCTTTTACTTGAAAATTTTAATATTACCATTATTTGCCATGGGGCATGTATCTTATGAGAATGGAGAATGAAAACAATAGGTTTCCCCTTGTTTGCTTGAGGAAATAGTTAGTATCCTCATAGATCAATCACCTAACTCACTTTAAAAAAATTAGGGTTCAAATTAAAAAATGATTATAAGTTGAAATTAATAGAGACAATGTGATAATTTTAAAATAATCATGATAATTACCTAAATTATCATAAATTGAAATGAAGGGCAAATTATTGCCAAGGTTGGTTTTGGCGATACTACAGCGATAAGCCTGAAATTATCACGATAATTGCAACACTATTCCACACAAAAGATACCTAGTCCAACACTCACTAGAGACTAAGCATGTTAAGTTCCAAAGGGATTGAAAGCTATAAAGCCTTGTGAAACATAGAGGATCAAGGCATAAGCCAAGGAAGGTAAGCCCTTAATCACAAACAACCAAATGCATTCAAGTATTGGTGGGCAAGAGAGTCCACCTCAATGAAAGAGTTGCCAATGAAGAGAGGAGTAGATACCAACAAAAAGCTGAACAATGAAATCACTACTTATCGTTGAATGCAAAAACCAATGGTCTAACCCTTGAATTTGAGTGGGATCAAAGGAAATCGCAGAGCTACACATAGTTTATAGAGCTGCCCATCTCTAGCACCCAAGCCCAATGAACAAGAGAGCTCCAAAACTATTGCTTTTCCATTAATGAACCCCACATTAAACGAAAACTATGTGGCTCCAACCAAAGGTTTCCAGGAATAGCTTAGACTCAACTCTATGCGTAGGTGGGGCAACATGAACTCTCCTTAAACACCAACAACAAGAGCAAACTAAAAGTGGAAACATTGACAAAAATTAGGAATAGTGTTGTCGGGAAACTTGAAGGTGGTAAATGGTGTGGCTAGAGAAACCCTAGCTATCGTATTCACATCCCCTCCTCAACATAAAAACATACTTTTTTTACCATGAAAAAAACATTATATATGTGTGATATTTCATAAGAGAAATTAAAATATACCTTTTTTGTTCGAAACAAATCACCTATCAATAGAAGGTGTTACCTTCCAAATTTGTGCTACCTTTTTTTTAAAGTCCCAAACCAAAGTGCAACCCCATCGACACTTAGGAAGGTTGCCCATTGTTATGACATCAACTCTTCCTCTCACTTTAGGATGGCTCTCCTTCAGCACAAGGTGAGATTCCCTGGAAAAGAATGTGTTAAATATGCTTTAAAAATAAAAGGATGGTGGATTTCCAAGATTGGTGCCTATCCAATGGGCTATGGGTCAAAATGAGCAATAGAGATGGTTTGAATAGTATGGAAGGTGTAGTTAAATTGTTATATGCATGCTCAAACTAATTATATGTCTTTACTTCAATAAGCCAAAGATTAAAGGAGGGTCTTTCCAAAGATGCTTGTCACAAGTACAAAATCAGTCAAGTAATAATGTGTAACCACAGATTATTAAAGGACAAATGGGAAGCCTTCTTTATAGAAAAACCAATTGTCAATACAGTTGTCTTCAAGCACTATTTAACCCAAGCTCAAGAGAGCCTAGGTGTGATCATGTGCCATACTTAACCTTGAAAGTTGAAACCCTAGCTAGGGTGGTCCTTATAATAGAGTGAACGACCTTAAATGCGACATTACAATAGCAATATCTTTCAATTAAACCCAATGATTTCATCAAGTCAAAGGGACGGTTTAACCTCAACCTTAATACCCTCTTATTGGAGCTAAAACACCATTCTATAAAAATCATTACAACAGATTTGTGTTACTAATCTCCAACCATCAGATCAACCTAATAAAACAGAAAAAAGATGAAGAATCTCACATTAAATGTCCCTTGACTTCTTCCTCCCAATAGATCTTCAACTAAGCTTTGAAGAATCTCCAATAATTGTAACCACGCCTTTTGCAATTGAATCTCTCCCCTATTTATACCTCCCAAATTAAACATTAATGAATAAAAGTAATGATAAGGAAGAGTTTGAAACCATAGAACTAGGGTGCAAAATACTATTCTGAAAAAATCATTACAACAGATCTGTGTTACTAATCTCCAGCCATTAGATCAACCCAATAAAACAGAAAAAAGATTAAGAAACTCACATAAAAACTCCCTTGACTTCTTCCTCCCAATAGATCTTCAACTAAGCTTTGAGGGGATCTTATTTTCCTTAACCTTGATAGTGCTTGTGAATCTTTAGTTAGATCTTTCATCAAACATTATCAAGAACAATAACAGTGACAAAAGAGGACATAGATATAGGTTCTAGCCCAGGGAAAAACCCCTCCAAGGAGAACCCAAAAACTCTTCTCTTAGAATCTGTTTCAAATGAGATACAAAGACCCAATCCCTAAACCAAGTCCTTCTCCCAGTACCAAGTCAACTCTTTCTCAAGTCCTTCCTTTATTCTGCACCAAATTGCTATAGCGTGCAACTTCGACCTGCCAACTACAACATTACTACTTGACCTGCAAATTCAACCCAACAACTTCGTCCTTGCAACTTCTTTGAAGCCCTAATATAGCCTCCTCTTGAGACCTACTTAGAGCAAGACAAATCTCTAAGGTCAACAAGGTCAAGATAAGGGTTTTCCCTCTTCCAGCTACCAAATTTTGCACTTCGTCCTACTACAACTCGGACCTGCAACTTCTACTTGTTTCAGCAACCCATAAACCCTAGAATGTCGCACGTGTGAGAGAGATAGAGCCCCAAAACAAGAAATTTCATCCTTCTAGCTTCTTCCAGACCTTCGCTCTCCTTCTTCAGCCTTTCCCAACTACAAATCAAACTCTTACTTGTAGATCGACCATGTGAGTGTGTCTCAAATGAAGTCGAACTGCTCTTTTTTATAGCCTTCTCAAGGGGTCGAATTCCCTCCTTTAGGCCGACTTGATGATCTCAGGGTTGCCTCATAAAACCCCTTTGACTTGCTTTAATTTCTTTTCAGCCATTGAGTGGAACACCCTTCATCAATATAACTTATTTGACCATATAAGTGCTTCTACTGTCGCTCGGTGTCACCTTATAGGGGCTTTTATTGCCACTTGGCATCACTGTAAGCTAGGGTGTTCCTCCTTTGCCCACTTTTACCAAATTTCATGCTTAGGGGCATCCTCTATGTGGGATGTTTTACTCCTTTCGTCTTTCTTTGAATGCATGCAAAGGGTCCATAATGCCGTTTGGTACCCCATATGGAGAGTTTTCTTTCTTTCCATGTAACCAAGCATCTTGTCCTCGAGTTTGTAGGAAAGGGTAATATATTCTTCAAGGCCCTTCAATAATAGGGCTCAAAGCCATTACACAACAATATACTTGATATGAGCTCAACACATCACTTGCGGGAATTGAACTTGAGTGGGGAGGATAATGATCATTCCTCCCAACCACTCGAGATATACCCAATTGACAACCTCATGTGGAGAGGTTTCTTCCCAATATGTAGAAAAGGCCTTGCAAATGTGCCTTACTCCAAAAGGTGAAATATGCCTCGAAATGTGTAAACTTGTATGTTAGGGTTCCCTTTTGTATTTGACATGCTTTGGCCATCTCCTTGAAGAGGGTGTTGAACCCTTGATGCTTAATAATGGCTTTTGATTACCTTGTATGATGCTTTGTCATCCAAACAAGGTAGGGTGTTCATCTCCTCAAGTTATGTTTGACCCTAATATTGAAATGCACTGTGCCCTAGACATTTCTTGAAGAAGTGCATGCATGTTCTAGGGCTCCCTTCTTGCATCAATCTACAACATGGAGTTGGCCTAGGAACAAGTCTCCTCAAACTATAGCTAGACACACCACCAACACACCCCCTCCCCCCCAAGGATTTTTGATAGTGCCGATGAGAGAAGAAAGGCCCGTGAAGTGCAAAATGAACCATGCATTTTCACATAGGGCAATAGAAGGCTGAGTATTTACCTTTTCTTTTTTTCCAAGGAAAGCCTCACGAGGAAACATGAAGGCTATTTCCCACGTTCGTGGATGGTATCCCTAGAACGTAGACTAGTGCACCTCACCTAAGGGGATTTGAATTAGGCACTTGCTAGTATGAAACTAACCAAATGCTCAACAATATTGGCTATAACCCTAAGCTGCATGATATGGGGAAACAGGTACACATTTCTGAAATAGAAATGCATTGGAAACATGACCTCCCAAAAATTTGGGAATGGGAATACATGATACACAGACAGAAAGCACATTATATTGAATCTTATAAATAAGTGAATAAGAACATTTAAATGACAAACATGAATGCCAAGCAATGTTCAACTTATATATATATATATATATATATATATATATCCAGAGCACATTATATTGAAACTTATGAATAAATGAGCAAGAACTTTTAAATGACAAACATGAATGACAAGCAATGTTCAACCATCACTTATATTGGGATCCTCATCATTAGTATCATCCTTTGCCTCTTCCTCAATCCTCTAGGGACATCAGTCAACAGCACCCAATTTTGATGAAACTAGATATCCAAGCTTTAAAATATGCTACGAAAAGCTTAGCATGCCTGATCAATGATTTTGGTTTGAGGGAAGGGTACATGGATACATCTTTGCTAAGGCCATGACAGAGGAGTCCAACAAACAATATCAGTAACATTGAGGTACATAAAGGGCTTGGCGTTCTTGATTAACTACCAATTCCATACCCTCATACATGATAGAATCTAATGAAAATAATCCTGAAATTTTGAAAAACTGTTTTATCTGCAGAATTTTTATAGGATATGAAATTCTACTCTCTCCTTATGAATACTAATGAAGTTGGAAACACTCTCAAACATCCTGAGCAATTAATGGTAATGTTTAAAATTTAAGTAAAAGTGACATTGCCTTTACTTAAGAATTGTGCAAATTCAGAGTGAAACCCCTTTTAAAGAAAAAGTTCCATTCATAAATGTTTCTAAAAGTCTCATTAATTCATAATTAACTTCTAATTAGGCATTAACAAATGTGGGTTCCAACAATTAAATCAAGGAAAATCAGACAAATTTCATTTGGAAACACATTGTACAGACATTGAAGCGCGTTTCAGTTTGCATGAAACACATTTTCGGCATGTGAAATGTGTTTCATACTAAATGAAATGTGTTTCAGTCTAGTTTCAGAGTTTCAATACGGAAACACGACAGATATGCTGGGCTGGGGCAAGTTTCCTGCAACATAGCTATAATTGAGTGAGCTAAGCCTTTGGGATAAGTTCAATATTTACTTTATTTGTTAGATCACCATTTTTCAATGGTGACATAACAATTGACATATGATTGTGGAAACATTTTTGCATTGCTATTGGAGGTTTTGGCTTTATTGCTTCTTTTGGGTGTGAAAAAGAAGTATTGTATTAGTGGTTCAAGGCAACTCTCATATATACTGAGATATTTATTTTAGTTTATGAGCATAACACGCATGATACATCTCCTCCATCCTACACTGTAAGAGCACCTGACTTCTTTTGGTAGAGAGAGTGTTTGATGTTAGTGAAAATAATAGGGACAATTTTTAATGTGGAGTGGAAATGGAAGACAGGACCCCAAATTTTATTATAATGTGTGAACAATTAGGATGACAAGTGGTTAAATTACTAAGCAATATTGGATCTAGTCATTTATTGCAGCATTTCAGAAATTTGTAAATGATTGGGAGGAATTCCTTTGTAGATACTTAGCTAAGTGGAAAACTTTGTGCCGAGGATTGCAGAAGGAAAATTTAAGTTGTTGAGAGATGACTTGTGGATTTAGTTACCTGGATGTGAATATGGATTAGGATTCGGATGCAGATCTGTTAGGATTTTGAAAAGTTAGGATCCAGATATGATAGGGAAACGACAAGAAAAAACAATATAAGTATATATATATTTTTTACAAACTGGGAAAAAAATAATGTAGTTGTTATCAAACTAACCCCCGTTGATACAATCTCAAAACCTCAAGGTGTTGCTGGATCGTTATTTCTTGACAAAACTTGACCGCCTGAAATAACTCACTAGTAGCACTAAAAGGGGTGGACTTCTACTTGTATTAAATACCTCTAGGTCTTGGGTTGTTAACTTATATCCTTACTTTTGATGAAGATGAACCTTAAGCCAATTTTTTTTTTTTTTTTTTTTTTTGTTAATTTAAATTGTTGGTAAAAATAAAGCTTATACTTGCATAAAACCTTCTGGCCTTCGAGATCAGAATGCCATTACATCAGGACATTTATTAATATAACTATATATATTCTGTAAAAAGTTCCTAAACTAAATCCAGATTTAGCAGGTATATAACAAAACGGGAGAGAAAAATTTGTTCTTCACCATTGTCACACCAGAACCCAGTCGTCGAAGATTACCACATTCTCCATGGAGAAACCTCTGTTGAGGTCTGGGATCACTGCCCAAGGAGACAATGCAGAATTGGCAGAAGATATCTGGGCCACTTCAGACCATAGACCCCCACGCTAGAACACACAAGGAAGTTGTGTCTGGATCTGAGTTCTTGAATTTCTTCACTGAGCTAGTGAATCAGATGTCTATGACATTCTCCTTGGAGAAACCTCTGTTGAGGTCTGGGACCACTGCCCAAGGAGACAATGCAGAATTGGCAGAAGATATCTGGGCCTTTTCAGACCGTAGACCCCCATGCTAGAACACACACAAGGAAGTTCTGCCTGGCTCTGAGTTCCTGAATTTCTTCCCTGAGCTACTGAATCAGCTGTCTATGCTTAGTGATTGTCTCCATCGTAGAGTTTAACACAGTCAATACCTCCACCTGGGACCTGAAGTCTTCCATTTCCTTTTGCTGGCTGAACTCAATAGATTTTTCTCCCCTGGATCATGGCAGTCTTGAACTGTGGAACATAACGAACCCTGAGATACAAGACAAGTATGCCCACAATGTGTCTGCACTGGAATAAGCCAGAGAGAAAGAAGGAAGCCTCTCTGGAAACTGCGACCACATCTTAAAAGGAACACAATAGAGACCAAGCATCTGCGAGAAGAATAAATATCAGACCTCTTCTCAAATTTGAGAGCGCTGAACTCAATGACTTGAAGGGGTCTGTGTGTAGACAGGACTGCCAGGGACAACTCACTTGCAGTATCTCATCTTCAATCTTCACCAAATGAGCCTTTTGGCATCCATATTCCCTGCTCCATGATCTCCACTACTTCCTACCAATGAAGCACACCAGGTGAAATAAATTCCAAGCACACATACCAAAAGTGAATGCAGACCAAACTGCACTACAGGGTGCATGAAGTGATCTCCCCTTGGTTGATATAGATCCCACCAAGGCTTGAGGACCGCACATCGTGTTCCAGGTCACACCAAACAAGGCTGCTTGCAGCCACGAGGAGGATGGGATAGGAGGGTGCCACAGGCCACTAGTTCTATGATTATCCAGATTCATACCCATGGAATAGGATCAAAGCCTTGCCTCCTGTTTATGACCAAGCTGCCCACGCCTTGCCCTAGGGCTTGATTGGCCATATGGTCTGCACTCTTATTAAGTTCTCTTTAGCACATGGAAGGCCTGAAGCTCCTTGAACATTTGAATCAAAGGCATTAATTTATAGATTAACTATTAATATATAAATTATGAATTATAATATAAATATAAAATGGCACATGAATTATAATAAAAATATAAAACGGAACATGAATTATAATATAACATACACACACACACTCTCTCTCTCTTTGGTAACTAGATATATAACCTTTTAATATAAAATAAATTTATATAATATACTTATTATATCATTTCATTTATATATATGTTCATCCCAAAAGTTTTAATACATGGAATGATAATGTTAAAATAGATCACTGTGTCGTGGCCCTCTTTCACATTTATCCCCATATGTAATGGGATGGATCTTCCTCGAGTGCTGGTGTAACTGTACGCCCTTCCTTTGACTTAGCTAGAGTGTACCTGTGACTTCAATTTGAGCTACAGGTTGAGAATCCCAAGGTGAATCCCACTTGTGAATTAGGCACACTGGACTAAATTCGAATTTCAAAGCAGGCCTATCACTTCAAGATGAGCTACGGGCTGTGAATCTCAAGGCGAAACTCATTCATCAAATCCATGACCTATATTCGAGCTATTAGTGGGCACAAAGATCGAAGTTTAACAAATACAAGGGACAAGCAAAACTTTTTATTTTCATATTTTAAAAAGACCAAAACTGTGTAGAATAAGCTGACAATTATGAGGACTTGTTTTATAATGGAGGGTTCAGTTTTCGTCAGCACAGAAAATATTATCAATTGGATTTTGGGCTGATCCAAGCAGATCTGCATCCAGATCTAGATCTGATCTGTGAATCAGGCTCCTATGGTAGATGGATTTGGTAACACATCTTATGGACAATCAGGGTGACAGATTGATAAACTGATTAAGCAATATTGGATCTAGTAATTATCGTGACATTGCAAGACTCTACTATTGAGTAGATTGTTAGGAGTTTGCCAAGGGACATTTTTGAAGTGGAAAGATTTGTGTCGAGGATTGCTTTTCTTAGAGATTATGTGTGAAAAGTTTGGATGACAAATGGTTAAATTGATAAATCAATATTGGATCTAATCATTTATTGAGATGTTAAGGGACTTTGTGAATGGTTGGTAGGATTTCCTTAGGGAACACTTTGCTAAGTGCTTAAGTGGATAGATCTGTCCCAAGATTGGACAAGGAAAATATAAGTTGTTGAGAGATTATGTGAAGTGGTAGATGGATTTATAAACTTCAAGCTAGAACATGGTGAAACTATTCAATTGTACAATCAATTGTTAAAGGCCCTTGTGAAGTAATTGGAGAATGAACCCAATGATGGATAAAATAAAACACAAGGAATGGAGGGATTGTTGCTAAAATACATGAGAAAGTTGAAGGTGATGGAAATATGGTAGCCATGGTCAGTGTTTTCATCATGAAGAAATTGGAAATTTTGAATTTGTTTTATGCCTCCCAAAATTACTCAAGTCGGCCTTCTTTTGTTGAAGATGGCTGGGCCCCTTAGAGGCACATATTTGACCCTCTTGAGAAGTCTATACATTGAAGGGGTTCGGAAATCTCAGGAGGCTCAGCACACATGTTTTTGGTCAGATATTATTTTCGACGTTTTGTTTAGGTGGATGTATTGATGAATTGAACTCTCTCTCTCTTAAAGAATGATTTTTGGGTTTTCTCCTTGTGGGTTTTGCCTTGGCCTCAAGCCTAATTTTAGTTGCTTGTCTCATTGTCTCATGGTTATTTTCTATTGCTCTTTCATGTTTAGTGGTTGGAATTTTCTTTTGATGCTCACTGATCATTAGAAGAAGTTATTTGTTGAAGAAAACTGTTCTAGCTTGTTTGCCTTAGAAACATCAACATGGTATTAGAGTGAGGCTGAAGAGCAATTTGAAGAGAAGGACGTGGTTTCTAGTTGGTCAAGTTGATAAAGGTCAGTTCTGGGCATAAATTCTGGGGTGAATTTGTGACAAGGCCAAAGTAAAAACACAATGCTAAGAAGAGGGTCGAGACCCTTGTTGATGATAGGATGCAATGTCAACTTAAGGTTGAGTTGTCTCAAGGAGTAGCGAGGTAAATTTTAGAGGTTTCTAAAATGTGTAACCCTATCATGGTCGCAAAGATCTGGAAATGAGGTTGAGAATCTCAGTGAAGTTGAGCCATCTCTAATCTTGAAGTGATTCATGTCGAGGTCTGTAGTACAAATACTAGATAAGCTCTATGGAAAATTCAAGTATGAATCCAAGGCATCTGAAACTATGTGGCCATTCGAGCTCTCTCTGTAGTAAGGCATTTGAACTCTATGTCGAATCCAAGGCAACTGAGCTCTCTATGTGGTAAGGCATTCGAAATCTCTAAGGTAAGCATTATCATTTCTGTTGTTATTTATGTAAGGGCAAGATGATGGTCCAAGCTCTTTGTATTCAAGACAAAGCTTCATCTCTGGTACTGAAGCTTCATGGCATCTAAGTTACAATTAAGTATTAGATGATCCGAACTATGAAAATTTGAAGTCTGTGCCATGTCTCCGTGGAACAAAATATGAATAGGTTTGAACTTGTATTAAGTCCGAAGTCTGTAGCATTATGGAAGAGGTCTGATGTTTATGCTGAGGAGATCATTTTTGGGTTAGTTAAAAATGCAAGTTTAAGTTCTGAATAATGATCCTAGTTCGAGCTCCCGCATATCGTTGGAATGATCAAGTTCCTATCAATAGTTTTGAAGAAGACTAAGACCAAACCCTGTAAGACAAATCTGAACTATAGAAGGATCCAATCCTGAGGTTATTAAGGACCGAAAGTCTGCTCTATTGCAAATCATGTGGCATCATTTATGTGAATTTTGTGACACAAATTTTTGTGGTGTTAATTCAAATCTAGTAAGATTTGAACCTCCTCTCAAAATTTTATTAAATCGTCTATGGAACAAGGATCTAAGTTTGCCTTTATAAGTCTATTGTAACAAGTCCCATCTCCCTCATGAGGTTTGAAGTTTGTTATCTCTATGACTATAATTTGAGCTTTTGATTTGTGGATCAAAGCCAAAGATCATTGTAGTTATGATGTTCATGACAAGGTTTTTAGGATTGAAGCTACAAATCCATGGCATCCGAGTTTGACAAGGTTAAGTTTGGAATCAAATCCAAGCATGAGAGTTCGAGCCTCTTTAAAAGGATCTGAGTTACAGTTACATCCATGGACTCAAAGTTTAAGTCCGAATTGTGAAAATGTAGTTGAAGATGCATGAGTCCGAAGTTTTGTTCAAGCTAGTTTACTTTTGTCCGAACCTATTTATCTCTGAAAATTAACAAAGTTGAGGCCTGTTTGAAATATCCGTTGAATAAGTATATGGTGACATCCGAGATCATCTCTATGACCAATAGTCTGAGCTCCTTTGTGGCACAAGATAGCGGAAAATTCATATCTATGGTTTTTTGATACTCCTTGAAAGAAGGACGAATTACACTGAAGAAAGACCAAGTCTGAGCATTAAGTTACTGAGGCACTATCTTTGTAAATATGTGAGTCGTGGAAGGATTCAGATCTGCATGAAGGAAACACTTCTTGATACTCTTATCTTTCTTTGTGAAAGATTCGAATCTGTTGGAGACACTCGTTTATACATAAACGAAGGACAATGCACACTGAAAAAAGCTGACCTAATTGATCAGAAGCCGGGTCTTATAGGTTTCAGATCCAAGATCGTGTCACTTGCAGGGTCTATTATATATATTTTTTGAATGCCATGCTCCTTTGTAAGACTTCAAAAATGTTATTGAAGTTTCACTAATTATCTCCCTTTTGAGTTTTGTTCTAACCTATAGAGCAATCAAACAATGATGAGTTGCTTTGTAAAAGACGATCAAGTTGCAAATTTGAGGAACAGTGTCAAGACTGTACTTTGGAATTTCGAGTATTGAGCAAAAGGTAAGCTAAATCTATAGATGTTACTTGTCTCCCTTCAAGACTAATGTCTCTAAAGGTCAAGACTTTGTTTGTGAAAGATTCAAATATGTTTTGATACTCCTTGAAAGAAGGACAAATTACACTGAAGAAAGACTGACTCTGAGCATCAAGTTACTGAGGCACTATTTTTGTAAATATGCGAGTCTTGGAAGGATTCAGATCTGCTTGAAGGAGACACTTCTCGATACTCTTATCTCTGTCTGTGAAAGATTCAAATCTGTTGGAGACACTTGTTTATACATAAATGAAGGACAATGCACACTAAAAAAGGCTGACCTAATTGATCAGAAGCCGGGTCGTATTGTTTCAGATCCAAGATTGTGTCACTTGTAAGGTCTATTATATATATTTTGAATGCCATGCTCCTTTGTAAGACTTCAAAAATGTTATTGAAGTTTTGCTAATTATCTCCCTTTTGAGTTTTGTTCTAACCTATAGAGCAATCAAACAATGATGAGTGGCTTTGTAAAAGACGATCAAGTTGCAAGTTTGAGGAACATTGTCAAGACTCTACTTTGGAAATTCGATTATTGAGCAAAAGGTCTGTTAAATCTATAGATTTTACCTGTCTCCCTTCAAGACTAATGTCTCTAAAGGTCTGGCATGAATATTTGAATAAGTCTTGACCTAAATGATGAAATTTATTGCAAAAAGCAATGCAATTGATACATTGTGAGGATGTCAAGATTACTTCATTTTCTAAGCATGCTTCCCTTTTAAGCTTGAAGTCTGATCATAATATTGCTAAGGATTTGAGACTTGATGAAATTGCAATAGGGTTTGAAACTCTAAATGATTGACCAGACTTTTGGAATGTTTTGGGTTTGTGAAACTCTAGTAAGGGTTTGATGAAGAAAGCTCTAGGGGTTGTGAAACCTTAGGATTGCCGATGTTGAAAATGATGAAGCTGAAAAAGAATGCAAGGATGAATGTTACTCAAAACCCTAGGATTGATTGATGAAGTTAAGCATTGGGGTTTGTAAATCGCAAACTAAACTTGAAAGATCATTAGGGTTTGGAGTTAAAACCCTAGCCAAACAATTGTTAACTCTATCTACACAAAAAGGGTTGGAGAAGAAAAACTTGGGCTTATAGGTTAATCACTTTCGCTTAAAAGAAGAAACCCTAGCTCCTAGAAGATTTGACATCTTAATGATAAGGTTGATTTGCAAGTTGGATGCAAGAAGGCTAAAGATTAAGAGGGAGTTGACATGTTCTCAAAAGATAAGTATCTCGTAATTCTTTTATTTTTAAATTGTTACCGATGATGTGGACTCTTGATGATGATGTGAATGATGTCAACTCCTTGATGATATGAACAAGGTTAACTCCTTGATGATGTGGATGAGGTTGATTGGATCTAAGAAGGCTATGATCAAGAGGGAGCTAACACTTTCTCAAGAGATAAGTATTTTCTTGTTTGTTGTTTCATTATTAGTCTCTTGTCTTTGTATATTTTGCTTGGTTGTATTTGTTCTTCCATCGTCTCCTAGTGAGGATTGCAAGGACATAATGAAGACTGCAAGGACATAATGAAGACTGCCAATATGTTGCAATCGTTGGAAATGGATGGAAGAACAATGTGAAAAGAAGTCTTGTGATTGGATGAGATCTGTACTCGAAGAAAGAAAACAAGATCAACTCCATTGAAGCATGTTTTAATCTATGATGAAAAGAAATCTGTTCCATGATGAAGATGGCTAGAAGTTTTGAAGAATGACGTTGATCTGAATATATATTGAAGATGAGCCCTGATTTTTCTATGTATTGATGATATGTTTCTGACAAGGGTTGAGGACTGTTGTTTTCCTAAAGGCACAAGCCTAATGAAATTCTTGTTGCAATTTCGCATTATGGTTTGCGAGTCCTTGGATATCTCCATGATGAAAATTTGAAGAATTTGTAAGACTCTGTTACTGACTTGGTTGATTTTTTGATTGGCTTGTTGAACCACCTGATGCATGGAATTGACTCTATATGGATAGATTTATTTTGGGTGCTATTTTGGTCCGAATGACATAGATCTTCCTGCTGCATGTAGCACAATTGAAGCTGGAAATGTAGCTGATTTGTGAAGCAGTTTGGCTCCAGAAGTCGTTTGCTGATCTATTTGATCTTGTGCTAGAATCAACCATGATATACCTGTCTTCCGATGAGCAGGTTGTTGATGTTTGCTTCTATGAGAAGCCACATATATAGTTGTTGGCTGTTCAACCTATTGTTGTTTTGCTGAAATGTGTGATCAAGTGCTGAAATCCAACATGGCTACTTTTATGTTGTTGAGTATGTTGTTGATGTTTTTGTGAGAAGTCTGGAATGGCTGAGAAACCCTTTGGGGAGGGAACATTGATTGATAGCATCATGAATCTTCTTTAGGCTGCGATTGAGAGACCTATGGAATGGTCAAGAAGATTGTCACTCCCTTAGGTTAGTTGGTCGAGAGGCCTGTGAGTCTGGTCAGGGAGCTTGGTTTTGAGGCATAAAATGATCCCTTAGGTCATGATGATGGAGAGACCAATTTGGTCGGGGACACTGATTTTGTGATCTCTCCCTTAAGCAGTTGCTTAGAGACCTATGGATTGGTCAAGGAGATTGATCTCGAGTTCTCTCCCTTAGGTAATGGATTGAGAGACTGTATAGTCGGGGATTGAGATAGGGATTCCTCCCTTAGGTCATGGACCAAGAGACCTTGTTGTGGTCATGGAGATGTACCATGTGCATATGATTAGTATGGCCTCATGAACAATGTCGATTGATCCCATTATCAATAGGGGTACTGATCATTGTAGCCATATGGTTGTGGCTAGTGGGATGAGTTTGCTGCTATGTATCTTTTCTTATGATGAGACTGATGATCTCTCCCTTAGGCTGTTGCTGAGAGACCTATGGATTGGTCAGGGAGATTTATCTTAACAAAGAGAGACTTCTACATTTGTTACCGAGAGACTTATGGTTTGGTCAGGGAGATTGATCTTTAGAGAGAGAATGAAAAGTACCTCCCTGGCTAAGAGGGAGTGTTGGAAATATGGTAGCCATGGTCAGTATTTTCATCATGAAGAAATTGGAAAATTTGAATTTGTTTTATGCCTTCCAAAATTACTCAAGTTGGCTTCCTTTTGTTCAAGTTTGTTGGGCCCTTTAGTGGCACCTATTTGACCCCCTTGAGAAGTCTATATATTGAAGAGCCCTCCTCCTCATTTGGGTATTGATCTATCTCATGATGAGTGTTGTTCCAACAAAGAAAGGAAGGATGAAGGGGGTCGAAAATCTCAGGGGGCTTGGCATACAAGCTTCTGGGTAGATATTATCTTTTGATGTTTTGTTTAGCTGGATGTATTGATGAATTGAACTCTCTCTCTCTTGAGGAAAGATTTCTGGGTTTTCCCCTTGTGGGTTTTGCCTTGGCCTTAGGCCTAATCTCCGTGTCTCTTGTCTCATTGCCTCATGGTTATTTTCTACCGCTCTTTCATGATTAGTGGTTGAAATTTTCTTTTGTATAACTGCTTATATATATATATATTGATGCTAACTAATCATTAGAAGTAGCTATCCGTTGAAGAAAATTGTTCTAGATTGTTTGCCCTAGAAACATCAACAAGAGGTGTGTCCATTGACATCATATGATGAAACAATCAACAATGCATTAATTTTTGGAAACAAAAGGCAAGATAGAAGCTTTGGATGGATTTTTATATTATAGATAATGAAAGTGATGATGAACCCTCGTTTGCTGTAAGTTTATGTAAGGCCAGGGTGCTGATGATAAATGGATGATATGAGGGAAAGCTTAAAGCTAAAGAGAGGTGTTGGTGTGGGTTGCGGAACATAAGGCCATGTCATAAGGTGTTTGCCAATTTTTGTTTATTATGATATATGTGAGGTAGAGGATCACTCATTAGGATGTCCTTACTTTTTGAGAGCAAAAATGCAGCTAAAGGAGATAACATTTTTATTAACCCATGAACTTGAAAGGGTAGTTTGGAAGAAGGAACTAGCAGGGTATTTGGATTCTAGAAACCATTATGGGACAAGAAGTGTCAAGGAGTTAGATTGAATTATGACAATAGTTGAAGATCAATCACGTAGTGGAGGAAGTGTAGCGAATAGGGGCACATTGTAGAAAATTTGCCCTAACCATAGATAATAAAGTAAAGAACTATGCAAGTTGTGTGGGTTGGATGGCCACGAAGACAAAGCATTTCTAAAACATGCAACCACTAGTGTGCATCTTATTTATGTAGAAGTCAATAGGGACTTAGTAAAGTCACATCTAAGGATGTCTTTAGAATATGAAGTTGAAAGGGAATGCATAATTGATGCCATGAAGGAAATCAAGAAAGTATACATATCATGAGGTCCTCTTGACAGAAGGACTTGACAAGATGTAGAATATAGCATTTTAAATTCTCTTATGAATCAAGTTTTTAAAGCTGAAATTTTAATGAAAGTGGCAATGTTTATAAAGAATATATGAGGATTGGCAGCCTTCTCTAGACCACTTGATAGTCATTGCACATGCAAACCACTCGATGGACTGAGGTAATGGATATCCTTTGGGAAGGTGACTTGCAAGGATAGATGGATACGTGGTTATAGAGAATACTTGTCATTTATTCTTAAAAAATCTTCGGATGCCAGAGTAGGGGCATGGCTAAGATTGCATATGTAACATATTCATATATGTAAGCATCCATACATTAAATAAAGAGGAATTCTAAACTAAAATAAAATTGAGCTCAAACATGAAAATTTAAAATTCAAGAATCTTGGGAGCAAAAAATTTAACTTTTATGAGCAAAATAAATATCTCCCTTCTCCACTTTATATTGAGCTAAGGCCCAAAGGGCCAAAACAAAGGTACACATTATTATTGTTAACTCTTTAGACAATTTACAAAACAAAAGTGCAATGATGAAAAGAGGGTCATCTAAGAAGCTGATATTATCGTATTTTGCTAGTAAGGGATTGCTTGTTTTCAAGCTCTTCATATCTATAGTGTTTTGTCATGGTGAGCTTTTGATTGCTCCACTAACATCTATTAGTTTGTGTTGAAAATGAAGCGATAGAAGGTCTTTTGGCTTGTGCCTTAGCTAGTGAAGGTCTTTAGCATGGATGTGAGTTCATGAGATAGACTTCAGTTACAGTTAGATTATTTCCAGTTTACTGGAATGGTCATCAAGATTGCATGTGTAGTGTTGGAGCTTCAGTTATGTGGAGTCTTCTTCAGTTTGACTACAAGATGAGGTGGCAGTTACAAGCAGTGTTTTAAAAACCGGCCGGTCTGAACCGGTAACCGGTTAAACCAGCCGGTTAGCAAGCCCACTGGGTCAAACCGGCTTAAAAACCCGGTTTACCTCATTTCACCTTTTTTTGCCCTAATCGGCTGGTTTGTGGTCAAACCGACTGGTTTTGTCCTAAACCGCTCGGTTTATTGCCAGGGCAACTATAACCCCCACAAAATGCATTTTTGTGAGTTTTGAAGCTAGTTTGAGGGAAATTTGGGGTTGTTTTCCTCCAAAAATAGTCCCTCCAAGAAAAACATGCATACCCTCTCAGTTTTGTGACACATCTCAACCATAACAATGTTGGCAATTAATGGTAATGTTAAATTCTTAAAGTAAAAGTGACATTTCCTTTAATTTTCATTTTCATTGTCACTTTTACTTAAATTTTTAACATTACCATGAAATGACTCAGGATGTTTGAGAGTGGTTTTGACCTCATTGGATTTCATATGGAGAAACTAGAATTTTAGATTTCACTCAAAATTCAGTAGACTTAATGGTTTTCAGGATTTCATGGTTTGGGGGTTTGTAGTGTTTCCATTTGATTCTATCATCCGCGAGGGTATGAGATTGGCATTTGATCAAGAGCATGAAGCCCTTTAAGAACCTTGATTGTGGTGGCATAGATTGTTGAACTTTGTTGATGTTGGTGGTACTGATTGTTGAACTCCTCTACCATGGCCTTAACAAGAATGCACCCTTCACTCAAAGGAAAACAACTGGTTAGGCATGCTAATCTTTTCCTACCACATTATAAGATTGAGGAGATGAACCCTTCATTGAAACCAAAATCATTGGTTAGGCATGTTAAACTTTTTCAATTTCTATCATGTTATAAGGTTGAGCAATCCAAGTCTGAAGACTTTGAGCTAGATGATGTTCATGTATCTCTTGTTGATGATGTGTATGTATTTCTAGTAGCGTTGAATCAATGATGAGTTTCATGAGTGACCATGTTGATCAGTGATTTGTAATTTTGATGTCTATTTTTTCTACTACTACTAAAGTTGTAGAGGAGTTTTACGAGTCCTCAAACTCGTAGGCATATTATTTATGTAGCTCATGTTGATGATCTCTTGTCCAATAGTGGTGATGAGTTTGATCATGATGAGGAGTGATCATGTTGTTGATCACTGATATGAAGACTTGTAGTAGGTCGGTGACCCCATAGCCTAGAGCATTGTTTTCGGACTCTAGAGGCCATTTAGAGCATCATTGATTATGTATTTTGTTGCGGATATGTATTGCACTCGATGCCATTTTGATATATTCACCTTAGATGAGCAAACCTTGCATATTTTGTTTCTATTGGCTTGGAATCGTGGTTTTAAATCTTAAAAATAGGTTTTTTCATTAAAAGTTAATTATTTGATGTATTATTTTAAACCGGTTTGTTAAGACCTGACCAGTTCTGGTTTGAAACCCGGTTCATTAGTTGGACCGGTCTGGTCACTGGTTCCGGTTTTTAAAACATTGGTTACAAGGTCATTTAGAATGGAGTCACAATCACCTTTTCAAGGCCAAGACAACAGAGCCAAAGGGATTTTGGAGTTGGTACATTTAGACGTATCTGGGCCCTTCTCTTCTCCTCCTCTCATGAGACACAGGTACTATGTCACTTCCATAGATAATTATTCTCGAAACACATGGATCTTCTTTATGAAGAAGGAGGAGGCCTTTTCCGAATTCATGGAGTTTAAGGCCTTGGTAGGAAACCAAACCAGGAAGAAGATCAAAGCATTGATGAGTGACAATGGAAGATAAGATGTCTCCAATTCTTTCAAGGACGTGTGTGCCAAGGAGGGCATTAGGAGAGAGCTTACAACACCCACTCTATAACCCTCAGTAGAACAAGATGGCTGGGGGGAAGAATTGCAACATAGTTGGAGTAGCCAAGACCATGTTGAATGACTAGAGGCTACCCATGTTCTTGTGAGCAGAGGCACGCAATGCTGCAGTTTTTTTGTTGAACAAGAGTCCACACAGAGTGCATGGACGAGGTACACCGGATGAGGCTTTCACAGGCAAGAAGCTTGATGTTTCTCGCTTCCGCGTCTTTGGGACAAAAGTTTATGCCATGTGTCAAAAGAGAGCAGGAAGAAGTTGGAGCCCACATTTGAAATGGGAATTTTCGTTGGTTATAGTGAGACAACTTAGGCGTACAAGGTGTATATAACATCACTCAAGAAGACAGTTATCAGGCGGGATGCGAGTTTTGAGGAGGACAAAGCTCGAAGGGAGTCCTTCGAGCAAGAGCAAGTTAGATTACCTAAGGAGGAGCTACTCACTCTCAAGCAGGAGCTTCAACTAGTATCACAAATTGAGTGTTAGCTACGTGGCAAGCGGGCCACACAACAGGATGACCAGGAGTCATTGCAGGATCAGGAGGAGAGACCGGGACGAGTGGAGGTAGCCACTTAGTCAGTGACTCCCAACATAGGGAGGAAGCGAGCCAAGTGGGCCGAGGTTGATTAAGGAGGCCTAGGAATGAGTTGAGACTCCTAGCTCTATACTCATTCAAAGTAAGAAACCACAAAGGTACACCAGATATATGGCATTGATGACTGAGTTGTTGGACATAGTCTTCTTGTTATGAGGAGGCAACCTCTTAGCAAGTTTGGTGGGATGCCATGGGGGAGGAATATTCCTCCATCATGAAGAACAATGTTTGGGAGATTTTGCGGCGACAAGAAGGCAAATCAATAGTAGGTTCATGTTGGGTGTACAAGGTGAACCATGGTGTAGATGGGTGTGTGGAGAAGTACAAGTTGGTTTGTGGCCAAGGGCTTCTCGCAGGTTGAGGGCATGGACTATGATGAGACATTCGCTAAAGTGGCACGTTATTCATCCATCGGGACGATTCTGGCACTTGCAGCACAAATGGGGTGGAAGATCGACCAGATGGATGTGAAGATAACATTCCTCAACGGAGTAGTTGAGGAGGAGATATATATGGAGCAGCCAAAGGTGTTTGAGACTTATAGCTGAAACAATCATGTCTCTTTGCTAAAGAGAGCTCTTTATGGACTCAAGTAGGCTCTGAGAGCATGGTACACTTGCATTGATAGCTACCTTCAAGGATTGGGCTTCACTAAGAGTGAGGTGGATGCCAACTTGTATTACATCATAGATGGGGGGCTTCCACTCATTCTACTGCTCTATGCTGATGATCTTATATTGACTGGGGCAGACAACTTGATCCAGGATAGTAGATCTTGCAAGAGAGTTTGAGATGAAGGATATAAGGCTTATGCACTATTTCCTCGGTCTGGAGGTATGCCAGGGTGATGGGGAAATCTTCTTGGGCAAGGGAAGTACACTACAAAGATCCTTAGGAGGTTTCATATGCAGGATTGCAGGCCCATGACTATGCCTCAGTCACAAACTGAAGGAAGGTGGACGCTAACAAAGAAAAGCGAGTAGGTGTGAAGCTATCTAGATGAGGAAGTTGCTTGTGGGACTTTTCAGGCAGGGAATGGAGCCGACTATGATACACTGTGACATTCAGAGTTGCATTAAGCTCTATGAGAATCCAATGTTTCATGATCGCTCCAAGCATATTGAGATCAGGTATCATGATCTCAGGGAGTGTTGAAAATGTAGCAATGGAAGGTCTTTTGGCTTGTGCCTTGCCAATGAAGACCATGAATTTGTCTTTCTCTAGCATGGATGTGAGTTCATGAGCATAGTGTTGGAACTTTAGTTACGTGGAGTCTTCTTCAGTTTGACTATAGGATAAGGTGGCAGTTACAAGTTCAGTTAGAACGAGTCTTCAATGTTGATTGGAGAGAGAATGAGTTAAGACTCCAGTGTTGATTGGAGAGAGAACGAGTAGAACTCTCGGTTAACTAACAATCACAACTCGAACTTCTAAATTGAGCTGAGCCTTCTTGCTTGCTCGAATTCTATCTATAAAGAGGAGGACGAAGGCACAAGATCATCATTCTTGTGAGATGATTCTTTGTGTGTGGAGTGTGCAGACTTGAGGAGCTTGTGTGCAAGGATTTAGGAGGCTTGTGCGCAAGGAAATAGGAGGCCACAAGTGCACAAGGAAATAGGAGATTTGTGCTAGGAAATAGGAGACCTCTTGTGCGCAAGGAAATAGGAGGCCACAAGTGCACAAGGAAATAGGAGATTTGTGCTGGGAAATAGGAGACCTCTTGTGCGCAAGGAAATAGCGGCCTGAACTGCGCAAGGAAATAGGAGCAGGGATCAGGGATTCTCAGTGCAAGTCAAGGCTATTCAACAGGAGAACAAGTGTGTTCTCAGAGACAGATTGCTGGCTGCAGTAGCCAGCGTGAATTGTAATAGATCCAATTGCTCAAGAACAACCAATAAAATACCACAACAAAGAAAGCAGGTTTTCCCATTTGAGTTTCCTGGGTAAAACAAGTGTTGCAATTTGTGTGCATGTGTTTTTATCTCTGGTGTTTTTTCAGCTGCTTATTGATTGTTATGAAATTCTATCTTGGTGAAAGTAAATTTGGTTTCCTTTTTTTTTAGTTTCCTTGTTTTCAGTAATTCATGTAAGTAGTTGCAGAGTTTCAAGACAAAATTAACAGTCTGGGGTTTTAACAAAACACTATGATATGCTCCCCTAAATCCAGTTGTTCTCGGTTCTTCATAGAAGCAGCATAACGGTGTTCTTAAAGAGATTCTTTTATATTGAGTTAGAGGCCTCTTTGATCTCTTCCCCTGTGCATCAACATAATTTTTTAGTCTTGTTATTCTTGAGTTTGATGAAACATCCTTTGGAAACTTTTTTTGGGTTATAATTGTAGCGGTGCAATTAATTTGCATGGCCATTACTTTCATATAAATAGAAATTTTTACTATTCTTTTCTTATCAGAATTGTTAGCTTTATTATCTAGGTGTTTAGTTGATAATCACGAGCTTAGATTTTCTGACCTTAGCATTTAGCGATGAGTTGCACTCCTGTGCTGTACCTTCTTTCACTGGTGTACCTTTTGGTCTTATTGACCTACTTTTGGGTTCATTTGTCAGATGCTAATGAAATTATCTTATCTTTTGTTATAGTGGGATCTATCAAATGATCCGTTCAATTATGTTAGCAGCATCACTTGGTTTATTGAGTTTGTGCTGAAAGTGATATAGTTTGAAAAAGACTGACTACCTTTAGGCATCACCTCAGAATATCACTTTTATGGGGGAAAAGGACATTTTGATTTTCTCTTTGGCAAATAAAGATAGGTGTTCTGATTTCAGTCTTATTTTTCTGAGTTTTTTTAATATTGATTTAAGATTTATATTTGGTGGGTCCTTTTGTGAACGGATGGTGAGAAATTTCTTTCAGTGGAATCTTCTCAAACTACCTGTAGGCATGCCCAAGTAGCTAATAGGTGAAGAATTAGGCTATTAGCTTTACTAACAAAATTTTAGTGAATATATCTATCATACTGATCATATAACTTGATGTGTAGATGCTTCTGAGGAGGTTTCTAGAGCTGTATATGAACAATCATTTGCATTTCAGTTTGGCAGCATAAGTCCTGGGTTTGTAAATGGCTTGCAGGTTCGTCAATAATTATGTATTATTTTTTCTATCTATCCTGGTGATCTTAATTAGCGCACATTAAATGGAGTTTAATTGCTGAATGCCTTCTGATATGTCCGTTGGATTGTAGATACCTGCTCGAACTAGCTCAGCACCTCCCAACCTTGATGAGCAGAATGGCCACCAGGTCTTTCTTTTTAAAACTGCTTGTTTGCTAAACTATTGACTATTTCTGTTTTATGTGATTATAATCTCTATTGTATAAACTGGTGATGTTGGTTTCTTTTGCAATAACTGTCAGTTTATTTCCTGATTATATCCAGTAATTAAGTGATTGGCTAATAAGTAATAACTTGTACTATATAGCTTAGTTATACACTTGTAATAGGAGTTGGACTTAAGATGGTGTTCTTATCATTTTTCCACAGTCACGATATGACTCTACAAATGCTGCTTCTCTCAATAGACTGCCTATTGTTTCAGCTGAACCACAAGCACATCGCCAAGTATGTTGAGAAATTTGCAGTAATTCTTGAACCTTCATCTTTTACTTGATTCTTCTCCATATTATCTTTTCACTCCTGTTTCTCCTGTCAACAGAATCAAATACTGGAGTCTCAAGTTCAAGGGAGGAGATATTTACATGATGGTGGTGGACATCCAATATCTCTGGCACAGCAGCACCCTACTTCTGGTGGCACAAGTCCTGTATGCACCAAGTTCACAACAATTGTCGGGTACTCCTCCGCGACCACCACCAACATTACCATCACCTGCCTTGCGTTCACAGCAAGTGCTGATGCAACAAGGGCAGCGTTTGAATGTTCAATCACATATACTGCCACCTTCACTACATGGTATGCCTCAACATATTAATCCCATTGGTGGTCAGTTTTCATCGCAACAACTACCACAGATAGTCCATCATCTGGGTACTCAAATGAGTCTTCCCATGGGGACCAAGCTACCAAGCGGGATTTCTGGTACACAGTTTAGGTCTCCAGTGATGAATCACCATATTCCTGCCCGTACCAATAAGGCGGTGAAGATTACTCATCCAGAGACTCATGAAGAGCTGAGGTTTGATTCCAGTGGTAAGAAATCTGAGTCGGATAATGCTGCCACAACTTCTCTTCCAGGATCTGTTTCCTTGTCAGTGAGAATGGCAACAAATGGCTTTATTCTCTCACGTCCTCCAGGTGTTTCACATGCTATGAATTTTTACCCTGTACAGACAGGATCGTATGGTCATCCTTCATCTACTTTTTATCCGCATCCAAAAAATTCAGTTCCACCCCAAAGATCTAATTCTGTACATCAATCACCAGCACAAATTGTTTCCTCTGGGATGGATGCACAGTCCATTGTTCCCAAGCTTGAAACTTCCGGGGCTTCTAGCACTGAGCTTTCACGGCCTATTGTTCATGATGGTGCTGCAGTTCCAGTTTCTCTGACAAGGGGTCATGGCATAACACAAACTCGCCTTACATCAACTTCAGAAAAGGATATGTCTGTTACTTCATCCTCTACTCAGACTCAAGATACTCATTTGCTAAGCAATGCAACTGACATGCCCCAAAGTAAACCACTGGATTCATCAGAACAGCTTTTCACTCCAGCTGATAGTGTTTCTTCGGAAGTTCATAATGTTGAACCTTTGGGTTCATCTTCATCATCTGTAGCAAACGAGGTATCAGTCCAGAGCTGTGGTGTAACAAAACCTGTGGTGGTCTCAGCTACTGATGACATCAAACTCTCAATGACATGCACGACTGTTTCAGCTCAGTCAGTGCCAGTTGTTGATACGGTTTCGTCCTGTGCCACTGTTTCCGCTCAAAAACTGGGATCAAAAACCTCTGGCCATGAAAATCCTAAAGGTGATTCTGTTAAAGCATCAGGTTCAACAGCAAGGGAGCATTCAAAAAAGAAACCTAAAAAAAAGAGTCAACGAAAGGCACCTTCTACATTGAAATATGACGATTCAAAGGAAGCTTCAGTCTCTTCTTCTGATTTGACCAGAAAAGTCAGCGAGAAGATGTTAAAATTACCTCAAGAACCTGATTCTGTTTCTGTTGTCTCTTTCTCAAGTCCTGTTGGCATTTCTTTATCTGCTGATGAAAGTTCATCAACTTTACATCAATTAGGGAGCTCAATGAATGGCGTGAACACATTAAATGTGGGGACCTCAACATTGCTAACAGAGAGGATAAATGGACCGTCAGGACCTGTGTATGAGTTTGTAGGAGATAGCCATGAAGCGATTAATAAGCCTGTTGAATATGTAAAGCCTGTGGACAATGTAAGGTCTGTGGACATTGGTCAAGTCACTGAAAAGTTTAATAAATTAGAATTAAGTGGCTCAGTACCCAGTCAAGCAGATGCGGAATCAGATGCAACTGTCAGAGATTTCAAGATACAAAGCACAACTGAAATACCTAGTGGGGGTAATTTTTCTGTGAACAACTTAGATGCTGGCAACAATGTTCCTGTAATCAAGAGTCAGGCTGTTCATCAGGATGAAAGTCAAACCAAGGATATTTATAACTCTGAATCATATTCAGAAAATCTGTCTGTATTTGATGTGAACCATGGACAATCCAATGACATTGTCAGTACTGTGGGAATTTGTGAATCAAACAATCTTTTTCAAAGCTTACCAACGACTGAGGAAATAAAAGGTGAGGAGTTATCTTTGGCTACTGAGTTAAGCACAACTCCTGATGAACCACATGAAAAACACTTGAGCTCAGATGTAAGTGTTCAAGAGCTATCATTTCCAGCTTTGGATGGAGAATTGACACTGCTTGAGGTCAACAGAAAGGAGAACAAAGATAGCACTTCAATTGCTGCAAGATTTAGGAAAGGTGACTCTTATCAACTCAAAGAAGTTCCACATGATACGGAGCTGCCTTCTGTATCTAGTGGCATTTGCGGAGAAGCAATGGCTATGTATGAACAATTTCCCTCTTTTGCTAGTGAATTTAAAGCTGAGGAAGTATTATATGGTGTTGCAAAAAAAGGTAATGCTAATTTGAGGGACAAGCCTATGAATATAGTTCATAATACTATCGAAAAGAATGAAAGTACCCCTCCTGTTACCAATCATCAGGCTGTAGCCACAGCCTCTATTGGCGCTGGAAATAAGAGGGCTGATAGCAAGAAGAAGAAGAGGAAAGAATGTCTGGCCAAAGCTGACGCTTCCAGTTCAGCTGGTGATTTGTATAATGCATACAAGGCACCAGAAGAAAAGCAGAAAGATGTAAGTTATCCAGATGCATCAACTGTAGCTGTTCCCATTGTTAATGAAAAAGCCTTTGTCAATGACTCTGAGAAGGAAGTTCAGAAAGAACTAGATGACTGGGAAGATGTAGCTGAATTTCCTACTCAGAACGAAGTGACAGAAGAATGTGCCACGATATCTACTAATGCAAAGCAAATGGTTGTACCAAAGGCAAGATGTCTGGAAGATAGAAAGTACACAAGGGATTTCTTGTTGACATTTAAGGATCAGTTTAGAAAATTACCTGTTGAGTTAGTTCAATCTGACATAATGGAAATACTCAGCCCTTCCAGGTTTATGAGCCATATGGGCGAAATACAGACATCACCAAACCTTGGAAGGGCTCTTGATTGGCAGCTTAGTGGGAATGTTCGACCTGAACACCTTGGAAACAATTTAGGAGCTGAGGATAAATGGAACAGATCAGGTGGAAGTTTTCCTCCAGGGAAGGACACTCGGGTGGAAGTAAGCCCTGGGGGGCCTACTGGTGGGTTTCGACCTGGGCAAGGCATAAATCCAGGACTTTTGAGGAATGTGCGTGGAGCACCAATGAATGCATTTATTGCCTCTCCTAATTCTGGTGGTCCTTTGACACAAATGCATGTTCCTCCAGGTGGCTTTCCAAGGAATACTTCTGATGCTGATAGGTGGCAACGAGCTCCTGCTTCCTCCCAGAAGGGCTTGTTTTCATCTCCACGTAATAATTTTCCTGCAATGCACAAAGCAGAGAACAAGTATGAAGTTGGTAAAGTTTCCGATGATGAACAGTTGAAACAAAGACAGATTAAAGCAATATTAAATAAATTAACACCTCAAAATTTTGATAAACTTTTTGAACAGGTAAAAGAAGTTGATATTGATTCTGCACTAACTCTTACGGGTGTCATATCTCAAATATTTGATAAAGCCTTGATGGAGCCCACATTCTGTGAGATGTATTCAAAGTTTTGTGTTGATCTTGCTGCTGATTTACCTGAATTTAATGAAAATAATGAGAAAGTTACCTTTAGGCGAGTCCTTCTGAACAAATGTCAGGAAGAATTTGAAAGGGGGGAAAGGGAACAAGCAGAAGCTGATAGGCTGGAAGAAGAAGGTGAAGTAAAGCTATCCAAAGAGGAAAGAGAAGAAAAAAGAATTAAAGCACGGAGGCGGATGCTAGGAAACATACGGTTCATTGGTGAGTTGTACAAAATGAGCATGCTTACTGAAAGGATCATGCATGAGTGTATCATAAAATTACTTGGGGAGTATCAGTATCCTGATGAAGAAGATTTAGAAGCACTCTGCAAACTGATGAGTACTATTGGTCACATGATTGACCGGCCAAAGGCTAGGGTGCACATCGATGCATATTTTGATAGAATGATGAAACTGTCAAATGATCAGAAACTATCTTCCAGACTTAGATTCCTGTTGAAAGATGTAATTGATCTTAGGAAAAATGGATGGCAGCAGAGGAGGAAGGTAGAGGGCCCCAAAAAAATTGAGGAACTACACAGAGATGCAGTTCAAGAACGACAAGCACATGGTGGTCGCTCTAATCGTGGAACTGGCATGGGATCATCTGGAAGAAGGGTCCATACGCCACCTGATTATACTTCACGTGGATCTGGATCCATGGTGTATTCTTCAGGACAACCAGTGGGTTCATCTCAGCAGATTCGGGGAGCACAGGCCCAGATGGGATTGCGTGGATTTGGTGGTCAAGATGTACGATTAGAAGACAGGCCTCCTTCAGAGAAGAGGTCAATGCAAATGCATTTAACACACAGACCAGATGATGTTCCTATTGCGCTTGCCCCCCAGGGAAGCCTTTCCAGGGTAATGAGCCATAGGGGGAATCCTGGTTTGGTTGGGCGGAGTACTTTATTAGATGTCCCACCAATTCTGCCTACAGATAACAGACGAGTAAATGTGGGTCAAATGCAAGACCATGCTTTTCATATGGATGTTCATCGATTTCCAGTGAAGGAAGATCTGCCGATAAAGATAGCTTCTGTATCAAAACCTCCAAATTCACTTATGGAGCCTTTGCTTGAGAAAACAGTTATTCCAGAAAGAAGTACTGCACCTAATGTCAGAAGAGATTCTAGGAGACCAGAGTCTTCTATTGCTAAATCTGAACTGACTGCAAACCATGGCAGCCAACTCCAAAGTCTCTCACCTGTACAAGTGCCGCTAACTGAGAAGCAGTTGCGAGAGAAGTCTGATATGGCTATAAAAGAGTATTACAGGTGCCATATTCTAATAGGATGATTTTGTAATTTTATATATTCAGTTTTATTTGTATCTGTAGTGTTTATTTTTCATATCTTTCGTTTATACAGTGTGAGAGACGAGGATGAAGCAGCTTTGTGTATGGATGAGCTCAAGGCACCATGGTTTCACTCAAATATGGTGTCGCAGTGGGTTACAGATTCCTTTGATAGGAACAATGTTGAAAGAGATTTGCTTGCAAAGTTACTTATATATCTCTGTGACAAAAAGCCAAATTTGCTGAGTCACGAGCAACTATTGATGGGGTTAGTATTAGCTTTGGGATTATTTTCTGTCAGAATGCCACGGATGTGTTTTACTGATATAATCATGGGCTGTGATTTGCGCACTAGTTTTTTATTTTATAAAATAATCTTCCTTAGTTTGATGTGCATTATTTCTTTTGCAGACTGGAGATCTCATTATCTTCCTTGGAAGATACTGTTGTTGATGCACCCAGGGCACCTGAGTTCTTTGGTGTGATTATTGGTAAACTTGTTGTAGCAGAAATTCTTTCTCTTGCTGAATCTGCAAGGATTATTAAGGGAGGAGGTTTGGAATCAGGGCATTTATTAGAAATAGGTCTCGCTTTAGATGTAATTACTAGTGTCTTGGAATTTGTAAGAAGAGAAAAAGGGGAAGTTGCAATGACGGATATGTATAGGACATCCAGATTACAATTGGAAGAATTCATGCCTTGTGTTAAGAAGCATGGAGAATTTGAGGCTTTTCTTGAGAAGAAAAAGTTACAATATTTGTATCCAGTAAGTATTAGAAGACATGAATAGTCAAAATGGTATTCCATATGCTCCCCTGTTAATTTGCAGTATTTATTATTTTATGATGTATGTGTCCTCTATTGCTCTATTTCTACATAGTTAATTCCAGTTGAGAATCAAATAAGCGAGTTCCTTATGCGAAGCCAACCTGTGGAGCAGATTCTGAAATGGGTGGAGGTGCGTAAACTGTGTTATCAACTCCTATTTGTAAATTTGGTTCAGGTTTTGATGTGGTGTCCAATATATTTCTATTGATTTTGAAGGGCATTCTTTCAGTGAATTAGCTAAATTCTTACTGATCCAATTTGTACCTGTATTTGTTATGCGTTTTCATTACGATTTTTTTTTTGGTATTGTGTACAGTGTAAACTATCTTAATATCTTGTTTTGTGAAGGGTATGCAATGATATAGGGACCAGCGAAATTTTGTTTTTTTTTATTATTCTGGTTGTTTTGATTGCATTGTTTATACTAACTGGCAGATTTATGAAGCTTTCAGGGCCATGTCCTAAAATGTTCATACTCGCTAAACTTATTTCTCAAAAGTGCAAATTTTAGTCTCATATGTTGTACTGTGTTTATATTAGAATTTTGTGTTCTGTAGCTGCTAAGATGAAATGCTGCTTGTTTTTCAGTTTTATTATCCGCATTGTTCTGTTTTATGGTACACATTGTGATTGCATTTCTAGCTTATACTTCCTTTTTGGGTGTTATTTTGAATATATATTGGCTTTCTTATTTTTATCTTCAATTGTGGAAATTAAAAACGCTGTAAAAATGTTATATGCTTGGATTTTTCCTGTTTTTTTTTTTGGCTGCCAAGAGGAATTGCTACTTGTTTTTCCGTTTTATGATATGCATTGTGATTGCATTTCTAGCTTTATACTTCCTTTTTGGGTGTTATGTTGAATACACATTGTTTTTTTCATTTTTATCTTCGACTGTGGAAATTAGAAACATTGTAAAAATGTTATATGCTTGGGTTTTTCCTTATATTTTTCGAAGCTGTAAAACATGACTATTTGTTTCATGGTTAACTGTTGTGCATAGGCCAAGTTGATAGGACTTGTCTTGTTAAATTTTTCCTTTTCTATTAGAATAGTTGTTTCTGGAAGTTCTCCTTTTAACTTGACATGTTGTGGTTGTCTTTTGAAGAATCTTAGATGTGTTAGAACAAAGCAAGGGATATTGATGTCCAATCTTTGTGCTTCTTTAGATCACCTTTATATTATTGTGTTTGTTTTATCAATAATATTGTGTTCTACCTGTTATTATCTGGACAAACTGTTTTACTTTTTTTGCAGATGAATGTTCCTCCTCTGTTACAGTCAGAGCCTGAATTTTTGAAGATGCTTACCATTCAAGTCTTAAGATGCTGTGTACCTCGCTGCACTCTAGACTACGAGGTGATCAGTTCATCATCTTTATTGTCTTCTTCATTCTTTGTTACCATACTTCATTCTAGACCAAAAGTGATGTCTGGATCTCTGTTTAACTGATTATCTCTTTTTCACTGTGTTTTTGGTTTGCACTTTTCATAATTTTGCATGCATTAATCTTATTTTTTGATTTTTTTTCATCTTTGTAGGAATTCAGGCAAATGCTGCAAATCTGATTAGTTCTGTTGTTGCTATTTTTCTGCAATATATTTTCACTGTTCTCTTTTGTGAATTTGTTGCAGAAAGATTTGAAGGGAAAGCTAGTTCCTTATGCTCCTCTTTTAAGGCATTTTGCGCCGAGCAGGCACACGCAAAGGCATTGTAAGTTTCACTTAGAATTGTATTCCTTTTACACTGGTATAGGATCAGGAAAACATGCATGGAAAGGATGGAATCATAAGGTGGATGAAAGATTTCTAAAGATTAATTCTGTTGTCTGCATCGATTTAGTGAGTCAAAAGATTGGGGAAAGGCGCGAGAAAATTTAAAGGTTTAAAAAGTTCAAAATATTGAGCTCTAAATGATCAAAACCATATCAGGATGGAATCATAAAGTGCATGAAATATTTCTAAACTTTGTAGTTCTATTATCTGTGTTGTTTTAAATATGAGTTAAATGATCAGGAAAAGCCCAAGGAAAGTTCGAGGTCAAATGTACAAAATATATCTATATCAATGTTTTAAAACTCCAACTCCGACTTGGAAACGGCCGAGGGTCGACTCCGACTCCATCTCCGACTCAGTATTGACTCGGCCGGTTTGATTTCAACGACTCGGTCATTGTAAATAATACATTATTTTTTTTTTTTTATAGAAACAGAATTTTAAAGATTTTCATTCATGTTTCCAAACACAAAGCTTTAGAATATAAAGAGAAGACAACATATGATCAAAGTAGGCTCATGAATATATCCATTATATCAAAATGGCACCCAGTGCACTGTCCAATACAAAGTTCATACTTAGCCACCAATGCCAGGATTCTTTTCTGCTTCATTCTAAGGACAATCACTAGACTACAACAACAATAATACCAATTCTCTGCCCCTAATGAAGTCTCAAAACCTTTGATTTAATTCTGGTCAAGCTCCAGAGCAATCAGATGTAAATATGTATTTATTAGTCCATTTCCAGAACGTTTGCCTTTTTTAAAAACATTGTATGGCGCAATGCATTGTTTCAGTTTTCTAATTCATGCCTTTAGGATAACCATACTTCGGCCTTGTAATTTTCAAAACTTTCTCACAGTGATAGATTACTTTAGGGCTATAAATATGCAATAAACAACAACCCAACCATTGATATGTAGGAGGCAGAACAACTTTTGACAAATGTGCTTCAGGATTTTTGTCAAAGAGCCTAGTCGGCCGAGTTGTTACTGAGCCGGTCGAGTCATTACCGAGTCGGCCGAGTTGTTACCGAGTCGACCGAGTCAATGACTGGCTCCGTAATAACTCGGCCAGCTGTTCTGTTTCGGCCACCGAGTCGACCCGGCCAGGCATTGGCTTGGTCTGACTTGGCCAAATCGGAGTCGACTCGGCCGTTTTTTAAAACAGTGATCTATATCAGTTGACAAAAGCTTTGATAAAGTTCCTCTAGTCTTCCTTAAAGTTTGTCTATGATTTACCGAAAAGAATCCATGAAGTATCCTATGGCCATGTGTCTCGAGGAAACAAGCAGCTGTAACTAAGCAAGCAAAAGGATTAAATTTGTAAGATCTGTTTTAAAGGATTTTTTGGTTTTCAAGATTAACCAAACAAAAAACTCTTTTTTTCCTTATGAGTTTGCTTTGCTGGTTTTCTGTCTAGGCTTTTTTGAAGTGAAAGTCAAATTTCTTTGGTGGCATACTATTCCTATTTAGAATTATCTTGGATGATTGGATCATGTCAATAAGTATAATGTGACAGACTTTTTGATTTTGTGGTTTGTGCTTATGTATTTTGGGACTACTACAATGGCTATAGAAATTGTATATATGTAGTATGTTCAAAGAGAATCTAAATTTTATAAGAAAAATATATCAATACGAGTATGTGGAGCTTTTTACATCTAAGTTCTATGGAATGTAAGTTGTGCTACTATATATATAATTTTTTGACTACTCTAAGTATATAAATTGTAAATATGTACTAAGGGCTTTAAAATTTTGTTTATGACCATTCTCACAAACTACCTTGTTTTCAAATTTTGTATTTTTCCATTGGTCCTTGTAGCTTGAGTGGGCCTAATGGTCAAGAATATGTTTTTCCTTCTTGGAGGGCAAAGGTTCAAGTAGGAGGTGGCAAGTTATGTACACATGTATACTAAACTGCTAAATTGTTGTGTAGAGGGGGGTCCCTTGTGCCATGAACAAGGTGTTGAGAAATCTAGGGTAGCTTAACCTAGGGCTTATTATTTTTATTTCTCTTTCACTCGACAATTTCTTGTGATTATTTAGAACTTCTTATTCTTTGCTATTATATATATTCATCATCAAGACAATTGCCAAAAACTTACGAAGATCACAAAGACACCAAGAGAGCACAAGATGTAGGTGCTCAGCCAGGGATAAACCCCTATGAAGGGGAAAACCCAGTCAAACTCTTCCACGGGTAGATTCAAATCAAATTGAGACAACTTAGACATTTGACCAAGACATAGAGTTCCTCCATCCACCAAGTCAGCCATTAGTACAAATTTCTTCTCACCAAGTCATCAAGAATCTCTACAACTTCTAAAATTGACCTACACCTTCGGTCCTTGCAATAATTGTTCACACTTGTGGCAGAATGTCTGGTCCTTTTTGCTTGACTTATCCCCCATTCCTTCGCTTGTCTTATTTCTTCCTTTCTTAGATTTTGTATCTTTTTCTTAACACTTCAATTGCAAAACAAGTTCTTCATTAAATAGGTCAAATGTTCTTCTTATTTATAGTCCCTTCAAGTTGGTTGTATCTCTTCATGAAGCCAACTTGTTCTTCCCTTGGGGCTGACTTGGTGGAGGAGGCCTACATGACATTTTTGACTTAATAATAAATTTCTTTCTTGTTTTACAATGCACAATAAGGGTTTATTACATAATGGCTTTGACTTTGACTTAGTACAAGAATCCTAGGGTACACAATGGATGCTTTGACCTATTGACCAATGACCCAAGCATGAAACCCATGTTTTAGTAAGTCAATTACTTTTACAATAAAAAATTCTTTTTCTTTCTTTTAACAAATACAATTATGAAGACCGACACTAGTTACATTTTTCAACACTCCCTCTTAACTAGGGAGGTATTCATAATTACATATATACAAAGGTACATGGAAGATCTCAAAATGATATGTTCTACGAAGAGCAACAACACATAATGCTACAGATTAGATACTTGACCAAGGTATCTAACTGGTTGGGACTAAGGTGTGTTTCAAGCTTTAGCCACTCTAGGTATCATCAGGCTTCAAATCTAACACCAACCTAGGGATCTAGGTGCGTATCCAATGTTGGAGCTCCAAAACCAACGCCACCCTCCCTTCTTCGGGATCTAGACATCATCACAGGCCGGCCAAATGTCCTCCCAAGCATCTTGTCGCCCCAAGAATCTTCATCTCTCCTTATAAACTAAATCAGATATATCCACCAATTGAAGCATGCTTCGAAAAATATTCAACCTTATATATGGAAAGATCCTGCACAATCACAACCCCAATTAGTAATAAATTTTCAATATATATATGTTTAGCTCAAACCTTCGGGGTTTCTCAAATATACTGATGCTGCTTAGATCATCATCATATTAAACACATCTAGTCGGAAGCTTTACTTTTACTTTTCTAGCAACACCAAACTCAACCTCAACACTTCTTCCAAGAACACCCAAGTCTTGTTCACAACTTTATCAATCACGAATTACCATCAGTCTTGGTTCAACTATTCTCCGATTTCAAACATCCTCAGGGCCTTTTCATGAAGTCATTCATTTCTCTTCAAGATCCCTCTTAACTAGGGAGATATACACTTTCCTTTATCCAAGTAACTAGGGGACAAGTCCATCAACTATCTTATTCTTCCAGTCACACAAGCTCTTCCTTTTTGCATCAACAATTTATCAGAGAATTTAGACCTTCCAAAACTTCATCATTCCTTCACATGGCAACAAGGTCATCTATCGAACTTTAATGTCATCGAGGTTCTCATAGCTCCCTCTTTCCATCATGCTCAATATCATCATCAAATATGAGGTAGGCATCTTCATCATCTTGAAGACTATGTACCTGTAAACTTTCAACAAGTACAACCAAACACAAATATATATGTACAAGAGCATGAAGTTAACTTTATCAATATGTCATTATAATAAGAGCATAATAAGTCAGATTTTAGACATTCAAGACTTAAACCTAGTTAGTTTTTATAATCAATCAAGAGTTACATCCATTAGACTTCTTGCAACAACATTTACTAGGGTTTTGTCACAAGCCCTAGATTTCATCATCAAAACTATATCATATCAATAATCAAGTTAGCATTCTAATCATAGCAAAAACATTATACTTCTACGATTTCATTATTGTGCCCTAGAATATCAATCTCTACTAGAGTTTTGTCGTAAACTTGTAGATCAAAGTACAAAATTAGATATACAACAAATTTAATCAGGTTAGGAAATCATATGGTAGCACAAAAACGTAAGGTTTCATTCCTAGGACCTTACCCTAAAAGCGCTAGGGTTTTACCATAACATTACCAAAGCCCTAAATATCAAAAGAGTAGGATTTCATTATGAGATCTAAACTTTATCAACAAACCCTAAAATACTAGGGTTTCATCATTAGCATACCGTAAGCATTGAAAGGCTAGGGTTTTACAATGAACCCTAGAGGTGGTAAGGGTTTCACCAAAATGAGCAAACAACAAGAGATAGTGATAAGGGTAGATTCAATCTAAAGATTAATCACCCAAACAAGAATCATTATGATTCAAAAACCTAGACATGAGAGAGTTAGTAATGTATAGTAAATTACAAAAATAATCGTACCATTTTATGTGAGGAAGACTAGCTATAAATTATGTGAACTTTGAATGTACCTTGAGTTGGTTGTTTTTAGGATTTCCTAAGGACTCCCTTTGCTCAATTACTTGACTCCACATGAAGGTTTTATGTTTTAGCAAGCTTGTTAAAAGAGCAACAATTTTTTCCATAATTTTTCACAAACTTATTGTTAGAGCTTTTAAGTCTAAGAACTCACATAGGTTCTTTAAGGTCTTTGGGTGAGGCCAACTTTGCATAGCAACAATTTTCTTGGGATGCACTTGCACCCTATCTTAGCTAACGATGTGACATTAATATTCAACCTTTAAAGACTCAAAAACACAACTGGTGATTTAGTATAAGTTCAAAGGCCCTATCCACATGCTCTATATAAGGTTCTCAAGTTTCGTTGTAGCTCAAGTTATCATGAAAGTATACTAATATGACATCGCATAGGAAGGTTGAAAAATCTTTGTTCATGAGGCTTTGAAAAGTGTATGGAGCATTGCAAAGTCCAAAGGCATCACTAAAACTCGTAATAACCTTACTTTGTGCAAAACGTTGTCTGAGAGCTGTGTCTGTCAATTATTACTGGATGATAGCCTAAATGAAGGTCTAGTTTAATTAAAAAACTTTGCTCCATGAAACTTATCAAAGAAATCATTGATAATTGAAATGGGAAATTTGTCCTTGATGGTTGACTTATTGAGAGCTTGAAAATTAGGTCATATTTTTTTTAGTGTTCCACCAAGTTTTCGGGACGTGGGGATGGGGGACCGAGGAAACGTAGGAGCGGCCTATGCACAAGCTCCCTGCTAATTTTTAGGAAATGTGGGGGGATGTCGGGGGTCTTTAACATAAGGGACCCTGACAAAAATTGTAAAATACTAAAATATTATAAATGTATCATTGAAATTTTATAATTTCACTGTCTTTATCATTATATAACGCCTACATCATGAAGGATAAATTGATGAATCATATAACTGAAACAAATTTAGAATGAAAAACATGATACAATCATACAAATAAATATCCAAACAATATCTCCTACAAAGAAAGAAGGGCAAGTAGCACAATGCAAATTATTTTTCATGTTACCAAACCATTATTTTAATATTATTCTGATCTCGCAATCTGCTATCAACAACCGTTGATCTATTTGATTGTATATATTTATCAAGTTGTCAACAAAAATAAAACATGAGTCGTATCATTTAGATTATGAAGTTGGCATCATTTATTCGAGTCATATCATTAGCAATGTATTAAAACTCCAACTTTGACTCCGACTCGGCCGAGGGTTGACTCTGACTCGATATCGACTCGGTCGACTCGATTTCATTGACTCGGTCGTTGTAAAAAATACATTAAATATTTATTTTTTATAAAAACACATAATTTTAAAGATTTTCATTCATGTTTCCAAAACACACAGCATTAGAATATAGATAGAAGACAACATATCATCAAAGTAGGCTCATGAATATATCCATTATATCAAAATGGCACCCAGTGCACTGTTCAATACATACACGATGATGATGTAGAGATCAAATCAAAAACACAACCAAGGAGGGTAGAAATGGCCTCTACAACAAAAGTTTGTGACCAGTACTACTGGCTACTGCTAGAGTTGCCAACATCATCTGGCTCAGTGTTACTTGGGATCGGGAGCGAAAACGAGAGCGGGAGCGACATTTTAGAAGCTCCCGGTTTGGGAGCGAATCCGGAGGAGTTCGACAACCAATGTCACTAACATCAAGGTACATAGAGGGATTGGTGCTCTTGATTAAATATGAGTTCCATACACTAATACATGACAAAATTCAATGGAAACATTGCAATCCCCCAATCCTGAAATCCTGAAAAACGTATAAGTCTACTAGATTTTGAATGAAATCTAAAATTCTACTTTCTCCATATGAAATCCAATGAGGCCGGAACCATTCTCAAACATCCTGAGTCATTTCATGGTAATGTTAAAAATTTAAATCTTCATTTTCATCCTTTTACTTTAAGAATTTAACATTACCATGAATAACATATCAATACTAGGGATCAGAGTTAGACAAGGGAAATCCATGAGTAAGACAGGGAAGCCCAGGGAGTCCCCAAAAATGAAATTTAAAAAAAAATGCCGCTGAAGTGACTTGACCGGCCACTGTTACCCAGCCAGCCGAGTCGTTAGCCAACTCGGCCGGCTGGTCTGGTTCAAAGGCCGAGTCGACCCGGTTGGGCTATGACTCGGGCCAACTCGGCCGAATCAGAGTCGAAACGGCCGGTATTTAAAATAGTGATCATTAGTCGATCTGATTCTCGGAGCATGCAGAGGGCTAATCGATACTCGACCAACCTCCATTATTGGCGACATAATTCAATGAATGAACAAATCAGTTTCAGTCAGAAGCTCAACACGCCTCTGCAAGTGGACCTCATCATTTTCTTGACACAAAGTACAAATTCATATTTTGTACACTCCAGACCGTACTGTACCTTACCCTTACCTGCCCATTAAATTGTTTGGCGACAAAATAGAATGTGAGCCCCAGTTAGATCTGATGTTGCTCAGATTATATAGGCACTGCGACAATTGCTTAGGGCGGGCACTGTCACTTTGATCCTTGCCCACTCTATTCTAGCTGTCTTCCAATAATAGGCTATGAGGGGTAGTCCCTCTGGCATGAGGTGAAGGAAAACAAGCTGGAAACCAACTTGTTTGGGAGACACGGATGAATGGCCTCGTTACTTGGTTAAATTTAGCAAGATTAATGATTAGATTAGATTTTATGTATGAGACCAGTGCTTTAATGGAGTCAAAATTCCTACTTACGGTGATTTGAAACCAAGTGACCGGATAGACATCTGCTGCTTGAATGATTAACTATCCTATATGATATGCAAGTCATAGGATCTATGTGAGATGCAATGATCTTGGTTTATTTTAATTATGTGCCTAGTTTAAGTATGGCCTTCCTTTAACTACTTTGAAGTTGGGCTCCAAGGTAGGTTGTGGGAAGGAGACCAACAGGGCCTGATTAGCGATACCTTCTGTTGTGCTCCTATCAGCGGATGCCTCTAACGTTGCAGAGATTGTGGCTTTGACGACTGCAAGGTCACCGTGTTAACCATTGAAGAGTTGCCAAGCCCCTCAAGCTAGGTGAGAAGGGTTGCCCTAGATTTCTATCAACCTAGCTTATGCTAGGAGGTAAGTTTTAATGCAAGTTAGATCTAGGATGCTTATGCAAGAGATTATGAGTGAGATTATCTTGAATTAAGATTGTTTGTTACTCAAGTACTTATTGTGAATTAGCTTATAACGAGAGTATTTAACGATGATGAGATGATCTTGAACAAGATAAATTGCTTTAGAGACACCGGTGTAAAACTTCAACAAATTCTCATAGGATGTAAAATGTCAATTTTTCAATAATGTTCGATGCCACTTTAAGATAAACTAATCACCATTCAAGATAGCCAAATGAAAACTTAGATGCCAAGATTTGGAGTGATTACCAAAGACAAAGATGTCAATTAGATTCCAATTATCACAAGATCAAATCTAGAGATTAAATGTAGAAGTGCTTTAGGTGCCAAATTCCGGAAAATTTAGATCTCAACAGTTAAATCAACCGTAGTACTTAAGAAAATTTCAGCGCTTATTAATGTTTTGACAGCAGTAGAAAAATCACTCTAAATTATAAAATTTGCCCAACATATGAAGTACAAAACTTTCCAATCACCAACAAAAGTAAAATTATGTGTGTAGCTTACTTTATGAAGATTTATTCAGTAATATTTCAGACATGTAATAAGTTATTACAACAGTGAATTGACCCACAGATCAACAAGTTAGAGATGTCAGAAACAATTCTCAATATACCAAAAAATAGTAAAATTCACCCAACTTGAAAAAAATCAATTTTCAGGGTCTTTATAGTGTGATTTAGTAAATTTCAAATCTGATTTATTTACTACAGCAGTGAATAATTGACAGATCAACAAGCTAATGCAGTTACAATTAATGCCAAATTTGTCTAGAAATATTCTTTTTCCTGGAAACTGAAATTTTCAAGTTTTAGACCCTTATTAAGTGTACGCTTCAGAAATTTCAGATCTTGAAATTTCAGTTATGCAGTGAATTCTAGCAAGCATAAAAGCTAGATCTAGACTAGATTTGGGATGATGCTTAAGTGGCCTAAATTTACGAAAAGGAAATTTTACAATGTTAAACAATTTTGACCATGTAACATGTGACTTTAGGGCTATTATATCACTTTTATAAAATAAAAATTACAGCAGTAGCAAAATAGTGAAAAATTAGGGTTTAGAGAGCAAACCAAGAGGCTTTGGGGCCTTGTAGATGGCTAGGAAGGCTTCCAATGAAGGTGAGCACCTGAAAACTCAGTATTAACCCCAAAATTGCTGCAAAACAAATTGTCAGAGCTAAAATGCCAATCCTTTGAAGAAATCCTTGTTTGCAATGAGATATAGCCCTTGTAGGGCTTATGACCTTTTTAATGCTTGCAAAATAAGTCCCAAACACTAGCCCTTTAGGTTGGGCAAGGGCTATGGCCTTCAAAAAATGAGTTTTTTCCCGATTTGAAAATAAACAATCTGCAAAAATAGAATGAAAACCCTAGACGTCTAGGGTTTATGAGGTCTCTAATGCCAATTTTTTCCTTTAGATCTGAAATTTACTGCAAAATTTTCGGTGCTTGACCTTGCAAAATTTCCTAGAGACTAGATCTTACCCTCAAGGGCATAGATATAGCTCTACTTCAACCTTTTCTCTTGACTTCACCTCAAAAAATGGAGATATAACACCCAAACCCCAAATATATACAAAATCTCAAAACCTCAAAATCCAAGTTAGCAAAATTAATTTACAAAATCTACAAATATACAAGGGTTTTGAAAAATTTAAATTTTCAGAGAAATATTTTTTGACTTTTTTCTTTGATGAATGGCTAAAAATGCATTAGAAACTCCAATGTACACTATAACCTTAGGGAAGATTTAATCCATCACATAAATATTTGGGATCCAAGTAACAATGAATTGTGTCCAAGTTTGTGAACTTGGAGGCCAAAGACTTAAGTACCTGCAAATATTATGTATTTATCTCAAAATAATTTGTTAATCACATGGGGAATCAAACCACCTAAGATTAGCTCAAAACTATCAATAATATGATTTTATCTCTATCTAATGAAAAAACAAATCTTACCAATATTCAACACAACATAAGAATGCCTGCAGTCAGTACATACCACAAATCAATAAGCATGAACACCTTGAATTGTACCCCAATGTCTTTATTATGATAAAAAAAATAGTTCCCAACGGGACAATAGCATTACAAAGATGCTTCAACAACAATTTTCTAGCAAGAAATCAGATGCTAGAGACCCAAATGACTCTCTAATTTATAGATAAATCCTCCAAATGGAAAAATAATGGCTAGTTTCTTTGATCTTTGTCAAAATAATCTTGACCGTTGATAAACACTTCAAGATATTTCAATCTTAGCCCTTGATTTTTTTCTTTTCGAGGAATTTTCGAATTTATCATTTAATTCCATTTTAATTAGCTCATCCTCAAAAAATTGACTTTGACTTAACCACCAAGGAACAAGGGTCCAAATTTTCTTGAAATATACAATATTCCTCGGAGAACCTTTAAAAATTGACTCTTTTAAGACCCGCAAATTTTTCTATTTGGAGAATTTATTTTCTTAAGACAATTTAAATTTGACTATAATTAATTAATTTTTTGGCTTATAATTTAATTTAATTTTGCTAGAAAAATTAATTAATTTACACGAGGGGATTTAATTATTTTCCAACCCCTTAATGCATAAGATTTTTCATTTACAAAACTCAAAGAGTAAATACACATTTGGCTTAGACACACAGCCCATCTGCGACACAATATGATTTAGTAAACCAAGTGATTTGTAATAAAATAATTAAGCCAACTAGCTTAAATTATTTCCAAACTACTTTTACATCAGACTCAACTAAAAACACTAGGACTCACCTAATAATTCGACAATAAATTTCACTCTAGCTTTGGGGTTTAAGTTGGAGGGAAAAAACTCTTTTGATTAGCCGTGTCTAGAAACATAGGTAATCAACGAGGTTAAAAGACCTCCTAGGATGGAATTCGTCATCAAAATTATAGGCTTACGTAGGTTGATACATAGACTCAAGGTTTTACTAGGATCATTTACATTACATAACTTGCAGAATGGGATAACCATGACACATGGACTGCTGATCAGATTATGTTGAAAAAATTTGTACTTCTGCTTCCCTGGAACTTTGGCAATTTGAGTCCAACAAGACCTTGATTTTTTTTGGAACGCAGGAGACGTTTCTTCTTTTGGGAGGAATCATCCCCCCTCCGAGTTTCCTCGCGTTTCCATTTTTTGGGGACGGTGAGAAATGTACCTGAAACATCCCCACATCCTCGGAGCACAAAAAAGCGTGGGGTGCATTTCCCAGGTAGGGGACGTGTCCCTGTGGAACACCGACTTTTTTAATATCATGACCATGGGTGATGAGTAAGGGCTAGCGATTTGGATTGGAGCATTATATTATTTTTCATCTATCTTGATGCTTTTAGAGTGATAAAAATTGGTGGAATTGCCTGGCAGTGTCACATTAATGATGGGCCGCAATTTTGAGAATTTGGGTTTGAAACCTTTCAGAGCCAACTTGAGGCATTAAACGATGTTTTTTGGGGTCAAAAAACTCTCGCTTGTCCTATACTCTTTGGTGTTGTTCTACACTTAGAGACCTTTTTGACGGTGTATGAACCACATCAGTTAGAGTTTGTATGCCAAAGTTATGCCTCTTGCATGTTGATCACAAGTTGGCCTTTGATCACCTTGGTACAAGAGGATGCCACATTAGCCCCTGTTACTCATGCATATGGGGCTAGCCATGTGTGGGATTTCAAGAAGACTTTAGAAGGGCCAAAACCTATAACTCTAGCTAAGTGTTGAGGGAGTCAAACCTTACCCCTAATTGGCTATCATGCTATGTTAAATGCCAAGCTGCTAGGAGGACTATGGGTTCCTTTCTATGCTATTGCATTTTGTTCCATAGTTGAGTAGAGTAATTGGGAGTGGGAAGTTAGAGGGTAGAACTGTGGGGGCTAAAGTTCTTTAGTAGCCTTGCATGCCACAAGTCTGAGGTAATTCCGTAGAGAGTACCTCTTCCTTTGTACTTGCATATTTCCATACCAAAGAAAAGGGAGTAGAGTAGCCATACCTTCTAGTTGGGTTTTCTCTCGTAAAGATTTCCTAGGACCAAACTTGTGTTTATTGTGGATGGTGTGTGTGTATTTCTTTTTATTCTCTATTTCTCTCGTTTTAGCTATTTCATTTATTTAAAGAGAAAATAAACAATTAGAGAATACAAAATCTGAAGGAAAAATTAACCTACATATTATAGATTTCAGTAATTTTATAACATTTACTGTGATGAACTATTTTAGTGGAATATTCACAGTTGTTTACGTATCAAACGATATTTGGATGTATGACTCCAACCTTTCATAGTTCTCGAATGATCATTTCTATTTCATTCCAAAGTGTAAAAGGTTGCCTGTAAGGATGCACATTGGGTTGTTAACTAGCTAGAGCCAAGGGGATTCCATGGTCATGCTCGTTATATGAAGGTGGTAACCATGAGGTGTATCAAATACTTGTTGATATTTAAATAGGATCAACTGCAAATCAAACTCCCTTAGACAGGTGTTCAATAGTTGTATGGCTTGTTGTAGGTGGTAAGCCACGAGGTGTATCAAATACTTGTTGATATTTAAATAGGATCAACTGTAAATCAAACTCCCTTAGAGAGGTGTTCATTAGTTGTATGGTATTGAACTAGGTGATAATGCCTAAGCGACCTTTCTTCAATAGCTTCTTCATATGGTGAGAGGTAATGCTTTTAGGGAAACCACATTTAAGCTCCTTGAGGGTATGCTTTTGTCCAACCTTAGTGAAGCTCATATATAAAGCCTTTAATTCCATGATGATTGGTCGCAAAATGTGTAACCATTCTACATCAAGGACTACATTACATCCCTTGATACTCACCCATTTGACTCACGTTTTTCAGATCAACCTCCATATTTCATTATACCCCCACTTTTGAATCCTCACATTTTTTACATCAACCTCCATATTTCATTATACCCGCACATTTGAATCGTCACATTTTTCACATCATTATATCCCCATTGGCTATCATAACTTGAAAATTAGGTATGGTGTGGACATAAAAATGGGTGTTCCACTCTCCAATGAACAAAATTATGGGTTCTATCGCAATCAATCAACACAATCAGCTTGTAGTTCTTGATGTAACCAATCAACTTCGAAGTTTGGGTTGTGGAAAAGCCAGGTAAAGCATGGAGAGAAATTTGAGGTTTATCACAAGGAGCTTGTAAGGTTGTAGGAGTTGTTGAGTCTTCAAATTTAGGTTTAGGAGTGCCTTCAACTACCATGTGTTCTAAGTGATCTAGGTGAAGTACATCCATTTGAAATAATTTATTTTCTTTACATTTGTGCCCTTTGAATTACTACTCGTCACAATTATAGCAAATTCCAAGGCATTGACATTCTCCTGTTTTCTCCAGGGACAACTTTTCAATTTTGAAGGGAAGAGAGTTAGAGGGGTTGAGGTGAACGCAACAAGAGGGAAAGTGCAAGAAGTGAATGAAGATCTATTGCTTTGGGCATTGATTACTATATTGGCTTCTGTAGCTTATTTATGGGGTTCAAACCAAGTAGTTGGGTGCTACATTATGACGTGTTTTGAATTTTCTCCTTGAGATCACTAATGAAATATCCCTAAAAAGGGGTATTAGAAAGGCCCTTTGTACAAATTGTCAACAATTCAAAATCTGATATAAAATCTATAATTGTACATGTTTGTCTTAATTTTGCCAATTGCCCCCAATTTTTAGTGGCTTGTTCAAAATGAACATAGATAGATTTCATAAAATGGCTCTAGGAAATGTAGTTGTCGTGGGCCTTTTTATACAATTGCTACCACTGGTAATGTTCAAGGTACATATATGAAACCCCCATTCTAGTATATCATCACTAATTCCATGGAGAGAGACATAGTGTTCCATTTAGGTAATAACCAAACTTGAGGGATTGGACCCATTAAACTTGTTCATGTCAACTTTTAAACAGTGTTGCCATGAATGGTGGTCTTGAGAGTGTGTGAGGGTTATCAGAAAGAGTGTGTGAGTATGCTTCTCTTTAGTTGTTGAGTACTTCTTGGGTTGTTCCATGTTGTTTTTGGCACCTTGAGCCATGTGTAATTGAGGTCAACTCCTTTTTGGGTAATTTGGGAGAGTTCAAATGCCTATTTGTTGATCTTTGCCAAAGGCTAGGAAATTGAGTCATCTAGCTTATGGTATTTAGTTTGTAAATATTTGATTTTCGCTCCATCTTTTCGCTTTTTGGTTGCCATGTTGTAATTATGGGGCATTGAAAGGCTTAAAATCTTTTCGAGGTGTTATACTAGACTTATTACGATACTAGTGGCTTTAGAGTTCTTTGAGATATGTCACTGTAATGTTGGTTCCACGCAAAGAAAAGGTTATTAGAGAGGTATACCCATTCATTCAACATTGTGCAAGGAATATTTTTAGATAGGTCTCCTATGTTTAAACGTTGGTGCGAGTATCACTTCCAATACTTGGTGGTATCTTTCATGGCACCAAGGAAGATGGATTGTATCCTTATTCATACTACTTGATTCCTTGATATGTAGGTGGTGGTATCTTTCATGGCACCAAGGAAGATGGATTGTATTCTTATTCATACTACTTGATTCCTTGATATGTAGGAGTGATGTCAAAGAAATCTATTCTTGGTGTATTATAACAATAGGACAACTAAAGGTTTATGTAAGGTTGGTTTTCGCTGTAACTATAGGGCTTCTGATATACCATAAGGTATGTGGAAGACAATTCCATATACATGTGTTGTATAATGAGTTACTACTCAAAAGGTTATCAATAGAGGCTACAAGCATGCCCAACTAGGTAACACAACTTGTATTTTCTACGTGTATACTTTCCCGACTATAGATTTTTTGGTCGAGCAACAAATCTTGGGTTATTTAAAGCCATCGAAATGTGCTTATAGCCTAAAAAAAGTTGGCTAAAATTTGAGTACATCTTGGATTAGAAGGAGCCCTAGTATCATTTGTAGTGTTCCTTAACCCTTGGGCAGAAAACTAGATAGAAAAAGACAAACAAGATGAAATATGCAAAAGCTAGCCTTGTATTAATGATTATCAAAACAAAAAAAGTAATGTTTGCTTGCCTCTTAAGGTGGATTGATATTTCACAATGCCAAGGAGGATAGTTTGTATCCTTGTTCATACCACTTGATTCCTTGGTATGCAAAAGTGATCTCAATGAGTGCTATTCTTGGTGTACTAAGTAATATCACAACTTATATAAAGTTGGTCTCAGGTGAGCCTATGGGGATTTTGATATATTATAAAGTGCGTGGAAGACAATTCCATATATTTGTGTTGTGTAATGCTGTACTACTTGAAGGGGTATCAATAGAGGTTACAAGCATGTCCAACTAGGTAACATGACTTATATTTTCCATTTGTATAGATCCCCAACTATAAATTTACTTAACAAGTGACAAATATTGTGTTATTTAAAGATGTCGAAACATGCCTATAACTTAGTTTTTTTTTTTGGCTAAAAGTCGAATGCATGTTGGCTCAGGAAGGATCTGTAAAAGTCGAATGCATGTTGGCTCAGGAAGGATCCCTAATACCACTTGTAGTGTTCCTTAGCCCTTGGGTAGAAAACCAGACACAAGAGAGAAACATTATGAAATATGCAAAAGCTAGCCTTGTATTAATGATTATCAAAAGAAAGAAAGCAATGTTCATTTGCCCCTTAAGGCGGAATGAATATTTACTAAGCAGATTTCCTTTCCAAATGCAACAATACTCGACAAAAGAATTTCATAGTCTCCTAGCTCTTTAAATAGAGTCAAAATAGCAAAACCTTGTCTACTTGTCTGATGCCAAAACTAATGTATCTACTTTATTTTACGAATTAGTCAACTAATGTATCTGACCATCTTTGGACAAAGCCCATTAGATAACACTAGACAATTATTCAATGTAAAAGGGTCCTTTTTACTAAACAAGACCCACTAGGTAGTCAGTACTCATTAGAAATGGTACAAGTAGACAGGGTTTTGCTATTGTGACTATTTAAAGAGCTAGGAGACTATGAAATGCTTTTGTCGAGTATTGTCCAATAGAGGTTACAAGCATGTCCAACTAGGTAACATGACTATCAATTCCCAACTATAAATCTACTTAACAAGTGACAAATATTGTGTTATTTAAAGATGTCGAAACATGCCTATAACTTAGTTTTTTTTGTTGCTAAAAGTCGAATGCATGTTGGCTCAGGAAGGATCCCTAATACCACTTGTAGTGTTCCTTAGCCCTTGGGTAGAAAACCAGACACGAGAGAAACAAGATGAAATATGCAAAAGCTAGCCTTGTATTAAAGATTATCAAAAGAAAGAAAGTAATGTTCATTTGCTCCTTAAGGCGGTGTCAGGCCAGGCAGTAACTCTCCAAAGGCAGTAAAACTGATTCGTCTATTATTCCATAGGTAGGTTATTGTTATATACAATAGGAGTGATTGTTCAGTTCATCTCCCGATGACTGTTCTCATTCCTAATTTATTTATTTACACAAATTCCCCAATCATGAAGATTAGGTGTCAACATTCCCCCCCTTAATCTGAAGGGATGTTGGTGAGTCCAAGCATCATTCTGAATCGTTCAAGCTTTTCTTTTCCAAGTGCTTTGGTGAAGATGTCTGCAATTTGCTCATTTGTGGAACAATGACGGAGATGGATTGTTTTGGCCTCAACATGATGTCGAATTAGATGATATTTAGTATTGATATGCTTTGTTCGATCATGGAACTTTGGGTTCTTGGCCAACTTTATTGCAAAGGTGTTGTCAATCATGAGTGGAGTTGATTGTACTTGTTTTACCTGCAAATCTTCAAGAATTTTCCTGAGCCACACAATTTCTTTCGTTGCTTCAGCTGCTGCCACGTATTCTGCTTTTGTTGTGGAATCTACTGGAACTGATTGTTTGCGTGATCTCCATGAGATAGCTCCTGATCCAAGACTCATAGCATATCTTGAAGTAGATACCCCAATTTCTTTGTCTCCATTGAAGTCTGAATCAGAGTATCCAATCAAGCTGAAGTTGTCCACATTTGTATACTTGATTCCAAGGTCTTGAGTTCCTTTCAAGTACCTTAGAACTCTTTTTGCAGCAGACCAATGTCCCTCACAAGGCTTTCGCATAAACTTGGAGAGGATTCCAACAGCAAATGAAATGTCTGGTCTGGTAGTAGTGAGGTAGATGAGACTTCCTACAAGCTGTCTATACTTTGTTGCATCCTCAAATTCATTTCCTTCAACAGATGTGAGCTTTAAGTTTTGTTCCATTGGAGTAGAAAGAGGATTGCACTCTGTCATGCCAAATCTGTTTAACAAATCTCCAATGTATTTCTTTTGAGAAAGAAATAATGTTTTTGGATGTTGGGTTACTTCAATGCCAAGATAGTAATGAACATAGCCCAAATCAGTCATTTCAAAGCTTTTCCCCAATTCCTTCTTTATGGATGCAATGTAACTTTCATTGTTCCCTGTCATTAAAAGATCATCTACATATACCACAAGATATACAACTATTTTGCCAACTTTCTTGACAAATAAAGCAATGTTCCACCAAGTCTCCGGGACGGGGAGACGCGGGTGCGGGGAGACGCACAAAGGGGACGTGTGGGAGAACCCTGAAATTTTAGGGAAATTTAGGGGAGACGGGGAGACGTCGAGGTATATATAATATAATTTTTAATTATATATATTATAAATTTATATATATGTATATAATTTTGAAATTTTCATGTTCATATTCATTGTTCAATAATGCTAATTCATCAAGATTCAATACCATAAGATTCAATAATAAAATTCAATATGAAATTCAAATATTCAAATACAATGTACATTGATCCATATCAATTATCATTCATCAATCATCATTCTATAATTTACATCATTCTATAATTTACATTGAAAACCAAAATAATAACTGAAACTAACATATATTCCAAACAGTTGTTTCTATATGATTAAATCAAAAAGTTATAAATAAATTAACTTCTAATATATCTGACCAACCTCCGCTATTTCGCTTTGGTTTTCACTAAAAGAATGACGATAGATGAACCACATACCTGTAATCTTACAATGCTCTTAATTTGTTCACGGTCTAGAGGTTGGAAAACAATATACTCATCAATGCGATTCATGAACTCAGGGCGGAATGTCGTTTGAGCCACTTCCATAACCCTGTTCTTCATTCTCTCATACAGTTCCTCTTTTGAGCCAGGTTCATCATCAAGCCTACTTAGAATGTACTGAGAACCAATGTTTGAAGTCATAATAATGACAGTGTTGGTGAAGCTTACAGTTCGACCCTGAGAATCAGTGACCCTTCCGTCATCTAAAATCTGAAGTAGAATATTGAAGGCATCTGTATGTGCCTTCTCAATTTCATCAAACAGAATAATTGCATAAGGCCTTCTACGTATAGACTCAGTCAACTGTCCCCCTTCTTCATAACCCACATACCCTGGTGGTGCTCTAATTAGCCTTGAAACTGCATGCTTCTCCATGTATTCACTCATGTCAATCCTCACTAGAGCTTCATCAGTATTAAATAAATAGGATGCAAGAGCCTTAGCTAATTTTGTTTTGCCAACACCTGTTGGGCAACGACTGCTAAGTGCTAACAGCAAACCGCTGCGTGGAGAAGAGTGAGGATGCGCTGAAGCTCTCGTGGGCGCAGTGAGAGCAGATGGAAGAAAAAAATGCGTTGAGGTAAGAGCATAATGAATGGCGGCAGAATGAAAACTTGAAAAGTGGAGTTAACCCTAACTTGTTCATGTAATTTTTTATTTGTAATTGTTAATTTAGTTTATTTTTATTTTTTATGTTTTTTTAATAAATTAATTTTCATTTTTTTATATATTTTTTTTTGGTTTATAAAGGGTAATTAGACAAAAATGAAGGGGGGACGCCCATAAGAACCCCATTTTCGGGGGGACGCCCAGAAGAACCCCATTTTTGGGGGGGACGCCCAGAAGTACCCCTTTCGGGGAGTCGAGTCTCCCACATTGGGGAAACGCACCCCCTTGCGTCTCCCCGAGTCTCCCCAAAAGGGGGACGTGGGGAAACGCACCCCCAAGAGTCTCCCCGTCCCGGGTGCGTGGGGTACGAGGGGTGCGCGCACCCCACCCTGGGGGATGCGTCCCCGTGGAACACTGAAATAAAGTTGCATCATCAAGATCAAAATGATTGAAGTTGAGTTTCAGAAGATGCTCAGTTAGTTTTTCATACCAGGCTCGTGGTGCTTGTTTGAGGCCATACAAGGACTTCACAAGTTTGCATACTTTTTGTTCGTGTCCTTTCACAGCAAATCCTTCAGGCTGGGACATAAAAACATTCTCTTTTAGATCTCCATTCAAGAAGGCAGTTTTTACATCCATTTGATGGAGTTTCCAACCGTTCTGAGCTGCTAGTGCAAAGAGTGTTCGAATGGTGGCCCATTTTGCTGTGGGGGCAAAAGTTTCCTCATAATCGACCCCTTCCTTCTGTGCAAAACCTTTTGCCACAAGCCTAGCTTTGTGCTTGTCAAGTGAACCATCAGCTTTGTACTTGTTCTTGTAGACCCACTTGCAGCCTATTGGTTTGGTTCCAAATGGAGGATCAACAAGCTTCCAAGTGCCATTTTTTTATGAGGGCATCATACTCCTTTTGCATCGCTTCTTTCCATTCATCATGAGAAGCAGCTTCTTTGAAGGAAGTTGGTTCAAAATCTGTAGACAAGTTCAATTCACAATCATAAGTAACATCCATATCAACAGGTGAATTAGAGTCATCTACATCACTTCCATTTTGTCGGTTTGAATTTCTGGTTCCTGTTTTTCCAATTTCATCAGGATGAACACTTTCAAGTGTCTTTGTCAGCCACTTTGGGGGACCTTTCTGAGATGGTCCAGGCTGCTCTGTTGATTGAGTTGGAACTGAATCAAGATTGAGTCTCCCAATTCTATCAATTACATCACTTAAAGCATCATCCATTGTTGGAGTTTCATGTAGGGGAGATTGTTCTTCAGAAGAAGATTCCACATGTTGATCTAGTATAGGAATCCCCCCTTCAAGATGTGGAATCTGATTATAAAATTCTTGAAATGATTTCGTTTTTGCGAATCTATCCAAGCGATCAAGTTGCCGCTCAACAACATTGTCAGATTTGGATGATTCAAGAACAATTACATCTCTAGATACAACAAACTTTTTATTTACTTTCATCATAGAGGCGGTATGCTTTGGAGGTTGTTGAATACCCCAGGAAGATACACTTACGACTTCTAGCACCAAGTTTGTTTCTATGTACCTTTGGTATCAAAGCATAACAGGTGGAACCAAAGATCCTGAGATGTTTTACCGAAGGAACATGTCCATACCACAATTCAGAAGGAGTCTTGTTTCTTATAGCATTAGATGGACATCTATTCTTTATATATGCAGCACATAGAATAGCATCAGCCCAAAACATTATCTTTACATTTTTGAAGGAAAGCATGGATCGTACCATATTCAAGATTGTTCTATTCATTCTTTTAGCTACACCATTCTGTTGGGGATTATAAGGCACAGTGGTTTGATGTTTGATCCCATGTTGGCGAAGATAGTTTTCAAATTCATTTGATGTATTCTTTTCCATTATCAGTGCGAATAGACCCAATATGAGATTTTGCATAATTTTCAATCCATTTATGAAAATTCTTGAATGTTTGAAAGGCATCAGATTTGTTCTTCAATAAATAAACCCAACACATTCTGGTGTAATCATCAATAAATGTCATGATATATTTATTTCCATTTGCAGAAGGAACAAGCATTGGACCACATAAATCTGAATGAATGAGTTCAAGCTTCCTATGTGCTCTTGAATGTGAATCATGAAAACACTGTTTGCTATGCTTTCCTAGAATGCAAGCATCACATTGCTTATGTTTCCTAGGAATTGTAGGCAAACCAACAACACCATTTTTCTTCAATAAGCGGAGACTGTCATAGTTTAAATGTCCAAATCTAGCATGCCATAATAAACTTGATGGAAGTGTACCTTCTTCATGATGAGAAATATATGAGAAATGTTGTGCATGAGCAGAGGTTCCTTGCAGTTTGAGAAGCCTTTCTTCTTCTATTCCCCTCATGACAAGTGAGTGGTCAGATGCTTTTCTTACCTCAAGCTTGCCATCAAACATATGAACGGAGTGACCTTGCTGACGGATGTGAAACAAGGACAACAAGTTTCTTTTGAGCTGTGGGAGATATAGAACATGATCCAGAAGAAAGTCTGGAAGACCAGGCAGTTTAAGCCTGATTGTGCCAAGCCCTGATGGCTTGATTTTTGACTGATCTGCAAAGTATACTGCTCCATCAACATTGTCAGTGAAATCTTCAAAAAAATCTTTTCTATGAGTCATGTGACAGGTTGCTCCTGAATTAAGCAACCAATCATTTTTCGAAGAAGCAAGTGAAGCATTAAACAAATCTTCATTTACTCCAATGTTACATTGTGCCTCAATATAGTGAGTGGATTCAGGTGCTTTACCTTTGTCTGTATCATCAGTTTTACCTTTCTGTTGGTTTCTTTTCTGCTCAATTTTGTCCCATGGTAGCTTGCATGTAGAAGCATCATGTGATCCATTTCTTTTGCAGCGAATGCAGTGTAAGTCTGCCTTTTCTCCTTGAGAATGTCTGCTCCCTGCCTCTGAAGTATCTTCCTCTTCCTCTTCGTCCACCTCTTCCTCTTGTAGAATCTTCAGCAGGATGCTTTTCTTTATGAGCAAGGCACACAGTCTCTTCAGAAGATTCAGGGGCTGTCTTCTTTCCAAAGGCTTTCTCTCTTTCAGCAAACTTTTTCACAAGAGAGTCAAAGGTTATATCTTTAAGATTTCCATTTGCTTGCAATGACTCAAGATAGTTGGAGTAAGTAGGATAAAGTGCCTTGAGAAAAGCAATAAGAGGGATATCCAGCTCAACCTCAGTGGATTTGATATCATGCATTATAGATTTTACTTCAGATGCAAGAGCAAGAGGATCATTATTTTTCAGTTCAAGAGTGAAGAGTTTAATCATGAGTTGAACAACTTCAAGTGCAGAATGTGAGTTGTAGAGCTCTTTCAGCGTTTGTAAAGCTTCAAAGGCAGTTGAATATGATAAAATATGGCGACTCACCTCTTCATTTACAGATGTTGCGATTAATGCATAGGCTTTGCCGTTCTTGTTTTCCCAAATGACGAGCTCTTTGTCTGAGGTAGGCTGTATTGGGTCATTGTCTCCTTCTCCGACACACACTCCTTTCCACAACTCATTGAAGATGAGGGTGTGTTTTATCATCCGGGACCATTCAGGATAGTTCTCCTTGCCAGTGAGAACTATTCCTACCATAGAGATGATTGAATGCATTCTGTAAAAAAATACTTCTGTTGATAAAAAAAAACTTCTGGTCATAAAAAATGTACTTCTGGTGTAAAAAATTACAATCTGATCTGTATAGAGCAAAGATATTATTAGGGAAGGGTATATGGGAAGGTGTATATGGAGGAGGCTTAACGTATATGGGCAATTTGGTGAACCGAGTTATATGGAGGCCAACACATGTATCAAAAAGTGGTGTATTTAAAAAACAAGCATTATATTAAAAATGCAGCAGTGTATTAACACCGAAACGGTGGGAGGTGTATTACCAGGTTGGGAATGTGGAGAAGCAAAGGCATACCACCCGTGGCCTTCACTTTGCCAAAGTAAGCAACACGACCACGATTTACAACTCGTTGTTCCAGTATCGTATAACCTTTGACTATATGCAGTGTGTATGCTAAGGGTGGTGGCACAATGATTTGGGAGCTGACTGTGTATGGAGGAGCAATGCTATATGGCAGCGTTCAAAATTGGGAAGGGAGAAGGCATAAAATGTGGTATGCGGATTATGAACCAGGATTCCGATTGAGGCCAACAGAATGGTATGGGAAGAGTTGCGTATTAAACCGAAGGAGTGGTTGTCGCATGATATGAGCCAATAGTGGTATAAGAATTTGCACCATGAGCCAACAATTGATTGTGCATTTGTTGCGTAGTGGTTGCAACGTCCAATGTAAAAAAAAACTGGAACTGTATGGGCCTCTGAAATATCTTCCGGGCAAAAAAAATGCTGCGAGGAAACGAACCTCTGACCTGACAGAAGAAACCCTTGCTTTACAATACCAAGATCTCTTCCTAACTCACGGAACAAACGCCTGAACGGAGACTGATGAAGGCAATTTTCGCTTTCCACAGGTCAATAATGACTGTCTCGACCAATAGTAAGATGGCCTCCCGAACAGAACAGCAAGAAGCGTCCCTACGACGCGCAGCTTCGCCCCAGGTTTCGAATCGCTGGGCCTTACGAAACAGGGGAAGCGTAAACACCAGACGACTGCAAACGAGAATTTAGAGCGCAATTAACGGAGTAAAATAATGTAACAACTGAGATATACCAAACAGCGCCTCCAGCTTCAATGCATCAACATTCAATCCTTCATAATATTTCATGCAGATATGGAGGCCAGCAGCGTGGAGAGAGCAGCGTATGGAGGTAGCAGCATAGAGAGAGAAACGTATGGAGGCCAACAATGTATGGAGGCCAGTAGCGTGTGGACTATGTCAGAGGAGCATGGGAGGTTACAAAAATTGGCAGAAAATGCAGGACAAACTGACAAATTTCTGAAGAAATGACAGAAGGGAGTTACAATGGCAGATAGAAGCCAAAAATGGTGCTGGCTCTGATACCATGTCAGGCCAGGCAGTAACTCTCCAAAGGCAGTAAAACTGATTCGTCTATTATTCCATAGGTAGGTTATTGTTATATACAATAGGAGTGATTGTTCAGTTCATCTCCCGATGACTGTTCACATTCCTAATTTATTTATTTACACAAATTCCCCAATCATGAAGATTAGGTGTCAACAGGCGGAATGAATATTTACTAAGCAGATTTCCTTTCCAAATGCAACAATACTCGACAAAAGCATTTCATAGTCTCCTAGCTCTTTAAATAGAGTCACAATAGCAAAACCTTGTCTGCTTGTGGTACCATTTCTAATGAGTACTGACTACCTAGTGGGCCTTGTTTAGTAAAGAGGACCCTTTTACATTGAATAATTGTCTAGTGTTATCTAATGGGCTTTGTCCAAAGATGGTCAGATACATTAGTTGACTAATTCGTAAAATAAAGTAGATAATTAGTTTTGGTGTCAGCCTTGAAGAATATTTGTTACTTTTTACCTAGACGTTCTTGGAAATGTAGATACACTGATTTCCAATAGGTTTCTACTGGCCTTATCAACCAACAATGTTTTTGGCATCATTGCGATGATTTTGACATTTCTCTTACTTCGTTGGACTTTGGATATGTATCTTCGATAGAAGTTACCAGCTTCACATGAACTTTGGTATCATCGTGTATTTCCACGTACTTATGTCACCTTCACCTTCAACATGTAAAAGGTGATCCCATTTACATGTAGATGGACCATATGTCATATGTCAAAATATTGAGTAGTCACATGTTTAAAATGTTAACTATTCAATATCTCATGATGTTTTACATTATTAAATATTTTATCCTTCAAATTGGTGGGAGATCAAAATATAAGCATCTTAACAAAAGAACCATTTTCTTCCATTTACACCTTATAATACATTAAATTACTGGGATTCCGATATGGATTTGCAAGGAAAATTTTAAAGATCCATATTTGTCTTACTAATTATTTTTAATGTCAAACCATAAGGGTTCGCCTATGTGATTGGTATGGGACCAGATCCCACAGTTGGCCTTATCGGGGTAAGCTCCTAGCTCCCCTCCTCATCTTGTTTTCTCACTTCTGTGCACATCAACACACTTGTTATCACTACAATTGCCCCAAACAGGGGACAATGTTTAAAATGTTTGGCGATATTTTTGTAAAAATATTTAAATTCAAATTCTAAGGATGGCCTTATTGGGTTAAGCTCCCAACTCCCCTCCTCATCTTGTTTCCTCACTTCTGTGCGCATCAACACACTTGTTATCACTACAATTGCCCCAAACAGGCACAATGTTTAAAATGTTTGGGGATATTTTTGTAAAAATATTCAAATTCAAATTTTAAGGATTTGGTGTACTTCTAAGAATTTGGGCGAATCATTTCGGGAAAAAACATGGAAAATTAGCCCAGTAGTGAAACTTATTATGTGTTTAAAACTTTAGTATATACTGCTTACATATTTGTAACATATAATACTCCCATAAAATAATTAACTTTTAATATCAATGTTGCATTAATCGTTATCGGGATAATATCGGTGCGAGGAAAAAATCGGAAAAAATCGTAATTATCGGGAAAAAATCGTTTGGTACAAAATTATTTAGTTTTTTTCAATTTTTTTAATATCTAAACCATCTACAACATAAAATAAATATATTGACACATAAATATGATAAAAGAACTAATATATAAGTTGTTTAATATAATTTCTAGTGCTAAAATCACAAATAACATTGAATCATGTCCTGAATAGTAAGTCCTGACTCCTGAGTCCCAACTCAACCTCAAAATATCGACAAAAAATATAATAATGTATCTCATCATGTCATAATGTCATATACAATAAAATGAAGAAAATAACTAAAGTCTAATCCTATTGATTTCCTTTGCCCCTCTTGTGAGAAAATGCCACAGCTCTCCCTTTCCTTCTAGATGTAGATGCTGGCGCTGGTGGAGTTGGCAGTGGAGTCTGCTGTGCTCTAGAAGCTGAAGAACTAGAAGTAGGAGCTATAGGAGGTAGACCACGTCCTCTACTGGTGGCAGGGGTAGCCCGGGCAGGTGGTGTCACCTGGAAACATTACAATCTCCCAATCTTGAAATCCTAAAAAACTGATAAGTCTGTTGAATTTTGAATGAAATCTAAAATTCTACTTTCTCCATATGAAATCCAATGAGGCCGGAACCACTCTCAAACATCCTGAGTTATTTCATGGTAATGTTAAAAATTTAAGTAAAAGGATGAAAATGAAGATTACTTTTTACTTTAAGAATTTAACATTACCATGAATAGCATATCAATACTAGGGCCTAGACTTGATCATTAAGCTGCCCAACCCAAAAATTATTTGTTTCTTTTAAAAAAAATTGCATTTCGAACATTTAGCATCCCTTTTCAAATTATCGGGTATAAAAAAAATCTGCAATTATTACTCGCGATAATATCAGCTTCGGGAAAAAATCACGATAAAATGATAATATCGCGATTTTCACAACATTGTTTAATACTTGTAAATAAAAAATAATTAGTCCACTTAGGATTTCACTTATGTTACTTATAATATAAGTTACATGTATTATATACCTACTTATCTCTTGTAAGGTACAACATGAGTGGGCCTAGTGGTTAAGAACATGTGTTTGTTCTTAAGAGGTCACAGGCTCAAATCCAGGGGGGAGTAGAGTATATACAGCTTCGTAAACTTTAGCAGTCAAATCATTGTGCAGAGGCAGGCCCCTTGTCTCATAAACAAGGGGTCTCATGCAACAGAGGCAGGCCCCTTGTCTCATAAACAAGGGGTCTCATACTACATTTTGGTGTCTGGCTTGGCCATTACTATAAAAATAAAGTATGATTATTGGTATAATGTAAGTTAAATGTAATTATTTAACTTAATATAACTATCATGGTTGGTTCCAAAGTTGTCAACTAATGTAAGTTAAATCTAATGGATTAACTATTTCTTTCAGTTGTGGCCCTTCTCTCGCTGGCCTATAGTGATGGAGGGCGGGTTCTGCTTTCTGTACCAAATCTTCCACTAAGAACATTGAGTGAAATATTTCCCCTAAGAATACTCAACCATCCGATGCGGTGAATTAACAAGGAGAATGATTGAAATCAATGATATGCCCTGGTTTGCCACCCTGCCTGTGTCATAAATATATATTGATTGTGGGGGCATTGAAGGGGTTGGATTGTCCTTCTAGGTCCTACTTGGAATCTGACAATGACTTTAGTAACAAAAGGGGGAATGTAGTGGAGGGTGGATATATAAGCCTTGGAGATATGAGCTTAGTGATTAAAATTTATTACCACACTCACATTGATCCTTGTATGGCTCCCTGCCTTTAACTTATCTAACATCCGATCAGCGTTGTTAAATGTTTTTGTTATCTGCCATACTGTCTAACCAGTCAGGATTTTAGTTCCCTGTTATCTTGTGTTGTAAACAGGTGGGTTCCCCGACGGGGGTGCGTCCACGGCTCAGGAGTTAGTTGTTTTGGGCAGTGTGCCAGACCCACATTTGTCCCATGTCTTGGGTTGTGTGGCGACGCATGGTCGTGAAAGCTTGGAGTGTCTGTTTGATGTCTCATCAATTTAAATGCACCTTGTGTCTCATGAATTGACACAGGTACGAGCATTGGCATGATGGAGGTGAGGCTCACCCCTTCACCTCTGTCACCTTAATTTCCAGTGTTTCGAGCTGCCCCTCTGATGCGTATGGTATTCTGGTGGTTGGGCGTTGGTTTACTGTCCTCCTGGGATTTTCTGCTCATGGGTAAAGTTGCTGGTATCTGGGGTTTGTGGGCACTGGCAATTTTCTTTTTCTGGTTACATGGTTTCATTATGGTTATATGCCCTTTCCATACGGCTTGCATACTCTGCTGCCTTCGCCAAGCAGCTCGTGGAATATGTTGTTGTATTTGTCTGTTCTGCTCTGTTTTTACTGTTACTCCAATGCTCTGTCTTCTCCGTCAGTTGCCTCATGATATGTGTTGTGGCACTTGTCTTTACTGTTCTGTGGTTCCATTGTCCTTGTTGGCCATGTGGCTCATGTTTCTATCGTCCCTTATATGGTATTATTGCTATATTTCAGTGGCTGGAAAATAAGTGTCCATTTCTTGGGCCCTCATGAGGAGTATGTGTTGTGGTATTAATGCTTCAGCCCTCTTGGATACTGGTGATGTAATTCTCTTTTTGATATTAATATAAGTTGTTTCCAGCTTAAAAAAAAACAGGTGGGTTCCCTATTTTCATCAATTTCCATGTTTGTCAACCAATTGCATTTTATTCCACATGACTTAACCCTGAAACTCATTCCACCTTCCGCCGATTCAGTTGACCACCCCATGTGACTTAACCCTAAAACTCTGCCTTCTGCTGCTACAGTTGATCACTGAACATAACCCTGAACTCAGCCTTCTGCCACTGCAGTTTGTAGCAGTGTTGATAAAATTGCCAATTTTTTCGGCCTGAAAAAATTATGATTTTTTCCTCTGGCAACTTTTTCCAATTTTTGCCGATTTTTATCGATTCCTGCTGATATTTTTTTTCTGATTTTATACTTTGAGTTTTTTAATATGTCCCGTGGTTTGTTGATGTTTCCGATAATTTGTTTTCTGGACCCTTGCCAATTTTTTGCCAATGCTGATTTTTTCAACACTGTTTTGTAGTGCATCTTTTCAGCATGCCACAGCATCTGTCAATGATTGACAAGCTAAGAGTCATTGTGCTGTTTTGGAGTGGATACAGAAGGATCTGGATTCCAATCTGTCTCCTATGTGGGGATATGCAGATCGAATCCTGTCTAGGGTCAATGGATCTGGTAACATAGACATTATTTAATCCCCAACCTCCATATTCGGATGTGGGAATGATACAGAGAATTACAATTGAAGTTTGAGTACATTTGATGTAGCCTATGGGTAGCAGCCTCCTTCCATAGGTTAGGGAATTGATTTGATTTCTTGTTCATTTGAATCCATTGCTTTCTCTTGGATTCCATGTATGCTTACTGCTATGGATGGTTATGGATGGCTTTGTTTTGGGAGTTTAATGACTGATCCAAAAGATGAACTATGTGTTGATGGGAGGAGCCTCAACCAAGTTCCTGTTCCGCATGGGATGCATTGCTGGCTTGGAAGTGATGCAGAATCCATTAAGAGATTTATTTCCAGCTTTGCTGAAAATGTTAACCTGAATCCCCAAGAAGCCATTTGAAAAAAAAATAACAAGGAAAAGTATGGGGCTATAACCCTTATCTTTTACCTAAAAAATAGCACCTTCTCCGGATCCTAAAACTTTTCAATCTTCTATCATAATTTGCATACTATTATAAAAAAACTCAAGAATGGCTTTTATATACATGTTTCTAGTTCAAATATTTTATGTTGACTTTATACATCTTGTTTTCTAGGATAAATGTCAGGTTTTTTCAATGATACCACACAAGGAAATTACAACGTGGCCTGTACAAACCCAAAGAGCAAAGAATAGTTTGACATGAGAGGGTTTTTCCGAGGTCTCCAAGGTAGAACCCAAACTCAAAGATGAACTTGAACATATAACCAACATCATGCGTAGTGTTGTCTAATCCAGGTGATGAAAGGTTCATTTACTGTGTCAAAACTTAAAAGATTGGCTTCAGATACCAAAGATGACTCAAAATAGCCAACAGATCTGTCACCTACCCCTGGGATATCACTGAAAATTTCTTTGGAAAATGACCCAAATTTGGAAGAGACTATGTCTTGAAGAGTGTAGATGAAGGAAGGATCTGCTTTCCCTTTATCTTGAGATACTCGAGATCAAATCAATGCTACACCTCCTGAGCCCTTTCTCCTCTTTAGCCTTCTTATGGTTTGAAAGGGCAATCCTGCAGGATATGACTAGTTTCGTTGCTTGAAGAAAGGACATGAAGGATGTGATTTCTATTCATCTCGAGAAACTGGAGATTGAACAGATGCTTTCCGCTTCTTGAATCGAGAGAGAAATCCTCCAGTATATGACTAGTGTTTTTGCAATGCCAACAATGCAAAGGATTTTTTTTCATAATCCAGTGTTTGCTGCCAATCCGTAACTCCACAGATCAGTGTGAACAAATCAGGGAGCGTTCCTTTTATGTCCATTAAAACCAGCCATCTTTGAACACGTTCGAGATTTTAAGGTTTCCTGAGCAGTGTACTAATAAGAGCCCAAGGCCTTCCCCACTGGTGGAACCTTAGCGTTCAAGAAAATGCAAATTGATGCCAGGAAGACGAGCCCACAGAAAGAAAGAGAAAACAAAAGCACAGAGACAAATACAGCTCTACTGTGGTGCTATGGTTCTCTCTAGAGCTAGGCCTTTTGGACTTTGGAGGATATGCTAAGGACCTCTTATAAATTTGAAGATAGGTCCTCAGGAAAAACCACACCAAGGTGGATTCAAACTAGAAAGGGGAGAAACCCTTTTTTAAAGGAGCGTACAGATCTTGCCCTTTGCTAGGCAGAACAAAGACTGAAATGATCCACAAGATTAGATCAGAAAATGCTTATTTCTTCCTGCCAAAGCCAATAAATGATCGCTGCTGCAGCTCTTCAATCCCACCATTGATTTCCGTTCCATCAGAACTGAAATCTTCTTCACACCCTTGTTGACATATCTATCTCTTATGTGAATTGGACGAAGATGATGCTGGACCCTGAAAGTTCTTTCTTATCCTTGAACGAAACACTGCCCTCACTTTGATCATTCAGCTGGATCTCATGACTGAAGAAGGGAAGGTATAGTCTAAGATCTCTCCAGTGGGAATAATTGTCCTTGCTCCCTGCTCTGATCAGTGACACAATCAATCCTGCTCTGATCATTGATAGAAACCTCCCCTTCAATAATCCCAATCCTCTTAACTTGTACTCCATCTCCTCCACTCTCCCCAAATTGGCTGTAATAGTTGGAAGACCATCTGATGGAGAAGATGATGGTCTTCGCTTACTGCTCCAACTAGTGACACAATTGTTCCTTCTCTGATCCTTTGATAGAAACCCCATCTTCAATAAATCCTCATAAGTCATACTCAGTCTCCTTGTATACAGATCCCCAGTTTTCAAAAACGTATGGCAGGGCTGGATCCATGTTTATTTCTGTACAAACATGTGTGTTTTAGTTTCAAATCCAGATCCATTGTGATGATATGTTTCTTCTCTATATAGCCTGGCATTTTAGACTTGGAGAAGTTGCTAAGGACCACTTATAAATTTGATTGCAAGGGGAGGCCACGTGCGATAAAATGTGTTGTAGTTGACAACAGAAACCATATATCAGTTTTGATGAATAATCAGAATGGTGAATGGTTTTGTCTAATCACAAAATACATCATATGGAGGATGTGTATTGAAGAAGTATATCGTGTGAGAATATATTATATTGCTTAAATTATTCGTCTCTATTGTACATAGTACATATAATGAACAATAAAGAAACTAGGTTTAGCAATGCCATTTGCATTTTATATCTGATGGCTACAACGAAAAGGATATAATGATATACCTGTCTATGGTTAATACTTCGCAAGAACTTGAGAAATGATTGAAATATTTGAAGCAGGGAACGAACATACATTTTGCTTTCCAGTAATATTTGTTAAGACCTAGTACATAATCTGAAGGAAGTCCGTGTGATGTAGTGCAACCCCCAACGTCTAGGGTATGCTTCTTGATGCAGCTTCCAAAATAAAATGACAACTATAAAAATTTCAGTATAATGGGGCAAAAGGCGACATTTTCCTGTAGTGGACACATTATGATGAGAAGGAATCTGGTACTGGGTTCATAACAAGAACCGAAATTTAACACCATGATAGGCCTCGTCTCGATAAATTGTTAACATAACTTTTATGTCTAACCTTCAAAAACTGTGTATATTAGCCTGACCTCAACTACATCCAAAAACTGGATAGGTGTTTCTGTTCATTTAACGTGGTCATCATTCCAGTTATTGTAGATGTTACGTAGTTAGTGAAATTATTTGATATTTGGTGTAGTATCCAGTTGAAACATGTTTTTATTGATATTGGAATATTGATGTATATTTAATATTTATATATTAGAAAATATTTTGTTTGTGCTTGATTTTTATGATATTGGTCTATTTGATTGGCAGATATCACAGGAATCCAGTTATTTGTTAATGAATTAGACCATCCCGTGGGACTCATGACTGCTCTATTTAATAATTTCTATGTCGAGGAGGTTAGTTCCATCTGTGTTGAGTTGCTGTCGAGATGCCTTTTTTATATATTTTAGTGCCATTCTGTTATAGGTTCACTGGAATTTACTAAAGCTGTTCTCTCAAAGATGGGATTGACTTTGCGTTCCCATCTAAGCAGAACATCAAGTGGATACTCTGTTGTGAATCACATTATATTTGTCATCTATCCTACTTCACTAAATTTGCTAGTCTATATCTTTATTTTGGAGTTGTTATCAGTGTGCTACTATTTTGTGTTACAGGTAATATTAGAGGACACTTATTTTAGTTGGCAAGACGACCTTGAGGATACGACTCCTGGGAAACACCAGGCATGTTCTTTCATATTACTCTCATACCTGTACTTTACGTTCGAATATGCAATATATTTTTTCTAGAGTGGAGAACCAGTAACTATTGTTGGGGTATGCATAATTTTGTGAATAAACCCTAACTACGGAACTTTCAAGGGGACCTCAATGTTAAGTGTTTCTGTTTTGGACAAATAGTAACCCAGGTTTGTTTTTCCAGGCTATCCGAGAGGTTGGAAAATGGCTATCCTGGTTGACACATGCTCCAGAGGCTCAAAACTGATTTTCACTCTGAAACTTTTGTGAGGCGGAACTGTTGTACATCAGAGAGAAATTTAGGCCGCGACTTCTTTTATTTGTTTGTGATTATTTAGCATAACAACTGAATTTCTAGAAATTATATGTACTTCATTTGGGCACTTGATTATTGTGGTTTCCATAACAGCTTGAGTGCAAGTACAACCAACTGGTTACTGATGTGGAAATAACACCGAACTGTTTAAGACCGACCATTTCCTTTGGGAGGCAAGCCCTTTGGAATTCACTCTTTTATGTGAGCTCATTATTTTGGCCATTTTTTTTATCTTGCTAACCTTTAACTGCAATGTGACTAATTTGATGGATATTCCTTGGTAGTATACCAGATGGATTTACTATAGTATTGTATAGTCTTTTCACCAAAGATTGTGGCGTTCTATCTGTGCGCTATTCCATACATTAGTTTCAGTGTGAAAATTTTGCCTGTATAAACTGTATTGTTGCCGTGCAAGCTCGAGGAGAACTGCTATTGACTATCAACGATGATGATACTCTTGGGATTTTCCTGTTCCATTTATGGACGAAATTACAATTGTGTTGGCTTCAATGACATTGTAACGGGTGGAACTATGGACAACTGAATCAATAATTAGATAGGTTTAAATGCAGTAGTCAAGTCCATGTGCATATCGCTATATATGGTTAAGAAATGTGGCAGGGATCAATATGTACAGGGTCCACGAGCTATTATAAAAAGACAAAAATCTTCATGAGAAATGTGGCAGGGATCAATATGTACAGGGTCCAGGAGCTATTATAAAAAGACAAAAATCTTCTTTTTCTCCTTGCTTTTCGATAGCAAGGGTGGGTTTTAAGTAAAGTAACGCAATTATTTGAGTGTCTAATTAGAAGTAATTTATTTAAAACAAAATATCTGAGTTGGTGGCAGACTTTTAGAAGTAATTTATTTAAAACAAAATATCTGAGTTGGTGGCAGACTTAAAAAAGACACGGAAATCTAATTCTGCTTTACGATACACGACGAAAATAAAACGATTTTTTTACAAGAAAGAAAGAAAGAAAGAAATTATTTTAACGTCCACGAGGTTAAAGATAGCCTATGGGACAGATTGCTTCTTCATCTGCTTGATATATTCAACGCTTTTTCTGTGAAGCTTCAAAATAAATGCTCTCAGTTTATCGACAAACCCCTCGCTAAATAGATTATCTCAAGAGCTAGCTACCAGCATAGCTGCATAACTTTCCCTGTTGTCTTTGAAGGCCGCACATTCTAAAATGAAATGTTGTTTTTTCTGTTTCCACTTTTCCGGAAGAAAAAAAATGCATACTTTTTCCTCTTACACTACCTTTGGCCTTTTTCAGCGCTCTGTTTCACCACAGAGTTGATGAGAATTAGTCTTTAATTGAGCCATAAGAATTTTGGCTCTCCAAGATATATTGGCCTCTATGTATGCTTTTGGTTGATGACTGTGAGTGGGATTAAACACTTCAATATAATAATTTTTCTTTCTTCCTAGCTCCTTATCCCAAGTACGCTTGTTAAACTTTTCCATAACAAAAGCTTTTATCTCTTTGCTATTTATGGGGCACGCGTTCAAGCAAATACCCCATTTACTAAACCATTTGTTATTTTACTGCATCCAAGTTTTTTTTGCTCTTGCACAATCCATCATTAAAGACAACCTTAGGCCATCTACCCTCTTCCATTTGCTCAATTTTTTTTACTATCTTATGACTCGCACCATAACAATTGCTTCAATAGGAGCAGTCCCTGTTTCACTTAACAAGATATCATAAGGAACTGTACGTTTAATCTTAATTTTGTTTGTAATCAAACAAGGAACTACACTTCTAATCTTAATTTTGTTTGTAATCAAACGCTTTTGAATATTCTCAATTTGTTTCTATTGCATGTCGGATGTATCGCTGGCCCATAGTTCACAACCATAGAGAATCACTAAAATCACTGGAAGTCCAAAAAGAGTTTGAGTGGTTTTCCAGTGCCATTACTCGGCCTCTCTACACCTATTTTGAAAAGCATAAAATGCTTTTTTAACCCCCCATAGTTCTTTTCTTTCTACAACCATTCAAGCTTAGATTTTTGTTTAAGTCAATTCTGAGGTATTTGTAATCCGCAACTTCTTCTAGAATGTTGTCTTCAAAGTAGAACTTACGCTGGTTATGTTTTCTTTTCTTAGAGAAGACCACTACTTTTGTTTTGCTGATATTGAATTGCATCCCCATACTTATACAAAAATGTTCAAGGGAGTAAGTTATTTTGCAAACCAAAAGCCGATTTAGCGACCAGGATAAGGTCATCTGCATACAAAAAAAACATTATAACAAACTTGCCCAAATAGATACCATCACCCCCTTGCGAATTTAACCACCCAAACTTGTCGATATATAAATCAAAAAGGGTAGGAGAGAGTGGGCAACCTAGCTTGACCCAGATATCGCTTCTAAAACTTTTAGAAATGCCTGCTGAAGTTCTAATTTTGACTTTTACCTCTTCATACAACCTATGTACCACTGCTCTCAAATGTTTAGGAACCCCAAGTTCTTGCATTCCATGCCAAAGCTTATCCCTAGGAACCGAGTGAAACGCTTTTCTGAAATCAACAAAGTGACAAAATACTTCTTCCTTTATCTCCCAAACTTTTTCAATGATGTGCCTTAAGTTATACAATGATCAACTGTGGATGTTTAGGTCTAAAGCTTGTTTGCTTTACCACACTTATCTCTTTCTTCTGCCCACCTGCTAATTTTGTTTTCTAGCATGCTTCCAAATAGCTTTGCAAACAAAGGGTTTATCATGGTCCTATAATTGGAGGGATTATTGAAGTCACCGCTTTTGAAAAGTGGTATTGCTAGACTAGTTGTCCAATCTATGGGAAGCCCTTGTTGTATGATGTTGTTGAAGATTTTTGTAATGTGAGGTGCAAGAATCTTTGAGCCCCACTTTAGATATTCTGCTTGGAGTTCAACTAAATCTTTTGCTTTTCCAACACTCGACTTCTTGATACCCATCTCTACCTCTTGTACCGTGAAGATTTCAGTATCAGTGTTGGCCAAGGGGGGAGGGTCAACATTGGGAATCTGCTCATAGAGTTGTCTTGCATAGTCAAACCATTTAGAAGCTTTAATATTATTTCCAATTTGTATCTTTTTCGGTTGGACCTCTTTCCAAAATAATTTGGGATTATTTTTCCCAAGGAAGATTTGTTCTGCCCTCCTTGAAACCATGAAATCGACCTTTTTTTGCTTAGTAATAGTTTGTAAGCTTTGAGCTTTATGTTATCATTGTTTGACTTTTTCCACATTCTCCTTGCCTTTTTGCATTCCTCGTCAAACCAATCATTAACCAGAAAACAATTTGTTGCAGACTTAAGTTTTTCTCTTTTGCACTTTGCAAGTGCGCATTGAATTAAATGTGTTAATTCATGACTATGAAGGCTTTGAATTGTAATTTTCTCCTTCTCAAAGAGCCTCTCTAGTGTCATTTTGAAGGTATTACAATTTTTTGGGGTCAAAAGAATTCTGTGCTGTGAGAGATTTTGTTGGACATGTTGAATTTTTGAGTCTAATTGTTTTTTCCAATCCAAGAGAAACATAAATAAATTGGCTTGTGATTTGATTTCAAGTCCCACAGCTGATCTCCAACCAAAACTTTCTCCATTTTCTCTTACAAACCATGCGAACAAATTACATAAATCTACCACACTTGCTCCATTGTAAGTATTGCAAGTGAAGTTACCGGACTTTGCCCATCTAGTTAAGCCATTACAAATGACTAAAACAAAGGCCCCACATAGACTAAGCAATTGTTCGCCAAAGAGATTGCAATCCTTGTCCTTTGAAATTCTTTTCCACTAATGATTACTTTTTTCTGTAAGCCAAATAGGGTCACAATCATCTTTACATCAAAGAATGCTAGCTTACTCACTTTTAGTCCTAGCATTGAAATCACCAACTATAAGGACTTCACCTAGCTGCGAATATGTTGCAATATCCGCTTTTAAGGCTGCAAATGGGTCTTTGTGGTCAAATCCTCTACCTTCGTAGATTTTTGGAACCCGCAGCGCAAAATATCATGTTGCAACTCTGATATGGTTTCCATTTTCTGATATTTTAAACCAAATGAATTGCTGATTTGAGTCTTTTTTTTCTAATTGAATGAGACATCCTTCTTTCTCTCTTATTAAAACCATAATACCCCATGCCCTTTTCCATTCCCTGCCTTGTTCCACACTGCCATCTTCCAATATCTTTCAAACAGAGGTGTCTTGCACCCTTCATGCTCATATGTTTCTATGAGGCAAATTATGTGTCTATTTTTTGCAATAGGCTCTAACCTAGGTCCTCGTCTCCATCGGTAACCTCTGCAGTTCCAACAAACTAATCTTAAGGAACCCTGGGTATGACTTGATCGCTATTTATTTTGACATGCAAGACTCACATTTGAGTCTTTGTCCCCGCTTTCCCATATTGACCTTGCTTTCTGATTTCCTGTTGAAGAGTTTGTTACTTCTTCTTTATTACCTTCTTGCTGCGCTATTTTGGAAAGAGGTCCAAATCGCGCTATCACAACTTTACCTTTATGAATCCATGCTCTCTTGTCTTCATCTCTTACTGCCTTAACTTTTAAAATTTCCTCGCTTCTTTCCGCCTGTTGTTTTATAGTTAAATCTTCTTCTAGGAAAAAACGAGAACCTCTCAAAAGATGTTTCTTATTTAGAATGATATTTTATCATGCAAGCTAGGCATAATGGCTTTTATGGGTTTGGCTCTCTCCTTGTTAAACTTACCCACCCTCCATGCTTGGCATATTTGTCCTTGCCATAACAACTTGTCTTTCAAAAAGTCTCTTGCAAGTTCAATAGTACATTCATTTTTCCCATAGTCTTTCATTTCTTTAATAATTATGTTTGTTGTCATATTTTGTCTTTCCTTGCCTTCACTATTTTGCATGTTGTCAACCTAAATATTTGTTTCTCTTTCCTTATTAGCAGAATTGCGAATAACTTGAGCCCAAATTTTGAAAACTTTGATGGGATCTCCCCGGGAATCTATAAATAATGGCGTGGATTCTGGGGAAAAACGTTTTTTTTTTTTTCTAAAGACCTTAGATCATGTGTGTGTGACCAGAACGTGTTTATTTGTTTGCCCTGCTCTGCTGCGCTGTGAGCTGAGATTTGGCTTGGTTTGGTAAGAGGAAAAATGGTTGGAGTCTCGAACATAACTTGGATGGAATTGGTACAGTGATCAGTCTATTAATTCGACTCTATTACATGGTCGCGCCTGTGCGTAGTATGAGAATAGAAAAAACTATGGGAATGGAATAAATTGTGTTACAATTTAGTGGGAATGGATTGTGTGAGAGGTGCGTATGGGAATATAATAACCATGGGAATGGAATAGATTGTGTTACAGTTTAGTGGGAATAGATTGTGCGAGAGGTGTTTAACAGTTGTAGTGTGGGAAATGTCATGTCATTATTAAATAAACACCAAATATATTGTGGGAATGGAATAGATTGTGTTACATGGGAATAGAATAACCATGGGAATGGAATAGATTGTGTTACAGTTTAGTGGGAATAGATTGTGCGAGAGGTGTTTAACAATTACAGTGTGGGAATGTCATGTCATTATTAAATAAACATCAAATATTTTTATAATATCTTTATAAATGAAAATTGATTAATTAAAAATATTATCTATTTCAAGGTATTTTTTATTATAACATAAAAATTTAATGTTCAAATTTCATCTTTTTAATGTTTGGAATATTAAAAGTTTAAAATAAATATAATTTTTTATCATAAAAATTTACAATAATTAATTTACACATTAAACAATTTTATCATAAAATTTTTAGTATTTAAGGAGTTTAGTTTACAAAATAGATATAAATGTAAATTTAAAATAGGTTTAGCTTACCAAATAGATATAAATTTGATCATAATTTGTTTTTTTAGCTGTGGTTCATGGTCACTGAGTGGCCGCTACATCCACGGGAAAATATCGGGGCAGATCCACCCGAAGGGATCTTCCTGTAGGCCAATCTTAACATGCCTAACCCCGAGGGCGTCGAGGAGATTTGACCCCGTGACCTCCCAAACTGGGAAAGTGCTTTTAGCAACGGGAACTCGACCATTTGAGCTATCCCTTGGGGCTATTTGATCATAAAATTTTACGATAAATAATTTACACAAAATATAATTTACACTAGATAATTTTAATATAATTTACACCAGATAATTTTATGGTAAAAAAATTAATGTTAAATTTGAATTAATTTACACATTACATTACATATAATTTATACTAGATAATTCTATGATAGAAAATTTAATGTTTAAATTTGAATTAAATTGAGTTTAGCTTACAAAATAGATATAAATATAAATTTCAATGAACTTAAAAATACAAATACATATCTTTGGTTAAAAAAATTATAAAAAAGCCTTACTTAATATTAGCGTCTTTTGGACCTAACACAAAATGAAACCTTGTTTAATATCTGGACTTGTCTCATGTGTCAGGGGTTTGCTTTTATATTTTGAAAAATATATATAAAGGATTGTGATTAAGGTGAGTGATAGGGAAATGCTTTTGAAGGACTTGTCTCATGTGTTAGGGGTTTACTTTTATATTTGAAAAATATATATACAAGATTGTGATTAAGGTGAGTGATGACCAGTGATATGCTTTTGAAAGATTAAATCTGTTGAAAGAAAGGAATATTTAAGATTTTAAATTTGAATTAGAAAGAAATGCTTGAGATTTTAAATTGAGATTTGTAATGAGCAAGGGAAATGCTTTTGAAAGATGAAGTCCATTGAAAGAAAGGAATATTTAAGACTTTAAATTTGAATTAGAAAGAAATGTTTGAGATTTTAAATTTAGATTTCAAAACGTAAAGAGAAAAAACGGTCAATAATATATAAAAGCAAAAAAAGAGAAAAAATGGTCAATAATATATAAAAGGGAAAAAAGAGAAAAAATGGTCAATAATTTACGGTCAATAATATATAAAAGCAAAAAAAGAGAAAAAATGGTCAATAATATATAAAAGGGAAAAAAGAGAAAAAATGGTCAATAATTTATAAAAGCGAAATATTTGAGTCTTTGTATTTAAATTTCAAGCTAAAAGGCGAAAAGATGAAAGTAAGTAAATTTTAAATATGGAAAAATAGAAAAATGATAAAGAAAATCTAGAAGTAAAATATTTACCAAATTAGGATTAAGTTTGTTTGGATAAGAAATGTGTGTTAAAAATGAATATTAAAGTTTAAAAGTGAAATATTAAATTAAGTTTGTTTGGATAAGAAATGTGTGTTAAAAATGAATATTAAAGTTTAAAAGTGAAATATTAAATTTTAAGTTTAAATAAGATAAATTAATGTTATTGGGTTAGTTTTGGTAGTTGGAAGGATGGTTTTGGTGGTGGGAGGAATGTTATTATCCTCTATGTGAAGGTTCAACACGTTGAACCCATTCGTTCAATTGAATCTTTGTAGTTAAATTTCAAGCTAAAAGGCGAAGAGATGAAAGTAAGTAAATTTTAAATATGGAAAAATAGAAAAATGATAAAGAAAATCTAGAAATAAAATATTTACCAAATTAGGATTAAGTTTGTTTGGATGAGAAATGTGTGTTAAGAATGAATATTAAAGTTTAAAAGTGAAATATTAAATTAAGTTTGTTTGGATAAGAAATGTGTGTTAAAAATGAATATTAAAGTTTAAAAGTGAAATATTAAATTTTAAGTTTAAATAAGATAAATTAATGTTATTGGGTTAGTTTTGGTAGTTGGAAGGATGGTTTTGGTGGTTGGGAGGAATGTTATTATCCTCTCTGTGAAGGTTCAACACGTTGAACCCATTTGTTCAATTGCTGACATGTTGAACTCATAATGAATGGATTGGTGTAATAATTTTGAATTTTCTTGTTGACTAGTCTCATGTCTTGAAGATTTTAGTGTTTATTTTGGGTTTCATTTTAAACGAGGAGAAATACTTAAACGTTATGAAAAATTGTTATTAAATTATTTAAATTTATATATTATAATGGAATAATAATTAGGTTTAGTTTGAGTGGTTGAGGGATGAAAGTATTATCCTCACCACTTAGGGTCTAATTTTATCAGTTATTTTTAATGAGTAATATTGTGGATTCAACCTTGTGTTTTGAAGAATTTGTAATTTACCCTAAATACCATACATTTAAATATATTTACATATGAATAGAAACATTGATTATGTTGAAAGTAAATCTATTCACATAGAGAATAAGATCCATTAAATTTTAAAGCTTTACGTAATTGTTTTCTTTGTTTATAATAAATAAAATTTGAACATCTACATATGAATAAAAAGAATGACAATGTTGAAAGTAAATCTATTAACATACAGAATAAGATCCATTAAATTTTGAAGGTTTATGTGATTGTTTTCTTTGTTCACAATAAATAAAATATTTTAGACATGATTTGATACGATGAAACACTAAATACTTAAAATTGTTATTTCAATAAATAACTTATCAAAGTGAGCATAATACCTGAATATCTAAAATGGGTCTTTTAAGGAAAATAACAAAATAATAATTTAAATAATAAAAAAGGAATATATATATATATATATATATATATATATATATATATATATATATATATAGTTGTATTTTTTATTTGTCTAGGCACTTGATAGATGCAATAATTAAATTCAACATCCCATGGGTACCCATTACACATAATTTTAAGTAGATGCACACAAAAATAAATTGAAAATCTATGAAAATATGTGTTCCTTTAGTATGCAGGGTTTATACTAGTTGGATGTTGAATTTAATTCTACATTCAATGGGTGCTCACACTTCACATTTAAGTAAATATATATGGAGATAAGTTGAAAATAAAATTAAAAATAATAGTTTTTTTTTTTTCTTTTCTCTCTAAGAATATTATTATCATCATCTTGAATCTTTTTCCCTTATTTTTTTTTGTAAATTTTTAGTACATTTTTTATTTGAGGTCCATTTTTGACATCAAAATTCCCTTAATGCATAGCTTAGCCTTGACAAAATAGTCATTTGAGTGCATGTTTGTCTTTATTTCTAAAACTAATTTAGAGTAGTGTTGGAAATTTAGGAATTGTTTTGAGGCCATACATGCATAGAATTCTAAGACATAAGGAGATTAAATTAGGATTGGGCATTTAGGGTTTCTTCACTTAAAGGCACACTTGCAAAGAATGTTTAGAAACGGGGAGTTTGGATTAACTCCCTAGTAATTTTAGAAAGTCAAATGGATAAGAAGCAAGTGAAATCACATATTTTTCAAATTTAACTCCAAAAGCTTATTGCTTGAGACTTGTATAAAAGCCCTCATCTCTTGTCACAACTCCCATAGTATCCTTAGTTGAGCAACAATTGCATACCAAAATAAACTCGTTTTGAGGTTTCTATAGATTTTTTCTTCCCACTCATGTCATTGATGCACTTAAAAATTAGAAGACGCCCCCAACTGTTGTAGCTTGACTTTCTAATGCTTGCATTTCTTGATGCTATGTTAAACCTCAACAAATTCACACAACACATTGATTGTCTCAAGAATTGTCCTAATCAACACTTGAAATGTCTCAACTACAACAATCCCAATGTCTCAAGGCTTGTTCCTCAACACTCATGATTTTTGAAAAACAACACTTGATTATCCATTGTTGCAACTAATAAGAGCTAGAAGGAAGAGTGTGACATTAAATTGATGCAATACAACCTATAGAAGAGAATATCAAATTCAGTGCATGGATGGCACATTGAATCATCACTAACTTCAATCTGAAATTGAGTAACATCAAATGATGAGGTAGACTCACTGTCTTAACTTCTTCCCTCCTTAGCTTGGAATGACTAGGCCTTTGAATGAAAAATTCACAATGTAACTAATTGAATAAGAGGTTCAAGGAGAGGTTTGAGAAGGAACTCCCTTTTGATATTAAATTTTCCTTCTACCATACTTGCACCAATGTTTGTTAGTTAAATCAATTTCTTGATGATGAGCTCAAAGAGTTTGATAGAATTCCATTTCTTCAAAATCCTTCACTTCTACTAGAATTCTCTTAACGAAAAGAGAAAGATAGGATTTTGTGGGATTGAAAGATGAAGTAATATCCTTACTAAACAAATATTGGATAAACCAAGTAGAAATGTTTAACCACATCTAATAAACTTTTAATTTTAAATTATTTTATATTATATTTTTTCTTTTTTACTGTTAAAAGTTTAACGTTGCATCTCTTATATAAATTGGTGATCTATTGATCTTGCTCTTCAACCTTGTCCTGATGATGAACCTTGATAGGGGTTCAGAACACGTCAAACCTAAGAATTCTAGGTAATTTCTCCGAAAAATCTTTGCTTAATATTTTTTTTTTTAATAATTTTTTTTTTTTTTTTATAATATTTCAACTACAAAATAAGCTGAAAATATTAAGTATAAAATAAGCTTAAAAGATCTCTAAATGCATGGAAATTAGAATTTCAATGCTATTCACTAGTGAAAAAAAACTTATTTAGCTTTTTCATTTATAAAAGAGTTTAATGCACATATTCTATGTGATACTTTAATGTACATCATTTTAATGTATTTGTATATTTGAGATTATATATATATTGGTTTGATACATGGGGTTTGAAATTTGATTTCATTATTTACAAAATACTTTATAACACAATGTTCGCCAATTGAGCTACCCTGTAAGTTTATGATTAATATCTTATTATTTTTATGTATTTATATATTTAGAGTTATGATTAATAAATTTGGTTGAAAATCAAAATTTCAGGCTTTCTTATTTATTTGGTTTTCCGTTTGTGAGAGAGTTTATTGTACATATTTTATGTGATATTCTAATGTACATATTTTATGTGAGAGGGTGTTTAATTTACATATTTTATTTGGTATTCTAATTTGTATCATTTTCATGTATTTGTATATTTGAAATTGTGATTACTATCGAGGTTATTAGACTTTAAAGTCATATATTATTTTTTAAGTGACTTTTCATTTAATCACAAGTGAAGAATAACATAATAAATTAAATATAATGTTATCTTGAAGTTTCAGAGCACATTGACTTGTGATGTATTTATAAAATCTTTACAAAGTAAAAAAAGTTTCATTGTTTATTATGTTTGGGGTAAGGGATAATTTATGTCAGTTTTGTCATTTATGCTTGTAGTATGCTAATATAATTTAAAGAATATGACATAGTGTTTATCACTATTATTTGAATATGTTTTAGTAAGTAATATGGGTTTTTTCCATAAAAGTATAATTTTATGCTCTAAATATGGTCATGGTTTGGAGTAATATAGAGTGATTGATGTAGATTTGGTTCAATATTTTACACACAATATTAGACTTTGGTGGAGGTCTCCTTACGTTTTCTTTTATATATTGTCGTTGATGGATGGGTGATTACCTTTGAAAATTAACCTGAAGGTTAACTTGTTTCTCAATTCAACTAAGGTATCTCAAGTCAACCAAGTTCATCAATGCCTCTTTGACTTAGACCACCTAGTTAAATAAGTAATTATCACTTTAAATAATAAAGGTTCTCAGTGGGATTAATGACATACTATGGAATTGATCCACTTTGAGTAATGTAAAGAAATCCCCACAAATGAGTAATAATCACTTGCTTGAAAGCATCACAAATAATGGTCACATGTTGTATACTAAAGAGTGAGACATGTGCCAATATGGAATATGACTATAAACAATTAATATGATGAATTTAACAAATATCAACATAAATTGTATAATGAGTTTACAGGTCTACATGTTATCTCGTCTTATTAAGCCCAACCCTAATTTTAAGGTAAGGGAAGACTCTTAGTGAAATGACATTATATTAGAGAATTTGATGTTGATACTAATTTGAATTTTCATGAAATTTGAAATTTATTTAGTGGCAAGCCATAAGAAAATTGTTATTATTTCAATCATAACAAAAACCCATGATATTGTAAAGCATCAACTTAACTTTATGTTTTAATGAGTTTATTCATTAAGACTAGTTCATCATTTGGGACATGGTTGAGGTCAATAATATTTGAGGTTTAAGCGTCTTTTTAGACTTTAATATTTTCATTTCCTATCACCAAGCCTTTAGCAATATTTTCTCTTTTGAATTCAATGTTTTTAGAGGCCTATTAGAACCATAAAATAAATAGATAGAAAGATAAAGAGGTAGAGAAACCTCATGGTTCCTTCTAATGACATTGTCATTTGGTGGATTATTTGGTGAATTTACCTCAAATTATAGTAATTGCCACAATTTTTTCTTAGGTGGCAACTCAATTTTTTCTTTAGTTGTTAACACTCCCTAACCATCATTAACATTAGTAAAAGTAGCAAGCTCTTATAGATAACACTCAACAACCTAAAAATTCCACAATCTATAATTATTCTAGAAATACAAGGACATTATGATGTCATAGTGTTAACCTTGTTTGAAATAGTTTGACCTCAAACTCAATCCCTATTTCCCTCTTTCTTGGATTTTGTGATTCTACAAAAATGGCAAATGTCAATACACAAGGAAAACCCAAGGGGAAACATCATAAACTTAGTGAAGCAAGCAAATGAACAACTTATTGGACAAGTTGATGCTTTTAACATTGTTTTAAATCATGATCCAAAAAGTCTTAGCAAACATTGAAATAAACAATAAAAAAGATGTAGTTGGTGCATCTTAATGACAATAACCCTAATTTTGAGAAATATAGCTCGAACATGAGCTTCTTACACGAGTTAGGTGTGAACATGTGAGAAGTAGTTTGAGACAACTTCTAGTGACCACTAAGTAAAAGTGGGCATTAATACTATCTTGTAATTTCACTTAAATAAATAAAAGTAACTTTAAGGAAAATTATGATGATTGAAGTTCCTTGAATCTTATAATCTCCAGCCATACAAAAATACTCTAGATAATATAAAGCTAGTAATGAATGATTGACATATATATATCTAACTTATGTATTTTCTTGAAAGATGAACTCAGAAATGAGACATTGAATCTACATATGTTGATGCTAAGTGAAAATGACGTCGAGTCCCTCTTCAAGTTTAGAGATCAAAGTTCCAAGTCACTTGCAAATCTAGTACTTTCCTATCATAGCATATCAAGGATATAAATGATTGAAGACATATTGGATTGAAGGTTTTGTTGAAAAAATCTGAGCTTCTATATTATTGATGTCGTGGAAGATCTTACATCTACTGCTATGGGTATTAAGTAATGATATCTATACAATGCTCAACACAAAATGATGAAGTCTATTCCTTGAACATTGAAATGAAGACTAAGTCTTTAAGGACAAGATATTGATGCTGCTACAATGATTGCGAGGAAGTCAAATTACTTGGTTTGGAGAGATCAAGGATAATCATTGGATAAAAAATACTTGATTGATTAATGACAATGATGAAGTTCATATCATATGTAAATAACATATTGATTCTAGGGTTTTGACATTTGGATATGAAAGTTGAAAATCTTGGGTTTCAAAACGCTAGCTAGCTAAAAGGCTTAGATAAGAAAGTTTTAGGGTTTATAGAAGGAAGGGATGCCATCATGAAAGGAAGGAAGGGATTCCACCATGTTGATGATCAAGACAAGGATGATAAAGTCACAAGATGGATGCAAGAAGGACAAGAACAAGAGGGAGCTGACATTTCCTATGATCCTCAAAAGATAAGTGATTTATATCTCTTTTCCTTAATTATTGTTGATCTTTTACTATTAGGTAGCCTCTTGTCTTTATTTCTCTTTGTTGGGTTATAATTGTTCTTCAATGCCCTCCTAGCGAGGATTAACAGTACATAATGAAGGTTGTCAAGGCGCTGGTAGTGGATGGAAGTACTAGAAGAATGAAGCAAAACTCGGGACAAGAGTACTTTCCAAGAATTAATGATTTGTGTTAAGAGATATTGTATTAGATGATATCCAAGTTTAAAGTATACATTGCCAAAGAGAAGTCAATGGTGACTTCCAAGTAGATATACAAGATCTAGCATGCAACATATGACAACATAGACAAGTACAAAGCGAGAATTGAGAATATAAAGTTCTCCCAGAAAGAGGGAAAGGATCATGACAAGACGTCAGGTACACTTATGTTAGAACCATTATCATTGTTTTGAAAATTGCACAAGGTGGATGTAGAGATCATTTTTCTCTATGAAGTGATTGAGGAAGAAGTGTACATAGAGCTACCTTAGGGATTTGTGTTACATGAGACATGTTGGGCTTGGTATTTTTGGATTGATGTTGATCCTATTTGATTTGTCTTTGAAGAAATTAGAAAGACTCATGTGTCAGAAGGAGCAGCTGTGGCAGAAAAAAATTATTTCGGTTACAAAGGGAGCAGTCAAAGATCCTTGTTTTAGCTTCATAGGCATTTGACCTCCGAGTTTGAGATGATGGTCTATCAAGCTAAGAAAGCATCCAAAATCCCCACAACATGATATGTCTCAGTGTGAGAGGGAACACCCAATCAGGGTGACAAGAAAGCAACAATGCTAATGGATCCAGTGAAGGACGCAGATCAACCTATAATTGAGCCAAGGCATGTTGCTCAACATGTGTTGAAGTACCAACATGGTATAGTTGGTCATGAAGTAATTTATGGTATGACTCAAATAGTAAAGCACAATTGCGGGGATTCACGGATTCAGTTCGGGCAGAGTGTAGAAGATAGAAAGAGTTCATCAGGATATTGCTTAAGTTTGGACTTTGTTATGATTTCTTGGATAATTACGAAGTATACATCTATCACACTCAAAGGATGAGAATATTTCAACTTGGTTGGAAATTTGAGAAGCAATATGGCTTTCGAGGCTACTTGTAGGATTTCCTTGATTAGGTACATGTCACGGCCATGATGATAGGTTGAAGCACAGTGAGATCTAGTACCGAGACATGGTACAAAAGGGAGCAGTATGGCTCTATATATTGTTTATTGAGCCATTTTTCTGACACAAGCTTTTGTCCTAGGATGACGTATTTATACTTCAAGGACAAGCTTATATTGATTGAGAATGTCTCTCTCAGCAAAGAGGGAGTATGAAATTGCAACATCTAGGACAATCATTTTCTTTAGGTCAAATTTGTAGAAATTTTGAATAATATGACACTTATTCACAGAGATTATCCCGATTATACACTATTGCGGAATACATGCATAATACATAACCTCCTCTACATTGATAATCAATTTAGCAGCATTAAAAACAATGAAACATCAATTGCATGCACACATTAACACAGTGTGTAACCCGGGGAAAGAATACAACTGAAAACCCCACACTATCTGTATATTATAATGATTGAGAACATGTAACAATACATAGTACAATACTCCTCACAAGTACTCAGTACTATCTCCACCTGTTACACACAAAACTAGATCAGATATGAATCAATCACAGGTTCAAATCTCCTCCACTGCTTTGCCTACCTCCACTGCGCAATCTTGCATGAGAATAGATGAGAATGGCTGAAGCAAACTCGTATTTCCTTGGCTGAAACACGCAATCCTCATTGGAATTACTCAATCCATTGATTGTGCAAATCTCATGCACAAATATAGTCACAACTGACAACTGTCTTGCCCTTTCACTCACCTCTAACACCTGTATCCACTAAACTGTCCATGCACTGAGTTAACTGATGTATTCTTTAGTTGCTTTATGAGTTAAGAGTTATTGAATTAATTAATAATTAATTCACATCACTCATCACTAGTGTATTTGCAGTTAGACTAAATACAACTAGTTCAACTAAGTCAAACTGAACACAACTCCATCAACTCCTCAATCAACTCCACCAAAACTCAACCACTTGAGTTCTAACTGAAGTCCATCATGCAATAGCTCAACTGACCCATAAGAAAAGCGTATTTCCTTCTGACAGCTGCATGTGCCACATCCGTAGCTCGAACTGAAGTGATCTAAGAGGATAAGATAATGTTTGTAGTCCAAATATTATTAAGAGCTAATAATATTCGACTGTTTTATTTTTAGCCTGGTAGTCTAAGAATAGACTCTGCCCATATGTCTAAAAATAGAAGTCCATCTATTTTTACCAACGTGACCAATCATCCACAAATAGCATCCTGCAACTCATGGACCATGATCCATATGTCTAAAAATAGACTTTGCGCCAAAAATAGCCTGCGGGCCCACTTAGTGAAGGCGACTGATTTCTACTAAGCTCCATCATCTTGTTACATTTTCAACACTCCCTCTCAACAAGATATGGATTATCTGCAACCCCTATCCTGTAACTCTGGAATGTTCTACATGCAACACATTTGCCCGGTCCACTTGCTCCAACAACACTTGGAACAAAAAACACTCCCAACTGACCACTCTGTTGGGCTAGGAACATACTTTGATGTTGAAGCTCTACTTGCTGCTGACAAGTGCTCCCTATCTAACATCTGCGCTACTGCAACATCTCCATGCATCTCGCACCATTGCACACTTCTCTGTGCCACCTAGCACTGTGTAAAACACTTGTGCCTCTCGCATTGCTGCAACCTGCTAGCTATGCGTTGTCCTGGGATTCCCTACACTGTCGCTCTCTCTGCCGCTCCATCCGCATCTGTCTCTACCCAATCAATCAGTTCCTGCTACTCCACATCGGGGCTCCCGTAGCAAGGTCTCATCCAAGAGGTTGGGTACCTCAAGGATCCTGCCCCTCCTCCTTGGGACAATCAATCCACATCACCCCACCTCCTACCTGGAGGTATGGCTGCATGCGATCCCTCTGCCCACCTAGCTCGAAGTTTCCCCCTACTGGAGGTCTCTACATGAGTAGATGTCTCTACTCGATCTCCTCTCAGCTTCCCTTGTTGTGGCTGCTCCACAACCTCCTGAAGTTGCTGCACCAATCGTGGCTCCTCCACAATTGTCTGAGACTTCTTCTGGCTCTGCATGTTGAGAGGTAATATACGCTCCCTCTCAACCACCAAGTCTCCATTAGTTGCCTCGCTGCTCAAGGCTTTGCATGCATCTTGAACCTCAAGAGCATATAGGTTCTTGACCCGTGAACCAATCTGCTTCACCTGTCTAGTGATGATGTGTCTAAGGAAAACCTTTCCCTTACTGAAGATTACATCATAGCCTCTGTCTTCCAGCATCGCGATCGACACCAAGTTTCTCTTCAGTCCTGGTACATACTTGACATCGGTCAAGGTAAGGCGAGCTCCATTCTCCCTCTGAAAAATAACCGTGCCTACACCTGAGACACTATACTTCTCATCATTACCCATCGCTATGAGTATCTGGAGATCTTTCTCCTCCAAAGTACTGAACAAACTCTTGTCACCGGTCATGTGGAAAGAAGCTCCACTGTGAAGAAACCAACCACTTCCCACCATGGATGAAACCATGCATGCGAAGAGTGTGAAATCCAACTCAAACTGTGAAGCAAGTGCCTCACCTTCAGATCCTTCCTCGGATCCCTTCTTGGATTTCCTCCATGGACAATTAGAAGCATAATGGCCCACCTCATGACAACGAAAGCATCTCACTTTCGATTTGTCAACCTTCTTCCCATCATTGGAAGAACTATATTCAGAAAGAAAACCCTTCTCCTTCCCCTTCTTCACCTTACTCGCTAAGGCACATTTCTCCTCATCATGCATGGATGAAGAACTGTCTCTGGTGCTTCGTCTGATCTACTCCTGCACAAGATCCGACCAAAGTCTCTCCCATCCTGGCAATTTCTCCCGACCATTGACAAAGTCCTGATAGGAATGCCAACTCTTTGGAAGACCAAGGAGAGCCAAGCTCACCAAGTCCTCATCATCAACAGTCACCCCCACACTTCCCAGCTCATCCCGGCATTGGGTGAACTTCGTGAGATACTTGGGCATACTGTCTCCATTCTCACACTTAATGTTTCTAAGTTTATCCTTGAGCGCCAACTTCCTCTGGTCGCTCTTGCTTTGGAATAAATTTGTCAACACTTTCCACATCAAGTATAGAGAAGCCTTTCCATGTAGGTTGGACACAATGTGATCCTTCACGCTCTCCGATAGAATCCTTCGACACTTTGCTGTCTTCTTTTGCCAAACCTCAACGTGAGCAGCATCAGTAGGCTTTGGGACCTCAGCCTCTATGAACTCCTTCAACCCATTATCATCTAACACCGCCTCCATCCTGTCTTTCCATGCAATATAATTCGAGCTGCCCTCAAGAGCATACTCCAATCACAATCCGTTGAAAGACATTGCAACGTTGACACCAAGAAAACACTGCTGCAAATTCGAATTCCACTAGCTCAAAACTCAACCGCCTCTGATCTAAAATTTGTGAGAACAAAGTATTTCTCATACAAAGATTGACTGTATGGGCTTTTACCGGATATCTCACCTTCCAAAGTAAGGATGAATCCAGAGGCTACCTGGCCCGATTACAGACTCTTCTTGAAGAAATAAAATGTAAACACTTTCTAAATAATAGATCTGATGATCAACAGCTTTGATACCATGTAGAAATTTTGAATAATATGACACTTATTCATAGAGATTATCCTGATTATACACTATTGCGGAATACATGCATAATACATAACCTCCTCTACGTTGACCATCAATTTAGCAGCATTAAAAACAATGAAACATAAATCACATGCACACATTAACACAGTATGTAACCCAAGGAAAGAATACAGCTGAAAACCCCACACTATATGTATATTATAATGATTGAGGACATGTAACAATACATAGTACAATACTCCTCACAAGTACTCAGTACTATCTCCACCTGTTACACACAAAACTAGCTCAGATCTGAATCAATCACATGTTCACATCTCCTCCACTGCTTTGCCTGCCTCCACTACGCAATCCTGCATGAGAATAGATGAGAATGGTTGAAGCAAACTCGTATTTCCTTGGCTGAACCACGCAATCCTCATTGGCATTACTCAATCCATTGATTGTGCAAATCTCATGCACAACTATAGTCACAACTGACTGATGTCTTGCCCTTTCACTCACCTCTAACACCTGTCTCCACTGAACTGTCCATGCACTGAGTTAACTGATGTATTCTTTAGTTGCTTTATGAGTGAATAATTAGTGAATTAATTAATAATTAATTCACATCACTCATCACTAGTGTATTTGCAGTTAGACTAAATACAACTAGTTCAACTAAGTCAAACTGAACACAACTCCATCAACTCCTCAATCAACTCCACCAAAACTCAACCACTTGAGTTCTGACTGAAGTCCATCATGCAATAGCTCAACTGACCCATAAGAAAAGCGTATTTCCTTCTGATAGCTGCATGTGCCACATCCATAGCTCGAACTGAAGTGGTCCAAGAGGATAAGATAATGTTTATAGTCCAAATATTATTAAGAGCTAATAATATTCGACTATTCTATTTTTAGCCTGGTAGTCTAAAAATAGACTCCGCCCATATGTCTAAAAATAGAAGTACATCTATTTTTACCAACATGACCAATCATCCACAAATAGCATCCTGCAACTCATAGAACATGATCCATATGTCTAAAAATAGACTTTGCGCCAAAAATAGCTTGCGGGCCCACTTAGTGAAGGCGACTCCTTTCCACTAAGCTCCATCATCTTGTTGCATTTTTAACAAAATTGACCAGGATTAGGGAAAATGATTAAGATTATTGATATGATAACATCATGGAAACACATTCTTCCTGTGTCATGTATGTTGACCATAATTAGGAAAAATGGTCCAACATAGGACAATCATTCTTCTTATGTCACATACATTGACTAGGATTAGGGATAATGGTCCAATAAAGGATAATCATTCTTCCTATGTCAAGTACGTTGACCAGACTTTAGAAGAATGGTCCTAAGGGCCCAAGATCACTCAGTTGAGTGGGTTCTTTTAAGCACCATGCTCATATTACTCTCCAGATAGGTTGATTAAGCCCATTTAGCATCAGGGCTAGAATTACTTAGGTAGAGCATGGCCTTCGGGTTTGGGACCAGATTACTCAAATAGATTGAGTATGTCTTTAGGGCTTCACCATGAGTAAAAGAGATTGAATAGGATGATGGTGAACCAGGAGTAGTCAATATAGCATGGGTTAGAGGCATTGATCAGGATCATGGTGACTAATTGATGCTAATGATTCACTGTGTGTCACAATTGTTTACCAGATTATGGTAATTAGATGGTGCTGATAATAATGATTTGTTATCACTGTTTCTTAGAAATTTAACATGAGAACATATTGATAGTCATTATGAATACCTCCCTAGCTAAGAGGGAGAGTTGACTTTTGTAGTTATGGTTGGTCTACATAATTAATATTTTAATCCTTTATGTATTTGTAATGATAAATATAAAGCATGTTCTTCATGCTATTGTCAAAAGATACAATATATGCATGTTCTTCATGTTGGTTCTAAAAGAGAAAAGTTGTGAATTTTAAGTTTGAATTTTGGATCCAAATATGACATGGTCAATCCTCCTACAAGACAAGTATGCCCAAATTCTCATAGGCACTCGTTCGCCTCTCAAGGCACTATATATACACACTATTTCGTCCTCCTCTAAGAGCAAGTAATTTAGTTTATCTAAGGAAAGTAAAAATATCAGTCTAAGGTAAGTAAAGAATTCAAGTTTGTGGCAAACAACGAAGTCAAATCTTAGGCAAGTGAAGAAGAGGAATATGAGGCAGATAAAGGACGAACCAATGACATTATCTAGAGCAGAAATAATTCTCTTGAGAGAAGAAGAGGGCTGAAATTAAGCCCTAATAAAGCAAACTAGGCTAAGTTAATTGGGCATCTTGGTGACTTGATCTAAGAGTAGTTGACCAGGTTTCACCTAGCTATAGTATTGGTTAGTTTGACCTTGTATATGATTAGATGTATCTCTGTTGAAAGTAATGATTTTTCTAAGGAAAAGGTTGTTGGGTTTTCCCCCATGTGGGTTTTCCTAAGGTAAACATCTTGTATTCTTGTTTGGCTGTCTCTATGATTCTATTGACATTTTGTTTCTACTGTTGATATCCTTTGTGTAATTATTGCTTTATGGTGAATAAGAATGAAAGGAAAAGATTAAGCTAAGAAAAATCATACGAAGTAATTATTAGTTTAGAGGATACTTGAAAAATCAACATTACCAGAGGTTAATGTTAAAAATCACTAATGAGGGCTAGCCAAATTTATGTGAGTGGGTTGAGAAAGTACACAATGATTATTGTGAAGAACAAGCACTAGAAGAAAGAGTTTTAGCTAACAAAACAAAATGATATTTCAAAATGACTTTCATGATGATTCTTATGCATTATACCTTTTTTCCTGTATAAATTTTTGTTAGACAAAGGTGTTGGTCACATAGTTGAATATCGATTACATCTGAATATTCCACGTATAAATACCAATTGGGACCAAAGATAATGAATTTGGAAAATATTTTTAGAATCCAACTGTAAAAATACAAAATGGGTTTGGAACTAATTTTAAGCCAATGAACCCAATAATTATTACTATGATCTATAACAAACATAAATATATAATATAAATAATAGTTAATAATTATAAACTAATAAGTTATGAAAAGACATGTCTGTTGTTTGAGACATGACTGTTCGTGAAGGGGCACCTTGCCTAGTATATAAGCAGGGCCCTTATTTGTAACCATAACATATTATTTCATATCATATCATATCTATTGTACATTCAAAATTATTATACATAAATATTGTTGTCGTATTATGGACATTTACATATTCCAGATATTTTGAATATTCTATTGCATGTACAAACCTTGTTCGTTACTTTGGTATTAGAGTATGTGCAACGAAATATTATGAATATCTGGAATGTGCAAATATCCATAATATGAAAATAATATTTATATATAAGAATGTTGAATGTATAAGAGATATGATATGATATGAAGCATTTGTAGGACCATTAGGAAGACACTACCAAGTAGATACAATGGTATGAAATATTATTCAGGCTATTCTTTGGTGGCTTTCATTTGGTACACCCATGTTTACCATTTGAAATTTAGGCAATCCATTTTATCAGTACATTCCCTCAACATGTGAAAAGAACTAGAGTGAAGTATTTAATCACTATTGTTTAATACTTGACGAAGTGGATAGAGGCAGAGGCAGTCAAGTCATGTACCAAAGAAATAAATACATAATTTATTTATGAAAATATGATTACAAGATTTGGTTGTTTATTAATTATGATCAATGATTAAGGAAAACACTTTGTAAATGGGACAATCAAAGTATTACTGAGAAAATGCCTGATCGACCATAGGAAGACATCAACGTATCAACCACAAGAAAGTGGTGTGGTCAAATCATTTAATAAAACCCTACAGAAAGGGATCAGAAAGATATGTGGAATCACCCACACTAATTAGGATGATAAAATGCCAACAATACTATGGGCCTATAGAACAACATACAAAAGTTTAATTAGTCGAACACCTTTCAAGTTAGTATATGGACCTATAGCGATAGTTCACTCCATTTATGGACCAATTCCATAAAAGTTTTTTTGCACTAAGAAATAATATTAATAGGGCTTAGGAACAAAGAATTCACCAATTAATCAATTAGAAGAAGAACGAAAAATTGTGAATCATCATCAAGAAAATAAGAAAATATAGTAAAAGGCATGGCATGATCAACAAATCAGAAATAAAGATATGAAACAAAGGCATATGGTGTTTTTATATGATAGTAGATTTGAAGGAAAGCCTTGAAAACTAGAAATTGCATGTCTAGGCCTATTTCACTACTACGTATAGGACTAAATTGTGATGACATAGTCTGATGGTATGGCCCATACTATCACAAAGGTAAAAAAAATGTCATTTTTTTAGTTTTGGTAGTGTAAAGTTCGTGTGTCCGTCACAATTACGACGACCTATTTGTATGGTGTCAGAATTATGACATGCCATTTCTAGATCATCCCACATGTGACGAAAAATTTAGTATGTCGGAATTGCGATGATAAATAAATATATAAATATCCCGGGTGTAAGATATATTGCGACATCTTTGTTATAACTACAATAATTCTAAAAGGTTATAATGTCTTTTTCGCAAGTGAATTTTTTTGTTTTTTTGTTTGATATATATAAAATTATTTTGTCGTTGGGAAGAATGTCAAAAAACATTAGATGGAGAACTAATTGGCTACAGGTCAATGATGGGAAATGTTGTTTCCCTTGCAAAGTTTGCGGGTGCAGAGGTCCATGGAAAATTTCATGATCACTTGTAATCTAGTGACTTTCATTCTACCAATTGGACTAGGCCCAATCTTTTACCAAACTAAACTTTCCAAACAAATGTCAAATGCATCAATGAAATGTGAATGGAAATTCGATGAATATTTCTGAATATTTTGGGATATATTATGTTGCTCGCAAAATTTAATTGTCACAACTTAAGTGCTAAGGATTGCTGAAAATTCATTTGAATTAAAGGAATAAGTTGGTATGATATGAACCTCAAATAGACCTGAAAGATTAGAATCTTTTGATGCTCACGATGAAAGCCCCGAAATTGATTTTCACATTTGTCTATTAATACACCTTAATCTCACGATGAAAGCCCCAAAATATAAAAGTTGAATAAAAATTAGAAATGAACCAAGAAGAAAATGCAATTACATGGCTAATTACACTAATATTACAAATAATGTTAGAAGATAGTTGGGATTTGTTCACAAAAATTTCCTTTTCACAAGTGTTAGCCAAGATAATTTAGTTGAAACTTTTACTGACGTCTACTTGTAAAAGAAAAAAAGGCTCAAGACCATCAGTAAGAATGAAAACTTGATCATCATAGGAATAATAAATTGGGAATTCATCAAAATGTTTAGAAATTTGAAAGTGAGAATTTACTGGAACAATTTCTAAATTGTGGTTTTCTTCATTTTCAACAATGGATGGACTTGAAGAATTGAGAATATGATAGTTTGACACAGTCATATCCAAAAGGTGAGGTGCCTCAATCTTCCCAATTCTCATGTTATCATCATAAATGACTTCACATGTTTCATTATAATTGTCTTCCTTTTCATCTTAGAACAAGAAGAATGATTAGATTCAGAAGTATGACAATTTTCAGGTTGGTTGCAAACATGATCATTTGCAAATCCTTTTTTCTGATCAATAATTGGTAATTCATTATTGGTTGGACATATGGAAACCCCTCTATTTTCTAAAATAACATTTGCATGTAGAGGAATTGCAAAATGATTATCAAATGAATTACTTTGATTAAAAATATTAGAATAAAGCGAAAAATGACTAATTGAAAATGTTTACCTGAAGATTCTTGCTCATTTTCCAGAATTTAAATTTCAGATTCTTCATTGGTTATTTGGCTAATCATACTTTCTTGAAGATCAATGCTTGGTTTCCCCATACTTTGTGACTGATGATTAATTTCAGCTAGAAAAAGTTTGAAATTATTGAAATTTTCAATTTACATTTTTGCTTGTTGATTAACACTTGCTAAATTTATTGTTTGTTGATTTTCATCTTTAGCAAAAGTAACATGATTTAGAACAATAAAATTATTTTGATTAAGAATAGTTTATTTATTAATAGCAACACTTTTAGGATCAACGTTACTTGTTTCAACATCATGTACTTCTTCTTGAAATAGTTCATTAGCAACCTTTACATTTTTTGTTTGAAGCGGATCAATGATGCCATTTTGAGCAATTGATTTTCAGTAGTAGTGAATATGCTTTAAAATGTCATATCTTCCGGTTCTTCACAATTGTTAGCAATACAAGGAAGATAAACTAAATGTTTAAACCATCCTATTAATTGAAATTGAGAAGGCAAACAAATTAATTTAAATTGAATAAGAAAAGTATCCAAAGACTCACCTTCAAATCTAGAAAGAGCTTCAAGTTGATCAAAAACCTTTTCATAATCGGAGTCCTGAAATACATGAAGGAAAATTCTCGTACGCTCATCCCAACTGTCTACACAGGCAACTGATAATGAAAGACATCGATCTTTGACTCGGCGTATCAAAGTAAGAGTAAAGATTATGCAAATAATACTTTCTTCAATATCATAATTATTACAATTTAAATTAAATTGAAGAACATGATCAAAAGAAAAAGTTTTTACTTTACCATTAAACTTTGTATTCAACAAATGTTTTACTACCTTTATTGGAGTAGTGGCAGGTGCATGTCTAGAAAAGCAACTCCAAATAGGCAATTTAGAAGTAGCCATTGTAGATGGATAAAAATTTAAAATCAATACTCAAAAAAGATTACTTGGTGTTGGCCCTCCTTCTAGTGCAAAAAATGTTAATGGCCAAAAATTACATCATCAAAATTTAGGGAGACCACTCGGTCATAACCCCAAATTAGACTCTTTTCTGTTTGGATTGGTGGTTTTGACTGGTTCAGCCAAGTCACACCAGGATTTTCTCCTGCATAAGGAGACTTCTAAAATGAAATGAATTTATTCTATATGAAAATCTAGTCTAAGATGCAAGTAACATGAAATAAATCCTAAATCTATTACACACATATCCAAATTCAAATGAAATAAATTTAAAATCAATGACATGATTGCATTAAGGAAATAGTTCTCATAAAATAATCATGATTTAAAACAAAGACACACTTGCTATCAATATGCTAAATAGTTAACAATGATAACATAAATATATATTTGGATTCATTATTCATTTTGATAGCAATTAGATCTATCATTAAAAGATAGCCTTTAAATGATTTAAACAAGCATGCAATTATATGAATTTACAATAATACAAAACCCAAAAACCACATACTTATCTGGATCAAGAATTGCATCAAATTTTAATTAAATGCAGACCATCAATCAACCTCTATCTCTAAGAAAAGTGTACAAAAATTATAGTTATGATCAAAGCCTTTTCAACATAAAAGTTCTTAGAAAATTTCATGATAGCGTGAAATTTTCAGAGTTGAAATACATATCCTTGAATCTCCCTAAATCTGGTCCAAAGAATACTTAATTCTCTACAAAATTACCTCTATCTCTAACAAAAGTGTACAAAAATTATAGTTATGATGAAAGCCTTTTCAACATAAAAGTTCTTAGAAAATTTCATGCTAGCATGAAATTTTTAGAGTTGAAATACATATCCTTGAATCTCCCTAAATGTGGTCCAAAAAATACTTAATTCTCTACAAAATTCTGTCCCCTGCAGTGGTGCTAAAAGTCCTATTTTTACAGAGAATTTCCACCAAGGTTTCAGATCTGAAACCCTTTCTCATGTGTACTCTTGCTCTTTTTATAAGCCCTTTGAATCTAATTGGCCTCCTTACTTTCATGCTCCAAATCCTCTATTCTCCATGATCTTAAATCTCCAAAAACTATACAAAAGCTCAACCAAAATTTTATCGCCAAAACCCATTAAATCTAATATTTCAAATTAAATAATAAAATAAATAAAAAATCAACAAGCAACTAAAATATTTTAAATAAAACCAAATATAAGAAATCAAAATATATCTGATACTAAAACAATCACCCTAAAATTAAATTACATTACAAGTGAAATTGTAATTAAACAAATTATAACTTAAAACAAAAATTCTTAAACCAAATTAACCTAAACAAAATATATATACATAATTGAATAAAATGACATTAAATACAAAATTAGAACTAAACTAAATTACACCTAGATAACATAACTAAACCAAAAATTAAACTGAACTATAATTAAAACTCGAGTTATTTAAAATGAAATAAACGAAGTCAAATTAATACTAGTTCTGTATTCTGGTTATTTTTTCTATCTGTACGGCATATTCTGGTTATTCTTTGTATCTGTACGGCATTTATAATCGCAGTTGTCGACTTTTTGAAAGTTTTTTTGATGGGTTTTTCCGGTCGAAATTCGGCAGGAATTTATTGGAATCGCAAGTTTGATAGCTAGTTTCTGCACAATGAAAGCGTCCCAGGGGTTTTCCAGGGTGCTGAATCCAAATATGCAGTTAAAAAACCATTTTAACTGCAACAAATCAAGATTTAGCCTCAATTTCTTCGGCCGGATTTCGTCACTGGAATCTCCAAAAAGTATAGACAACTCCTTTATAATCTTGAGAGATTCGATAGCGATCTGGTGAGGATTTTTGTAACCACGAGGCATTTTGAAAATGGTGAAATGACCCATTCAGATGGTCTACCGATGCTTGCACCTTCATCATCTGGTGTGTAACAACCAGATGAATCGTAGACTAGAGGTTTGCTACATTCATCACTTTTCTTGGTATGATTCTGCAGCTGAACAGATATTGTAGTGTTCCCATGATGATATTGTTCAATAGGAAGATATCGGATCACGGAAATTTCCAAAGTTCCAGCTGATTTTGCCAGGTGTTGCTCATATCCTCCTTTGCTAATACTTGCATTTAACATGTACTACCAGTTTGCAAACCTTCATATCTGAGCAACATTCTCCAAATCAACACCCTATACCAAGCGGCGGTTATAAATTCATTATTTACTGCTATTGGCGTGTGGACATGACAGTTGTGAAATTCAGTGAATTGGTGCACAATCAGATTACCAAATTAGCTCTTCAACAATGGAGTTGTGAAATTCAGTGAATTTGTGCACAATCAGATTACCAAATTAGCTCTTCAAACATTCGTATAGCAGCACGCCTTTAGTCAATAAGGATTAGTTTGTTGGATTTTGCTCAGAAAACAAGTAATTTTTTGTATGAATTTTTTTAGATTTTATGAGCATTATTTATGTGATTTGTAATTTGGTTTTGAAAATAATATACTAATTATTTTGAGTGAATATGTGCATCATGTTTGTTTATCAAATTTTTTTCTTAGTATCAGAGCCAGTATGAGCTTAACTCCCTTGGGCTAAGCCCCAAGAAGATGGAAAGGACTGATACTTTGTACATTGAATTAATCATTGAATTAGATTAAATTAAAGTGTGTTGTTGTGTGGAATTAACAGTGCATGGAAATCCTGTTCACAAGAGACGGAGACCGTTGATCTTCTTCACTTCCAATCGACATTGGAGGATGTGCAAAACAAAGAGTGATTTTACACAAAAGCTACCTTGATTTATGGAATTGCAGCTTTTCTTAACTTATGGAAACCAACTGCAGTAGTTTCCTTAAGTTAAGAAAATCAACTGCAATTACTAAATTTATAATTGGGAGCTACTAAAGTGGTCCATTACTTTGATCTGATCTCTACCTTGATTTGTGGTTTTTCTAACACATAACTTTTAGAAGCTTGATGGAAGCTTAGCTATATGTTCATCTGTTTGGTCCCCAAGCTCATATCTCAATCTCCTTCAGTTCTACACCATCTAGCTGAGATAGCAGAGCTCGGAAGTTCCTTCAGATTAGTTGTCTTCTTCCTTTTTGCATGCGCAGCTGGAGCGTGGTGTTTCAGAAGGAAATTGCATCAACAGTTTCACCAATGGCTGGAGGTAATTCGTATCCCTGGGCATTAAGTTTCAGTGATTCTTTTTAGTTCTTTCCGCATGAAGAATCGCTGTTTAAGTTTATAAAATTTCTTACATTTGGTATCAGAGCCCTTTTACCTCTGCCTTGCTGTGTGTTGGCCAAGAAACGAATTTCGATCCACCGTTTCGTTCCATAATTTATTTCTTTTTGCGCAAACCTGTGTGTAGCACCTTAGTTCTGGCATACGCATTTGATTGTGTTTATATGCATGCATTTGATTGTGTGTATATGCATGCGTCAAAACAACTGCCTGGGAACCCTTGCCGTACCAATTTTTGAGCCGGATGCTCGATCCTGTATTGCGGTTGTGGAAGTGGCCACTATGGCGAATGAAATCAATTTTGCTTTTGAATAACATTCTCGAACCCTGGAGCCATCGCCTAGGATTGAAAGCAAGAGGGTCTGTGTAGTACTTGCTGTCCAAGTTGGAGAATTCATCAAATATTATGCACGTCCATCCTTTGGGAATCGTATATCCTTAAACAATAATTATGTATTCAATTGTTAGAACTAGAAACCAGTGGTGTTATAACGCTGTAATTTCCTGAATTGGTGAGTGACAACGTGGCATACCCCGGATTTGTACAGTCTCGGTAGTTTTCCTCAACAACATGCCGTTAAAGAGTCCATCCCCTAATCTCAAAGCCTCCTTGATAACCTGTGAGAAGTTCGGTGTTCTGCCTCTTGTCCACTTTTGCGGCTGGTAATCTTAGAGAGGTTGCACCCTTTTCAAGATGCATACTGAGTCGGATTGCTTATTCTATCACATGTCATAGTGTTAGCACTTGGCTGTCGGCAGTTTTAGGGAGTTTGCATCTGTTTCAAATTCAAGGTGTTGGAGTTGATTTGTCGGATGCGAATTCTCAATATCATCCACAGTGCTAGCACCTTCAAATTCCTGTAATAGAAAACATAAAATGCAGTAAAAAACGATATTCCAACCTGAATTTCTAAGAAACTTGGTAATATATAGACCACACCCATCTTTGAGGATTGTTGGCAGAGGCTTGAATTTCCAAATAAATTACTTTCATTGATATCTGGTGAAAGTGGAGGTTACGTTAAGCGTATGAGAGAGCACGGTTTAGGCCTATATGGATCTTGCGTTCCAAGATCATTTGGAACAGTTTAGGCCTATAAGGAAAAACCAGCGTGAACCTAGCTATTCTAATTGGCAAGCGTGCGAAATTTACTGTGTTGATAGTTGAGTTTTTGGTTTTTATCTGGAGTTTCCGCTCCATCTCCGCGTGCTCGTCCTCGTCACTCTCCTCGCTGGAGCAGTCTTCGTCGCCCCTTGCATCGACCTCGAAACCGTTGTCCCTGAGCCGTATTAGCCCCTTCATGGAACCGTAGCCATTGACGCCCCATTCGGCGATATGACCGGGGTGGGAAGAATGGCTGGGGTTACTGGGCAAGGTGAAACCAGAGACGCAATGCCGCTTTATCTTTAATTTTGATTTTGTGAAGATCGAAATGGAATTAATGTTCATCTTGATATTTTAATTTTTTGAAAATGAACCGAACTGAGCGACTGACCTTTGGATCTCTGGTGCGTACAATCTGGGCCCCTGCATATTTGTGAGTGAGGCGTATCATGAAGCATCCGAGAGCCTCGTCACAGTGAAAAGAGCCATTATGTGTACCGATTCTTTTAAGGGTTTTCCCCGTCTCTTCTTTGGACATATCCACAGCTTTAACCAAAGAACTGTCATAACTGTTATGGCATTATCAACTGTTAATTTATGATAATAACATGATAATAACGATAATTTAATTTATTGTTATAATTTAATGCATAATTGATAATGGAGTTGTCTATAATGCGACTTTTTGGAGATTCCGGTGACGGAATCTAGCGGAAGAAATTGAGGTTAAATCTTAATTTGTTGCAGTTAAAATGGTTTTTTAACTGCATATTTGGATTCAGCACCCTGGAAAACCCCTGGGACGCTTTCATTGTGCAGAAACTAGCTATCAAACTTGCGATTCCAATAAATTCCTGCTGGATTTCGACCGGAAAAACCCGCCGGAAAAACTTTCAAAAAGTCGCGTTATAGACAACTGCATTGATAATGCCATAACTGTTATTATCATAATTATTAACATGATAATAATGTGAAGTTACGTTAATCTTATGCCATAACAACGCGCAGATTATAATTTGATTGGCAAATTTTCACAAAATCCCTTACGACATTAGAATCCTTAAAATTATTTTGGTGAGAAAATATATGTATGTAATTTTAAGTTTTATTTGTTTTATGTAAATGAAAAGATGCGTAACTCTTCTTTATAATATTTATAATAATAAACATTTTAGCCAACTGTTTTGGAAATTATGTTTATAGGCGTTTTTTTTTAAAGATTTTTGTGGCGATGGTGTAGAAGATTTGTCATCTTTGACAGGTGGTGAATTTTCCACTGGCAATACTGCTTATAGTCATAACCTCTAGTCTAAAAATTTCAATTTATGGATTGAAGGAACTTGCACAATTTTGTGTGTTAGCATGTGTTTAGGCTCACATGAAATTTTATATAAATATATATATAAAATCAACAATGCAAAATGCAAAGTAAATTGATTACATATTTATTGTAAAATTTACATTGGACTTACATTTATGAACATTTGTAATTAAAGAGAAATAAGAAATGGTTTATTTCTCATTTGGGCATTCAGTTTTGATTCTATGTTTATTTCGCATGAAGTTCTGATTTAGCATTGTTGAAAATTAATTCTTGTGAGTCAATCTCTGGGTTTAGTTTATAAATTGAACAATCAATTTGTAGTCATTTTCGGTAATGCTGACTGCTTTTGATTTTGCTGGAGAATTATTACAGTTTTATGGAGTTTATTAAAATGTCATTTTGACTTACTCCTTTCAGTAAACATTATTTTTCTCTCTGGTTAAGTTTTGTTTATGCAACAAAATAATGTCTAGTGATCCATATGATTTTAATTAATTAGAGAATAGCCACAACATCTTTAATTAAATAAAATTATATATTGATTGGCAAGATCACATAAAGATTATTTAGACATTAAATTGTAATTAATTACACTGAATATAATAAATTTTATCCCACATGAATTTTTATTATATTTATGTGATTAATTAGGATAAAATTTCATAACCTACCCACAGGAGTTATGAATTAATAAGTTTTATCATAAAGTTTTATTGAATCTGTTTGAATTGAAAATTTTGCCCACATGCAATTTTCATGTCATTTGATTCAATTCTTTTTAGCATGTTTTACATTGGTAAAACATGAAAGTTCATAAAGTTTTATTGAATCTGTTTGAATTGAAAATTTAGCCCACAGGCAATTTTCATGTCATTTGATTCAATTCTTTTTTGCATGATTTACATTGGTAAAACATGAAAGTTATTAAGCCTCAATTTTAACATAAGCATGTGATCCTTTATTTTGATGCAGCAGTACAACCTGCAAATTTCTCTGAAATTCGTTGTGACATTCTCGAACTTAAGGGAGATAACTACAAGATTTGGAAGGAGAGGATTCTCCTTCATTTAGGGTGGATGGACATAGATTATGCTATCAGGAAAGATGAACCATCGACACTCACTAATACCAGCACTGCAGCGGACGTCGCGCTTTATGAACGATGGGAGCGATCCAATCGTCTAAGCATGATGTTCATTAAGACTAAAATTTCAGCTGGTATTCGAGGTTCCGTTGATCAGCATGACAAGGTCCGAGACTTGTTGAAGGCCATTGATGAACAATTCGTCTCTTCAGACAAGGCACTGGCAAGCACCCTAATCATGAAATTCTCATCCCTAAGGCTCACCAGTGTGAAAGGTGTGCGCGAGCACATCATGCAGATGAGGGACACTGTGGCTCAATTGAAGAAACTCGAGGTTGAAATATCGGAGTCCTTCCTAGTGCACTACATCCTGAACACCCTTCCGCACCAATATGGACCTTTCAAAATCTCATACAACACACATAAGGATAAATGGTCAATTAATGAACTCATGACCATGTGTGTTCAAGAGGAAGAGAGACTGGTGATGGAACTGAGAGAGAGTGCAATGCTGGCAACGCGTGGAAAGGGCAAATCTCAAGCCAATCAGAAAGGGAAAGGTAAAGCACCTCCCCAAGCCGATATCAAGAAGGTTTCCAAGTGTTTTTTCTGTAAGAAGAAGGGACACATGAAGAAGGAATGCGCCAAATTTCAGAAATGGCTTGCAGACAAAGGTAATTTAATCTCGTTTGTTTGAATCTAATATGGTTAATGTTAATATTAACACATGGTGGATTGATTCTGGATCAACAATTCACATTTCGAATTCCTTGCAGGGTTTGCAGAACCTAAGGAAGCCAGTGGGAAGTGAGCAAAGCATCTTATCAGGAAACAAGATGGGCTCGCATGTGGAAGCCATAGGAACATGTTATTTAACTTTAAGTAGTGGTTTTGTTTTGGAGTTAGAAAAGACCTTTTATGTTCCAAGTTTTTCTAGAAACTTGATTTCAGTTTCAAGGCTTGTACCTTTTGGATATTCCTTAAACTTTTCAGAAAAATCTTTCAGTCTATTCTATAAATCTGATTATGTTGGGAATGGTATTTTGTCTAATGGTCTTTACTGCATTAATTTACAAAACAATGTCACATATGATTCAATGCATGTTCACACTGGCACTAAAAGATGTGTTATTAATGAAGTTTCCTCTAAATTATGGCACCGGAGACTAGGTCATATCTCCATAGATAGAATTAAAAGATTGGTAAATGAAGGAATATTTAATACTCTAGATTTTACTGATCTTGAGACTTGTGTGGACTACATAAAGGGAAAGCAGACCAACAAGTCAAAGAAAGGTGCCAATAGGAGTTCAGACATATTAGAAATCATACATACTTACAGATTTTATTGTCCATCTCACAACACTAGGATTGTGGAATCAAGAAATGCAAAGTTTCTTGAAAATGACTTGATCAATGGGAGCGATCAAACCAGAAACATAGTTTCTGAGAAAGATCATTCAGAATCTCAACCTTCCACTTCAAGTGAAAGATTGGTTATTGTTCATAGCACCCCTCAAGTACAAACTGGTGTTGAACAACCAATTGTTGAGGTTCCACAAGCTGCTGACGATATTCCAGTAGATCAAGGAGTTCAAAAGTTGCCAAGAACTTTTGAACAAGAAGTTGAACCACATAATTCTCAGGAAGATGATGGTACAACATTAAGAAGATCTACTAGACCTAAGAGATCAACAATTCCTAATGTATGCTCAAGTCTACACAAGACCTGACATTGCATTTGTTGTGGGAATGTTGGGACGATATCAGAGTGATCCAGGTTTAGACCACTGGAGAGCTGCAAAGAAAGTAATGAGGTACCTTCAAGGGACCAAAGACTACATGCTTATGTATATCCTGTTTGAGGCTGCTTTACATGGTGTATGGCTTAAGAATTTCATTTTTGGGCTTAGAATTATGGATTCTATCTCTAAGCCATTGGGAATATATTGTGATAATTCAGCTGCTGGTTTTATGGCTAAAAAAGTGGGAGTCGAAATAAACACATCGACATTAAGTATTTAGCTATAAGGGAACGTGTTAAAGAAAATAAAGTGGTCATTGAGCACGTCAGCACTGAGTTAATGATCGCTGATCCTTTGACTAAGGGCATGCCACCGTTTAAATTCAAGGATCATGTATTGAATATGGGACTTGGTTCCATTATGCAGTTTTTCATTGTATGGACAATGTTAATGAAATTCTTAATTATTGTGATGTTTTTTCTCATATTTATGTGCACCTTAAGTTGATTTGAGAAAATTCATTTAAGAAGGACCAAGAATAAACATAAGGTTTATTCATTAAGAAATTGTTGCCACATAAATTAGAATAAGAATAAATGCATAGTAATACATGGAAGATAATACTCGTCATTAGAGGACTTATCGCCATGATTCATGTATCTATTACTTAATAAATATTGTCAATGGTTTTTGAGACATTAAGTTTGGAAGTATGGACCAAGTGGGAGAATGTTAAGCTCCATTGATTTTACACAAAAGCTACCTTGATTTATGGAATTGCAGCTTTTCTTAACTTATGGAAACCAACTGCAGTAGTTTCCTTAAGTTAAGGAAATCAACTGCAATTACTAAATTTATAATTGGGAGCTACTAAAGTGGTCAATTACTTTGATCTGATCTCTACCTTGATTTGTGGTTTTTCTAACACATAACTTTTAGAAGCTTGATGGAAGCTTAGCTATATGTTCATCTGTTTGGTCCCCAAGCTCATATCTCAATCCCCTTCAGTTCTACACCATCTAGCTGAGATAGCAGAGCTCGGAAGTGCCTTCAGATTAGTTGTCTTCTTCCTTTTTGCATGTGCAGCTGGAGCGTGGTGTTTCAGAAGGAAATTGCATCAACAGTTTCACCAATGGCTGGAGGTAATTCGTATCCCTGGGCATTAAGTTTCAGTGATTCTTTTCAGTTCTTTCCGCATGAAGAATCGCTGTTTAAGTTTATAAAATTTCTTACAGATTAAACCAGATCTATATTGCAGCCCGGTTCCTTGGCAAGCTGAATTCGTTCGTCCACACGGAGGAATACGTATGTCTGGAGATGTTGCGGGCAACTGGAAGGATTGCTAGCGTTGGCCAGAGGAGTCATGACGAAGCCAATCTTTCATTGTGCGGATTAAAGCTCCGACAACCGCTGTGGATTCAGTATTATGCAGCAACGACGCCTGCTTCTAGGGTAACCATAAAGTGGTATTCATTTGCTTCAGATGAAATTTGATACGGCAAACTATTTTCATCTATCCATTATGATATCACATATATACAAGAAGTGTTATTTCAAGATAGGGAATCTATCTTGGACACATAATTAGTTGTTTGAGAGAATATCTCAACCACACACTAAACGAGGGACATATAGATATAACCACTCCTGATGCGGGAGCATCTTAGTGAAAAATTGAGAAATGTTTTAATTTTATTTTATTTTGCTGGACAGAGAGGAAAACACTTTGAGTTTCTGTTTCATTTTGTTTAAATTCATTTAAAATGAAGGCTGACTTAGCAATTGTTAGTATTTAAAATTAAGCACGCAGATCAAGATAGGATTAGTTAGGGACTTGTTTGAAGAAATTGTTAAACAATTGAAAAGTAATTGAGGAACAGATCCTCAACTGTAAAGAAACCACTGATAATGCATTGAAAAGGAGATGGAGGCGCTGCCATCTAGAGAGGAGAGAGAGCCCAGAAGTTGAAATTTACAATTATTTTGAATCTCTATAGAAGCAAACAATTCAAAAAAATCTGTCATTAGGAAAGTAGAGTAGTTTTTATTATATTCCCTGTGCATAGATGTTTCAGGCATCAAAATGAAAGCAAGATAGTTATCAAAAGATCCGAATAAGCATCGACAAGACTTTTATAACAAGAAGAATTTCAAAACCGAGAACCAAATAGAGGTACAACAACATATATTTTTCCTTTTCCCTCAAAAAAAGACCAGGGATTTTTATATTCAATGCTTTAAGCATTTCCTGTACATTTCATTTTCGTTCTCCATTCAACAAATTTCATTGTACAAAATCTATAACCTGGAAATCGTGGAGGGTTCCAAACCCATGCAAACCAAAAACATTATAGTTCATAGGTTAGACCCTAATCAAATAGCGAGGGCATGAACACCTCGAAGACCACATACATACACGAAGGAACCGAAACCCCAAGGGTATAACAGATTACAGACAGAGCAAGCAACAGAGCAATTACAGATAGAACAAGCAACAAAGCAAGCAAGAAATCACTATAGCCATATAAAGACCCTACCCGGGTTTTCCCTAAGCCCGCGAATAGTCCCAAGGACGAAGCCATGGAGCAGCGTTCCCCTGGAAGGGCCTGCACACCACCACAGAATAGGGTAGCGGTTAGTTAGGGCCATGATACCAAAACAACAGTGAACAACAAACCGAAAGAGGAGCAAGGGTTTTACCTGGAGGAGGATCGATTCCACGACAGAGGACGAGAGCTGAGACCCGCAACAGAGGGTTTCTACCAACAGAAGTGCCATGAACATGTTCTTCCTGCTCACCAAGGAGCTAGAGCGTTAGAACCTCAAAAACAAAGGGTGAAATTGCAATTGGAATGAGAAGATTACCTGAGAGCGAGTTCGCCGAGCCGTCCCGTGCAGCAGCTAGGCAAGAACTTATGTTTGTAGAGCCGAACCATCACCAGACCCAACATCAAACATAAAAATCACCACAAACAGAGCAAAAACAAAGCTTGAGCCAAATGACAGAGACAAATAGACTTGCGGGTGGAAAATGACCTGAAACCCTCCAAAAACCAGAGCAGTGAATCACCGCAAAGAGCAAGCAGAGGCACAACACCAAAAAACTACAGAGAACCAACGAAGCACAACAAACCACCATATGGGACAAGCAAGGCATGATACGTACCAACCATCGCAAGAACCAGGCGAAAGCACCAAGCACCCACAGAGCCAAACCATAGGGAAAGAACAAATGTATTCCAAATATCCTCGGCGAAAGTGATAACCCATGGTTGCAAGCTTGAGGCCAGTATAGAGGGCGGGAAACATACAATAAATCACATTAAAGCCATATACCAAAACCATGCCACTAACTTTAATTCGAAAGCAAAAGAATTAAACGGTCACAGCTACGTGTCCCTCCTCGGGATTGCCACCAAATTTTGGTATCAGAGCAGATTGTTCTTTTCTCTCAGCAAAGATGGTTGTAGGAAGAAGGGGTCGAGGAAGAGCCATCAGAAGAGTAGCAGATGAAGGTTTATAAGAATAAATTAGGAATTTAAATGCACGTTTGGCAGCAGTGGAAGCAAGAAGGCGTAGAGATCTGGAAGGTGGGGATGACAGTGAGGAGGAAAACATAGCCACGATGGATGGGTCAGATGACGAAGGACCAGAAATTAAACTATTGAGGTCAGTTTTGTTGGCTAGCAGCAAGCGAAGACCGGAGCTCTCTAATTATGATGGCAGTTTGTCCACAGAGGCATTGTTAGATCAGATAAGTGAACTAGATAAATATTTTGAATATGAAGAAACAACGGAGACAAGAGGATCAGGTTTGCTGTCACCAAGTTGAAGGGACATGCACCACTATGGTGGTACAATGTACAGGCAGAAAGGAGGAGATTGAACAAACCATTGATTAAAAAATGGGACATGATGGTTGCTAGAATGAAGAGCAAGTTTCTTCCTAAAGATTATCAAATTTCTCTTTATAGACAAGTACAGAACCTGAGGCAGAGAATGATGACCGTAAAGGAATATACTGAAGAATTTTATAAAGTTAACCTGAGAGCTGGTTATGTTGAAAATACCCTTAAGAAAACAACAAGGTTTGTAAATGGTCTACGAATGGAGATCCTAGACGAAATTAGTATTCGTTTTCCTAAGACCATAGAGGAAGCTTATCAGAGTGCTTTGAAGGTGGAGGAAGAGATTGCTAGGAAACAAAATGCTAGAAGAGGATGTGGTTCTGGTAGAGGTCAGGGACAAACCTTTGGCAGAGGTAGGGCTGCCAACAACAATGAAGAGGGTAGTAGTTCGAAGACTTCGGAATAGAGTGAAAGGGAAGGTAACACCAGAGGAGGAAGGTCATACCAGCAAGGAAGAGGTAATGGCAGAGGCAGAGGAAATGCTTATCAGTGTTACAAGTGTCACAAGTGGGGACACAAGTCCATTGAATGTCCTGAAAATGAACAAACTGGGCAGAGGGGAGCATATGTCGCTCAACCTGACGAAGTAGAGGCACCACCACAGGAGGTGGAAAATATGCCAGAAATCGGGGAAGCCTTGGTGTTGAACAAGGTATTATTAAAACCAGCTAAGGAAGTAGCTGATCAGACACAGAGGAAAGCATTGTTTCGGACTGTGTGCAAGTCACATGGGAAATGCTGCAAATTAATCATAGACAGTGGAAGTACTGATAATCTAGTAGCTACTAAAATGGTGGGGAAATTGGGTTTGAAAAAGTTGAAGCACCCAACTCCATATAGGGTGTCTTGGTTGCAGAAAGGTCACCAATTGCTGGTTGATGAGCAGTGTGAAGTAGAGTTTCATATTGGCAAGTACAAGGACAAGGTGACTTGTGATATCATGCCTATGGACATGTGCCATATTCTGTTGGGAAAACCATGGCAGTATGATAGGAAGGTCGTCCATGATGGGGCAACAAATTGTTACAAGTTTGTTAAAGATGGGATAAAGCATACGCTAGTGCCCATGAAGGAAGAGGATGCTGCAGAAACCAGTGGGACAAAAGCATTACTGTTAGGCGGAAAGGAGTTTCTGCGACAGATGGAGGATGATGAGGTGAAGTATGCAGTTGTGAAAAGGCCAAAATTAGTATTGATCCATAATGAAGTCACTGACTTACCTAAAGAGATACAGGACATGCTGCAGGAATTTAGTGATATTGTGGTAGACGATCTACCGGACAAATTACCACCGAAGCGAAGCATTAGTCACCATATTGATTTTATTCCAGGAGCCAGTTTGCCAAACAAGACTGCGTACCGGATGAGTGCGAAGGATAATGAAGAAATCCAGAAGCAGGTGCAGGAGCTGTTGGATAAATGATTGGTTCAGGAGAGTTTAAGCCCTTGTGCAGTTCCGACTGTTTTAGCTCGCAAGAAAGGAGGTGAGTGGAGAATGTGCACGGATTCTTGGGCCATTAACAAGATCACTATCAAGTACAGGTTCCCTTCATCTCGGATGGATGATATGATGGATTGTTTGAGTGGAGCAGTGTACTTTTCAAAGATATACTTGAAAAGCGGCTACCACCAAATTAGAATTCGAGTAGGTGATGAGTGGAAGACAACTTTCAAGACTAATGAAGGCTTGTACGAATGACTGGTTATGCCATTTGGATTGAGCAATGCCCCCAGCGCGTTCATGCGGTTGATGAACGAGATGCTGAAGGAATTCATTGGTAAATTTGTGATTGTATATCTGGATGATATACTTATATTCAGCAAGACGGAGGAAGAGAATTTTTGACACGTGAGGTATGTATTGGAAAAATTGCAGCAAAATAAATTATTGATAAATTTGAAGAAATGTTCTTTATTCAAGAAAGAGTTAATTTATTTGGGATTTGTCATTTCCGAGAATGAACTAAAAATGGATCCGAGAAAGGTTGCATCCATAGTTAGCTGGCTGTTTCCCAAAAGTTTGTTTGAGGTATGGAGTTTTCATGGATTGGCGAGTTTTTATCGGAAATTTATTAAAAACTTTAGTGGAATTTGTGCACCCATGGTGGACACCATTAAGAAGACAAATCAACCTTTCTGTTGGACAGAAATGGCAGAGAAGAGTTTTCAGCTGCTCAAAAGAAAAATGACTAAAAAACCGATTTTGAGATTACCAGACTATAACAAACTTTTTCAAGTTTGTTGTGATGCCAGTGGGACAACTATTGGTGCAGTACTCAGCCAAGAGGACAAGCTAGTAGCCTATTTCAGTGAGAAACTAAATGAAAGTAGGCATAAGTACATGTCTTATGACAAGGAATTTTATGTAGTGGTTCAAGTGCTAAAGCACTGGAGATATTATCTGTTGGCCAATGAATTTGTCTTATTTTCAAACAATTCTGCGTTCCAGTATATTATGCAGCAGGATAAGCTGAACCATAAACATGCGAAGTGGGTGGAGTACCTGCAGAGTTTTACGTTTGTGTTGAAACACATCAACGGTCAAGCCAACAAAGTGGTAGATGTGTTGAGCAGGAGCAATTTGATCCTACAGGAAAGTACGATACAAGTATTAGGATTCAAACATCTTAAGGACTTGTATGAGGCAGATGCAGATTTTAAGGAAGCTTATCAAGCTTGCCAAAATCCATTGTTGAGAGATAACAGCTCATGGCTGGACTATAATATGCAGGAAGGGTTGCTGTTCAAAGGAGGGTGATTGTGTATTCTAGAATGTTCTATGAGAGAGAACTTAATCCAGGAAAAGCATAATGGAGGTTTAGCCGGGCATTTTGGCGTAGACAAGACCTTTGTAACAACCCCGAAATAAAAACATATAATTAATTAAATTAATCATGCGATTTATAATCAACACGCGATTTATCAACTAATTAACATTAAATTTCAAAAGAATATGGGTAGAGACAACTTACCTATTTCTCACTTATGATTTCAAGGTTGAACGCTGGTTGAATTCTGCTAACTGCAACAAAGTCTTGGGGACGACTCTCCACCCAACCGTAGGCTCAATTGCACAAAATCTTGCTACCACTGGCCACTCCTGAGCCCTCAATCAACGTACTACTGAAACCCTAGCCGTATGGAAGAAATTATGAAGGAATTGCAAGCAAGAACCCTCAATTTCGTAAGATCTACAAAATTCCAAAAGACAAACAGAAGATACAAAGGAAATCGACTATATACAATGAGGGTTAGGAAATATATAGACAAAGAATATTTATAAATTTACAGATTTATTATATCTAAAACGTATGAGTACACCAACCCTTTTTTGATCAGTGGAAATAAGCTCTAATTTAGCCAGATTTATTTAATAAAGCACAATAGCTCAGAGAAATGAGAATATATATATATATATATATATATTTCATTGGCAATTGTCAATAAACCTCTGCATCCCTTTTAATATTCCCTTTTAAGTAGATAGAATCATTAGAATGTGATTGTAAATTTTCTAAGGAATAACCCTTTTAAATGTCAAAAAAAGGAATTTAAGGCTCTTAGATAATAAAAAAGGAATTTAAAGCTTTAAAGAAAGTTTACAAAAAAGGAAAAAAAATTAAATACCCCTCAAAATATTAATGAGAAAAATTCTTTACAGTGATTTTATAAAAATTAAAATGATAACCTTTCTCCCAAAGGAAATTGATTTTCCTCTAAATAAAAAAACTCAAAGCAATTGACGTCAAAGCTCAACGATGAAAATTACGCACTAGGTAAAGTGAATACAGCCTTAGAAATTAAATTATAGATTCCAATGCTCTGAATAATTTATTTCTCAAAATCGACTTCAAATACTGTAGAGATTTTCACTCAGAAATGTTGACGCTTCCCAAAAGAAATCAATAAATCATTTAGATCGAATTTTTCTATATTAAAATGTCTATAGGCCCTAAGAGTTGAACCTAGGCTCTGATACCATATGTACTAGCCCTAAAATAAAAGCATGTAATTAATTAAATTAATCATGCGATTTATAATCAACACGCGATTTATCAACTAATTAACATTAAATTTCAAAAGAATATGGGTAGAGACAACTTCCCTGTTTCTCACTTATGATTTCAGGGCTGAACGCTGGTTGAATTTTGCTAACTGCAACAAAGTCTTGGGGACGACTCTCCACCCAACCGTAGGCTCAATTGCACAAAATCTTGCTACAACTGGCCACCCCCGAGCCCTCAATCAACGTACTACTGCCAGGGAATCCTTTGTCTCACAATACTATTCTCCCAAGAGAATGGATGATGGAATCATGGAATGATGGAATGCCTTTCATCTTCCTCACCATCTATTAAATAGAGCAAACATTGGAAGGGGAACCACATGCACACACTCCATGTGTCAACATGCAACATTACTGCTTTTTTGTTTTATTTATTTTGTTTTTACTTTTTGACAGCTTTACTGATTTTTATTGCTTTCTTGTTTTATTACTATTTCTATTTATTTAAAGCTTTAGTATTGTTATTTATTATTTTATTATTAAGGGACATTACAACCTTGGATCAGTTGAGCCACTTTTATTATTGGCTGAAGATGTGCAGAGATGTACAGAGGTTTGTGACTAGATGCAAAGTGTGTCAGCTTGCAAAGAGACACAACCAAAACACAGGGTTGTATACACCCTTACCTATTCCAAACAGACCATGGGACTCAGTTAGTTTAGACTTTGTCTTAGGTCTGCCAAAGACACAACGGGGATACGATTCCATCATGGTGGTGGTGGATCGTTTCACCAAAATGACACATTTCATACCATGCAGGAAAACTAATGATGCCACATATGTAGCACATTTGTTCTTCATGGAGATAGTTAGATTACATGGCTTGCTGAAGTCTATTGTTTCGGATCGAGACGTTAAGTTTACAGGACATTTTTGGCGAACCTTATGGAAAAAATTAGGCACCAAACTAAACTTTAGCTCAGCTTATCATCCGTAGACCGATGGTCAAACCGAAGTGGTGAACCGAAGTCTGGGAAATTTATTGAGGAGTTTGGTTGGAGAAAATTCTCGACAGTGGGATCATGTGCTTGCACAAGCAGAATTTTCTTATAACGATTCGCCCAACCGAAGCACGGGCAGTAGTCCTTTCCAGATCCTATACAGAATGCACCCACATGGAGTACATGAGTTACGAGATTTGGGTCAGTTGGAGTGCAGGAGTGCTGATGGTGAATATTTCGCAAAGGCAATCAACGATCTTCATGAATAGGTGAAATTAAAATTACAAGACAATAGCCAAAGATACAAGCAGAAAGCAGATTTGAAAAGGTGGGAGGTACAATTCAATGTAGGAGACCTGGTATTAGCACACCTACGCAAGGAGAGGTTTCCTAAAGGCGAATACAACAAGTTGAAATGGAAAAAAATTGGGCCTTGCAGGATTCTTTGGAAATTTTCTACGAATGCTTATGAATTGCAGTTACCCCCAGGTATTGGAATTTCACCCATTTTCAATGTGGCAGATCTGTATCCCTACATTGCGGAAGATGAAGAAGACAGTTTGGAAAGACGAACACGGGACACCTAGAATGAGAATGATTTGTGGATTAAACAAATGCCCCCAGCAAAGCCTCTAGAGATCAGATCAAATAGATCCTAGACACCCAGGTGGCTAGATGAACTCGAAGGAAAGAATATTTGCAGTACCTAGTCAAATGGAAGGGTCATCCTATTGAAGATAGTTCTTGGTTAGATGCTGGCCAGATTCAAAGCACCGAGTACTCTATTGAAGAGCTCATAGACAGGAGCCATGAGTTTAATTTACCCCGGGAACCTGATGCATGAGCATCCAAGTGAAAGGCGAGAACTGGGAAATGTTTTAATTTTATTTTATTTTGCTAGACAGAGAGGAAAACACTTTGAGTTTCTGTTTCATTTTGTTTCATTTAAAATTAAGGTTGACTCAGCCATTGTTAGTTTTTAAAATTAGGCAAGCAGATCAAGATAGGATTAGTTAGGGACTTGTTTGAAGAAACTGTTAAACAACTGAAAAGTAACTAAGGAACAATTCCTCAACTATAAAGAAACTGCTAATAATGCATTGAAAAGGAAAAACCAGAGAGGATGGAGGGGCTGCCATCCAGAGAGGAGAGAGAGCCCAGAAGTTGTAATTTACAATTATTTTGAATCTCTATAGAAGCAAACAATTCAAAAAATCTGTCATTAAGGAAGTAGAGTAGTTTTTATTATATTCCCTGTGCATAGATGTTTCAGGCATCAAAATGAAAGCAAGATAGTGAAACAATTTATCAAAAGATCTGAATAAGCATCGACAAGAATTTTGTAACAGGAAGCATTTCAAAACCGAGAACCAAACAGAGGTACACCAGTATATATTTTTCCTTTTTCCTCAACAAAAATACCAGGTACTATTATATTCAACACTTTAAGCATTTCCTGTACATTTCATTTTTGTTTTCCATTCAACAAAGTTCACTGTACAAAATCTATAACCTGGAAATCATGGAGGGTTCCAAACCCATGCAAACCAAAAACATTACAGTCCACAGGCTAGACCCTAATCAAACTACGAGGGCATGAACACCTCGGAGACCACATACATACACGAAGGAACTGAAACCCCAAGGGTATAACTGATTACAGATAGAGAAAGCAACAGAGAAATTACAGACAGAACAAGCAACAAAGAAAGCAAGAAACTACTATAGCCATGGAAAGACCCTACCCAAGTTTTCCCTAAGCCCGTGAATAGTCCCAAGGACGAAGCTGTGGAGCAGTGTTCCCTTGGAAGGGCCTGCACACCACCATAAAACAGGGTAGCGGTTAGCTAGGGCCACGATACCAAAACAACAGTGAACAACAGACCGAAAGAGAAGCGAGGGTTTTCCCTGGAGGAGGATCGATTCCGCGATGGAGGACGAGAGCCGAGATCCGCAACAGAGGGTTTCTACCAACAGAAGTGCCATGAATGCATTCTTCATGCTCACCAAGGAGCCAGAGCGTTAGAACATAAAAAACGAAGGGTGAAATTGCAATTGGAACAAGAAGATTACCTGAGCGCGAGTTCGCCGAGCCGTCTGGTGCAATAGCTAGGCAGGAACCTGTGTTTGCAGAGCCGACCCATCACTAGACCCAACATCAAACATAAAAATCACCACAAACAGAGCAGAAATGAAGCTTGAGCCAAATGACAGAGACAAATAGACGTGTAGGTGGAAAATGACCTGAAACCCTCCAAAGACCAGAGCAGTGAATCACCGCCAAGAGCAAGCAGAGGCACAACACCAAAAAACTACAGATATCCAACGAGGCACAACAAACCACCATATGGGACAAGCAAGGCAAGATACTTACCAACCATCGCAAGAACCAGGCGAAAGCATCGAGCACCCACAGATCAAAAACATGGCAAAGAAGAAATGAATTCCAAATACCCTTGGCGAAAGTGATAACCCATGGTTGCAAGCCCAAGGCTAGTACAGAGGGCGAGCAGCATACAATAAACCACATTAAAGCCATATACCAAAACCCTGCCACTAAAATTAATTCAAAAGTGAAAGAATTAAACGGTCATAGCTACATGTCCCTCCTCAGGATCGCCACCAGCTCCTATAGAATAGGAACAAACTCTTTTACATAGAAAGTCACAACTAAGACAAGTAGGAATTACATTTTCCAACACTCCCCCTTAATGAGTACTTGTCTCGGTATCAATATGAAAGATCTACATCTGGTCCAATCTAGTAATTATACCTCGTACCTTGTTCATGCAATTGTCGATGTCCATATAAAGGAACAACCATCTATTGGAATGCATGGGTTCCCAACCGCTGCAACCACCAATCTACTAGGAAGTCCTTCACATACATGGTTCATCCAACCTCTTGATGAACTCCCCCTAAATATAAAATTTCACCTCATGGAGTCTAAAACCAATATGACCCACCCAAGTGTATCCATCTCACATGACACACTCTTCTAGGGTGTTAAAACTATCTAATAGAGGGAATGCATAACAAAGGGTATGCATGCCTCTCTGGGTCTTACAACAGGTACATAAAACATTTCAAAGACCACAACTAACCATTAGCAAACAATACATGACATGTAGATTTTCTCTAATGACAATATGTGACTCATAATACACCATGATCATGAGTCTATTCCACAAACTCACACAAACTTTAATTGGTTGTCCATCATCCTTTAATCTTTGATGTAGACCCTCTGCCTTCTCTTTTGAATTGTTCATATCATCTTCAACATTATCTTTGAAATCTCTATAATAGTTATCTGGGATTTCCATATTCCACACAAGTGATTTGTTAGAGTAGCCAATTCTAACCAAATCACTACACCTCATATTGAGTTGGCTAAACTCAATATATTAATCAATTCCAAGACAATTCTATTATCTCTAAACAACATGATATTCTTTACAGACAATTGAGAAGCACATTTCATTTATCATGACCAAAGATTTCTATGATTACCACCAGGAAAGTCTTGAGGAGTCATGGGAGCTCCGAAATCGCCACACCTCAAAGGCTAAACTGATCGGTCGTTGTTGCATGTGACATCAGTCCATGGCATTGCTCTGCTGTGTGAAGACATGGCATCAATTCTGTGCTCCAACCACCTTTCTAGTGCCAGACCGCGACTCTCTTCTCTTCCTACTGATCTGCTGCTATCACGTTGCCTCCTCCAAACTAACCCTCTTTCAACAAATTTGATCAAATTGGAACCCCATTCCACAAATTTCAATGGAGTTGCAAGTTCCCTCCACTCAGGTTCGAAGCTGTGAGGGTTCTGTCCAATTCTCTGTAGATTCTGCAAAGAGATCAATTTTCTCGATTCCGTTGCACTCAGCGAAATTGAAATTCCAACTTAAAATTCAAATGCATTCGTCTCCAATGGATTCTTTGTATTAAATAAAATCGATCCAGAGACTAAAGGCACGAGAAATCAACATGAGATTTGGCCACCACTCTTCCATCATCGACAGACCTCCCCTCCTCCATTCATGAGAAGATAAACCATTGAAAAAAAATCGCCCGATGTCATGGTGATCATAGTGGAAAACATATCGCAAAAAATATCTATGAGAAGATGGCCTCCTCCATGGCCGAGTCTCAATCACCGCTAGAGGCCGAGCAACATCGTCGTAGGCAACGTAGGAAGAGATTCCCTTGTTCAAGAAATAGTCTTTCTTGAACGTTCACAACGGCAACTAATCCTTCTGTAATAGAACCACGCCCACTAACAGAGATGCTCTCGATGTAAAAAAAACACACTACATCAACGAACTCTTGGGTGTGCTCAAGAACCCAAAACCTGAAATGAATAGTTGCGCAATTAATTTCACCTTATAGCAAAAACCCAATAGTCGGTTCAATGGGTAGATAATGAATATCGACCTACTGCAGACACTCGATAACTGTTGGATGGATATACAATGAATATATCAAGTTATTGTAGAAACCCAATCTCTCGTTGAATGGAAATATACACGCTTAATATCAAACTGACGCGGAGTTTACACTGATCTAGAAAATGGGTATTGGATCCAAATCTTTGGGCTTTGGGTATCTGCAATAAACACCCAAAGGCCCCCCAAAAACAACCATATTTGATGTTGACTCAAGCTCAATTTTCTGCACCACCAGTCTTCCAAAATTACCACGACCCCAATTTCCCATGCATCTCTTAAAAAAAACTCCCACAACTTCACACTCTGCAACTTGACCTTGGCAGAGAACGATGGCTCTAGCGCCCAACCTCCACGCAGCCAACTCGACTCACAAGTCGATAATAGCATCAGGCTTCAACCAACTGTTCTACACATCTCAACACCTAGGTCGTGGTGTCAAATAGAGTATCTCTGCCAGCTTTCCATCCACAGGTCTACAACCTCAACAGGTGCGCTAACGGCCCTTCCAATGTCGCAACAACACAATTAGAAACATGACTTTTGCACACATCTCCATGACACTTGAATCAACTCCACAGGCACTTGAGCAATCAAAATGTAGATCGGTCCTTTCCTAGACGCTAAATCCACCCATGTTGCGCCATCACACCACTCATGAACTCTCTGCAATCGTTGTTGGAATCCAAACAACCACATGCGCCTAGCTAGAACAATTCTTTAGCCACGCCACCGCACCACGCTCTCACGCTGGCACGGATTTAATTCGACAAACCTTCGTTGACCCTCCTCATGCAGTTGGTACTCCTCATGCAATCACCGTCTCCCCCACATAGGTGGAGCTCATCCCTCTTCCGTTACGCACGAAAAGGCACCAATAGGCACCATTGTCGCTGTGGGAAGAGCCTCGGATTTGTTCCAACGGGAAATCACTCCCCCAACCTTCGCCATATCGATCAACCACCATAAGCACAGATCGTCGAGGAGATTTTGCTTATCAGGAAAGAAGGGAGAAGATCGCTCAACAGAGAAACGTTGTCTTCGATCCTCTTACGATCGAGGGCTCCTGCTATAACGATCCAAGGATGGGCAAACCAAAAAGCAAAAGCAAAAGATGAACAAACCAGGCCCAAACGGGCTCTGATACCAAGATCAAATTTGATAGTGCAAGTTGTATTTATTGATCAATTATCATATTACATTTATACAAGAAGTGTTGTCTCAAGATAGGGAAACTATCTTGGACACACAATTAGTTGGTTGAGAGAATATCTCAACCACACACCAAACTATGGACATATAGATATAACCACTCCTATAGAATAGGAACAAACTCCTTTACATAGAAAGTCACAACTGAGACAAGTAGGAATTACATTTTCCAATAGATTCCTTGATCGAATCTCAGAGATTTCGTTATAAATGCAAGCATTGGTGTATGGGCGCCTTTATCTTCCCATATCAACTTCCGCTGATAAACAAAAATATGGAAAGTTGTCGCTTGTCATATGCTTTCACGGGGGAGTATTCATGATGGGCTCGTTACCATGGTCTATTTACCAATGACCATGTTTTTATTTTGAGATTGGATTAGAGATCAAATCTATGGTAGTTTCAGTAGGTTATAGGCTTGCTTGAGATCATCGCCTCTCCGTGGCTTACGACAATAATTTCAATGCCATCCAATGAGTCTGTCAAGAAGTTGCTCGAGTCAAGCAAGTGCAAGCTCAAACCCCTGACGAATTGGAGGAATCATGGTTGAGATCATATTTCGATTTTTCACATTGTTTTTTGTTTTGGCCAAAGATAGTGCGGGGGTAATATTGTTCATCATGTTGCATTGAATGTGACTAAAGTGGATGTGAAACCTCTACATATACGAAGAGAAGATCAAAACTTCACCTGTTAAATCTTTGACAACGTGTTTTATGGGTTGTTTGAAACTGTTGGTTATTTTTAGAGTTATGTTCCGATTTACTGTGCAAAATATTGTTTTTATGGTCATGTGTGGAAGATTGGTTTCATTATTTATAGTTTATGGTGTGTAAAATTTGTGTGCTTGTACGTGAATTTGTAAAAGTATAGAACCAAATAATGAACCAAGGATCATAATTAAACTAGTGGTTCTCAATGTTCTTCGGTGCCAAGAGAACGTGTTAATTTGATTGTGTGAGTATGTTATACGTTGATGTGTCTTATTGTGCTTCGGGCTTCAAGAGCATGAGTTACAGGTTATGTTATGAGATCCATGTGTGTAGAAATGTCAGTTGCATAATTGACTATTGAAAACGCTAAGTACCCAAACAAATCACCTATATGACTATCAAAATTGTAGTTCGTTGCATTTTGATAGATGGGAGTTTGTCCATAGGGTGGTCTACTATCGAGATTGTCCTTCGGGAGATCAAGAAGCATCAATTATACAAAGTTTGTCAAAGATGGTCAGAGGCATTTATGTTTTAAATGGAGTTCAAGTGACAACTCGAAGATGAGGTGGTGAAGAAAGAACATTGTTTGCAAGATTCCAGAGTGGATGTGATTGATGATGAAGACCAACTAGACAGATGTGACTATCTGTGATTTATGATTCTTGTAATAATATTTGTAATGATGTAATGTAAGCATTAAAGGGGAGACTTAGAAATAATGCTTACATTAGTAAATAGGTAAGATTAGTTTGTTGGTTGTTGGGTTTTGTTGAGAAATTTTCTCAACAAATAATTCATTGTCTAGAATTTGTTAGATCTCATTAGCACTATTTATGCGACTTATAATTTGGTTTTAAAAGTAATATACAATTTTTTTGAGTAAATCTGTGTACCATGTCTATTTGTCAAATTTCTTTAAAATTTAATTAATTATCAATCCACAAAAAATCATTTTTTATTAATGGCAAATTTTCTTCACTTGCAAACCGCCATGCGATGAGACACTTGGTTGAATTTGTTGTTTTGGACTTTGAGGTTTTCATATTGTTATGCCATAGTATATATAAGTCGAGTTTTAACATTTCAATATATGGTTTTGATTGTTTGGAGTTTATGGTTTTTAACATATACTTTTAAAACGTGATCCTCTTATTGAAATTTTTATGTAATATATTATGACTTTTGTATTAGGTTTTATTTTAATATATAATAAATATTACAATATTCACGAAGTTTTTAAAATTAAATAATAAAATTATTTATATTTATTTATATTATTCTTACATAATAATATTATGAATCTTATGTAAATGTTACTACTTATTTCTTATTGAATTAATTTTACATGTTTTTGTCTTCTATCTATATCATCATATATATAATATATGGTTTTAATATATTTACAATATTATGTGTATAATATTTTATAATTAATTACAATAAAATAAAATTAATTATATTTATATAGATTTAACAAATTAAAATAACTAATATTTACGTATTTTATAAGTTTTTAAAATTGTAAAATTTAAAATTAAAATGCATATTTACAAAATTTAACCCTAAGCTTAGCAGTGAAAACAACTAAACTTCAATCAATTATAAATTTTTGATCATACGATGAAATCAATGAAATTTAAACCATTGGAAACCTAATAGGGAGGCAAGAGCAATGAAGTGATTAGAAACAAAAATCAAAATAAATCGAAAACACTCAAAGAAAAGGAAAGCAAGCTTAAAAAGAATGGCATTAACCAAGTGATATGGAGGGTCCCCATATCTTTTGCGAAAAAATATATGGGGTGGTTGTGGTTACAAAAGTACCATAAACCACTAGGTTTTCATATTTGTGACATCAAATACACCTAAAAGGGAAGGGTTTCATAGTTGATGGTCTAGCACTAAATCTCAACACCCCAATGAAATGAGAATATGTGTCATTCCCATATACCTCAAACCACGATAAGTCATGTTTACCTCATAACAATGCTAAGGGAATTTCCATTTCTTCAAAGATTGCATTTAGCGTCAGGTCCATTGCTACTACTAGAAATATTACCTAAATAATAAATCCAAAAGAGTGTTTCTGGCATGAAAGCCTAGTAGCCATTTTTTTAGAAAGAATAATTAGTCACCCCACTTCCACCCATTTTGAAGAATTTTGTTAATTTCACCCCAAACCATCCAACCTCAACTTTGAGCAGAGAATCTATCATAAGTTCAAATTTTCTTTTGTCCATTATTTTAACGAGCCATCATTCTTCTACATGAGAATTGACCGACAAGGACTAGGTTAGTCATATCCACAATAACATTTAACCTCATATTCCCCCCCATATGTAGATTTACTAGACCCCGCATTTTCTTAGTACATTTATGTCATTTTGGCTTCCTCATAGTCTATGGGTTCTACAATCTAAGGTTATTTGTCATAATGCTTATACCACTCATCAAATCATAAGTTAAACCTTCTCCTATGAACCTTGGTTCAAAATATTTTTAGCTTTTGGAACAAAGGCACAAGATCTCCTTATTAAAGCCAAGTGTACATTTTAGGTGGAGAAATGTAATGTTCTAATTTGAATCCATTCAATATTTTGTAATTAAGAATGTTTCTAAATGGTTTCCACATAAATATATTACCATGTTTTAATTATTGCGATGAAGAGGAAATTCCATGGTGGTTACAACATCTTGCATGCATGTGAATATTTTACTTTTACAAAGTTAATTAAATACCAATATTGACTAAGGTAGGAGCACCTAAGAGGGGATGTGATACCACAAGTGGGGAAATGTGAGGTGGTCTAAAGGAATTCTACATGCAAAGAACCCCATGTTACCTTTATATTTGTCATGTTATTAATGTTTATTTTTGGAGCTCCTCTGTTGTCAAACTTTGGAATAGGTGAAACTTTGTCTTAAACTCAACCTACCATCTCCAGTATTCTTTGAAACATGTTCCTTATACTCATGGATATTTTCTCCCTACCTTCTATTATCACAATTTTAGTCCATAGTTTTAAAGTGCTGACAGTTTCAGTGTCAGCTCCGATTTGTAAAAAAGCAGTGTTAAAGCGCTGATAGTTTCAATGTCAGCGTCGATTTGTAAAAGCCAATGTTAAAGCGTATGTAAAAAACAATGTTAAAGCACTGAAAGATAGAATATCAATGTTATTGCAAGTTTTGAAAATAAAAATGTGTTGACAACCAGAGTAGCAGCGCATATTTATAAAAATGGTCAGTTAAATGGTAATAGTTGGAGTATCAGCGACAAATGAAAAATTAAATTTTTTTTTTTTGTTATGTCCAAAATAATGTGTTGATGGGGCACACGTCAGCGAAGGAGCAAGAATTTGTTCAAGCAAGCGTTGGCTAAATACATGGTGACATGTTGTGTCATGATTTCACATTGGATTATTTCTGTCGCCGACAGGTAATTATCATGGTAAATTAGTGGTGTAATTAATCATTTTTATGAATGATTGATTTACTGTCACGTTTAATCTCAAGCGTCTCTAGACGACAGAAGTTATATTGTGCAGAGTTAAGAGTCATGAAAGGTTAATCCATTCTATTATTTTATTCGCCAAGGTTACTATCTCAAACATAATGACACAAACTTAGTAGTCAAAAGGAAAGGGTGCCAAAACATGTTTGTTTTCACTTAACAAAACTTTGTTTTTTACTGTAAAACACATTAAATTTGGGCGCAAATTCCGAACAGTTGGAAACAAAATTTTAAAAACCAAAAGAGGTTTTTGTTGGTAACAAACTCATTTAAAAAACATATTTCAATTTTTACACGTGTAATGGTTTGAGATATTCGAAGGGATATCTGAAGCCTATTTTCAATATTTTGCAATTCAGTGTTTTCTTGTTTTAGTCATTGTTTTAAAAATTAGTTTCTAAACAAGTGGGGATGAAGTTTTGAAAACCAAAAGACAGTTTTGGAGGGAACAGACCAATTAACCAAAACCTCTTTCATTTTTTAAACAACTATCGTTGTTTGAAAATTTAGAATCGATATTTGAAGCCTATTTTTCAGGGATTCATGAGAATTATTTTTTTCTATTTTTAGAAGAAAAAAATGCCCAATTAGTTGGAGATCCACCTCATCATTTCGACTTGGGATCAAATCTTATCTCCTTGATTATTTGATTTAGTAAGCTATAGATAGATGAAGAGGTTTGAGATCCATTATGTTTTGATCTTGAATAGTTTGTAAGTAGTCTATACATACTATCATTTTTGTAATGTATAGGGTTGGATTTTGAAGAGAAAACCTATTGTAACCATGTGCATTTGATTAATAGAAGAACTTTTGGACAGAATCACAAGGGTTTTGTACCAAAGATTCATTTTTCAACATTTTTGCTATGCTTCTCAGTGTTGTGTTCTTTCTTTGTTATTCATTGAGTGTTTACGCTTCTCATTTGAATCTGTAAGTAGATGTAGAATTCATGTTACAATGCTATATATCTTATATTCAGATATTCACCTTTCAGCTGGTGAGTTAAATACAAAATTCCTCATTATGATGTTCTATTTTAAAATCTTTGAGTGTATTCCTCTTCTTCCTTTCATGTTATAAATGATTAATGTCTAGCATATTGTTGAAATACATGCCTTTGGAACATAGAATCCTTACAAACCAAGCTCCAAAGATTCTTAACTCAAATTATTTGACTCCATTCCCCAATGGTTTCTTCCCATACTCCAACCAAGCTAGAAACTTCCACATTAATCTGGCCATAGAGTGTTTAACAAACCTACTACCATTGTGACCTATGGTATTTGAGTTTGAGGAGAGGTCCCCCTTTGGATGAAGGGACCAGCTTCAATCCCAAGGTGGTTAGAGGTTACCTTAGAGTTCCCCCACCACCCCCCCAACAGTTGAGGTTTTCTCTAAGTGATAACACCTTCTTGGAACCTAATTCAAATTTGTAAAAAGGTTTATGGGAATATTTTTATTATTTAGTGATTTTATAACCACCCATACCACATTTCCCGCTTTTACAGGCTCTCTAGGGTAAACATGAGTTGAGTGTTACTATGACATGACCCGACCTCCAAGTTATAGTTATGGAAGTGGGGTCTATTAAAAAGAAACATACTGCCTCTCCTCAAGGACATTAGATCACCCAAGTGTTTGACAACAACCACCGGTGATCAATCCTTAAGCTGGAACTTTCCCTTCTCAGGCTTTACACCCCAACCAGATGCTTGATAGACTGTGCATGTAGTTGGAAGGATCCGACTTCACCCATGAGCCTTCCTCCATGCGATTATAATCGTAATTATTTAGTTTAGAGGGTGCGGTTACGATATTGGTGCCACATTTTCAGGGTTGGCCTATAGGCTATTACCTAGAACATCCCAAAAATTTCCAGAACTAGATATAGGATAATCAAAAGTGTAAACAATAAATAATATAGCTAGATCTCATCTAAGACATGTCTAATACATGATAGACATTTTGTCAAACAGATGGTAAACATAGCAGCTACAGGTCATGAATTCATATCTGATCATGAGCTTCTTAACTTCATCAGAGAATCATAAAGAAGGCTCAATGCCCTCTCAAGCTAGTTGAAACAAAACTTGTCAGTACATGCATACATTAACCATTCCATAACTATTCAAATCATGAAAAAGATCCATAGTAAGAGAACATCATTCATCCATGCATGTACCCATCATATAACCATAATAAAGTCCATGACAAACTAGCCATAAGATCAACACAATAACCATTACATGCGCTCACAGATCACAATAGGAAATTAAATCATATTAATCACATGCAAAATCCAACCAAGTCAGGGACTTCCACCTACCACCCAACTACAGATTGGCTAAACCAAATCTCTCTTTCAGCCAATCACCCCTGTGGCATATTCCAAGCATGAATGTGGAATCATATGGGTTAAACCAAAATAGAACAAATATTGGCTTCCAAAGGCCAAACCACCTTAACCCTCAACCATAGTGATTTCACCTAAACTGGTCCATAAATCACTAACATCAAAACAAGCTTGGATGCCTCTAACTTCCTTCACCAGCTCCAGAGGAATTTTCCTGTCTCCACCCATCCATCAAGAGTTCCAGGAGAAAGTCCATATCCACCCTTAATCCTTGGGAATTTTCCTTAGACCACCTCAACTGGGATCCAATCATATCGGCCATCCAAAGCTTAATCAAACTAGAGAACCCACTACATCATGACTATCTAGGAAATGGAAGACAAGGGTGAAACCATAGTCAATCTAGGCAAATCCCATGCCAGTGACAGTAAAATAACCAAAGAACCACGTGCATGTACCATGCATCCAGATATCAACAAGGAAATCACGTGTGCAACATGTTACCTGCAATGAACTCTAGTTGTAGTTGTTGATCCAATCTTCTTTTATGTTTCCCACAAGTTCTTTGTTTGTCCTTTGCTTGCTTCTCTCCAAGTCCAAATGAATGCTAGGATGCTCCAAGAATTCTCTAAGTGTGCATGAGTGTAAGAGAGCTAGAATAAACAAGGGTTGAGCCAAAATCTGTCCAAAGCTGAACTGACAAAAGTTGTGAATTGTTTCTTTGATGTCTATTCTCTTCCTTTCATATTTCTTTTTTATTTAATTTTCCTCTAATTTCTCTCTAATTTCCCTTGCATGCATATTTGTGTCTCTTCATTTCCCTTTTCTCATATTTTCCTTTATTTGCTTAATTAAATGCCATTTATTGCCTCTTTGCCTTTACCAATTTCCATACTATTAATAAACCACAAGTGATGCCCACTACAATGTTTACCCACCATTCAACTTGGAATATGTGTCCCATGACATTTGTTTTATTTTGTTTACATGAAAAATCAACCAGGGGTTGTTAAAAATCCCTCTCCCTTGGGAGAACACCATCCTAGGTATTCGATGACACTTATTACCAGCAAAACATACTGCCTATGGATATTTATAACACAACTCGATGCAATATTTACAATAAACAATTGTTGAAAACCATGACCAAAATGAAACATGACACACATACCACTTATTGGAGCTTTATAACACAACTCGATGTGGTATTTACAATGACACACACACACACACACACAAAGATACCAAAAAATTATTTTCTTCAATCAGTAAATAAAAAAGGATATAATTCTCGCATCTGATCATCCATCTCCCATGTAGCTTCGTCGGGCCCAAAGTTCTTCCAGTGCACTTTAACCTGCTCTATTTCTCTGTTCCAGAGCATGAATTGTTTCTGATTCAATATGCATTGTGGCTCTAGCTGAAACTCTCCCTTTGGTTCCACTTGCAATACAGACCAATCGACCACATGATCAACATCCTTCACATATCTCTTAAGCAATGAAACATGGAAAAGATCATGGACTTTCATTGTTGGTGGCAGTGCAAGTTTGTAGGCCATTGATACAATACTCTCAAGGTTCTGAAAAGGCCCATAATATCTAGGTGTCATCTTGGCACAAGACCCAATCCTTAAGGAGATCCTCTTGGGCTTGATGCGCAAATACACCTTCTCCCCAACTTGAAACTCCTTGAATGCTCTATGTTGATATACACAACTCTTCTACCTGTCTTGTGTTGCCTTCAAATTTCTTCTCATAAACATCATCTCCGACTTCATCTCAACCAACATATCTGTTCCAATCAACACCCTTTTCAATGGATCACTCTAGCTGATAGGAGTATTACAACTTTGCCCATAGACAACCTTAATAGACTCATATTCAAGGATTCCCCATACCCATTATTATAAGCAAACTCCACCAATGGAAGATACTCCTCCCACGTCCTTTGTTGATGCATGGCATACATCGTCAACATATCCTCAAGAATCATCTTAACCCTCTTTATATGTCCATATTTTTGTAGATGATAAGTTGTACTAAAGGCTAACTCTGTCCCCAAGCCTGCAAAAAACTCCTTCCAAAACCTGGAAGTAAACTTGGCATCTCTGTCCAATATAATCTTCTTGGGAACTCCATGAAACCTCACTATCTCCCTGATGAAGATCTGAGATACCTCATTAGCTGAATTAGTAAACTTCAGTACAATGAAGTGAGTTACCTTTCTCAACCTATCAACCACAACCATGATGGAATCATGTTTCCTCGATGTCCATGGTAATCATGTAATTAAGTCCATGGAAATGACCTCCCATTTCCATTCCAGAATTGAAATAGGTTGCAATAGACCAGTTGTATGCTTGCATTTAGCTTTCACTTGCTAGCAGTCCAAGCACCTTGCAACAAACTTAGCTAGCTCTTTCTTCAAATTTGACCAATTGTGGAACTTCTTAACATTTGTCAAAGTCTTCTAGTATCCTAGGTGTCTTGAATATGGCTTGACATTAAACTCTCTCAAGATAAGCTTCTTCAATTCGTTATTATCTGGCACATAAATCCTACTCCTGAATTTGACCGAGCCATCTATTGTGAGGTGATACTCTTCGTCCCTATCTCCTTCACCCTATTATTGCAATCTCCACTTCAGTTGTTGGTACTTATTATGTTTCTCTACTTGAAAGATATTTTCCTACAAATCTGTCCCATAAATTTCACAGCTAAAATATGGTTCACTTTCACTCTCCTACTAAGAACATTTGCAATCCTGTTCTCTTTGCCTTAATGTACCTGATCTAAAAATCAAACTCGCTGAGGGTAGCCAACAATATAGCTTCCCTGAAATTCAGATTGGGTTAGTCAAACAAGTACCTTATCCCACTATGATCACTCATCAGAATAAACCTCCTGCCAAGGAGATAATGTCTCCACATCTCCAATGCATGAATGATAGTTTCCAACTCAAGATCATAAGTCACATAGTTTTTCTCATGCTCATTCAACTTACTTTACTCATAATGAACCACTTGTCCTCCTTGCATCATGACTCCACCAAGTCCTTCCTTGCACGCATCTATAAAAACCACAAACTCCTTACCAGGATCCACAATCTTCAAAATTGGAGCATTTTTAAGAAATTGCTCATAACTAGATATATACTTAGTAGTCCATTCAAACTTCTTCCCTTTCCTCTGTAAAGATGTAATAGGATAGCCGTTGAGAAGTTCCTTATGAATTGCATGTAATAACCTGCTAGTCCCATGAATGATCTGACCTCATCCACATTCCTCAGAGCTGTCCACTCCATGAGAGTCTTAATGTTTTCTGGATCCATTGTTATTCCTTCATTGGAAAATACATGTCCCAAGTAATAAATTTGAGTCTGAAAGAAACTGTACTTGTTGAGCTTGGCATACAACTGATGCTCTCTCAACAATCTCAACACTGATGTCAGGTGCTCTACATGCTCCTCCTCATTCTTTGAATATACCAATATTTCATCAAAAAATACTATCACAAACTTATCCAGATAAGGGTGCAACACATTGTTCATCAAACACATGAAGGTGGTTGGAGCATTGGTAAGACCAAAAGGAACCACCACAAACTCATAGTGCCTATGCCTTGTATGAAATGCAATATTGTAGATATTTTCTTCTTTAATGTTCACCTGATGATATACTGGTCTTAGATCAATCTTCAAAAACACTGCAGCTCCCTTCAACTAATCAAACAAGCCATTAATATGGAACAATATTTAATTGTTCTTGATAGTCACATTGTTCAACTACCTGCAATCAATGCACAATCTGAGGGTACCATCGTTATTCTTTACAAACAACACTAGTGCACCCCAAGGAGATACACTTAACCTAATGTATCCCTTATCACACATTTCCTTAAGCTGTAATATTAGTTCCACCAACTTAAGAGTACTCATCCTGTACGATGCCTTAAATGCAATAGAAAATTCCACCTCTCTATGAAGAGGAAACTTTGGAATCTCTGTAGGAAACACATCCTAAAACTGCTGCAAAATAGGATACCTCTTCAAGACTTCATCATCCTCATCATCCTTCCCTTTGTCACTAGAAATATGAACTGCAAACAATACACATCTCTTCCTACGACTATGCTTTCCCTGCATAACTGTAACCATTCCCACTGATGTAAGCTTCCTCTTTCCCTGCAAGATTCTCCTTTCCCCATCATCATCTAGGCACTCAGTGGCCTTGTTATAGCAGTCTACCTTGGTTCTATTAATGAACACCCAATACATGCCCAAAATCATGCTATATGATCCGAAGGGAAGCACATTTATATGTGTTGATGTAAGCATACCATTAAGCTCAAATTCACAAGATCTCACCCAGTGATGAACTCTTCTCTTGGTTCTTGTAGCCAACTGCACCAACCAATATTCTGCATGCACTTCTTTACTTAACCAACATTTATCTGCTAGGTCAAGACTAATATAGCCATAATTAGATCTAGGATCAATCAAAATAGAAACAAGCTAATCACAAAGCTTACCTTCCATCTCGATAATAGATGATTGATGATTTGCCTTCCTATTATCCACTACTCCATAAATTTGGGGAATACTTTGGCCTACATATCCAATTGTTTGTGCCTCCTGAGCACTATAGATCTTAGGCATGCCACCCTAATGCGATGGGAAATCCCTCCCGCGATTCTCTCCACCACAAGTACAACACTTCAAAGGTTTCCTACCATTAATTTTATTTTGCTTCTCCTTAGGTTGAGACCCATGTCCTCTCTCAGTTGCATTGAACTTCCAATGAGGTCCCAGATTTTCCTTGTCACCTCCATCTTGATATATTCCTCGCTTATTAGGCCATTTCCATTTAGTCTTCACATTACCTTTATAGTCATGCTTGAACTCAAGCTTGTGCTTATACTGCTCATAACAATGCTTCATCTTCCCGATGATGTCCTCCAATGGTCAAGCCTCATCATTTTCAATCTTATATTTGAATGCTATCGAAAATCCATTGATGAACATTTGGACCTTTGTTTTCTCATCCTTAAGATAAGGCACATACCTCAAGAGCTCCATAAACTTGGTTGTGTACTCTTCATCTGTCACGGAACCCATTTTGAGCTTATAGAATTCCTTGGCCTTCCCGTCATAATATCTCTCAGACATGTACTTCTCCCTGAAGAGTCTTTTAAACTCATGCCAACTCAACTCCTCTTCCCTAATGCCTTTGACACGTTGTTGACATTGTTGGATACCACCAACATGTAAGGGGATTTCCTCGATGTGAGGTCCCAATCATACCTCACTTCGTTTGGTGTAGGAGTCCCATTCAGCTGTATGGTCCAACCATCATTGCAAAGGTTTTAGAGATATGCCTTAGTTACAATATATACACAAGAGACAAAAAAAAAACCTCTTTGGGGTAGAAAGTATGTAAGCTTTGTGTGACAAAACTTGCAAGATGCACAGGGAACTTCCATAGGTAGTAAAGGGGAAACGAGACTTCGGTTATAGAAGTAATAGTACTATCCTAAGGCAAACCCAAGAGTGGAGAGAAAGGCTTGTTGATTAACTGCAAATTATTTCACCCGATAAACAACAATCATGAAAACATAATAACACTCATTCAACAATATCATATCTAAGCAATGAAATAGTTCATTAGTCTTAGTATGTAATTAAGCCAACATATATCACAAACATAACAAGAATAGTCTTACTACATCCACGATACATGCATGAAGAAGTGTTGGCTCATAGAGCTTCTAATTATAAATGAAATATTCCAAGTACATTATTACATATATGAAACACTAGATCAAGTAGTGGAACATGAAGCCAAAACTTGCTTCTCCAAAGAATGATCTATCTCCTATGCACTAAAAAATAATCCAAGGCAAGAATCCCCCCTCTCCTTGAGTTTTTTTTAGGGGTGGTTCACGGACACTGAGTGACTGCTACATCCACGCAAAAATTTATGTAGATCAACCCGAAGGGATCTCCCCGTCGGCCAAACTAGCAAGGCCTAACCTTAAGGGCGTCGAGGAGATTTGATCCCGTGACCTCCTAATAGGCGAGGTACTTAGCGACAAGAACTCGGCCAATTGAGCTATCCCTTGGGTCTAACCCTCTCCTTGATTTATGAGGAGCTATTTATAACAAATGAAAATGGACTTTGAGCTTTCTCATTACTTTTCAACTCCTATGACCTATGGGCTTCTATACAACTTTTCATATTCCATACATGACCTTTTACATTCCATATGTGGCTTTTCACATTCCACATGTGTCTCTTGGACTCCATTACATACAACTTATTACAAAAGAAAAATTACATATAAGACGGTGGCTATATGAGACAAAATAGCCAATAGGACAAAATGTTTTCAGATTAACAAGTCATTTGCTTCCTCATCGAGCTCATTGGTACTGTATGTGTTCCATGCTCTAAAATTTGTAGAGATGACTTTGATCCGAACTGGAAAATCCATTGTATACTACATCTTCACCTCTAGTTCTTCTGTCAATATAGTCTTGGAGCTTGATTGGACACTATTCCATAGCCATGAAAATTTCATGTGGGCCTTAGCTAGTGCGATGACATATTCTAGAATAATGTCTTTGGTGATTTCCAAGCCTTCTTGTTCTGATGCTTGCTTGATTTGTTCTATGTAATGCTTGGTTTCTTGAAAGATGATTTCCCTGTCTCTTATTCCTTCAAGTGATCCTACTGAATGAATCCCATGTTTCTGTGTTATAGACTTGAATCCATTGTGTAGTTGACCATAAGCGACAATAGTGTTAGTCGATTGTTCTCCAATACAGATGGAGTCTCAGATGTACTCTATCTATCTCAATGTCAATCTTTTCCTTTCTAACCAAATGCTGTGGAACATTTGGATATTTGGCAGCCCATTCTATAGTTTATCAACAAATTTGTTTACCACTTTCAGGAGCTTTAAAACTTCTTGTTCTTTCTTTTGTATGTCAATGAGGGGAGCCACCACTTGCTATTGAATTATCATCTCATCATACAAATGTGCCATGGTGTCCTCCATTGGCCCAAATTCCTCCTGTATGGTTGACTTCCATTATGCCATGTTGAAATTTTGGGAAGATAGTCATTGGTTTTCCGCGATGAGATGTTCCACTTGTTGCTTTCTTGCATCCAACTCTTTTCTTAATCGTACATTCTCATTCAAAAAATATTCTAATTTGTCTTGTGGTGTTGTAGCAAAAGCAACATTTGTTGTCATGATTACCTTGGGATCTCTCCTAGTATTAGTAGTTATCACCTTTTCTGTGGGTAGAGACTAGTTTCTAAGGATCATTTGGGAAGTATCTACGCCTTTGTTGCATGATCCTTTTCTTTAGTTGATCAAATGTGAAATTACACACATCCATGACCCTTTCCATAGGGGGAGGTGTGATTCCCATTTCATCGAATGGGAGATGACCACCTGTAAGAGGAGTTTCCATCAGAGAACCTAGCTCATCATCTATAGGTTGGATGGTCCTCTTCCTCCAACTCTTCTTATATCTCCTGAGTCAATTGTTCTTATTCCATCCTTCATGTTGCTTCCTCCTCTTGTGACTACCTTTGTTGTTCTTCTACTACTCTCCTTCTCTCCTCTTCTTCTTCCTGTTACTTCCTGAGCAGTTCTTCCTGCTTCCTCTTCTTATCTTCTCCTTGTTGCATCTTTGCCTCTAGTTCTCTCCTTTCATATTCATCTTGTAAATCTCTCATATTTAAAGGATCATTTTTCAAATTCCTTCTACTCTCCCCTATCGAATCATGCTTGATCCTTTTCTTGGGAGTTGTACTCTTTTATTGAGGAGTTGATTGTGGTGCATCCTGTCCCTGTATATCTTGGGGGGGACTGGCTTCAATTCTTGGATGCATTCTTCTCACTGCATTGTGCTAGTTATTTACCTTCTCATCTTCTATTGTAGACATTGATGAATATCCCCAAGTGAAACAAATCATTTCGTAGTGTTTCTTACACACTCTTCTCGGATCATATTCATGAAAGTCGTTGAAATCAAAGTACAAGCAATCCAACTCCTATATTTCTACCTCCATCGCCTTATGTCTCTTCATTTCATACAATCTGATCCTTAAAGGAAAAATGGGCCAGGGGGCTTTCTTCCTTTTTTGAAGGACTCCGGATAACCCTTTGCTAAGTTGATAAGCCACTTCTTGCATGACCACCTTATTAGTTACATATTGCGGCATGAGATGGGGATAAATATGACATCCAAAGAATCGAATGTATGTACCTTCAGGCGCAAAAAACCAATATGTGATATCATATAATGACTCCTTCACATGGTAGGTCAGGCAAAGAGGATTGATCTCATCTATAATCTGAAATGTGACTATAAAGAAATTCTTTGCTAATCTGTTGTATGCCCCTCTGAAAATCAAATATGACAACACCCTGTAGTGGAAGTAAAATTGAACCTTATCTTGTGGGGTACAGTTCCAATACATTCTTTGGAATGCATATCGTGTACAAATTCCATCAAATAGAAATGCATACATGTAGAATTTTTGTGCCTGGTTTGACCTTAGAGATGCTTTAGCCTTCCCAACATGACGTTGCAACTCAAATGACAATATATCTTCCCAATTGAAGACTTTGCCACAGGTAACTACCATGTTGAGCATATATATATATATATATTTCTCTTCAAATACCTCAGAGTTCTTTCACGCATGCAACCTACAACACATAGCAATGAGATGCTGTTATACATTTCTGAGAATCCTAGTCGGGAAGACTGCTGATGAGCGGTGTCAAACTTAGCAGGCTCTCGACACCAAGATTTAATGACATCACTTGTGTTGAGATTAGCCCATCTAGTGTAAAAGTTGTTATTGGAATATTTTATGGGCTTCTTCATCTTGTAATAGGTTTGCATGTCTTCTCCATAATATGTGGAAATATTACCACCACTTTCACTTTGAAGCACCAAATTTGAATCATCCATGTGTGTTTAAATCCATTCAATCACTTCTACACAGGGAATGACTAGGAATCTGCATGCAATGTTGTGCATCCTGGACCACTTAATATTAATGTATACTCCCATATCTTCTATATTTTCATTGAACTATTTCTGCATGAATGTTTCCTTGATATCTTTCCATGTGACCTTAGTGGACTTGTCTATGAAGCACTGTGTGGCCACTCAATGTGTAGATTGAGGCATCATTCCAGCATATGATGAAAGAGTAACAATACTAGCATCTTGAACATTTGTATGTGGAAGCACACTCATGGTGACAACAATTATCTTTATGAAATCTCCTATCTATTACGAGAAATAAATTAGAAAATCATATTCATAGAGCCATGAAGGAAGTTCAAGGGTCATTCGGGGCTTTGGGGTGTGCTCATGCACTCAAGAAATAGAGGGAAATAATCAAGGGCGTAGGGTGCACTGGCGAAGCTCAAAGGGAGATCATTCGGGACTTCAAGGTTTTCTCATGCACTCAAGGAGACTAAGAGGGTGCAAAGTCACACTCCAAAGAGATTAAGGGAGTGAGGCTTCGGGCCTTCATGACTTCAAGGTGAGCTCATGTGCTCAAGAGGACAAGGAGGGCACAAGGGTGCATGCTGAAGAGATGAAGGGGAAAACACTTGTGTGTACAAGGTGCGCTCATGCGCTCAAGGAGGGCGCAGTTCTTCATGATGAAGGAGTGTGCTCTTGAGGGAAACTTGTCTTTTTTGGGCGTAGTCTTCTGAATTAGTTGGGCTTCAACTTCTAGAAGCACGCTCTGTCATGGAATGACTCAAGGACAAGTTCAAAAGTAAGATAAAATGATAAAATGTTGAGAGAGAAGATCTATAAGTTTTATATATTCCGTCGCAATCAGAACTGCAATATGAAGAGTTGAAGAATATGCAGAGTCACAACTTGGGATAGTAGTTTGACACTTGTAGAATAAAGAACAAACTAAAACTCAAGTAAATAAACAAGAAAAGAAAAGAAATGCCAGCGAGGAAAATAAGATCGACAACAAAAACATCTAAGGCAACCAAACGACATGCAAAACTTACTTGGAATGGAGATCGACGAAGAGTTTCTTAATCCACAGATGTGCACCCAACCCAGATGTAAATGATTATGAGAAAGAAAGATTAATTGGGTTGATTATAAAGAGATTACATGGAAAATCCATTCCATGCATTCTTGCCACTTGTCAGTGAGTGGATGAGTTATTTAAGGAAGTGAAATGAGCTCCTATTTTCTTGGAGTGCTCCCACATGCAACAAGGAAGTGCATGTGTGAGTTATAAAGGGTGCATGTCTTCGTGCCGAAGGAATGTGCTCAAGGAGGGTGCATGTCTTTGTGTCAAAGGAATGTACTCAAGGAGGGCACACTTGTTGAGCATGAAGGCGTGTGCTTAAGGAGGGCGTAGTTGTTTAGCACGAAGAAGTGCGCTCCACACAAGAGAAACTCTTTGACATCTTGAAGTGCACTTTTTCTTTACAATTTCTATTCTTTCTTTTGTTTGCTTCAATGTGCTTTTGTGCAATGATTAAGGCTAGTTTCTAAGTCAAGAAAAGCTACGACTTCACCTATCCTTGGACAAGATAACATAGGTGCTTCTAGAGGTTAGGTGAGAACACTTAGGAAACATTGACTTAGGAGGATGAGACACTTAAAGAAAACATAAGAATACCAAATCAAATAATGTGATGACACTAGGTAGCTTGGAACAACAGTTTCTTGTAGTCACCAAAATCGAGTTAGGAGAAATTTTTGGAGGGTCGTTGTCGTAGTGACAAAACTTTGCGGCACACTGGGAGAACCCAAACTTCTTTGTTTGGGTTTCATTTATGCATGAAGTCTCGATTCTCTGGGAAGTATTGATTCAATCGATGAGTTACCTCAGCTCCCCATTCTACCTAGTTAAAGATATAGTCTTCCCTGTTATATGACTCAGCATAACACAACATAAAGCAAGCCAAATAATTTTGATGAGAACAAGGTTAATATAGAACCACAATTTGAGAACTAATCAGAGTATGAGTTTTCATCTCTGGTGTTGCTTCGCTGCCAGCAGGCCTGGACAGTACCCCGACAGAGTCAATTCATGAACACAAGTGTTGCTTCGCTGCTAGCGAGCTTGGAAAGTACCCCGGAGAATTCACTTGCTTTACCTCCCTGTATAGGAAGCCCTTCTCTTCTTTCACCTTTTATTTTTCTTTCTTTTCATAGAACTGTGCTTAAGCACTTATTATTTCTAAATTCAGAGGTGGAAGAGGGATCCTGCCTTATTGAGATCAGAAGAGGTTACTCCTTCAAAGGCAGATTTATAAACCTAGCTCGCTAAATATTTTCCCCTCATTCTTATCAATTCAAATAGATAGGTGAGAAAACACTATTAACAAACAAAATCAAGTGCAAGAATGAGAATCCTAAAATAGACATTGACATTATGGTTTTGCTTATGGTTTCCTAGCTAAAGGATCATATTTTCCATCCAAAAACCATTGAATTTAAAGATATAAACCAAATCACAGAAGAGGGTAACAAATAAGCCAAGGGTTGCATGTTACGACAAATTTCCTTTCACAAAAGATTAGCCACATCATCTTGAATCTCAAAACCAAATTTATTCAAGGAAACATAAAGCGGGAAAATGAAAAACAAAACAGGAATGCAATGCATCTACCTAAATGCAACCTATCCTATCATAAACTAAAAATTACAGGGTCAGGTTAAGTAAAATGGAACTTCCAAAGCATCCATAGAAGTTGATCCCGATTCTTGACTCAAAAGATGGGAACGTGTAGAATGAAAGTGAAATACAATGCAGTAAAACAGATAAGCAACATAAACATTTGCACTGACAGATAAAAACAAAAAGTGTGCACACAATGGTGTGACACACTTAACCACTCTATTGAGTGAAAGACTCCACAACAACACTGTTTACCAGGTTCATGACTATAAAAGACCCAATTGAAAGCATGAAGGGACTAGGCATGATACATGGGTCCTAATCGATAGGACTCTTGAGGGGAACTTGCAATAAGATCGTGGAAATAACATTTAGGAAAACTTTGACAAAAAAGACTGATAAAAAAAATCCATATCATAAAAAAAAACAACAGGCTGACCATAATTCATGTTGTCATCAGTGTTGAATTTTTCAAAGGATGATGCAGAAGGGATTTCAGATCAAAATATTTGACAGTCGTTAAGATCATTGTTTGTTTCCACATAGCATATTAGAGATTTGGGTGAGGTGGGATGTCGAAATTGAAGTTCAAAATTCAGATTAAACTTTCCACCTTGAGGGTTTAAAAATTTAACATGTAGAAAATGAGAATCCCTCAAGAGAGAATCAACATCCCTCAAGATGACATTAACGACAAGGTTTCACACGAAAATCATAAACTAGCCAAAATCACGAGTAATGTCAGGGTGGTGGCTGGGAAATTGACATAACCATCAGTGTAGGTTGAAGTATCCTATCCACCTTACTTAACCTTGAAATATGAAAAGATTGAAAGCTAGATTGAGAAAACATGGTCCACTGCTTGTTGAAACAAGAGTCATCATTCAAATTACAAGATTCATAAAAGTAATTGAGACTCATCGGATGGATCTTCAAGATTCCTACAAAAATACTCAATAGAAAGCATGCCATATTATTGATCAAAAGGAGATATACCTGGAACGAAATATTCAATAATCACATCAGACTCGATTTGTAACTTCTGCAAATCTGAATCTTCCTGCAGAAAAAAAAAAAAAAAGATTCATCCATGAATTTTGAACAATCATCACCATACAATTCAGAGAAAAGGAAAAGACCGGGATGATGGTTGTCCAATGATTCAAATTGATCAATGAGTATAATATCGACAAGAGGATTATCAATATTTGAAGATGATTGATTAGTAGGATCAGGAAAATCATCATAAAGGGAAATATGTGAAAGAAAGATTAATTCTTCTTCCAAAAATTGATATTTTAGTTTATTGATCAGTTCAGGGTCAAAACATGGAACATCAAAAGGAGGGGGACACAAAACAAAAGTAAAATTGGTTTATTCTTCAAGATACTGGAGTTCCTTTTGAATGAGAGTGCGTGATGAATCTGATTTAAAATATTTTCTTGAAATCCTGACCGTGAACCGAAACTTTTCATCTAGAAATTTCTAGTCCACGTCCTCATCCAAAAATTCATAACAAAGATGAAGGAACCAGTCAACAAACTATTCAAGAGATTCATTTGATTCCATTCTAAGTTGATTTAGTTCTAAGGACATCTTGATATTCATACTTTTCAAAAACACGACAAAGCTCATTAAGAAATTGCTTAAATTAAGAGATAGAAGTAGTGGGTAAAGAATAACACCATTGCTTGGCACGATAATTCAATATAAGGTTAAAAAACCTTGCGAAAATATATTCAGAGTACACACCACTTGAAAAAACAAATTACACAAAGTCAATTACATAATCAGGGACAATTGTTGCACCCTTGCCATCAAATTTCGAATATGACAAGTTATGTAAAAATTCCATGAGGATTGAAAGATCTAAATATTTTGAAAAACACCTTAGGATTATGATCTGGGATGAATCCATTAAAGGTAAGATCTTCAAACAAACGTCACAGTCTCAACTTGTCATTTGGCCCTTCTTCTAGTGCCAAAATGTTGACTGTGCTAGATACTACCAACATGTGAAGGGATCTCCTTGATGTGAGGTCCCAATTAAACCTCACACCATTTGGTGTAGGAGTCCCATCTGGTTGTATGGTTCACCCACCATTGCAAATGTTTTAAAGATACACCTTCGTTATAATATATACACAAGAGATGACAAACACCTCTTTGGGGCAGAAAGTATGTAAGCTTTGTGTGACACCAAATGTAACATGCACATGGAACTTTCACAACTGTTAAAGGGGAAATAAGACTTTAGTTAGGGAAGTAATAGTATTATCCTAAGGGAGACCCGAGAGAAGAGAGAAAGGCTTGTTAATTACTTGCAAATTAGGTGACATGATAAACAACAATCATGAAAGCATTATAACACTCATTCAATAATATCCATATCTAAGCAACGAAATAGTCCATCAGTCTTAGTATGTAATTAAGCCAACATATACCACAAACATAACAAGAATAGTATTACTACATCAGTGATACATGCATGAAGAAGTGTTGGCTCCTAGAGCTTCTAATTATGAATGAAATATTCCAAGTATGTTGTTACATAGATGAAACACTAGATCCTGTAGTGGAACATGAAGCCACAACTTGCTTCTCCAAAGAATGATCTATCTCCTATGCACTACAAGAGAAGCCAAGGCAAGGCTCCAAGAACCCCCCCCTCCTTGAGTTATGAGGAGCAATTTATAACAAATGAAAATGAATTTTGAGCTTCCTCATGAATCGTCAACTCCTATGACCTATGGGCTTCTATACAACTTTTAATATTCCATACATGACCTTTTACATTTCATATGTGGCTTTTCACATTCCACGTGTGTCTCTTGGACTCCATTACATAAAACTTTTTAAAAAGGACAAATTACATATAATATGGTGGCTATATGAGACAAAATAGCTAATATTATCAAATTGACAAGTCATTTTCTTCCTCATGGAACTCAATGTTAATGTATGTGTGTCATTCCTTGAACTTAGTAAAAATGACTTTGATCTAAATTGGCAAGTCTATTGCATACCACATCTTCACCTCTAGTGCTTCTGTCAATATAGTCTTGGATCTTGATTGGACACTATTCCATAGCCATGATAATTTAATGTGGGCCTTAGCTGGTGTCATGAGAGCTTGATTGGACATTATTGCATAACCATAATAATTTCAAGTGGGCCTTAGCTGGTGTGATGACATATTGTAGAGTAATATCTTTGGTGATCTCCAAAACTTATTGTTCTAATGCTTGGTTGGTTTGTTCTACGTACTACCTGATTTCCTGAAATATGATTTCCCTACCTCTTATTTCTTCAAGTGATCCTACTGAAGGCATCCCATGTTTTTGTGTTAGAGACTCGAATCCATTGTGTATTCGACAATAAGCAACAATAGTTTTAATTGACTATTCTTCGAGATGGATGTAGTTCTAATGATGGAGTCTTAGTTGTATTTTGTCTACCTTAGCTGCGATCATGTCCTTTCTAACTAGATGTTGCAGAACATTTGGGGTTTTGGCAGCCCAGTCCTGGAGTTTATCAACAACTTTGTTTGCCACTTTCAGGAGCTTTAAAACTTCTTGTGCTTTCTTCTAAATTCCAACAAGGGGCGCCAACACTTGTTGTAGAAGTACCATCTCATCATACAATTTTTCAATGGTGTCCTCCATTGGCCCCAATTCCTCTTGTATGTTTGATTGCCATTATGTCGTGTTGAATTTGTGGGAAGATAGTCATTGGTTTTTCGTAGCGAGATGTTCTTCTTGTTTCTTTACTATAGTCAACTATTTTCTTAATCATGTATTCTCATTCAACAAATATTTAGAGTTGTCCTATGTTGTTGTAGCTAAAGCAACATTGGTCGCCATGATTTCGCTGGGATCCCTCCTAGTATTAGTAGTTATCACCTTTTTTGTGGATATTGAGACTGGATTCTAAGGATCATTTGGGTAGTATCTATGCCTTTGTTACACAATATTTTCCTTTAGTTGATCAAATGTGACATTTCCCACATCCATGACTCTATCCCCAGGTGGAGATGTCATTCCCATTTCATCGAATGGGATATGACCACCCATAAGAGGAGGTTGTGCTGGAGAACATATCTCATCATCTATGGGTTGCATGTATCATATTCCTGAGTCAATTGTTCTTCTTCCAGCCTCGATGCTATTTCCTCCTCTTGTGGTTGCCTTTGTAATTCTTATTCTACTCTCTTTCTCTCCTCTTCTTCTTCTTGCTACTTCCCGAGCATCTCTTTTTTCCTCCTCTTCTCCTCTTATTATTGTTGCATCTTTTCCTCTAGTTATCTCTTTTTCTGTTCAACTTGGATAGCTCCCGTATTCAAAGGATAAACTTTCCACTTCCTGCTACTCTCCCTTGTCGAACCATGCTTGATCCTTTTCCTAGGAATTGTACTCTTTTCCTGAGGAGTTGATTGTGGTGCCTCTTTTACCTGTATACCTTGGGGGGAATTGGCTTCATTTAGTCAATGTGTTCTTCTTACTACATTGTACCAATTCTTTACCTTCTCATCTTCTATTGTAGACATTGATGAATATCCCCAAGTGAAACTAATCATTTCACAATGCTGCCTACATACTCTTTTGGGATCATATCTTTGAAATTCCTTGAATGCAAAGTGTAAGCAATCCATCTCTTGTATTTTTTCCTCCACCACCTTATGGCTCTTCAATTCATACAATTTTATCGTCAAAGGAAAAAAATCCCAAGGGGATTTATTCCTTTTGTGAAGGACTCCCAACAACCCTTTGCTTAGCTGATAGCCACTTCTTTCATGACCACCTTATTAGTTACATATTGCGGCATGAGATGGTGAGAAATATGACATCCAAATCATTGGATTTACGTACCTTTAGTCGCATAAAATCAATCTACGATATCATGTAATGACTTCTTCACTTGATCAGTCATGCAAGGAGGATCGATCTCATATATCATCTGAAATACAACTGCGAAGAAATGCTCTGCTAATATTTCGTATGCCCCTATGAAACTCAAATATGACAACACCCTATAGTGGAAGTAAACTGGAAACTTATCCTGCAGGGTCCAGTTCCAATACATTCCTGGGAATGCATATCGTGCATAGATGACATCTAATAGAAATGCAAACATTTAGAATTATGATTCCTGGTTTGACCTTATAGATGCTTTAGCCTACCCAACATGATGCTGCAACTCAAATGACAATATATCTACCTAATTGAATACATTACAATGAGTAACGACCATGTTGAGCATATATATATAGTTCTCTTCAATTGCCTCAATGTTCTTTTGCCCATGCAACCTACAATACATAGCAATGAGATACTGATATACATCTCTGAGAATCTTGGTCGGGTAGACTATAGATGGGTGGTGTCGGAACTTAGCAAGCTGTCGACACCAAGATTTAATGATGTCACTTGTGTCAAGAACAACCCATCTAGTGTAAAAGTTGTTATTGGAATATTTTTTGGGCTTCTGCATCTTATAATAATTCAACATGTCTTCTCCATAACAGGTGGGAAGTTGACCACTGCTTTCATTTCGAAGCACTAGATCTGAATCATCCATTTGTGTTAAAATCCATTCAATCACTTATGTATATGGAATGACTGGGAATCTTCTTGCGATCTTGTGCTTCCTGGACTTCTTAATATTAATGTATACTTCCAGTTCTTCCACATTTTTAGCAAATTGTTTCTGCATGAATGTGCCCCTTATATTTCCATGTGACCTCAGTGGACTTGTCTATAAAGCACTTTGTATCTACATAGATGGAAATGGTTGGATTTGTAACTTCTACTGCTTCTTCAACACTCGCTTTTGAGGCTTCTTTGGAGGCCACTCGATGTGTAATGGGAGGCATCATTCCAATAGATCATGAAAGAGTAACAATACTAGTAGCTTGAACACTTGTATGTGGAAGCACATTCATGGCGACAACAATTAGCTTTATGAAATATTTTAACTATTACGAACAATAACTTAGCAAATCATATTCATAGAGTCATCAAATGTAATTGAGAACATAATCATATCAATGGCAAGGCATAGTTACTCATACACGCAAGAAATTTGCATAAGAACAAGTAGGTCGCACGATCAAAGCACAAAGGAAGTTTAAGGGTGATTTAGGGCTTTGAAGTTTCCTCATGTGCTCAAGAAAGAGAGATAAATCATCAAGGGTGTAGGACGCACTGACGAAGCTTGAAGGGAGATCCTTTGGGCATTCAAGGTGTGATCATGCACTCAAGGAGACTAAGAGGGCGCAAGGGCACACTCCGAAGAGATGAAGGAGTTTGGCTTCAGGCCTTCATACCTTCAAGGTGCGCTCATGTGCTTAAGAGGACAAGGAGGGCGCATGCTGAAGAGATGAAGGGGAAAGCACTTGTGTTTTTGAAGTGTTCTCATGTTCTCAAGGAGGGCCCAATTCTTCATTATGAAGGAATGTGCTCTTGAGGGAAACTTATTTTTTCTACGCACAGTTTTATGAATTAGTCAGGCTTCATCTTCCAGAAGTGTGCTCTGTCATGGAATGGATTAAGAAAAAGTATAGAACTAAGACCGAATGATAAAATATGTTGAGAGAGAATATCTACAAGTTTTTATATATTTTGTCCAATCATGAATGTAATATGAAGAGTTGAAGAATATGTAGAGTCACAACCTACGACAATAGTTTGACACTTGTAGAAGTAAGAATGAATTGAAATGCCAGTAAATAAATTGAAAAGAAAAGGAACGCCAACAAGGAAAATTAGATCGACAACAAAAACATCCAAGGCAACTAATTGACATGTAAAACTTACTTGGAATGGAGATTGACGAATAGTTTCATGATCCACAAATGTGCGCCCAACACAGATGAGAATGATTATGAGAAAGAATGATAAATCGAGTTGATTATAAATAGATTACATGCAAAATCCATTCCATTCTTTCTCGCCACTTGTCTATGAGTGCAAGAGTCAATTAAGGAAGTGAAGTGAGCTCCTATTTTATAGGAGTGCGCCCACATGCAACAAGAAAGTGTGTGCTTGAGTTATAAAGGGTGGATGTCTTTGTGCCGAAGGAATGCGCTCAAGGAGGGAACACTTGATGAGCATGAAGGAGTGAGCTTGAGGAGGGTGTAGTTGTTCAACCCAAAGAAAAGTGCTCCACACAAGAGCAACTCTTTGTCATCTTGAAGTGTGCTTTTGCTTTAAGAGTTATTTTCTTTCTTTTGTTTGATTTTGTGTGCTTTTGTGTGGCGAACAAGGCTAGTTTCTAAGTCAAGAAAAGTTATGACTTCACCTATCCTTGGACAAGATAACACAAGTGCTTCTAAAGGTTAGGTGACAACACTTAGGAAACATTGACTTAGGAGGATGTGACACTTCAATAAAACATAAGAATAACAAATCAAACAACGTGATGACACTAGGTAACTTGGAACGAAAATTCATATAGCCTCCAAAATTGAGTTAGGAAATTTTTTTGGAGGGTCATTGTTGTAGCGACAACACATGCTTAGCATATTCCCACCATATATTTTATTTTCCCTTGAGCTTGAAGGTAGGTACCTTGGATTTCATGTTCTCTCAATAATCATGCAATCTGAAGAACTTCTTCATCCCAAGAAACCATGCTTCTGCATCTTCTGATTTATTCACTTCCGCATCAAAAGTAGGAGGCTTGGATTTATTGAAATCATCTAGAAAGTACCCCCTCTCACTCCTCATGTAAGTATGTTGGAAGTAATGACGATGATGTCTCTCAGAAATGGAGCTATAATAAAATCCATGAATGTTGTCCCTCCTATCAAGTGTATCCAAAGATCTGCCACCTCTGAGTTTATCATCTTTTTCCATCATGTGTCTCCTATGAGACCTGCTACCATATGCCCCATTGGTCTTCTCCTCTTGCTTATCTCCATGATTGTTCCCTAGTTGTCCATGCTTCTTGGTGAGCTCCAGTATTGTAGCAATAATGCTACAACTCCTGGGGCTTCCTGTCTCTTAATTTTATCAACCCGGTAGTTCGTACAAACTTGGAAGCGACGGTGCTGTATGCACAAGTACTAGCCCTTGTCGCAGCTGTCACTTGGTCAGCTGGCACAAGTCCGCTAGGGCTTGAGCCAACTTCTATAGGCTCACAGAAGAAGCTTTATCAATGATGGACGAAAGTTAACTTCAAAGAAAGGCTACTCTACTTGACAAACTGAATCAAAAGCAACTTAAAGCATGTAAATCTATGAAACCCTAATTTAACTAGTCTATCCTCTATAATGCAAAGAATGTGGGTGCAACTCTTATGAATGCTGTCATCGCCTCTAACGAGTATGAATGCATGGGTCTAAGCTACTGGCATCATGAGAAATGTGTTTTTGTGTTTTTCCTTTAAGTGTGTGGAATGATGGTGATCTTGAGCTAACTAGGGTTTGGTTGTGCAGATGGGATGGAGAAGGAAGGAAAGCGTGGGATAGGTTGGGGAGGCTAGGAGAGGTCCCTAGGGATCCTTAGCACCCATCCACAGAGGTTCCTCGCATTCAGATGCTCAGCAACCGAGAGAGTGGCCTCCTACAGGATGGCTGTGGAGAATCCTACAGGATACTCTGTTTTCTACAGGATGTCGAGAAATGGCTACAAGATGACCTACTGTGAATGTTTGGAGTGATGGAGGGATGGTGAAATGGTAGGGGGAGATGTGGAAGGTAGGGATGAGGTTGGTGATGGCCTTAGAAGCGAAAGATTAGGATGGGAGGTGAGTGTAGGAAAGAGGATGGAAGGTGAAGGGCTATGTCAACGAAAGGCGAGAGAATGGAGACACGTGAAGAATGCAAGACTTGATGAGGTAACAGAGCGGAGCAGGGGTCAAAGAGATGTCTGCATGCGTGATCAAGATGGAGGACAAAGTGATGGAATGAGAGAGAGAGGGAGAGCAGTGTAAGTGAAACAAATGATTATGACTGTTACTTAACCAAGAATGCATCAACCTAAACTACTTGTGCTTGTAAATTCAATGAGCAGCAATCGAAATGTGGAAGAGAACGTGCATGAAGCTGTGGTAAGGAAGTGCAGTGCATGAGTGGATGACAAGGAAGCATCTAACGTAACAGTGACTGTATTGCAGCAATCATCAAGTGAAGAAATGCGTGTTTTTGGTGGCTAGCTTTGGGCTGCACCCCAATCTTCAAGAAAGATGGCAGTGAGTCCTAACAGCCTTTTTGTTGGAGCTCCAATGGACTCTATCTATCCTCTGCTACACTAAATGACTGTAAACAAACTCACCATAAGCAAATCCTATCTACTCATGAAAAAGACCAACTCATCAACTTGTAATTCGAATTGCATGTGTAAATGGAAAGCTCACAATGCTACAATGAAATGGAAATAACACTACAACAGAGGGGATCTATGGCTCTCAGGTTGGGCCCTAACCTGAGAGCTATAGTCTCCTTAAGGAACTCAGAACTAGATCACAAACTGTCTTCTTTATTCATAACTGATATCATGCCAAATTGGCTTACAAAAGAGAACGAAACTTGAGCTGTGCTCCAAAATTACAATAGTAATACGAGAGTTTCAACAACCTAACCAAGGCTAAGGCTTCTATACTTATACAAAACGATGCTCCAACAGATATCCATGATTCTAGGAGCTCGGCTGTTCAATCTATAGTTTAACTGCTGATCCTGTAGGATGGTCATAAATGCTGTTTCCTGTAGAGCAGTTTTGAACTGCTGTTCCTGTAGAACAGCTGGCCGTGTATTAAGCTCGGAGGGAGGCTGAAGTGGGCTCGGAGTTCTTGGTGAGGATCACGAGGAATGTCCCCCAAAACCGTGGACAACCTCTCCTTATGTCAGCAATGCCAACTCGTTGTCTCCTTGCCACCTTTTCGTTGTCTTTTTCTCCCTTTTAATGCCAAAACCTGGAATCACAATGCATTAGCTACGTGGATAAAGTGCCTATCCTTTCTCCTACAAACAACATGAATAAACTAAGAAGTGTATGCATAAACAATAAAAATGAATGGTTTGAGCAAGCAAAATAGGCCAAAAATGAGCCCAAATTGTACCAAAATTGGGGCTCATCATCACCCCCCAGCTGAACCATTTGCTCATCCTTGAGCAACCTTGCCCCTGCTCCTTGTCCTTGGCCGAGGACTCGGGACCGGAACAGGCTGTTTCTTTACTGCTTTTGATGGTCCTGCCTTTTCTGCCCCTGATGGTGATGAGGGTGATGCTTCCTTCCCTTTTTCTATTTCCTTGAGTCGGGCTTCAGAAGGCGACTGGCCTATCTTTCGTGTCCAGGAAGTTATTTTTGGGCTCCCTTTTTCGGGGGTAGCTGATTGTTTAGAGGGGGTTCTTGCAATGGGTGAAGTAGGTACATCCCCTGAAGTGGTATGGCCACTGGGTGAAGGCTGTGGCTTGCTTGGGGACATCCTCTTGCTTCTCGTGGTTTCAGGTGGCAGAGGGATCTCCCTCTCCCTTTTCTCTTTCGGTTTTGGAGGAGTGCTGAGGACAGCCAGTGCCGCTGCTGCCTCCTTATCGAGGATGTCAGCCTTCTCTTCCTTGTGTTTTGCTTTCTCGGAGCTCCTTGTAGAGGGTCCCTCCTTTTTAAATTTCAGGCTTCCTGTGGAAGACCCTGCTTTGCCCGCTTTCGGGCCTCCTGTAGAAGATTCCTTCTTTGTCTTCGGGCTCTCTAGAGGAGGCTGTTTTTCAATGACCTTCGGGCCTCTTGTAGGAACCCCTCTTTCCGGCCTAGTGATTCTTGTAGGAGCCCCTGTCTCTGTCTTCAGGCCTCCTGTAGAAGCCTGTGGTTGTACTGTCGGGCTTCCTGTAGAAGCCTTTATCTCCATCTTTGGGCCTCCTGTAGAAGCCTGTTTCCCAGCAATTTCCGGGCTTCCTGTAGAAGCCTTGGTCGTTGCTCTTGGGCTTCCTGTAGAAGCCTGCTCCTTACTGATCTTCGGGCTTCCTGTAGAAACCTTTGCCTTTGTTTTCGGGTTTCCTGTAGAAGCCTGAGTTTGCGTCTTCGGGCTTCCTGTAGAAGCTTGTGATTGCGTTCCTGCAGATGCAATTCTCACCACCTTCTCTTGCCTTGTTGCGTGGCTTTTGCGTTTGGCTTTGACTGCAGAAGCTGACGAGGTGCTTGGGCTGGCAGGGGCCACCTCAGCTTTGACTGCCCTGCTCTTCAACCTCTGTTCTCTTGCTGATAGGATGAGGGTGTCCTCTTTGACTTTGTCATCTTCTCCCTCCTCCTTCTTCTTTCGTTCCTTTTTCTGTGCTGGAGCCGGAACTTTTTGGCTTTTTCCTTTTTGACTCCCGGCTGCCGGCTCGTCTTCTTCTCCGTTAGAGGATTCCGCTTCTTCAAGCAACATTTTTATGTTCCCCATTCTTGATAAGTTCCTAAATGATTCCCAAGCGAGGGGAACTTTATATGAGCGGAGAGCATCCTCCACGAGGAGCTTGACTAGCCCATGGTGGGCTATCTGGTCCGGAATTCCGTCCTTGAGCTTGGTGGAACACTCCATTAAGGATTGTAGTAGAAAGTAAGAAATGCTCAACCTCTGTGCTGCAGGGAGGTCAATCTGGTGTCTTAGTTCGTTAAGCAGCCTGAAGTGATACGCATATACAATGCTATATCGGCCCTCACAGGTGATATATTTCATAATTTGTAGACTGACTTCGTTCCATGGCAGCAACAGGCTTGCCCTTTTGACTCCATTTTTGTCTTCGGTGAATGACTCTTCCGGTGGGAAGAACTCCTTCTTTGCTTGCTGGCTCTGCTTCCGCTCTTCTTTGTCCCACGGCAGACCCATGGGCAACTCTGTAATCCGACTGATATGCTCGGGGGTGAGTTTGAGGCTGAGACCTCTGAAGGTTACCGTGGCCAACGTCTGTGATTTAGGCTGCAGAGCCTGCAAAAATTCCTCGGCTACTTCCTCATCGTAGCCCTGTAGTTTATCACAGAAAGGCATCCATTGTGCTCTAGTGAAGAGCTCAACCACTGCCGGGTTTCTCCTTAATGCATTTGAATTAGTGGGCTCTCGCCTGATAAACCCGCCAGGCATGATGAACACAGTGTTTGTACCAGAGGTGGTGGATACACAGGAAATTCGGTCTTAAAGACAGAACATGCAATGAATTTTCAGACCACAGTGTGATTATACAGCTATCCTGTAGGAGCGATAGTATAGGCACGGCAAACCAAAATTTTTTTATGACCACACTGTGACTAATTGCCTTGCCACCTTTTTTAGAAAACCAATTGCGGAAGGAGTTGCAGGGTTACCTCTTTTCTGCCACCTTTTTTTACGTGAAGACTTCACCTTCCTGTAGAGCCGCGTGCCTGTAGAAACTGCTTCCTGTAGGACGGCGTTCCTGTAGAAACTGTTCCTGTAGGAGCAGTGTGCAGGCTTTGGGAAGAGCTTTTAGCTGGCTGACGGTCGAGAGGTGCTTTACCAGCGTTCAGGTGGCTGAGAGCTCGGCGTGTCAACATGCAGAGGTAAGCAGAGGATCTACTCGAGTTTTGAAGTGAGGTTGATGGAGATACACGCTTAATCGAGCCGATTAGATTTTGAATCGGCGCAGCTCGTGGCGCGGAGGTGAGCTGTCCCCGCCGGACCGTTGAGTGACGTCACCCCTCATCCGCTTGCACATTCGTTTGTTGCCGCATTCATTCCCACAGATCTGCCGCCGCCCTTTTCGGTTAAACTTCACTTCTCGGTTGACGGGACTGATCTTCACATGCTTGCTGCGTGTGTCTCTCGTCGTGGCTACCACCTCGTCCTCTGACTATCCCTTTACTAACCGACGTGGCCCATCACTGGCCTTTAGGCCGCTCAACCATTCACCTTTATGCCATGCAAAACAAATCGAAGTAATAATCATACAGTTTGATGGAGAGAAGGATTAGAACACTTACCTGCGCGCGGCTGCACATGATTTCCAGATTTTTTTAGCGATGGATCCACCTGCCGCATGTGGCTGTACATTCCTGTAGGCTCGTGGTTACAGGATGCTGGCGATGGAGTGGATGGATCTGCGTTCATGCACCTGTGTTTGATCTCAGATGGCGGTGCTGTGAACGGTCTTCACTTGAGCAGGTCGAACTGTTACAGGATCCCCGCGAGGGGTCTTGTCACCGTTCTTTCTTCTCGGGTGTATACTGCATGCTGGCGGTTCTGGCTTCTCGATCATGATCCCAGCGCTTCTGATGTATCAACATGGATGTGGTATGGTTCTCGGTGCTTAGTTTCTCTTTGACAGGTGCTTTCTCACGAGAACTGATTACTTTGGTGTGCTGCTGCAGGGATCTGGGTTGCATGGCGACGAGGGTGGTGGAGGACGATAATGGCAATGTTCAGGGGTGCCATCATTGACATGCATTCATTCAATCCACTCCTCAGTCGCTAGATCTTCATTTGAAACACATTTCGGCCATCGTAACCTTCTACAGGAAGTTTCCTGTAGAACACAGAGCTTCCTGTAGAAATTTGGCACTTTCCTGTAGAAGATCCACGTCTTCCTGTAGGAAGACTGTCTGTTCCTGTAGAAAAACTGTATCCTCCTTTAGAAGATCCAAAGCATGATAATAACTGCACATACCTTAAAAACATTGCTGTTCTTGGAGGAGGTGCTGATGACATCCTTTGCTAGCATGATGAAGGCCCCTGGCTTGGAGTGGAGAGGCTTCTTCTCCTCCATAGAACATCTGCATGCAAACCTTTTTATTGTGCTGATTGTTTTTTTTTCTTTTTTTTTTTTTTTTTTTTTTTTTTTAGAAAGACAATAGGAGCGCCTTGATGAGGTTTTCACCCCCACTGCCTGCCTTGGGTGCCTCAGAGGGGTTTTCACCCAAGGATCTTTATTTTCCTCTTTTTTCTTGAAAGACAATAGGAGCGCCTCAATGAGGTTTTCACCCCTATTGCCTGCCTTGGGCGCCTCAGAGAGGTTTTCACCCAAGGATCTTTATTTTTTCCTTTTTTTTTTTTTTTTTTTTTTTTTGTGTTTTAGATCCTTCAGGGTATGCCCAAAGTGGATGCAGAACCCTTCTCTATGACCAAAACAGATTTCTCCATAGTGCTGATAAACTCTTGTCTTGAGAGAGGTCTTCTATAGATCTTCAATCGGTGCCCATTTACAAGCATGGGAATGGATGCCTCATCAATGGTTCGAATGAGGACAGATCCATTGTCATGGCACTGTTCCACCACATATGGTCCTAGCCATCTGGTTCTCAACTTCCCCTTGAAATCTTTGAATCTGGAATCATACAACAAAGCCCAATCTCCCGGCTGAAATTGCTTGTCATGGAGATGTTGGTCATGCCACACCTTCCTCTGAAGTTGAACCACCTCTGAGTGAAGGAGGGCCTGCATGCGGTGTTCATCCAGTCCATTCAGCTGCAATAGCCTTTCTTGCTGTGCATGGCTGAGATCTAGGTCCAGCTGAGCTGCCAACCTCAAAGTGTTATACTCAAATTCAATGGACAGCAAAGCTTTCTTCCCATAGACCAGCTCATAAGGTGTGAAACCGGTGGTGGTCTTCCAAGTGGTGTTGTAAGCCCATGTGGCTTCAACTAGGCGATCTGCCCAGTCTTTTCTGCTGCTGTCTACCACTTTGGTCAAGATCCCTTCTAGAGCTCTATTGGTGACTTCCACCTGCCCATTGGCTTGAGGATGATAAGGGGTGGAAGTCCTATGCTTGATCTTGTGATGAGCCAATAGATCTTCAACCAAGTTAGAGGTGAACTGGCTCCCTTGATCGGTCACCAGCTCTCTTGGGTAGCCAAACTTGTAGAAGATGTTCTCTCTTAAGAACTCAACCACCTTTTCTTCAGTTGCTGCTTTGATTGCTTTAGTCTCTGCCCACTTTGTCAAGTAGTCAGTACACACTATGATGTAGGATCTTTGCCTCGAAGAGGGATTGATTGGGCCCACAAAGTCCATGCCCCACTTCTCAAATGGCTCGAGAGTCACTTGAGGTTGGAGAGGCATCTCATCCCTTTGGGTCGGTTTCCCCATTCTTTGGCATTGGTCACACTGGCTAACATATCTTCTGACATCTTGATGAAGTGTGGGCCAATAGTAGCCTGCCTGCAGGATCTTGAAGGCAGTTCTCTTTGCCGTAAAATGTCCTCCACAAGGCCCATCATGACAGGTGAGGAGAATGTCAAAGACTTCCTCCTCCCTTACACAACGCCTTAAGATCTGATCGGGGCCAAGCTTGAACAGGTTGCCCCCAATCCATGTAAATGAGGCACTCTTTCCGATGATTTTGCTCTTCTCTTTTGAAGAGAGGTGCGGAGGAAACTGAGCTGAAACAAGGTAGTTTGCTATGTCAGCAAACCATGGAGAGAGTACTGAGATAGCAAACAGATGCTCATCAGGCATCTGGTCATCCACCGTCCCATCTTCATCTGCAGACAAATCCAATCTAGACAAGAAGTCAGCAACAACATTTTCTTTTCCTGGTTTATCAACAATGGTTAGATCAAACTGCTGCAATAAAAGTAACCATCTAATAATACGAGCATTCACATCTGGTTTATTCATCAAGTATCTAATAGCAGCATGGTCAATATGTACAAAAGTCTGGTAACCGGTAATGTAATGTCGGAACTTGTTCAGTGCATGAACCACAGCTAAGAATTCCTTCTCGGTTACAGTGTAATTCAGCTCTGCTTTGGAAAAGTTTTTGCTAACGAAGTAAATGGCATATGGAAGTTTTTGCTCAACTTGTCCTAAGGCTGCACCTATGGCTTTGTTCGAGGCATCAGTGTGGATGTGGAAAGGTAGGGCCCAGTTTGGACCTCTTAGGATTGGAGCTGACACTAACTTGTCTTTTAATTCATTCAAACTCTTCTGACAATCGTTAGTCCAATTGAACTCCACATCTTTTGCCAACAAACCAAACAACGGTGAGGCTAACTTGCTGAAGTCTTTAATGAACCTCCGGTAGTATCCTGCTAATCCCAAGAAACTCCGGACATCCCTTACTTTTTGAGGAGGTGGAACCCTCTTGATGAGAGCAATTTTGTTAGGATCCACCTGCAATCCTTGAGAAGAAATGGTATGGCCTAGCACTGTCCCTTCAGTCATTAGGAATTCACATTTCTCAGGGCTAAGGGACAAGTTCATCTCGATGCACTTGGTTAGGACCTTTCCCAAGTTGGACAATGCTTCCTGGAAGTTGGCCCCATAAGGGGTAAAGTCATCCATGTAGATTTCCACTGCATCATGGACCAACTCCGAGAAGATGCTCAAGACAGCTCTCTGAAAAGTAGCAGGAGCATTGCATAGCCCAAAGGGAAGGACTCGGTAGGCAAAGGTACCCCAAGGACAAGTGAAGGTGGTCTTATCTTGGTCTTCCGGGCTGATTTGGATTTGATTGTACCCGCTGAACCCATCCAGGAAAGAGAAGAACTTCTTTCCTGCCAGTCCATCCAACACTTGATCTATGAAGGGTAGAGGGAAATGGTCCTTCTTGGTAGCTTTGTTCAGCTCCCGGTAATCTACACAGATCCTCCACTTCCCATTCTTCTTGGGAACCAACACCAGAGGGGACACCCATTCACTATTTGAGATGGGGTAAATGAATCCGGCGTCCAACAGTTTTTGCAATTCTTCCTTGACAATGTCCTTAAGGGCTGGATTCATTCTCCTCTGGGGTTGCCTAACTGGTTTACAATCCTCTTTGATGTATATATGATGGGTACAGACCGAGGGATGGACTCCTTTCATCTCCTTATAGCTCCAAGCAAAGGCATCTAAGTGGCTGGACAATAGGCTACACAACTCCTTCTCCTGGGAAGGAGATAGGGAGGAGCTGATCTTCAATGCTCTCTCAGGGCCGAACTCCACATTCTTAACTCTAGGAGTGACAGGGTTGGTTGTACAAAGATCCACTAAGGTGCTGGCTTGGGCATCCTCCACCAATTTTTCTAAAGGTAGTGCACTGGTAGGTGGGCTTTGGATCAAGTTCTCGATCAAATCATCCTCGGTTGGGGGATTTCTTCTATTGGTTTCTATGGTACATAGAGGTGCTGAATACACCTCGTCTTCTTCTCCTTCTTCCAACCAGAGTGGTAAGTCATGCTCTAAAGAGGGTTGGGCAGGAGGGTATAGGACAAGTTGCTTGGACATAGGACCATTTTTGATGGTCATATTTCCAGCACGACAACTGATATAGGCATCTGCAGTGGCTAACCAAGGCCTTCCCAAAATGAGGGGATATCCAGTAAGCTTTGCCTTTGGTTGCAGAACCAGGAAGTCTGCAGGATACTCCCAAGAGTCAATAGAGACCAAGACATCCTCCACAATCCCTTCGGGAGTCACGGTGGAGCGATCTGCTAACTGCAGTACTGTCGAAGTCTTTCTCAAGGAACCCTGAAGATTGAGTTTAAGCATGGTATCCCTGGTCATCACATTGATGGCTGCCCCCAGATCAATCAAGGTGTGGGGGATAATGGTGCCATTGATGTGTACATCTACTACAGGACTTCCAGGATCTAGGTATTTTGGGAAGATGACTTGTCCTAGCATAAGGTCAGACAGTTGTCCTATGACGTTGATAGTTGAGGCATCTTTCTTCCGTCTGCCTGGGTGTTTGAAACACTTCTCCTTAATCAGCTTGTTATATATTGGCACATCCTTGATGGCTTGGAGAAGTGGGATTTTAACACACAACTGTTTGAGCTCACCCAAAAGCTCATCTTCCTCCGGGTTGGGTTGTGTGGTGGCTGTAAGTCTCTCAGGAAAGGGTGGAATAGGCTTTGGTTCACTTTCCTGATGGTCTTCCTCCTCCTCTGGGGGAGGAGGTTGGCGATCTGGAAGAGTCTTTCCAGATCTCAGATTGATCTCCTGGATCTCCACAGCATAGGTAGGGCATGAGGTCTCCCCAGTATATACCTGCTGAGCCTGTCTATTGTTGGGGTTCGGGTTCGGTTGAGCAGGCATTTGAGGTTGCCTTGGAGGAGCAGGAGGTAATGGTTGTGGCTGAACTGGAGGTGGAGGCAGAATGGCGGGAGGATTGTTGTATTGAGGCCTCCACCCCGACTGAGGTGCACTCCATTGAGGCTGCGACTGGGTATGTGAGTGATATGAATGAGAAGTAGGTTGAGTAGGGTACTGAGGTGGATAAGACCATGGAGGAGGCATGGACTAGGAAGGATGAGCAGGGGGACCCCAGGAAGGCATGGGAGTCAAGTGGTTGGGGTTGTAATAAGCTTGAGATGCCCCTTGCATCCCCTGCTGATAAGGTCTAGATCCTTGAGGCCTCCTTTGGTTGATGAAGTAGAGAGGTTCAGTGGGGGCTTCAGTCCCTTGGTACATAGCTTTAAACCCAGGCAAGGTTGGACACTGATTTGTTGGGTGTTCCTCCTCACAAACGAAACACACTTCAACTGAATGCAATGGACATTCGTTCTTAGGGTGTCTTCTGGTGCACCGAGGGCAGAAGACAGCCAAGGCTCTCTCAGCTTCCTCTTTCTTTTGCTGGATCCTGAATGTGTCCAGCTGCATGGCAATGGTATGTCTCACCTCACTCTTAAGATCTTCTAATTGGTTTGTAAGCTCATGTTTGGAGAAAGGGACACCGGTGGAGAGAAGGTTTCCTCTACCTCGTTTTCTAGCTGCCCTGGAATGATTTCGAAACACAGTTTTGATGTCCTCATAAGGCAGTTGGTAAATGTCCCCCCCAGCTAACATGTGAAGGGTGTCTAGGAGATCTTCAGGGACTCCTCGGAGTAGAACCAACTTGAGGGATTCAGGGTCAAGTGTGCACCTGGCCCGTTTATAGCTAAGTTGGAACCTCTCCTCATAGTCCTCTAAAGACTCATCATTCCCCATGGTCATTCGAAAGATTTCTCCCTTGGTTTCCTTGGACCTACAATAATCCCTATACTTGGTATTGAAGGCTTGCTGCATCTGAGCCCAAGTGGTGATGCTATTCCCAGGTAATCCCATGAACCAACGTAGTGCTGCATCCTTGAGAGTGGAAGGGAAAAGCTTCAACTTTTGCTCATCCTCAGTATAGTCATAGGTTCGACAAAGGACAGCAAACTCAAACAAGAAGGTATCCGGATCCTCAGTGGTCAGTCCATGGAAGTGAGGCAAGGCAGAGGGGCTAATGTTTTTCATTTTCATATCCCCATTGGTTTCTCGGATGGGGAAAGCTCCTTCTATTCTCTCATATTCTCTCCCATTATCAGCCATGGCTTCAGATGGAGTGGTTTCTAACTCTTCTTCGTCTATAGGGTCTTGGTATATCTCGGGATGTTCACCTATAGGTTCCTCTGGGTCACTGTCACCAAAGAAGAGAGAAGGGTGACTTAGTGATGTGGTGGGGGTGTTTGGTAGGAATTTGCCTGATCTATCTCGGTTCCTACGAGGCATGAAAGGGAAAGGACTCTTCTCTGTTTTTAGTGCTTTTGCTTTTTTCTTGTACCTGCAAAACTGAAACAAAGTGATCTACAACTAACTAGATTGCTCAAATGAAATTTGCGGAATTGGAAATATTAATCTAGGAAAGCAGGAAATATTAATCTAGGAAAGCAGGAAATACTAATCTAGGAAAGCAGGAAATACTAATCTAGGAAAGCAGGAAATATTAATCTAGGAAAGCAGGAAATACTAATCTAGGAAAGCAGGAAAGTCTATGCTACTTTTGCAGAATGGAAATGAAGCAAACTACTTAGCAGAAGGTAAGAGTAGGAAAGTAGAGGAAAAGCAACAGGTGCTAATACTCTGACGCTTCCCCGGCAACGGCGCCAAAAAGATGGTGAGCTCCAGTATTGTAGCAATAATGCTACAACTCCTGGGGCTTCCTGTCTCTTAATTTTATCAACCTGGTAGTTCGTACAAACTTGGAAGCGACGGTGCTGTATGCACAAGTACTAGCCCTTGTCGCAGCTGTCACTTGGTCAGCTGGCACAAGTCCGCTAGGGCTTGAGCCAACTTCTATAGGCTCACAGAAGAAGCTTTATCAATGATGGACGAAAGTTAACTTCAAAGAAAGGCTACTCTACTTGACAAACTGAATCAAAAGCAACTTAAAGCATGTAAATCTATGAAACCCTAATTTAACTAGTCTATCCTCTATAATGCAAAGAATGTGGGTGCAACTCTTATGAATGCTGTCATCGCCTCTAACAAGTATGAATGCATGGGTCTAAGCTACTGGCATCATGAGAAATGTGTTTTTGTGTTTTTCCTTTAAGTGTGTGGAATGATGGTGATCTTGAGCTAACTAGGGTTTGGTTGTGCAGATGGGATGGAGAAGGAAGGAAAGCGTGGGATAGGTTGGGGAGGCTAGGAGAGGTCCCTAGGGATCCTTAGCACCCATCCACAGAGGTTCCTCGCATTCAGATGCTCAGCAACCGAGAGAGTGGCCTCCTACAGGATGGCTGTGGAGAATCCTACAGGATACTCTGTTTTCTACAGGATGTCGAGAAATGGCTACAGGATGACCTACTGTGAATGTTTGGAGTGATGGAGGGATGGTGAAATGGTAGGGGGAGATGTGGAAGGTAGGGATGAGGTTGGTGATGGCCTTAGAAGCGAAAGATTAGGATGGGAGGTGAGTGTAGGAAAGAGGATGGAAGGTGAAGGGCTATGTCAACGAAAGGCGAGAGAATGGAGACACGTGAAGAATGCAAGACTTGATGAGGTAACAGAGCGGAGCAGGGGTCAAAGAGATGTCTGCATGCGTGATCAAGATGGAGGACAAAGTGATGGAACGAGAGAGAGAGGGAGAGCAGTGTAAGTGAAACAAATGATTATGACTGTTACTTAACCAAGAATGCATCAACCTAAACTACTTGTGCTTGTAAATTCAATGAGCAGCAATCGAAATGTGGAAGAGAACGTGCATGAAGCTGTGGTAAGGAAGTGCAGTGCATGAGTGGATGACAAGGAAGCATCTAACGTAACAGTGACTGTATTGCAGCAATCATCAAGTGAAGAAATGCGTGTTTTTGGTGGCTAGCTTTGGGCTGCACCCCAATCTTCAAGAAAGATGGCAGTGAGTCCTAACAGCCTTTTTGTTGGAGCTCCAATGGACTCTATCTATCCTCTGCTACACTAAATGACTGTAAACAAACTCACCATAAGCAAATCCTATCTACTCATGAAAAAGACCAACTCATCAACTTGTAATTCGAATTGCATGTGTAAATGGAAAGCTCACAATGCTACAATGAAATGGAAATAACACTACAACAGAGGGGATCTATGGCTCTCAGGTTGGGCCCTAACTTGAGAGCTATAGTCTCCTTAAGGAACTCAGAACTAGATCACAAACTGTCTTCTTTATTCATAACTGATATCATGCCAAATTGGCTTACAAAAGAGAACGAAACTTGAGCTGTGCTCCAAAATTACAATAGTAATACGAGAGTTTCAACAACCTAACCAAGGCTAAGGCTTCTATACTTATACAAAGCGATGCTCCAACAGATATCCATGATTCTAGGAGCTCGGCTGTTCAATCTATAGTTTAACTGCTGATCCTGTAGGATGGTCATAAATGCTGTTTCCTGTAGAGCAGTTTTGAACTGCTGTTCCTGTAGAACAGCTGGCCGTGTATTAAGCTCGGAGGGAGGCTGAAGTGGGCTCGGATTTCTTGGTGAGGATCACGAGGAATGTCCCCCAAAACCGTGGACAACCTCTCCTTATGTCAGCAATGCCAACTCGTTGTCTCCTTGCCACCTTTTCGTTGTCTTTTGCTCCCTTTTAATGCCAAAACCTGGAATCACAATGCATTAGCTACGTGGATAAAGTGCCTATCCTTTCTCCTACAAACAACATGAATAAACTAAGAAGTGTATGCATAAACAATAAAAATGAATGGTTCGAGCAAGCAAAATAGGCCAAAAATGAGCCCAAATTGTACCAAAATTGGGGCTCATCACTTCTGTAAACCTGAAAGGCTCTGAAGAATCACTGCATTGACTTCTGCTTGCTTTTCCTAAGCCCTTGCAAGTCTTTCATGTTCCTCAATCAACCTATTATTATATGCCTTTCAAATTTGAATCTCTTCCCTCAGAATCCTCAGTGTGTCTACTAGATCAGGAGAATACTCTTCTCCTTGCTACTCAACTAGAATTTCTCATTCCATTGATTTCACATCACACCTGTAAGGGTAGTCATGTGAACTGTAGTCCACCATTATGCTCTTCATATTTGATATTCTATTTCCTGCAACATACCATGTTAGATAAACCAAATAGAAGACATAATCAATTTCATACCTCAATGTATCTAAGGAGAGGCTATCACATCTATACAACTCAATCCAGATTAGAGTGATATATGTAATAATAGAAACACATATCAACATCATGATACATGCATGATAATAATACAAAATTGTAACAATAATTGCACACATGATAACCATAACCATTTGTGTGTACCCCTGGGTCCAGTGTTGCAACCTTGTTCTGATACCACCCAAAGGAAATATAACATTACTCTCATACCATCCTGTAACAAACCCATCCCATATTTACCCGCTTTTACAAGCTCTCCATGGTAAACATGAGCTTAGCATTACTATGACATGATCCAATCTCCAAGTTATAGTTATGGAAGTGGGATCTACTAATTGGAAATTTAATGCCTCTCCTCAGGGACATAAAATCACCTAGGTGTATGAAAATAGCCACTGGTGATCAATCACTGAGTTGGAACTTTCACTTCTCAGGCTTTACACTGCAACCACAGGCTTGACACAATGTGCATGTGGTTGGAAGGCTCCAACCACACTCATGCTACTTCCTACATGTTGTTATAACCAAAATTATTAAGTTCAAAGTGTGTGGTTGTGAGATTAGTGCCACTTTGTCAAGGCTGGCCTACATGCCACTGCCTAGAACAACCCAAAACTTTCCAAAATCAGATCTAGGATAATCACAATTCTAAACAATCAATAATCGAGCTAGATCTTGTCCAAGACATGTCTAAGACATGATAGACGTTTTGTCAAACATATGGTAAACATAGTAGCTACAGGTCATGAAAGAATATATGATCATTATATTCTAAACTTCATTAAAGAATCATCAAGAAGGCTCAATTCCCTCTCATGCTAGCTACATCAACACTTGTTACCCCATGCATACATTAACCATTCCATAATTATTCAAATCATGAACAAGATGCATAGTAAGAGCACATCATCAAACCATGCTTGTAACCAGCATATAACCATAATAAATTCCATGATAAACCAACCATAAGATCAACACAATAACCATTACATGTTCTCATAGATCACAATAGGAAGTTAACTCATATTAATCATATGCAAAATCCAACCAAGTCAGGTACTTCCACATACCGCCTGACCATATATTGGGTTGAACCAAATCTCTCTTTCAGCTAATCACCCTCGTGCCATATTCTAATCATGAATGTGGGATCATATGGGTTAAACCAAAATAGAACCAACTAGGGTTTCTAGAGGTGAAACCACCTCAACCATAGTGATTTCACCTAAATCAGTCCAGAAATCACTAGCATCAAAACAAGTTTGGATGCCTCCGACTTCCTTCACCGGATCCAGAGGAATTTTTCTATCTCCACCCATCCATCAAGAGTTCCAAGAGAAATTCCATCTCCACCCTTAATACTTGGGAATTTTCCTAATACCACCTCAACCGAGATCCAATCCTACCGATCATCCAAAGTTTAATCAAACTAGAGAACCCACTACATCATGGTTATCCAGGAAATGGAAATGCAAGTCTAAAACCACTGTAAATCCAGGAAAATCCCATGCCAATGACATTAAAATAACAAAGTAACCACATGTATGTACCATACATCCAAATCTCAGCAAGGAAATCACACATGCAACCTGTTACTAGCAATGAACTGCAGTTGTAGTTGTTGATCCAACCTTCTTTTTTGCTGCCCACAATTCCTTTGCTTGTCATTTTATTGCTTCTCTCAAAGTCCAAGTGAATGCTAGGATGCTCCAAGAATTCTGTAAGTGTTCGAGAGTGTAAGAGAGCTAGAATGAACAAGAGCTGAGCCCAAAATTGTCCAAGTTTGAACTGACAAAAGTTGTGAAATGTTTCTTTGATGCCTTTTTATTGTTGATGTCTAGTCTCTTTGTTTCTTTTTCTATCATTTTCCTCGAATTTCTCTCTAATTTCCCTTGCATGCATATTTGTGTGTCTTCATCTCCCTTTTCTCATATTTTCCTTCATTTCCTTAATTAAATGTCATTTATTGTCTCTTTGCCTTTGCCAATGCCTTCACTAATTTCGATAGCCATTAATAAACAACAAGTAATGCCCACTACAATGTTTACCCACCATTCAGTTTGGAGTATGTGTCCCATGATCTTCATTTTATTTTATTTACATGAAAAACCAAGGGCTATTACAGATTCATGGAAAAGAATTTGAATGGGATAGGGAGGAGAGTTATTAAGAAATAATGGTGAATTGTGGATAGCCAAGAACCTAAGTTTTCCTACTAGGGCTTGGTGAGTATTTTCCTAGACCTTTCAATGTACTTATTAAAGAGCATTGAATAGAGAATACTTATAAGGGGTTATGGAATAGAGAAATAAGACCTCCTTGTTTTGTATGTGTAAGTGTTGTGGGTGCTAGATAATTGCTCTATCTATAAAAAAACTCAACAATGGAAAGGATGAGATATTTGTTTTATATTGAAGACATCTATATGGACCTTTATATGTGTTGAAGTAGTATCTATGGTTGGTATTCATAATTATCATTGTCTTCATTGATGCATTTATAACAATATATGTTTCTATGTAAAAGCAAAGAAGAAAAAATATTATTTGTTTAGCACGTTTTTCATGCTCATTATTTCATCAATAGAAAATATGAAATGCATGTTCTTCATGATCTTTGCAAAAGAAAATTTTTGAATTTGGTATTGTATTTTTCCCTCCACAAGAAACCAATTCTGCTTCTATAAATGCTCAAGTCATCTCAGCCCCTTATGGCATCTGTTCGACCTCATGATGGCTATATAAAGGAGACATCTGTCCTCCCTCTTGGGGCACTTGCATCACACACAACAAGCAATATATCTCTGCAATCTATGAAGGAATACAAGGAGTCAAGGAGGTCGAAAAAAGAAGTAAAAGAAATGCTCTTTCTACCCTCGCTCAAGCAAGTACAGGAGGTCAAGATCAACGTGAGTTTATGTCGTATCTTTCTATGGAAAAGTTTGAAATTTTTTATAGTTCATTTATGGTCAAGACCTAACTTCTATGGCTAAGGTAGAGGCTGAATTTTGGCCCTTTGGAGCAGACCTATTTCAGATCTTGACCAAGTTATTCAAGGATACTTTGTGGACAATTTTGTGAGGGTTGACTTGGTTTCTTGGTGAGAGGTTGAGCTTTTCATCTATGTTTGTTATTTGTCTATCATCTTGACTTTGATGTCTCTCTTGTTGAATTGATTCTCTAAGGAAAAGATTGTTGGGTTTTTCCCCCATGTGGGTTTTCCCAAGGTAAAATGTTGTGTTATTGTGTGGCTGTCTCTTTATGATCATTATGGAATTTTTGTTTCATTGTTGAGCTCCTCTATGTAATTTTTTATGATTGAAAAGATCACAAGAAAATAAGTAATCTAATGGATATCATAAGAAGAAATTACGAGTTTAGAGGATGGCCTAGATTTTCAACACTATGCACATACTAAAAAGTAATGGGGGGATAATACTTACAAGGCGCCATTAAGTAGGGAAATAATATCTACTCATGTTGTTTATATAGTTATTGTGGGTGCAGGAAAGCTGTTTTATCAATAGAAACATTTATAGTAAAATACTTTGTTAAGAAACTCTCTTGCTTGAGATAAATATTTTCCTTAAGTATTTCTTGTGATATCTCTTCACCCTAGTGGTGTCATAGCCTAGATATTGCATGTTATGGAAATATTAAGTATAATAGAGCCTATGGTTGGGCATAAAATCATTCTATCTCAATCAATTTCTTAGAATCTAGATTAAGGAAAAAATGCGTGTACATTTTTTGTTTGTCATTGTGGAATGATGAGTACAACAACTTCACTATTATGAAAATTTGCTAGAAAAATCTTGCAGATAATGATTAGCGGATTATTTATGTTAATAAATTTCCATTTGAAATTTTAAAAACTCAAATATTTTCCCTCTAGGTGAATGTTTTGTTCCCCATGTCATTTTCTTAGCATTTAAAGACATCATTTATAGTGAGCACATTTTTGAAGAAATGAAAGGCTTCTTTGATGTAAGACACTTTCCTCTCTTAGACCTCAAACATGGGTTCAATTTGGAATAATTTTTGTTTAGCTTTGATAAAATGAAATTCTTGAATTTTTCAAGCATGCATATATATGGAAAATAATGATTTGATTGTGTCTTAGAAATTGTAATATGGGCTAATGTGATTTTTGTTATGAAGTAACCTTATATTGAAATGGACACATCCACTAAAAATATCAAATACCCATATTGTATCTTAAAATATATAGGTTGTTTATTACACCTAGAGTTTGCCACAAATCCGTCAAGTTGTTGCTACAAAATGTCTGTAGAGTTTGATTTGTCTATAACTTAAAATATTTTATCTACGTAAATGTGATTTTTAGTACAAAGGAACCTTTTATTGAAATGAACACATCCATAAAAAATATTAAATACACATATTGTACTTCAAAAGATATAATTTGTTTGTGAGTGTTTTTGGAGCTTTGCAAGATTGCAATGGAAACCATAATTAGTTCATTCATCGCCCTCTTCTTCAGATATTTTTCGATCTAGGACTATGCCATTTGCTAGAATCCTCTTCATCTTACTGTTTTTGTTGCAGATCTGGTAAATAAGGGGAAGTTTATTTTGTCGTATGGCTCCTCTTGTATCTAAGCTAAGACCATTATTCCAAATATCTTGCACTTTTTTATTTTCATACGAACAATCTCTGGTGGTATTCTTTATTTAGGTGAAATCAGTTGATCTACTATCTATGCTGATACCAAAATTCAAGATCAGATAGGAATCCCTTATGTATTTATGCAACTCCTACAAGAAGTTAAGAAAATTTAGGAAGGAAAATTACTTAGAGATTAACGCATAGCTAAGGACACTACAATATTCCTAGTTTCAAGATTAAACAATGGAGCCAAAGGTTGGGGTGCACCCACTGCTTCTTAGTCCAAGTCCTTTAAATATTCCCTTAAGCCGAGGCTCTTTCATTTAGCTCCCAAAGAGCTCTTAGGGTCAACCTTAATTTTGGATCAAGCTAAAGATATTCCAACTATAAAAGTGGATCATCCTCAATCCAATGGTTCTTGCATGGATTATTTACAACATGCCATTAATTGTTGTTATAATAGGTTATTGCCTTCGACATATGCACTTCCAAAATGGATGGGTTAGACCTAGATCCTGAATATAGATTTTTTTTCTTTCTTGAATGGTTTCTTTGTGGTGTATTTTAAATATCTTGAGGACTATCAAAAGGTTTTTGAACAATGGCCCTAGTTTTGGGGTCAATCTGAGCCCTTAATTAAGTCATGGTCTACTCGTTCTAACCCTCTTTCATTTCCATCTTTGACCACTCTAATTGGGTTAGACTCCAAAATATTCCCCTTCAGCTACTTCATCGGGATATCTCAGCTAATGTGGGAAAATCACTCGACCATTTCATTAAGGTAGACACAAACATGATTGACAAGGGTATTCTAACCTTTGATCACATATGTATTGATATAGATCTCAGTAAAGCATTGCTAGATAAAATCCTCCTCAACGAGAGGGGCATTATTTCTTACAACCAATGGAGTATGAAGATATGGCTTTCCATTGCAAGATCTATCAACAACCCGGTCAACTTTAGAATGTCCACCCATCTTCTTAAGGATGCTCTCCTCATTTGAATTCCAAGAATAAGATATGAGGATGGCAAGATCCAAATGTTCAAATAGGATCCAAGAAATATTCAGTGGAATAGCCAGATAACATTCAACACCAAAAAACCTCTAACTAAATTGATTCCTTCTGTTAGTGTCAGTCAGCTCAGCCTGTCACCGGTGATCAAATATGCTCTTACAAGGTGTTGTTAAGGTGTCAAGTCAAATTTTTGTCATTTAAGTGAATCTTCAAATAAAAATTTGGTCACCGGTTGTTGTGTCTAGGTCATTGCTTCTCACTTCACTTACTCATGGTCTTAATAACTCATCATGGTCATTGTCTTCTTCTAGGTATCATATCTTCATTTAAGTGTCTTGGGTCATGAAATGGTTAAATTCCTCATTTTAGGTCATGGTCTATGGTTTCACTCCATGTGTCGTCATGATACCATATGTCAAAACAAAACATATCCATAATATAATTAAATGGGTAAAGAGTGTTAGCAGCTTAGGGAAAGAAAAATAAAGGTAAAGGTAATGTTTTATTTCAAATAAGACAATGCTGCAGTACACCACCTCGCCTCATCATTCCTCATAGGGACATGTTTGCTTCAAAATATGTTTCTGACAAAATGGAGAAGAATTTTACAAAAGTGAAATAGGTTTTTGTCCATTATAGTCCAAGGAACAAAAACCTCCTTCAGTTTATGTGCATGTGTTATGATTTGAAAGAAATACCCAAACTACACTTGCTACAGGAGAGTTGTTGTACTTCTGGACAGCTTAACGTCAAGATAGTTTTTCAGGGGTTTGGGGCAGGTGTTGGCAGTGCTTAAGGACTCTATTGTGTATCAAAAATCATAAGATTTCCAATGGTACCTTAATCTTGTTATTTGGATTAGTGGAAGGCATCCAAAAGTTATCTGCAAGTTGGCGTTGCGCTTTTGTGAGAGACACCCTGGGTTTTTGGAGTGACCTTGGGAAAATAGATTTTTCTCCCTGATTTCATAGTCAACATGGCGAGAGCTAGATACATCATTTCATTCCTTGAACAAGAGAATAGTCAGATCAAAGCAAAGCAATTGATCATGGAAAAAGAGCAAACCAAACTATTACAACAAGTTGGAAAGGGAAAAGAAATCATAGAGTCAAGTGATCCTGAAGGAGAAAAAGGGAAAGGTAAGAGGAAAAGGCCAAGAACAAAGGGCCTAAAGAAGGAATTACAAGAAGAGGAAGAACACATCCTGTTGAATGAAGACATAGACCTAGAGGACATAATTGTTGTTAAGGTCAATCAAGACAAGGAGTATTGACTCAACAGGGTGAACGAACACTTGGAGAAAATACTTGAGAAGGAAAATAGAGATAATCGGTTGCTTAGGCATATGGCGCACCACTACCAAGCTCAAAACATGATCGCAAATGTCAAGGTAAAGCAGCTTGAAAACAAGCTCAAAGAAGCCAAAAAGGACCAAAAGGATGAGGGAAAATTGGAGATGCTTACTGAATCATATATGAAGGTTTAACATACATAATTTTACATCTCCTAGCCAATTTTGAGCAAATTCTGAGCACTTTTGGTTTTTTGTGAATTTTGGAGCTAAATTCAAAAAATCAACAGCTCCAGAAGTGCAACCCCTTGGCCCTGCGCTTTTTCCTCAAGCATATATTTCAGGGAAAGTTTATATTTTTGGAAAGCTCTTGCCATCCTTTAAAAACCCATTTGCTCAGATTTTATAGAGGTGGCTCAGTTTTCGAGAAAAGTGCAAAACAGTGGAAAAAAACTAGCATTTTGGACCCTTTTTTGACAAGTGCTATGCACCTGGAGCGACCTTGGGAGAATGGAGTTTTGAAGGTCTTCCCATGGGTCAAATTCAAAAATTAAAACTATTCTGGAAACTAGACTTGAAGGGCTAGTTGACCATTCTCTTTGATTTGCATTTGGACCTCTGGAAGGCACCTGAACATGAGCTCATAGTCGGCACTGTGTTTCTGCACTTTTCTATGTTTTAAATTGTAAATTTCACTATGTAGAATTTCTAGTTTCCAGTTTGACTTAGTCAAAGTCAATATTCTCTAATGGCACTAGTTTCGAGGCTAGGTGATGTAGGCATGAATAAATGTACATCATAGGTTGTTTTTGATGTTTATTAGGCCTCATAAAGGAAGCAAACTCCTAAACAAACTCTCCAAGAAGTGTTTGAGTTTCACCTTCTCACTCTCACCCGTTGGTTGAGAGAATCTTAGAGTCAGTTCCTCCACCAAGGAATTCGACTCCTGAAGGTGGTCAAGTGGTCTAAGAGAGTCTATATGTATCATGTTATGAAACCAGCTCACAAAAAGATAGAAAAGAGAGATCAACGCCTTAGAATTCAGCCTCTTTGAGGGGGCAACCTTCTTTACATTACACAAATGAACAATTCTTGGATGATACAAATGAAAAGACTTCCTTTCTATATATAGGAGTCTAAGGGGTCATAACATAATCAGAGCCGACATAACAATAATAATGTAAGGGCACAATAATAACAATAATGGGCTTCTATGTGGCACAATAGTAACAATATGGGCACTACATGGGTACATCAATATAATAAGTGGGTTGTACTAACAACAATAAGGGGTTACACTAGTAGAATAGGGGCCTAACATGCCCCTCTCCTTGAAAAAGCGTTGTCCTCAACGCTTGAGTAGTTCTTGATGCTTCTGTATAAAATTCTTGTCCTCCCATGTGGAATCTTCAGCGGGTAAGTTCTTCCACTTGATGAGATACTCTGAAATTGATCGATTTCGTAGCTATCGGGTTCTTGTTTCTGTGACTGCTCCAGGTTCCAATATGATTTTTCCTTCCTCTTCAATTTCTGGCAATATTGTTTGAATTGGGATCTTTTGCAACTTTTGAATAAGTGGCCATACTTCTTCGTCCTTCTTCCATTCATACCTTGCTTCGTTTATCCAATCTGGTTGGATAATAGAAATAGCACAAAACAATGCTTCCATATCCTCATCCTTGAAGAGTCTTCCCATTCGGTAAGGTCGCCATTTTTTAAGTGCATGTAGTATTGCCAACATTTCCTTCTCATAAATAGCTTGCTTGAGATGTAGCAGTAAAAATACCCAATCACCTACATCAAAACATTTTTCACTATGATGTTGATCTACCTGTTGTTTCATTTGATTTTGCACCGAAGTGGTGTTATCCTTTAAAAGTTGGAGAACTTGTTGTTGATGCTCGATGTGATCTTTCTCTGCCTGAACCTTTTTCTTCTTGATATGTCCTTCTATCTCTAGAGTTTGAGGAGTGGTGATTTCTTCCAATCCTTTACAAGATATGGTCGGATTCATTTCTTGATGCTCGATGTGATCTTTCACTTCTTGAACATTTTTCTTCTTGATATGTCCTTCTATCTTGATAGTTTGAGGAGTGGTAATTTCGACCAATGAATTACAAGATATGGTTGGATTCAGTTCTTCTTTCTCAATGTGATCTTTCACTTCTTGCACCTTTTCCTTCTTGATATGTCCTTTTATCTTGAGAGTTTGAGGAGTGGTAATTCTTGCCAATGCTTTACAAGATATGGTCTGATTCATTACTTCTTTCTCTAGGGTGGGGTCCTGGCGTATATCCTCTTCTTTTGATGTTTCTTGATCCTTTTCTTCCTCCTCTTCATATTCTATGTAAAATAATTTCTTCTCAGCACACTTATGACCTTTAGTGCATTTGCTATCACAATTGTAACAAAGCCCTTTTTCTCTTTTTTCTTCCAATTGTTGTGGTGTAACCCTTGTAGGTTGTGGAAGGCTGGGAGAAACAACACTTCCATATTTATAGTTGTGAGGGGTATGCTTCCTGGTTTCCATAATTTTGCTTTCCACTATGTCACAAAGCCCTTTTACTCTTTCCAATTGTTGTGGTGTTGCTCTAAAGAAGGTGTTTCTCTTTGTATCCTCATAATGTGCTATCATTTCCTCCGTGAAAATTGACCACGTAACAAGTTGTTTATGAGAACAAAGCCCTTCATACCATAAAAATTGATCTGGTTCTAAATATGAAGATGCAATACATACCTTTTGTAACAATGGTACACCATGTAGATGAAAATATTGCTCCATTTGAAGTATCCAATTTACCGAATCCTTGCCATCAAACTTTCTCATCTTGCTTTTTCTTTATTTTAGGAGCTCGATCTTGAAATGACTGTAACTCTGTACTTTCGGATCTTTAAGTTCTAAAATTGCGACCTCTAGTAGCCCTCTACGTCCTCTTTCTAATGCCACCAGTCTGATCCAAATTGGATTCTCCAAGAAAGATTTATGCACAATCTCCCAAGATGACCTGATTATAGACCTTTCCAAAAGAGAAAACTTGTATGAAGTGCCACGTGTCACTGTTTCGACCTTTGGCTCTGAAAAATATATACAAGAAATTACAGTCCGTCCTCTTTCTGTACCTTACGAAATTTCAATCCAATGCTCAGAGGGAAAGTTATGACGATTTTCCCCAGGTCACCTGTTTGGAATGTAATTTAGGAGTCTGTAAAAAGACCAACTTCCACAGATCATATCTCCACAAATATAGCGCAAAAAGCTCTGAAATTCTGACTTGAGATTCAACGTGATTTCTTCTCAAATGTTTTTTTTTTTTTTTAGCTTTTGAAACATCGCCGAAAAAATTTATAGCGAAAATGCCACGATGACCTGTTTGGAGTAGCAAAACCCTAGAATCCAAAGCTTTGATACCAAATGTTATGAAACCAGCTCACAAAAAGATACAAAAGAGAGATCAATGCCTTAGAATTCAGCCTCTTCGAGGGGGCAACCTCCTTTACATTACACAAATGAACAATTCTTGGATGATAAAAATGAAAAGAGCTCCTTTCTATATATAGGAGTCTAAGGGGTCATAACATAATCAAAGCCGACATAACAATAATAATGTAAGGGCACAATAATAACAATAGTGGGCTTCTATGTGCCACAATAGTAACAATATGGGCACTACATGGGTACATCAATATAATAAGTGGGTTGTACTAACAACAATAAGGGGTTACACTAGAAGTATAGGGGCCTAACATATCATTTCTCTTTCAGAGAGGGGTTGGACATTTTGTGAAGGAGGCTTGCATGTAATCATCTTTTCAACTAATACAGAGACATACATAGCTATTTTCAAGGAACTCTAGCCCAGTGAGTTCATGGTGTTTGTTCTTCATTCTATTTGTTTTCTAAAGGTTAAAACATCTTTATCTACATGATATCTCTTCTTTCTATGGATTCCTTACAATGAAATATACAAAATTCTTGTTTCTCAAGCTCTATTATCTGGTTTTCATAGTTATGTTTATGTCTTCCTAAGCTAATGAAATCATGTTTACTTATGCTCATTAGTTTCTTCTACATTTTCTCTTCTATACTACACTGACAATATTCTAAATACACCATGGCTTTTGATATCTAGCTCCTTCTCATATTTTCTCCTGCACTCCTACAGCCTAGACCTATTTGTGGCTCCAAACCCTAAGTTCAGCAAACCCTAAAACCCAAATTTTCACAAACAAACAAACAAATATATATATCTAGCCTAAAACTCATTTTCTTTAAAGTCATATCACTGATAAGAGACTTAGAGAGATCCCTCTCATGCTCAGTAGGGCTAGCTACTGAGCTGAAGTGGTTTGAGGTTACCCTTCTTGATTTCCTTTCCAGCCTAGGAAATTGTAAGGACTAACATTTTTGGCGTCGTTGCCAGGGAAGGAAAGATCATATCTTCCCTAGGAAAGAATGACAAAGATTAGATCTGATTGCTGATGGTGAACAATGATCAGACATAAGAAAGGTTGTGCATCTTTCACCTGGCGACTCCAGTGTCAAAGAATCCAAAGGTTAGAATTCTCATGGTGACTCCACTGTTCAAAAAACCGGTAGTTTGAAGAACTTCTTGGTGGCTTAACTATTTTCAAAATGGATTCAATTGCTCGAAGGTATGCTCCTATGAATCGAGCTCATATTCCTTCTTTTCCGAATCACATTCCTTGCATAGATTGGCAAGATAATCTGCCCAAATTCATAGTTGGAAACGAGGATGAGGCTATTATGCATCTAATCAAATTTCATTGGCATACACATAAGCTCAGGATTAAGTTTCATGAGGATTGTTTGATGAAATTTTTTATGGCTACCCTATAAGGAAAAGCAAGATCATGGTATGAAGGATTGAAGCCATGTAGCTTATTCTCTCTTAAAGAATTCCACACAACATTCTTTGAGTTTTATGGAAAATCTCATCATTCATTCTTGTTGTTTGAAGATTGTTGTGAATCCTGTGAAAATTTCATTCAATACCTTGAAGAGGCTTTTGGTGATGAAGAATGTCTAGATTATGAGATCATAGAGGCCCTTTATGAATATTCTTCCCAACAGAAAATAACAGATATTAGCTGCTTTGATACAAAGGATCATTCACAACACACATCAACTTCTTCTTTGCTTGAAGATGAAATAGATATGCATCCTAACAGTCAGGAAGAAATTGATCCAAGTCAAAATTCTGAAATTGCATGTACAAAAAACTTAAGCAGTGAACCATCTTATGACAATGATCATCTACTTTTGCAAGGAAATAGTGAACAAGAATTTGTTTTCCTTGATTCTTGTGACAATCAAATTGATATTCTTCCTGTTGAAGCACATGAGGAATCAAATATACTTGAAGTGGTTTCTTCATTTAAAGTTTTCCATGAGCATCCAAAACCCTGTCTTTTGGATGAGAGGTATGAAGATAATCATTCACCTATTTTTTCAGATTGTTCTTTCTTTGAGTTTTTATTTCAAGATCAAGTTTGTGAAGACCAAGATGAGGTTTCTGATGAAATGTATGAACACGGATCTCTAGACATTCATCACTCATATGTCTCTCTAGCTCATCGATTTTCTGAAGCACTATTTCAAGGGCAGATTCATGCAAATCATAATTTTGAAATGGCATGTGTGAAGGTTCAGACATTGTAACTATGGCAGAGAATAGTCATCAAACATTGCAAGTAGATGATGATCTTATTCCACATAAAGAAAATGAGGAGTCTTTTGAAGAAGAGGAGATTGTCCCTGTTAGGATATTCCGACACATAGGAAATAGTTAAGTACAACTTGGTCTAGTATAGAGTTAGGTATAGAGTTAGGTAAAGTGTGTTTCTTTACCGTTGTACATTTTGTAACTTACAATCCGACGGTCACGATATGTAGTGATCCGACGGTTCATTCTCTCCTCGGTATTACCGACACTTGATCTGTGGCTTGACACCCGATTGGTCCATGAATTCTATTTAAAGTGCATGGAGGGTCATTTTTAGGGTAATCCGTGCATGAGAGAAACATATGTAAATTTTCATTCTTTTATTAATAAATTGCCTGAAGTGGCCGCGTTGGCTCAGGCCGTGGACTGTTTCCCTCTTTGAGGGTTTTAACCACGTCAAAATATTGGTGTATTGATCTGCGATCTGGTTGTGAGCGGTGTCCTTTTGGTGTTCTGTCTGAGGAACTTACCCTGTAAATTCATACATGGTATCAAAGCTATTTGAGGGCCGCGTCCGTTGGTGATCCAAATCTGAAGCCGGTAGAACTGCATCCGACTGCCGTTTCCTAGATCTGTTGTTTCTGACTGCTTTCGGGCCGAGAGGACTGCTCTGTTGTGTTGGGAGCATCTGTTCCAGTGAGGAACCCCTTTCGTTTCATGCGAAAAGGTTTCCGGTAGCCCTAGCTGCGTCATTTTTAAGATCTGGAGGTATACAATGTTTATTTGCAGTTTACTGTTATTTTCTCTCTGTTTATTTCGGTTTCGGTTTATTTAGCCTTTTTATTACCGGATCTATACCTTTCATTTCTGCGTATGCTCTTTGCCCTGCGACTCTGTGCGATCTGGGCAAATCAGAAACAGAAAGGAAGGATTTTTCTCATGCGTATGCTCTTTTCCCTGCGCCTTAGGGTGATCTCGGAAAATCAGAAACATTGAGGAAAATATTTAGTTTTCGGCTAAAGCTAACTTTGAGCCGCAAGGTTCATTTTTGAAAATATCTAGTTTTTCGGCTAAAGCTAACTTCGAGCCGTAAGGTTCGCTTTCTTTGCATGTCCGTGTTGGGTTTTGGGTTTTGTGTTTTGTAGGGAAAAAGAACCTTTTCAAAGCCTCTCTCTCTCTCTCTCTCTCTCTCTATATATATATATATATATATATATAGATCAATTGGTTCAAAGCTATTTTAAGAGAGTAGAGGTCTCTCTCTCTCTCTATATAGATCAATTGGTTCAAAGCTATTTTAAGAGAGTAGAGGTCTTGGGTTCAAGTCTCCATTTTGTGGGGGCGGACTTTTCATTTCCGCACATTCCCGCACTTCGTCGGCAACTTCAACAACTTTTTTTCAAAAAGCCATAACTTCTTCATCCAGAAGCCGTTTTCAGAGCCGTTTTTTTTAAACCAGCCTAATTTTTCGAGATCTATCCATTGGAACACTTATTTTTAGCATCTTTAGCTTCAGTTTCCATTGAAATGGAAATTCAATACCAAGTTACCCTTGACAGCACCAACTACTTCCAATGGTTGGCTTACATTGAGGATTTACTTAGAAGTAAAGGTCTCTACAGAATAGCCTCAGGCCAAGAAAAGAAACCGAAGGATGAAGATAAGGCTGCTAAATGGGAAAATAGGCAAGATCAAGCACGTGGATTGATAGGGATGTCTATTTCTCCAGATCTTAGATTCCATATTGCAGAAATTGATACTCTTGATGAAGCAATGAAACAAATCAATAAAGTTTTTGGGATTAAAAATGAAATTAGAGCCCATCAACTTGAAAATGAGTTGCTTACATTGGACCCTAATAATTTTTCTTGCATTGAAGATTTCTTGTCCAAGTTCAAGACCCTTAGATATCTTTTGGAAGGTGTTAAAGTTAAGAAAGAAGATAGTAACCTTATCTATTCCATTCTTACAAAGTTGGGACCAGCCTACTCTGTGTTTGTTTCCACCTTCCATTCTACAAGAGAAGCCTTCATTTCTCAAGGAACAGACTACAAACCCCCTTCCTTTGACTCTTTTTGTGATTCTTTAATAAGAGAACAAGAAAAACTCTTACACCTTGGTCTTCTTAATCTTGGAAACTCTTCCAAGAAAGCGTTAGCCGCCCAGCAGCAACCAAATTCAAAGAATCCTAAGAAGTCATATCCTAAAAAGAATGGTCCTAAACCAAACAAGGGTCCTAAGCAATTTCAGCCCCAAAATGAAAAATCATTTCAACAAAATGATAAGACAAATAAAAACAAAGGGAAGAAGACTGATAGACATTGCAATTTTTGTAATCGAGATGGCCACTTAGAATCAAAATGCTTTAAGAAGATGGAAGCCTTGGAAGCAACAATGAAGAAGCATAACATCCATTTGGGGCAATCTTCAACTTCAACTTCATCTTCAGGAATGGCACTTTCTGCATGTGGTTGTCAAGCATCTCGGTCTGGCTATGCATTAAATGTATCTTCTTCTTCTCATTCTCATGAGTGGCTCATTGATTCTGGAGCTTCTTATCACATGGCCAAAAACAAAGCCATGTTTTCTTCTTTAAATGATTGTAACACCAAAAATATATATGTTGGTGATGATAGATCTCTTAATGTTGTAGGGACTGGAACTGTTCATCTAGACAATGGTCAGTTTAATGATGTATTATGTGTTCCAACCTTATCCTGCAACCTTCTATCTGTATATCAGATAACTCATTCAGGTGAAGGTAAAATCGTTGAATTTTCACCTCATGATGTTGTAATCAAGGACTTAAGAGATCCTAAACAGATTTTGGCTACTGGCATTGCTGATGATTCTACAAGGTTGTATAAGTTTCACAACTTTGGGTCATCAAATCTTCCCTCAGTATTTGTTGCTCATAACGATGAAGTGAGCAAACTTTGGCATGAGCGATTTGGTCACTTAAACTATCGCTCCCTTCAGCATCTATGTAAAGAAAATATGGTGACAGGTCTTCCTATGGTATCTTGCAGAGATGGTGTTTGTTCCGGATGTGTACTCGGAAAACATCATCGGGACAGTTTTGAAAAACGTGCCTCTTGGCACGCCTCAGCCCCTTTACAGCTTGTGCATAGTGATTTATGTGGTCCACTTCCAGTTGTGTCATTCTCTGGCTGCAAGTATTTCTTAACTTTCATTGATGATTTCTCCAGACGCACTTGGGTATACTTCTTAAAACTCAAGAGTGAAGTATTTAACACTTTTTTGGCCTTCAAGGCCTTTGTTGAAAAACAATCTGGACATCAAATTCTTAAGTTAAGATCTGATAATGGCGGAGAATATGTTAAAAACACATTCATCAACTATTGCATTGAGAATGGAATTCAAATGCAACATACTGTTCCATATACTCCACAACAAAATGGTGTAGCTGAAAGGAAGAATCGCACCTTAAAGGAAATGGCTAATTGTATGCTACAATCTAAAGGACTTGGTCTTAGTTTTTGGGCAGAAGCAATTAACTGTGCAAATTACATAATAAATCACACTCCTACTAAGGCTTTAAAGAATATCACTCCAGAAGAAGCATGGAGCTCAATCAAACCAGATGTAAGTCACTTTCGTGTTTTTGGAAGTGAAGCGTGGGCCCATATTCCAGATGAAAAGCATAAAGCTTTAGAACCTAAGAGTGAAAAATGTACTTTTGTTGGATATTCTGAAGATGTCAAAGGCTATAGAATTATTCCATTTAAGTCCAAAAATGTTATCATTAGAAGAGATGTAAAATTTGATGAAAATATATCGGCCTGCGAGCCTAGTCCGGCGGTTGTGCCACCTCTCCCTATCTCTTCTAATTTTGAAAACATTTCTTCTTCAGATGATGAAAGTGAGGATGACAATCCTCCCCCACCATATCAGGATCCTCCTTCAGCTCCTGAGCTTCCAAAATGGGTTCGTGCTACTCGAGATGCAGCAGGTGATCTTGTCGGTGATCCTACAGATCAGCGACGCACACGTTCTCAGTTCGAGAGAGCATCTTCTTTACTGGCTCAAGATCCAGTAAATTATGATCCTGAAGCTTCAGGCCATCCAGATTGGGAAGCAGCTATGAATGAAGAATATCATTCATTATTGGCAAATGATACATGGGATCTTGTTCCTCTACCAAAGGGACGAAAACTTGTTAGATGCAAATGGGTTTACAGAACCAAGTATGGACCAGATGGGAAAGTTGATAAACATAAAGCTCGTCTTGTTGCTAAAGGTTTTTCACAGGTTGAAGGCATTGACTACACTGAAACCTTCTCCCATGTTGCCAAAATGAACTCTATCCGCCTTGTTCTTTCCCTTGCTACCTCTTTCAAATGGGAAGTCCATCAGATGGATGTTAAATCTGCCTTCTTGCATGAGGATTTGCATGAAGAAATCTATATGGAACAACCCATTGGCTTCATACAAACAGACTCCAGCCTTGTATGTCGACTTAAGAAATCCCTTTATGGTCTCAAGCAAGCTCCTCGGGCTTGGTATGCCAAAATGGATAGCTTTCTTTTAGAATCTGGCTTTTCTAGGTGTCATTCTGACAATACTGTCTACACCAAGAAAGTGGGCAACTCTCTTATCATCCTTGTTCTTTATGTTGATGATCTTATCCTTACTGGTAGTGATCCCAACCTTATAAACCATGTGAAGTCTAGCCTTAAAAGGAAATTTGAAATGACAGACTTAGGACACTTACACTATTTTCTCGGTCTTCAAGTCTTGCAATCCAAGGAGGGTATTTCCCTTTCCCAGTCCAAGTATGCTTGTGATATTCTACGTCATTTTCACATGGAAGACTGTAAGCCAGCCCCTTCTCCCTTTCAGTCTGGAGTCAAACTTTCAGTCACTTGTAATTCTCCTGAAGTTGATGCTACCTTATACCGTCAACTTGTAGGAAAACTTTTGTATCTAACCCATACTCGTCCTGACCTTTCCTTTGTTGTTGGCCTTGTTGCTCGATTCATGCAAAACCCCCATGAAAGTCATTGGAAAGCAGCTAAAAGAATACTTCGTTATGTTCGAGGTACAGTTCAGTTTGGGATTCATTACAGTGCCGAAGCAGCTCCTTTATTGGTTGGTTTCACTGATTCCGATTGGGCTGGTGACCCTGATGATCGGAAGTCTACTGCCGGTTATGTGTTCACTCTTGGTTCAGGACCTATTACATGGGCTTGTAAGAAACAAGCTGCCATTTCTCTTTCATCAGCAGAAGCAGAGTATCGTGGTGCCGTAGAAGCTAGTAAGGAAGCCTTGTGGCTTCGTCAGATCCTGTCAGAGTTTGGCTTTCAGCAGCAGCATCCGACTACACTTTGGTGTGATAATCAAAGTGCCATTCAGCTATGCAAAGATCCAGTCCAACATCAGCGCAGCAAACACATTGAACTGCACATGCACTTCATTAGAAAGCTCATTCACGACCATGTTCTTGAAGTGCAATATTGTTCAACAGATGATCAAGTTGCAGACATCTTCACAAAGGCTCTCACAGAGGCGAAGTTCACTAAACTTCGATTTATGGTTGGAGTTCAGGAAGTTGTCACTAAGGGGGGATAGGCTCTAGTGCCTCCTTCCTTCTCCTATTGTGTCATATTTGTAAATCCTTCAATCCTATCCCAAGTTGTTCTTAAGGGGGGATGTTAGGATATTCCGACACATAGGAAATAGTTAAGTACAACTTGGTCTAGTATAGAGTTAGGTAAAGTGTGTTTCTTTACCATTGTACATTTTGTAACTTACAATCCGACGGTCACGATATGTAGTGATCCGACGGTTCATTCTCTCCTCGGTATTACCGACACTTGATCCGTGGCTTGACACCCGATTGGTCCATGAATTCTATTTAAAGCGCATGGAGGGTCATTTGTAGGGTAATCCGTGCATGAGAGAAACATATGTAAATTTTCATTCTTTTATTAATAAATTGCCTGAAGTGGTCGCGTTGGCTCAGGCCGTGGACTGTTTCCCTCTTTGAGGGTTTTAACCACGTCAAAATACTGGTGTATTGATCTGCGATCTGGTTGTGAGCGGTGTCCTTTTGGTGTTCTGTCTGAGGAACTTACCCTGTAAATTCCTACAGTCCCGGATCCTATGGATGTGCACATATTTGTTATTGATGATATGGTTGCCTCAAACGTAGATTTTCAAGAACAAAATTCCATTTTTCCTAATGTGAATGAAAAAATTTATGAACATTTTCATCCCGACAAAAATTTTGCATTGGAAAATGAAGGGTGTGCTTGTATTTGTTGTATCCATTTGGAAAGATGAATTTTCTTGTATTTATGGATCATGAGCACATGTTGAGTCAATACTCGGAGTTGTCTATCTTTTGTTTGTTCTACCTGCTCAAGCAAAGTATAAGCATAATTAAATTAAGTAGCCATTTGCTCGATTAGTTACACTTGAGGGATCATTACACATGATTGTATATACATCTTTAGTAGGAGGGCAGTCGTCATCAGGATTTGAAGCCCGAGGTGAAAGCCCTAAGATCTTAATGGCCTGCTGCCATAACTAAGTTCAGTCACTATTTTTTTTATAGTTAGTCAGTTAGCTTTTAGTTTGAGTTTAGTATTTGCATTTTGAGTCAATGTCCAATGGATAAGGCTACTTGGTCTACGGTGTTCTTGACACCTCCAAGGAGTTTCCGTCCCCAGCTTGAGCCAATGTTAGTGTTAGTCAGTTCAGCCTGTCACCGGTGATCAAATATGCTCTTACAAGGTGTTTTTAAGGTGTCAAGTCAATTTTTTGTCATTTCAGTGAATCTTCAAATAAAAATTTAGTCACCGGTTGTTGTGTCTAGGTCACTGCTTCTCCCTTCACTTAATTATGGTCTTCATCACTCATCATGGTCATTGCCTTCTTCTAGGTATCATATCTTCATTTAAGTGTCTTGGGTCATGAAATGGTTAAATTCCTCATTTTAGGTCATGGTCTAGGGTTTCACTCCATGTGTCATCATGATACCATATGTTAAAACAAAACATGTCCATCATGTAAGTCAGTGGGTAAAGGGAGTTAATAGTTTAGGGAAAGAAAAATAAAGGTAAAGGTAATGTTTTATTTCAAATAAGACAATGTTGCAGTACACTACCTCGCCTCATCATTCCTCATAGCGACATGTTTGCTTCAAAATATGTTTATGACAGAATGGAGAAGAATTTTACAAAAGTGAAAGAGGATTTTGTCCATTATAGTCCAAGGAAAAAAAACCTCCTTCAGTTTATGCACAGGTGTTATGATTTGAAATAAATACCCAAACTACACTTGCTATGGGAGAGCTGTTGTACTTCTGGACAACTTGACGTCAAAACATTTTTTCAAGGTTTGGAGCAGGTGTTGGTAGTGGTTAAGGACTCTATTGTGTATTCGACATCCTAAGCTTTCCAATGGTACCTTAATCTCGTTATTTGGATTAGTGGAAGGCATCCAAAAGTGCTCTGCAAGTTGGCATTGCACTTTTGTTAGAGACACCTTGGGTGTTTTGAGTGACCTTGGGAAAATCGATTTTTCTCCCTGATGGAGTGTCTAAATTACATGCTTGAGGAGTCCATATTATAACAGACTTCAAGATATTTTCAACAAGCTATCAAATTCTCAATTTGGAGCAGTTTAAGGCCTCAAAAAGTGGTTTGGAAGACCTGTGCTGCACTTGGAGGCCTGGCGCTACGCACATATACACTATGCTGCGCTCAGCCTAACTGCGCTGTGCACGGGCTAGAGTATCTAGAAAACACCTAAATCTCTCCCAAATTCAATTTTTTGGCTTGTTAACTTGATTTCGTTGCTTCCTAAGCCAAGAAACAAGTAATTACACCATTATTCTTCCTTTTTTTCTTTTCAAAATCCAATGATTTTTCCAATTATGGTTTGTAGTGAAATGTTCATTGAGAATGATAGATTGATGATGGCCATTTTTATTTCTTGGTTTCTAAATATGTAAAATGTTTCCCTACACCTATATACATGTTTGGTAAACTATTTTAACCACTCAATCGACCTCAAAACAGAATTTTACCTCTCCAAAAGAGAAACCCTAGTTCATTCCTAGGGGTTTTTGGGCACTTTCACTTCAAAATTTGTTTTTCCTTATCACAAGCAGATCATTCCTCCATTGATTTTCCACTCATTTTCATCAGCTCTCCATAGTTCATTTCCACCTCTTTCAAACCTCCTTTGCCATTTTTTCCACTCCACCTACCCATCATTTCATTTTTCACTCATCCCTCACTGTTTTTTCCCTTTTCCTATCATCTAGGCTTTCAAAAATGAAATGAGATTGCTTCACCAAGCCATCACCAAGACACATCAGCATAGCCTATGGAAGTAGGGTTATCAAAAAAATCAGAGGAGGTTTCCAAGGCACCTAGACCTGAAGTGACCAAAACATACGAGAGATGAAAAGGACTTGTGTTTGCTTCTCATGGTGAGAAAGGGGCCAAGCCTTCTACATCAAAAAAACAGGGACCGACAACACGAGATAAGGACATGGTTGAGAATGAATTTGAGCTGGTTGATTTAGAGGCAGAGGATCGGACTTCAAACATGCAGTAGATGATCAGAGTAAAGACTATTAGATCAAGGACCTCATAGTCAACATGGCGAGAGCTAGATACATCATTTCATTCCTTGAATAGGAGAATAGTCAGCTCAAAGCAAAGCAATTGATAATGGAAAAAGAGCAAACAAAATTATTATAGCAGGTTGGCAAGGGAAAAGAAATCATATATTCAAGTGAGCTTGAAGGAGAAAAAGGGAAAGGTAAGAGGAAAAGGCCAAGAACAAAGGGCCTAAAGAAGACATTACAAGAAGAGGAAGAACACATCATGTTGAATGAAGACATAGACCTAGAGGACAAAATTTCTCTTGAGGTCAATCAAGATAAGGAGTATTGGTTCAACAGGGTGAATGAACACTTGGAGAAGCTCCTTGAGAAGGCAAACAAAGATAATCATTTGCTTAGGCATATGGCGCACCACTACCAGGCTTAAAACATGATCACCAATGTCAAGGTAAAGCAACTTGAAAACAAGCTCAAAGAAGCTAAAAAGGACAAAAGGATGAGGGAAACTTGGATATGCTTACTGAAGAATCTATGAAGGTTTAACATACATAATTTTATAGCTCCTAGCCAATTTTGAGCAAATTCTGAGCACTTTTGGTTTTTTGTGAATTTTGGAGCTAAATTCAGAAAATCAGCAGCTCCAGAAGCGCAACGCCTTGGTGCTGCAATTTTTCCTCAGACATATATTTCAAAAAATGTTTTTATTTTTGGAAAGCTCTTGCCATCCTATAAAAACCCATTTGCTCAGATTTTACAGAGGTGGCTCAGTTTTGGAGAAAAGTGCAAAAAAGTGGCAAAAAACTAGCATTCTGGACCCTTTTTTGACAGGCGCTGCGCACCTGGAGCGACCTTGGGAGAATGGATTTTTGAAGGCCTTCCCATGGGTAAAATTCAAAAATTCAAACTGTTCTGGAAACTAGACTTGAAGGGCTAGTTGACCGTTCTCTCATATTTTCATTTGGACCTATGGAAGGCACTTGGAAATCATCTCACAGTCGGCGCTACGTTTCTTCACTTTTCTGTGTTTTAAATTGTAAATTTCACTGTGTAAAATTTCTAGTTTCTAGTTTGACGTAGTCAAACTCAAGATTAACTAAGTAATGGCACTATTTTCGAGGCTAGGTGATGTAGGCATGAATAAATGTACATCATAGGTTGTTTTTGATGTTTATTAGGCCTCATAAAGGAAGCAAACTCCTAAACAAACTCTCCAAGAAGTGTTTGAGGTTCACCTTTTGACTCTCACCTGTTGGTTGAGAGAATCTTGGAGTCAGTTCCTCCACCAAGGAATTTGACTCCTGAAGGTGGTCAAGTGGTCTAAGAGAGTCTATATGTATCATTTCTCTTTCAGAGAGAGGGGTTGGACTTTTTGTGAAGGAGGCTTGCATGTAATCATCTTTTCAGCTAATACAGAGACAGTTGTATTTATTTTCAAGGGACTCTAGCCCAATGAGTTCATGGTGTTTGTTTTCCATTCTATTTGTTTTTTAAAGATTAAAACATATTTATCTACATGATATCTCTTCTTTCTATGGATTCCTTACAGTGAAATATACAAAATTCTAATTTTTCAAGCTCTGTTATCTGGTTTTCATAGTTATGTTTATGTCTTCCTAAGCTAATGAAATCTTGTTTACTTATTCTCATTAGTTTCTTCTACATTTTCTCTTCTATACTACACTAACAATATTCTAAATACACCATGGATTATAATATCTAGCCCCTTCTCATATTTTCTCCTGCACTCCTACAACCTAGACCTATTTGTGACTCCAAACCCTAAGTTCAGTAAACCCTAAAACCCAAATTTTCACAAACAAACAAACAAATATATATATCTAGCCTAAAAATCATTTGCTTTAAAGTCATATCACTGATAAGAGACTTAGAGAGATCCCTCTCATGCTCAGTAGGGCTAGCTACTGAGCTGAAGTGGTTTGAGGTTACCCTTCTTGATTTCCTTTCCAGCCTAGGAAATTGTAAGGACTAACACCTTCTACCTCAGCTCAACCACATATAATGCCATCTCATCTATTAGACGTCTGGGTCCACCCCTCAAATGGAGACATAAGAGACACAACTATAGTATTAACTTCGTCAATAAGCGGGAACATACATTTCCATGAATCAGATCACTTGGATAGTGATAAGGAAGCAACTACAATTACAGATCCCCTAAAATTGGAATTGACTCAAGGAAATGTAATCATTGTATCATCTTCATATGTTCCTCAAAATTCTTCATAATGGATTGATGTCCATAAGGAAAATTGAAAAAAGGACCTTCGGTAAATCCATGATCATTCATGAGCTCAATTATCATGACAATAATAAATGTATGGGTAATGTTTAAATTAGGGTTTCTTGTCTTCTGAGTAGGGTTTTGGGTGGATTTCCCAGGGATTAACCAATCCAAATTCCTCAATTTCCATGTAATCTCAGGTTATCTTATCTTTAGATATTAGATTTGGTTAGATTTCCCCTAGGGTTGACCAAGCAAATTTCTCAATTTCCATGTACTTGATTGATGAAAAGATAATACAATTTTTAATTCACAAAAAAAAATCTCAAGTACCCAAATTATAATTTCAAAGAGTTAGATAATTTGTTAGATCTATAACAGTTGTGAATTATCACTTGTAGTGATTTCCATGGATTCCCTGTAGTGGTTTCTATAAATCCAACAGCTATAATAGATATGTTGTAGATGGTGTTTTAAATTTTATAGTGGTTGTAGGTCCTCCTTTAGAGGGAAAAATCCACTAGACCATTAGATTCCATGCAACTGTTGAGCTAATCCTGTTTGATGAACTTTAGAGATGGTTTTGATAAACGAATTAAACAAAATATACTTATCTTGATTTAAAATGACAGTAGTTTATGACTGTTATCATCCTATAATTTGTGCATGTGGAACAATTTTTGAATGCTAGTTTATAATTTATTCAAAATCTTGAAAGATAACTAGTGTGCACTAGTTAGTTCTAATGTCAAGCACTATTGTTATATGTTTTGGAAATGGCTTGTAATGGGGAAATGTGACATACATTTAGATTCCATCAATGAAAATTTTAGATGAACTACCCCTATATTTGGTGTTGATATGGAGATATGTTACAAGAATCATATTTGCAATTATGGACCTCATGAGTAACTCAAACTTGTCCCATCACCTACATTCTTAAAGTTACATTATCTTAGTTGTAAGTGGCAGAAAAACCTTTATCATTTCTCCAATAATGGCCATAGTTTCTTCTTCCAATGGGATTTATCCCAAGTGGCAAAAATAATAAGGATTTGACAAGCCTCTAAATCAAATATTTGTTGGACTACATGAGATGTATTAGCCCTCCAGTGAATCTTTTGAGAAGTCAATGTGATCCTCCTCCATTGACAAAAAACTAGTGTTGAAAACTCTATCCATAGATCAACTCACACCATCCCTGCTACTGATCTCATTACAGTAAACTTGGACATGTATTGTAGAAATACTAGTCTAAAACCTCTTCCATGTATTTGAAGTTGAAACTTGTATTTTCTTTGTTTCAAATTTCAAACTTTAAGTTTTACAAACTATCATTTAAGATTTGATGTTATAGCAATAATCGAAAACATCTTTATTAAATAATTTGGTAAGCTCCTTTTTTGATGGTCAGTAGAGGTGATTGGCACACGACCATGACCTTGAAAATATTCTCAAAGATATTACATTGTGTGAAGTGAAAAATATGGTGAAGGACTATAGGGATGTTTTCCATGGGATTTTACCTAGCATCCTAATGTGCATTAGACATGAGTGCATCCACTGATGAATTTCAACTATTGTAACCTCCATTGTAAAAAAACCTAGGTCCCAAAATCACTCTTCCCATTTTAATGGTACTTATTCATTACATAACATTTATATTAATGTTTTGAGCACAAGATGTGAAGATTATGATGGATAAAGAGGAATATATATCTAAAGAAAAAACAAACAAGAGGATTTTGAGAATGATGGTGTAGAAATTAAAGGAAGATGAGAATGTTCAAAATTTGAAAAGTGGAAAGTTTTCACATTCAATATATTTTTCACAATGTCACAAACGAGGGAGTGGTTAAGGGAATAAATAAAAAATAAAGAATACATACATGATATCATGTGAAATATGTTCGAATTAGTAGTTACTTGTGTATTCAGTCCTTCAATTTTTATATTCCTTTAATCAATTAGAGTATATTATATTCTTCTAGACTAATGATGATAAGAGTCATTTAGAGTAATAAGTTGGTATTGACAATTTTTCAACCTATATGTTTATTTTACATCTTTAACAATTAGAAATTTTTTAATTTTATTGAGCTCATGTTCTAATGGACTAGGCATGAGGAAGAAACTAATAATAGTTCAACCAAATTCTAATGTCAAATTCGTTTTATTTCCTTATATGTGTAAATTTATGCGATGGTGGCTAGCACATATTGAATGCATGTGAATATTTTATTTTTACAAAGTTAATATAATACCAAGACTGGCTGAGCTAGAAGCACCTAAAATGGGCTATGATGCCACATATGGGGAAAGGTGAGTGAGTCTAAAGGAATTTTACATGCATAAAAATTGTTACCTTTTTATTCATCTTGTTATTACATCTTTGGACTCTCCTCTATAGTTAAAATTTTGAGTGGATGAAACACCATCCTAAATTCAAGTCATAATCTCCTATATTCTTCCAAACATGTTCCATATATTCATGAAGATATATTCCCCACCTTCTCGAAACCTAATTCAAATTTAGAAAAAGACTTATGGCACTATTTTTATTATTCAATAATTCATCGAAAATAATTCCAATGAGAGGGGGAGGAGAGTCCTTGAGAAAAAATAGTGATCTGTGGATAGCCAATAAATAATATTTTCCTACTAAAACTTAGTAGATATCAACCTAGACCTTTCAATGCAAATATTGAAGAGCATTGAAGGGAGAATACTTCAAAGGGATTATGGAACAAATAAAGAATATATTCTTGTGTTGTATGTGTAAGTATCGTGAGTTCTAGATAGTTATTGTATCTATAATAAACTCATTAATGGAAAGAATGAAATCGTTGTTTCATCATAAAGAAATCAGTATGGACATTTCTATGTATACACTGAAGAGCACTAAAGGGAGAATACTTTTGAGGGACTTGTTAGCCCTGAGGTGCACTGCAGCTATTTTAACAGAAAGGTCCCTTGTTTTAGCTCCAATGGTCCACGTCTCCTCTTGCGCCACTTTAGCCATAATCCAGACTTCAAAAATTATACACCTGTGCTCATAAATATCGGCAGTTCACTCTCGGTCCATCTTGTGCTCTCCATTCTTTGATCCCCGTCATCGATCTTCCCACTGATCTGATGGTCTGCACTTCACCCAACTGACATTATATGCTCGACCATTCACCGTCGTTAGATAATTTCTGCCAGATATAATAGCTATAACGCATATCACTTGGGCAACAAGCGAGAGGGATACTAGCCCGATAAAAGTGGTTTCCTCTCTCTCCTCTGCTGCTACGTGGCACACAATGGATGGAATCGAGTAGGCTATGACCTTTACCGCTTACCACCTGATGACCACCCGATAGAAACCATTCTTGCTTGAATAAAATCGCTCCTGAGAATTATCCTTCGAGTACCTCCTCTGCCCGATAGCTGTTCAATCTACCCATCTAAGATCTGACGGCTTGGACTTATTCCACTCCTGCCACGACTTCAGGCCTCTGGCAATTGATCTCCTCCGTCCATTCCTCCCGATCCAACAACCCTTGTTCACAATCACCTCAGTTCATTCTCTGCTACCTGACCGACATCCCGACCATCAATCCACACCATCCAACGGCCCAAGTGCCCCCACACCCCTCTTCCCATCAGTCACCCTGGGAGGAAATTGTTGGCTCTGTCAGTTTTTTTGATAGTTAGACAGTTGAACTGAAATAACAGAATGAATGGTCGAAAAGGGAAAAAGCCATAGCACGATGCAGCTGAACCAACATAAGTGATCATGGAGCATCGCTGGCATGAGCGAGCCACTTGACAGTGTGGCGAAATTACTAGAATTTGGTTACTGTGTTTGTTAGAAGAAGAGCCCTCTGAGCTCATGTTTGTCTAGTTATGGCATCAAGTAGTTAGGAGACAAAGGGGATAGATTAAGACATCTCGAGCCTCAGAAAGTGCGAGAGGATTGTAAAAAGCCTATAAATGGCTAAAAGTTGGAAGGAATAAGGGTTCAACTTTTGGAGATTGTGGATACTCTGTTCCTCCCAGCGTCTCATCTTCATTCTAATAATACAAGCTTCTTTTGATGTTATATGTTCAATTTCCATTTTCTCCTTTGTTCTAAGCTTGCACTTGAATAGGTTATTCATGTTTCTTCTGTGTTTAATGCCATATAACTGTCATCTTATCTTTGCGTTGATAAATTAGATTTGAAAGCTTCATTTACTTTCTGTAGCTAGCCATTCATATGTGTTTATGTAGGTATCTGCTGGTACAGTCAGGATTCTCCACTTATTCATTGAATCTATAAACTATTGAGCATTAGTGGTCAAAAGCCCTATCAAACTGAGGGTGTTCATGCATGTCTTGTGTGAAAACAAAGTTGAAACAATCATCTGACTTGACCCAAACCCCAATCCATTCCAATAGTTCAGAGAACGATATTGAAGATTTATATGTTACTAGGCATCTTCGAGCTACAACCTAGGAGAGTTTCCTGGAATTCTAACATAATTGGCGCCGTTGCTGGGGAAAGGAGACTGAAGCTCAACTTCCCTGGCAGATGACATAGATCCAACTTTGATGATAGGCAAGGCCTGGACACTATTTGGGTTGTAATTATTTATCTATCAACTCTACTAGAGGACGAACTTCTTGGTGACTCCACTCCATAGTTCTGGCTCAGTTTGTGAGGCATACTCAGAGAAATCCTCAAAATCCATGAGCTGACCCAGTACCTGACCCTAAAAAAATTATCAAAGAAAGAAAGGCGTTGCAGAAAGGAGCATCAGGTTCAGGTAGATCTAAACAATATTCTATATCTCTTCAAGAAAATCCTGTAATAGAACAAATACATGTTGAGAGTATAGCATCTAATACTAATAGTGAAGAAAAAATCTCAGAGATTCATAGAGCTCCTTATTCTTTAGGTTCTCCTTTCATTGTAAGCCCAAAGGAAGCCTCTCCTCCTATCCGTCATACTCCTTTAGTCCTATCAGTCACTCCTCAACCCTCTGTCATTCAGACTTCCAGTACCCTTATAGCCACCATAGCTATGCCAACACCTACCAAAATGGAAAGAATCATAGCTACTAGGTATGGACCTCTAGTACTACCCACTCCTTTGAAAGCCATGCCTACTAGAGAAGATCAGAAGTATATGCCTAATTTCACCGGGACTGAAGATGTTACAGCTGAGGAACATCTTGAATCATTCTATAGCTATGCTAATAACCTGGACATTAGTGAAGATGATGTATGGATGAGAGTATTTGTCCAAAGCCTAGATGGAGAGGCTAGAAAATGGTTCATAGAACTGACCCCAAGGTCTATATCAGATATTGAGGCTTTAGATGATACATTCCTAAAGAATTGGGGGGATAAGAAGGATCTACTCTACTATTACATCGAGTTTGGGAACTTAAAGAGGGAAAATGGTGAGTTATTGTCTGATTTTAATAAGAGGTTTAACCGCATGTACAACAAGATACCAGCTGAAGTAAAACCCACCACTACCTCTGCTAAACTCACCTATGCCAGTGCCTTTGATTATGACTTCTATTTACCGTTGAGGGAGAGACGATGTGCTACCTTGGCTGATATGCAGGATGCAGTCTTGGAAGTAGAATCAAACATCATGGCTGCAGAGAAGCTCAAGGGGAATGTTGATAGAAGGAGATAGAGGGGTGAATCTTCATCATCTTCTGATCCCAAGATAGATAAAATGACCAAGATGATAGAGTCATTAGCCTCTGAAATCTCCAAATTAAAGGTCGAGCAGCACCCTGTGAAAGGAAGAGTTCCTAATACCTTTGTTCCTAGAAATCCAAATCCATATAGAAGAACTAATGAGTAGTTGCAGATTCTACAAAGAAGTAAAGATGCCAATGAATACCAAAGGGTGAAGATCCCTTTTCAGAATGTAGTCATGGAAGAAGAGCAGTTTGAAGAAGATGATGAGATCCATTGTCTGGAAGAAAAAGGCAGTGCCTCCTTTTTGACTTCAACTACCTATGAAAAGTCATTATTCAATGACCAGATCAACCAAGAGTGGGATGGTGGAGTTGTTCTACAAACTAATGATCAACACAGATATGATCTGAGGTTGAAGATGAATAATGCCAAGGAAACTCCTGTTCAGAGAGCTGTTGTCCCTGCAATACAACAAGATAAAAAGTAGAAACGACCAGCAATTGATCCCATCATCCTCAAAGCTCCACCTCACGAGGGAAGAGGCCTTGACAAGTCTCCTTTTCCTTTTAGTTTTGAATCAGAAATTTAGAAGTTAAGCATACCTATACCTCTGATTGAACTAGTGAAGAATGAGTCTTTCAAGAGATCTATCCTTGAGGCCCTTGAGCCTAAAGCCATCCAAGCCTCCACTGACTATGTAAATCTGCAAGACGACAAACCAGCTGTTGTTCTCAGCCCAATGATTGAAAATTGTGATGACAGCTCCCCATCATTCTATGTCTCTTTGACTATTCATGACAAAATCCTTCACAACTGCCTTCTAGACACAGGAGCCAACCATAATCTAATGCCCAAGGCTGTCATGGATGAGTTGGGTCTTGACATTACCAAGTCTTATCATGACTTGTTTTTTTTTTACTCTAGAAAAGTGAAATGTTTGGGGTTAATCAAAGACCTAGCCATCACCTTGTCGCAGCTGCCCATGAAGAGCATGATGATGGATATTGTGGTATCAGATGTACCCCCAAAGTTTGGCATGTTTCTTTCCAGAGGTTGGATCAAGAGATTAGGTGGAACATTGCAAAATGATCTGTCCTATGCTACTATCCTATTTTTTGGAGGTGAGAGTAGGAGATTATACAGAGAAGCTCAGTTGGCTTATATCATCAGTGATGAAAGGAATACCACTAATCATCCCATCTATGCTATCGACATTGATTTTGGAGCCTGTATTCTTCAGTTTGAAGAATCCCAGTTGGCCTCCATGTAGCTTAGGAAACTGGTTTGCTAGATCACAGAGGAAGAAGGCCCACAAATTTGGGACATGTTCTTTGATGGAGCTTTCTCTAAGGAAGATGCAGGTGCAGGTGTAGTCCTTGTGTCCCCCACACAAGAATGCATTCATTTATCTTTCAAGTTAACTTTTCAGGTCACAAATAACATAGCAGAGTACGAAGCCTTGATATTAGGCTTAAATGCTGCTAAAGAAATGGGCATCAAAGGTCTGAAGGTGTTTGGAGATGGAGACCTCATAGTTCAGCAGGTCAACAAAACTTTCCAAGCAAAGCATCCAAGGCTGAAAGCATACAGAGATGAGGTATGGAAGCTCAAGGATTCTTTTAATAGTTTTAGCATTTATTACATCACTGGAATGAAGAACCAGCTTGTTGATTCCCTTGCTGTGTCTGCTAGCACGTTTATTCCTCCCTTGCCTCCTAAATTGACTTATGAAGTTCAGGTGAAATATAGACCATCTCTGCCTGACAATGTCAAATACTGGAAAGTTTTTGAAGATGATGATGAAATTAATAGGTTTTTACAAGTCTTTGATGAATTTTCTGAAATACACATTGACCAAGAAAACGAAACCATTGAAGAATACAACCAGTCCAAGCTAAAGGATGATATTGGTTAGGATAGAATTGTTCAGCTGCCTAGTAACCATATACCCAAAGGATTGGTGCCCCTAGAGAAGCTATTTGATCATAATGATGTACCTTATAAGCCTTCCAAAAAAGAAAATGAGTCTGTAGTTCATAGATATAATGTAGGGAGTCCAACCCATCCAAAGTACATAAATTTGTCCACTCACTTGTCTTCTGCCCAAAGTTCTAAGTATTGCACCATGATGAAACAATTTGCTGATATTTTTTCTTGGGAGCACAATGATCTTAAGACCTATGACACCAACATCATTCAACATAAGCTTCCACTGGAGAAGAACACCATCCCTTTTAAGCAGAAATTAAGACCTATCAGAACTCTCTTATTGCCTTTGATTGAAAAGGAAATCAAGAAGTTGTTGGATGCCAAGATCATAGTTCCCCTAAGGTATTCAAAATGGATAGCTAACCTTGTGGTAGTAAGAAAGAAGAATGGAGAAATCAGGCTTTGTGTTGACTTCAAGAATCTGAACAAATGCTCTAAAAAAGACAACTACCCCCTGCTTAAGATGGAACACTTGCTGCAAAAAGTTTCAGGGGCTAGAGTCATGTCTTTCGTAGATGGATTTTTAGGTTACAATCAAATTGATGTACATCCAGAAGATCGGGAAAAGACTGCCTTCACTACTCCTTGGGGCACTTTCATGTGCTCCAAGATGCCTTTTGGACTGATGAATGCTGGGGCTACTTTTTAGAGGGCCATGGACATAGCCTTTGTGGGAGAGAAGGACAAGTTTTTCCTTATTTACATTGATGACATAATAGTCTTTTCCAGCAGTCACAAGGACCATTTGCAGCATTTGAATAAAGTTTTTCTAAAGTGCAGACAGTATGGAATTTCTGTGAATCCAAAGAAGGCACAGTTTTCTCTAGAATAAGGAAAAATTCTGGGACATAGTGTTTCTGCTGAAGGTGTGAAGATCGATCCAAAAAGAGTTCAAGGAATTTAGACATTGTCCATCCCAAGGTCAAAAAGGGGCATTCAATCTTTCCTTGGTAAGATTAACTTTGTCAGGAGGTTTATTCCAAACTTTGCAGAGCTAGTGAAGCACATCACTTCCATGCTGAAGAAAGGACCAGAAATAAAATGGATAGATGGTGCAAGAATCTCTTTTGAAGCCATCAAACAAGTTATCATGGAAGCTCCCACTCTAATAAGTCCAGATTATACCAGGGAGTTTTATATCTTCTCTTTTTCCTCTTATGATACACTTGCAGCAGTTCTATTGCAGAAAAATGATGAAGATGTAGAGCACCCTGTGGCCTTTTTCAGAAAAACTCTGAGGGATGTTGAACTAAGGTATGACCTTATTGAAAAACAAGCTTATGCTCTGATAAAATCTTTAAAGGCATTCAGAATTTATATTCTGCATTCCAAAGTGATTGCATATGTACCTTCAGCCTCAGTAAAAGATGTTCTAGCTCAACCAAATATTGATGGAAAGAGAGCTAAATGGATTGCAAAATTCATAGAGTTTAACATAGAGGTGAATCCCACCAAGCTTGTCAAAGGAAGGGGCTTGGCTAAGCTTATGGCTGAGGAAAATTGCAGTTTGTTAGACATCAATTGCATAGGTTCAACTTCAGGTGGTGAGCGGATAGAGAAAGCAACAGAAGAGCAAGAGTAGAATCAGTATCTGGCTGAAAATCTAGCCACCTGTGAATGGTATTCTAGTGTAGTTCATTTTTTGCAGAAGCTAGAAGTCCCTCCAGGGCATAGCTCAAGTCAAGCCTGGGCCATTAAGCTTAGATCAGCCAAATTATGCATTAATAAAAACTTGCTTTATTGGAAAGACCCATTAGGGATCCTCTTGAGATGTTTAGACAAAGGACAATCTGTGGAAGTCATGTACCAGTTCCATTCTAGCATCTATGGAGGGCATCATTATTGGAAAACCACAACCCACAAGATCCTGAGAGCTGGGTATTATTGGCCTACTCTGTTCTCTGATGTGTTTTCTTTTGTGAAGTCTTGTGACAAATGTCAGAGGTTTGCAGGAAGACAACAGCTAAAATCTCTTCCCTTGAAGCCAGTACACACCAATGGTCCCTTCTAGCAGTGGGTCTTGGACATCATAGGTGAGATTAATCCACATTCCAGTGGCCGTCACAAATTGATCTTGGTAGCCACTGATTATTTCACCAAATGGATTGAGGCTATACCCACTAAAAATTCTAATCATCAGGTTATCATAAAGTTCTTGAATGAGAATATTTTCACTAGATTTGGTTGCCCAACCAAACTAGTCATTGATAATGCAACAACTTTTAGGGCAGAAGAATTGGTGGACATGTGTGAATCCATGGGCATTCAATTGGTGCATTCTACCTCATATTATCCTCAAGGCAATGGCCTGGCAGAATCATCTAACAAGAGTCTTGTAAGGATAACCAAAAAACTACTGGAGGAAAACAAAAAGAACTGGGATTCCAAGTTGAAGTTTGCACTATGGGCTGATAGAGTTACCAACAAGAAGTCCATAGGAAATTCTCCATTTAAGTTGGTTTATGGCGCTGATGCTATTTTTCCTATTTAGCTGATTCTCCCTGTGGCCAAATTCTTGCAAGAAGAACAAGATGAAGAGAATGACATGGCGAGGAGAATGAGTAACTTGGTTGAATTATAGCAGATCAAAGAACAACTGGTTGAGAAGTCAAGAATTCATCAGAAGAAGATCAAAGAAACCTTTGATAGAAAGACAAAAATCGACAGTTTTCAGGTTGGTCACTGGGTTCTCAAATGGGATGCATTGAACGAAAAGAAGGGAAACCATGGTAAACTCGATGCCTTATGGACAAGACCATTTGTCATTGCTCAAGTTCAGATGATAAATACTTTTATTCTGCACAATTGGAGGGGGAAGGTGTTTTTGATGGCCCAGTAAATGGGTGGTTTTTGAAACTTTACTTCATATGAGGCTTTAAGGCCTTAATATTGTAATAGGTTTTTTTAGTTTTTGTTTTCTATGCAAATAAAATCCATGCCCAATGGAACACTAGGAGATAAGTTTGTTTTGGTTGTTACTGGAAAGGCAGTAGTTTGTAGTTCTTGAAACCTCACAAGGAGGCTTTCATCCCGAGAAGGAGCCAGTGTTAGACCTGAGGTGCATTATGGCTATTTTAATGGAAAGGTCCCCTATTTTAGCTCCGATGGTCCACGTCTCCTCTTGCGCCGCTTTGGCCATAAGCCAGACTTAAAAAATTATACAGCCGTGATCATAAATATTGGTGGGTCCGCTCTCGGTTCATCTCCTTTCCGCTGCGCTCTCCATTCTCCGATCCCCACCATCAATCTTCCCACTGATCTGACGGTCCTCACTTCACCAGACCGATGTTATATGCTTGATCATTCACTGTCGTTAGATCATTTCCGCCAGATCTAACGGCTATAGTGCATATCGCTCGGGCAACAAGCAAGAGGGATACCCGCCCGATAAAAGCAGATTCCTCTCTCTCCTCCGCTGCTACATGGCATGCAATGGATGGCATCGGGCGAGCTCTGACCTTTACCGCTTACCACCCGATGATCGCCCAATAGAAAACATTCCCACTTGAATAAAACCGCTCTCAAGCATTATCCTTCGAGTACCTCCTTTGTCCGATAGCTGTTCGATCTACCCATCCAAGATCTAACGGCTCAAACTTATTCCGCTCTTGCCACGACTTCAGGCCTCTGGTAATTGATCTCCTCCATCCATTCTTCCTGATCCAACGACCCTCGTTCACGATCACCTCAGTTCATTCTCCGTTGCCTGACCGACATCCCGACCGTCGATCCACACCATCCAATGGCCCAAGTGCCCCCACACCCCACTTCCCATCAGTCACCCTGGGAGGAAAATTGTTGGCTTTGTCAGTGTTTTTTGACAGTCGGACAGTTGAACCAAAATAATGGAATGAATGGCCGGAAAGGGAAAAATCCACAACACGATGCAGCCGAACCAACATAACTGATCATGGAGCATCGCTAGCACGAGCGAGCCACCTGACAGCGCGACGAAATTATCAGAATTTGGTTATTGTGTTTGTTAGAAGAAGAGCCCTTTGAGCTCATGTTTGTCTAGTTATGGCGTCAAGTAGTTAGGAGATAGAGGGGATAGATTAAGACATCTCGAGCCTCAGAAAGTGCGAGAGGATTGTAAAAATCCTATAAATGGCTGAAACTTGGAAGGAATAAGGGTTCAACTTTTGGAGATTGTGGATACTCTGTTCCTCCCAATGTCTCATCTTCATTCTAGTAATACAAGCTTCTTTTGTTGTTACATGTTCAATCGCCATCTTCTCCTCTATTCTAAGCTTGCACTTGAATAGGTTATTCATGTTTTCTTCTGTGTCTAATGCCAGATAACTATCATCTTATAGCTGCATTGATAAATTAGATTTGCAGACTTCATTTACTTTCTGTAGCTAGACATTCATATCTATTTATGTAGGTATCTGCTGGTACAGTCAGGATTCTCCACTTATTCATTGAATCTATAAACTATTGAGCATTAGTGGTTGAAAGCCTTATCAAGCTGAGAGTGTTCATGCATGTCTTGAGTGCAAACATAGATGAAACAGTCATCTGACTTGACCCAAACCCCAATCCATTCCAATAGTTCAGAGAACGATATTGAAGATTTATATGTTACAAGGCATCTCCGAGCTACAACCTAGGAGAGTTTCCTGGAATGCTAATAGGACTATTAAGTAGGGAAAGACGATCTTCTTGTGTTTTATGTATAGGTATTGTGGATGCCAGAAAGTTGCTCTATCGATAGAAATATTTACATTATGATACTTGGTTAGGAATCTCTCTTGCTTGAGATAAATATTTTTCTAAGTTGTGCTTGTAATACCTCTTTTCCCTAGTGGTATCATATCCTAGCTAGAGATTGGCTTGTTATACAAATATTAAGTTAAATAGAGCCTACGGTTGGGTTAAAGATCACTCTACCTTGGTCAAGTGCTCAAAATCCAAATTTTGGATAAGATAAGTGTACTTTCTCTGTTTTTTATTTAAGAACTTAACAATGTAGAATGAAGTGTAGAATAACTTCATTATTATGGAAATTTTCTAGAAAAAAATTGTAAATGTTGATGAGAAAATGACTAATTTTAAGAATTTTCCTTTTGAAAAAATAAAATATGGAATACTTTCCATGTAGGTGAATGTTATGTTCGCTAGATCGTTTCCTTAATGTTTAAAGACATGATCTATAGTGTGTGCCTTTTTAATGAGTTGGAAGGATTATTTGATGTAAGATACTTTCCTTTCTTCGACCTCAAACTAAGGTACAATTTGGAAGTTTTTTGTACCTTTGATAGAACAAAATTCTTGGATGTTTTGGGCGTCTACAACGATTTGGTTGTATTTTAGAAACTATAATATGGGCTACTGTGGTTTTTGGTATAAAATAGCCTTATATTGAAATGGACACACCCACCAAAAATATCAAATACCCATATTATACCTAGAAAGATATATTTTTTATTATACCAATAGAGTTTGCCATGAATCCATCAAGGTCTTGCAATGGAAATTTTGTACAATTTGATTTGCCTATAACTCAAAATATTTGGTTTAAGAAAATACTATTTTTAGTAGAAATGAACCATTTATTGATCAAATACCAATATTGTACATTAAAAGATATAATTTATTTGTCAAACCTCTAAAGTTTACTAAATGTCCATCAAGGCATTGCTACAAAATGCCTATAGCTATTGATTTCTCTATAAAGAAAAAACCATGATATACCTTAATGTGAATTTTGGAATACACAAACCTTACATTGTTATGGAACACCTCATCAAAAATCTCAAGTACACAAATCGTAATTTCAAATATTTAGGTGGTTTATTAGATCAATAATAGTTTTGACAAATCACCTATGGTGGTTTCTATGGATCCCCTATAGCATTTGCTATGAATCTAAAAATTGTTATAGATATGTTGTAGATGTTGTTTCAAATTTTATAGTGGTTGTAGATCATCCTTTAGAGTGAATAAGTAGTTATATAATTTAATTCCATGCAATTGAGTTGATTCTATTTGAAAAAATTTAGAGATGGTTTTGATAAGTGAATTAAATAAATATACATACCCTAATTTGGAATGTCATTAAATTATGAGCGTTATCATTATGTAAGTTGTGCATGTGAAACAATTTTTGAATGCTAATTTATAAACACTTCAAAACCTTGAAAGATAAATGCTATGCATTAGTGAGTTATAAGACCAAGCTCTATTATTATATTTTTTGGACATGGTTTAAAATGGGAAAATTTTACTTACACCTATCCCATCACCTATGTTCTCAAAGTTATGGTATCTCAATTGTAAGTGGAAGAAAAAACCTTCATCATTTCTCCAATAATGACCATCATCTCTTCTATTGGAAATATTATTTTCATTCATGTCAAATACAAGGGAATCCTACTTATGTCCAACATAAAGATTGGAAAATGAAGATTGTTGGGAATATTGTTTTTGGACTTTTGATTCCCCATTTGGGTACCCTATCCTTCAATGAATTTTTACTCCAATTATCTAGCTCAAATAGGAAAAAATTATATATGGTTGGAAATATTATTATGATACCTTTCCAATGGTATATGAAATCCCCTCTAATTCCATATAAATAAGGAGATATGAAATATTTCATCAGGATGACCCAACCAAGTACAACTAGGATGATCCAACTAGTTTTATGAGTTAACCCCATAAGTGAATGTACGAACACTATAAATAAAGGGAAAATGAGTTCATTTGAATATTATCTAAGCAATAAGAGATCTACGGCTGCAAGAGGAGCTAAGGAATCAATTTGGAGTGATTCTTGGAGTCTAAATGTGGAAGCACAAATGTGATTTATGGGGTGAATGAGCCATCTTGGAATTTTTGTTATAAATTTTCTTCTGGGATGTTCCATGACATGAAACTTGGAGGATATGGATATAAGATATTCATGTATCTGTATTTCGAATTTTTAACCTTGATTCACTATAACTTTGGACATATTGTCTAAGGAAGTTAGGCTTCCGGAACGCTCATTAAACAAGGCAACTTGGAATTTTCACTATAACTTTTGTTCAGGGATGTTTCAGAATGTGAAACTTCGAGAATATAAATAGGATATCTTCATGTACCTATGGTTCGATTTTAAGACATTGGTTCTCTATAATTCTGGATATATGGTCTAAGGAAGTTTGGCCTCGTAAATGCTCTTGAATTTCGCTTCAAATAGGTCAGCTTGGTATTTTCACTACAACTTTATTTCTATGATGTTTCAAAATATTAAATTTGGAGGAGACAGAGGAGATATACCAATCCACTTGTAGTAAAAATTTCACACCTCGACTTGTTATAATGTCGGAGATAGGGTGTGAAGAAGTTAGGCTTTCTAAATTCCCTTGAAATTTGCTTCAAATAGGTCAGCTTGGTATTTCCTCTATAACGTTTTTCTATGAAATTTTTGTTAATTTATGGTATGTTCTAAGCTTATAACAGTTTACTTCTTTTTCTTATTATATTCCATAGATTATCAATCACATGTACATAAAGTAAAGTGCAGATAGAACATTAAACGATTGACAAAAAACAAGGCAAGACAAGAGACACAAGATGTGGCGGCTAGCTAGGGACAAACCCCACAATGTGTGGGGAAACCCTTTGATCAAATCTTATTTTATCTTCAATAATTAAGCAGAGAGAAATAGTACAATAAATCTGATTCATATCAGCAGTAGCAAACCCTAGATCAGCAACATCATCATTAGCGGCTTCATTATCAAACTAGGGCAGACGATATCTCACAAACCGACCGTCGGATTGACTTCATTTCACCACCAAAAGTTGCGGATTCTAGAGGAGGTTCAGATGAACCTACAGTGTAGTTCAGATGAGGAGATATTCTAGGCCACGCAGGTCAATCTTTACTTCTGCAGTTGCAGCTTCAGTTTCAGCAGTTTTTGGCTTCAAACTAGAGTAGTCGATATCTTGCAAACCGTTCGTCGGATTGACTTCATTCCAACACCAAAAGTTGCGGCCTTCAGAGGAGATCCAAATGGACCCATAGCGCATTTCCAAAGAGGAGATATTCTAGGCCACGCAGGTCAATCTTTGGATCTGCAGTTGCAGCTTCAGGTTCAACAGCTTCCGGCTTCACATGTGTGAGAGAGAGACCCATTTCTGCACAGTAGAGAAGAGACTAATTTCTGCGCAGTAGAGAGAGAGAGATATGTGATGAGAAGAGTGAGTGCAAATCAGGAAAATTCCTCTTATATTTATGCACAACATTGGTGTTTGAATAGATGTGACTGTTGGGCTTCTGAGCCTACATGAGTTGTAGGTCGGCTTGATAATAATTCCATAATCAAAATAAATTCATATCTCCATGAATACTTATCGGAATCGAATGATATTTTTATCAATCCTACACCTCTCGATGAGAGGAATCTAATAAAAATATTATCAGCCATGAATAAGATGACCCACATGAAGTTTTTCCTTGGTTTCCAATTTTAACACTCCCTCTCAACCAGGGAGAACTTCATCTGCAATCTGTCTATCGGTCGTTACTATTCATCCATCAAATGCACTGCCCTGTATAGCCTGACCCTTGCCCTGCTCTGCTCTATTCTACCTGTTCTGCTTTGTCTTGTTCTACTCTGTACTGATCGGTGCTGTTTTGATCTGTTCTTGCATTGTTCTATTCTGCTCTGCTTTTGTCTGAATTATGAAGAAGAAGAAATGATCGAGGATGTATCATACTGACTCAAAGTCAGTCTCAGAGTATGTACCACTGGTCCCAGACTAGTCTCAACCAACCCGAAGTCAATGTCATAGTGAGTACAACTCCATTGGTCCTAGACCAGTATCATTCTCCACTGACTCAAAGTCAGTCTCAAAGTGCGTACCACTAGTCCCAGACTAGTCTCAGCTGAACAAAAGTTAGCTTCATAGTAAGTACCACTCCTACCACTAGTTCCAAACCAGTATCACAGTCTCAGAGAGTGTACCACTGGTCCTAGACCAGTCTCAACCGACCCAAAGTCAGCATCATAGTATGTACCACTCTCACTGGTCCCAGACTAGTACTGCACTGACACAAAGTCAATCTCGGAGTATGTACCATTGGTTCCAAACCAGTCTCAACTGACCCGAAGTCAGCGTCATAGCATGGTACAACTCCTACCACTAGTCCCAGACTAGTATCATTGATCCCAGATCAATGGAGGTCATCCTAGCATAGGGAGTACAGTAGATACAATGATGCATCCATCGGTACTACTATGGTCCCTAACTTCATTTCCCTACTCATTGATCAGATGAGAGGTACTTCCCATGAGTCCCAGACTGCATGGGTAGGATGCCTCGATAGGAGAACTAATCAATCCTGTCCTCACAGGAGAACACATCAATCCTGCTACAATCACCATGGAGAACACATCAATCCAGGCTGCCATGGAGAACACATCAATCCAGGCCTAACAAGAGAACACATCAATCCTGCTACAATCGCCATGGAGAACACATCAATCCAGGCCTCACAGGAGAACACATCAATCCTGCTACACAGGAGAGCAAATCATCCTGTTCCACAAGAGAGCGAATCATCTTGTGCCACAAGAGAGCGAGTCATCTTGTTCCAGTGCGCACCACCAGGGGAGGGTGAGTCACCTTGTGGTTGCATGTTACTCCAGTAAGAACCGCAAGCCCTCAGAGCTCCCAGAGCTCAATGTATGCAACAACAAGACCCTTGTACAAGGGTTTCTTGACGACTCCAAGTAGTTTGGTAAAATCATAGATTAGATCTTTCCTCGGGGCTTTGACAAGGTGTATCGACTTGTACATCATCTTAATGTGATGGAGCCTCCTTTCTCATCAACTTACCATATCCCTGATGATGTCTATCAGTTGGAGAAATCGACGAATATGGGATTCCTCAATAATCGAATATCACCTCTGGTTGTTACAGAGAATCATAATGGTATGTGTTCAAATAGCTCACTGAAGAGCTTCCCTAACCAGGCAGCTTCATACGAGACCATACTCGTAGATATGTATTCAGTCTCGATGGTGCTTATGGAAACTAACTTCTACTTCCTGCTCATCCATTATATCGAAGCAGAATCCAAAGAGAAACAACACTAAAAAGTGCTCCAGTGATCCTCCACACTACCTGCCTAATCAACATTCGAATAATCATGCAGTTTCATATTTCCGGTAGTGTATCTCAATCCATTAGTAATTGTGCCATGAAGATATCTTAGAAGATTCTTGGCATCAATGCAGTGAGGTTCAACCAAATATGAGCTCACAGTGCTAACTGCAAAACATATGTTGGGACGGAGGTTCACCGAGAACATCAACGCGAATGAGTTTTTGAAACTCGGAGGCATTTCCCAAATCTGGTCCGACATCACTACCATATAACTTCTAAAAGTTAAGATCCTCAAGGTAGTCATAGGCTTGCAGTCCATCATACCAAATCTTTCCAATATCTTTACCACATATTTTCCTTGAGATAGGAAAATTTCCCTTGGCTTATGCCATACTTCAAGTCCTTGGTCCTTCATTTCAAATTTAGAAGCCAACTCCCTCTTACATTTGTGAATGAGAGGGTCTGCACCTGTTAGAAAGAGGTCATCCACATACAATACCAGTATGAGAGGCCTATCATCTTCAACCTTAAAGTAAAGGTTAGGATCGGATTCACTCGTAGTGAATCCCAACTTCATCAAGTAGCTATCGATCCTCTCATACCATGCTCGGGGTGCTTGCTTTACCCCATAGAGAGCCTTCTTCAACCTGCATACATGAGATTTTAAATCATAAATCTCAAATCCTTTGGGTTGCTCCACGTAGACCTATTCTTTGATAGAACCATGCAAGAACGTGGTCTTGACATCCATCTGATGTAGGTTCCATCCTTGTGAATCCGCAAGGGCTACGATCAAGCAGATGGTCGTATATCTGGCAACAGGTGCAAATATCAAATCATAGTCTATACCTTCCTTCTGGGAGAAACCACGAGCAGCAAAACGAGCCTTATACTTTTCCATACTTTCATTTGCTGCATGCTTTATCTTGCAAAACCATTTAGAAGTGACAATGGTCTTGTCTTGGGGTCTGGGAACTACTTCCCAGGCATCATTCTCCATAATAGACTCATATTCTTTGGTCATAGCATCCTTCCATACTTGATGCTTGACGACATCTGAGAATGATGGGGCTCATTTTGTATGACCGTGCTCATGATGGTCAGGTATCCCTGATACCTATTAGGTTTCTTACTTTCATGGAAGTTTCCTCGGGGTGCAACATGTCCTTCAGCATCATCAAGTATCCCCCTAAGCCATGAAGGCCTCTTCCTAGAAGAGGAAGGCTCATGTGGATCCATGGGTTCTTCTACATCAAGCATTGATTCATCATCCTTTTCTTTCGGTTCCTTGGTGTCGGCTTCTTGAGAGCTCCTCAAAATCGGAAGATTGTTCACCTTGCTGAGAACCATATCTTCGTCAAAGGTGACATCATGACTAATTACGACTTCCCTTTGAATGGCTACATAGATTCTATAGCCCTTAGTATTTTCACTGTAGCCCACGAAAATTCCCTTCTTTCCAGATGCACCCAATTTATTTCTTTTCTCTTTCGGCACATGAAAATATACAGGGCTTCCAAAAATTCTAAAATGAGAAACATCAAGTTTCTTACCATTGAACTTTTCTTCAGGAGTCTTGGAACCCAATGCTTGATGAGGGCATCGATTTTGTACATATATGACAATTTTTGTAGTTTCAGCCCATAGAAACTTCAGAAGTCTTTGATCATGTAGCATGGCTCGGACAGCTTCCACAATCGTGTAGTTCTTCCTTTCCACCACACCATTCTGCTCAAGAGTATGTGGTGTAGTAGTCTCCCTCTTAATGCCAGCCTCAAATATTCCTGAGTGAACCAACTGTAATATATCGGAGGTATTGCTTTGGCTTGAGGGGAATGGTCCCCTTTTGAGCTTTCCTTTGGCACATCCTGGACATACACCTTCTTTCTCTACTCGGAATTCGTACATCCCTGTCACCATTTGTCTTACACCGGGTAGAGCTTTATAATGAAGGTGGGAAAACCTCCGATGCAAAAGTTCAGACTAAAGAGATGTGTCATAAGACATGACACCTAGCGTACTTCCATCGACCTGATATAATGAATAAAGATGAAACCCAAGAGTAAAGGCATCTTTAACATTATTTTATATACGTACCTTGCCATCACTAAAGGTTACCTTGTAGCCTTTGTCTTCCATTACCGAGATGGACACTAGGTTTGTCACATGGAATGAGTCGATCTTGCGGAAAAGATAGACCTTCCTAGAATCTAACGATATCTAGTGACAAGCAAGCCAATCAAAAACTATCTTTCTCTAAATATGCAATTATAAACAAAGGCAAACAAGTGTTTTAGGCCTACCTTGGGTCCAATACAAGTTTGTGGAAGCTTCGCTCCTTTGATCCAAATGAGCTCCCTTGTTGCGAATCTGACACACAAACAAGCAAACAAATTAAATAGCACCAAAGCCAATATTATAAAGCATACTCAACATGATGATCAAGGAATTCATGAAACCAATGACATAAGACAATTTGTTGAGAAAAATGAATCTGATTGTATTAATTCAAATCAAAGTAGAACTTTACAACCTGTGCCTTGATGCTGTACAAGCTCCTCCCAGGGTCCAACAAGAAGTCTCCTCTACTTTGACAAGTTTCACTCTCTTCCCAATGAAGCCAAAAAGGTATGTGATCTCTCCTCTCAAGCTTAACTAGGAAGTCTCAATTCCACCAACATTTACCCTCAAAATGTTCAGCTTCTAACCTCCCTAGCAACCAGCCCAATGCCTTAATTTATAGTGTAATGGAGGGAAGTTACTACGTCCTCCTTCAAAGGGATAAAGCCCTCCTTCAAAGGGATAGCTCCTCTCATCAAGGGATTAGCTCCTTCTCTTTTGGGATGCATGAACCACCTAAGAGCGAACAATCCACGTCAAAATTCCTTCTAGAATAATCTAGAATCAACCCAAAGTGAGTTTTTAAGAATAAACTTGCGCCTTTTTTACTTTCACAGCGGTCCGCACCCACTCCTTCAGGGACAGAGCGGGCAGGTCTGCAGTTTTTGTAAACAGGAGGTGCGGGACTACAGGAAATAGTGAGAGAAAGTGCGGAACCATAGCTTTGTTGATTTTCAATGTCTTTCTCTCATTTTCAAAGCTTGACTTGAAGAGCTGAGGTCTGAGACTTGCTTAGGAGGATAGTACAAGTGATGATAGACCCATACTGACTACAAATAATCATGGTGACGATATTTTTGTGTAACAGATTGCCCCCTAAAGTGTGAAGTTTGTAGTAGATGAGGATTTCATTTATCATTTAGGAAGAGTGAAGTACTTTATCATTTCGAGGATCATCTTGTGGAGAGCCCGGTCGGAACCTGTAAAAACATTCAATGCAAGATATATATATGAGATCATATCATCGCTGAGGTAGGCATTCCCATACTCAGATCAAAACTGACTTAGAAAACTAACTACTGCTCTGATATAGGAATGATCTTGTAATACATCACAAGTATAGACTCATGTGGACACAGTATGGACACAGCCATCTTTTTATGAATAGTCCATTATATAATGAATACAAAATTCCTCGCAGCTTGGATTGCGGAATCTAGATCCAGGGTCTTCATTTCTACTTCCCGAAACAGTACGATTCTATCCATGCGAATGAATGTGTTGAAGTCGAACATGGTAGAAACCACTTGATTACCAATCAATGATGTAAAATGTTAAAAAGTGTGAGAGAAACCACCAGTGATGTCAATGGCTCTCAAAGTACCCAGTACAGTCCATGAGATGTGAATAAATGTGTTGATGTCGAACATGTCACGGAATCCTTTGATCGAAGGTCAATGATGCAACCTGTCGTCAAAGGCGAGAAACCTGCCATTGAGGCATGCAGATCCCAAGGTACTAACGATTTCTAGATCATCTTTCTAGATAATGAGCTGAAGTTGATAGAAAGCGATCCGTCGCAGGCAAGCCCACAACACGAAATCATAGATCAAGTTGAAGAAATTTAGTTGCAAGGACTGACTCAGGGATGGTCAAGATGGATGACAGATATTTTGCAGATGAATGGCTTATTGGCACTGACCTCTTGAACACATAACGACACAACAGATGGTTTGGTGACAATTGACCCAAAGTTAATACCCAGAAACTGGCTGAAGACTTTCAATGTGGTTTGATCAACTGTTAGGCAAAGGATTTCCCAACCCAGGTGAATAAAAGTGTTGTGTTCAAGAGTGGTTACAAAGTATGACAAACAGGCTCATTTTTCTCTCTTTCCCCCACCATTTCTGGCAAGTACCTCTTTATTTTTGACAAGCTTTAGGAGGATAACATTTGCTTGATTATAAGCTCATCCTTTGGATGAGTCCAACTTAGTTTAAATTCGAACCCTAAGAAGGAGTGGTTCATTCCTGTTTGTAATTAAACAGGTCCTTTACTGTTAAATTTTAACGAGTCCAGTATAGGAGAAACTCGGTGTTTTTCAATTTTAGAGAGTCTGAAAAAACTTAAGAAGACTCCAGGGTTGACATTTTTCGTAAATTTGTGTCTCCCAAGCCCGAAAAAGTATAAAATAATACTTGAGAGAACCGCTTGACCATTACGATCAAGGAGTACTTTTCATAATTAGTGTCTCTGATCTGAAAAAGTAAAAAAACGATCAACGACACGTCATTTTATAACTAATATCAAATTTGAAATGACAAAAATCCAGCAATCTTTTCATGTTTTTACGGTCAGAAAAGGGCTGTAAGTGGACTGTCTTTTTAGTTCCGTTTTAACGATCTTAAAAAGAAAAACTCGGCAATCTTTTCATGTTTTAGGAGTCAGAAAAGAGCTTAAAGGTGACTCTAAGGTTTCACTTTTTCGTAAGTTTTAAAGAGTTCGAAAAAATGATAAAAATGTACTCATGGTTTTCACTTTTTCGTAAGTTTGAATGAGTTCGAAAAAATGATAAAAATGTACTCATATGGCCGAATTTCAATTTAATTTACGAGAAGGAAAAGATGAAAAGAACTTGGCATTTTCATTTTTTTTACGAGAATGAAAGATAGCAAAACAATCTCGAGATTTTCATGAGTTTAACGAGTCTTGAAAATAACTGAAATTGACTCGAGATAGGTTTCATTTTTACAAAAGCTTGAAACAGAGAAAAACTATGCTTCAAAGTAGTTTCATTTTTACACAAGCTTGAAACAGAGAGAAAAATGTGCTTGATGCCCCCTAAGCGTAACTGCTAGAGCGCATGCCCCCCAGCTTCATTTCATTCAACTAAGTAGTAATTAATAGTTGGATGGAATGAAGGTTCAGTTACGAGATCATTTGAAAGACTCGACCTAAAACTGTAAGAAAATTATGCAAAAAACTAAAATAACTAACCTAAATATACAACTTAATATTTATGAGATCTAGCCAAACTCTCGACTCAATTAGAGGAGGATTTGTTTCATTTTTTAATGAGCTTGACACAGGAAAAGAACTATGCTCGGATCCGATTTCATGTTTACACAAGCTTGAAATGAAAAACTATGCTTGTTATAAGTTTGCGTGCCCCCAGCATAATGACGCAAGACGAGGTACATGCCCCCCAAGCTTCATTGCATTCAACGAAGTGGATGGAATGAAGGTTTACTTTCGAAATCTTGGAAAGACTCGTGGGAGTTGTTTCATTTTGTAGTGAGGTTGACACAGGAAAAGAACTATCCTCAAAACCCTTGTTTCATTTTTTAAACCAGCTTGACACAAGATAAGGAACTATGCTCATGACTACTCTCTACAATCTACCTATATATATCTACCTGATTCATTTTTTAATGAGGTTGACTCAGTAACAGGAACTATCCTCTAACACCCTATCTCATTTTTTAATGAGGTTGACACAGGAACAAAACTATCCTCGCTTCTACTCTCTACAATCTACCTATATAACCTACCCTTGTTTCATTTTTTAAAGAGCTTGACACAAGACAAGGAACTATGCTCAAGACTCCTTGTTTCATTTTTTAACGAGCTTGACACAAGACAAGGAACTATGCTCCAAAAGTTCGCATGCCCCCAGCATAATGATGCAAAGCGAGGTACATGCCCCCCAAGCTTCATTGCATTCAACCAGGGGGATGGAATGAAGGTTTACTTCAAGATTTAACTTGAAAAGGGAGTTGTTTCATTTTTTAAGGAGGTTGACACAAGAAAAAAACTATCCTCATAACCGATTCATTTTTTAACGAGGTTGACTCAGTAACAGGAACTTTCCTCTGACCAACTGATTCATTTTTTAACGAGGTCGACACAGGAAAAGAACCATCCTCAGACTCACCGATTCATTTTTTAACAAGGTCGACACAGTAAAAGGAAATTTCCTTGACGCAGCCTGTTTCATTTTTTAACGAGGTTGATACAGGAAAAAACTATCCTCGCCAACTGATCATGGCTTCCAACTGGAAGAAATACATGTCAATGGATGCACCTTGATCATGGCTTCCAAGAGGTCTTCATCAGAAGGAAGAATAGTTCTATGGAAGGAACACATGTCAAGGGACTCAAAAGGGATAAGAACATCGCGTTCAAGTAATCCCATAGAGTTTTCCATGTCAATTACCGGATCTAAATCAAAGGAAGATGAGCAAACAGTGAGAGGCTCACTTACATCGGTAACTGAAAACATGGGACCAGTTGCCACATAATTAACCCGTGGTGGGGTAGATACCACTTTAGAATCAGGAACATTTAGGGGTGTCATATTATTGGTAGTTGAAACAAGACTAGGGAATGAAAGCTGGTCTATAATCACAATATTTCCATTGTGAGGGAAAGAAATCACGCGAAAGAGTGTCAATACAACAACTTTCATTACATAAACATAGTCTCGCCCAAGGAGTAAATTGAAATCCAAGGGGCCTCAAACTACCATAAGATCAATATAAACAGTTTTACCTTCCAAGGTAATAGAAAACTTAGGAAGGATCCCTAAAGGTTCACTAATGGTTCTGTTAAAAGCTTTCAGATTCTGCGTAATAGGCACAAGCTGAGGGGAACCCAAAGCTTTCCAAGTAGTTGAGGATAAAATACTAACAGAAGCACCTTCATCTACCTGTGTGCGATGCATGTCCCTACCATCAACTTTGACAATGATTTGGAAAGGGATGGAGGAAGGAAGACGAGGTTCTGTCAATCTATTCCAATCAAAGGAAGAGACCTCAGTACTTGGAGGGGCTTTCGTAAAAACATGTGAAATGCCCCCCGGCGTAGAGGAATCTGATGTAACAAAAAGAACCTGAGCGGTATGAAGTTCACTCTCTAAAGGGAAAGTGGGATTGACCGAACGTGAAATTGAATCGACCACTTGATCAACTAATGGATCATCAACCTGAGTGACATGAGTTTCACTCTCTAATGGAAGAGTGTGATCGACTGTACTTGAAATTAGATCAATCACTCCGTTAGTTGACGGTAGGTTGGGAGAAAGTTTACGGTAACCAGTTGGAAATTCTTGCTGTGGAACAGTAAGGTTTTCCAACAATTTTGAGGCTTCATCCATGTGAGGGAAAATGTGAGTTTGATGACTCCCTTTGCATAACTTACAAGGAAACCTAACTTTACCCTTTTTCATAGGAACCTGACTATCATTGGTTGATGGATCAATGGAAAGTTGATGAGATTTTTCTGACCATACTTCCAGGACCTTTGGAATACCAGGACAATTGATAAGGAAGTGGTCATCCTTACAAAGCCTGCAAGGGTATTTGGGTTTACGATGCATGTTGAAGGTTTCCTCAACACAACTAACACTTACAACCATGGTTGGTTGGTTGACTTCTTTCTTATCTTGCTTCTTCTTGTTCTTCTTCTTCTTCCATTTCTTCTTCTTCTTAGCCACCTGGTTACTAGCGTCAAGGCTTTTACCAAGCGAAGAGGAAGAAATGGAGGAAGAAAAATTAGGCGAAGAAGGTAAAGGGTCAACAGAAGGTTGGTGATGTTTAGGTGGTGAACTCTATTTAGGTGAAGCATTCGGTTGAGGTGGAACAATTGGAGTATTTGGGGCCAACGAAGTTGAAAATAACCATATCGGTAAACCTATTGTAAATCTAAGTAATGACAAAGTAGCCATATAAGGAGGACCAACATTTCCAAAGTAAGGAAAAGTACTAGGATTCTCGTTAAGAGGGGTTCCTTGGTTGGTAAATTCTGGAACATTTGCCATTATATTCAACTTCAGTGAATTTTATTAACAATTTAAAACTAAAATTAACAATTCACAATTCACACCTAACAATTAAAATTCACAATTCACACCTATGGTCTCTAAAAGTAAAAACAAACAAATTAACACACACTATCAAATCTAGGAGTCAAACCCCACACAAACAGTAACTTTGCGTACCGAAAACACTAGTTGGTGATGAAATCCAACATCACAGAATACAATACAGAAATGGCGGTTGGAACAGTTACCTCGACAACCTGCTTAATGAATAGACTGGCACAAGTTTCTCCACTAAACCGTCTCGAGTGAAGAGAACCCCCCAGAAAATCCAAGTGAGTCTAGTCGATGTCTGCTCCAGGTACAGTGGGATCTTCCCTCCGCCGTCACCTTAGGAAAGAATCCTATGGATTATGGCCACTAAGGTTACCAATTGAAACAAATATACCTGGGGGAACAGTCTACGATCCGATACGCACGCAAGGGCAGAGTAACAAGCTCAATCCCCTTGAAGGCTCCTTGACATAATCCAATGTTTACCAACAAGTGACCCCAGGCTCCTCGACAATGGTCAATCCGAGGTTTACCATTTTTAATACGTGAATATCTTATATCGTTCCCAATGAGGAAGGATTGATTCCCACACTGGTTCAGAATGATCTCATGCTTCTCCTTTAAGAGGAGCTTTCCCAGAGCATAGATGTAACAACTGGAATTTATCTCCTATCGCAAGATACAACTACTTGTTTGTTTTACTGTCTTAGAGAGTTAACTAAAACCTATTCCAAGAAACTAGCCTAAGCTAGATTGGTGGAAAGAGCCCTAAAAATGTAAAAATTACTAGATGAATTTTAATTAAGCGTTGTGTTATTTAGGCTGTTATTACTCAAAAGGGTAAATGGATATGAAACCAATGGTGTTATGACCCAACTCAAAACTGAATGCAATCGAATATGATAATGTAATCCTTTCAATTCGATGAATCCTAACTAAAGTAAGGAGAGAGTTTCCATTCACTTCCAACAATGCAAAAAATTGATCACTAAGAGAATATATAACAAATTCTCTAATGCACTAATTTCATCAAGAAAAACTAATGAAAACCAATTCCAAAACAGTTTTTATTTTTATTTTTGTGTGTTAAAAACAAGCATAAAAATATGTAAATTCAAATCAAAGAAAACTTATCTAAATCTACGATTGATTTTTCAGAATGTAAACTATGCAATTGTAATCTATGCACAATTCACTTGAAAAGTATGCAAATGTAATCTATGCACATTTTTCATTTATATTCTGAAAATGAGAATTCTAATTATGCAAATGTGATCTATGCAATAGAATTCTCAAACACAAGATGATTCTAATGTAATCTAAGAACCAATCAAGTGCAAGTCAAGAAAATTGGGTGAGAGTTCCAAAGATCAAAAAATAAAAACACTCAAAGGCGATTAACACTCATACAAAAACAAAAGCAAAAAGATGCAAAATTGTGAAAAGACTAAGACAATCCTCCAAGTAATGACCAAAGGAAATCAAATTAAGAATTTCTCAAAAAAGAGACTCAAAACACCCAATTGATAAAAGCTTAAAACAGGAATGCCAATGGAATTAACCTAAGAAAAGTTCTTGACAAGTCACGTGCAGATCTGGGCAGAGGCTAAAAACATCTAAACAAAAACTAAACTGACTGAAAGAGAAAATCTTAAGTTTTTCAAAATTTTGACAGGGTCCACAGGCTCCCAGTTTACCCAAGTGCGGGACCGCTCTGTGCTAAAATAAAAAGTGCGGATAGGTCCGCACTGTGTTGCAAGCCGAGGGTGCGGTCCTCTCCCAAAGTTATGAAAAACAAAAAATAATCCTAGATCTACTAAATCTACCCAATTCCACACACAACAAGCCAAAAAAAGAAACAGAAACACAGTTTCTCAGGTCAAAGTAAAGCAAATAAAGAAATGAATTCACCAGTATGGTCACCACTTTGTCACATGGATTGAGTCGATCTTGCTGACAAGATAGACCTTCCTAGAATCTAACGATATCTAGTGACAAGCAAGCCAATCAAAAACTATCTTTCTCTAAATATGCAATTATAAACAAAGGCAAACAAGTGTTTTAGGCCTACCTTGGGTCCAATGCAAGTTTGTGGAAGCCTCGCTCCTTTGATCCAAATGAGCTCCCTTGTTGCGAATCTACAAACACAAACAAGCAAACAAATTAAATAGCACCTGAAAAGCCAATATTATAAAGCATACTCAACATGATTATCAAGGAATTCATGAAACAAATGACATAAGACAATTTGTTGAGAAAAATGAATCTTATTGTATTAATTCAAATCAAAGAAGAACTTTACAACCTATGCCTTGATGTTGTACAAGCTCCTCCTAGGGTCCAACAAGAAGTCTCCTCTACTTTGACAAGTTTCACTCTCTTCCCAATGAAGCCAAAAAGGTATGTGATCTCTCCTCTCAAGCTTAACTAGGAAGTCTCAATTCCACCAGCATTTACCCTCAAAATGTTCAGCTTCTAACCTCCCTAGCAACTAGCCCAATGCCTTAATTTATAGTGCAATGGAGGGAAGTTACTAGGTCCTCCTTCAAAGGGATAAAGCCCTCCTTCAAAGGGATAGCTCCTCTCATCAAGGGATTAGCTCCTTCTCTTTTGGGATGCATGAACCACCTAAGAGCGACCAATCCATGTCAAAATTCTGTTGAGATTGCAACAAGATGATGGAGCTTAGTGAAAAGAGTCGCCTTCACTAAGTGGGCCCGCAGGCTATTTTGGCGCAAGTCTATTTTTAGACTATGTCTATTTTTAGACATATGGATCATGTCTATGGATTGCAGGTTGATGTTTATGGATGATTGATCAAGTTGGGAAAAAATAGATGGACTTCTATTTTTGATGAAAGTGTGAGTGATCACAGTGTGAGTGATCAAAGTCTATTTTTAGACTGGCTGTCAAAAATAGAAAAGTCAAATATTATTATCTCACAATAATATTTGGACTATAAACTTAATCTTATTCTCTTGGAGCACTTCAGTTTGAGCTACAGAGGTGGCACATGCAGCTGTCAGAAGGAAATACGCTTTTCTTATGAGTCAGTTGAGTTGTTGCATGCATGACTTCAGTTAGAACTCAATCAGTTGAGTTTGGTGGAGCTGATTGTGGAGTTGATGGAGTTGTGTTCAGTTTAGCTTTGTTAAACTGGTTGTATTTAGTCTAACTGGAAAATAGACTAGAGATGAGTTGGGTGAATTAGTTATTAATTAATTCACAAGTTATTAACTCATAATACAACTAATGAATACATCAGTTAACTCAGTTGCATGTCAGTGCATGTTCAGTTCAACAGGAACAGGTGGTAGAGAATCAGATTGCTATCAGTTGTGACTATAGTTGTGCACCAGATCTTGCACAATCAAGGGATTGAGTATGCCAATGAGTTTGCTCACGTATTTGCCCACATTGTAGCCTTTGCTCACGTCCAACAAAGTGTGAGTGACTATTTTGCAGGTGAAAAACGAGTTTGGTGAGCCATTCTCATCAGTTCTTGAGCAGGTATTGAGCAGTGGAGGCAGGCAAGCAGTGGAAGAGATTTGGAGATCAGATCTGAGCTGTATTGTGTGTAACAGAGGTGGAGATACTTGTGAGAAGTATTATGCTGTGTAATGTTACATGACTCAATCATTAATATACAGATAGTTGGGGTTTTTAGCGAGATGCTTTCCCCGGGATACATACTGTGTTAATGTGTGAATGCTCTTGATGTTTTATTGTTATTGATGCTGCTATATTGATGATCAACGTAGAGGAGCTTATGTATTGTGTATGTTTTCCGCAATAGTACATGATCAGGATAATCTCCATTGAATATGTGTTAAATTATTCAAAATTTCTACATGGTATCGGAGCTGCTTGATTTGTAGAAGAGATTTTTACAGGATATCAAGCGAGGATTGATCATCAGATCTACTATTCAAGAAGTGTTTACATTCTATTTCTTCAGGCAGAGTCTGTAATCAGGCCAGGTAGCCTCTGGATTCATCCTTCTTTTGGAAGGTGAGATATCCGGTGAATTCCCATACAGTCGATCTCTGTACAAGAAATAATTTGTTCTCACGAATTCTAGATCGGAAGCGGTTGAGTTGGAGCTGGTGGAAATTCGAATTTGTAGCAGTGTTGTTGAAAATGTCTTTCAACGGATTGCAAATGTTATTCCAAAGCAAGAGCGACCTGTCGCTCAAGGATAAACTCAGTAACAATAAAGGTGAGAATGGATCTTCATCAAAGGTAGCTGATGAAGAGAATTGTGCTTTGGCTGCCAAAGCAAAGAAAGGGAAGAGCAAGAAAGCTTCTCAGTCTGGTGCGAAAGGCAAGAAGCAGGATATGTCCAAGGTGAAGTGTTTTCACTGTCACCAGCACGGACACTATGCCACAAATTGTCCGCAGAAGAAGAAGAACAAGCAAGCTGCTGGATCTGCAGGGGGAGAGGCCTTAGCTTCTCAGTTTGAGCTTGATTTTTCATTGATCGCATGCTTGGTTTCAAGTGTGATGGGATCAGTGTGGTTCTTGGACAGTGGTGCGTCTTTTCACATGACGGGAGATAGAGATTTGTTCTCTGATCTAGAGGACAAAGATCTTGGAGTGCACATCGAGATGGGCGATGATGGTAGATACAGTGCGACCGGTATTGGTACCATTTCCTTTGAGAGGGAGTCTGGTAAACCCTTTGTATTGAAGGAAGTCATGCATGTTCCAGGATTGAAGAAGAATCTCATCTCAGTGGCGATGTTAGAAGACAAGGGGTATGATGTTGTTTTCAGCGAGGGAAAGGCCTTCCTGCGCAGCAAGACAACTGGTGAGACCCGGAAGATAGGGGTTCGAGTGAGGAACCTTTATCAGTTGCATGTAGATGGATGCGCAGCAATGGCAGGCAAGGCAGAAGGATTGGTGAGCCGGGATGATGGCGAGTTGTGGCACAAGAGATTGGGTCACCTTCACCATGGAGCCTTGAAGATACTGCAGCAGATCACTACAGGGCTTCCTAAAGGCACACTTGCGCAGTCAGATCAGTGCAAGGGGTGTACTTTGGGGAAGTTTGTGAAAGCCACCTTTCACGAGAAGGATAGTCGCGCCACGACGATCCTTGAGAGAATTCACACAGACGTGTGTGGACCTTTCTCAGTTGCTTCGATAGCAAAACACAGGTATTATGTGATTTTTGTTGATGATTTCTCTCGTAAGTGCTGGATCTTCTTCATGCAGAAGAAGAGCGAGACATATTCAAAGTTCTGTGAATTCAAAGCACTGGTTGAGAAGGAGTCGGGGAAGAAGGTGAAGGCTCTTAGGAGCGATAATGGTGGTGAATACATCTCGGATGAGTTCAAGGATTTCTGCAAGACATAAGGGATTCGTAGAGAGCTCATAGCTCCCCATAACCCACAGCAGAACGGGGTAGCTGAGCGGAAGAACAGAACGATTGTGGGTGCTGCACGGGCAATGTTGCATGATCAGGGCCTACCCCTTCACTTGTGGGCGGAAGCATGCAATACAACAGTTTATGTGCAGAACCGTTGTCCTCATAGGATACTTGGCATGAGTACACCTGAGGAGACTTATTCTGGTAAGAAGCCTGATCTTTCTCATTTGAGGATTTTTGGTGCTAACGTTTACATGCATGTGACGAAGGATGCCAGGAAGAAGTTGGAGATGACCGCAGAGGTTGGGATATTTGTGGGGTACACTGATACGCCCCACAACTATCATGTGTATTTGCCAGACAGTGGTAAAACTGTTGTGCGACAGGATATAAAATTTCAGGAGGAGAAAGCCATGAAGTGTTCGCTTGAGAGGGAACTACACTTGCATGCAGATGAGGAGCTATTAGTTCCTAAGGATGAGCTTCAGGACGTGGATCAGCCACAGGACGAGGTTCATGGAGTGGAAGAGACCACTCATGCAGCGCCACCCATCAGAGGGCGAAAGCGCTTGACAGAAGCTGAGCGACTGGCTCAAGATGCAGAGAAAGTTGTAGGACCACCTACAGCCCAACGCAGGTAGAGACAGTCACCTGATCGGTACACTGGATACATGGCTCTTATGAGCAAGTGTGTTGTGACTGAGCCATCCTCTTTCGACGAAGCTGTGGAGGATCCCGCATGGGTAGACGCCATGGTGGAAGAGTATGATTCTATTGTCAGAAACAGTGCATGGGAGATTGTTCCTAGACCGGAAGGGAAATCAGTGGTGGGTTTGAGATGGATCTACAAAGTTAAGCAGGCAGCTGACGGGAGTGTGGAGAAGTACAAGGCAAGATTTGTTGCCCGAGGCTTTTCACAAATTGAGGGGATCGATTATGAGGAGACCTTTGCACCTGTCGCAAGGTATTCTTCCATACGGACGATTCTTGCTCTCTCAGCGCAGATGGGATGGCACATTCATCAGATGGATGTGAAGACTGTGTTCCTCAACGGAGTCATTGAGGAGGAGGTGTACATTGAGCAACCCGAAGGCTTTGAAGTCTTCAGCAGCGAGTCGCATGTGTGCAGGCTCAAGAGAGCGCTGTATGGGTTGAAGCAAGCACCACGTGCTTGGTACACACGGATAGACAGCTATTTCACAGGACTTGGATTCTCCAAGAGCGAGGCGGATCCGAACCTATACCAGATTGTGGTGGAGGGTAAGTTGCTTATCATTGTACTGTATGTTGATGATTTGATTCTAACGGGTGATGAGCTGTTGATACTGTCATGCAAGAAGGATCTTGCTACAGAGTTTGAGATGAAGGATTTGGGCCTCCTTCACTATTTCCTGGGATTGGAAATATGGCAGCGCAGTGGTGGACTGTTTGTTTCTCAGGGCAAGTATGCTCGGGAGATACTGGAGAAGTTCAACATGCATGGCTGCAAGCCTGTTGATACTCCTCTTCCTGGAGGTTGGAGGAAGGAGGATGCCACTTCGGGAGAAGAAGTGGATGCCACTGTTTATCGACAGTTGGTGGGGTCGCTAATGTATTTGGTCAATACACGACCTGATATATGCTATGCAGTTAACCAGCTTTCACAAGCTATGGTTAAGCCTACCAAGCTCTTCTGGAAGGCGGGCAAGCATGTATTGCGCTACTTGAGAGGCACATCGGGATATGGTTTGTGGTACAGACAGGAGGATGAGGTGAAGCTATGTGGCTTCACGGATGCAGATTGGGCAGGGAGCCCAACAGACAAAAAGAGCACATCAGGAGGGGTCTTCAGTATTGGATCGACAGCAGTTTCTTGGTACAGCAGGAAACAGAGATCCGTGGCACTCAGTTCAGCGGAGGTCGAGTATATGGCAGCAAGTTTGGCTGCATGCGAGGCTATATGGATGAGGAAGATCCTAGTTGGTTTGTTTGGTTCTCATTTGGATCCTACTGTGATTTACTGTGATAACCAGAGTTGCATTAAACTCTCGGCTAATCCTGTATTTCATGATAGATCTAAGCATATTGACATCAGGTACCATCATATCAGAGATTGTGTGTAGCAGAGGATCATGTTACTTTCGTACATTCCAACGGAGGATCAGGATGCTGATATTCTGACGAAGGCTCTCACCAGGAGAAAATTCGAGTACCACCGAGGCAGGATAGGGGTTGCTGATAATCCATATCTTGTCGAGAGGGAGTGTTGAGATTGCAACAAGATGATGGAGCTTAGTGAAAAGAGTCGCCTTCACTAAGTGGGCCCGCAGGCTATTTTTGGCGCAAGTCTATTTTTAGACTATGTCTATTTTTAGACATATCGATCATGTCTATGGATTGCAGGTTGCTGTTTATGGATGATTGATAAAGTTGGGAAAAAATAGATGGACTTCTATTTTTGATGAAAGTGTGAGTGATCACAGTGTGAGTGATCAAAGTCTATTTTTAGACTGGCTGTCAAAAATAGAAAAGTCAAATATTATTATCTCACAATAATATTTGGACTATAAACTTAATCTTATTCTCTTGGAGCACTTCAGTTTGAGCTACAGAGGTGGCACATGCAGCTGTCAGAAGGAAATACGCTTTTCTTATGAGTCAGTTGAGTTGTTGCATGCATGACTTCAGTTAGAACTCAATCAGTTGAGTTTGGTGGAGTTGATTGTGGAGTTGATGGAGTTGTGTTCAGTTTAGCTTTGTTAAACTGGTTGTATTTAGTCTAACTGGAAAATAGACTAGAGATGAGTTGGGTGAATTAGTTATTAATTAATTCACAAGTTATTAACTCATAGTACAACTAATGAATACATCAGTTAACTCAGTTGCATGTCAGTGCATGTTCAGTTCAACAGGGACAGGTGGTAGAGAATCAGATTGCTATCAGTTGTGACTATAGTTGTGCACCAGATCTTGCACAATCAAGGGATTGAGTATGCCAATGAGTTTGCTCACGTATTTGCCCACATTGTAGCCTTTTCTCACGTCCAACAAAGTGTGAGTGACTATTTTGCAGGTGAAAAACGAGTTTGGTGAGCCATTCTCATCAGTTCTTGAGCAGGTATTGAGCAGTGGAGGCAGGCAAGCAGTGGAAGAGATTTGGAGATCAGATCTGAGCTGTATTGTGTGTAACAGAGGTGGAGATACTTGTGAGAAGTATTATGCTGTGTAATGTTACATGACTCAATCATTAATTGTAGTGTTCTATCTAGGGTACTAGACTAAACCATATTTATTATCGACCAAGATGCGTAAGCTTAGAGGCGTGCGTCTAAAGTATATAGACATAAAGGATTATTAGCTAAGTGGTTATGATGTAGGTCACAGAACTTCTTTACGGAAGATTGGGGTATGTTACCTATCATCCAAACACTCAGGTCACTCTGCTAATATACCTGATTACAACACTGTCATTAAATTCATTCACCAAATTAAACACTGAAATTAAACACTGTGTATCACTGCAAACCAAGATTTCAATCTCATTACAGAGACATTATACATAAAACCCTTGTTTAGCAAATACCCAGCATTCACTAATATTCCTACAAGATAAAAATATACAGAGATCATAAACAAATTTTGAAATGAAAACGAAGTTCATGACATTGCTTTAAAAGACAACACAGGGATCGAATCCCTTACAGGACGCGCTTCACGATCTCAGTGATGACTGTTCAAGTATTATCACAAACACAAACCATGTGCGTTCGATTGAAATCAACAACCAATTTGAACTATTGAAATCGGAAACCAATCTTAACTACTGTGCAAACCATGTAATACCCTAAGTGTGAATAAAACGAAAAGGACAGTATACCAGTTTAACGCAGGGCCCGTCCGCGTTCCAGAGGTATACGTGTTCAACCGGTTATCAAATCAATGCAACAAGACAAGGGTCGTGACTGTAACTGGATTCTTGATATTAAGTTCAAAAGACTGTTTCAAAATGATACAACGATTAACCATCGTTCATTACACCAGACTGTATTTACATATGTCTTTTTACAACACATTTCAAAAACGAATGTACATACATGATATGGCTGTTGCCGCTTTTACTACATCGAGATTTTAAAATGTTTCCATCCTAAACTGATTTAAAAAAAAGAACAAAAACTAAATCAATTTTAGAATGCTCTGCTGTTGCTGCCTTTGTCGCCAGTATGCCATGCTTTGACCTGTGTTGACCGCGCATGTAGGAGGGTCGATTCTGCTGTAGGATAGGTATTCGTCCATGCTTGGACATTCTACTTTTCATCCATACCTTTCGCTCTAGCCCAGCTGTTGTGCCACATGTCAAACAATGAGCCAATTACAGGATGTTGGAACTTCCTGTAACCATTTTACCAAAAACTTCTAATTCTTTAACATGAAACTCCTAAATCAATTTCAATGCATTTTAATAACTATAGAACCATTAATTAATCAATTTTCAAGGAATCTAAGAGATATATGATGAAAAGGAGTAGGCAAATGATATGTTTTAGGAGGAAAAAGGAGGTCATAGGATGGTACCAACATTAATATACAGATAGTTGGGGTTTTTAGCGAGATGCTTTCCCCGGGATACATACTGTGTTAATGTGTGAATGCTCTTGATGTTTTATTGTTATTAATGCTTCTATATTGATGATCAACGTAGAGGAGCTTATGTATTGTGTATGTTTTCCGCAATAGTACATGATCAGGATAATCTCCATTGAATATGTGTTAAATTATTCAAAATTTCTACAAATTCCTTCTAGAATCATCTAGAATTAACCCAAAGTGAGTTTTTCAAGAATAAACTTGCGCCTTTTTGACTTTCACAGGGGTCTGCACCCACTCCTTTAGGGGCAGAGCGGGCAGGTCTGCAGTTTTTGTAAACAGGAGGTGCGAGACCGCAGGCAATAGTGAGAGAAAGTGTGGAACCAGAGCTTTGTTGATTTTCAATGTCTTTCTCTCATTTTCAAAGCTTGACTTGAAGAGCTGAGGTCTGAGACTTGCTTAGGAGGACAGTACAAGTGATGATAGACCCATACTGACTGCAAATAATCATGGTGACGATATTTTTGTGTAACAAGGTTCTTTCGGAGGTCAGGTGCATTTAATACATCCTGGAATTTCTAGCCTTCTTGAATGCTTGTCCTCTTCCTTGATTCCTAGCTCTCCTCTTGCCTTTGCTATTGAATTTGTCATTCCTTTGATTGCCATCAGAGGGATTTTGATCATCATCTTGGTGTGAGTCCTTTCTATTAGGGCACTCCCTTGCATAGTGACCTGCTTTATCGCAGATGTAACATCATCCTTTTCTTCCACCCTTAGGTCCAGCCTTTCCTTTTGATTTAGTCCCGGAATTATTTCTTTTCTTAACATGAGAAGAAAAGGCAGCAGGAGGACCTTTAGGCATGGGCATTTCTTGCTCTTCTTCCCTTGTTTCTTCTTGAATGCATCTAGCCATTAATTCCTCGAAACCAGGAATTACATTATAGTTAAGAAGAGTAGTCCTGAACACGTACCATTCTGATGATAACCCTCCAAGAGTCGTGAGTGCCATTTCCCAGTCTATCGTAGATTTCCTTGGAGGTGTCAAGTTCAGAGATGTAGGCCACCAAGTGCTTATCGATAGAGTCCCGGATGATCTTCTATTTTGACTTCTTCAGTTTTCCATTTGTTCCATGTAGCAGCGGATGCATTTGATGGAGGCTCAACAATATTGCCTCTTACATGGTCCGGAACTCCTAGATCTTCTAGGGTTAGATCGATAGACATCTTCCATGCGTGATAGTCATCTTTCTCATGGAGCTTGTCTTCGGCAGGAAAGAGTGTTGAGGACCCCATAGTTATTTTAGAATAGCCTTGCCAATCTTCTCTTCGGTGATTGCTCTTGCTCTTGCTCGGGCTTTGTCTTCACCTCAGCTCTGATACCATGTTAAGTTATGGTATGTTCTATGCTTATAACAGTTTACTTATTTTTCTTATTTTATTCCACAGATTAGCAATCACATGTACATAAAGTAAAGTGCAGATAGAACATTAAACGATCGACAGAAAACAAGCCAAGACAAGAGACACAAGATGTGGCGGCTAGCCAGGGACAAACCCCACAATGTGTGGGGAAACCCTTTGATCAAATCTTCTTTTATCTTCAATAATTCAGCAGAGAGAAATAGTAAAATAAATCGGATTCATATCAGTAGTAGCAAACCCTAGATCAGCAACATCATCATTAGCGGCTTCATTATCAAACTAGGGCAAACGATATCTCACAAACTGACCGTCGGATTGACTTCATTTCACCACCAAAAGTTGCGGCTTCCAGAGGAGGTTCAGATGAACCTATAGTGCAGTTTAGATGAGGATATATTCTAGGTCATGTAGGTCAATATTTACTTCTGCAGTTGTAGCTTCAGTTTCAGCAGCTTCCGACTTCAAACTAGGGCAGTCGATGTCTTGCAAACCGTTCGTCGGATTGACTTCATTCCACCACCAAAGTTGTGGCTTTCAAGGAGATCCAGATGGACCTACAACATAGTTCCAAAAAGGATATATTCTAGGCCACGTAGGTCAATATTTGGATCTGCAATTGCAGCTTCAGGTTCAATAACTTCTGGCTTCACATGTCTGAGAGAGAGACCCATTTCTGCACAGTAGAGAAGAGACTCATTTCTGCGAAGTAGAGAGAGAGAGATATGTGATGAGAAGAGTGAGTGTAAATGAGGAAAATTCCTCTTATATTTATACACAACGTTGGTGTTTGAATAGATGTGACTATTGGGCTTCTGAGCCTACATGAGTTGTAGGTCGGCTTGATAATAATTCCATAACCAAAATAAATTCATATCTCCATGAATACTTATCGGAATCAGATGATCTTTATATCAATCCTACACCTCTCGATGAGAGGAATCTAATAAAAATATTATCAACCATGAATAAGATGACCCACATGATGTTTTTCCCTGGTTTCCAATTTTAACAATTTTAAATAGTGAAATTTAGAGCAGACAAAGGAGATATAAAAAGGTACATGTGGTAGAAATTTCAGGCCTTTTTTCACTATAATTTCGAAGGTGTGATTTTAAAATGTTGGTGTTCTTGAATGCTCTTGAAACATGTTTCAAACATGTTAGCTTATTATTTTTTTCTGTAAATTTGTTTATGAGATGTTTCAGACTGTGAAATACGGAGGAGATGGAGAAGAGATCTCAAGATATCTGTGGTATAACTTTTATTACCATATTTATTAAATTGAATACATGGCATGTTGAGAAAGTTTGTTCTTGTGAAGAATCCGAAAACAACAATTTTTGCGAGAAGTAGACCTGGTGAAGGAAGAAGTAGTAGGCAGACCTAGCAAAGGAAAAATAAACTAAGAGACCTGATGAAGGAAAAATCAATAGTAAGACTTCACGAAAGAAGAAGTAGCTAATAGACATTATGAAGAAACAATAAAACTTAGTGAATTATATTGGTGCCTACAAAGTAGCAAAGAGGATTAGTGTCTCATGAAGGTTGGTTCCTACAAAGCAATAGAGGGGACTATTGTCTTATGTATGTTGGTGCCTACAAAGCAACAAAGGGAATTGGTGTCTCTTGTAGGTTGGTGCCTAAAAATTTGTGTAATTTGAATGAAAATTCATTTAAATATCGAGTTTCCAAATGGCCATTGAAATTCTAAAAATAATATTTCCAACAATATTCATTTTCCAATATTAATCTTGGACATAAGTAGGCTCCCCTTGTCTTTGAAATCAATGAAAACAATATTTCTAACAATCTCCCCCTTTGTCATTGATGGCAACCCTTAGTTAATTATTCAATAATACTATAGAACTCCCCATGTCTACAATTCTCCTTTTTCCTACAACTTCTCCCCCTTTTACATCAATGGTAAAGGGATTATCCCCTTGAACCCATGTTTCTCTTATCTATAACTCTCTTCTTTTGTTAGCAACTTTTTGTACTATCTACAACTATTCCTCTATTTGCAACTTCTCTTAATGACTCTAACTCTTCCTCTATCTGAAAATTCTCTCATTAAATGCTCTTGAGAGTGCTCCCCTTGTGCTTGAACTTCCTTTTTCTTCATTTTTGGAATTCACCCCCCTAGGCTTATGCTTCCTTTTGTTTAAAACTTAACTCTTTTGACATCAAAGGGTTGCTCTCCTTGAAGGGATGCTTCTCCTTACGATGCAACTCTCCCGCTTTTGTTTTTCTATCCAATTGAATTGCACCATTCACTTCATTTTCAAATCTTTATCTTAGACATAAGTAAGCTCCCCCTGTCTTTGACATCAATGACAACAATTTCCAACAGTATCCCCTTTTGTCATTGATGGCAACCCTTTGTCAATTCTAAAATAATACTATAGAACTCCCCCCTGTCTATAATTTTCTTTGTGCCTAAAACTCCTCCCCCTTCGACATCAATGGAAAATGTATACTCCCCTTGAACATGTGTTTGTCCTCATGTATAACTCATCTTTTGTATGTAACTTTTCTTAGTGTCTGCAACTCTTCCTCTATTTTCAACTTCTCTCAGTGACTACAACTCTTCCTCTATCCACAAATTCTCTCAGTAATTGCAACTTCTTTTGAGACTCCTCTCCCTGTGATTGAACTTCCTTTTTCTTCTTTTTGGAATTTCTCCCCCTAGTCTTATGCCTCCTTTTGTCTACAACTTAACTCTTTTGACATCAAAGGGCTACTTCCCCAAAACTAATGCTTCTCGTTATTTGCAACTCTCCCTCTTTTGTTTTTTAAGCCAATTAAATTTCACCATGTGACTTCATTTTCCTATCTTTATATTGGACATAATGTTGGAATTGATGTATGTTGTAGTGTTGCAAATGTGTTGGTTGGTTGGCATTGATGTCAACCCGGCTTCTTGGGTTGCAGGTGTGTTGGACATGCATGTGTATAGGTGGTTGCAGATGGCTTATTTATGGATGATTTTGGTGATGTGGAAGTTATTTGATGAAGTGTTACAAAGGTTCTAGAGAATTCCTTCAGTCCTATAGAGGCTTGTCAACCTATGGAAGAAGGTTGAGCAGTTTTTTAGCAGAGTTGACTGAGTTTTGACCATCCTTACCCCCAGTCGCACGCATGTTGAGTCATGGGAGCAAATGAAAATATCAAGTTGCATGGATCCAAGCCTATGGGAGTGGCTAAAGACTTCTAGTCACATGGAGGATGTGTTGTGGGAGTGGCTGAGGTTTTTCATGAGTTTTTCTCTGCATTCCTCATGCTGCTCAACTAATTTTGATGTTGTGGCAATGTTATCGATTGAAATTTTTCAACATATGGTCGAAAAATTTTGTGGGCCCTCTAGAAGTTTATAAAGGTTGAAGATATCAAAGGGATAATGGAGTTAGAGGTTTATTTGGTCAAAATCCTATCTCAAACAAATATAAAGTGTGTGAGTAGACTTGTTGAGTGATCCATAACCTGTAGCATTTACTATGTGACTCAACTCAAAAAAATGATAAATAGAGGAAGGCATTGAGTCTATTTGGTTGGTTTCTTGGAGAGTGTGTGAGTATGCCATTATGAAAGAATTGTGAGTGAGTAGAGTATGCAGCAGTTGCTCACATATTTTGTGCAGAGATATATCAAAGATTTTATGAGTAGAAATCAAAGATAGAGTTGGGAAGAAGATTCATAATTTGTGTGTAGTTTGTGGCAGAAAATTGGCAGCTTGTGGTGTGTTTGAGAGTAGTATTTTGGTGTGAGAAGAACTGAATAAATTCCCCCTTGTGGGTCATAGTTTGATTCAGATTTCATGTGCATAACGATGGTGTTGTTGGGTTGCTCATGTTGAGCGAATTGATAACCTAATATGAAACATTTATGAAACGTGGTTTGCATGGAGGAAGTGAAGGCGTGGAAGCTTCAGAATAGACATTGATTTGGTAGATTCAGTAGTAGTAAGAGTTTTCTCCATACAATAGGAGTTTAGTAGTCCAATGGTAGTTGGGCGAGGATTGTTGGTCATGGGACCTTCCAACGGATCATAGTCCGTAGATCCGCGAGAGTAATGGAATTCTAAATTGATAGATTCCTGCATAGTGTAGAGGAAGCCAAGTCTTCTGACTTATGGATGTAAGTTAATCCATGTACAATTTGTTCAGTAGATTAATAAAAGAATTGAGTAGCGCAACAACAGCAGGGTGGTTTTCTCCCAAAAGGGTTTCCACCAGAAATACTTGCATTCTTATGTTTGCATGCTTGTGTTTCTCATGGTTATTTCTTATGATTGTTATGATTTGAGTTTATTTTTTATTACATATTGTGATGAGATAATGTTGTGAATGTGCATGGATAATGGACATTGTGGAAAAAGTTTAAATTAATAAAAACTGATACAAAATCCATCACTACTAATTCACCCTCCCCCGCTTAGTGGTGATCATTGTTTCCAACACATAAGTAGGCTCCCCATGTCTTTGACGTCAATGACAACAATATTTCCCTTTTTCATTGATGGAACCCTTATTCAATTCTACAATAATATAGTAGAAACCCCCCCATCTGTAATTATACTTATGCCTGTAACTTATCCCCCTTTAACATCAATGGCGAAGGGATGATCCCCCTGAACCTATGTTTCCCCTTATATGTAACCCTTCTTCTATTCACAAATTTTATTAGTGTTGATAACTCTTCCTCTATTTGCAACTTCTCTTATTGACTGCAACTCTTCCTTTATATGCGACTTCTCAGTAACTACAACTGCTCTTGAGACTACTCCCCATGTGCTTGAACTTCCTTTTCTTATTTTTGGGGCTTCTACCCCTAGGCTTATGCTTCCTTTTGTCTATAACTTAACTCTTTTGACATTAAAGGGTTTCTCTCCCCCAAAGTGATGCTTCTCCATATTTGCAACTCTCTCCCTTTTTATTTTCTAGCCAATTGAATTTCACCATTCACTTCATTTTCCAATCTTTATCTTGGACATAAGCAGGTTCCCTCTATTTTTGACATCAATGACAACAATGTTTTAAAAAATTCCCCCCTTTGTCATTGATAGAAACCATTAATCAATTTTGCAACATTACTATAGAACTCCCCATATTTGTGATTCTCCTTATGCCTACAACTTCTCCCCCTTTGACATAAATGGAAAAGGGATGCTCCCACTAAATCTATGTTTGTAATTATCTATAACTTTCCTTATGTTTGAAACTTTTCTTAGTGTCTACAACTCTTCTTATATTTTAAACTTATATTATTGACTACAACTCTTCCTCTATCTGCAACTCCTGTTAGTAATTGCAACTGCTCTTGAGATTGGTCCCCATAGGCTTATGCTTCTCTTTTCTTGTTTTTGGGACTGCTCCCACTGGGCTTATGTTTCTTTTTTTCTACAACTTAAATCTTTTGACATCAAATGGCTACTCCCCCTGAACCGATGCTTCTCCTTATTTTCAATCCTCCCTCTTTTTATTTTCTAGCCAATTGAATTTCACCATTCACTTCACTTTCCAATCTTTATATTGGACATAAGTGGGATCCCCTGTCTATGACATCAATGATAACAATATTTCCATTTGTCATTGATGGCAACCCTTAGTCAATTATGCAATAATACTATAAAACTTCCCCTATCTGCAATTATCCTTGTGCCTGCAACTTCTCCCCCTTTGAAATCAATGGAAAAGGGATGCTCCCTCTAAACCTATGTTTCTCCTTATCTGAAACGCTTATTTTGTTTGCAACTTTTCTTAATGACTACAACTCCTCCTCCATTTGCAACTTCTCTTATTTACCACAAATCTCCCTCTATCTACAACTTCTCTTAGTAACTGCAACTACTCTTGAGATTGCTCCCCCTATGCTTGAACTTCCTTATTCTTCTTTTTGGTTTTGCTCCCCCTAGGCTTATGCTTTCTCTTTTATACAAATTAACTCTTTTTACATCAAAGGGTTTCTCCCCCTAAACTGATGCTTCTCCTTATTTGCAACACTCCCCCTTTTGCTTTTCTAGCAAATTGAATTTCAACGTTCACTTCACTTTCAACTTCTAATTGATGTCCAACAAACTTTCCACTTCATCATCCTTCTCTTGTAGGTCGTTATCAAAATTTCTCATCTTCTTAATGTAGCCTGAGGTGTTATAATCTCACATACTTACCTGTTACTATTGGGATGGGAGGAATGTCACTCTTAGCTTTTATCTTATATATTTAAATGATTCTCTAGGAAGAGGTTTAGTAAATATATATGCAACCTATTCCTTAGTAGCAATGTGTTCTAGTTTAACACTTTGTTCAATTGCAAGCTCTCTTAGAAAGTGATACTTGATGGCAATGCATTTTGTCCTTGAATGCATCGCAAGTTTCTTTCAAATTTTAATTTCACTTGTATTATCATGAACAATTGATGTTGTTTGATCATATTGTATCATGATATCCTTAAGAGTCTAACTCATCCATAGAACTTGAGCACAACATGCATTTGATGAAGAAGAATGTCTTCGCATGGCCTTAGAGAATCTGATATCAGGTTTAGAAGAAGAATATTTTTGTGGTGAGGTATATCTTGAGGGTGAACTTATTAGTTCCTTAAAAGAAACAAAAATACTCAAAAGAATGAATAAAATCTTAAACATCTATTATAGAAATAACTTTTCAAGCCAATTGAATTTCTCCATTGACTTAAATTTCAGTTGATAGTGTTTGGAACATCACCTTCATCAAGCATAGTTCTTGTTATTTCTTACACAATTATATTATGTCTTTTAACAAATCCATTCTATTAAGGGGTTATTGATATTGAGAAATGTCTTTTGATCCCATGTTCTTCACAAAATTTATTGAATTCATCATAAGCAAATTATCCTCCTCTATAAAATCTCTAGCAGCTTATTTTTAAATCAATTTCATTTGCAAATTAGGCTTTGAATATTTTGAACTTGTTAACTGATTAAGATTTTTATGTTTGTAAACCAACCCATGTCACTCTAGTATAATCATTTATTATTAACATGAATCATCCTTCACCCCTTAGAGTTTGTTTTTTTGTAGAACCACACAAATTTGTATGAACGATTTCCAATCTCCTTATTCATGAGTGCTATTTTGTCTTGAAGTGGACTCAAGTCTTCTTCCCATGTTAACAAGCCTTACAAATAATATTACATGGCTTTGAAATCTTATGCATGTCTCTTACTTCCCCCCTTCTTATTGAGTTTGTCAAGATGTTCAAAGTTCATATGACCCAACCTTTTGTGCCATAACCAAATTTCATCCAATTTCCCCATGCAACAATTTTCTTTTGCTCCATCTAATATGTATACATCACTTGAGGTTATATTTGCATCTTTCGGTGCTTTTCTAGAATCTACTTTCTTGATTTCACATCATATAGAATGAAATGTGACATCATATCCTTGATCACACATTTGGCTAACACTTAAGAGATTATGTTTTAGACCATCAACATATAAAACATTTTGAGCTTTATTTTTTCCATTATCAAGGATAATTGTCCCTTTACCCATTATTTTGGTTGGTGCATTGTTTCCAAAAGCAACACTTCCTCCTTTGTCTTCTTTTAGAGATAGAATTTTTCTATTATCTCCAATCATATACTTTTAGCATCCACTATCAATATACCATTGATTTCCTTAGTTTTTAGCATATAGTACAAATCCACTCTCTTCTTGTGTTTCCTGCTTGTTTTTCCAAATCTTTGTGAATTCTTTTGGTTTATTTTGCTTGGGAGGCATTATAGATTTATTTTTACCCTCACTTTCTTTGTGTCCATACTTTTTGTATTTGTAGCATTCATCATAATCCAATAGAGAAGTAAATGAGTAGTAACCACCTTCATAAGGATTTCTAGATTCGTTGCTTTCATAGTCATTCATTGGGGTCTTATAAGATCACATGCTTCTAATTCTAATATAGCCAATTCTTATGTGGTCTCTACAATATATTTCCTTGTGACCAAAATTATTGCATGAAAAGCAATAGCCATAAAATAAATTTGATACCTAGATGTGATGAGCCTTCTTGGTGGATCAATTCTTCTAATTCCATTCCTAGGTATTGGTCATTCTTCAGTTTCTTTCCTATTGTTGTTTGTGTTGTTGATAGGGTCATGTCTTTGTTGATCCTTAGCTTCATTTTTCACTATATTTGCATTGTTTCTAGATCCTTTGAGCACATTGGCATAGCTTTTAGTTTGTTTTTTTGGTGTCTTTGAGTTTGATTCTCCTTTGAACATCTCATGATCTTCTTTAAAACTAATACTTGTTTTCATAAAGCAGTATCTTTGGTATTTGAGAATGTTATTTAATGATTTAATGTTTTTTTGAAACTTTAAGTTTAGATTCAACTGAACATTTTCCTTCTCTAGATCCTTTCTTAAGGATACAACCTCTGCTTCTAGCTTCTCACATTTTCTTTCATTTTCTTTTAGCTAACTTATTAGTGTATCCTTTATTTTCTTGGCCTCTTTTATTTTTATCTTTAGGAGGATGATTGATGCTTCATCAAAATCATGATCTTTATTTTCACATTTATGTACGAGATCCTTAGGATTTGTATTCTTTCTTTTGAGTCTTTTTATTTCTTTTAAGGCAATGACAAGTTCTCCCTCAAATCTACCTTCCCATCAACATCTTACTCTTCTAAATATGATATTTGACTCTCCAAGGCCATGAGTAGGCATTCTTATTTATCACCATCAAATGCATGTTGTGCTCAATTTATCTGGATGAAGCAGACTCTAAACAATGTCATGATAGAATATGATCAGCCAATATCAATCATTCATGATAATACAAGTGCAATCAACATTTCAAAGAAACTTGGGATGCATTAAAATACAAAACGCATTGCCACCAAGTATCACATTCTAAGAGAGCATGTAGCATGATTTTTGTCCCATCCCATTAGTATCAGGTAAGTATGTGTGGAGTAGCTAAATCCCCTCTGCAGACAGAGGTGATCCCTTTAGCCCGAGAGTGGATCTAGCTGCAAATAGAACAATCTAATCTAAATTTCCTTAGATTAAAATCGAATAAGAAGGCCTATCTCTTATAGCACTAATCCACTTGATGTTGATTTTGTCTCCTTGATCCAACTTCCTTTTGCTCTTTTCATTCAAATACCTGAAACAAGTATGCAAGAGACAACAACAAACATGATAGCATAAAATCAAATTCAATCTACTTAAAAATTCAAGGAGTCTTAAGCTATCACATGTAATATTACATACGATATAGGAAATAAACCATTAGTTGTATTAATAGAACTTCAAAGAGAAATACAACTGGAGCCTTGACATTGCCGGTTCCCTTTGGCTGTCCAGGTTCCAACACCACTAGAAGCATCTCATGATTCACCCTTAACACAATGGAAGTTCAAGGACTCTTTCCTTATGCTTCAAACCAAACACAACAAGCTTATTCTCCCTTCACACACAAAATAGAAGGCTAAGGATCTCAATATGTCTCTTAAGATTTGCAGATTATTTCAGCCCTTTCATTAGCTAGCTGAGGGTGTGAAATGGGGAATTTATATAGCTTTTATGGAGGGGAAATGGATCCTCTTATGGTGGGAGAGGCCTTATCCCTTTTGGTTTATTCCATTTTAATAGGGGAAAGGAGCCCAAACAGACTCTCGGCTCTATCTTACTCAACCATTTACCAAACTTTCGTTCACGAAGCTTCTAGAGTTGGAAGCTTTGACTCCATTTTTAAAAACTTGCCAAAATAGGGTCAGTGAGGGTGATGAATGGCTCACTTGCGCTATTCGACACTAGTCCTAGTTTTAAACTCTACAAATTGGTGTAGGGGAAGAATTGAGCACTAGTGTCAGTCTTGAAAACTAAGCTTGAAGGAAGATTCTTGGGAAATGATGAAAGAGGGAAATGCTCTGCAGATGAAGAGGGATGTAGGGACATGTTCTTCATGGCAGGGAAACATATGAGGGTCACTGTAGAGGTCCTCCAAGATCAAGGAATGGGGAGTACAAGATAGTGACAAAATGATGTGTAACAGTTGCCCCCTAAAGCATGAAGGTCGAACAATAGTGAGGGGTGAAATGCTTTATGAGTAGATGTGTGGAACCGGAGGTCGTCACCGGAAAACCTGTAAGAAAGCATAGATACATATACATCACTGAAATATCTGATACATGAATCGTGGTATGGACGCAGCCATCCAGAAGAAGATCATGTAAATGGATCCAAGGCATGGGCACAACCATCCAATAAGAAGGTTTATATACAACAGACTCATGGTATGGCCGCAACCATTTGAAAGAGACATATATGTAAGAATGATCATGTCACATCACCCTGCAACCTAGACTTGTGTAATCTAAGCCCAGGGTCTTTCACTCCAACATGACTCGATCAAAGTACAATTTATAGCATGTGAATAGATGTGTTGATGTTGAACATGCTAGAAAATCGCTTGATTACCAATCAATGATGTGAACTATTAACAAGCACGAGAGAAACCACCAATAATGAAAATGGCTCTCAAGGTACTAGCAACACAATTCACGAAGTGTGAATAAGGAACTAAAGTCGAACACCCGTGAAGTCACCCGATCGAAGGCCAATGATGTGAACATGTCGTCAAGTGTGAAGAACTTGCCATTAGGGCATGCAAGCTCTAAGGTACTGGAAGGGAGTCTCTCGGCCAACTTCTCGGATAATGAGCTGAAGTTGACAGGAAGTGACCATGTCGAAGGAGGGCCATGATGTATCCCACATCATTGACATGAGACAAGGGATGCAATGATTATGAATGATATAGAGAATCAGGAATGAGTGTAAACTGCAGAAGGATTAACTCTTGAACATATCAGCGACACAAATCCAAAGTTTGGCAGCTTTGGGATCCATAGGATCGGAGGTCATGATGATGAGGTAGAGATCAAATGGAAAGGAAAAAAATGGCGGCCCAAACCCAAGAAGGTCAATGATGAAGTGGGGATATCCCAACCTGACATGAAGCAGAATAGTGTCATGTTCAAGAGTGACTAGCTGCTGACTCAACTGGTAAAAATTTCTCATTTTCCCCCACCATTTATGGCAAGTACCCCAATTATTTTTTATCACAAGCTTGAGGGGATAACATGTGCTTGCACTGTAAGTCCATCCTTCGGATGAATCCGACCTAGTAAGATTAATGAGCCCAAGGATGGATAAGCTCATGTCTGTCATGGTGACGAATTCGATGTCGTTTAATCTTTTAACGAGTCCAACAAAGGTGTAACTCAGTATCTTTTTTCATATTTAAAGAGTTTGAAAAATATATGGAAAAGAAAACTCCAAAAGGACCCTTCTCATATAGTTGTGTCTCTCGAGCCGAAAAGGTAGAAAACAATACTTGAGAGAACCGCTTGACCATGTCATCCAAGGAGTACCATTTTTGTAAATAGTTTATCCAAACCCAAAAAAGGAGAAACATATATTGGGTAAATGATGTTTCACAGCCTTTAACGAGTTCAAAATGACAAGAGCTTGACAATATTTTCGTGTTTTAAGAGTCGAAAAAGAGCTGAAAGTAGACCCCCCGTTTTTATTCTCTTTAACGAGTCAAAAAGGGAAAAATACTTGGCAATCTTTTCATTTAAGTTTTTTTATGAGTCGAGAAAAGAGCTTAAACACGGCTCCAACACCATCATCAACAATGGCATCACCTATTACTGCATAAGAAGCGAACGCATTATTCAATTTCTAAGGTAAAAATAGGTGAAAAAACACTTTTAAAACCCTAAAACATCATGAAAATTTTATGAAAAGGGAAAAAGTAAATTATTTTTTACCATTTACCTCTTTTACCTCATTTGGAGCAATTTTTACCCACTTGTGCCCTAAATCTTCATGAGACGATTGCGGCAAATCCAAGAGGGCGATCGATGAACCGTTAGTTACAGGTAAGAGCTATGGCCCTAAGATTTGTTTTCATACCTATTTTGCTTGCTTTTAACCATTTTTTCAGATTTTTGAGGGGAATTTTGGCAGAAAAAATTACCCTTAGTCAATGCGAGATCCAGGCTTAGGATCACGTTTATTGAGGGTTATTACAATGGGCACTTGCACCGTTGGTGCTACTGTTTTTAAAACAATTGTGCCGACGTAGACAAATAAAAAAAATTCAATTTCGCCCAATTTAAATGCTTTAAATCCACAATTTCTTGGTCAAAGATTGATGTTGACTTGAATCCATGGTGTTTGCAGGAAAATTACAGTGAAAAGATGGTTGATTGGAAAGAACGCAAGCACGAAGCAATTGATTCATTGGCATTGGCAGATCAAAACTGTTTAGATGCTTTAAGGAACTATGGGCTCCTCAAATTCTTCCTTACACCGGGCCTTCGGGCTCAACCTGAGTTGTTAGAATACTTGATCAGCTATGGGAAATCAGAGGGGAAGTCTTTGTGATCTGTGACCAAGAGCTCGAGCTAGAGACTTCAGACATCTACTTCATCACCGGATTGTCCCGAAGAGGGGAACCAATCAATTTGTATGGGGCCATGCCCATTGGAGAAAGTGTGGACATGTTTCTTGCAGAACATTGTCCAAAAGCGCTGAATTCAAAAAGTGGCAAGGTTGATATCATAACTGTTAACGACCTTGTACTGAAAGTGTTTCTCTTGACCATAAACAGAGTTGTTGGGGCTCAGGCATTGCATGAGTCCAACAAGTCCAAATTCCAGTATGCCATAGACTGCATGATGCCCACTATCTTCAACTGGGTGGAAGCCATGAAAGTGAATATGAAATGCCAATTATCCAAATGCAAAGCAGGAAACCTGAGACAATTTGGATATGGTTTCATTTTGGTGAATTTCTTCTTGGAACGGATCCCACTGTTCCACTATCAAATGGCAGAGGTAAGTCCCCCACTACCACGAGATCGACGGATGGTCTGATGGAGTGAACTGATTCCTGGAACTGGTAGAGGCCAGCACATGTCATACATGCATGCTTTCTTTGCGTGGCTGATGATTGTGGTAGAGGATTAGCCATATAGCGGTACTGACTTCCACGGCGATCCTGACATGTCGCTCCCATAAGGGGAGGATTTTGATGATGGAGGTAAGCAAATAATTTTTATTTTTGTTTTTTTATTGTTTTTAAAATATATGCATTCATGACACTTCGGTTTTGTAATTGCAAATGTAGGACTAGAGTGACCAGCCGAGATGTCCCTGATCACTAGATGTGTTGCTCGACAGTTTGAGATCGCTCCTTATCAGGAAGTTGACGATAATGAGGAAGAAATTGCACGGAATCTCAATAACCTGACCAAAGGCATCCCAGAGTATGCTTGAATGGCAGACATTCCATGCCAATATCAGCGGCACATAGTGGGAGTGTCAAATTGGATCCGCTGATTACTAACTCGAGTAGTATGAGCAGTGATGTGCTATCATGAGCACCATGTCGAGTAGTCCATAGTTTTAGCATTTACAGTTTTGAGGCCTGCGAGCCATGGATGTACAAAACATATATATTATTTTGGTTTTTGATGTATGTCACTCAAACATTATATATATATATATATATATATATATATATATATATATATATATCACGCTATATGTTATATTTTTGTTTTTGATACATGTTTTGCGTAAATGTTTGTCTAACACATAATTAGCTAATGCATCTGTTAATGTATTCATATGTCTAGGAATGTGATGATATGTGATATAATCAAAATTTATTTCTAATAGACGAATACGCAAATACATTCTCAATATGTGAGGGTTTCTGACGGAATATTTCCCATTGAGATGAAGAACAACAAGTTGTGAATCAAGGTTAACAACCATTTCTTGAATGTCAAGAGCAATGGCTTCTGACAAGAGCTCGATAACTGCACTATATTCAACAATGTTATTAGTTGTTTGACCTAAACAAATACCTTGAAGATCAATCAACTCACCATTAGGGGCATAAATATCCCATGCTGTGGAGGATAGATTTCGGGTACTATGGCAAGCACCATCAGCAAAACCAACGTAAGGAGTCACAGACATCTGCAAAGCAGGTGAAGACATAATAAGCAGGAAAGCTGCTTGAAAAACACACCAAACCAAACTGTAAAAAAATGAATAACACACTTATGTACAAAAGTAACCATGTGAGATGACTCAGGCATAGTACTTTTTTAGATACATCCCATTGCAAGGCTTCTCCAAGGGGTTGCCCTCATAATCAATCAGCTCATAGGCCCCTTTTTGTAACACATGCTTGACAATATAGGGCCCATGCCACATGGGTTTGAATTTACCTACCCCCAGCTTATCATTAGCTTGGTCATATAGCAGGACCAGATCACCTTCAAAAAAAGCACGAGGAGAGACCGACTGATCAAAATGGGACTTAACCCACTTTTTTTGTGCTTCAATGACTAAAGAAGTGAGACAACAGGTTTCATCCAATTGTTCTAAATACAAGAGACACTCTTCTTGAGGTGAGGTTTCAAGGAGTAGTTCGACAACCAATTTGAGTGAGGGAATTTCACACTCAATTGGTAAAGTTGCTTCCAGACCATAGACGAGCTGGAAAGGTGTGAATCCAGTTGTGTCTTTAGTCAAGGTTTAGTAGGCCCACAGAGTTGAAAAAAGCATGAGATGCCAATTGGATTTGTGCATCCCAATGGTGCGTTGAAGCATAGTGACTAACACTTTGTTTATAACTTCAACTTGGTTGTTGGCCTGAGGGTAATATGGAATTGAGCCATCGTGATGCAAGCCCAACATAGAATTCAGCTCAACCATCATGTAATCGTGAAAATGAGAGCCATGGTCAGTGATAATGGCTTGAGGCACTCCAAACCTGGAAATAACATGATTGAATAGAAATTGTGTCGTTGTTTTACCGTTAGCTGAATATGTAGGCATTGCTTCGGCCCATTTGGTTAAGAAATCCACAACAATGATAATATAACCATTCCCCTTGGCCAAACAAGGGTTACAGGTCATAAAATAAATGCCCCATTTGGCAAAGGGACCAACGGTAATAATGGGGTGAAGGAGAGTGGGTGGGGCACGAATTTTGCGCTGGTAAATCTGGCACTCGTGGCATTTGCGAACAAGGATACAATCCCTAAAGATGGAGGGCCAAGAGTAACCAGCACAGAGGATCTTTTGAGTAGTGGCATAGCCAGACAGATGACCAACACATGTGCCAGAATGGCAGTCATTCAAGACTCTTTCAGCCTCATTGAGAGTTAAACATCGTCGAAGAATTGAATCAACACCAAAATGTTATAAAGTATCCCCAATGATGCGGTAAGGTTGGGATTGATGCCGAATGCGTCGGAAATCATATTTGGTCAACGCAAACTGGAATGTAGAATTTTGGAGATACACAATTATATCATCGTACCAAGGGTCGAGAGTGCTAATCAGAAAAAGAGTCTTGTTGGGGAGCTTCTCATCAGCACCAGTGGGAAGAGAAGCAGAGGAAGAGAGAAAATCAACTCAACAAATACAAGTGATTTCTTGGATTTGGTAATAGTGAACACCAAATCGAATTCTTGGAGGATGACAATCCACTTAGAATACTTTCCCCCAAGTAACTAATGAGTCAGAATGTAAGTCATGGGGTTACACTTGGAAATCACAGTTGTAGTGCGGAGGAGAATATAATGCCGAAATGCTAAATAGCTTGAAAAATAGCCAAAGCCAACTTCTCGACATGAGCATAACAGGTCTCAGTATCGAGGAGATTGCGACTGAGGTAATAAATGACATGTTCATGACCTTCATCGTCGTCTTGCACCAGCACCATGGCGATAGTGCTAGAAGTTGCAGCTAGATAGAGGAAAATATCACGATAATAGTTTAGAGGATGCAACAGAGGAGCATTAATGAGGACAATCTTCAAGTCATCAAAGGAATTTTGGGCAACCTCATCCCAAATGAATGGAGTTCCTTGCTTAAGCAATCAGGTGAACCCTGAAGCTAGCTCAGCATAGTTAGGCACAAAGCGACAAAGGAAATATGATTTCCCTTGCAGACTCTGTAATTGATGCAATAAAGAGGGAGGAGGTAGATTAACAATAGCCTTGATTTTTAGAGGATCAAGATGAATCCCATCTTTTGAAACAATCAAACTGATGATTCATCCAGATTCGATGCAGAAGACACACTTATGCGGATTTAGTCGAATGTTATAGTGTCTACAATGAAGAAAGATTTATTGAAGATGATCGGGATGGTCATGGCACTTACGTGAATGGGTAGGAAGATCATCCAAATAAGTTTGAATGATTTTTTTAATGTCATGGAAAGCATAGGACATCACTCTTTGAAAAGTAGCCCCAACATTCTTAAGGCCAAAAGGAATCTTTTTATATGCAAAAGTGTTAGGTCCCTATACTACTAGTGTAACCCCTTATTGTTATTAGTACAACCCCCTTATTATATTGTTGTGCCCATGTAGTCCCCATATTGTTATTATTTGCCCCATAGAAGCCCACTGTTGTTATTATTATGCCCTTACATTATTACCATTATGTTGACTCTGATTATATTATGACCCCTTATACCCCTATATATAGAAAGGAGGCCTTGTCATTTATATCATCCAAGAATTTTTCATTTGTGTAATGTAAAGGATGTTTCCCCCTCGAAGAGGCTTATTTCTAAGGTGGTGATCTATCTTTTCTATCTTTTCGTGAGTTGGTTTCCTAACATTTGGTATCAGAGCTTTGGATTCTAGGGTTTCGCTGCTCAAAACAGGTCATCGTGGCATTTTCGATATAATGTTTTCTCTACAAAATTTCAGAAACTAAAACAAAAACCATTTGAGAAGAAATCGGCCTGAAACTCGGGTCCGAATTTTAGATCTTGTCTCACTATATTTTCGGAGATATGATCTGAGGAAGTCAGGGTTTTTGCAAGCTCCAAAATTTCATCTCAAATAGGTCATCATGGAAGGTTCGCTATAATTTGTTTTCTACGAAGGTTCAGACTCTGAAATTAAATCCCATTTGAGCTGAAATCTTGGGAAATCTTGGGCCCACACTTCAGATCTTTTTTCACTATATTTTCAGAGATATAGTCCAAGACATTTAGGGTTTCTGTAGGCTCCTGAATTACATCCCAAATAGGTGACCTGGGGAAAATCATCATAAGTTTCTCTCTGAGCATCAGATTGAAATTTCGTTAGAAGTTATAGAAAGAGGACAGACTGTAGTTTTTTACTATCTTTTTCCGATCCGAAGGTTGAAATAGTGACACGTGGCACTTCATACAAGTTCACTCTTCTGGAAAGGTATATAATCAAGTCATCTTGGGAGATTGTGCATAACTATTTCTTGGAGAATCCAATTTCGATAAGACTGGTGGCATTGGAAAGAGGAAGCAGAGGGCTACTGTAGGTCACACTTTTAGAACTGGAAGATCTGAAATTATAGAGTTACAATCATTTCAAGATCAATCTCCTAAAATCAAGAAAAGGCGATATGAGGAAGTTTGATGGCAAGGATTTGGTAAATTGGATACTACAGATGGAGCAATATTTTGATCTACATGAGGTGAAACTATTACAAAAGGTATGTATTGCATCTTCATATTTAGAACTGGATCAATTTTTATGGTATAAAGGGCTTTGTTCTCGTAAAACACTTGTCAATTTTCACGAAGGAAATGATAACACATTATGAGGATACAAAGAGAGACACCTTCTTTACCCAATTGATAAATCTCAAACAAAAGTGTTCAATGGCAGGGCACATTGAGGACTTCCAAAGATTGAATATAAGGGTAAATGATATTCCAAAGAAGCAAAGGATTGATGTCTTCATAGGGACTTTAAAGGATAACCTTCAACATGAGGTTCGTCTTTGGGAACCTGATTCATTGGAGAAGGCATTCAGGTGGGCATGAAAAATTGAAAGCGAAATTATGGAAACAAGGAATCCCACCACTTATGACTATAATTGTGGAAGTTTTTTTTCTCCTAGCCTTCCACAAACTACAAGGTTTACAACACAACAATTGGAAGAAAAAAGATAAAAAGGGCTTTGTTACAATTGTTATAGAAAATACACTAAAGGTCATAAGTGTGCTGAGAAGAAATTATTTTACATAGATTATAAAGAGGAGGAAGAAAAGGATCAAGAAACATCAAAATAAGAGGATATACACCATGAACCAACCCCAGAGAAAGAAGAAATGAATCCGACCATATCTTGTAAAGCATTAGCAATAATTACCACTCCTCAAACTCTCAATATAGAAGGAAATATCAAGAAGAAAAAGGTTCAAGAAGTGAAATATCACATTAAGAAAGAAGAAATGAATCTGACCATATCTTGTAATGCATTGGCTGGAATTACCACTCCTCAAAGTATCAAGATAGAAGGGCATATCAAGAAGAAAAATGTTCAAGAAGTGAAATATCACATCGAGCATCAAGAAATGAATCCGACCATATCTTGTAATGCGTTGGAAGAAATTACCACTCCTCAAACTCTCAAGGTAGAAGGTCATATCAAGAACAAAAATATTCAAGTAGTGAAAGACCACATCGAGAATCAACAACAAGTTCTCCAAATTTTAAAGGATAATGCCACTTTGATGCATAATCAAATGAAACAACAGGTAGATCAACATCATTGTGAAAGAAGTTTTGATGTGGGCGATTGGTTATTTTTACGGCTACATCTCAAGCAAGCTATTTATGAGAAGGAAATGTTGGCAATACTACATACACTTAAGAAATGGTGACCTTACCTAATGGGAAGACACTTCAAGGTAAAAATAGATCATGATAGTCTTAAATACTTTTTAGAACAAATATTATCTTTAGAAGAACAGAAAAAATGGGTCACAAATATGTTGGGTTATGACTTTGAAATCATCTACAAAAAAGGGAAGAAAAATGTTGTTGCAGATGCACTCTCAAGAAAGGATGAGGATATAGAAGCATTGTTTTGTGATATTTCTATTATCCAACGTGATTGGATAAACGAAGCAAGGGATGAATGGATGAAGGACGAAGAAGTGTGGCCACTCATTCAAAAGTTGTAGACGATCCCAATTCAAACAATATTACTAGAACTTGATGAGGAAGGAAAAATCATATTGGAACCTGGAGCAGTCACAGAAACAAGAACTTGATAACTATGAAATCAATCAATTTCAGAGTATCTCATCAAGTGAAAGAACTTACCCGCTAAAGATTCCACATGGGAGGACAAGAATTTTATACAGAAGCATCAAGAACTACTCAAGCATTGAGGAAAACACCTTTTTAAGTAGAGGGGCATGTTAGGTCCTATACTACTAGTGTAACCCCTTATTGTTATTAGAACTTGTTAGGTCCCTATACTACTAGTGTAACCCCTTAATGTTATTAGTACAACCCCCTTATTATATTGTTGTGCCCATGTAGTCCGCATATTGTTATTATTGTGCCCCATAGAAGCCCACTATTGTTATTATTGTGCCCTTACATTATTATTGTTATGTCGGCTTTGATTATATTATGACCCCTTAGACTCCTATATATAGAAAGGAGGTCTTGTCATTTGATCATCCAAGAATTGTTCATTTGTGTAATGTAAAGGAGGTTGCCCCCTCGAAGAGGCTTATTTCTAAGGCGTTGATCCATCTTTTTCATATTTTTGTGAATTGGTTTCATAACAAAAAGTCCCCCATGGACAGATGAAGGCGATCTTATCTTGATCGGTCGACGCAATGTTTATCTGGTTATAACCAGAAAAATCATCCATAAAGGAGAAAATCTCACTCCCAGCGCATTCATCGATGATCTGGTCTATAAAAGGAGTGGGATAATTTTCCTTTGGACAGGCACAATTAAGGTCACGGTAATCAACACAGACTCGAATGGTGCCCTACTTCTTAGTTACCGGTATGATATTGGACACCCAATCTGTCAGAGGGATAGGATAAATAAATCCAGCTTTAAGAAGTTTTTCAACTTCCCCTTTAATGGCAACTGCTTTTCTAGGGTGCACTGGATGAATTTGTTGATGAATGGGCTTCACGTTAGGATAAGTCGGAATTTCGTGCACGAATATACTTGGGTCAATGTCGGTCATTTCATCATACGACCACACAAAAATGTCTCGAAACTCTTGAAAACGACAAGTATAGAGCTTGATCTCATCAGGAGAACAAGTCACCCCAATATGAACATTTTCAATGATACCCAGTTTAACAGAAATGTCAATAGGCATCGTTTGGGTAATATTACCCATGTTCCCTTCTGACCAAAATTCATGCATCATGATAGGCGACTGAAGTGGTTGGGTTAGGAAACGAGAAGAGAACTTCTCAAGACAAGTAGACATGACCGTCGTGCCAGGCGAGAATGAGAAATGATGATGAGTATCATTCCACAGTACTTCCTCCAGAGACATAATTTCCATGATACTTTTGTCGGAATGAAAAGTCTCGATTAAGGGATCGGGAAAATCCGAAGAACCAAGCCATGGGGATTGAGAATACATGTCAAGGGAGGTACTCGAAGCATTATTGATCAGTAGGTACCGAAGTTGAAGCTGAAACAATCTCCACATAATTGATCTTGGCAGGGCTTAACAGCATGACATCACCCCATGTATCAATAAGATCAGGAGGGGTAATGACCCAAGGATAAGACTTAACCGAGATCATGTTTGTTGAGTCAATAAGTGAAGGTGGGAGAGGAAATATACTCATCAAGGCGGGATCTTTAAAAATTCCAGCCCCCACACTTGTAGAAATTATCATTGTAGATCACCTGATAATGAAATATACTAAAGCAAAATACTTGATCTACTTCTACAAAAAAATTGCGGAAGCTTAATCGATTTGAGCAAGATCAAATAGAACACATATAACAAATGAAGAAGAAATCAATCACACATGAACACAAAAGAATACTCTGGGGAAAGCCTCAGCTAAAAACCTCAATCTCTGTATTATCATACAAGTGGAAATATCTCCAAATTACACAAAGCTTTAGCTCACAAGCTAACCAGCTCTCAGTAAAATCCCTCAAATGCTGCTCATAGACAGAATAGACAACACATATATCTTCCTTCAGTCCTCCAAGCCTCCTATTTCCTTGCGCAATTTCTCCTGGGTCCTCAAGCTACCACCTGTGTGTAATTACCTCACACATTGCTCACCAAACTCAGAAATAACTATGCAATCCTCAAGGAAAGAATTCCTTCTGCATGCAAGAGATATCCTCAAGGGAATATTCCTACAACTGATAATACATCGTCCCATCCTTTGATCTCAATTGGGTCTCTATCTAAACTAACATGCATGAGTTATTTCTGAGAGAATATTCAATTATCTGAAGTACACTAGTTGCATGCATGCATGCATTGACTAACTGAACTCACAATCAGTTCCACAAATTGTTGGAACTAATCTAACTGGACTTAACTCAGTTAACTGAGCTAACTAATTACAACTCATCCTGATCTCCTTAATTAAGGGATAACTTCCTCAATCAAAGGGATAACTGTTGCATGTCTTCACATAGACTTCATGTTTGATTTTCTCTAACTAATTAACTCAAGATGAATTAATTAATTATTTTACAAATAGCTATTGGGCTCAAATTAGAATTTTAATTCACAATTTTAATTTAGGGACTAATTAAAATTGGAATGTATCTCGAAATGCTATTTATAGGAATGTTATTTTTAGCACTTCTAATTTTAGCATTTCTTGTTGCTATTTTCAACACTCCCTCTCAACAAGAAAGGGATTATCTATCACCCCGATCCTGTCTCTATGGAACTCGAATTTGCATTTTGACAATGCCTTAGTCAAAATGTCTACATCTTGCTCCTTGGTCGAAACATACTGCAATAACATGATCCTCTTCACCACAATGTCTCAAAGATGATGATACCGGATATTGATGTGCTTGGACCTGTCATGAAATATTGGATTCTCAGAGAGTTCGATACAACTATAATTATCACAATAGATCACAGTTGGATCCATCCTCTGATCTAACAATCCAACTAGAATTTTCCGCATCCAGATGGCCTCACATGTTGTCTGACTGGATGCCATGTAATCATCCTCTGCTGAGCTAAGTGCAACTGACCTTTATTTCCTGCTATACCAAGAAATTGTAGCTGAACTAAGGTTGAAAATTCCTCCTAAAGTGCTCTTCCGATCTGATGGACTCCCTACCCAATCTGCTTCTGTGAATCCCTAAAGCTTCACTCCCTCTGTCCGTCTATACCATAATCCATACTGAGATGTGCCTCTGAGGTATGTAAGCACATGCTTCGCTGCCTTCCAAAACAACTTGGTACGCTGAACCATAGCTTGACTCAGTTGGTTCACCACAAAGCACAAATCTGGTCATGTGTTCACTAAATACATCACAAGTTGCCGATACACAGTAGCTACTACTACCTCACCTGAAGTAGCATCCTCCTTCCTCTAGTTACCTGTTAGAGGATTCTACATGGGCTTGCACTTCTCCATGTGGAATCTCCTGGGTATCTCATTGGCATACTTTCCTTGAGACACAAACATTTCCCCATCCTTCTGCCACACTTCCATGCTTAGAAAGTAGTGCATGAGACCCATGTATTTCATCTCAAACTCTCTTGCAAGGTACTCCTTACAAGACCTGATCAACTAATCATCACCTGTTAATATTATATCATCAACATAAAGAACAATGATCAATGGCTTACCTTCTACCATGGTGTGGTATAGGTTCACATTTGCTTCACTCTTTGTGAAGCCCAACTCGATGAAATAGCTGTCGATCCTAGTGTACCAAGCACGAGGTGCTTACTTCAGCCCATACAAAGCTCTCTTGAGTCGACACACATGCGACTCACGATCGAAGGCCTCAAATCCTTCTGGTTGCTCTATGTACACCTCTTCCTCAATCTTGCCATTGAGGAATGCAGTCTTCACATCCATTTGATAGATCTTCCAACCCATCTGTGCTGATAGTGCCAACATCGATCTAATAGATGAGTATCTTGCTACTGGAGCAAAAGTCTCATCATAGTCAATCCCCTAGACTTGTGAGAAACCACGGGCAACAAAACTTGCTTTATGTTTCTCCACACTTTCTTTACCTTGTAAAGCCATCAAGAACTCACCATTGACTTGTTCTCCGGTCTTGGAACAACATCCCAAACACTGTTCCAAACTATGGAGTCATACTCCTCCACCATAACATCAACCCAAACTGGCTATTTCACTACTTCCTCGAAGGAAGATGGTTCGGTCTCTATACATTCCCCAACAAGGGCCATGTAACCAGTGTACCGCTCAAGTGACCTCCTCTATCTGCACTGAGAAGATGGTTGTCCCACATTCTCTCTTGCATCCATCAATAATCTGTCAGCTTCCCTTGAGTGTTTCTGCCCATCTCTGGAAGACTCTGCGTGAGTGGATGTCTCCACTCCTGGATCCTATGCATGTGGCTACTCTGCATTAGTTTGAGGCTCCTCCTCCTTAGGAACCAAAAGTTCCTCCTTTGCATGCAACTTTAGCTCCCTCTCAAGGGATACTTGCATGGCCTTCTGTTTGTCAAACTTTAGATCTCTGTGTACCACTGTCCTCTGACTGGTAGGCAAGAACACTTGATAGTTGTGGGGTGTATCAATGTACCCCACAAGTATCCCCAACTCTGTTGTTGGCTCTAGCTTCTTCCGGGCATCATTGGTCACATAGCAAAATATCGGTGAGCCAAAGATCTTGAAGTGACTCACATCTGGTCTCTTCTCTGATAAAGCCTCCTCTGGTGTCTTCATCCCCAGTATGTGATGTGGGCTTCTATTCTACAAGTATACCGCTGTATTGCATGCTCAACCCACAAATGAAGTGGTAGGCCTTGGTCATGCAGCATCGCCCAAGCTGCTCCCACAATTGTTTTGTTATTCCTTTTAGCCACCCCATTCTGCTGTGGGTTATGGGGCACCGTCAACTCCCGTTTAATTCCTTCTGCTACACAGAAGTCCTTAAACTGTTGAGAGATACACTCTCCACCATTGTCACTTCGCAAGGCCCTTATCTTCTTTCCTAATTCTTTCTCAACCAAGGCTTTGAACTCACAAAACCTCGAGAAGGTTTAATCCTTCTTCTGCATGAAATATATCCAGCATCTATGAGAAAAATCATCAAGAAAATAACATAGTACCTTTGTTTAGCGGTGGAGGCTGTCAAGAATGGTCCACACACATCTGTATGAACTCGCTCCAGGATTGCTCCAGATCGACTGTCTCGATCTTGAAAGGAATATTTTGCATACTTACCCAAGGTACAACCTTTGCATGTATCCACTTGCTCAAGTTTACCCTTGGGAAGTCCGGTAGTAATCTGTTGCATGATCTTCAAGGCCCCATGGTGCAAGTGGCCCAATATTCTATGCCATAGCTTGCCAATATCTTGGCTTTGCACCAACTCACTTTGGAACTCAATGCAGCACAGTTATCAACCTCTAGCTTGTAGAGATTCTTTACTCGAATCCCAATCCTCTTGGTCTATCCCGTGCCGATGTGTCTCAGGAATTCCTTTCCTTTACTAAAGACTACATCATAGCCTTTGTCTTCCAACACTGCAATGGATGCTAGGTTCTTCTTCAATCCAGGCACATACTTTACATCAATCAGGGTGAGAGGAGCTCCATGCTCCCTTTGAAACACAACTGTGCCTTCACCTGAAACACAATACTTTCCATCATTGCCCATCTCTATGCGTATCTGGAGGTCCTTCTCCTCCAAGGTACTGAATAAACTCTTGTCGGCGGTCATGTGGAATGAGGCTCCACTGTCCAGGTACCAAACACAACCCACCATCGATGAAACCATGTATGCAATGAGGGTGAAATCCAATTCGAACTGTGAGGCCATTGCCTCACCATCTGATCCTTTCGAGGATCCCTTCTTGGATTTCTTCTCTGGACAATTTTTTGCATGTGGCCCACCTCATGACAATTAAAGCATCGCACTTTAGATTTTTCAATCTTCTTCCCACCATGGGAAGAACTCAATTTGGAATGGGAAGCCTTCCCTTTCCCTTTCCTCGCCTTACTCGCTAAGGCTAGATTTTCTTCATCATCATGCTTTGATGAAGAACCATCTCTGGTGCTTCTCCTCATCTCCTCTTGCATCAGATTTGACCACAGTCATTCCCAATCTGGCAGTTTCTCTCTTCCACTTACTGAGTCTTGGTAGTTATGCCAGCTCTTAGGAAGACCGAGGAGAGCAAGACTCACCATTTCATCATTGGCTGTTGTGATTCCTACACTTCCAAGCTCATCCCTTCAGGTGGTGAGCTTGTTCAGATATGTGGAGATCGTGTCACCCTTTTCACACTTGATTTTCCGAAGCTTGTATTTCAGCGTCAGCTTCCTCTGATCGTTGTTGTTCTGATATAGCTCCTTCAATGTTTTCCACATTGAAAATGGTGTCTCCTTCCCATGGAGACTCGAGACAATGTGGTCTCGAACTCCCTTTAGAAGAATCCTCCTCACTCTAGCCACACATTTCTTCCATTTCACCAATTCTTGGGCAATAGCTGCTGCTGGCTTGGGCACTTCTTGATCAATGAAGTCCTTCAAACCATTTTCCTCTAATACCACTTCCATCTATCCTTTCAGGCTATATAATTCGAGCTACCATTCAGGGCATATTCGAGTCTCAAACCATTGAACGCCATTGGTGAAATTTGAGATGTGATAAGAATTCGATTTCTATAATCAAGAACTTTAAACTTTGAACTTCTCCCTTCTTTGTATATTTTTCTCTGCTTTGATCACCTTTGCTCTGATACCATGTAGAAATTCTCATTGTATATCACCTGATAATGCAATATACTAAAGCAAAATACTTGATCTACTTATACAAACAAAGCTTAATCAATTTGAGCAAGATCAAATAGAACACATATAATAGATGAAGAAGAAATCAATCACACATGAACACAGAAGAATACTCTGGGCAAAGCCTTGGCTAAATACCTCGATCTCTGTATTATCATACAAGTGGAAATATCTCTGGATTACATAAAGCTTTAGCTCACAAGCTATCCAACTCTCAGTACAATCCCTCAAATGCTGCTCATAGACAGAATAGACAACAAATATATCTTCCTTCAGTCCTCCAAGCCTCCTATTTCCTTGCACAGTTTCTCTTGGGTCCTCAAGCTGCCACTTGTGTGTAGTTACCTCACACACTACTCACCAAACTCAGAAATAACTGCGCAATCCTCAAGGAAAGAATTCCTTTTGCATGCAAGAGATATCCTCAAGGGAATATTCCTGCAACTGATAGTACATTTTCCCATCCTTTTATCTCAATTGGGTCTCTGTCTGAACTGACATGCATGAGTTATTTATGAGAGAATATTCAGTTATCTGAAGTACACTAGTTGCATGCATGCATGAATTGACTAACTGAACTCACAATCAGTTCCACAAACTGTTGGAACTAATCTAACTGGACTTAACTCAGTTAACCGAGCTAACTAATTACAACTCAAAGTACAACTCATCCTGATCTCCTTAATTAAGGGATAACTTCCTCAATAAAAGGGATAACGATTGCATGTCTTCACATAGACTTCATGTTTGATTTACTCTAACTAATTAACTCGAGATGAATTAATTAATTATTTTACAAACAACTGCTGAGCTCAATTTTGAATTTTAATTTAGGGACTAATTAAAATTGGAATGTATCCTGAAATTATATTTATAAGAATGCTATTTTTAGCATTTCTTGTTGCTATTTTCAACAACACTCTCATAAGGAGCACCGGTATGCTTCACGTAAGGAACGTTGCCATCCGAGGAAGAAGAGGCAAAGAAAGACAACTGGTCGACCATCATGATCTTCCCTTGATGGGGAAAATGGAGCACACAGAAGAGAGAGGAGGCTATAGCATGCATAGCATGGGTCCAACTCCGTCCGAGTAGAAGATTATAGTTAAGATTTGCATCCACAATTTCTACTTTGACATGTACTATCTTTCCTTCCAAGGTAATGGAAAGATTAGGAAGGACATTGAATGGTCGAGAATCGCATCCATCAAAGGCTTCCAACGTGTTAGGTGATTGGTTCAAGGTAGGAGAACCAATTTCCTTCCAACAAGAGACATACATGATGCAGGTGGAAGCACCTTCATCAATGACGGTCTTGTGAATTGTCTTCTCATTAATGATCACCTGAATGAGAAAGGAAATCTAATGAGGTAAGCATGGAACATGGTTTTCCAGATCAAAACAAATGAGATTGGAATCAGATGGATCAATACCTCCAATAGCCAACAACAATGCTTTCCACTGAGAAGGACAGCTTTGAAGGACCTCGAGAGCAGACATAACTGATGGCGCTTGAGCCAAATCCTCAACAATGTTATAATGTTGATTGGCTCGAGCATTTGGATTATATGAGGACTTTCTCTAAACACCTTGAGAGGGTGGTTGAATAGGGGAATCAGGATTAGTTCGCTCTATATGGAGAGGACCAGAGGTGGATGAGATAGAAGAGGAAGGGGTACCTTCTTTCTCTTTCCCTGCCATCAAATTAGGTGTTTGATAATCTTTTGATCTGGTAGCCACATTTATAGGTGTATTCATCATAAACACTTGGGAACTTGTGGAAGTGGAAGACTAAGGTTGGTCTACCATTTGGTCTGTTGGGATGGAAAGGGCTCTTTCAAGACAACTGGGGTCCCTTTGAGCAAGAAACTAACTTCAGATCATCGGGGACAATCTTTAGCATAGTGATCCTCCTCGTAGATGAGGCATGGATACTTGGGCTTCCTTTGAGAAGTATCACCAACAGAAGACTTAGGAGGGCCCTGTTTCGAGGCATCAACTTTGGCCTTGCCTCTGCCCTTATTTTTACTTTTAAAGGATTTGTCCACTGTGGTAGACTAGACAACGTGAACCTTAGAGGTTTTACCAAGCCTTGGTGAATTTCGAGAGGGATCATTAGAACTAGTGTTTGAGACTGCCTTCTACTTGGAAGAAGATTTCGCGGGGTTTTGAGACACGGAACCAATCACTTCATCAACAGGTGGGGTAGCCGAAGACTTCGATGTTGTTAGATCTGATGATGGTCTTAGAGCATTGGTAACATATCATATAATGTGCCAGATTGCGAGTAGACGAGGTCTAAATACTGGGCACGAGCGATGGCTTGCTCCTCAGTGACATACCCATCCATAGCTATGTCCTCAGCAATTTCGCTGACGAATGATTCGGTAAACCATTCTATCAATAATTGATCAGCTATTTCAAACTTGATCAGGCGACGCTGACGTCTCCATTCATGGATGTGATCGGATATATGGGTCACAGTGTCTTTCTTAAGTGATGTAAGCATATGGGTGCCAGTTTCATAGTGAACTGGCAACTGGAAATGTGTGAGGAAAACGATAGAAAGAGTGTTGAAGTCATTGTAGGTACCTTGAGGTAGTTTGATGTACCACTTGGCTGTAGCACCTGTGAGAATTTGATGAAAAAGTTAGAGACGAATGGAATCATCAACGTACAAATTGGAGGAGCACTAGAGGTGATAGGTCATCACATGGGCTTGTGGATCCTCCTTTGCTTTTCCCTCAAACTTCAGACAATCTCTCATAATCTTGGACGGGACTGGTAGCCAGTATGGCGAGTTAAGAATGGGATCATTCGCAAGTCTAGAAACATCTGGCAGCTTCAATGTGGCTAAGAATGGAAATTTCATATTAAAAGCCATTTGGGGCCTCTGAGCAGGCCTGGACTGCAGAACCCATCCTTGTTGGTAAGTATTTTGTCCCAATAGTGGAGGATTTTTTCCATATGGCATCTGATTTTGCCCCCACTGTAGGTTACCTTGCCCGTAGGGAGGATTCTGACCTAGGTAGCCTTGATACTATCCAACCATAGGTTGCCGATAAGCAACATACAAGTTAAAAGGTTGTTGAGCTTTCGACCTTGGACATGTGGATTTTGCACCTGCTGCCCCTAGACATAAGGTTTTTGAACCTACTATCCTTGGACATAAGGATTTTTCACCTGCTGCCCCCGGACATAAGGATCTTGAACCCGTTGACCCTGGACATAAGGATCCTAAACCTGTTGCCCCTGGACATAAGGATTTTGACCCTGCTGCTGCAAGACTTGACCTTGACCTTGCAAAGGTTGACCACGTTGATATGAATACAAGGGTTGCTGCTGCCTGGGGTGACCTTGTTGCTACAAGGCTAGCCTTGCTGCTATAAAGGTTGTCCTTGCAGCTACATAGGTTCACCTTGTGAGGACATAGGTTGGGAGGACTGGTGAACAAACTGCGTTTACGGCTGCAAAGTTTGTTGCGACTGTTGCAAGGGTTTCCCCTGTGGTTGTTGTAGTTGTCCTTGTTGTTGCACTACCTACCCTTGCTGCTGCAAGGGTACCTGGACAATTCCTGGGGTGACACCCTGAGGGTACTGAAAGTTCTCGAATTGGATATGGCCATATCCACCAGGCACAGCGAATGGACCAAGTTGAACATAGGGTCCAGCTTGAGGGACGTAAGGTGGATTTACCATCGCTTGTGAACCATATGGAACATAAGGAGGTTGGAATGGAACCTGAGCCACATATGGCTGCTGGTACTGGACGTTACTTGACCCAGACGAACCAACAGGGTTCGGCTGTTGGTATTGGACATTACTCGATCTAGAAGGACCAACAGGGTTTGGAATAACACTGTAAGAGGGCTGATTCATTCCAACCATGTGATTTTGTGAGCCACTCACATTGGTTGCACCAGACATCATGGAGATATTTGGATCTTGCCCCCCAGGCGGTGGTATAGCCTGTCCACTTATTGGAGGGGTCGAAGAACTTATAGAGACTTGACTCGAGACTGTCGGTTGAAATGACGAAATGAGTGGAGTCGGAATGGTGGGTTGCACTGGAACTGAAGTGACTGCATTATGCACAATTGGTTGAGAGGTTGGGTTCTGAACGAATAAACCTGAGCTAGGCATAGCACCAGAAGACGAGATAGGGTTGTGATATAATGACGAGGCACTAGGAATGCCCAAAACCAACTGAAATAGAGAGGTATAACCATGGGGAAATGAATACTCGCTATATTAAGGGTAAATGTTGGTCGAAATGTTTATCGTGTAAGGGAAACCTTTGGGAGGGAATGGATATCCTTGTTCATCAACTACATGAAGAGTGTGTGTAGCGAAAACCTCCGAGTGGAAAACGACGATAGACAACCGAAGATGTTCGAGGGGATAATTCCAAAGGAATACCCGGTCGATCGTATGGACTATACAGATGCTGCAGTGATATCACAATAGGATCGAACAAGGTATTTGGAGGGTAAACAACTAGTCCTTGTTGACCTTCGGGATTATGTGGACTATTGAGAGTCTAGATAGAATTATCTGGAGATTTTGGGCCAAATTCGTAAGGTGACCTAGTATCTGATGGCAGAGTACGAGATGAAAAAGGTTGAATACTCGAAACAATTCCAAGTTCAACACCTTGATCCTCGAGTGACTATGGGAGTTCAGGGAGAGGCTCCTCAGATGATATTTCAGATGGAGGGGTGGAAGAGGAACTAGTTGAACCTGATGGTTCTGCCGCGATGATTTTGTCTTAAACAACAAGAGAAGAGAGATTAATTTCATGGCTTCTTCAAAATATATTAAAGGTACACTCACGATGTGGTGGAGAATAAGACTATCAGTAATGTGATGTGATTGCGGGAAAAAACAAATTAAGACGCTAAAACAGATAAATGCCTTTTCATGTTTTAAGATTTGAGAAAAAGGAAAAGATGACTCTAGTCACTTTCAGTTTGAACAAGCTCGAAAGGAAAAGTGCTTGATGATATTTTAAATTTAAAGATTCAAAAATACCAAAATGACTGCTCAGGATAATTTAGGAAAAAGGATTACCTGGTAACTGTGAACTGCAGAATACCTCCGAGCAAACTGAGAAGTACGAGTAGGCAATATCCCTGAATGTTGTGTTCGGTGTATCACGTTTACAAGGTGGCAAACTCGACTTCCTACAGATAAAGGATTGCAAACCTAGTGGGGTCTCCCTTTATCTCTGCAACAGTATGGGGAGCACAAGTCCGTACTACTGTTGTCTAGTGCCGAAGTGAACGACAACTACTAGGTTTAAAGATGTCGGAACACGTCTCTAGCCTAAACCTCTAAATGTGGGTGTTAAGTTTCAAAAGCGCCTTAGGTTAATTGAATATATTTTAGAAGTTTGTCTTGAAATTATGTCTCAATTTTCAGGCCCTATCAATGTGACTCGAAAAACTCCTATATGCAGCTATATGAGACAAAACCCTTTCAATTCAATGAATGTTTACACTAATTGAGAGTAGAGAAAATAATAAATGCAACAAAAAAGCAACTGAAAGCAAGATGACACTTCACTACTTCACTTTTCAAAACAAAATAATGAAAATTATTTCCTCTTCCTATTCTTCGTATCAAATGCACTTCAACTAGTCCTTTCAACAGTAAAAGAAGTTCCTTTCCTTTCAAATGCTTATGATGATGCAATTCTAGTTTTCAATGATGCTACTTAATGCAACATATCAATTCAGCAAACTAGAATGATGTATTTTTCAATGGAATGATAAAATGAATCTTTCAAATAAACACTTCAATGAAAAAATTTCAAGCAACCAGCATCAATCATATAGCAAGCAAGATAAGAAGAACTCCTCTCAAACCAAGCATGTAAAGACTCAATTGAAACAAAACAAGCAATGTGATCTATGCTCGAAAAGAGATGTTCAATCAAGAGAAGAGCAAATGAAAATTTTACTTGTTCAATCGAAACAAATCAATACAAGGACTAAAACACGAAATGCATAGGGCAGCTAACCAACAACTTGACCTGATGAGAAAACAAACAGTTGAATGGATGATGACCTAGATGCCCTAGGGACAAAAACCATCCAAAATGTCAAAAAATCAAGTAGGGAAAACTCAAACCAATCAAGCAAACAAATCAAGCTAATGAAGCTTTCTAGCTAAGGAGAATACATGCAAACAAGCCAAGAGACAGAGCTTATGAGGGCAGGACACACTAGCAATGATTCAGGAGAAACCCTGATCTTAACCTATAAGAATCGGCGCGAGTGCTTAACTGACAACAAGCGCCACAAGGGGGTACGGTGCAATTGTTTAAGAGTAAATCGTGTTGATCGGTGTGACTGTCAAAAAATAAACAATGCTGATTGAGGATTTCAAGGAAAAAATAAAAATTTTCAGAGATCAAAACCAGACCTGTCACTCTAAATTCAAGACTCTAGGCAGCAGATAGTGTAAATCATAGAAAACCAAAAAGAAAGAGTGATATGACAAAAGTCAACACAAATCATGAAATGCAAACAATCCAAAGAGAGGGATGGTTCCCCAGTGGAGTCACCAATTTGTGGAGTAGGTAAATCTCCTCTGTGGACAGAGGTGATCCCTCTAGCCCAAGAGTGGGTCTAGCCACAAACAAAACAATCTAATGTAAATTTCCTTAGATTAGAATCGAATAATAGGGCCTACCTCTTATAGCACTAATCCACTTGATGTTGATCTTGCCTCCTTGCTCCAGATTCCTTTTTCTCTTTTCGTTCAAATACCTAAAACAAGCATGCAAGAGACAACAACAAACATGATAACATAAAATCAAATTCAATCTACTTAAAAATTCAAGGAGTCTTAAGCTATCACATGTAATATTACACATGATATAGGAAATAAACCATTAGTTGTATTAATAAAACTTCAAAGAGAAATACAACTGGAGCCTTGACGTTGCAGGTTCCCTTTGGCATGTCCGAGTTCCAACACCACTAGAAGCATCTCATGATTCACCCTTAACACAATGGAAGTTCAAGGACTCTATCCTTATGCTCCAAACCAAACACAAGAAGCTTATTCCCCCTTCACACACAAACTAGAAGGCTAAGGATCTCAATATGTCTCTTAAGATTTTCATATTATTTCAGCCCTTTCATTAGCTAGCTGAGGGTGTGAAATGGGGAATTTATATAGATTTGATGGAGGGGAAATGGATCCTCTTATGGTGGGAGAGGCCTTATCCCTTTTGGTTTGTTCCATTTTAATAGGGGAAAGGAGCCCAAATAGACTCTCTCGGCTCTATCTTGCTCAACCATTTACCAGACTTCCGTTCACGAAGCTTCTAGAGCTGGAAGCTTCGACTCCATTTTTAAAAACTTTCCAAAACAGGGTCGACGCGAGTGATGAATGGCTCACTTGCGTCGTTCGGTGCTAGTCTTGGTTTTAAACTCTACAAATCAGTGCAAGGGAAGAACTGTGCACTAGCACCGGTCTTGAAAACTAAGCTTGAAGGAAGATTCTTGGAAAATGATGAAAGAGGAAAATGTTATGCAAATGAAGAGGGATGTAGGGACATGTTATTCATGGAAGGGAAACATATGAGGGTCACTGTAGAGGTCCTCCAGGATCGAGGAATGGGGAGTACAGGGATAGTGACAAAATGTTGTGTAACAGTATGTGAGACTGCAACACCTCATGATGCATTAAGAAGATGAGAACTTTTGATAGTGAGATATAAGAGAAGGATGATAAAATGGAAGGTTTGTTGGATATGAATTAGCAGGTAAAAGTGAAGTGAGTGGTGAAATTCAATTGGATAGAGAAGAAAAAATGGGGAGAGTTGCAAATAAGGAGAAGCATCAGTTCAAGGGCAGAAACCCTTTGATGTCAAAAGAGTTAAATTATAGACAAAAGGAAACATAAACCTGGGAGGAACAGTCCCAAAACAAAGAAAAAAGAAGTTCAAGGAAGGGGAGTAGTCTCAAGAGCAGTTCCATTACTGAGAGAAGTTACAGATAGAGGGAGAATTTCAAACACTAAGAGAAGTTGCAAATAGAGAAAGAGTTGCATACACTAAGAAATTTTGTATACATAAGAAGAGTTACAGATGAGGAGAAACATTGGTTCAGGGAGAGCATTCCTTTGCCATTGATGTCAAAGGGTGAGAAGTTATAGGCACAAGGAGAATTGCAGATAAGGGGAGTTCTATAGTATTGCTGTAGAATTGACTAAGAGTTGTCATCAGTGAAAAGGAGGATATTTTTGGAAATATTGTTTTCATTGATGTGAAAGCTAGGGGGAGACTACTTATATCCAAGATAAATATTGGAAAAAGAATATTGGTGGAAATATTGTTTTTGAACTTTTTATGCCTAATTTAGATACCCTATATTTCAATGCATTTTTTCTCCAATTACTTAGTTCAAATGGGAGCATATGATATATGGTTGGAAATATTATTTTGATACTTATCCAAATATATATGTAACTCACTTTAATTCCATAGGAATAAGGATATATGAAATATTTCATTAGGATGAACCAACCAAAGTACAAGCAGACTGATCCAACCAATTTTACAAGTCAACCCCATAAGTAAATTTGAAAAAACTATAAATAAAGGGTATGATTTCATTTTAATATTATGCAAGCAAGAAGAGATATGAAGTTTCAAGAGGAGTTGAGGAATATTTTTTGGGGTGATTCTTGGAGTCTAAAGGTGGAAGCAAATATGTGATTTATTAGGTGAACGAGCCATCTAGTAATTTTTGCTACAACTTTTCTTCTAGGATGTTTCATAATGAGAAACTTGGAGGATATAGATAGAATGTATTCATGTACCTATGGTTCAAATTCCATACCTTGATTTTCTATAATTTCAAAGATATGGTCCAAGTTAGGCTTCCTAAATGCTCATCAAACCATTTAGCTTGGCATTTTTGCTATAACTTTTGTTTTGGAATGTTTCAGAATGTGAAACTTGGAGGATATAGAGAGAGCCTCTTCATGTACAAGTAGTTAAAATTTAAAGCCTTATTTCACTTTAACTTCGTAGATATGTTCTAAGGAATTTAGGCCTCATGAATGCTCATAAAATTTGCTTCAAATAGGTTAGCTTGGTGTTTTTGCTACAACTTTCTTTCTATGATGTTTAAGAATATGAAATTTGGAGCAGACAAAGGATAGATCTCAAGGTACTTCTAGTATAAATTTAGGGTTCTCTATGATTCTATAGATATGGTGTGAGGAAGTTAAGCTTCATGAAGGCTCCTGAATTTGCTTCAAATAGATCAACTTGGTATTTTCACTATAACATTCTTTTAGTGATATTTTAGATTAAGAAATTTAGAGAGATCTCAAGGTACCTATGATAGAAATTTCATACCTTGTTTCACTACAATTTCAAAGATATTTTTTGAGGAAGTTAGTCTTCTTGAAAGCTCCTGAAATATGCTTCAAACAGGAAAGCTATTATTTTTGCTATATCTTTCTTTCTGAGATGTTTTAGAATGTGAATTATGGAGGAGATAGAGAAGAAATATGAAGGTAGGTTCCTATGGTAGAAATTTCATAACCAAATTTGAAAAATTAAATACATGGCATGTTGGGCAAGTTTTTTCTTGGGAAGAAGTCAAAAGCAACAAGATTTGGCAGAAGTAGACATGGTGAAGGAAGAAGCAACAAGTAGATCTAGAGAAGGCAGAAGCAAAAAGAAGACTTGGTGAAAGCAAAAGTAACTGACAGACATTGTGAAGAAGTAAAAAACCAAGTGAAGTAAGTTGGTGCCTACAAAGCAACACAACAAATTGGTGTCTCTTGTAGGTTGGTGCTTACAAAGAAACAAAGGGGATTGGTTTCTCTTGTGGGTTGATGCCTACAAAGTAACAGAGGGGATTGTTGTCTCCTATAGGTTGGTGCCTATAAAGAAGTGAAAGGGATTGGTGTATCATGTATGTTGGTGCCTACAAATTGATGTAATAATAGGTTAGTGCTTACAATATATTTCATATAAAGAAGGTTTTTGGTTTTCTCTCGAGAAGATTTCCACATATATCTTTTCTTACTTATTCATTTTATCATATTAATGTTTCATGATGTTTGACTGGATTTAAATAAGTAAAAAATTTCACTATATTGATTCACCCCCTCTCTCAATATAATTGTGAATCCAACATCTTCTTCCAATCGGTGCAAGCCCAAATGCCATGAACAATAAGGATCTAACAGGCATCTAGATTAGACATTTGTTAGACTATACAGGATCTATTATTCCTACATGGGATTCTTTGAAAATTCAATGTACACCTCCTCCTTTGACCAAAAACTAGTGTTGAAAACTTTGTTCATAGATTGATTCACACCAATTCCACACTTCTAATTGTAGTAAACTTGGCCATGTACTATAAAAACACTAATTCGAAGCCTCCTCCATCTAATTCAAATTGCTACTTTTATTTTCTTTGTTTTAAATATAAATCTTTAAATTTTGAAATTAATATCGTATAATTAGCATTTTTATATTTCTATGAGGATGATACTGAGTATGTGATGTCAGAAATTTCTCTACAGTGGAAATTTTTGGTTGTCATATAATAACTAAAGTTACAAAAATAATCTACAAGTTCCTTACTAGATAACTATGTAAGCTCCCTTTTTGATGGGCAGTAGAGGTAATTAGTATATGTCCATGACTTTGAAAATATTCCCAAATATAATATACTATGTGAAGTGACAATTATGGGTAAAGACTATGAGGATGTTTTCCATGGCATTCGACCTTATGGCATAATGTTTATTAGACATGAGTGCATCCACTGATTGAATTGGAGTTACTGCAACTTCCATTGCTAAAAAATATTAGGTACCAAAATCACTCTTCCCATTTTTCATGGTACTTATTTTATAACATTTATATCATTTTATGAGTAGAATATGTGAAGACGATGATGGATAAACATGAAGATCTATCTCAAAAAAAAAAAAAAACACTTGAAACTTTTGAGAATGATGATGTTATAAATTGAAGGAAAGTGAGAGGTTTCAAAAATTGAAAGTGGAAAGTTTTCATATTCAATATATTTCTCATAGTGTCACAAGGGAGGGAGTGGTCAAGAAAATAAATAATACATACACAATATCATGTGAAATATGTTTGAAATTGTAGTCACTTATGTATCTAGTCCTTAACATTTATATTCCCTTAATCAACTGGCATATATTATATTCTTCTACACTATTGATGATGAGAGTGATTTAGAGGAATAAGAGGGTATTGACAAACTTTTAACCTATATGTTGATTTAACATCTTCAAAAATTAGCAAATTTTTAATTTAATTCTATTGAAATCATGTTATTTTACTATGTTTTTATAGATTAGACATGAGGAAGGAACTGACAACAATTCAACTAAATTATAATGTCAAATTCATTTTGTTTCCTTATATATGTAGATTTATGCCATGATGGATTGAGCATATTGAATGCATATGAATATTTTACTTTTACATAGTTAATAAAATACTAGGATTGACTTAGGTAGGAGCACCTAAAAGGGGCTATGATACCATAAGTGGGGAAATGTGAGGGGGTCCAAGTGAATTCTACATGCATAGAACCCCATGTTATCTTTCTATTAATCATATTACTAACCTTTGTAGTTTTTGAGTCTCCTCTATAGTCAAACTTTGGAGTGGATGAAACTATTCCTAAACTCAAACCATCATCTCTTATATTCTTCAAAACATGTTCCCTATATTCATGTAGACTTTCTCCCTACCTTCTTGAAACCCAATTCAAATTGGGAAAAAGGCTTATGGCACTATTTTTATTATTCAATGATTCATGGAAATAATTTTTATGAGAGAGGGAGGAGAGTTCCTGAGAAATAATAGTGAATCATTGATAGTTAAGAACCAAATGTTTTCTACGTGAACTTAGTAGACATCAACATCGACCTTTCAGTGCACATATTGAACAACATTGAAGGGAGAATGCTTCTAAACTACTCTCGAATAGAGAAAGAAGATGTTGCATTGTATAAGTATTGTGCGTGATATAGCCCTAAGGGATAGCTCACTTGGTCGAGTTCGCGTTGCTAAGTACCTTTCCAATTAGTTGGTCACAGGGTCAAATATCCTCGACGCCCTTGGGGTTAGGCCCGAAATATTAGGCCAACGGGAAGATCCCTTCATGTGGATCTGCCTGGATTATTTCCCGTGGATGTAGTGGCCACTCGATGACCATGAACCAAAGTTGAAAAAAGAAATTGTGTGTGCTATATAGTTGTTTTATCTATAATAGAGTCAACAATGGAAAGAATGAGATATTTGTTGTATCCTAGAGAAATCAATATAGATATTTATATGCACATACTGAATAACACAAGAGGTAGAATACTTCTGAGAGAATATTAAGTGGGGAAAGAATATCTCCTTGTGTTGTATGTATAGGTATTTTGGGTGCCAAAAAGTTGTTATATTTTAAGAAATATTTGCAATAAGATACTTGATTAAGAAACTCTCTTGCTTAAGATAAAAATATTCCTTGAGTTTTTAATGTAATAGGTCTCATATCCTACCTAAAGGGTACATCGTTATGGAAAGATTAAGCACAACATAGCCTATGGTTGGGTGAAAACTATTTTGCCTTGATCAATTACTCAAAATCTAGATTTTGGAATAGGTAAGTGTACTTTCTCTTATTTTTGTTTCTAAATTTAACATCGTAGAATGATGAGTAAAATGAATTCATTATTATGGAAATTTGCTAGAAAATTTTTGAAGGCGGTGATGAGCAAACGAGTGATGTTAAGATTTTTCCATGAAAACTTAGAATATATGGAAATTTGGTAGCCCTTACTTAAATTACCCACCCATCCCCAACTTCTTTTAATTTATATTATCTCCTCATATTAGATTGTTGTATCTTTATTTCTCTCAATTATCTCTATAACTTATATATGTGTGTGTGTGTGTGATCTTATTCTCATTCATTCTCTTTTAATTCCCTTTGTTGACTTGTTTAATTCAATTTCAAAATCTCTATATTGTACACCCCCCCCTTTGATAATATTTTTCCCCTTATTAATTTATTTATTTTGTATCCTTGACCTATCTCTTGATTATTTTATTATTTTCTCTAATGGCTACCTCCTCCCCTTCTCTATTAAGGGACTCTTCAATGCTTACTCTAAACATCTTTGCGTCGAGAGGCGCTCTACAACCCAATATAGGGGGAGATGTGTAGGCATAAATAATTAAAAATTTAACATTTGACATAAACAGTTAGCACTTCTATGTTGGCTCAATAAAAAATTAAGACATATAAGATATATAATGTTATATAAATATTATGTTTCTATCAATATCAATACAATGATTATTTCGATCGTCAAAATTTATGAGAAAAAATAGAGGGTCGAAGAAGTGAAGAAAAATCAGAGGATCGAATAAGAGAAATATAACACAAGTTTCAAATTAATTTGTTTATTGGCTTCTTCCTCAAAAGAGCAGAGAAGCAACTACAACCATCTGGATATCATAATCATCATCACTCTCATGCCTTTGCCAAATAGGAAGAAGGGAATTTGAATCCCTCTATTTATCAACTCACATTGAAGGGTAGAAACTTACATTTTTTTTTTTACCTTAGTTGAGTTATTTCGTTTCATTCAAGCATGGAATTCCACTTCAACCCAAATATTTTTTTCTAATACCTTTCATTTTATTTAATGTCTTCTACAAATTAATAATATATTTGAAACTTACATTTTTCTTTACCTTAGTTGAGTTGTTTCGTTTCATTCAAGCCTGGAATTCCACTTCACCCACAATTATTTTTTTCTACTATCTTTCATTTTATTTAATGTATTTTGCAAAATAATAATATTTTTTTGTGCAAATGTGGAACTCATAAAACATCCAGGGTCAATATTCTATATCTCAATGTTTTTGGAATTTTCGGTGATTTTAGAAAAACTTTCAACTTGTCAATTAACAACATTAAGTACCAAATAAGAAAGGAACCTAATAGTTTGTGTAAAGTACATGAAAAAATACTATATTTCCAATAAAGACAAGAATTATAGAGTTATTCCAATTTATGTACAACTTGTGTGAATGGAGGCTTTTATGAGTAGAGTTACTTAGAAATTTGTCTTTCGGATCCATCACATCAATATTTCCAATTAATTACAAAATGGACAAATGTATCATATATATACTAACATTATTTTAATAAATGCTAATAATATACATGGATAGTTATTATTTTTTTCAATGTGATTTATTATTTATTTTATCATGATGTTGTTATTTAATAATCTATATGGTAATTTTATAATTGTATTATATAAATGTGAAAAGTTAAATAGAGATTTAGAGATGCAAGGTATATTAATATTTGAAACTTCATCTAAAAAACAACAACAACAACATATAACATATAGAAAAGTAAATTTAAGATGTAAATTTTAATTACGTTTGAATTAAGATGTAAGATTAGAGTTAAAAATATAAATTTTAATTACTCTAGAATTATTATTTTTTAAATAAGGGTTTGGTATTAATTATTTGTGTAAAATTGGCTGTGTTTAGGCTTACCTTATTCCAAAATGCTTGATTACTGTCAAGGAGCCGGTAAGGGGATTGAGCTTGCTACTCTGCCCTTGCGTGTTGTCGGAGTTTAGACTGTTCCCCCAGGTGTACTTGTGGCCGTTGGTAACCTTAGTGACCATAATCTCTAGGATTCTACCCAAGGTGACGGTGGAGGGAAGGTCCCACTGTACCTGGAGCAGACGTCGGCTATACTCACTTGGATTTTCTGGGGGGTTCACTTCACTCGAGACGGTTAAAGTGGAGGAACTTGGTCCAGTCTATTCATTAAGCAGGTTGTCGGGGTAACTGTTCCACCCACTATTTCTGTACTGGATTCTGCGAGGTTGGGCTTCATCACCAACTAGTGTTTTCGGTCCGGAGAGCTTACTGTTTGTGTGTGGTTTGACTCCTAGATTTGATAGCGCGTGTTAATTTGTTTGTTTTTACTTTTAGAGACCATAGGTGTGAATTGTGAATTTTAATTGTTAGGTGTGAATTGTGAATTGTTAATTTTAGTTTTAAATTGTTAATAAAATTCACTGAAGTTGAATATAATGGCAAATGTTCCGGAATTTATCAACCTAGGAACCCCTCCTAACGAGAATCCTAGTACTTTTCCTTACTTTGGAAATGTTGGTCCTCCTTATATGGCTACTTTGTCATTACCTGGATTTACAATAGGTTTACCGATATGGTTATTTTCAACTTCGTTGGCCCAAAATACTCAAATTGTTCCACCTCAACCGGATGCTTCACCTTCACAGAGTTCACCATCTCAACATAACCAACTTTCTGTTGACCCTTTACCTTCTTCGCCTAATTTTTCTTCCTCCATTTCTTCCTCTTCGCCTGGTAAAAGTCTTGATGCTAGTAACCAGGAGGTTAAGAAGAAGAAGAAAGGGAAGAAGAAGAAGAAGAAGAAGAAGCAAGATAAGAAAGAAGTCAACCAACCAACCATGGCTGTAAGTGTTAGTTGTGTTGAGGAAAATTCCGACATGCATCGTAAACCAAAATACCCTTGCAGGCTTTGTAAGGGTGACCACTTCCTTGTCAATTGTCCTGGTATTCCAAAGGTCCTGGAAGTATGGTCAAAAAAATCTCATCAACTTTCCATTGATCCATCAACCAGTGATAGTCAGGTTCCTGGGAAAAAGGGTAAAGTTAGGTTTCCTTGTAAGTTATGCAAAGGGAGTCATCAAACTCACATTTGCCCTCACATGGATGAAGCCTCAACGTTGTTGGAAAACCTTACTGTTCCACAGCAAGAATTTCCAACTGGTTACCGTAAACTTTCTCCCAACCTACCGTCAACTAACGGAGTGGTCGATTCAATTTCACGTACAGTCGATCACACTCTTCCATTGGAGAGTGAAACTCATGTCACTCAGGTTGATGATCCCTTAGTTGATCAAGTGGTCGATTCAATTTCACATTCGGTCGATCCCACTTTCCCTTTGGAGAGTGAACTTCATACTGCTCAGGTTCTTCTTGTTACATCAGATTCTTCTATGCCAGGGGGCATTTCACCTGTTTCTACAGAACCCCCTCCAAGTACTGAGATCTTTTCCTTTGATTGGAATAGACTGACAGAACCTCGTCTTCCTTCCTCCATCCCTTTCCAAATCATTGTCAAGGCTGGTGGTAGGGACATACATCGTACTCAGGTAGATGAAGGTGCTTCTGTTAGTATTTTATCCTCAACTGTTTGGAAAGCTTTGGGTTCCCCTCAGCTTGCGCCTATCACGCAGAATCTGAAAGCTTTTAACAGAACCATTAGTGAACCTTTAGGGATCCTTCCTAAGTTTTCTATTACCTTGGAAGGTAAAACTGTCTGTATTGATCTTATGGTAGTTCGAGGTCCCTTGGATTTCAATTTACTCCTTGGGCGAGACTATGTTTATGCAATGAAAGCTGTCGTATCGACACTCTTTCGCGTGATGTCTTTCCCTCACAATGGCAGTATTGTGACTGTAGACCAGCTTTCGTTCCCTATTCTTGTCTCAACTACCAATAATATGACACCCCTAAATGTTCCTGATTCTAAAGTGGTATCTACCCTGCCACGGGTTAATTATGTGGAAACTGGTCCCATGTTTTCAGTTACCGATGTAAGTGAGCCTCTCACTGTTGATTTAGATCCGGTAATTGACATGGAAAACTCTATGGGATTATTTGAACACGATGTTCTTATCCCTTTTGAGTCCCTTGACATGTGTTCCTTCCAAAAAACTATTCTTCCTTCGGATGAAGACCTTTTGGAAGCCATGATCAAGGTGTGTCCATTGACATGTCTTTCTTCCAGTTGGAAGCCATGATCAATGAGTGCGAGGATAGTTTTTTCCTATATCAACCTCGTTAAAAAATGAAATAGGCTGACGAGGATAGTTTGTTCCTGTCTCAACCTCGTTAAAAAATGAAACTGGAAGTCATGAGCATAGTTCCTTGTCTTGTGTCAAGCTCATTAAAAAATGAAACAAGGAGTTGCGAGGAAAGTTCCTTTTACTGTGTCAACCTCGTTAAACAATGAATCAGTGTGTGCGAGGATAGTTTTTTCCTGAATCCCCAGTGGAGTCGCCAATTTGTCACACGGAATCAGTCAAGGGTGCGGACACAGCTGACCTTCCTAGAAGTCTAAGACATTCTAATGACAAACAAAACAAACTGGAGCTATCCTTCTCTAAACATACATTATGATATGAGAAATCAAGTGTTTCGTTCTTACCTTTGTCCAAACGCTGTTGTAGAAGTCCAAGCTTTGTTGATCTGGATGAGCTCCTCCTTTTCTCCAAAACCTGTAATCACCAACAGTCAAACAATTAAATAGCGCCTGATTATAACATAAAACAAAGCATATTCAACATATAGACCAAGGAGTACATGAAATAACCCATTAACAACAAGTTATTGAGAAGAATGGACCAATTTGCATTAAAGGTAATCAAAAGGAACCATTACAACCTGAGCCTTGGTGTTGTGCAAGCTCCTTCCAGGGTCCACAAGAGTCTTCCTCTACTTTAACAAAGCTCACCCACTTCCAAATAGAACAAGTAAAGATGACAATCTCTCCTCACAAGCTTCTAAATGGGAGTCCTAATTCCTGCAGCATTTACCCTTAGAAATCTATAGCTTTCAACCTCCCCTCCCTCTGGCTCAATGCCTTTATTTATAGTGCTGTAAAGAGGCTATTTAGGTCCACCATCAATGGGATAATCCCCCTCTTTGGGTGGGATAGCTCCCTTATTGATGGGATAAGTTCCTCCTTAATAGGGATACATGAACCAACTGGAGGCGCATCCATTTCATCAAACCGACCTCTAGAAAGTTCTAGAAGTAACCACAAGTAACTTTTTTAAGATGAAACTTGCGCATTTTGCCTTTTACAGAAGGACGCACCTGTCCCTTAACATACAGAGCGTCCAAGGACGCAGCTTTTGTGAACATTGTGAGCGTCCCCGCAGGTAAGGCTAGAGAGAACCTGCGACCCCAGAGATAAACACATTTTTTACAAGACTTTCTCTCTTTTTTGGAGTTTGACATGGAGAGCAGAGGCATAAGACTTGCCTAAGAGGGTAGCATGACTGTTGATTGAGCCATACTAACTGTAAATAGTCATGGTGACATTTTTTAGTGTAACAACTATTCATGAGAAAGGAGTTGACAATAGTTCAACAAAATTATAATTTCAAATTTATTTCATTTCCTTAGATGTGTAGAATTATGCCATGGTGGCTAGAGCATCTCAAATGCATGTGAAATTTCATTTTAAAAGGCTAATAAAATACCATAATTGACTAAGGTAAGAGCACCTATAGGGGCTATGATACCACAAGTGGGGAAAGGTGAGGAGGTCTAAGGGAATTATACATGCATAAAACCCCATGTTACCTTTTTATTAATCTTGTTATTAACCCTTGCATTTTCAAAATCTTCTCTAAAGTCAAACTTTGGACACGATGAAATGTTGTCCTAAACTCAAGTCATCATCTCTTATATTCTTGGAATCATATTCCTTGTATTCATGGAGACATTTTCCCTGCATTCTTGGGACCTAATTCAAATTTGGAAAAATATTTATGGCACTATTTTATTATTCAATGATTCATTAAAAATAATTTAAATGGGAGAGGGAGGAGAGTTCTAGAGAAATAGTAGTGAACTATGGATAGCCAAGAACCAATATTTTCCTTTGGAGCTACAGAATAGAAAATGAAGATCTCCTTGTGTTGTGTGTGTAAGTATTGTGGGTGCCAAAGAGTTGCTCTATTTATAGTAAACTCAACAATGGAAATAATAAGATTTTCCTTCTATCTCGAAGACATTAATATGGACCTTTCTATGCACATACTCAAAAGAAGCAGAGGGAGAATACTTGTGAGGGATTTTTACAGGGAAAGAAGATATCATTGTGTTGTATATATAAGTATCATGAGGCCATAAAGTTGTATTATCTTTATAAACCTTTATAGTAAGATTTTTGGTTGAGAAACTCTTTTGTTTGAGATAAAATATATATATATATATAAATAAAAAATAAAATAAAATAAAATAAAAAGTAAAAAATAAAAAATTAGAGGGTGACCTATTATGGAAAAATTTAAGTATAATAGAGACTATGGTTGGGTGGAAAATCACTAGAGACTATGGTTGGGTGCAAAATCACTCTACCTAAGTCAATTGCATATAATATATATTTTGGAAATGACAAGTGTACTTTCTCTACTCTTTGTTTGTGAATTTAACATTATATAGTGATGAATACAATGACTCCATCTTTGTAAAAAAAATAGGAAAAAATTATAGATTATGATGAGGAGATGACTAATGTTAAGTGTTTTCCATTTCAAAATTTAAAATCAGGAATATTTTCCCTGTAGATTAATTTTATGTTCCCTAGATATTTTTCTTAGCATTTAAAGACATGATCTACAGTGTGCACTTTTTTTTGTGAATTAAGAATGTATTACCTCAAAATTTCATCGTATATCAACAAAAAGATCATTATTCAAGCAATGTCGGTCTTAATATACCTCTAGGAAACCAAATATATTGATCTTTAGCTAGAGTTCAGGTAATGCAAAATAAAAATAAAAAATAAAAATGATACTTAGAAACTACTAACAACTACCATATATTGAACTACATAAAGAAATAAAACAGTTGCTAGCAAGCATAACAAAACATCAAGATTTTGAAGAAGTAACTGGGGCCAAGTCCTTAGTGTTAGTACAAGAAGATTTAGAACACATTGAAAATCACTTTCAAGGAGAGCTAATCGAGCATCCAAACTAGCAAGATAGAAGTGATTATATCATTTCACCCGCTTGATTTCATTCAAAGAAGAGATTATATCATTACAGCCTTCATGCTTCTCCTTTGAGACACTACTTAGAAATGTTTTAATCTGCTAATAGAGGATGATGGAGTTTAGGTATTGGCTCCATCTTCCCCTGGTATGGTCAAGTTTAGGAACCGAATTGGTTACCTTTGTTTGGGTTTTTGAATCAGAATAAGCTTATCGGTCAGGAGCAGTGAGTACTTTGAGTTGGAGAATTTCTTGATATTGGGCATGCATCTTGCCTGGAGGACCTCTACCCCTAGATCCTCAGTGGTCATTTATTCATTGTTAGGGCATATTGAACCAAAATAAAAATATATAAGTAGTATGGCTTACCTAGAACAACTAGCGAGTCAAAAGATAAGGACTAGGAAAGCCATAAAAAAACCAAGGGGTTCTAGGAATTGCAGGTAGACAAGGCCAAAAAAAAAGGTATATAAATGGAAAGGAATGGCATATGAAAGACTCCTGGAATGAACTAGTGCTCATCAGGAAACACCATAATTTAGGTCGATACCTAACCCATTTGAGCTCAAAACAAAGCAAATAAACATCCACCAGCTAGAATTGAAATCAAAGAAGAAAATTACTAAATAATAAGAGTAGAAAAATATCCTAAAATAACCAACCCTCTAGTATTGAACTAGCAAGCTCATGCATGTTGAAGAAAGGCTAACACCACCATTTTTTATAGCATACAGTTCCAATGTAATCTTCAGAGCCTTGAGATGTGTAATCCCTGCATGCTTGGAGAATATCTCCTTATCATTGCTCAACTTCCTGTGCCTATGTCGAGGACCTCCAAACCAGAAATCCAAGTTGCTTGGGATGCGAGGACAGGTCAATTCATATCCATAACAAAAGGACATGTTCAAGCCTAATGGAGAGCCCATTGACTATGCCATAACTATGCATTTTTTTTGCTACAGACAAATATTCTTCTATAATATGCCCAAGGGAATTGTCCCACCTGCATTAGGGGAGAAGCAAGAACATACCAAAAAAGTTAAAGAGCAAGGTCTCCACCTTCAGAACAGTCCAATAAATTAAAGATTGGAACGGGCATGAAGATTAGTGTATGCAATTTGCATGCATGTTGCATGGGGAGGGCTAACAAAGCCACCCCCTAAATGTTGTGGGACATGGTGATGTGGAGGGATCTCCTCTCAAACTTAAACATCCCATCAAAAAAAAATTGCAATCGAGGGCTCTTTTTCTACCCCTAGAATGAGTTGCATAGGTTCCTTCCAGTTGGATGACACCCCTTTAGACCTGAAGTTTCTATTAAACATATGTCTCGATCCTAGCACCCAAATTTTGCCAATAAGTTAGCCACTTTTTTGCTCGTTTGATTAAAATAGGAAATTGTTACATAATGAATAGAATGGAGTAACATTTGAATATGAACGATGATGTGTTCCAGTCACCAACTCTTGGACAAGTTTTCTATACGTGTCTCGTTAATGATTTTCTTGGCAATTGAGATATTGAACTAGGAATCACCATCAACCTATAGTTTTAAATAACCTTCATTGATCGCTAATGCTATACATATCTTTTAAGGTAAGGAAATTCACTACGTTATTACTTGTGTGGCTAGAATTTATAGCATATAACTTCAAGGTTCTACCTTCATAGTCATGAAAAATCCCTCCATGACTAGCTTGACCAAGATTTCTTTTGGAAGCACCATCAAAAATTAACTTCACAAAACCCATTGGGGGGGAGTATAGATTGAGGGAGGCATATTTCTAGGAGATGGGATCTTAGAAGGAAGAGAAGAGATCGTTAAATGAGAGAGCTCAAGTTTTAATAAACTATCATATTCATGTTTTTCACTTTCTGGTCCTTATGGGTCCATGCTTTGGTCTCTCGGATATTTTTCTTAATAATTTATCATATTGCCCCTTCTTCATTTATGTTTTGTTTAAATATCCTCTTATTCCTTTCTTTCCAAATCGCCCACGTGAGAAAGCCAGAACAAGAATTCAATCTCAATTCACAACTGGATTACTGAATATGTTAGATCTCCATTCTTCCAAAGTTTCCACCAGGCTATTGTAGTTGTGGTATGAGTATCCAAAAATGAGTAGGACATGCATTAAAGATGATTAGTAAAAGGACATGCATTCAAGAGGTGATCCATAGTCTCTTCCTTATTCCAACATAGGGGGCACAACGAAGGGCCCTGAAATCACTTTTTTCAAATATGAACCCACGAAATATCTTTTGTCTTCCTATTTTCGTTGCTACAACACCCTCCAAAATTTTGGCATACATTCAAATTTCAAAGCCTTCATTGACCTTGCAAGTTGTCTTTCCTAGTAGTAAGAGCCATCCCATGTATATTTTCTAATTTTTCTAGTCTCTTTGTGAAGAAAACTCAAGTGTCATCTTCTAGCATGGGAAGTGTCGCAGATCACAAAATGTAGAGTTATGGTTCATTTCAAGGGGAAATTTTGGTTTCAATGTGTCATATTTATCATATAGACATGTATTAGACCCATTCCCAAAGTTTCATGCACTGCCGCACAAGTTTCGGCATTTTCGTCATAAAGTGTACCTTAAGTGTCGCACATAGAGGAGTATGTTTTTATGTTGTCACATTAAGGGAACCAGGTTGTTTCTGAGTGTTGAGTGTTTAATGTTGTGTCATGTATTGATATGAGTGTGTGATCATGTTCAATTCCTACCTTGGTTTCATATATGCTTTGCTAATCCCACACTTAGCCAAATTGCCAAATTCTAGAAGATTTTTTGCATGATAACTTGAGCTCACTTTGCTCTCCTAAACTATGCATTGCGCGTAGTGGCAAGCCGCAAGAATGCACCCTTTCCTCCTGGAACTTCACAATGCATAATTTCTACCTCCAAGGATTGCACATTGCACATTCATAATGCTCAATCCTGGCTTCCTAGCTTTCACAACTACACAATCAAGCCTCTATGTTAGTCTACTTCTACACATTACGCAATCCTAGTCTACAGTTTGCCTCCCTAGCTCCTTGAACTGCAAAATTTCACATTGGCCTCCCTCTCTCCTGAATTATGCATTGCGCAGTCACAATGGGCAAGCCTACCTCACTATGACCATCAACTATACAGTCTTCTTATCTAGGCCTCTAGTGTTGTGCATTACATAGTCACAAGCCTCAACACCTCACTCCTAGCATTTGGAACTATGCATTACAAAATCTTTAATCTTTCCTCCCAATCCAGTACCTAGTTCCAGTTCAATCAGTTATTTTCATGAAGCATGTTAGACTAGGAGTTTTTCGGGCTAATGTCATCTTGTCATGAGTGATTTCCAATTGCAGGTACTACATTGATCAGGTGCTCATGTCCTAAGTGTCGTAAAATGCTCAAAAATGAAATTGCTCAAAACTGGTTCAAAGTTGAACGACTGGAAAGTGCTTGTCCTCCTGATTCCGGCACCATGAATGGTTCAAAAAATGGTCGCCGTATGAGAAAGTTATGCCAAAAACAAAATTGCCAAATAACCCTTAATTTTTGAATTTTTCAAAAAAAAAATAAAAAAAGAATATTCCACAGAATATTCCTTGGAATATTCTAGGGAATATTCCTTTTGGGCAGCCAATCACAGGATGCCACGTGGAAGGCCCAGAGGCTGCCACATGGCCCAAGATTGACATCATCATATTCTATGGGCGCATATTTAAAATTTTTGACATTGGCAAGTTTTGAACACGGGACCTCCCATTCATTAATGAACAATCTTACCAATGGGCCAACGCTATGGGTTGTGTTATAAAAGCGGCGGAAAGAGTTTATAAGGTTTGGTTTTGTATTTTGGCGGGCCCGAAGGGGGCCAGCCCCCCAAACATGTGACCTTCCGCCCAGAGCCATGGGCTCCATTCAAACCACCGGCGCAATATTCCAACTGCCACCGTTTAATGCAACGTGTTCCCATGCGGGTTGAACGGGGAGTTAAGAACCCGTTAACCGGAAAGTTTGGCACAAAATTCAATGCACAGAACCGCCAACCATAAAACGTTCACATGCACACTAATTGAAACGCGTAGCCGGCAGTCAAACTGGCAGAGTTTTTGGCGGAGCACTCCAAAAATGGCGGAATTGCCAAATTTAGCAGGGTTATCTGGCAGTTAGCCAATTTTAACTGGAGTTTTTCTAGGGCAGACTGGAGAAACTTTAATGAGCCATAACTTTGGCTAGGAAAGGCGGTTTTGGACGAATTGTTTTTTGATTTTGGGTATTTTCGACCTTCTGAAGCCATTGGTATAGGTATTACAGCCATCTAAGGTCATTTGCAGAGGTTTTGGAGCCGTGGAAGTTCTAGGAGCCACCAGGGCCCAGTATTGGGAAGACTATATAGGGTTGCAAGTACCCATTGGAGGTGAACCAGTAGTCAATCCTGAAGGATTCAAGTGTTTTGAATCCGTTTTTACCATCTATTCCACCTGTAGATGCTTCTATTCAGCTGTATATTCAATTTGAGCATTTAATTAAAACAAGGACAGGCCCATTTGGGAGCCTTGGACCCAGCAGACGTAGCCCAGGAGGGGTGAACTGCTTCATCAACTTCTTTTGCATCTGTGGTTGATTTATTTTGCAGAACAAATTCGTTTTAGTGTGTTAAACAGTAAAAGGAAATAAATCTGCTATACTTAAATGGGTCATGAACAGCTGAAAATTTCATTTGTTTTCTTTCTGCAAGACATGGACATCTTTTAAACATGTATATATCTGAATTGAATACCTTGCAAACCATTTACAAGTAGTTTCAAATTCAGATCAAGTTGGTATCAAAGCTATGTTGTTGTTTCTTTGTATCAAAGGCAGTCAAATAAACTATAGACAGAGCCTGAAACTAGCCAGGAAGCCTTCGAAATGCTCTTGTTATACAATTGCAAAGTAGATAAATGCTCTTTCATTCAATCTCTGGTGTAGTTGTCTTTTGATTGTTTTTGTGCAAAGATCTTCTAACTGTCTTGCATGTATTGATGCTTACCAGGTTGAAACTTAAAAGAGGGGAAGGACAGTTGACTAGAGAATGAGAGAATCCTCAGTCAAGGAAGGCCAGAGAGCCATCACCTCCACCTTCAATTTCACCTTCAAGAGTCTCAGCAGAAGATTCAAGAATGTCTGCACATGAAGGAGAAATTCCTGCAGACATGGATCCAAAAGAAGAAGAAAGAGTCTTCAGAAAGGCTTTCTTGGACCTCACTGAAATGGTGAGGATATTGTACCAAGAAAGAAATGAGAAATTGGCTGGAGAAGGGTCCAAACATCCACATGAAGGAGAAGGCTCTTCAGGAGGTAAGAAGGATGATGATCATTCCAAGAAAGGACATGGAGGCAATGGTGATCCACCATCCCCATCGTCACCTTCTTCCTCTTCATCCTCGTCTTCTTCTTCTGTGCATAAGCATAGATCCTTTGGAAAAAGTCCTTTTTTGAAGATTGATGTAAAATTCGAATTACCTATGTTTAATGGTGAAGTGAATGCAAAAAATCTTGACAACTGGATTAGGCAGTTGGAAGTTTACTTGAGGATCCAGAATATGCATGATGATGCCACAAAGATTCAGTTGGCTTCTTTGAGAATGGATGGAGTAGCATTGGTCTGGTGGGAGGCCAAGACTAAAGAGGAGATCAAGAAATTTGGTAAGGTTACCTTAAAATGGCCTGAATTTCTGTTAGCCATTAAAAAACAGTTTTATCCTCTTGCTCACATGCAGAAAGCCATTATGAACTGGCAAAATTTCAGAAAACTTAAGGGTCAGAGTGTCCAAGACTACACCCAAGAATTCAGGAGAAGAGCTCTCTTGTTAGGGGTAGATTTACAGACCCAGGAAACCTTGTTGAAATACATTGGTGGCTTGCATAACTACCTTAGACACACCATCTTGATGTTTAACCCTACTAGCCTGGATGAGGTTTGTGTCCAAGCTACCCATTTAGAGGCAAGGGGAAAAAACACATTTGAAGAGGGTAGAAACAAGCCCCCCAAGGGGAAAAACAAAGAGAAAACCTCCAAGGGAAAAGGCAAAAAGAATGCATCTATCAAACAGGAGAGTGAGAAAGTGATCTGTAAACACTGTTCTAAACCAGGCCATGAGGAGAAAAACTGTTGGAAATTACATCCTGAAAAAAGACCTCAATTTAAAAAATCCAAAGGGAAACAGAAAACTATTGCTACTACATCTACACCACAAGATTTAGGGGATGATTCATGTGATGAAACCAAAATTGCAACCATGGGTTTGAAAAACTTGAAGGGAAAAGAAATTGAAACCCAAGCCAGCACTAGTACCTCAAACTGTCATGTACAAGCTCCTAATGAGGAAGAAAGAATTGAACTGTTTCATGTGAGGGTGATTTCAAAACATACTAAGATTGACACACTTTTTGATAGTGGGTCACAAGCAAACCTTATATCAGAGGACTTGGTCAAGCAGCTTAAACTTGAGACTATTCCACATCCGAAGCCATATCCACTTGGATGGATTTGCAAGGATGCAAATTTACAAGTTTCAAGAAAGTGCACATTGCGCTTTGCAATTACTGCACATTTTATTGACATAGTTGAACTTGATGTGGTACCTTTTGATATAGCAGGAATTGTTTTGGGAAGTCCTTACTTGTTTGACAGGAAAGCTATCTTTCATCGCCATGAAAACAAATATCATCTTTTCAAAGATGGCAAGGAGTTCATTGTTAGAGCTCATCGCAAGAAGACAAATATAGCGATGGTGAATGCAGGATAGGTAAAAAAGCTGGTCAATTCAAGTAAGAATTTTGTTCTTCTTATGATTAAGCCCAATGTTGATGTGAATCATGAGTCATTTGACATTTGTGATCCAAAACTTAAGTCAGAACTGTATGATGTAGTTGATGCATATCATGAGATGTTTCAGGAACCAACAGGTTTGCCTCCTAAGAGGGAGATTCAGCATGAAATCCATTTGCATCCAGATTGTCCTCTTCCAAACATAGGCATGTACCGCATGTCTATTATGGAGAATGTTGAAATAAAGAAGCAAATCAAGGAATTGTTGGACAAGGGTTTCATAAGGCCAAGTACTTCGCCATGTGGGTCACCGATTGTATTGATTCCAAAGAAAGATGGCACTTGGCGTATGTGTGTTGATTTCAGGGCCTTGAACAAGATAACGATAAAGAATCGTTACCCACTCCCAAGGATAGATGATTTTCTAGACCAGCTGAAAGATGCTCGATATTTCACTAAGTTAGACTTGCGCAGTGGATATCATCAATTAAGAATTGAAGAAAGTGATATTTGGAAGATAGCCTTTAAAACCAAACAAGGAATCTTTGAGTGGCTTGTGATGTCGTTTGGTTTGTGCAATGCATCTGCAACTTTCATGCGGGTAATGGATGATGTCTTGCATCCTTTTCTTGATGATTTCGTTATTGTCTACTTAGATGACATCTTAATTTTCAGCAAGTCTAGAGAAGATCATGTCATGCATGTTAGGAAAGTACTTGATGTTTTGAAGAAGAATTAGTTATTTCTTAAAATGTCAAAGTGTGAATTTGGAAAGACTTCTTTGGTTTATTTGGGACACATAGTAGGAGGAGGTGCTTTGAGAATAGATCCTGCTAAAATAGAGGCTATTGTGAATTGGCCTACTCCCAAATCCATAACAGAGGTAAGAAGTTTTTTGGGTGCAGCTCAATATTGGAGGAAGTTCATCTCTAACTTATCTTCTATAGCAGCTCCTATGCATGCAGTGACAAGTGTGAAGCATGCTTTCCAATGGGGAGGCAAGCAGCAAAAAGCTTTCGAATCTTTGAAAGAGAAGATTAGTTCAGCTTCGGTCCTTGCATTACCGGATTTGAGATAGCCATTTGAGATACAAACTGATGCTAGTGATTATGCCATGGGTGCAGTTCTTCTACAACATGGTAAGCCTATTGCTTTTCATTCTGAAACTTTTAATGGTGCTGTTGTAAATTATCCTACATATGATAAGGAGTTGTATGCAAAGAAACTGTTATACATACCGACCATCAGCCCTTACAGTACTTGCAATCACAAAGTAAGTTACGACAGTCACGACACTTCAGATGGATGGGCTTCTTGCAATAGTTCCATTTGGTAATAAGGTACAAGAAAGGTACTTTGAATAAAGTTGTTGATATGCTTTCAAGGCCTATTATTGGTGTTGTTACTTTACTTAAGAATGATTCCATTGTACATGATAGTTACATAGAACAATATGCATCTCATGATGACTTTAAAGATGTGTATGCTAACTTGAGTAAAGGGAATCATGTAGAGGATAATGACTATCACATGCATAACAATTTGTTGTTTCATTTGGGAAATTTGTGTATACCACAGGGGGAGAGAATAAATGCCATAAGAGAAGCTCAAGCTTCTCTTATTGCTGGCCATTTTGGTGTAAACAAAACAGTTTCACATCTACAGAGGTATTGTTATTGGCTTCGCATGGTAGATTATGTTTCAAGGTTCATAAGAGGTTGTTCATTATGTGCTACAAGCAAGCCTAGTAATAGGAAGCTTGGCTTGTATACTCCTTTGCCAGTACCTTCTAGACCATGGGAGAGCATCTCTATGGATTTTGTAGGAGGTTTGCCAAAATCTAGAAAGCAGCATGATTGTAGTAGTTGATCGTTTCAGCAAAATGTGTATACTTATGCCTTGTAAGAAAACTATAACCGCTGAATTATTTTTTCATCATGTATGGATTCTCTTTGGTTTGCCTACTTCCATTATTAGTGACAGGGATTCTATATTTGTGGGGAATTTTTGTTCCAACTTATGGGAGATGATGGACACAAAGTTGAAGAAAAGTACTGCTTTCCATCCGCAAACAGAAGTTGTGAACAAAACCATTGTGCATCTCTTGAGAGGATATTGCAGCAAGCATCCCAAGCTTTGGGATGAACATTTACACTACATACAGCATACTTACAATCGTGCCAAGCACTCTTCCACAAACACCTCACCGTTTGAAGCTTGTTTTGGTTACTTACCAAAATCACCTCTTGATTTCATTCTTGAGAAAGATGTCGCCATTGAGGGACATAGTGATATTGACAAAGCTCATTCATTCATTGAAAGAATTCAGCAAATACATCAGCAAATTCAAGAACAGCTTGAGAAGAGTCAAGGCAAGTACAAGGAAAGACACGACAAGCATAGAGTCGATCATAAGTTTCAAGAAGGGGATGAGGTATGGTTGTACATTAGTAAGGAAAGGATGCAATGAGAAGGTAAAAATCTGAAGCCTATTCATTATGGTCCATTCAAAATCCTCAAGAAGGTTGGAAATAATGCTTTTCAATTAGATTTGCCTTCCTACATGCAAATGTATTCTGTTGTCAATGTGGAGAACTTACGTTTGTATGAACCTCCTTTGATTGTTGATCATGAAAGTGTTGTTCAGCTGCCATCTATAGAAGATTTCTTGCCAGAATTCTTAGATGAGCTGAAAGAAGATACAATCCTTGACAGAAGGACACGCACTTCAAGGAGGGGCAATGTAGATTATGTGCGGGTTGGTTTCAAAGGCAGCAAACCGAACAAGGCAAAGTGGATGGAGGTGGACAGAGTGAGGGAGTTGTACCCTCACCTCTTTAACAGGTAGTTGAAGGCTTTTGGGGTCCAAAAGCTTCCTAATGGGGAGACGTGATCAAGTGCTCATGTCATAAGTGTCGTAAAATGCTCAAAAATGAAAGTGCTCAGAACTAGTTCAAAGTTAAATGATTGGAAAGTGCTCATCCTCCTGATTCCGGTGCCGTGAACGGTTCGAAAAACGGTCGCCGTATGAGAAAGTTATGCCAAAAACAAAATCGCCCAATAACCCTTAATTTTTGAATTTTTCAAAAAAAATAAAAAAAAAATATTCCACAAAATATTCCTTGGAATATTCTAGGGAATATTCCTTTTGGGCAGCCAATCACAAGATGCCACGTGGCAGGCCCGGAGGTCGCCACGTGGCCCAAGGATGACGTCATCATATTCTATGGGCGCATATTTAAAATTTTTAACATTGGCAAGTTTTGAACACGAGACCTCCCATTCATTAATGAACAGTCTTACCAATGGGCCAACACTATGGGTTGTGTTATAAAAGCGGCGGAAACAGTTTATAAGGTTTGGTTCTGTATTTTGGCGGGCCAGCCCCCCATACATGTGACCTTCCGCCCGGAACCATGGGCTCCGTTCAAACCGCCGACGCAACATTCCAACCGCCACCGTTTAATGCAACGTGTTCCCATGCGGGTTGAACGGGGAGTTAAGAACCCGTTAACCGGAAAGTTTGGCGCAAAATTCAATGCACAGAACCGCCAACCATAAAACGTTCACATGCACACTAACTGAAACGCGTAACCGGTGGTCAGACTGGCGGAGTTTTTGGTGGAGCGCTCCAAAAATGGCGAAATTGCCAAATTTAGCGGGGTTATCTGGCAGTTAGCCAGTTTTAACTGGAGTTTTTCTAGGGCAGACTGGAGAAACTTTAATGAGCCGTAACTTTGGCGAGGAAAGGTGGTTTTGGACGAATTTTTTTTTTATTTTGGGTATTTTCAACCTTCTGAAGCCATTGGTATAGGTATTACAGCCATCTGAGGTCATTTGCAGAGGTTTTGGAGCCGTGGAAGTTCTAGGAGCCACTAGGGCCCAGTATTGGGAAGACTGTATAGGGTTGCAGGTACCCATTGGAGGTGAACCAGTAGTCAATCCTGAAGGATTCAAGTGTTCTGAATCTGTTTTTTCCATCTATTCCACCTGTAGATGCTTCTATTCAGCTGTATATTCAATTTGAGCATTTAATTAAAACAAGGACAGGCCCATTTGGGAGCCTTGGACCCAGCAGACGTAGCCCAGCAGGGGTGAACTGCTTCATCAACTTCTTTTGCATCTGTGGTTGATTTATTTTGTAGAACAAATTCATTTTAGTGTGTTAAACAGTAAAAGGAAATAAATCTGCTATACTTAAATGGGTCATGAACAACTAAAAATTTCATTTGTTTTCTTTCTGCAAGACATGGACATCTTTTAAACATGTATATATCTGAATTGAATACCTTGCAAACCATTTACAAGTAGTTTCAAATTTAGATCATACATCTTCACATGGAACATTGATGATCGAGGAGAAGGAGAAGGAGACTATACTATAGGACACTTATGAATCTGCAAGGACAAGTTGATGAAGGGGCACTAAATTGCGACAAAATTTGAAGATCAAGATCATCATGAAGACTCCCTATCTTCAAGCCTTATGGAGGAGGAAGAGGAAGGTAATGTATCATTTCTCAGTAAAACACAAATATAGCAGTAGAAAGAGTGGCCTAAAATTGTCACATCATCATCAAGTCCATGTCATCAATGTCATGTCATGTATTGCCAAGATGTCACTTCAAGGTTTCATATGAGTCATCATTTGCCACATCATTTGTGGATGTAATCATGTAATTTTCAATAATTTGAGAAATGTAACACAAAGTGGAAGTCTAAGAGTCACCTATAGATGTTAAAATTCATGTGGAAGTCAAAGAGTCTCATGGAAATTCGAAAAGTTAGATGGAAGCCCAAGAGTCATGAGGGGGGTCTAAGAGTTAAAAGGGAGGTGGAGAGTCACCTCATTTGTTATAAACACACCCTCATAGCTCAAGCGGAGGAATTTTCACCTTGGCTTCTCCTACTAATCATTAGAGAGGAAGATAGTTCTTTTAGAGAGAAAGTGGTAGCTCTAACACTCCACTATTGGAGCCAGTGATATTCATTGTATCAATGTGTCTTGGAACTTTTGCTTAATACTTGAAGCTCATTGAGCAGACACACTTTCATGTGTATATCGTATACTCTTTTAATGTTTGTGGTGTACGTTGTTGTTATTTTGTACTAAAAAAATTGAACTATTTTGATGGCTTTGGTGCTTATCTTATTGAATGTGTGTCGTATGCACTTTAACAATCGTTATTGTTATGTGAACTATTTCACTAGTTGTTTAACAACTCAGATAAAAGATTGTGTGTCTTTACTAGATTATTACTATTACTCATCTCTTAAAGGCTCACTTTCGCCTCCCCTCAGTGAAAGAACCTTTATAAATTCTACAATTGAACATTTCACAAGGCACACTCACTTGTTCATTCAAAAGTACATGTACATTATTCTCATGTGCTAACTATTGCAGCCAAGGAAAATATTTAAGAATAATGGAAGTCGAGCCTTATTTCTGGAAGGGCTCCTACACCAAATATTGCAAAGTCTAATTGGGACTTTTCATCGGGGAGACCCCCTTGTATCTTAGCGAGTTCCAACACCGTCAACATTATGGAGCTAGAAGGAGGGCAACCATATTTTTATGGTTGATAACTCACCACACTTTAACAAACAAACTTATGTGCAAGGCAGTAACATTCCCATTTCCACTCCAATTCATACTCCTGAGAGAGAGGAAAATTCTCATCCTAGTCTGGGACAAGTGTTTGAAGTTACTTATTATCAGATCCAAACAACCCAACCTATTACTCTTCAATTTGTGAGACCTCTTCATTTACTCCTTGTTGTTGTTATTCCACCTCATAAGCTTGTAAGGAAAGAAACAACTCTGAGTGGTTTATTGGTTTCTTCGATGGAATATTTGGTTATCACAACCCTTGAGGATTTGGTTGATCCTACTGAAAGAAAAAATTAGCAAGGGGAACTTACGCTTGTTGAGGAGAATTTGGGCAGTGAAGGGGAGGATTTTTAGTTTTTTTATGAGGAACGTCCTGATAATAATGAAGACTTTAACAGTGAAGGAGAAGCCTCTTCAGACTCAAAAGAAGAGGAGGAGGAAGGAGAAGAAGACATGGTTGATAAAGAGTGGATTGGATGGCCCAGGTCACACTTGCTCTTCTAGATAATCTTCACCACATCCCTAAACATCTGGAAAAGTCATTGTCAAAGTTTGATCCTGATAAGAAGACCAAAGTAGAAGATCATATTGACGATTTCTACATGCATTTACAAATGCTTGAGTTACGTTTTGATGGAATTTCTTGTAGACTCTTTCCATGCACTTTAGAAGGTAGAGAATATGTTTGGTACCACAGCCTTCTGGCTAATTCAATCTTTAGTTGGAGGGAGTTTAAGAAGTTGTTTTTGGAAAAATCCTGCCATGTTATTAAAAGAACCTAGGAACCTGAAAATGGGGGACAAAGAAAGAGTCAAATATTTCAACCAAAGATTTACTCCTTTGTTGAACAAGTTCCCCATAGATGTACAACTGCACAATGACATTATGAAATATTATTATACAGTTGCCTTTCCAACTAACAATTTTTTGTTTGTTGAATTGAGGCTTCTGTGATCCATATTAAGTTTATGAGATATTTTTCGATGTAAATCACAACATATTTCATTTTTCAACGTGTTTCGAACCAACTAGTGTGGTTCATCGTCAGGACAAGTTGAATGAGCAGATCAGGCTATGCATGTTAAATAGATCGAACAGAAACTCCAACGGCTAAAATCCCTGACCATGTAACGGCTAAATTGATAACGGCTAGATTTGGTATGACCATTATTTAATTACAAATAACTTAGGTTAGATAAATTCTTATTAAAACAAAAGTAAAAGGACCCTTTTTTATCGAATTATAATTATAAATATATATTAAAAATAAATTATAACCTAAATTAATTCACATTAATAGTTAGTTAGTTATAAAAACTATTAAACCTATAAATATACATAAATATCTAGATATAATAATTATTCACATATAAGTCACATTTTATTTACTAAATAAATAAAACGTGACTTATATGTGAATAATTATTATATCTAGATATTTATGTATATTTATAGGTTTAATAGTTTTTATAACTAACTAACTATTAATGTGAATTAATTTAGGTTATAATTTACTTTTAATATATATTTATAATTATAATTCGATAAAAACGGGTCCTTTTACTTTTGTTTTAATAAGAATTTATCTAACCTAAGTTATTTGTAATTAAATAATGGTCATACCAAATCTAGCAGTTATCAATTTAGCCGTTACATGGTCAAGGATTTTAGCCGTTGGAGTTTCTGTTCGGTCTATTTAACATGCATAGCCTGATATGCTCATTCAACTTGTCCTGACAATGAACCACACTAGTTGGATCGAAACGCGTCAACAAATGAAATATATTATGATTTACGCCGAAAAATCTCTCATAAATTTTGTGTTTGTCAAAAGAGCTGTGAAGGATACTTTGGCTTTAAACTCTTACTTTCGAAAAGGATTTGCATTCTATTGGAATCATTGAAGACACTGACGATCCTAAAGACTCAAAGGAAGCTTGTAAGAAAACCCAAGCCTTTTCCACCAAAGCTAAGGAGAAATATTCTTTCGATATAGAAATCTTGACCAAGTCTTTTAAGTTGCTCACGAATGAAGTATCAGAATTAAAGAGGAGGTCAAGTGAGGCATCCACTACCAACAACAAGTCTTTTAGGATGCCATTCTTTAAAAATAAAAATAACTCTCAATTGGCTAAATCTGCTCAAAATTCTAACACAGTGTTCAACGTCAAAAGTTTAGGCATGGAAAACTTGTGTACTTTTCACCATGAGAAGCATTCATAAAAAACATGCCCACAGTGGAATCATAATGTGAACACTATGATGGCTAATCTAGTTGACACTTAGTTAGCAAAAGAATAGCCTAAGTAGAGTGAAGAAGAAAATGGACCTGTCACTACCGAATAAGTTCGAGCATTGGAAATTGTTGTAGCAGCTACAACCACCCTCCAAAATTTTGCCTTAGCTTCATTTTGGAGCCTCCCTACCAACCTTTCACAAAACCTTGTCTTGATTAATCAAGTGCACAAGCTTCCCTATTTTTCTTGCACAAAGACAACTTTTCGATCAAATATTGATGCATTCCCCTCACAAGTTGATCACCCGGACTTGGTCTAGCTGCAAGCTGAGCAGCTCCCCCAAGAAATTGCACAATTTTGGAGGGCAACCAACCTTCCCTCCAGAAATTGCGCAATTTTGTCTAGCAACCTGCTAGGCTCCAGAATTGCGCAATCCTGCCAGTCAGGCTTCACCCAGAAAACTGCACAATCCTTCCCAGCAGGCCTGCTCAGCCTAGGAATTGTGCAATCCTAGGTAGCAGTCAGCTGCTCTACCTAGAAATTGCGCAAATCTCCTGGGCAGCCAGCCCAGCTCCCATCTAGAAATGCGCATTTTCTCCCAGCAGTTGAGCAGCCTCATGCATGAGCAATTGGGTTGACCAGTTCCACCCGGGACCAAGGAAACTTGACTTGCATGCATGACTTGCTTTTTCCCGGAATAGAAAAAGGCAACATGCAAAAATCATCCCATGATTCAGGGAGCTATTTTTAGCAGTTGGAGGTTACATGAAAAGTTCGTTTTAGAAACTTTCCTCCAAGTGTCGCTTTTTCCTAGATTTGTGGCATGTGCGTCATGAGCTCAAACTTATTTATTCGATCCATCAGAGCTCATTCTTTCACATCGATCTTGGAGCTCTAACATCCCACAACACATCCAGGACTCTTCGACACATCTGGCTCAGTTATTCACGGGTAAGTGGTCTCAACTTGTCTTTTTCAGCATTTCTGTCGCTTTTTGTGTTTTCGCTTGTGTGAGTGTTGTTTTCTTGATTTCTTTGAACGCTTGTTGTCGTTTACATTCATACTACCTTGTACTAGCACAGTTTCATTTTTCATTGCTATCTCACTATTGTCGCATGCATGAAACTGTTTTTCATGAACGTCGTTGATTCAGTGACTCTCTTCATCCATGCATGTTGATATTTTTACTGAATATTTCATTCAATGTTTGCATGCATGATCAATCACTTATGGTTTCACTTAGTGTCACCATGCATTCACTTTTATATTTTCTTTTAGTTTCCCGTCGGCGAGTCTGGGCAGCCTTGGCCTAGACTCTGCCTCCCCAAACAACATTGCGCAATCTGGAGAAGGAAGGTTATGTCGTCCTCTCCAGAAATGCACATTTCTGCCCAGGTACTGTCCCCCAAGATTGCTTTGCACATTTCTGAGGGATAGTGATTGTTGGCCTAGAAAATTGCGCAATGCAGTCCCTGAGCCTGTAATCATTACCAGCTGGAATTGTGCAATGTGCAATCCCGGCAGTCAGCAGTCAGTCTAGATTGCACATTGCACAAATCCAGCAGCTATCCTTACCTCCCATACAACCAGACTACCTTTCGCACAGTTCTGGCAACCAATCACCAAGCATCCCAAAAGAAATTGCGCAATCTTTGCCTATCATTCCCCAGGTATGTGTTAATTCATTCCCCGAATTTGCTTTGGTTTTCATTGACAGATTTCTTTCCATGCATGTTGCTTTGTCTCCAGATCTTTCAGGTGTTCATCCACCTCTTAGAAGTATAGGATCAATGGCCTCTAAGAGAGAAAAATCAAAGGACACTGATGGAAGTACAACTGGAGCAGCAGTTGAGCAGGTGTCCACATGTCTACCGATATATGAAGATACCAAGTTGTTTCTAGATAATGACATCAAGTTGAAATGGCAAGAGGTCAATGAAGCATTTGCAGGAACTTTTGGGGAAGACCTCAAAGACCGTCAGGTGTATGTGAACATTCACAAGTCCGGATTGTACTGGATTGCATGTCGATACCTCGCGTTCCCATGTGCGGACATGATACACTAGATCGTCTTGCACAATGATCCCAAGATGATGACTCTGATCAGTGTCAGCAGGACGAAGCTTGTCACCTTTTGGGCACAAGATTATGATGATATGTATCAAATGTCGAAGCTCGTGACTATCATGGAGACTCCTTTCAGCTTACCTAGTAGCAGTGCCAACTCCAGAGACATTCTAAAGAACTGGGTAAAGGAGCTGGCTAGATTCAGGATGACACCCAACCAGATCTATAAGACGAAGATACTACGGAAGGCGTATCAATACTTGGTCATATTTGCATGTCGACTATGTGGCTAAGAAAGCATGGAAACCTTCCCACAGAATTGGGTGATCACGCTAGACCAACTGGTCAGATAGGGTAAACCATGTAACTGGTATGGCATGTTGGCTCATCAGCTGAAGGAACAAGTAATGAAGGCTCGACAGTCACTCGGAGGTATGCAAGCAGAGATCTACATGTCTGCCTACATCTTAGATGCAATCTGTGCCCGATAGGAGTTCCTGGGCTTGGAGTGGACATGGTCACCGGCGGAGACTATTGTGAACACATATTGTAATTTTTTGTTCGAATGCAGCTTCAGAGGAGTTATCACACGGTTGTACGATCATTTTTTCACCCCAGTTTACAAGATGATATTTGAACAGGATCCACCTTGCATGTCGAAGGAAGCAATGGAGGCACTGATAGACATTGCTAATTGGTATGCCTCACCGTCTGGCACCTTCATATGAATGTTCAGCACGGAGAAGCCTCTGCATGTTCTACCGAAGTTTTCCTTGGACATACTCGTCATGTAGGAAGTAGCATATCACATATCGGTAGCATTGACAGCTATACTGTAACGGAAGAAGAAGGCACCTTGGCCCGCTCTTATGTTGTGGATTGGGCTATACGAGATTTGGAGTTTCAAGCAAGTGGATGTTGAAGTAGAACTGATGAAGAAGTATCCATTCAACCCCCGAAGCTACAATCCGTATGACCCACATTGTATTGTGAAATATCACTGCGCGAGAGTACAGTTCAACTGGATCCACGAGGCATGTCATTGGGTGGAGGAGGACCCATGGAGATATTGTTATAACTCCTCCAAACTCAATGAACTGGTCGGCTTCACTGTGGAGTGGTTAGCGAAGAAACATAAAGCAACATCCCAGAGAGCACTAGCACCAGCAGCAGTAGCAGCATAGGCAAGCATACCAGTGCACGACAAGGGAAAGAGGAATATTTTCGATCACATGGAGGAAGAGAAAAGCTGCAAGTTCTGAGCAGATCCACTTGTGGAGAAAGAAGCTATGTATATAGAGGTGAAGAGGCAACAACGCAACAAGTGAATTGCGCAAAGGCAAAGGGATAAGAGAAGAATGGAAGAAGCAGAGAAGTAGTTGCATGAGTTGAAGGAGCAACTCCAGAAGGAACAAGAGTTTCACAAATAGGAGAGGGAAGCGTAGCAACAACAGGTACAGCAGGGCACCAACATGTGCAAACAGATGAAACAACGCCAGTACTGGTAGTGGATTCATTAGAACAGTTGGCATCAGGCATACAGGGTGAACCATCACAGGAGCAAGACTTCGCTCATGAGATAGAGTAAGCACTTCAATAGTTGGATACATATATGGAGCAATAGGAATTGGAACAGGACATCGACCTTATGCCTCACCACCAAGAGGTTGACTTACCTGCTTCATCGCATCCAAATGATGTTCAAGTCTCAAGCGACCGAGGAGGCACTGAGATCCTCGGAGATTAGTCGGAAAGAGAGATGCACAAGATCTCATTCGACGAATCTCAACATAGAGTTGTTCAGTCTCCTAGAGTGTCGACTCTACATGATAATACATCTCTTGTGCAAGTTGAGGAATGAGTGATCTTGTCTTATGTGCACAAACATCCAGTAGTCTTGGCCGATGAAACTAGAGTGTATGTCGAAGCCACTAGCTCAAGTGTTCTCTTTTTGATAGCTGAGAATGAGCAAATGGCTAAGGAACTACATACAGCCAAGCAAGGAGGAGAGTGGGTGACATCGTCCGCTTGCGTTGAACTGAAGAAGGCAATACTAGATGAAGTATTGTCCCTTGACACAATTATGCGACTGTTGTACTCCAAGTTTGGCACCATGCATAAGGCAGTCATCCATCTCAATGGATGGCAGTAGCGATGTGTTAGAATAGCACATATCTTGACGAACTTGCATGTCGTTGTTGATTACATGCAAACATGGACAATGAGATACAAGGGAGCCCTGCTTCACTTGCCTAAGATGATGAAGGCCAGTGCGGTCGAGTTGAAGGCACGTATCCAGAGTCAAATTCAAAACTCTAAATATCTCCTACAACTCATCACTAGTATACAGGCTTCCCATACACGTTTGTTCACTAGTATATCTCCTGGTGTGCACACATGCGATCCCATCTATTAGGAATCTCACCTAGGTAAATACAAAGTCACAGGTCCAACTAGAGCTTGAATCATACTTCAACGAGTTGATGCGCATTGCCACCAGCCCAGACTTACCCATTAGTGAACACATCATGCACAAGTATGTTGTTGATCTAGCAGCATTGAAGACGTTGATGTGCATGCTTACAGATGAGTCGAACAGAGGAGCCCGAGCAGTGTACACGGATGCTATGGAGGAAAGAGTTAGGTTCCAGAAAGATGTCACCTTGGAGCACACAGACACCATTGCAGACTACTAATCTTGGCATCAGTATGCTACTGTTGATCAGCATGAGGATGTTGAGGAGTTGGACTTCCATGGTTGTCTACGTCATAGTGATGTCTAGCATGGCTTGCTCAAGCCACTTCTCTCACATGGGTCCATGTGCATTGTAATGTAATGTCTTGTCAAGTGTAAGTCAAATTGTGATAGTTGGATGTAACAGTCATAGAGTAGATGAAGAGTCATGAGGGTAGTTGAACTGTCACAAAGGAGAATGTCAAGGGCCACCCCACCCTTTGCTATAAATAGTCCCTCATAACTCATTGTATAGGCTTTTGGTCAGCCAAGCTTCCGATAATACTATCTTGGAGAGAGCTTGGATAGTATTGTAATGAGCCTTGGCTTCTCCACTGCACAGAGCTAGTACATCTCTTTGGAGGAGCAGGCAGTTGTGGCTGTAACGTTCCACTATCGAAACTAGTGGTTGGACATGGATGTATTGTATGACTGGAACTTACACTTCTTAATATAACAAGATCCAACACATTTCATGCATATGTTGTATTGTATTCTATGCTATCTAGTTTACTATAAATGATATATGTATTGGTTTGCTTACGCATGTGTATATAGATATTTGTGTATGTATGTATGAATCTTTCTAAAATGTGTTGTTGGTTTAACCATCTCTTTGGATTACTTTCTTACTTGCCTTCCATGTTGTGATGTATCTTTGCTCGTGTGTTCCCTTCTTAACTGTGTGCTATCACAGGTTTCTAAGGGGCGCACTCATCTCAACCCATGTGTGTTAGAACCTATCATGCACCTTCCTTGGCTCTCTGTAGCTATCAAACCCTTGCTACCAACAAAGTTGTCTTACTTGCCTCTATGTGAAATCGTGGTCAAGGCATTACCATACAACCCATTGTTGGGACTCCTACACCAAACGGTCTGAGGTCTAATTGGGACTTCTTAACGGGGAGATCCCCTGACATGTTGGTGGGTCCAGCACCATCAACAAAAACTAAGTGAATATGTTTAATGTTATATACAATGTTGATAAGAAAAGTGTTGATGAACCATCAGTGAGTGAAGCTCCTCCCAAACAATCAACTGGTCATTATAATTTGAGGAGCAAGGGACCTATTTCTGAGAAGGAACTTAAGAAGCAATTGTTGCAAAGAATTCTACCACCTTCAAATTATTTGGGAATTTGCAGAATAAGTCAGGAAGTGCTCCACCTACTAAGAAATTTTCCACCAACAGTAAGAACAAGTCCACCACTCCTAAAGCTTTGGATAAATCTACACCACCTGATCCATCAGCACAGCCCATTAACATGGAAATTATTGATTACAACATTGTCGACGATATGAAAAGAGCTTGGGCCCAAATTTAAATATTTAAGCTCACAAATATAATGGGACACCAAGAACTTATTATCCAGACACTATCATTGCACTCCTCAACAGGTAAGGAAGTTTTTGCTTCTCAGGTAATGTCTAGTAACTCTCATGATATTATCGAATTTGTAGTTAATGTTGTCAATTTGAATTCTAACACTCTTTGCCCTTCATTTATCTTGAAATTTGAAATCTTTAATTATAATTTCCATAATTATTTAGTTTATTTTGGTGGATCTACGAATGTCATGCCATTATCAATTGCTAAGAAAATTAATGCTAAATGGGATAAAACCGATGCACGGATCATACAGTTGGATAGATCATTTGTCCAAGCCATTGGTGAACTCAACAATGTTATCATTCATTTTTCATCAAACCATAGAGTTCACCAGTGCATAAACATTGTGATTGTGGACATTCCTGAAGCCTATGGTTTATTGTTGAGTAGAGATTGGTCCAACAAGCTACAAGGGTACTTTTCAAATGACTAGACACATTTATGGCTTTTGTATAAAGGCAAAAATAACAAGATTCGAGTAGAAAGTGAGCCTTATATGAAACATACATGACATAACTTGAGGGACATAATGAGTCCATAAGCTTCGCAAATGTTATTTTTGGAAATTGTTTTCTGGAAGTCGATCACGGATGTTATCTAGCACAGCCTTCACCTGTCTCACTAGATACACAGTTGGAACTACTTCCTTGAAATCCAACTTGTCCTAATGACTTATGTATAGTATATGTAAGTAGTAGTAGTATAGGACATAGATATAGTATTGCTAAAATTTGGATGTTGTATTTTGATGCTTCGAAGATGCAGGAGGGTCTGGAGTTGGTTGCATTTTAATATACGCATGATAGAACAAACATCTAATCTCTTGTCGCTTGGAATTTGAGTGCACTAACAAAGTTGTTGAATATGAATCACTCATTCTGGGTTTGAGTAAATCCATTGACCTCAAATTTGAAGCACTCAAAGCAATAGGTGACTTTGAAATTGTTACACAACAGGTGTGGAATACAATACATTGTGTGTCACCTAATCTCAAAAATTATCAACAAGAGGTATGGCATTTAATTTTGCATTTCAAAGATTTCAATATTATTTATGTTCCTCGAATTCACAATGTTGTTGTTGATATATTAGCAAATGATGTTTCTAAGTTGTCACCTTTAAGGGATGGATTTTCATTTGAGATTATTTATAGGCCATTTGTTCCTGATAGCATTTATAACTTTCACTTTTTCAATAACAACCAATAGATACTAGACTTTATGGTGAACGCTAATGTATTCAATGATACATCTATCAATGAAGATGAGCACAAAAGATCATTGTAGGGGTCATCACAAGAAAGAAAACCTCGTGCCCAAGGGTGTGGTATCACTAGAAAAGTTGTACGACCTGTAAAATCAGTTTAGGGGGCCAATCAATGCACGGACTCATAGCTCCACACTTTCGCATGAACAAGTAAAGATTGGCATGGAAGAAGATCTGAAGTATTTAAATCTTGGTGTTTGTTTCACACCTCAAGAGAAGAAATATTTTATTCGCCTATTTAAGCAGTATTGAGATGTCTTTGTGTGGATGTATGATGATATTAAAACTTACGATACACGAATAATCCAGCATGTAATTCCCATAAAGGAAGGGTTCAAGCCTTTCCAACAGAAATTGTGAAACGTTCATGCTACACTTGAACCCCTCATTTATAAAGAATTAAGAAAATGGTTGGATGCTCGGATCATATTTAAAGTTCGTCATTCAACATGGGTCTCCAATCTGGTTCCTGTAAGGAACAAGTCCGGGGAGATGAGTCTGCATGTTGATTTTTGCAATTTGAACTATGCATCGAATAATGATAATTACCTAGTGTCGTTTATGGAACAAATTTTGCAAACAATATCAAGGTCAGAAAATTTTATTGTTGTTGGGTAGCTTTCTAGTTATAATCAGGTTCAGGTGGCAGAACCTGACATACATAAGACAACTTTTAGGAAAAAGTGCGGTACTTTTGCCTTCAAAAGAATGCCTTTTGGACTTATCAATACAAGAGCTACTTTCCAACACACTATGGACATCACATTTCACGGTTTGATTGGACAAAGCATTGTGTTTTACTTAGATGATGTGGCAGTGTTTTTGAAGAAGAAATTTGATCACTTGCGTCATCTAAGGCAAATTGTCAAGCGATGTCACAAATATGGGATATCTATGAATCCTAAGAAGAGCATTTTCACAGTGCTAGAGGGAAATATATTGGGCCATATTATCGAAAAGAGTGGGATTAAACTAGACCCAAAACGGGTAAAATTTATCACTCATATTCCCTTTCTAGTAAGAAAGAAAGCTATGCAATCCTTCTTAGGGAAAATCAATTTCCTTTGTAAGTTCATCTTAGACTATGTACACATAGTAAAACTATTACATAAGATGATCAAGAAGGATGCAATCTACAAATGGGATAAAAGGGAAAAGGATGCTTTCTCCCATATTAAACAACTAATAGTTGAAGCTCCAACGCTATATAGTCCAGATTTCAGCAAAGATTTTCTATTGTATATCTTCGCTTTTGATACTTTTCTTTAATTGTTCTCACTCAAAAGGGTGATCAAGGTAACAAGTGGCCTATATAATTCATGAGTGTTGGCTTGCAAGGACCTGAATCAAACTATCCCACCATCGATAAGAAAGATTGCGTAGTGTATAAGGTGATGAAACACTTCAGGCCATATCTTTTGAAAAACCATGTTATCATCTTTATGCCTCACCCAACGGTCAGATCATTGTTTGTCAACAAGAGTTGGGTGAAAGAAGGGTGAACTGGATGACAAGCTTACAGGGGTATGATCTTGAATTTAAGCTAGTTCACAAAATAAATGGCCATGGTCTACGCCAGCTAGTAGCAGAAGTGGTCAATACACTAGAAGATGACTCTTATGGATGGGAGTAGGAAATTTAAATGTACAACATCGAAAAAGATACCCCAACTGACACATCCACCTCTTGGTAGGTAGATGTGCGACAATATCTTGATCATGGTACCTTGCCCTCACACTTATTTGTGAGACAAAAGAGGGTTACTCGATTCAAAGCTCTATCATATCAGTTGGTACATGGAGTGCTTTTCAGGAAGCACCATAATGGGGTCCTGCACATATGTCTGGAAGCACTTGATTCAGAAAGGGTATTGTGTGATCCTCATGATGAACCAGCTAGTGGACATTACGTAGGTGACACTACTGCACACAAAGTTACTCAGGTCGGTTACTATTGGCCCACACTTTTCAAGGATTCAGTAACACCCTCCTTCCACATCTACCCAAGTAGTAGAACAACCAGGGTAAACATGTGATGAGAATTTACTATGATATGATTCAACCTCCTTAGTCACATTAAGGAAGTGGAACCAGTGGATGAACACCATACAAACCTTCAACATAAGCAATAGAACCCTTAGGAACCATCCCAACCTTTCTACTAACTAGCCCTTGGGTCCCACTGAGATTTTAGACCACTTAACCCCCAGACGCTCCCATGGTATGGGCATGACAACGTCCAGGAAGCTCTAGACGCTCCCATGAAAAGGCATACCAGTGTTCAGGGACTATTTTGCTCAATATTGTGCCAGCATCCTCAAGATTTGAGCCACCTTTTTAGGCCCAGAGCCCAAGTCACTGCCTAGAACTCAATGCAACCTTCAGAACATAAAGATAACATAGAAATGATGATATAATTACAAGTACTTGAACAAGCCCTTGATTGGACCCCTACCAGCCATGACAACCATTTCGTCAAATATATCATGAATATGTAATCTACAGGTGTAAATAACATATCTAAGCATAGGGGTCTCATACTCATCTAAGAATCACTATAAAGCATTGATGCCTCAACACATTAGTTTCCAACACATTAGTTTCCACTTTGTCCATTAGGTAATAGATACATTATTCATTCACTTACAAGTGAAAACATGATGAGAACCATACATATCCACTGTCATAATACATATTCATAACCAACATCATAGGGCAGAAATACCAAGGAAACAATAGCCATCTAATCCACATATAAACCAGTACAATACTCATATAATAACAACGAGAAATACCTCTTATTAATGAATCAAAGGCCAAACAGTTATGGGACTTTCAAAAACCACCCGGTCATAGACATGGCTAAGCTAAATCTCTCTTCAACCAGTCACCCTCATTCCATATTCTAAGCATGAATGTGGGATCTCATAAAACACATCAATCCAAAACCATCCAAGGCTTCCAGAGGCCAACCACCTCAACCCATCAAACAGTGGTTCCACCTCACAGTTGGACATCACAAAACCACCATCAAATTGGTCTCTGCCCAAGCCTTCTAGGGCTCCAGATTGTTTTTTCGAACCAAGGCTTCTAGGACTAGTAACTCAACCCACAACTTATTTTGGGCTTCCAAAGCATTTGTCCAACCAGGGCTTCCAGGACTGGTAACTCAACCCACCTAGGGCTTCCAGAGTGTTTTTCCAACCAAGGTTTCCAAGACTAGTAACTCAACCAAAGTTGTTATAGGGCTTCCAGAACGTTTGTCCAACCAGGGATTCCAAGAACTAGTAACTCAACCCAAGCTAAGGAAACATAAGAACTGTTAGCCTTGTGGGCAAATGGCCCAAAAAATGGATCCAAATATGCCCCAAAGTCTCCAAATTTACTTAAAAGCATTCCAATGGATCCATATATTCTCTTGAAATCTTCAAAAGCCTCTTAAGGACCATTCAAAGTCAAAAGCATCGCATGCCAAGAGCCCTTGGAAGGGCGGAAATACACTAGCGGGAGGCGAAAACACTCCAAAACCATGCAAAATAGTCCAAATCACAGCAGCCGTTATATCTGGTCGATCAACGGCCCAGAACTAAGCGGAAAATCACAATCGACATAGGCAGGTTGTGGCAACAGGTGCAAGACATCGTCGATGATCGGGTCGGCACATCGCATCGGCGGATCGCAATCAGTGGAAACCAAGGGGCGAGGGCAATGGTGATTGAAGATTAAACGAGGACCATCGATCGCGCGATCAAATCGACGGCCCACATCGCGTCGGCGGATCGCAGTCAGGGAGGCGAGTCAGAGGTTATCGGCACAGACAGTATGCAATGAGCGATCGCGATCGGCGATTCCACGAGGATCGTCGATCACGCACGTGGATCAACGGCCCAGATCGCATCACAATATCGCTATCGGGAAAACCAAGGGGCATGGCCTTTACATGTATGTGCATGATGCAATGAGGCCCAGACCCGATGGGTTTAAGAAGAAAAATGTATAATCTTTCACATCCGCCAAAGCCCATTTTCAATGCATTTTGAATGTATTTCGTTATATGATGAAATACAAAGGGGAACATAGGGAACAGGCCAAGTGTGATATGTAACAGCGACCCAAGGGCAAACCCGATAGAGGAATTAACCACTTTTCAGGACTGTTAAAGCCCGAAAGAATAGAGAAGGGTGGGATTTCTCACAGTTGCATCATTTCTCTATTATAACATAAATAAGTCCCCATTTGCATTTAGAAGATAACAAAGGCCAGCAAATAGCCTCCGGGAGATAGAGGCCGAGAAGCAATCATGGGCATCGACAACACAACTCAGCAAACAAACAGAATGATTGTGGGGTGTCTCTGGCACTGTAGAGCTCCCAGACAGCGCAGACACTACCCAAAATATCTGGATGAGGTTATTCCTTTGTCAGAAGAGGAAAACCACCCAGCCATTCTTGCCAGTAGAGGGAATCAAACAGTTAGGGAACGGATTAGGAAGATTAAGACTCTGAGCCTTCTAGAGAGCTCAGGAGCATTGTAGACAGGCTATAAATAGTTGTTAGTAAGATGTAATAGGGGTTCAACTTCTGGAGACTATTAAGACTTCTGCTACTCAAGCTTTTCATCTTCATTTCCAGTTAATACAAGCTTCTTTTTCTGTTAATTTCTCACTCTCCACTTCTTCTCTATTCTAGGTTGTGCCTGTTATGCATTTTTTATCTACTCTTGATATTTAGCATTTGAGGGGCTGTCATCCCACCTCTGTGTTAGAATCTAGTATGTATCATTGAATGTGTTATGCAGGTTTCTATCATCTTTGTTGCAGAGAGTTGTCATCCTCTCTGTGTATTAGGAAATAGATTTGCAGACCTTTTTACTGGTTGCATCCGGCCATCACATGGTCTTGTGCATCTGCTGGTGTGGTCAGTATTCTCCATATTCACCTATTCCTTAAACTGTCAGTGATTGGTGGTCTAAAGCTTTGTAGTCTGGGGGTGTTCATGCATGTCTTGAGTAAAAACAGAGTTGAAATGGTTATCTGGCTTGATCCAAACCATCTTTCATTCCAATAGTTCAGAGAAAAATATTGAAGATTACATGTTACCAGGCATCTCTGATTTACAACCTAGGAGATTTTCCTAGAGTGCTAACATAATTGGCGCCGTTGCTGCGGATTGGAAACTGAAGCTCAGCTTCCCTGGGAAATGACATAGACCCAACTTTGATGATAGACAAATTCTGGGCACATTTTTGGTTGTAATCATCTATCTAGCGACTCTACTGAAGGCCGAACCTCTTGGAAACTCCACTCCATAATTCTGGCTCAGTTTGTGAGGCATACTCGGAGAAATCCTCAGATATCGCAAGCTGACCCAGTACCTGACCCAGAAAAGATCATCAAGAAGATCCTTCAATAGAACAAATACATGTTGAGTGTACAGATTCTAATACTAGCAATGAAGAAAAGCCCTCAGAAATTCATAAATCTCCTTATTCTTTAGTTTCTCCTTTCATTGTTAGCCCAAAGGGAACCTCGCCTCCTATTCACCATACTCCTTTGGTCTCGTCAATCACTCCTCCGCCTTCTGTCATCCAGACTTCTAGTACTCTTTTAGTCACCACAGTTATGGTAGGTCCGCAAGCACCCACCAAAATGGAAAGAATCATAGCCGCTAGGTATGGACCTCTAATACTGCCCACTCCTTTGAATTCTATGCCCACTGGAGAATATCAGAAGTATATGCCTAAGTTCACTGGGACTGAAGGTGTCACTACTAAAGAACACCTTGAGTCATTTTATAGTTATGCTGATAATTTGGATATTAGTGAAGATGATGTGTGGATGAGAGTCTTTGTCCAAAACCTAGATGGGGAGGCTAGGAAATGGTTCAGAGAACAAGCCCCAAGATCTATAGCAGATATCAAAGCTTTAGATGATATATTCCTAAAACATTGGGGAGATAAAAAGGACTTGCTATACTATCATACAGAGTTTGGAAACCTGAAGAGGGAAAATGGGGAATCCTTGCCCGATTTTAATAAAAGATTCAATCGTATGTATAGTAAGATACCAGCTGAGGTAAAGCCTACCCCCACCTCTGCCAAACTTGCCTACGCCAGTGCCTTTGACTCTGATTTCTTTTTACTGTTGAGAGAAAGAAGATGCGCTACCCTAGCTGAAATGCAGGATGTGGCACTAGAGGTAGAATCTAAAATTATGGCTACAGAAAAGCTCAAAAGTCACGTTGATAGAAGGAGGCAGATAGGTGGGGCTTCTTCTCCCTCTGCTTCATCTTCAGATACCAAGCTTGATAAAATGACTAGAATGATCGAGTCATTGGCTGCTAAAATATCTAAAATGGAGGTTGAGCAGAACTCTGGGAGGGCGAGGCTCCCAAATACATTTGCTCTAAGAAATTCAAATCCATTCAGAAGAACAAATGAGCAAATGCAGATCATTCAGAAGGGTAAAGAAACTAATGAGGATCAAAGAGTTAAATCTCCTTTCAAAATGTATTCATGGAGGAGGAACAGATTGAAGATGAGGATGAAATTCACTGTATGGAAGATAAAGGCAGTGATGCCTTTTTGACATTGGCTGCATACGAAGAGTCTTTGCTACAGGAGCAAGACAGTCAAAGGTGGGACAGAGAGGTTGTTCTACAAACTGAGGAGTAGCAAAGATATAATCTGAGGTCAAATGCAAATAATGTCAAGGAGAATCCTGCCCAAAAAGTTGTCGTCCAAACAGAGACCCAGAATAGCAGGCAGAGAAGACCAGCAGCTGATCCAGTCATCCTCAAAGCACCAGTTCAAGAGGTAAGAGGTTTTGACAAGTTACCTCTCTCTTTCAGCTTTGAATCAAAAGTTTAGAAGTTAAAAATATCTGTGCCTCTGATAGAACTGGTGAAGAGTGAAGTGTTTAGAAAGCCTATCCTTGAAGCTCTTGAGCTGAAAACCACACAAACCTCCACTGACTTTGTCAATTTGCAAGATGATAGGCCTGCAGTTGTGCTAAGCCCAATGACTGAACCTGCCAATGATAATTCTCCATATTTTTATGTCTCCTTGACCATTCATGACAAAATTCTCCACAACTGCCTACTAGATACCAATGCCAGTCACAATCTGATGCCTAAAACTGTCATGGAAGAGTTAGGCCTTGACATCACCAGACCATATCATGACCTATTCTCATTTGATTCAAGAAAGGTGAAATGTCTGGGATTGATTAAAGACTTAGCCATTACCCTAACCCAGCTGCCCATGAAGAGAATAATGATGGATATTGTGGTGGCAGATGTCCCTCCTAAGTTTGGCATGTTGTTGTCCATAGGGTGGATTAAGAGACTAGGTGGGACATTGCAGAACGACCTATCTTATGCCACTATCCCAGTTTTCAGAGGAGAAAGCGGGAGATTATATAGAGAAGCACAGCTGGCATATATCATCAGTGATGAAAAGAATCCTTCTAATCATCCCATTTATGCGGTGGACACTGATTTTGGAGCATGTATCCACCAAATTGAAGAATTTCAGAAGGCCTCGTTGCAGCTCAATAAACCAATTGTTCACGCTGAGGGGGAGCAAGCAAATCAGGTTTGGGAGATGTTCTTTGATGGAGCATGTTCCAGGGAGACTGCAGGAGCAGGGGTGGTGCTGATATCTCCAAAACAAGAAAGCACACAGTTGTCTTTTAAGCTGGCCTTCCAAGTCACCAATAATATAGCAGAGTATGAAGCTCTGATACTGGGCCTTAATGCAGCAAAAGACAGAGGAATCCAGAATTTGAAGGTATTTGTAGACGCTGATTTGATCATTCAGCAAGTAAATAAAACATTTCAAGCAAAGCACCCAAGGCTGAAAGCATACAGAGATGAGGTATGGAGGATCAGAGATTCTTTTGATTATTTCTGTATTTCATATATTCCTAGAGCCAAAAATTAGCTTGCTAATTCCCTTGCTGTGTCTGCTAGTCTATTTATCCCTCCCATGCCTCCCAAACTAGTTTATGAAGTCCAAATGAAATATAGACCATCCTTGCCTGATAATGTCCAGCATTGGAAAGTTTTTGATGATGATGATGAGATAAATAGGTTTATGCAAGTCATTGGTGAATTTTCCAAGATGCAAATTGACCAAGAAAATGAAGCCTTGCAAGAGACCCCCCAATCCCAGCTTAAAAACAAAATTGGCAAAGATAGCATTGTCCAGCTTCCCAGCAACCATATTCCTAAGGGTCTAATTCCTCTAGAAAGATTGTTTGACCAAAACAATGTACCTTATAATGCTACCCAAAAAGAAGATCCATCTGTAGTCTGTCAGCGTGATATAGGGAGTCCAGGTCAGCCTAGGTACATAAATCTATCTTCTCATCTATCTGCTGACCAAAGTTCTGAATACTGCAAATTAATGAAGCAATTTATTGATGTCTTCGCCTGGGAATATAGTGACCTGAAAACATATGATAAGAATATCATCCAGCATAAAATCCCTTTAGAGAAAGGCACCATACCTTTCAAACAAAAGCTGAGATCAATAAATCCTATGCTCCTCCCTCTGATTGAAAAAGAAATAAAAAAGTTGATGGCTGCGATAATCATAGTCCCTCTCAGATATTCCAAGTGGGTAGCCAACCTAGTAGTGGTGAGGAAGAAAAGTGGAGAAATCGGACTTTGTGTTGATTTCAGAAACTTAAATAAATGCTCCAAGAAAGACAATTATCCACTACCCAAGATGGAGCACTTGCTACAGAAGGTCTCAGGAGCCAAAGTGATGTCTTTCCTGGATGGATTTTCAGGGTATAATCAGGTTGTTGTGCATCCAGATGATCAGGAGAAGACTGCATTTACCACTCCTTGGGGCACCTTTATGTATTCCAAGATGCCTTTTGGGTTGATGAATGCTAGAGCCACCTTTCAGAGAGCTATGGATATAGCATTTGTGGGAGAGAAGGATAAATTTGTCCTTATCTACCTTGATGATATAACAGTATACTCCAGCAGCCATCAAGACCATGTGCAACATTTGAAGAAAGTGTTTTTGAAGTGCAGAAGGTTTGGGATTTCAATAAATCCTAAGAAGTCATAGTTTGCTTTAAAAGAAGACAAGTTGTTGGGACATATTGTTTCTACTGTAGGTGTCCGAATTGACCCAGAAAGAGTAAAAGCGATATAGACCTTGTCTGTCCCAAGATCGAAGAAGGACATCCAGTCCTTTCTGGGCTAAATTAATTTTGTAAGGAGGTTTATCCCAAATTTTGCAGAACTTGTGAAGCATATTACCTCTATGTTGAAGAAGGGGTCAGATATCAAATGGAATGGTGTAGCAAGAAAATCATTTGAGTCCATTAAAAAGGAAATTATGGAGGCTCCCACTTTAATCAGTCCAGATTACAGCAAGGAGTTCTACATATTTTCTTTTGTCTCTGACAACACCCTTGCAACAGTCTTATCGCAAGCAGATGAAGAAGGCTCAGAGCATCCGGTGGCATTTTTCAGTAAAACCTTAAGGGATGTTGCGCTGAGGTATGATATTATTGAGAAACAAGCATACACTCTTATCAAGCCTTTGAAAGCTTTCAAAGTTTATATTCTGCATTCCAAAATAGTTGCATATGTACTCTCTGCTGCAATAAAAGATGTTTTAACACAACCTGATGTTGATGGAAGAAGGGCTAAATGGATTGCGAAGTTAATTGAATTTAATATAGAGTTGAAGCCCACTAAGCTTGTCAGAGGTCAGGGTATTGCCAGACTATTAACTGAAGAAAATTGCAGAACATTGGACATGAACCTCATGTGTTCGAATTCAGAGAATGGTAAAACAGAAGAAGAGGAAGTAGCTGAACCAGGAGAAAAGCAGTCATTGACAGAGAATCTAGCTTCTTGTGATTGGTATTCCACAATAGCTAATTTCTTACTGAAGCTACAAATCCCTCCAGGCCTTACTCAAAGTCAAGCCAGAACTGTTAAACTTAGGGCAGCAAAATATTGCATCCATGAAAATCTGCTCTATTGGAGGGACCCATCTGGAATTCTTTTAAGGTGTCTGGACAAAGAACAGTCAATGGAAGTTATGCAGCAGTTCCATTCCAGCATGTGTGGAGGACATCATTACTAGAAAACTACAGCCCACAAGATCCTCAGAGCTGGGTACTATTGGCCCACCTTATTTTCTAATGTCTTTTCATTTGTTAAATCTTGTGACAGGTGCCAAAGATTCGAAGGGAAATAGCAATTGAAGTCCCTAGCCTTAAAACTAGTACATGCAAAAGGACCTTTTCAGCAATAGGGCTTGGATTTCATTGGAGAAATCAATCCACATTCCAGTGGCCAGCACAGATGGATATTAGTAGCCACTGATTATTTTACTAAGTGGATTGAAGCAATCCCTACTAGAAAGGTTGATCATAATGTGGTCATGAAGTTTTTGATTGAGCATATCTTCACCAGATTTGGTTGTCCACATAAATTAGTCACAGATAATGCAGCAGCCTTCAGAGCAAAAGAATTGGTGGAAATGTGTAACTCAATGGGCATTAAACTGGTTCATTCCACCTCATACTACCCTCAAGGAAATGGTCTAGCAGAATCTTCCAACAAAAGTCTGATAAGGATAATTAAGAAGCTGTTGGAGGACAACAAAAAGAATTGGGATTCTAAGCTCAAATATGCACTTTGGGTTGACAGAGTGACCATTAAAAGATCCACAGGAAATTCTCCATTCAAGCTAGTGTATGGCACCAAAGCTGTGTTCCCAATTCAGTTAACTCTCCCTGTGGAAAAGTTCCTACAACAAGAACATGATGAGGAAGAAGGTATGGCAAAAAGAATCACTGATTTAGCAGAGGTACATCAGATTAGAGAGAAGCTGGTTGAAAAGTCTGTAGCACATCAGAAAAAGATCAAGGAAGCCTTTGACAAAGGGACAAAAATAGATAATCTTCAAGTTGGAGACATGGTCCTTAAATGGGATGCACTAAAAGAAACGAAAGGCAACCATGGGAAGTTTGATGCTTTCTGGACAGGGCCTTTTATCATTTCTCAGGTCCAAGGGAACAATACCTTCATGTTGAAGAGCATGGAAGGGGAAGCAGTTTTTGATGGCCCGGTCAATGGCCATTTTCTGAAAATTTATGTGATTTAAGGTCTTTTGGCCTTAAAATTGTAAATATTTTATTTTATCAGTTTAGTATAAGCAAAGTAGACTCCATGCCCAATGGAAAATTGGGAAATTTTACTAATTTGTCTTTTACAGGAAAGGCATTGTTCTATAGTTCTTGAAACCTCACGGGGAGGCTTTCATCCCCAGAAGGAGCCAGTGTTAGCCTTATGGGCAAATGGCCCAAAAAATGGATCCAAATATGCCCTAAAGTCTCCAAATTTACTTAAAAGCATGCCAATGGATCCATATATGCTCTTGAAATCTTCAAAAGCCTCCTAAGGACCATTCAAAGTCAAAAGCATCGCATGCCAAGAGCCCTTGGAAGGGCGGAAATACACTAGCGAGAGGCAAAAACACTCCAAAACCATGAAAAAACCATGCAAAATAGTCCAAATCATAGCAACTGTTAGATCTGGTCGATCAACGGCCTAGAACCAAGTGGAAAATCGCAATCGGCATAGGCAGGTAGCAGCAACAGGTGTAAGACATTGCCGATGATCAGGTCGGCACATCGCATCGGCAGATCGCAATCGGTGGAAACCAAGGGGTGAGGGCAACGGTGATCGGAGATTAAACCAGGACCGTCGATCGCGTGATCAAATCGATGGCCCACATCACATCGGCGGATCGCAGTCGGGGAGGCGAGTCAAAGGTTATTGGTGCAGACAGTATGCAATGAGCAATTGCAATCGGCGATTCCACGAGGACCGTCGATCGCGCACGCGGATCAACGGCCTAGATTGCATCGCAATATCGCTATCGAGAAAACCAAGGGGCATGGCCTTTACATGTATGTGCGCGATGCGATGAGGCCCGAACCCGATGGGTTTCAGAAGCAAAATGTATAATCTTTCACTTCTGCCAAAGCCCATTTTGAATGTATTTCATTATATGATGAAATACAAAGGGGAACAAAAGGAACAGGCCAAGTTTGATATGTAACAGCGGCCCAAGGGCAGACCCGATAGAGGAATTAACCACTTTTCAAGACTGTTAAAGCTCGAAAGAACAGAGAAGGGCGGGATTTCTCACAGTTGCATCATTTCTCTGTTATAACAGAAAGCAGTCCCCGTTTGCATTTAGAAGATAACAAAGGCCGGGAAATAACCTCCGGGAGACAGAGGCCGAGAAGCAATCATGGGCATCGACAGCACAGCTCAGCAAACAAACAGAATGATTGTGGGGCGTCTCTGGCACGGTAGAGCTCCCAGACAGCGCAGCCACTACCCAAAATATCTAGATGCGTTTATTCCTTTGTCAGAAGAGGAAAACCACTGAGCCATGCTTGCCGGTAGAGGGAATCAAACAGTTAGGGAACGGATCAGGAAGATTAAGACTATGAGCCTTCTAAAGAGCTCAGGAGCATTGTAGACAGGCTATAAATAGTTGTTAGTAAGATGTAATAGGGGTTCAACTTCTGGAAACTATTAAGACTTTTGCTACTCAAGCTTTTCATCTTCATTTCCAGTTAATACAAGCTTCTTTTGTTGTTAATTTCTCACTCTCCACTTCTTCTCTATTCTAGCTTGTGCATGTTATGCATTTTTTATCTGCTCTTGATACTTAGCATTTGAGGGGCTGTCATCCCACCTCTGTGTTAGAATCTAGTATGTATCACTGAATGTGTTATGCAGGTTTCTGTCATCTTTGTGCCAAAGAGCTGTCATCCTCTCTGTGTATTAGGAAATATATTTGCAGGCCTTTTTACTGGTTGCAGCCGGCCATCACATGGTCTTGTGCATCTGCTGGTGTGGTCAGTATTCTCCATATTCACCTATTCCTTAAACTGTGAGTGATTGGTGGTCTAAAGCCTTGTAGTCTGGGGGTGTTCATGCATGTCTTGAGTAAAAACAGAGTTGAAATGGTTACCTAGCTTGATCCAAACCATCTTTCATTCCAATAGTTCAGAGAAAAATATTGAAGATTACATGTTACCAAGCATCTCTGATTTACAACCTAGGAGAGTTTCCTGGAGTGCTAACAAGAACCAACCGGAAAAGAAAAGAAATAAACCAACAACACCATGGCTATCCAGGAAATGGCAAGGCTAGGAAAATCCACTATTAATCTAGGCAATCCTCCATGCAAGTGATATATCTTGACCAATAAACCACATGCATATGCCATGCATGCCAAAACTAGTGAGGAAAACATACATGCAACTTGGTACCTGCAAGCAAAACTTGTTGTAGTTGTTGATCTTGATGTCCTCTTGCACTTTCCTTCTCTTCCTTTGCCTTCTTTCTCCAAAACCCCAAGTATGCCACACTCCTCCAAGAGTGCTCCAAGAAAACTCTAAGTGTCCAAGAGTATGAGAGAAATAGAGAATAGAGAGAGAGCTCCAAAACTGAACTAACCAAGCTTGCCCATTGATCCTCGTAAGACTTTTTATCAATGAGGCCTCTATTTTCTTCGTTTTCCATTATTTTCATTCAATTTCCTCCTCACATGCAACCTGTGACCTTTCACTTTCTTTTTCTCCTAATTTCCATTATTTTCATAAATGAAATGCCAATGAATGCCTCATGCCTTTCCAAAGCCTTTATCGTTGCCTTTTCCAATTTCCTTTAGCCATAATAACTTAAATGAACACCCACTAGGATGTTTTTCCCACTATTCAGCTTGGAATATGTGTCCCATGGTCGTGGTCTTATATATTTTTATATGGATTTTTAACCAAGGTTGTTACAGAACCCTCCCCCTTGGGGGAACACCATCCTCGGTGTTCAATGACACCTATAACCAACAAGACTGTTGAAAACAAAACATACTACCCATGGAGCTTTATAACACAACTCATTATAGTATTTACAATGACCATATGCTAAGACATGACAAACATATCATTTAGTGTAGATTTATAACACAACCCATTATTGTATTTACAATAACCACATATACACATACACATTTTCTTCACCCAGCAAATAATCATATTGTCTATGGAGATTTATAAATCCAACTTGATACAGTATTTACAATGATATACACATATACGTATATGCACATTTTCTCATCCAAAAAATAAAAGGATATGATGCCTGCATCTACAACAAGAGAATCCAGAGGCTCGCACCTCAACCCTCAAAGTAATACTAGGATTCACCTCCTTCCCAGGAAGTTTAGAATCCACTGCAAGGTCAAATCTGCATCCAATGTCCAGCGCTATAATCTTGTGCCACTTTTCCTCTCAATGAACAATTACCAACTTGTTTTTCTAGGGCACACTCCTAATGTGCATATGATTCCATCTAGCAATGATAATGACCAAAACAAATATATCCACGGCCTTCCCTTCTCTGCTACATAGTCCCTCGGGCAATCCGGTCACCCCCTTCTATGCAGTCACGTACCTTACAAGTTCCGCTAGCACCCCCATCCAAGGTATTCCATCCCTTGGCAAGGCTTCCTTGCATTGAAAGATACAAAAACCAAGGCATATCCCTACCAAAACCATCATATCGGTCATAGCATTCTCATGGAAATCAATGGACACTATTGGGTACCAAGGTCCCACAATGGCCTTGCTCAAGAAAACTTTACCAGCATATTGTTGTGTTTTCCAATTCCTTTTGCTATTGTTGCTAATGTTTATCATCAGTTTCAACCACCCAACTGGGCATGTTCATGCATTCCTGTACCAAGCACATAATTTCCATTAGGTTCAAAATAAATTGAAATAACTTCAAATCATACCTCATTGGTGGTCTGTCAGTAAGGTATACTTGCAATTTTGCTCGCTTCCTGTCACAACAAGTCAAATAATATCTTGACCAAATCATCATGGATAAACATATCACATCAGGTTAGCTCAAAACACAACCATCATAGATCAAAATCATACATCACATGTAACCATCATAAACCAGAATCATAGATCACATGTAATCATCATAGAACAAAATCATAAACCACATGCATAGTAAAACTTAAATAAAATATTGATACTTATCTTATAATCAAAGCTTAGCGTCTACCCTTGTCCTTATTCTGTACGCACACCGGATCAATTGCCACACCTAACAAACACGCAGTGCTTTCTCCTCAACCATGTGCACATACACATAGTGTGCATCACACGCATACAACCACACACGACATACAACACCATGAAATACATGTATATACACCTGACATACCACACATACACCTACACCCAAGGTACAACACATACACATACACATCCACATGCATCTGCAAAGAACATTATTTTCATTCTGTTGATGTATCCTTCAGCGTTACATGTCATAACATGAACATAGGCATAATACAAGCATACAATGTCAATTCATATCCACATGATACTGCCCTTGTATATTTGTCAAGACCACTCTCCCACTTGATTCCTCGTAAATTAGGAACCTCTTCATGTCATTCACCTGCCTAAGCAATCATTCCTCCACAAGAATGATTCCTAACGAACCTGCCAGACAATGGTATGCATACATATATATAAACATCAACATAAAACAATCATGATATTGTCAGACAACGGCATGCATACATACATATATACATGCATATATATAAACATTAGTATAAACAATCATGATCCTATCAAACAATGACATACATACATGTATACCTATATAGACATAAGGACAATGATGATCACAAAATTATTACCAGATACCATAAGGTATGGGTTAAGATAACTCCCTTTATGTGTGCAACACATGCTCAACATCTAGAACAATAGTTCCCAACATAGCCAAGGCATATGATGTCTTAAATCCATTCACCTTACCTTTCTTGATTACCTTTCCCATGAATGTCCTGTCATCGTCCATTTACACCAATGAACCTAATCAATCCAACTGGTTGTCATACTCTTTCCTTCAATTTCCTTATACCTGCATTGAGCTTCATCCAAGTCTTACCTTACCTTTCGAGTACCAAAAAACTCTTCCTAAGCTCCATTAACTTCCTCCTTCGCCAACCAATTCCCAAGACTCAAAACATAAAGGGTAAGACAAGAAACAAACAATAAGAATACCATGGAAAACAAACAACAATACGACACCACAAACAAAGTGGCATGGCCATGTACAAGGCGCAAACAAAACACAATCAAGCACAACAAATCATCAAAAGACCAAAAGCACAAGATTGACAACAAACACCATGACTCAATCCCCATGGTTTCCAGTGCTTCCAAGGGAAATCTCAACCTGAGCCTTCTTTGAGATTTCATGGAAGATTCTTTTCTATGCAATCCCTTGCATCATACTACCATCAACACATAAATGTCAACGCATAAATAAACATAACAATACACTAGTTACCTTACCTTATTGTGCCAAGCATGTTGTCTTGCAATTGAACATATCCATGCCATCTCTCAAGGGACTCCAATTCCTTTGACAGATCTAGCTATAACTAGACACCAGTTGTTATACCTGTCAAATACATGTCCATGAATATAGCACATACCCACGTAATGTCAGATGAAATCAAGGTTAAGAAGACTTATGGTATGCAAAGCAATCATTTGTTTGGAATTAGGGTTTCCAAACATAGTCAAAGGAATTCTTACCCGATTCCCTTCTTTTACAATTTACCTTGTTGCAATCGAATCTTACTACATGCTATCACATCACCCAACATTTAGTTATATAAACACATAGACTATTAGCTTTTCATGCTAATACCAAGCATGTTACCCTGCAACTGCTCACACATAGACTATTAGCTTGTCATTCTAATACCAAGCATGTTACCCTGCAACTGCTTACACATGTCAACCACATGTTCCAAACATCAAGACAATCATATGTATCAATTTGAAATCAAAATTTACCAAGACTAACAATCATGTCATAATCCATAGTCAACTCATAGTCATTAGAAATAATGCTACAGCTATCACCTACTTACACTCAAGTACATATCAATTGTCTCAACACCTATGTGTTAGTCCAATCATCTTGAAACAAGATCGTTCATTCAGGAAATCTTACATACACATACTCATATCGCGCAAGTAATCAAACATTCAGACAACAGATATGTGACATAATAGACACCAACACTCAAACACCAATTAAACGACAATCAAACATTCAAGCACAAACTAGATGACATAAGCAAGCTCATACCTTAATGTATCTTAGGGGAGGCTACCTTATATGCACAATCAAGCTAGATTAGCACGATATAACTTCACAACATATCAACTCAACCATAAATAAGATCATGATATCCATAACAATAACTAACTAATATGTTCACATCATAAGCTCATAAATAATTGTCATCCATACATAATAATCACATCCGCACAGTCAGTCTAGATTAGTATGACATAATATCACAACATATTAGCTCATACCTAAATTTCATAATCCTAACCATTTGCATAGACCAATCCAAGTTAGTGTGATACATATAACATCAAGATATTAATGTTATAACCCTATCATATAACAACAAGAAGTTAACATATAACATGCTCATCAACAAAATATAACCTAATCATCAAGCTAATTGTCTTATAACATACTCATCAACAATGTATAACATATAACATAATCATCAAGTTATTTTACCTAAGACAATAATAGCAATTCATACAACCACAGGTTACTATCATTCATGACTATCTGACACATGTGCATATGACTTCAATAATCAACTAGCATCTATCATGTATGTAACCATAACATCAATAAAAGGCATACGCATAACAATAATGCATATAACAATCCTTAACATACATACTTGCAAGCCCAACATACAAACATGTATGATGACATGCTCTTGCCTCGAGGTCCAATGTTGCAACTTCACTTTAATGATTCGTTTCTCCTGCTCTATCTAAGCCAACACATTAGCATCATAACATACCAATAGCCTTATTATGACCTAATTTCATCCAATGACCTCACAATGCATGTCTGACCTACCATACATGCATAACCATAATCATGGCAATGCATGCATAACAACATATAGACATCGACATGCATGATGACACATCCCACAGCAACACCATCAACCTTCACATTGTGACAACACTACAACCATGATCAACACCATGAAAATGCAACACGCACATGGACTAAAAGCATAAGGAACACATATTCCACGGACATGAATGCATGACCAACACACCACCCATCCAGTCTAAGGGGTGTACCATGCTCTGATACCACTTGATAATGCCCTCCTCCCACATTTACCCAAGTAACCAACCAACTAGGGTAAACATGTGACGTGAATTTACTATGATATGATTCAACCTCCTAAGTCACATTAAGGAAGTGAAACCGACAGACACACACCATACGGACCTTCAACATCAGCAATAGGACCCCTAGGAACCATCCCAACTTTTCTGCTAACCAACGCTTGGGTCCCACTAATAGTTTAGACCACTTAACCCCTATATGCTCCCATGATATGGGCATGACATCATCTAGGAAGCTTTCGATGCTCTCATGACAAGGCATGCCAATGTCCAAGGAATATTTTTCTCAGTACTGTGCTAGTGTCCCTCAGATTTGAGCCACTTTTTAAGGACCAGATCCCATATCACTACCCAGAACTCAATGCAACCTTCAGAACAGAAAGATAACATAGAAATGATGATACAATTGCAAGTACTTGAACAAGCCCTTGGCTGGACCCCTACTAGCCATGACAGGAATTTCATCAAACATATTACGAATATGTAATCTACAAGTGTAAATAACAAATCTAAGCATAGGGGTACCATACTCATTTGAGAATCACTAAGAAGCATTGATGCCTCAACACATTAGCTACCACTTCATCCATTAGGTCATAGATATATTATTCATTCATTTACAAGTTAAAACATGATGAGAGCCATACATAGCCACCAACATAATACATATTCATAACCAACATCATAAGGAAAGAAATACCAAGGAAACAACATCCATTTAACCCACATATAAACTAGTACAATACTCATAAAATAACGAGGAGAAATAACCTCTTATTAATGATGCAAAGGCCAACCAATTGTGGGACTTCCACGAACCACCAAACCATAGACATGGATGAGCCAAAAATCTCTTTAGTGAGTCACCCCTGTGACATATTCCAAGAATGAATGTGGGATCTCATTAAACACATCAATCCAAAACCATCCAGGGCTTCTAGAGGCCAACCACCTCAACCCATCAAATATTGATTCCACCTCACGATCATACATCACAAAATCATCATCAAATTGGTCTCTACCCAAGCCTTCCATCACTCTAGAGCATTTGTTCCAACCAAGGCTTCGAGGACTAGTAATTAAACCCATAACTTATTCTGGGCTTCTAGAGTGTTTGTCCAACCCGGGCTTCCAAGACTAGTAAGTCAACCCACCTAGGGCTTCCAGATTGTTTGTCCAACCAACACTTCCAGGACTAGTAACTCAACCCAAGTTGTTACAAGTTTTCCAGAGCGTTTGTCCAACTAGGGCTTCCAAGAACTAGTAACTCAACCCAAGCTATGGAAACATGAGAACCAACAAGAAGCAAGGAAATAAACCCACAACACCATGACTATCCAGGAAATGGCAAGGCTAGGAAAATCCATTGTCAATCCAGGAAATCTTCCATGCCAATGACAGATCTTGACCAATAAACCACATGCATATGCCATGTATGCCAAAACTAGTGAGGAAAACCCATTGTAGTTTCTGATCCCTTTTCCCTCTTACACTTTCCTACTCTTCCTTTGCCTTCTTGTTCCAAAAATCCAAGTATGCCACACTCCTCCAAGAGTGCTCCAAGAAAACTCTAAGTGTCCAAGAGTATGAGAGAGGGAGCCAATATATAGACAACTCCAAAACTGAACTGACCAAGCTTGCCCACTGATCCTTAGAAGCCTTTTTATCAATGAGGCCTCTATTTTCTTCATTTTCCATTATTCTCATTCAATTTACTCCTCACATGCAACCTATGACCTTTCACCTTCCTTTTCTGCTAATTTCCATTATTTTCATAAATAAAATGCCAATAAATGCCTCATGCCTTTCTAAAGCCTCTGCCATTGCCTTTGCCAATTTCCTTTAGCCATAATAACCGAAATGAAAACCCACTAGAATGATTTTCCCACCATTGAGCTTGGAATGTGTGTCCCATGGTCGTGGTCTTATATATTTTTACATGGATTTTTAACCAAGATTGTTATAGATTCCCATACTTATGCCCGCAAGTGTTCTGTTTGTTAGAAATGCGTTGGTAGTGATATAAATTCAGCTTCCCTATAGTAGTCTATTTTTCTAGAAGAACCTTTCCAACAATGGGGATTGTACGTCATTGGTGAACTCTTTCCACACTCATTGAAGTAACACCGCTATATTCTCACTGCTACATACTACTTTACACAATGGACAGAAGTGGTTCCTCTCAAACAAGTGAATGATCAGGTAGTCATCAATTTCCTTAGACAGAATATCATTACCAAGTTTGGTGTTCCTAAATCACCTGTTTTCGATAATGCAACTTATTTCTCATCGCTTAATATTTATGATTTTGCATTAGAAAATGGCATTGTTTTGAATCATTCATATAATTACTATCCACAGGGTAATGGTCTTGTTGAGTCAACCAATAAAAATCGAATTCACATTATTAAGAAAATTGTTTACCTTGAACAAAGGAACTAGCATAATGCTTTGGTGAATGCTCTATGGGACGACTCTGTTATGCCTAAACCCTCTTTATAAACTTCCCCTTACTTTCTAATGTATGGGAAAGAAGTCATTCTACCTACTAACATATACCTACCAATCCTTCAACTTTCTCAAGAGTCTCGAGGAAAACTGTGTCTTGTTTTCATAGTAGGATAGACACACTTTTCAAGTTACAGGAAGAAAGGAGGAAAGCAAAGGAAAAATTTTCCATTCATTAGATTCCTATTAAGTGATGGTTTGATAAGAAGTTTGTAGGGAGTAAGGAGTTCAGTGTGGGAAACTTAGTATTGAAGTGGATACATCCCTCAAAGAGAAAGGGAAACACACTAAATTCTAGTCCATGTGGATCGAGCCATTTGTTGTTTGTGACAAGCTTGGACACCACACTTATCATCTCCAATCTTTGGATGGGAATATGGACTCTCTTCCTGTCAATGGCCAACATTTGAAACAATATTTTCAATAGTAGTCCATGATTGTGCCCGACCCTATGTACATATTTATTCATCTTTGCTTGTTTTCTTGTCATGTTCAGTGTTTTCCATTTTCTTTTTTTTCTTGTGAATAAACCTTGTGTGGAAGTGTTTTGTTTGGTTCCAATGTGTGTGGGAAAATGGAAATGGGCCTGGTGACACTACAACATTTGGCTAACCTTTAGTCCTTCTTCTTTGTCTTCATACATATATCTTGGTCGATGATGTTTCAATGGAAAATATGATCCTTGCATAAGGATGGATTTGTGTAAAACCATGACACCCATATATATTCTAGGAAACTCAGTGCTACGCTTTGTTCTTTATGTTTCGGTGTTTTGCATGTTGATACAATCAAGTAGAGAAGGACAAGGGGAAAATCTATAACGAGCATGCTAATATATATATATATATATATATATATGAGCAGAAAAGGAATTATTATTTCTTTGAAGGAACAACCTCTTATTCTCTCAATAAGTCGGGATCCCTCTTGCACCCCCATGAAATAATAAGTGTCGAAGCACAATCCTATAAATAAAATAAATAAAAGGTGAAAAAAAAAAATTCTTCTTACACAGAGTGGTGAAGAAAACAACTTTGTCGAGGTATTTTTCAGGCTCGCTAGTAGTGAAGTAATGCTTGCATTCCTATAGTGACTCTGTTGGGGTACTATCCAAACCTACTCACAACGAAGTAACACCAAATATGAAAACTAAGACTCTAAATATCTTAAGCTCGTAAATATATTACCTTCTTTTGAATCGAAACAATTGTGATATAGGTAATTTTGTGGATTTGTTAACTGAGAAAGGAATAGAGGGGACAATATCTATAACCGAGTCAAGTGGGATACCTAGAGTAATCTATACAATGAATCAACACTTCATGAAAAACTAGACACTGCACAAAAGGTTAGAGCATGGCAAAGAACCTGGAGTTCTATCAGTGTGTCACCAAGTGTTGTCGTTGCTACAACACGCTCAAAAATTTTGGCCTACATTCAAATTTCAGAGCCTTCTTTGAGCTTGCAAGCTATTGTTCCTAGTATTAAGAGCCATCCCATGTATATTCTCTGAGTTTTCTAGTCCCTTTGTGAAGAAAACTCAAGTGTTGTCTTTTGGGATGGGAAGTGTCGCACACGGAAAAAAGTGGAGTTATGGTTCATTTCAAGGAGAAAATTTTGTATCGATGGGTCTTGTTAGCGCTTGAAATTTCACCTCAGGCTGAGGAAGGTAAACCTCAAGGCTACATCAAACCATTTAGCCTCGTAGCTAGCCCTACGGGGCAGGAGAAGGCTCTCTCCGGTCAATCTCGGCAGATCTTCAATGGGATGAGATGACCAACAAGGTAACACTGATATTAGGCTAGTAAACTGATTAAAAAGGTTGATTTGGGGTTTTTTGGGTTTTTGGTGGCAATTTGAGGGATTGCAATTTTGGGTGCGGGGATTGGACACAGTTTCTGCAGGGGGTTCCTTGGGGCGAGGTAGGAGACAGCGTTGATGCCTTTAACTGAGGTGGATGATCAAGAATGAAAGATGAGGAGCTAAAGAGAGCAAACAATGACTTTGAATTCCCTTTAGACAGTAGAAAACATTGAAATTAAACAAATTTAAAAGCAGAGCATGGCTAGCATGAATTCATACTTTAACACTTCATTTGTTTAATGTGCAGCAGTAAAGAAAGGAAATGAATCACATAACAAAGCTTACAAGAACATGAAGAAACACACCATCAACACATGAGTCCACAAGAATCCCAAAGATGACTGCAAAACCCTGGTCTTCCTTAGCCAAAAATTGCAGAGATACAGTGAAAATATACAATGATAGCTTCTCCCTCAAGAGTCCAACCATGAAAATGAGCAAAAAAGTACATAATATAGATGATCTAACCTCTTTCCCTGCCTCCATGGGTCGAGCTCACTATCCTAGGAGCTGTTTGAACCACTTCTAAACTAAGCACTACAAAATAGGCAGTCAAAACAACTTGCCTCTATAAACTTGGAAACCAGTTCATACATTCAATTTTTACCCTTTACATGAAAGAAACTTCTAGAAGAGTTAAACAAGAGTAAAAGTATCCAAAAAGTGTCACAATTACATCCAATAGGACCACCATCAACCTCAAAAGGTCAAACTGGAGCCAAACTGCGTTTTCTGGGCTGAACTGGTCAAATCTGGCACAATTTCCTCAACGGGTCGCGCACATTTTCTCAACGGGTCGCGCACTTTGGAGCTCTATTTGGAGGCCTTCCCGGTGTCAGAATGAGGTGCAGGATAGCTCGTTGGAAAGGCCTCTGAGTCTACTTTCCAACCCAACTAGAATTTTTGGATTTGGAGGTCATTTGACTAGTCAAAAGTCAATTCTCCCAAGACTGCTTCTGCAACTCAAAAAAGGAGCAGAAAGTCAAATTTTGCCTGTATTTTGACCTTTTGGAGGCCCAAAACTCCATAAAAACTCAAGTCCATCCATAGGAATGTGTAACTTTGCATGAAAAATCTAGCAATGTTGAGTTTTTGCAAAACGGAGCTACGATGACAAAGGGTCTCACCGGGGGTGAGACCCGTTGAGAAGCCAAAACCTGTAAATTTCCCAAAAATACAAAATTACCCAAAATTCTCAAAAAAATTTGGTATTTGTGCTGTAGATGATGCTAGTGAGTGCCATGATCCTTGAGGGATGCCTCAGCCAAGATACGGAGTAGGTTGGTCTTTTTCTTCCGCCTAAGAGCCTAGGATAACCTCCTTTGGAACATTTTCATTTTTGCCTTGCAAACATGCATTCTTGCCCAGTAATGGTTTTTCATGTTCCTCAGCAATATCTTCTCTTGGTTGGCCTTAGCCAATAGCCTCTCCAAGTGTGCGTTCTCCTGAATGAGCATAGACTCTCGGTCAGCAGGCAATGGATCACCGGGTCTTCTACGGTTCAAGACTCGGTCGCTACGAATCTTCCATAGCTCATCAAGCGTTTTCTCATCCTCCAATTGTTTGTTCCGCTGCTCCAGGTAAGTAATAGTCCATTGGGCACCCTCAAGTCTCCTCTGTAAAACATCATTTTCAGCCCTGAGATGCTGAATGATTTCCTTCGCCTCTTGGCTAGGAGAACTAACCTCAAGATCAATCACCGGATCCTCATGAATCATGGGCTCTTTGCCCCTCTGTAGTACCTGTGCTGGTGAAGAAAGAGAGGCCCCTTCCACCTGATGTGGAGATAACACTCGCTATGCTGATGATGAAGGCGAGACCCCTTCCACCTGCTGTGGAGATAGTACTCGCCTAGCTGCTGCAAATAAGGCCCTTGGGCCTTTCTGATAAGTGACCAATGGAGGAGAGCTGACATGTCTGGTCTCAAGAATATCATGCTACTGTGATGGCCTTCCCTCCTCATGAACAACCTCAGGGGGTGAAAGGGATAACCTTGAGAGTAGCAAAACAAAACCGTATCTCTACTTGCATTTTGACATTTTTAAAGCAAATATACATGAACTTCTCATTTCAACTTGATGGCGTTAAAACACATTTCCCATGTTCATTTTTCTCTATCAAGCAAAAATACTTTGATGATCAGAGGCCTACCTGCAACCTTGAAGAGATTTGGGGTCATTTGGCAGCTTACTGGCAAATTTCTGTGGAGAAATCCCCAACGGGTCGCGCACGTTGCTTTTCTGAACTGCGGAAGAGCTCTCAACGGGTCGCGCACCACCCAACGGGTCGCGCTTTTGCAGGAGGCTTTTGGAGGCCTTCCCGATGTCAGAATCAGGTGCAAGATAGCTCGTTGGAAAGGTCTTTGAGTCTAATTTCCAACCCGATTATAATTTTTCATTTTGGAGTTCATTTGACCTGTCAAAAATCAAATCTCCCAAGACTAGTCAAAAAGTGCCAAATGAGGCTGCCTGAAGGAAGAGTGTTGTTGCAGTCAACTTTTGAATGCCTTCCTCAACCCAAAATTGAGCTCATGATAGCTCATTGGAAATATCTTTGTGTCTAGTTATCATTTTACCCATCAAGAAAATCATTTGGCCCACCAAGCTAGGAGAAAACTTGATTTTCCCAAGGTCACTTCAGAGGTGTCTTTGATTCTCCTGAGGCAACGGTATTCTTGACATTTCTCTCAAACAATGACACCTGTGAAAAACATGAAGGAGGTTTTTCTTCTTTGGCATGTTCTGGACAAAAACCTCTCTCATTTTTCCAAAATTCATCTTTGATTGCTCTGAAACATCATTTGAGTGAAACTTGTCCCGATGTGTGAAACAAGGAATTCTGTCGAAATGAAGCGAAATGAAGGGGATAGGGGGCTTCTAAATTCTTGAGGAAATTTTTGGGAGTGGAGAGGGATGTTAGGAAGTAGGGGAAAGTGGAATCTTAGAGATTGAGCGAGGGGAAGGGGTCCAAAAGGGCAAAACACAGGCCCAACCTAGAAAATTGCCAGGTTGTAGCTAGAAACTAGGGTTTGTGCAAAAATAAGGAATTTGGGGGATCTCAGTGATGGGAAACATTTGATAAGGTACTTTAAGGATAGGGAAAGGTGTATGAACATCAGGAAACAAGTTTTGCCGGTGATTGACCATCCAAGAGAAATTGCCTTCAAAACCCTAGGAGAGGGAAATGACCTTACTTAGGCACAACTGAAGCATGAATAAGGTGTAAAATGACTCATTTGACACTGACATGATAATGACAACCCTCTGAATGATGATAGGCTTAGCTGAATGATGACATGGACTGACATTTGGGCAAACCCTATACCTAATGCCTAGTGACCAAATTTTGCTTGAAGACTCACTGAAATGACAAAATTTGACCTTGACACTCTGAGACCACTTTGTAAGAGCATATTTGATCACTGTAGGAAGGCTAGAAAGACTGACATTAACAGGTCCTATTTATCATATAGACATGTATTAGACCCATTCCCAAAGTTTCATGCATTGTCGCAAAAGTGTCATCACTGTCATCGCAATGTGTACCTTAAGTGTTGCATTTGGAGGAGTATGTTGTTTTGTCATTGTGGACCATGTTGTTTTTTAGTGTTGAGTGTTTAATGATGTGTCATATATTGATCTGACTGTGTCATCATGTTCATGTCCTACCTTGGTTGCATATATGCTTCACTAATCCCACACTTAGCGAAATTCTAAAAGATTTTCTGCATGGCCAAATTAAGCTCGCTCCACCCTCCTGAATTGTGAATTGCATAGTGGGGGGCCTCAAGCATGCACCCTTGCCTCCTGGAAATGTGCAATGCGCAGTTTCTGTCTCTAAGGATTGCACATTGTGTAATCATAGTTCTTAATCCTGGCCCCATGACCTTCACAGCTGCACAATCAAGCCTCCCTATCAATCTCCTTCTGCGCATTGTGAAATCCGAGTCTGTAGCCTTCCTCCCTGGCTCCTTGAACTACGTAATTGCACAATCCACTGGCGTCCCTCTTTCCTGAATTTTGCATTGCATAGTCACAGTGGGCAAGCCTGCCTCACTATGACCCTCAACTGCGTAGTCTTCTTGCCTAGGCCTCCATTGTTGTTCATTTCATAGTCACAAGCCTCAACACCTCACTCCTGGCCTTTAGAATTGCGCATTATGCAATCCTTAAGCCTTCCTCCTGTCCAGATCATGGTTCTAGTTCAATCAGTTATTTTCATGAAGCATGTTAGACTAGGAGTTTTTCGAGCTAATGTCGTCTTGTCATGAGTGATTTCCAACTACAAGTACTACATCTTCACATAACATGTTGATGATCAAGGAGAAGGAGAAGGAGACTATACTATAGGACACTTATGAAGTTGCAAGGACAAGTTGATGAAGGGACACTAGATTGCGATAGAAGTTGAAGATCAAGATCATAGTGAAGTCTCCCTATCCTCAAGCCTTATGGAGGAGGAAGAGGAAGGGCATGTATCATCTCTAAATAAAACACAAAGATAGAAATAGAAAGAGTGGCCTAACATTATCACATCATCATCGAGTCCATATCATCAATGTCATGTCATGTCTTGTCAAGGTGCCACTTCAAGTTGTCATATGAATCATCATTTGTGGATGTAATCATGTAATTTTCAATAATGTGAGAAATGTAATGTAAAGTGGAAGTCCAAGGGTCACCTATAGAATGTGAAAATTCATGTGGAAGTCAAAGATTCTCATGGAAATTCACAAAGTTAGACGAAAGCTCAAGAGTCATAAGGGGGGTCCAAGAGTCACAAGGGAGGTGGAGAGTCACCTCATTTGTTATAAATACACCCTCATAGCTCAAGAAAAGGACTTTTCTCTTGGCTTCTCCTACTAAGAATCAAAGAAAAAGATAGTTCTTTTGGAGAGGAAGTGGTAGCTCTAATGCTCCACTATTGGAGCTAGTGATGTTCATTGTATCGACGTATCTTGGAACTTTCTCTTAATACTTGAAGCTCATTGAGTCGACACACTTTCATGCGTATATCGTAAATGTTGTAAGGCTACTCTTTGAATGTTTGCGATGCATTTTGTACTAAATAAATTGAACTATGTCGGTGGCTTTGCTGCTTATCTTATTGAATGTGTGTTGTATGTGCTTTAATGAATGTTACTGTTATGTGAACTATTTCGGTAGTTATTTAACGACTCTTATATATCTATATATATATATATATATATATATATATATATCCCCTCGGTGAAGGAACTTGTATACATTCTACAATTGAACATTTCACAAGGCATACTCACTTTTTCATTCAACAATACATGTACATTACTCTCTTGTGGTAAATATTGTATCCAAGGAAAATATTTAAGAATAATGATAGTCGAACCTTATTTCTAAAGGGCTCCTACACTAAACGGTGCGAAGTCTAATTGGGACTTTTCATTGGGGAGACCCCCTTGCATGTTGGTGGGTTCCAACACAGACAACACTTCCTATCAACCATAGGAATTGTGCAACCTTATGCTAATGTCCATTCATGCAAATCATCTACCAAAGAGGTTCTTAATGGATGTTTGTAACATTCCTGGGTTAAACGTTCATGTAATAAAGGTTAATGAAGGCAAAATAAGACCAAGGAAATGGGACACATATTCCAAGTTGAATGTTGGGAAAAACTCTATAATGGGCATCACTTGTTGTTTATTTTGGTTAAGGAAATTGGCTAAGGAATTGGAAAAGGAAAAGAGGAATTATTTGGCATTTATTTATGAAAATAAAGGAAAATAGGAGAAAAGGGAGAAGAAATGTCACAGATTTTCATGAGAGGAAAATGAAGGAAAATGAAGAAAATAGAGGCCTTAATGATAAAAGGGCTTCTAACAATTAATTCACAGCTTTTGGTCAGTTCATTTTTGGAGCTCTCTTCTATTCTCTCATTCTCTCATACTCTTGCACACATTGAGCATTCTTGGAGCACTCTAGTATTGAAGAAAGGAAAGCAAAAGGAAATACAAGGAAAGCAAAGGACAAGCAAGCAAGGTAGGATCAAGAAACTTTAGCGAGAAGATTTTGTAGGTAATAGATTGTATGTTTGATTTCCTAGCTGAGGTGTGAATGCATGGTAAATGAATTTGTTTATTTGGTTCATTTTTCGTCATTGGCTTGGGTTTTTCTTGGTTTGATAATGGTTTCAACATTTCCATTTCCTAGTTATCCATGGTGCAATGGGATTCCTTTTTGGTTGACCTTTGGAGTGTCGGAAGGTTTTGGAATCGGGTGATGTGGTCTCATAAAAATTCCCAAGGTTTGGGGGTAGAGGTGGTTTAATCTCTAGGAAGCCCCCGAAAGGTGGTTGGAGACAGGAAAATTCCTTAAGGTAATGGTGAAAAAACTATGAGGCATCCAATCTTGTTTGAGATTTGTGATCTCTTGATTAGTTTTGGTGAGATTAAAGTAGCCTAAGGGTGGAGGTGGTTTAATCTCTAGGAATCCCTGGTTGTTTATATCTTAGGATTGTTGGGTTGTGTTATATTCTTTCCACATAGTTAACAGGGGGTTTGAAGGGCACCCGTAACCCCACTTTATGGGGTTCGGGGCAACACCCCAGAAAATTTTGGTTTTGGACCCTATGTTAAGTTGGGCAGACCCACCTATGGTTTTGTGCATGATTTTTGCACATGTTTTTTGGACGCAATGATTTTCAGTCCATGGTATTGGACATGATGGTTTTCGGTCCATGGTACTGGACACGATGGTTTTCAGTCCATGGTATTGGATGCTTCGGCATGTATAAATATGTATTGTAACATTGAAAGCAACATAATGAAAAATCAAGCTGGTATTCCCAATTTTGGGATCCAATGGGAAAATCTCTGTGTATATGTGTTTTATGTGTTATGCTCTCGCATTGTTTATTTTTCTGTGTTTTAGAATTCGTATGCAGGTAATTTCTGTACAGGGTTAAAACCTACATTTGGTATTAGAGTTGTTTTGGCTTCAAGGGGATGCCTTTGTTGCTGAGGGGTTTCGCTCGGGCCTGTGGTAGACCCTGTTCAGTGGGAGATCTGCGAGATCGATTCTAGTGGTGAAAGAAGATGGCGAGCAGTGGAAAGATAGAGATCGAGAAATTTAATGGTCATAGTTTTGAGTTGTGGAAACTCAAGATGGAGGATCTGTTGGTGGATAAAGACCAGTGGATCACAGTAGATTTGGGTACTAAACCAACGAGAGTGTTCGATGAAGAATGGAAGAAGTTGGATCGAAAGGCAAAGAGCACAATACGATTGTGTGTCTCAGATTCAGTATTGCTGAATGTATCAGGGGAAGCTATGGCGAAGGCTTTGTGGGACAAGTTAGGGACTTTGTACCAATCTAAGTCTCTGGTGAATAAACTGTTCATGCGGAAAAAGTTGTATAACCTGAGGATGAAAGATGGAGACTAGGTGAAAGAGCATCTTAATGAATTTAATACTATGGTAAGTCAGTTAGCATCTGTTGATATTAAAATTTTAGATGAAGATAGGTGCATCAGTTTGTTGTGTTCTCTACCAGATTCATGGGATAGTCTAGTTATTGCAATAGGTAGCAATGCAACTGCCTTGCATTTTGATGAAATAGTCTCATCCTTGCTGACGGAGGAGATGAGATGGAAAAATATGGAGAGCTAGAATGGTGATGCCTTGTCTGTACGAGGACGGTCCTAGAATAGAAACAAAAATAAGTCATCGAGTGGGAGATCTAAATCTCCAGGAAAACATGTAAAGGTGGTGTGCTGGAAATGCGGAAAGGAAGGCCACTTCAAAAGGGACTGTAAATCTAAAGCTCCTGACAAAGGAAAGGGATCTAATGAGGATCCTTCTGCAAAGGCGAAAACCACCTCAGATGAAGGTGGGGATGTGTACTTGGCTTCTTTAAGTACACATGTATATCATGAGGCATGGTTGATTGACTCAGGTGCATCCTTTCACTTCACTCCCCATAGAGAGTGGTTCTGCGAGTATGATAAATATGATGGTGGTGATTTCTTCTTGGGGGATGACAGGAAGGCTAGAATCGTTGGCCGCAGAAAAGTAAAGTTGAAGTTGCAAGGTGGAAGGATTAGAACGCTTCCAGGTGTTATACATATTCTTGCATTAGCCAGAAATCTTATTTATGTTAGCAAGCTGGATGATGCAGGTGTAAAAACATTGTTAAAGAAGGATACCTGCAAGATGGTTCGGGGAGCACTGGTATTGATGCGGGGAGTTCGGATTGGAACTATGTACAAGCTGCAAGGTAGCACTGTTATTGATGGGTGTAATAGTTCTGTGGTTCCTGAAAGTGGAGCAGAAAATCTAGTGGTCTTTGGAGAGAAGACCATGCTGTGGCATCAAAGGCTTGGACATATTGGAGAAAAGGGCCTTCGGATACTTCATGGTAAAGGTATGGTAGAAGGTATGAGTAATAGCTCTCTGGATTTTTATTTCTGTGAAAATTGTGTATATGGGAAGCAGAATCGGATGAGTTTCCCCTCTAGTAGTAAAGGGCGAAACAGATATTAGAACTTGTGCACGGTGATGTGTTTGGACCTGTGAAGGTTCCTTCACTGGGTAAGTCTATGTACTATTTATCATTTATATGTGACTTCTCAAGGAATACATGGATATATTTCCTTAAGAATAAATCTGAAGTCTTTGATAGGTTTAAAGAAATTAAGGCTCTTGTGGAAAACCAGACATAGAAGAAGATAAAGGTGTTGAGGACATATAATGGTGGAGAGTTTTGCAGTAAGGAATTTGAAGAATTATGTAAGAAGTGTGGTATAGCATGACAGAAGACTACTCCATATACACCTCAGCAAAATGGAGTTGCAGAAAGAATGAATAAGACGTTGATGGAAATGGCAAGAAGCATGCTCAGTGGTGTCGCGTTAGGACATGAATTCTAGGCAGAGGCGGTGGATACTGCATGTTACCTGGTCAACAAGTCACCTTCATCAGCGTTGGAGGATAAGACTCCACAAGAGGTATGGACTGGTAAGAAACCCTCTCTTTCACATCTAAGGGTATTTGGATGTGATGCATATGTACATGTTCCAAAGGAGAAACAAACCAAGTTAGATAGTAAATCTGAAAAGTGCATCTTTATTAGGTGTAAGGATGGTTTAAAGGGTTATAAGCTTTGGAACCCATTCACATGAAAGGTTGTGTACAACTGAGATGTGGTGTTCAAAGAGGTGAAATATGTTATTAAACATAAAATCCAACCAAAGGAACCTGAGAAGATAGAGTTTGAGCTAAAGGAGGAAGAATCAGACTCTACAGCAGAGGAGGAATCAGAAGATCAAGAGCCACAAACTCTGGTTGTGAGAAAATCAGTTCGAGAAAGAAGGCAGCCAGAGAGGTATAGTCCATCTGCTTTCTATTCAAATTTTGCTTTGTCTACTGATGATGATCCAAAAACTGTGAAGGAAGCAATGGATTCAGAGGATGGAAAACTCTGGAAAGAGGCCATGGCTGATGAAATGGCATCTTTGCACAAAAATGAGGCTTGCGATCTGGTGGAGTTGTCGGCTGGGAGGAAACCCATTGGCAGAAAATGGGTGTTCAAAAAGAAGACAAATGCAGAAGGAAAAGTGGAGAAATACAAAGCTCGGTTGGTAGCAAAATGTTATTCCCAGGTGTCGGGAATTGATTTTGGTGATATTTTTTCTCCTGTTGCCAAGGTAACTTCTATTAGATTACTTTTATCTGTTATTGTTGCTTTTGATTTTGAGGTAGAATAGATGGATGTGAAGACAACATTTCTTCACGGGGATTTGGAAGAGGAGGTCTACATGAAGCAACCTAAAGGCTTTGCAATGAAGGGTAAGAAAGAACTAGTATGAAAGTTAAAGAAGTCTTTGTATGGGTTAAAACAGTCACCAAGGATGTGGTATCAGAAATTTGATACATTTACACAGGGACTTGGCTTCACCAGAAGCAAAGCAGATTATTGTGTGTATTTTAAATTAATTGGTGACCATGTTATTTATCTGGTCTTGTATGTGAATGATATGTTGCTGGTTGGAAATGACAAAGAAATTATCCAAGATTTGAAGACCCAATTGTCCTCCAAATTTGACATGAAAGATCTTGGTGCTGCAAACTATATTTTGGGCATGGAAATTAAAAGAGATCGGGAAAAGAGGAAGCTCTGATTAAACCAGAGGAAGTATGTCGAGACAATACTGCAGAGGTTTAATATGCAGGATAGTAAACCGGTGAAGGTTCCTATTCCTGTAGGTGTGAGGTTATCTGCTGAACAATGTCCCAAGACACAAGAAGAGGAAGAGGACATGTCCCGTGTTCCATATGCAAGTGCATTAAATAGCCTGATGTATGCAATGGTCTATACTAGACCAGACATTGCACATGTAGTGGGAGTATTGAGCAGGTTTATGTCAAAACTAAGAAAGGAGCATTGGACAGCAGTGAAGCGGGTTTTCAGGTATTTGCGTGCCACTAGTGATTATGGTCTGTGCTACCAAGGAAGACCAGGATTGGATAGAGCATTAGATATTCATGACTTTGTTGATGCAGACTGGGCTAGAGATCTGGATCAGAGAAGATCTACAAGTGGGTATGTGTTTAACCTATTTGGAGGTGTAGTCAGTTGGATGAGTAAGAAACAATCTGTAGTGGCACTATCAACTACAGAGGCAGAATACATGGCAGCCACTCATGCAAGCAAGGAAGCAGTTTGGTTGTAGAGATTGTGTTCAAGTATGGGGTTAGTATAGGAAGCTATAAGGATAGACTGTGACAACCAAAGTGCAATTTTCTTGGCAAAGAACCCTGCATATCATTCAAATACAAAGCACATTGATGTTCAGTATCACTTTGTGAGGGATATGATAGAAGACAAAAAGGTGTTGCTTGTAAAGGTGGAAACTTTGAAGAATAATGCAGATGCATTGACAAAATCTGTGAGCTCTGAGAATTTCTCTTGGTGTAGAGAGACAATGGGCATTTCAGGGCTGCGAAAATGACTAAGCTCTCTTGTGGCCCCCTATGGAAAGAAAACAACAAGTGGGAGAATGTTGGGTTGTGTTATATTCTTTACACATAGTTAATAGGGGGTTTGAAGGGCACCCGTAACCCCACTTTATGGGGTCCGAGGCAATGCCCCGGAAAATTTTGGTTTTGGACCCTATGTTAGGTTGGGCGGACCCACCTATGGTTTTGTGCATGAATTTTGCACATGTTTTTTGGACGTGATGGTTTTCAGTCCATGGTATTGGACGTGATGGTTTTCGGTCCATGGTATTGGACGCGATGGTTTTCGATCGATGGTATTGGATGCTTCGGCATGTATAAATATGTATTGTAAAATTGAAAGGAACATAATTAAAAATCATGCTGGTAGTCCCGGTTTTGGGCGAGGTTAAAACCTACAGGGATCCCATATTCATGCTTGGAATATGGCATGGGGGTGATTAGTTGAAACAAATATTTGGTTCATCCCAATCTATGGTCGGGTGGTACGTTGCATTCCCTAACTTGGTTGGCTTTTTCATCAGTTAATAAGAGTTATTTTTCCTATTGTAATCCGTGAGCACTTTTACTTGTTATTATGATGATTTGATGGTTGTTTAGTCATGGTTAATAATATGGCTATATGTTGGTTATAAGCATGGATTTGTAATGCGCTCTAGCTATGAGTTGTTCAAGATCTTATAAGTATATGAATGGTTGATGAATGCATGGACTAATGAGTGTTATTGCAGCTATGTGGAGAGAGAATAGGTCCTTCTCGGTGATTATCAGATGGATTACAAACCCTTATGATCATATATGCATTTTTGTCATGTAACTCTTATGTTAGGCATGTGTTTGAAATGTTTGTTATGGTGAGGCATGTTTTGACATAGTTCTTGTTCAAGTTTTTTATGAATGGCTTCATCATTATGTCATTTATCATTCTCGAAACTTACAGGGAGCTATGGGAGGTGGCCTGGAAGCTATCCTGGAAAAGTGGCTCAGATCTTAGGACCGCACCCTCTAAACTGGAGGATTTGGTTTGTAATTGCATTGAGGCAATGTTGTGCAAGCAGTTGGAGGGTCATAACCACACCCTTGTAGGCTTGTGCATGTGATTGGGTTGTTAGGTCAAAGAAAAATAGCTTCAACTCAAGTTTTGGTCACCTTGGGTGGTTCTTTGGCCCCTGAGTGTCCTGTAAGCCTTGAGGGATGTCTGAGAGTTTTCAGTTTTCGGCCTCACTCCCATAACTAAATCTTGGAGGTCGGGTCGTGTCACAGTAACTCTTCTTATAATGTTTACCCGAGCATCCCATTTAAATTCAGTAAATATGGGAGGATGTGGTTACAATGACTTTGGGACCAACTAGCAAAGAGTAGGCTTCCATAAGAGTGAACATTCCTTTACCTTAATATCCCCATTGAAATTTTTCATGGTCCTTGGTAATGGTAATTTTCCGACTTTGTAGCTCCTGAGCTAGAATGAGCTAGGCAATTAAGGTTGGGTGCAATGACTAATCCTCGATAGTTTTCCAGCCTCTCCAAATCATATTATTAGGTTTTGTTTTCAAAAAATATTCTATTGTAGTGCACTATTACTCTGAAGTAAATACCTATGATCCTCTGAGTTCCTCATAGTCCCTCAACCATGGTATTTGTTGCCAAGCATATTTCCATAAGAGTACAGTGCATCCATTCCTAATCTCCAAAAATGTGTGTTTTTGAATTAGGCTCTGGTGGATTATGCCAAATTTCATATACAAGAACCTATGGGATATTTTGTAGCTCTTAAATCTTCCAACTAAGAAGATGTGTGGAAACATTTCTTGTCCCAAATTTATTTCCAAATTCCATTTCCTTCCTGGAGCCATCTCCACCATAATTTAACTCCCAATGCCTTATTTAGGATTTCTAGGTCTCTCGGACCTAAACCCTAGGTTATCTTGGCGATACAAATTTTTTTCCATGTATCTAATGACCATTTTTTTCCTTCTTTGCTCCTTTATAAAGAAAATCCTTGTAGAGGGAAGTGATGGATTTAAAGATTAATTTGGGAGTGTTATCACCTGAATTGAACCTTAGGTTTAAGAAAGGCAATGCCAGGGTAACCACAAACCACACTTAGGCAAGTAGCTAGCCCTACTAGGATGGGAGAGGACTCTCTCCGTAAGGATCTCAACCAAGATGACTGGATCAGGTAAAGGATATTAGGCTAGGTATAGTATCATGAAGTTTTGATTGGATTTTGAAGGGTTTTTTTCCAGATCAGGAGGAGCTGGACAGTTTAGGGCTAGGGAATTAGGTCATAATTGCAGGGTGTTCAATGGGGCAAGGTAGGCATAAGGTTTAGCACTCTAGGGCTTTATGGGTGAGATGTTTTAAGACTGGTGAGAGGCTAGGAGTGCATGTGATTACCATGGATCCTTCCCAAACTGTAGAAAACATGCGATGGTGAATATTTTCCCAAAGCAAAGCACTGATATAATGAATTATGCCTATCAACTTGAAAGCATTCACTTAGAAGCAATTAAATTATTAATGAAGTACACAAAACACATTAAAATATGATCACAAAATAAGAAAATATACTAAAACTCCATACCACATGGATCCCATAAAAATAGCTGCAATTCTTATTAATCTCCTGCTAAACTGCTATAAAAAGATGTACAATCAAGGTCTGAGCATCCAGCTGAGTCCAACCATTTACAATGAGAATGAAGAAGAAGATATAGGCTTTGTTTCAACCTCCTCCCATCCTCAAGGGTTGAATCCCTAAGATGAGGAGCTAACCTAACCAACGCTGAACAAGAAACAAGAATATAGGCATCTTAACAACTTGCCTCTAAAAGGTGAAAAACTGATTCATTTGAGCTCAAATTAACTTTTAATGCAATGAATCAACCCTCTACTACTAATTATCCATCATATTCACATGCCAAGTCATCATTTACAATGGTAAAACATCCTCCATGAGAGAGAATCCATGAACATAGTCAAAAAATGGAAGAATAGCCATCATGTGCAAATTTGCCCTACGCACAACGCCACTGGCCCAAAGCGCAACGCCACTTTTAGGTCCCTTTTGGAGGCCTTCCCAGCTTCCAAATTGAGCTCATGATAGCTCATTGGAAAGTTATTCAAGTCTAATTTCCAAAACACCTATAATTTCTGCATTTGAATCTCATTTTACCCCTCAAAACTTGATACTCCAAAGACTAATTCTGTGTGTCCAAAAACTGGCAAAAAGGTCATTTTTAGGGTGTTTTTTTACCTTTTGGTGGACCCTTTCTACCCCAAAAACTTAGAAAATCCATAGGGTGCATGTACTCATCGCTCTGAATCCAAAAATGCAAACCATTTGTGCATTGGGTTCCCTAGGAAAAGCACAGCACCAGTGGCGCTGCACATTGAGGAAGATTTTCTGTGTGTAAAATTTCAAAATTTGCAAATGACAAAAATTCTTCCAAACTTGACCAAAATTGGTGAGAAGCACCATCATCAAGTGTCCTGATGAGCCAAGGAAGCTTCAGCAAGCAACCTAAGCCTATCCTCCTCCTTTTTTCCTTTTAGAGCCCACCTTAGCCTAGCTTTCATCTTTTTGACCCTCATGTTGCAAATTTTGTTTCGGGTCCTGTAATGGTAGGCCATGTGCCTGATCATCTGATTGTCTCTATTGGCCTTCTGCAACAACTTCTCAAGGTGCAAATTGACTCTCTCAAGCCAAGTCTCTCTATCATCTTCAATTTCCTTCTCAATAGGAGTCAAAGTGACCTGTGCCTCTTTGTCACTTTGTCGTTTTACCTTGAGAAGTTCCAGCTCCATGAGGACTTGCTTGTCACTCAACTGCTTGTTCTCTTGTTCGAAATATGTGATGACATAGTTTGCCCTCTCCAAATTTTCCATCGGAGCTTGGACTTGAACCTCCTTTTCCTGTATGATGATGTCCTTTATTGTGTCTTCATCCTGAGCCTCTAAGTCAATTGTTTCCACGCCATGATGAGTATAATGCTACTCCATATCATCATGCTCTATCAAGTCAAAGTCTCTTTCCTCCTCATCACCAAAACTCTCCTCCAACATCTTTTCCTTCCTTTTGTGCAATTGTTGCACCTGTACCTATTATGTTGATGAAGAAGGAAAATCCCCTTCCACATCCTGTGGAGCAAGCATTTGCCTATGGGTTGATGAAGAAGGCAAGGTCCCTTCCACATCCCATGGAGCAAACACTTGCCTATCAATTGCAAACAATCTCCTTGTGCCCCTCTGATATGTCATGTAAGTCCCGGGAACCTTAGTAGTTCTAGTCTCATTGGCCTCCTCATCTGTTCTCACTTGAGCACTATTAGAAGGTACCCCTGCTTCTTGAGACACTTGTGGAGGAATTTGAGGACCCCTGAAGATGTCATGAGAAATAAATGTCTCCTAAGAGATGTTGAGGAGACTGAGATTATGAAGCAAAATCATCTTGATTAGGGAATAATGATAGAGACTGCTCATTTGCTGAGGGTATGGCTTCTTCTACACAAAATGAGTCATCTTCTCAATATTCCTGAACAAGAAATAAGGGAGGTTTAACATCTTCACCCTGGTAAAATGCATGAGAAGCCTAAAGTGATAGGTGTACAACCTGGGAAATCTACCCTCACAAGTGAAATATTTCATGATGATTTTCATCATGGGGACATACTTGTTTTCAAGAAATCTGAAAGGAAAAAGTCTCTTCACCTCATTTTTGTATCGGGGTTTGATATAAGTCTCATAATAGTGTTCATCCAGGTCTTGGGCCTTGTACCACTTCTCCCCTACATTTGGAATCCTAGTTGCATCTGTAATGATGGAGGGTGAGACTGTGAATCCAACAAGAGTCACCTTGTTGTCATGGAGATGGGCTACAAAATGTCTAGTGAGCTCAGGGTGATGTTGAACTCATTCTACCTGCTCACAGAACTCATAGCAGCCAAGATATCTAAAATTGACAGCCAACTGAGAGGCCTCAAATTCTCTGAGGTTTGATGGCTCTTCCCTCATAATTCTACCTCCCTTGTGTGGTTTTCTCTGATGCCTAGGTCTATCTGCTAAACTATCATTGTCTGTGTTTTCCTCCTCCTCATAGTCTCGGTCCTCTATGTCCATGTTTGCAAGGCTTGAGGTTGTATGAAGGGAATGAGTGAGAATTATTTAGGAGTGAGGGGATGGGAGATGACCTTATGGGCTAGAAAATGAATGAGGGAGTAGGAATCATAAAAATGAGAGGGAAGGCTTGGTTTGTTTGAGATATTGCTTTTTGGGAAGAGGGATAAAGGGATGTGGATGTTATGGAATAGGAGATAAAGGGATAAAGGGATATAGGGATATAGGGATAGGGAAAGAGTTTAGAGTTGTAGTGATAGGTGATATAAGGAATAATTGGGGTTTAGGGTTTAGGCATAACCAAGGGAGAATTTTAGGGTTTCACACTTGCCATGGGGAATGATGTTTAAAATTTTGAAATGCAAACCAAAAATGTAGTATGGGAGGACAAATTACTTGTATGAAGGTAAGAGAGGGCAATTTTGAAGTTTTTTGAAGTTTTGAGGCCTTTCTAGCCCTTCTGCTCAACGTGTGGCGCCAAGGCACATACATGCAGCGCCACTTCTAGAAGCGTAGCACAGTGTAAATTTACACTGTGAAAATCGTCAGATGCGCAGCGCTGGGCCCAGACTCGCAGTGCTAAGCTCTCAACATGCAGTGCCACTCCTGCCTGCCTGAAATGCGCAGTGCCAGTCTACCTACGCGCAGCGCCACTTCCCCACTGTTCCACACACATAGTGCCACCCTCCAGAAGCACAGCGCCAATTTTGCCCAAAACTCGCTCAACCTTTCCTCTTCTCCTCACTTTTTTACTTCTTGCTTGCCAAATGAGAATGATGAACTTGAAAATGAAATGTGAGGCCTTATATAGGAGTAAATTTTGATTTTTCACTTGAAAAACCCACTTTCTAATGTTTCTTGACCTTCTTCAAAACTCTGTTTTTAATGCCTTTTCTTCTTTGTTTCTTTTCAGGTGGATAATGCTCAACTTGAACTGATTTTTGCAGTGTTTCTTTATCTTGCAACAAGGGGAGATGCTTGGTGCAGCTGGGATCATTTATTACATAAAGTGACTTAAAATTACATAAGAAATACAAATTAACTCAAAATGCTCTGTTTTTACCTCAAAAACATGTTTTTTGAGGTGAAAATTGTTGGAAATAATACTGAGAGGGGGGGTGAATCAGTATTATCAAATTCTTTTCAATATACCTTCCATATTTATATTTTAATTTATTCTTCAGATTTGATCATTAACTTGTATGTCAGTACCATATAATAATGAACAAGAACAAGAAAATACAGATAGTCACACCAAAGAACACCAGATATAAGGTGGAAACCCAATGTGGGTGAAAACCACCTGTTGCAATATGTCTCTATCTTTTGTTAATTAGAAACTTCCTTTTACAATGTACTAGTGCAGTCCTTTACCAGTACGCAGGCTGCGACCTGCAGAGAGCTACAACCCTCTCTGGTTCTCCAGCTTCTCCTGGAATGGAGCTACAACCCCCTTAGCTCTTGTACTAGCCAAGATACTAGTACGTAGGTGCTAGCCTACTGAAGGCTACAACCTTCTCTTTCTTCCAGGGACCACGTTTCATAAATTTTCAGACTGGATCCATGAACATCAATCAATCATCAAGTATTTCTGCATCAAACAATCTCCTTTTCACCAATTAGCACTGAATCAAGTAAACACTTCTCTGACAGTTGTACCCAGAACACAGCAGCAATAAATAGAGGCAGCTAGATCACAATTAAAAGATATACGCTACTTCAACAACCTGAAACCTGCGTACAGATCTATAAAGGATAATTCACTCTTTCAAGTATTCAGACACTAATTAACCCAGATCATCAGATTTATAGATCAAGCATGCGCCACATATAACAGATCAACATCATACAGAGATACCATCATTCAAGCTTAAAGATTATGACCCATCAATAGAACTTATCCTTCTTTATGCGCTAAGGTTCCTCCTTCATTCAGATCCAGATCTGCACCATAACCCAAATCACAAATATTTCAAATCTAGCACTTATTAGATATTCAATTCATTCAAATGATTGCCTTGCCAAATGATCTCCTTCCTATTTTATAGTGTTAGGCCTTTCACAATACCATGGTCCAAAACCATAATAACACAATACCGTGAACCCAATACTTAGGGTCAACACTTTTGGATGCAATACCACGAACCAAAACCATAGGATCAAAAACTGTCGGACTAATACCATGAGCCAACCATGAAAGTGCATGAACTTTTCTCTTCATGAAAGGAACTTTTCTCTGCATGAAAGTGCGTGAACTTTTCTCTATATGAAAGAAACTTTTCTCTGCATGAAAGTGCGTTAACTTTTCTCTACATGAAAGTGCGTGAAATTTTCTCTACATGAAAGAAACTTTTATCTTCATGAAAGTGCGTGAACTTTTCTTTACATGAAAGAAACTTTTATCTTCATGAAAGTGTGTGAACTTTTCTCTACATGAAAGAAACTTTTATCTTCATGAAAGTGCGTGAACTTTGCTGCACTATAATTTATCATCTGAGATGAGTGGGTTGCCATCAAGTACAACATTTGTCTCATAATGCCAACAATTACATTAATTTAAAAGATAACTATATAGTGACTATGACCTACAATCCATCATGCTTGACTTATTTATCATCCTCATACCCTTGTTGCCCTTTATTTACACTTTTAAATCAGGCTCTTGACCTTGGTAATGAAACCCTACGACCTAATGAAAACATGCCCTATGACCTAATGAAAGCATGATTGCAAATTGACCATGGAACCATAACTAAATACAACCTAAAGAAGGGTCAGCAAGTATACTCTATGAGGGAAAAATTAGATTTTTTTAATAGAAGACAACTATCAGTGGATCAGTTTGACATGACCTAATGAAATGAGGTAAAAAAATTCAGTACAGGACCCCTAAAATGAAAATTCAAAGAGCAAATTTTGATCCCTGACGGAAGTATGCAGATACTGACACTAACATTGGCCTTATTGGGAATGGAAGCTCTTGGGAGGTGTCAAGAACACTATAGACCAAGTGCCTCATCCATTGGGCAATACGGTCAAAACAAAAAAGGTGAAAAATGACTCAATTCAATCTGAAAACTGACTCACGACCGACTCTAAACTTGACTATAAACCAAATCAACCAAACTTGACACAAATAATTCAAAATTTATAGCCTTCACTTTGGGCCCCAAGCTCAGATGACAGTGTACTTGAAACCTTGCAAAGAAAAGCAAATCGGTATATACAATGAAGATGAAGTAACTTTAGGGAACAACCTCAAAAGTAGTAGTGCTTCAGGAGCCTACCATTCACTGGCCCTCCTGAACATTCCTGACCATCCCTTTCCTTTAACGAAAATGCATTCTATCCTCGATAGGCTGAGATTTTATATAGTCCTTTCCATAAATTGTCAAACTTACCATGCTTTCCCTTTTCCTCATTCCATGCATCCCGCCAAAGCACTACATCTCCCAGCCGAAACTTTTCTGCTTTGGTTTTGCGGTCATAAATTTTCTTTATCTTCTGTTGCAACCGGAAAGTGTTTTGGGAAACCTCTTCCCTTGTTTGCTGAAGGTGAATCATTTTATTAATTCTATGTTGAATATCATCCTCTTCGCTGCCAGCTTCCTGTAATAATCTCATGACCGGGACTGCAAGTGATGTAGGAAATACTGTATCAGTACCATAAACCAACTCAAAAGGTGACATACCTATTGATTTCTTGTTGCTCACTCTGTCAGCCCACAAGGCATTAACAAGCTTTTGATGCCAATTCTTCTTGTTTGCCTCCAACATTTTCTTGATAATGTTCACCAAGGATTTATTTGATGACTCAGCCAACCCATTGCCCTACGGGTAGTATGCCTTAGAATGACCCAATGTAATATTGTGCTTGTTGCAAAACTCCACCATCTTTTTGGACTTAAATTCTGTTGCATTATCTATTATAATCTTGTGAGGGCAACCAAAATGAGACAAGATATTAGATTCTAAAAATTGGATAATTACCGTGTTCGTGGCTTACCTTGTCGGAATGGCCTCAATCCGCTTGGTGAATTAAGCGGTAGCTATCAAAATCCATCTGTGTTGAGCTGATGATGTGGGATGGATTTCCCTATGAAATCAAGTCCCCACTATTGGAAAGGTACATTTACTTCAACTAGCTTCAAAGGAAGAGGAAGCAACTTCCCTTTTCCTTGAAAAACTTGGCATTCATGGCAGCCCGTAATTGTCTTATATAAATCTGAAAACAAAGTCGGCCAATAATATCTTGCTCTCAACACTTTGTTAGATTTTGTTTTCCAAAACAAATGACTGCCACAATCACCTTTATGAAAATCATTCATTACCTATTGAGCTTCATCTTCAACCAAACAATTAAGAAGAATTCCTCCCGAATCTTTCCAATAGAGAGCACTATTTAAAATGCAAAATTTTGCAGACTTTAGTTTTAGTGATCTACCTTTACTTCTTGACATTCCAGGAAGTGGCGAGAGATGCTGAAGAACATAAACTATATCATAATACCAAGGTGATTTTAGAAACATTTATGATACTTGAATGAGTGAGCCACCATCTTCGTCCTCTAACATTACTGCAATAAGATTTATGTCTAGAGCATGAAGATTTGATTCAGCCATCAGTTTTTCCAAGCCTTGTCCTTTGATCAGTTTGTTAGGTTTAATCTCAAGATCATACTCCAACATTGCTGCTATCCACTTACCTCTTCTCCCCTCCGAATCAGTTTGCATGAGAACATCCTTGATGGTTGCATTAGGAACATATGCTATAATATGTGAATGCAGAATGTATACTCTGAAATACTTCAATGCTTTTATGAGAGCCAGCACTTGTTTCTCAATGATATTGTAACACAAGGCAGCATCTCGAATAGTCCTACTAAAAAAAGCAATCGGTTGCTCCACCTGATCCCTCTTTTGCATCAACACGCAGCCATGGTGTGCTCGGATGTAAATGAAAATATAATAAAATCATGAGTATGATCAGGACTATTCAAGACAGGGGTTGTGGTCAAAGCAAACTTTACCAAATTGAATGATTTCATGGCATCCTTGGTCCATTTCACAGTGTTGTCCTTTTTCAACATATTAGTTATTTCATGTAAATGATCAACCAAATTTGGTATAAATCTGCATAAGAAATTCATCTTACCATTGAAAGCTTGAATCTCCTTTTTGTTGCATGGAAAATCTATATGTTGGATTGCCTCCACCCTTGAAGGATCAATGCGAATACCATCTTTAGAAATTATATGACCAAGGATCTTAGGGTCCATGGCAAAAAGACTCTTTTTCGGGTTTAGAGAAATCCCGAACTTCCTACATTTCTGAAAGACAATCCTTAAGTGGTGCAAATGCTCATCATCAGAACCAGAAAATACCGTCAAATCATCTAAATAAACTACCAAGAAAACATCCTTCTCATTAGAAAAATTTATGTCCATTGCCCGCTGAAAAGTGGCTCCAGCATTCTTCAATCCAAATGGCATTTTGGCATACTGAAAAGTTCCCCATGGTGTTGTGAAGGCAGTTTTGTCTTGGTCTTTTTCATGCACCAAGATCTGATTATAGCCTGAGTAACCATCTAGTAGTGACATCTGTGATGCTCCAACTACTCTTTGCAGAATATGGTCCATCTTAGGAAGAGGGTAATTATCCTTTAAGGACACTTTGTTGAGGTTCCGGAAATCTATGCACAACCTTATTTCTCCGGTCTTCTTTCGTACCGGGACCAAATTTGAAATCCAATCAGAAAATCTAATTGGAACAATGATGCTAGCTTTAAACAATCTATTTACCTCTTTCTTGATGGATGGCAGCAGCTTTGGATTGATTCTTCTCAACTTCTGTCTAAAAGGTTTTTGATCTGGCTTGATAGGAATAGTATGTTGAATGATATCCTTGTCATACACTTTCAAATCTGAATAATCCCAAGCAAAAACATCAGAAAATTCAGAAAGTAATCTAACATACTTAGCCTTTACTTTGGGAGACAATGCTTTTGATAACTTTACAAGCTTGGGATGGTCAGTTGTTCCAAGATTTACATCTTCAACTCCTTTGTCCGTAGGAACCAAGGTTGGTTTTCTTGCTACATCATCCTGATCAAAAAGCTCCTCTAAAGGTACAAGACCTCTAGGAATGATACTATCCTTCAGCTGTAAAACCTCCATCTAATTTACCTCAATATCTTGTTCATCAGAATCATAAACATCATCAATAGAAGCATTCTTAAAATTTCCTTCATTCTGCAAAAAGGCATTAATTTCATTATCATCCCAAAACACTTTCCAATACCTCAAATTATCAGGAACAGCAAGCCTATATTTGACATGAATTTCAATTTGTTGCTAGAATTCATTGGAATCTTCAAATTGTTGGCCACAGTGGCGAGTGAATCTGCAATGATGTTTTGAGTCCGGGGTACTGCTGTCAAGGTATATTCATGAAACATCCTCAAAATATCCAGAACTGAATTTTTGTAGGCTCTCATCCGCGGATGTTTTGCTTGATATTCTCCTTTTACTTGTTTAATCACCAGCTCTGAATCACCATAAACAGAAATCCTTTTTGCATCCAGTTTCTTCAAAATTTTAAGACATGTAATCAAAGCCTCATACTCTGCTTCATTATTAGAGCAATCAAAAGCTAACTTGTAGGAACATACTCTAACATTACTTGGGACTTTGGCAGGCTAGAAAGCAGGGCTTCGAATCCAAATTCCAATACCAGCACTGTCCTTACCCACAGTGCCATCAAAGTCCATGCTCCAAAGGCTGGCTTCATCTTCTAGATGTTGAAATTATGTTTCTTTCTCAACCTTACCTTTGTTGATTACTTCATTTTTCTGCTCTTCACTGACCTTTTGTTGTTGTGTAGGCTGCTCAGAAGAAATTGCTATTTTTTCTTTTTCTTGATTAAGAAATGCTCTAAAATTCTCAGAAATTTCAGGTACATCATGTACTTCTACAAGCTGAATATCTACATCATTTAATCCACTATCAAAGTACAAAACAAAGGACTCTAAATCAGTATGTACAGAATTTATCGTATGATTCACAGGCTTCTCTTTACTAGTGATCATATACTTCATTTTATTTTCCCAGTACAACTTCCTCAATTGACCAAAGATAGGGATGGTAGCATAAGAGAAGTTAAGTTGTAAAGTGCCTTTGAGTTTAGCACCCCATGATCTAGATAAGAGCATACCAAATCAAGGAGGTATATCAGCAATTACCACATCCATCAAGACATTTTTGGCTGGGATTTGATCTAAAGAAACCACCAAATCTTTGATGAGACCAATGCAACAAACTCTACCAGAGTCAAATGAGTACAAAGCATGATATTTTCGAGTGATATCCAGGCCAAACTTTTCCATAATGGCTTTACGCATCAAATTGTGGGAAGCTCCAAAATCTAACATAGCATCATGGAGAATATACTCATGCAATCTAAGACTCAGATTAAAGGGAGGGACTTCATTATCTTCAGGCTGACCTTCTATGGCTAGACCAAAAATGAGTTCAGGATGATCATCCTCGACATTCACCATGTCTAACAAAATATCTATTTGCAATATTCTAGATACATGGTGTTTATAATTTCTATTCTTAACAAGCTCAGTCAAAGGAATGGACACTTTTAATTTAGCAATTTCACTTTCTAAATTAAAGGATGAAACTTTTTCTACCTCTTTGACACCAATGTCCTTCTTATCTTCTTGCTCTTTCGTTGCACTATCTTTTTGTTGATTGTTCTTCTCATTTGTAGTGACACTTGTTGATGGTACCTTGTTGGAATTCGGACCAACAAGCTCTTTCCCTTTCTTCTGAGTGTTTGAGGAATCATTCTTTGATTGCACATATTTTCTTTTCCGAATGGGATTGACCAGTACATCTTTGGTCCTTAAAGAGTACTGCCTTTGTTGTGCAGTCAAAGCATTCATATAACCATGCTGATAATCATCAAATTCAGCCTCCAAAACCACATCATTTGCTAAGATGTAATCCTCATCCCTTTGAATGTCTGGAACTTCTGTGTATTCTTCATCTTCGGTCAGAAATATAGGCATACCATGAGCAATGAAAAAGTTTTTTGTTTCAATTATCGAATCTTCGTCATCTTCTTCTTCCATTCCTTGAACATAATTCTGTTGTAAGGGAGTTTTGATCTGCTGTTGTTGCGCTAGTTGCTCTGGTGCCTTTTGTTCTCTCTACTTGATTCAGAATTGGGGCTGTTGCTATCCTCTAAAATTTGGATTCTGGATTGGTAGTTTAGATCTATCTGTGATGGATAACTGGTCAACCATCCTCTCCACTATTCGAATCAATATATCCATCTTTACATCTGAAATAGATGCTTCTTCTTTCATGGTCACTCTTTTCTCAGATCTCATTCTTTCTCCTCTGGCCAGCAAGTTTGCTTCTACACTCATAGCATTCTTTTGCATGTCTTCTAGCGTGGTAGGATCACATTCCCGCAACTAATATGCCATATCAGCATCGAAACCATCTGGAAACTTGAGCAAATCCAATCCCTTTGGTGGTTTAATATTGGCAGGAATAGCATTGTATACTGCATTAAACCTCACACAATAGTCTTGCACACTCTCACCGACATTTCTTTTGATGTTCTCATACTCGAACAAAATCTAAAGTGGATTCTTCTTCACCTCCCACCGATCCAGGAACTGCCTATGGAGGATTGGTAAAGTGGTGATAGAAGCTACGGGTAAAGCTCTGAACCATTTTCAAACTTCACCTCCAAAGCTTTGTACAAACAATCTCATCATCACATCTTCAATCTCTACTTCATGGAGGTCAAAGAAATCATTCATTTTATCAACATGTTGTTGAGCTGTAATGGTTTGAGTGGCATCAAAGAAAGGTATTTTGGTTTGATAATTAGCAGGCATGGCACCAAGATTCTGAGGTAAAACAAGGGGTGCATTCTGGGCAACCATAACTCGAAGTGGATTTAAAGCAAGGATTGGGCTACTAGGAGTTAATGCGGTAGTTGATGGAGAACTGGGAGAAATAGGTGATTGATGGAGAATGATAGGTTGATATGGAAGTGAAGATATAAATGGATGTGGGGGATGAACTTCAGAATTTGAAGGGAATAATGGTGAACTAAGGGTAGTGGACACGAGTTCAGAAAGCTCGGGGATCTTAGCAATAGTAAGGGATGATTGAGGGGAATTTAGAATATACTCATCAATTGACCGATTCACCTTTTTGACTTCGAAATCTGCAATAAACTCTAAATCTAGAACTATGTCATCAAGTGAACTTTTAGACTTGGTTCTAAATAGGGAAACGTCAAATGACAGATAAAACGGAAGGTCTTCTAAAAACAACCACTCATCAGGGTAGGAATATTCTTTTATTGAAGGTGTTGGACTGACTGAACTTTCTTGTCTTTTGAGTCTTCTCGAAATCAGGTTAGGGTTTGGATCTGGATTGGCCCTAGTGTACTTTCTCGAATCCAGTGTGCTCAAATTTCAAAGTTTTATATATTGCTTTACAACTTTCCAATTCAACCTACTAAATTCTAAAACTCATCATCCATAAGCTTAAGAATTCAAATGAAAGATACTACTGGGGTGATTAGTATTTCGTTCCCCAGTATGGTCGCCACTATGTTATCACCTGGATTGAACCTTAGGCTGAAAAAAGGCAATGGCAGGGTAACCACAAACCACGCTTAGCCAAGTAGCTATCCCTACTAGGCCGGGAGAGGGCTCTCTCCATAAGGATCTCAGCCAAGATGACTGGATCAGGTAAAGGATATTAAGCTAGGTATAGTATCATGAAGTTTTGATTGGATTTTGAAGGGGTTTTGCTGGATCAGGAGGAGCTGGACAGTTTAGGGCTTGGGAATTAGGTCAGAATTGCAGAGTGTTTAATGGGCCAAGGTAGGCATAAGGTTTAGCACTCTAGGGCTTGATGGGTGAGATGTTTTAAGACTCGTGAGAGGCTAGGAAGAGCATGTGATTACCGTGGATCCTTCCCAAATTGTAGAAAACATGAAATGGTGAATATTTTCCCAAAGCAGAGCACTGATATAATGAATTATGCCTATCAACTTGAAGGCATTCACTTAGAAGCAATGAAATGATTAATGAAGTACACAAAGCGCATTAAAATATGATCACAAAAGAAGAAATTGTACTAAAACTCCATACCACATGGATCCCATAAAAATAGTTGCAATTCTTATTAATCTCCTGCTAAACTGCTTCAAAAAGATGTACAATCAAGATCTGAGCATCCAGCTGGGTCCAACCCTTTACAATGAGAAAGAAGAAGAAGATATAGGCTTTGTTTCAACCTCCTCCCATCCTCAGGGGTAGAATCCCTAATATGAGGAGCTAATCTAACCAACACTGAACAAGAAACGGGAATATAGCCATCTTAACAACTTGCCTCTAAAAAGTGAAAAACTGATTCATTTGAGCTCAAATTAACTTTTAATGCAATGAATCTACCCTCTACTACTAATTATCCATCATATTTACATGCCAAGTCATCATTTACAATGGTAAAACATCCTCCATGAGAGAGAATCCATGAACACAATCAAAAAATGGAAAAATAGCCATCATGTGCAAATTTGCCCTACGTGCAACGCCACTTTTAGGTCCCTTTTGGAGGCCTTCCCAGCATCCAAATTGAGCTCATGATAGCTCATTGGAAAGTTATTCAAGTCTAATTTCCAAAACATCTATAATTTCTGCATTTGAATCTCATTTTACCCCTCAAAACTTGATACTCCAAAGACTAATTCTGTGTGTCCAAAAACTGGCAGAAAGGTCATTTTTAGGGTGTTTTTTTACCTTTTGGTGGACCCTTTCTACCCCAAAAACTTAGAAAATCCATAGGGTGCATGTACTCATCGCTCTGAATCCAAAAATGCAAACCATTTGTGCATTGGGTTCCCTAGGAAAAGCACAGCACCAGTGACGCTGCACATTGAGGAAGATTTTTCGTGTGTAAAATTTCAAAATTTGCAAATGACAAAAATTCTTCCAAACTTGACCAAAATTGGTGAGAAGAACCATCATCAAGTGTCCTGATGAGCCAAGGAAGCTTCAGCAAGCAACCTAAGCCTATCCTCCTCCTTTTTGCCTTTTAGAGCCCGCCTTAGCCTAGCTTTCATCTTTTTGACCCTCATGTTGCAAATTTTGTTTCTGGTCCTGTAATGGTAGGCCATGTGCCTGATCATCTGATTGTCTCTATTGGCCTTCTGCAACAACTTCTCAAGGTGAAAATTAACTCTCTCAAGCCAAGTCTCTCTATCATCTTCAATTTCCTTCTCAATAGGAGTCAAAGTGACCTGTGCCTCTTTGTCACTTTGTCGTTTTACCTTGAGAAGTTCCAGCTCCATGAGGACTTGCTTGTCACTCAACTAATTGTTCTCTTGTTCCAAATATGTGATGACATACTTAGCCCTCTCCAAATTGTCCATCAGACCTTGGACTTGAGCCTCCTTTTCCTGTATGATGATGTCCTTCATTATGTCTTCATCCTGAGCCTCTAAATCAATTATTTCCACGCCATGATGAGTATAACATTGCTCCGGCTCATCATGCTCTGTCAAGTCAAAGTCTCTTTCCTCCTCATCATCAAAACTCTCCTCTGACATCTTTTCCTTCCCTTTGTGTAGTTTTTGCACCTATACCTACTGTGTTGATGAAGAAGGCAAAGCCCCTTCCACATCCTATGGAGCAAGCATTTGCCTATGGGCTAACGAAGAAGGAAAGGTCCCTTCCATATCCTGTGGAGTAAACACTTGCCTATCAGCTGCAAACAATCTCCTTGTGCCCCTTTGATATGTCATGTAAGTCTCAAGCACCTTAGTAGTTCTAGTCTCTTTGGCCTCCTCATCTGTTTTCACTTGAGCACTGCTAGAAGGTCCCCCTGCTTCTTGAGACACTGGTGGAGGAATTTGAGGACCCCTGAAGATGTCATGAGCAATAAATGTCTCCCAAGAGATGTTGAGGAGGCTGAGATGATGAAGCACAATCATCTTGATCAAGGAATAATGATAGAGACTGCTCATCTGCTGAGGGTATGGCTTCTTCTACACAAAATGAGCCATCTTCTCAATATTCCTGAACAAGAAATAAGGGAGGTTTAACATCTTCACCCTGGTAAAATGCATGAGAAGCCTGATGTGATAGGTGTACAGCCTGGAAAATCTGCCCTCACAAGTGAAATATTTCATGATGATTTTCATCATGGGGACATACTTGTCTTCAAGAAATCTGAAAGGAAAAAGTATCTTCACCTCATTTTTGTATCGGGGTTTGATATAAGGCTCATAATAGTGTTCATCCAGGTCCTGGGCCTTGTACCACTTCTCCCCTACATTTGGAATCCTGGTTGCATCTGCAATGATGGAGGGTGAGACTGTGAATGTTACCCCAGCAAGAGTCACCTTGTTGTCCTGGAGATGGGCTACAAAAAGTCTGGTGAGCTCAGGGTGATGTTGAACTCTTTCTACCTACTCACAGAACTCATAGTAGCCAAGATATCTAAAACAAGTGACAGCCAACTGAGAGGCCTGCAATTCTCTGAGGTTTGATGGCTCTTCCCTGATAATTCTACCTCCCTTGTGTGGTTTTCTCTGATGCCTAGGTCTATCTGCTGAACTATCACTGTCGGTGTTTTCCTCCTCCTCATAGTCTTAGTCCTCTCTGTCCATGTTTGCAAGGCTTGAGGTTGTATGAAGGGAATGAGTGAGAGTGATTTAGGAGTGAGGGGATGGGAGATGACCTTATGGGCTAGAAAATGAATGAGGGAGTAGGAATCATAAAAATGAGAGGGAAGGCTTGGTTTGTTTGAGATATTGCTTTTTGGGAAGAGGGATAAAGGGATGTGGATGTTATGGAATAGGGATAAAGGGATAAAGGGATATAGGGATAAGGAAAGATTTTAGAGTTGTAGTGATAGGTGATATAAGGAATAATTGGGGTTTAGGGTTTAGGCATAACTAAGGCAGAATTTTAGGGTTTCACACTTTCCATGGGGAATGATGTTTAAAAGCTTGAAATTCAAACCAAAAATGTAGTATGGGAGGACAACTTACTTGTATGAAGGTAAGAGAGGGCAATTTTGAAGTTTTTTGAAGTTTTGAGGCCTTTCTTGCCCTTCTACTCAACGTGCAGCACCAAGGCACAGATGCATAGCGCCACTTCTAGAAGCGGAGACAATATAAATTTACACTGTGAAAATCACCAGACGTGAAATGTCGGGCCCAGACTAGCAATGTCGAGCTCTCAATGCGCAACGCCACTCCTTCCTACCTAAAATGCACAGCACCAGTATGCCTACACGTAGCGCCACTTCACCACTGCTCCAAACGCACAGTGCCACCCTCCAGAAGTGCAACGCCACTTCTCCTTTGCCCAAAACTCACTCAACCTTTCCTCTTCTCCTCACTTTTTGACTTCTTGCTTGCCAAATGAGAATGATGAACTTGAAAATGAAATGTGAGACCTTATATAGGAGTAAATTTTTATTTTTCACTTGAAAAACCCACTTTCTAATGTTTCTTGACCTTCTTCAAAACTTTGTTTTTAATGCCTTTTCTTCTTTGTTTCTTTTCAGGTGGATAATGCTCAACTTGAACTGATTTTTGCAGTGTTTCTTTGTCTTGCAGCAAGGAGAGATGCTTTGGTGCAGTTGGGATCATTTATTACATAAAGTGACTTAAAATTACATAAGAAATACAAATTAACTCAAAATGCTCTGTTTTTACCTCAAAAACATGTTTTTTGAGGTGGAAATTACATTAATTTAAAAGATAACTATATAGTGACTATGACCTACAAGCCATCATGCTTGACTTATTTATCATCCTCATACCCTTACTGCCCTTTATTTACACTTTTAAATCGGGCATTTGACCTTGGTAATGAAACCCTAAGACCTAATGAAAACATGCCCTATGACCTAATGAAAGCATGATTGCAAATTGACCATGGAACCATAACTGAAGGCAACCTGAAGAAGGGTCAGCAAGTATACTCTATGAGGGAAAAATTAGATTTTTTGAAGAGAATACAACCATCAGTGGATCAGTTTGACATGACCTAATTAAATGATGTAAAAAATTTCAGTACGGGACCCCTAAAATGAAAATTCAAAGAGAAAATTGTGATCCCTTACGGAAGTATGCAGATACTGACACTAACAGGGAGAAGATAAGGCTAACAATTAGTATACTGGGAATGCTTGAAGGACAAACTTAAGAAGCACTGACCTACCTACCAAATTAAGAGACTGGAATGCCCACCTTTCTAACTTATTATAGATCTTTTGAAGAATTCCCTGCGAACAGGTTGATCTCAAAGAGTTCTCCACCAATGCACCTCCCATATATTTACCAGGTAGTTTACCTATATGAAATTCCATGAGGCGTGCTAGGTGTCTTCAAACAATCACATTAGTGTTAAAGAAATATACATATAATTTTCACATGTTTATCATCGTACTTAAAGCCTCCATGAAGTCAATGAGGATAGTTTTCAAAGCCTTGGTATCCCCCACAATGGGAATGCCAAAGAGCATAATGTCATTAATAATTGTTGACGGGTGACAAGTAAATCATTACCATGAAGGTAGAGTCCTTTGATAATTTATTAACACCCGGCGTCTTTAAGATATCTTCCCAATCTCTTGGCTAAAAAAATAAATGGGGAGATAGGGTCACCTTGGTAAAGAACTCTAGAGGGATTAAAATCCATGGTTGGAGAACCATTAAAAAGGATAGAGAAGAAGCGAGTAGAAATTAGGAACTTGATCTAAGTGATCCACTGAGATGAGAACCCAAAGGCATGGAGAGTTTGGATCAAGTAATCTCGATTTAACCTATCACAAGATTTAGACAGGTAAAGTTTTAGAAGCATGTTGAACTGCTTGGATCTCTTTAGGGAGTGTATAACCTCATGAGCTTCTACAATCCCATCAAGGATTTGGTGGCCTTTAACAAAACATGTCTGCTTTGGAGAAATGATATTGTTCAATAGAGTTTCAAGGTTGTTCATGATGACAAAATATATAATCTTGCACACAAAATTTCATATGGCAATTCGTCGAAAACCATTGGGGTTATCTACTCTGCTATATTTGGGAATTAAAGTGGTAAAAGTACCACTAAGACCTTGTGATGAGCCTCAGTGTTGCAACAAGAGTGTTGCAACTCCAAAGGCTACTAGCTTTTATTATCAACACAGGATTCGTACAAACTTAACAAGTGGAAGTGTTATATGCACAGTAGGGTAAGTTGCACTCAATTCACTTTGAAGCAATGGGCCAGACCAACGTATACAGAGACCACTCTATCAACTGAATCTAGATTCACGAAAGGAGAGTCCTAATTTACTTGCAAAAAATGAAATGGTACTCTATTTTCAAGAATGGAAATGTTGCTTGCTCAAATGAAAATTTTGACCTAATTTCATAAATGTAAAGGTTATACTACTTGAAAAATGTAAAGGATATATTACTTTCATAAATGTAAAAAATAATCTATTTGTGGCATGTAAATGTTGCATTGAAAGGAAACCTAGTCAAGATATAGGGAATAACAATGTTGAAATGGAAACCCTAGCTTAAGAATAAAGAAAGTAAAATAATATATCTTGCATAGAGGAAAAGGGCATGTAATAAACCTTTAATCATTGTATTGAAATAGATTAGACTTAGCAACAGATTTCATTAGATGCTCCATGCAGTAATCAAGAAAATCATTATTGTGTTATCCAACTTATAAATTTGTCCACTAACCCTAATTGTTGAAATGTGTTGTAGTGGTAAAACGACAAGTCCTAACTGGTCTTTAGTCTTCCTCAATCATGATTTCATAGCCTAAGTGACATTATTCAAGGCAAGGAGGAAAAAATCAAGCTTGAAGGTCAATTATGGTCAAGTTTACATGATGCTACAAGATTGCTATAGGATTGTCCGATTTTGCTATAGGATCATATTTGTGAGCATTATGAGGGTGGAAAAGGATATATGAAGGTGGGAAAGGGTAGTGGAGAGTAGATGAAGGTTATATGGGACCCTTACCGTGCCTAGTTCCCTTCAGGGTCCCATCTTGCACAAGAATCAATGCACACATTGGCCTTCAATAACCCATAAATGTACTTTCAGTGAATAGTGCTTTGAGGGAGTTGTTGAGGTTGAAGAAAGGAAGTTGGTGGTGGGATAAGGAGTGTGAATGGAAATGCTAACCCTACAAATCAATAGTAACACCTACACACCACAAAAATTTATTCAATATTTCCAAACTCATAAATCATATTAACAATGTGAATTGTAGAAAATTGAAATGACAGAGAAAGGATAAGTCGAATTTTATTTGAAATCTAACTATTGCATTAAAATACAAACTATATTTTATCATACACTAGACCTGCATCCACAACAGGTTATACTTCATGTGCCCAAAAAAACTACTAACCAATCACTAGCTTGAAGAAAACAGAGATGTAAGAAGAGTATTAATAACAACTACAAAAGAAAGAAACTATATATTTTTGGCTTGCTAATACATTATCCTCAACCACCCTTCCCACAAAAGAGGTGGTAGATAAACTTGCACCGGAAATTTTTATAAACAAAACCTGATGAGAAAGGAATAAAATGTTGTCAGGAAAGAAAACGTGTAAGTAAAATACACCTGAGAGAGACTAGAGCCTCTGGATTGGGCCCTAACCTAAGGGTACTCAACCCTCTATAACAACCTCAGATGGAGGGTAACAGAAAATTTATCATTAACATCAAATAATGCTCCAGTACATGACAAAGGAATGGAAATAACAAGTTCGAGCTTCTAGCCCTTATTAGTCTCCATCTACTCTAGAAATTTTGCATCCTATTGAGCCCTTAGGTTTCCTTATTTATACAAAAGTGACTAAGGTGCAACCTCATTGAAAAGAGGGTTACTTCCCTCAAAAAATCCCTATAAAGGTGGATCTAGCTCCTTGAGATCCTCATAATCCTTGGGTGTATCAGTTGTTAGTGGATCTTCGAATTGTGGGTGAGTAATTCAAGCAGCAATTCAAGTTGTAGGTGAGAAAATGTACGGGACAAGCCTCCTACATCTTCTCCAACTGCCTCCAATGTAACTTTGCATCGTAAATGCACTCAAATAAACCCTTTTCCTGCACATTAATCGCATTAGGCCATGAGATATGGAAATCATCCTTTAGTCTTCCTAATAAACACATAATAGTGAAAAATATTTCATTAAATGTGAATAATGAGGTAAATATAGGTTGAAGGAAGGCCAGATGGGCCTAATTATTTACGTATTAATGAGGCCCATCATCACCCCCTTATTGAAGGTGTTGCTCACCCTCTAATCAACTTAGCCATTTAGTTCCATCTCACGCTTAGCCCTAGTGGATACCCTAACATCTCAAGGTATCTCTGAAGCAATGCCCTCTTGAGGATGGAACCCTGTGTTTCTTTCTATTTCTTCCCACTCTTGTTGCTCTTCAATCTGGGCCTTTCTTTCATGTAGCCCTAGCAATAAAGGAGGGTTGAACTTGAGCCCAATCCAGTTGGAATTCAATCTTTGGACTAGCCTATTGTATAATGTTTTCTTCTCCAAGGCATTCCTCAACCTCTCTAGAGAGTGATATTCCTTGATTTGCAAGCTATGGGGTAATGAATGTCATCTCCTATGGTAGGCCTGCAAGCCTTCGGTCTCAAACAGCCTAAACTTGTCCTCGAAGTGTTGAATGGCATGCTCATAATTTTCTATGTAGCATGGTTTTTGCTTGGGATCCTCAAAGATATCTTGAGGTTGTTGATGATATGGTGAGGAGCCCCCAACTCTACTTTGACCCACAGGGGCTCATTAGTCTCCTTAGATATGACTCTCTTTGCTTCTTTAGCCCTTTCCTCCTCATGGGTCAACGAAGAGATTAATGCCATCAACTACACATCCCCCATCCTAGAATTTTGATCCCATAAATTCATGTCAATAAATATGAGGTTGCACATGTAAAACTTTGTCATCTTAGCTTTGTCCTCCACACTAGAATTGTGAAAAAAATCAATAAATTGTCTATAGCTTTGAAAGGGCAATGAACCATGTTGTGCTAGAGTTGTGATTTGAAATTCAAGCCACTACTCTTTGAGGAATAGGGAATATGTTTTTCAGGGACGTTTGCATTGGGTGGCCTCCATGGCCAGGCTTTCCATGGTGGTAGGTTGTACTTCTTTCTCTTGCAACTGCTCTTTTAATATTTGGTTCTCCATTCATCATTACTCCCTCATGGTTGACTCTCTAAGCCTCAAGTTAGCCATTTCTTCATTTTCTCTTCCATGAGGCTTACATCCTCAACTCCCTTGGATTTATCAATTTGTATCCATCGATGGGCTCGACTTCTTTCTTTGTCTAGCTCAAGTAGTATGGGGACTGCAAATTTAGCAGGGATGATTTTTCCTTGTTCAGAAAATTTATAGTAGGACCCAAGAGCTAGTTGAGGATCAAGATTTTGTAGCTCTTGTGGCTCCTATGGTCCTCCTCCTCCCTCTTCAGGTGTTATTGTACTTTCATGTGGCATTGTTCTCCTATCCTATAGCAGTCCTTCCTCTTCTTATAGCACTACCCTACTCTTCTGTAGCAGGGAAAACTATTCGTGTAGCTACCTCATTTTAGATCCCCTAGTATTTGGACTTCTTGGTGAGGTTTGGGGTTGTTTCCCTTTAGCTATGAAGGAGGTCACCTCTTCATTTCTCCTTTTACTCTTCTCTAGTTCTCCCTCCTTGTGACTGGCTAATCCTTCAATGGTGATTGGGGTAGTTATGGAAGGTTGAGACTTCCCATGTTTGATTCTAGTACTCCTTCTCCTTTTGAAGTATAAGGGACCTTGCTTGGGCTTCTTCCCTTTAATATTGATAGGTGTGCTAAGGGCTTCCAAGTTGGAAGCCACCTCCTATTCATTTTTTCCTTCTGAAAGGCTCACTTGATGGTCTTGTTTCCTCTTATTTTGAGGCCTAAAAAGCTCCCCAAGGGTCTCTTTTATTGCCTATGGTTTCTCTTCTTCATCTTATTCTTCAAATTCTTCTCCATTTTCTTCATTCTCCTCTCCTCTAGCCTCTTCTTTAGTAGAGCTATGTTTTGTGGCCTCTTCATGTCCTAACAGAGCTTGGGATTGAGTTTCAATGAAGGCTTCCCTATCCATATCTACAAATTTTTCCTATGAAAAGGGGTTATGGACATGACTCAAATAATTCGTGATAATGAGCCTAATGAGCCCACGATGAGTAATGAATTGATGCTTCCTTTATCTCACTCTTTGGATCATTTCCACTATGGACTAAAGGAGGAAATGGGGAATACTAAATCTGCTTGAGATAGGCAATTCGGTCTAGAATATTAGCTCATATATTAGCATAAACTGGTAGGAATAAACAACATTAAGATTTCCCTCACATGATATGAATTTTAAGATATTTTAGGCTCCTTCACCCAATGGATAAGGCAGGATTTCCCTTCTAACTCTATTTTTATCCTCAATTGGCTTTTGTTCGAGGAATAAATTATTTTTAGTTGTGATGGCTTATGTTCTATCCTCCTTGCCCCATCTAGATTTTAAATCCAATGTGGTCACCCTACTAATGAATTCTACATCTAAATTGGCGATAAGCCCTCTCACAATGGTGGTGGCACTGTCTTCCCCTTGAGGTTGAAGGGCCATGGAAAATTCATCTGTAATTTCATCATCATATCCTTTAATTCTCTTAAATAACTCCATCCATTGGTGGTTTGTAAATATGCCCCTGACAAGATGGTGTTAATGGATTATTTTTTATTATGTGGGTTCCCTCCTATTGAAGCCTCCTCCCATGTTTCCTTTTGTGGCTTTCTCAAGGATTTTAAAGGAATTTTCTGTGAATGATCAATTTCTAAGCAGCCTAGGGTCTCAAAAACAAAGATGGGAGGAATGGTGCCCTTCTTCCAATCAGAGGTAGGAGAATTGGGTGTCAAGCCCAAAATAATTTACCCCTCTACTAGTATGCCTTCCACTCAAGGAAAACAAGGTTTGAACATTTTCAATTTTCAGGGGTTTGCTACATGATTCCTTTAAAGACATTAATTAATCAATTTCTCCAACTTTTTGTGCAGCGAAAGTGAGGAGAATTCACTACTTACCCCTCTCTTAGAGACTCCTTCATGGATTTTGGGTTTGGAGGAGAATTTTCACCAAATCGAGCCATATTCTACCTCTCATGCCAATCCTATAGAAATTGGTGACAATCAATTAGCACTGAACCCAAATCCTGTAGCAGCTAGTACTCGACCTTGTAGCACCTCTATAGTAGTCTATGGGACCCCTGATGGTATCTAGCTTGACCCTTGACAACACAGTGGGCCTCTCTTACCATTTTTAGAATGAATCTCTTGGTATAAGTGAGGCTCGAGCCTACTTTTTATCCCTTTTATGGTTTAGTGGTGAGCTCAGTGCGTTGTGTTAGTTGGCCCCCACCTACCACCTATGTAACCTCCTCATAGATCATGTTAGTGTCAGTCTTTCCAGCCTTCCTACAGTGATCAAATGTGCTCTTACAAAGTGATTTTGAAGTGTCAAGGTCAAATTTTGTCATTTCAGTGAGTCTTCAAGCAAAATTTGGTCACTAGGCATTAGGTCTAGGGTTTGCCCAAATGTCAGTCCATGTCACCATTCATCTGAGTTTATCATCATTCGTAGGGTTTTCATTATCATGTCAGTGTCTAATGAGTCATTTTACACCTTGTTCATGCTTCATGTTGCGCCCAGGCAAGGTCATTTCCCTCTCCTAGGGTTTTGAAGGCAATTTCTCTTGGATGGTCAAATCACCGGCAAAACTTGTTTCCTGATGTTCATACACCTTCCCCTATCCTTAAAGTACCTTATCAAACACTTCCCATCCCTTAGATCCACCAAATTCCTCATTTTTGCACAAACCCTAGTTTCTAGCTACAACTTGGCAATTTTCTAGGTTTGGCCTGTGTTTTGTCCTTTTCAACCCCTTCCCCTCACTCAATCTCTGAGATTCCACTTTCCCCTACTTCCTAACATCCCTCCCCACTCCCAAAAATTTCCCCAAGAATTTAGAAGCCCTCTATCCCCTTCATTTCGCTCCATTTCGACAAAATCCCTTGTTTCACACATCGGGACAAGTTTCACTCAAAAGTTGTTTCTGAGCAATCAAAGATGAATTTTGGAAAACTGAGAGAGGTTTTTGTCCACAACATGCCAAGGAAGAAAAACCTCTTTCACTTTTTACACAGGTGTCATGGTTTGAGAGAAATGTCAAAAATACCGGCGAGAACGAAGGTGCTCCAAGGACGGTTGGCCAAAGCACAAAAACGAAGGAAAACGCCCGATCCACTCCAAATTTTGGCCAAAGCCTCTTTGACTGAGCATGGTACTTGATTGGGGACTCTCAGCCCAAATTTCAAGAAATTTGGAGAAAATTTTGTCATTTGTGAATTTTTTGTGAAATTTACAGGTTTTGGCCGTTGGAGTGGTCTCACCCCCCGCGCGACCACTCGGGAGGACTGCTCAGAATCACAAAAAGTTGACATTTTTGGAAAGGGCATGCAAAAACTAGAATTACCTATACTTGGGGTCAACTTGATTTTGAGATTTGGGCCTCCAAAAGCTCAAAATACATCAAAATTTTGACTTTCTGCCCACTTTTTGAGTTGCAGAAAGTGACCTTGGGAGAATTGACTTTTGAGGGGTCAGATCAACTCCAAATCCAGAAATTCCACTTGGGATGGAAAGTAGACACACAGAGCTTTCCAATGAGCCATCTTGAACTTGATTTGGACAACTAGAACCCATTCAAAAAGTGTTGCAAAGGGGCGCGACCACTCGAGCAGGGGGCGCGACCACTCGAGCTAAAATTGCCAGTTTTGACTTTTCAGGCCTGCAAACTCTGTTTTTACCTTGGTTGATCATTTGTACCTGTAAATGATGGATGTATGGATAATTTTCATGGCACATTGATAGATTTAATCTCTCTTAACCCTTCTAGAAGCTTCCTTGATGTAAATAGTGAATATTTAATGCATGGATGAGTTAGCTAAGTTTTAGAGGCAAGTTGTTTTGACTTCCTATTATCTAGTGCTTAGTTTAGAATTAGTTCAAACTGCTCCTAGGAAGCTGAGCTCGACCCCTAGAGGTGGGGAAAGGAGTTAGATGGTCTATATTATGCCTTCTCTTGCTCATTTTCATGGTTGGACTCTTGTGGGAGAAGTATTATTGCATATTGTACATCTATTACTGCAATTTAAGGAAAAGGAAGGCCAGGGTTTTGCAGACATCATTGTTGATTCTTGTGGATTGTTGTGTTGATGGTGTGTTCTCTACATGTTATTGTAAGTGTGTGTATGTGTTCCATCTCTTTCTTTGCTTCTAATTGAACAGATGAAGTGATAAAGTTTGAATTCATGCATGCCATGCTCAGCTTTTAATTTTGTTCAATATCTATGTTTTCCACTGTCTAAAGAGGATTCAAAGTTGTTGTTTGCCCTCTTTAGCTCCTCCTCTATCATTCCTGATCCTCCATCTCAGATTAAGGCATCAGCACTCACTCCTACCTTGCCCCAAAGATCCCCCTGCAAAAACTGAGCCCAATCCCCGCACCCTGAATTGCACTCCCTCCAAATTGCCACCAAAAACCCCAAAAATCTTTAAATCAACCTCCCTTATCAATTTACTAGCCTAAAATCTTTATCCCTAATTGGTCAGCTTATCCTATTGAAAGATCTACCGAATCTGACCCGAGAGAGCCTTCTCATACCTCGTAGGGCTAGCTACGAGGTGAAATGGTTTGATGTAGCCTTGAGAGTTTGTCTATCTCAGCCTAGGTGAATTCCAAGCGCTAACATATTGGCGACCATACTGGGGAGAACAAACTTGTTTGTATTGATGTGTTTGTTTCATAAGTCTTAGACGGAGCCTAAAGTTACGCCAGGTAGCCTTCGAAAACGCTCTTGTTTTACATCAGCGTTAGTAGATAAACGCTGCTTCAGTCAATCTCCGTGAGCTTGTGAATACAACACTTCATTTGTATTTCACCCCAGTACATGTATCAAGTTCAGATCTGATTGTTGATAGTGAACAACGATCAGACACTTGAAAGGCTGAAATCATTCACTGGCGACTCCACTGAAAACTCCAGAGATCAATGCTTCATGGTGACTTCACTGCAGAGAGATCAGTAGCTGTAAGATGGATTGGATTGCAAGAAGATATGCTCCCTTGAGCCGAGATCACATTCCAGGTTTTCCGAATAAGATTCCAAAGGTAGATTGGTCAAGGAATCTGCCTATATTTAATGATGATGGTAAGAAGGATGCTGCTTTACATCTAGTTAGATTTCACATGCATATTCGCAAATTCAAGGTAGATTTTCCTGAAGATTGCTTGATGAAGATATTTTTGGCCACTCTGGAAGGTACAGCTCAATCATGGTATGAAAGTTTGCCGCCTGCTTGTATTTACTGTTTAAAGGATTTTCATGCGATGTTCATTGAAAGATATAAGGACTCTTATCCATCATTGAATTTAGTTCAAGACTGTTGCAAGCATGCTTATGGTTTTATTGAAAGCCTTGAGAAATATTATGAAGATGTTAATTTTATGGATGTTGAGATCATGGAGGCTCTGTATGAGAATCCATTTCAGCAGCACATAGAAATCTTAGAGGATACTTGTCAAGATCAGCAAGCTGAAGATTTCCATATGGTTGAAAATGAGGAAAGAGCAAATGTTGTTTCAGATTTACCCACAGAAGAAGACAGCAGCATGCAACCCATCAAAGAGAGCTCTACTGTTGAGATCGTAGACAGAGTTTTGGATTCGGATGTTCATGAACAGCAAGGTGAGATCTTTGTGCAAGTAAGTGATGAATCTCCTTTCAATAGCTCAGTAATAAATGATAGTTTGAGTGCCCTATCATATTAACATAATTACTGTTTAAGCAGAAGAAAACAAAAGGCATTGTCTCCTTTGTCTGAAGAGGAGATAGATCAGCTCTTGAAAGGTCTTGTTACAGCCCAAGCTACAGCAGATTTGCAATGCACACCTAGTCAGGAAAGTGTTGGAGAAACTTCTTCCTCTTTTGAAAAAGATGACTGTCTTATAATCAGTTTTGTAGACCAGCAAAAAGATAATTTTTTCTTTCACAAAGATAATAAGGCTGTCATGTTTGATAATCTCGAAGATTGTTTTTTGTTTAAGAATGACCTACAACACATTTTGACTACCGAAGATCATAGCATACAGGATTACCTTTCAGATTCTTCATATGTTTCATGTGCTGAAATGTTTTTACAAGAGGAGATCTGCTCATCTACCTATTCAGAGTTTTTTGAAGCCCATGAGCATACTTTTACCGAAGCACATGATGAAGGCAGATCAGATATTGAAACAAAACACATCTTGTTCTTTCAGCAGGAGGTGGCAGTGGCAACTCTTCATGTTTTTCACGATCCTCTAGCAAGTTTGTTGCAGCCAGCAGTGATAGTGTTTATTGCAGTGTTCAGTGATGATGGAGATCATGGTCAGCTATGTTTTTGGATGCTCAGTTATAGGTTTGTACTGTTGACCAGAAGATCTGATTGGGAGAATCAGTCAAGAAGGCATCTGCTGGATTGGTTACATTGGAAAGCTCATTATACATGATTGTACATATTTCATTAGCCTGCAGGTGGTTGTCATCATGATTCCAAATCTTGATGGATTGCTGCCGTTTTTCCAAAAGCTTTGTAAAATTTTGTTTTAAGTCAGTCATGAGTCATTTGTGTTTGGTCTGTTGAGTGAGTTTTTCAAGTTATTTCAGTTTGCCATCGAGTCGGTTTGAGTCAAGCTTCAGTTAAGTTTCAGTCAGTTTTCAGTCAAGTTTTCATTCAATAAATGTGTCAAAGTTTTGTGTCAAAGGTGTAAATAATGACTCCATTGCCCAATGAATAAGGCACTGGTCTGCTCTCCCAGAGGTCTAAGGTTCTTGGCACCTCCAAGGAGCTACCATCCCCATTGGAGCCAATGTTAGTGTCAGTCTTTCCAGCCTTCCTACAGTGATCAAATGTGCTCTTACAAAGTGATTTTGAAGTGTCAAGGTCAAATTTTGTCATTTCAGTGAGTCTTCAAGCAAAATTTGGTCACTAGGCATTAGGTCTAGGGTTTGCCCAAATGTCAGTCCATGTCACCATTCAGCTGAGTTTATCATCATTCGTAGGGTTGTCATTATCATGTCAGTGTCTAATGAGTCATTTTACACCTTGTTCATGCTTCATGTTGCGCCCAGGCAAGGTCATTTCCCTCTCCTAGGGTTTTGAAGGCAATTTCTCTTGGATGGTCAAATCACCGGAAAAACTTGTTTCCTAATGTTCATACACCTTCCCCTATCCTTAAAGTACCTTATCAAACACTTCCCATCCCTTAGATCCGCCAAATTCCTCATTTTTGCACAAACCCTAGTTTCTAGCTACAACCTGGCAATTTTCTAGGTTTGGCCTGTGTTTTGTCCTTTTCAACCCCTTCCCCTCACTCAATCTCTGAGATTCCACTTTCCCCTGCTTCCTAACATCCCTCCCCACTCCCAAAAATTTCCCCAAGAATTTAGAAGCCCTCTATCCCCTTCATTTCGCTCCATTTCGACAAAATCCCTTGTTTCACACATCGGGACAAGTTTCACTCAAAAGCTGTTTCTGAGCAATCAAAGATGAATTTTGGAAAACTGAGAGAGGTTTTTGTCCACAACATGCCAAGGAAGAAAAACCTCTTTCACGTTTTACACAGGTGTCATGGTTTGAGAGAAATGTCAAAAATACCGGCGAGAACGAAGGTGCTCCAAGGACGGTTGGCCAAAGCACAAAAACGAAGGAAAACGCCCGATCCACTCCAAATTTTGGCCAAAGCCTCTTTGACTGAGCATGGTACTTGATTGGGGACTCCCAGCCCAAATTTCAAGAAATTTGGAGAAAATTTTTTCATTTGTGAATTTTTTGTGAAATTTACAGGTTTTGGCCGTTGGAGTGGTCTCACCCCCCGCGCGACCACTCGGGAGGACTGCTCAGAATCACAAAAAGTTGACATTTTTGGAAAGGGCATGCAAAAACTAGAATTACCTATACTTGGGGTCAACTTGATTTTGAGATTTGGGCCTCCAAAAGCTCAAAATACATCAAAATTTTGACTTTCTGCCCACTTTTTGAGTTGCAGAAAGTGACCTTGGGAGAATTGACTTTTGAGGGGTCAGATCAACTCCAAATCCAGAAATTCCACTTGGGATGGAAAGTAGACACACAGAGCTTTCCAATGAGCCATCTTGAACTTGATTTGGACAACTAGAACCCATTCAAAAAGTGCTGCAAAGGGGCGCGACCACTCGAGCAGGGGGCGCGACCACTCGAGCTAAAATTGCCAGTTTTGACTTTTCAGGCCTGCAAACTCTGTTTTTACCTTGGTTGATCATTTGTACTTGTAAATGATGGATGTATGGATAATTTTCATGGCACATTGATAGATTTAATCTCTCTTAACCCTTCTAGAAGCTTCCTTGATGTAAATAGTGAATATTTAATGCATGGATGAGTTAGCTAAGTTTTAGAGGCAAGTTGTTTTGACTTCCTATTATCTAGTGCTTAGTTTAGAATTAGTTCAAACTGCTCCTAGGAAGCTGAGCTCGACCCCTAGAGGTGGGGAAAGGAGTTAGATGGTCTATATTATGCCTTCTCTTGCTCATTTTCATGGTTGGACTCTTGTGGGAGAAGTATTATTGCATATTGTACATCTATTACTGCAATTTAAGGAAAAGGAAGGCCAGGGTTTTGCAGACATCATTGTGGATTCTTGTGGATTGTTGTGTTGATGGTGTGTTCTCTACATGTTATTGTAAGTGTGTGTATGTGTTCCATCTCTTTCTTTGCTGCTAATTGAACAGATGAAGTGATAAAGTTTGAATTCATGCATGCCATGCTCAGCTTTTAATTTTGTTCAATATCTATGTTTTCCACTGTCTAAAGAGGATTCAAAGTTGTTGTTTGCCCTCTTTAGCTCCTCCTCTATCATTCCTGATCCTCCATCTCAGATTAAGGCATCAGCACTCACTCCTACCTTGCCCCAAAGATCCCCCTGCAAAAACTGAGCCCAATCCCCGCACCCTGAATTGCACTCCCTCCAAATTGCCACCAAAAACCCCAAAAATCTTTAAATCAACCTCCCTTATCAATTTACTAGCCTAAAATCTTTATCCCTAATTGGTCAGCTTATCCTATTGAAAGATCTACCGAATCTGACCCGAGAGAGCCTTCTCATACCTCGTAGGGCTAGCTACGAGGTGAAATGGTTTGATGTAGCCTTGAGAGTTTGTCTATCTCAGCCTAGGTGAATTCCAAGCGCTAACATATTGGCGACCATACTGGGGAGAACAAACTTGTTTGTATTGATGTGTTTGTTACATAAGTCTTAGACGGAGCCTGAAGTTACGCCAGGTAGCCTTCGAAAACGCTCTTGTTTTACATCAGCGTTAGTAGATAAACGCTGCTTCAGTCAATCTCCGTGAGCTTGTGAATACAACACTTCATTTGTATTTCACCCCAGTACATGTATCAAGTTCAGATCTGATTGTTTATAGTGAACAACGATCAGACACTTGAAAGGCTGAAATCATTCACTGGCGACTCCACTGAAAACTCCAGAGATCAATGCTTCATGGTGACTTCACTGCAGAGAGATCAGTAGCTGTAAGATGGATCGGATTGCAAGAAGATATGCTCCCTTGAGCCGAGATCACATTCCAGGTTTTCCGAATAAGATTCCAAAGGTAGATTGGTCAAGGAATCTGCCTATATTTAATGATGATGGTAAGAAGGATGCTGCTTTACATCTAGTTAGATTTCACATGCATATTCGCAAATTCAAGGTAGATTTTCCTGAAGATTGCTTGATGAAGATATTTTTGGCCACTCTGGAAGGTACAGCTCAATCATGGTATGAAAGTTTGCCGCCTGCTTGTATTTACTGTTTAAAGGATTTTCATGCGATGTTCATTGAAAGATATAAGGACTCTTATCCATCATTGAATTTAGTTCAAGACTGTTGCAAGCATGCTTATGGTTTTATTGAAAGCCTTGAGAAATATTATGAAGATGTTAATTTTATGGATGTTGAGATCAGAGAGGCTCTGTATGAGAATCCATTTCAGCAGCACATAGAAATCTTAGAGGATACTTGTTAAGATCAGCAAGCTGAAGATTTCCATATGGTTGAAAATGAGGAAAGAGCAAATGTTGTTTCAGATTTACCCACAGAAGAAGACAGCAGCATGCAACCCATCAAAGAGAGCTCTACTGTTGAGATCGTAGACAGAGTTTTGGATTCGGATGTTCATGAACAGCAAGGTGAGATCTTTGTGCAAGTAAGTGATGAATCTCCTTTCAATAGCTCAGTAATAAATGATAGTTTGAGTGCCCTATCATATGAACATAATTACTGTTTAAGCAGAAGAAAACAAAAGGCATTGTCTCCTTTGTCTGAAGAGGAGATAGATCAGCTCTTGAAAGGTCCTGTTACAGCCCAAGCTACAGCAGATTTGCAATGCACACCTAGTCAGGAAAGTGTTGGAGAAACTTCTTCCTCTTTTGAAAAAGATGACTGTCTTATAATCAGTTTTGTAGACCAGCAAAAAGATAATTTTTTCTTTCACAAAGATAATAAGGCTGTCATGTTTGATAATCTCGAAGATTGTTTTTTGTTTAAGAATGACCTACAACACATTTTGACTACCGAAGATCATAGCATACAGGATTACCTTTCAGATTCTTCATATGTTTCATGTGCTGAAATGTTTTTACAAGAGGAGATCTGCTCATCTACCTATTCAGAGTTTTTTGAAGCCCATGAGCATACTTTTACCGAAGCACATGAGGAAGGCAGATCAGATATTGAAACAAAACACACCTTGTTCTTTCAGCAGGAGGTGGCAGTGGCAACTCTTCATGTTTTTCACGATCCTCTAGCAAGTTTGTTGCAGCCAGCAGTGATAGTGTTTATTGCAGTGTTCAGTGATGATGGAGATCATGGTCAGCTATGTTTTTGGATGCTCAGTTATAGGTTTGTACTGTTGACCAGAAGATCTGATTGGGAGAATCAGTCAAGAAGGCATCTGCTGGATTGGTTACATTGGAAAGCTCATTATACATGATTGTACATATTTCATTAGCCTGCAGGTGGTTGTCATCATGATTCCAAATCTTGATGGATTGCTGCCGTTTTTCCAAAAGCTTTGTAAAGTTTTGTTTTAAGTCAGTCATGAGTCATTTGTGTTTGGTCTGTTGAGTGAGTTTTTCAAGTTATTTCAGTTTGCCATCGAGTCGGTTTGAGTCAAGCTTCAGTTAAGTTTCAGTCAGTTTTCAGTCAAGTTTTCATTCAATAAATGTGTCAAAGTTTTGTGTCAAAGGTGTAAATAATGACTCCATTGCCCAATGAATAAGGCACTGGTCTGCTCTCCCAGAGGTCTAAGGTTCTTGGCACCTCCAAGGAGCTACCATCCCCATTGGAGCCAATGTTAGTGTCAGTCTTTCCAGCCTTCCTACAGTGATCAAATGTGCTCTTACAAAGTGATTTTGAAGTGTCAAGGTCAAATTTTGTCATTTCAGTGAGTCTTCAAGCAAAATTTGGTCACTAGGCATTAGGTCTAGGGTTTGCCCAAATGTCAGTCCATGTCACCATTCAGCTGAGTTTATCATCATTCGTAGGGTTGTCATTATCATGTCAGTGTCTAATGAGTCATTTTACACCTTGTTCATGCTTCATGTTGCGCCCAGGCAAGGTCATTTCCCTCTCCTAGGGTTTTGAAGGCAATTTCTCTTGGATGGTCAAATCACCGGCAAAACTTGTTTCCTGATGTTCATACACCTTCCCCTATCCTTAAAGTACCTTATCAAACACTTCCCATCCCTTAGATCCGCCAAATTCCTCATTTTTGCACAAACCCTAGTTTCTAGCTACAACCTGGCAATTTTCTAGGTTTGGCCTGTGTTTTGTCCTTTTCAACCCCTTCCCCTCACTCAATCTCTGATATTCCACTTTCCCCTGCTTCCTAACATCCCTCCCCACTCCCAAAAATTTCCCCAAGAATTTAGAAGCCCTCTATCCCCTTCATTTCGCTCCATTTCGACAAAATCCCTTGTTTCACACATCGGGACAAGTTTCACTGAAAAGCTGTTTCTGAGCAATCAAAGATGAATTTTGGAAAACTGAGAGAGGTTTTTGTCCACAACATGCCAAGGAAGAAAAACCTCTTTCACGTTTTACACAGGTGTCATGGTTTGAGAGAAATGTCAAAAATACCGGCGAGAACGAAGGTGCTCCAAGGACGGTTGGCCAAAGCACAAAAACGAAGGAAAACGCCCGATCCACTCCAAATTTTGGCCAAAGCCTCTTTGACTGAGCATGGTACTTGATTGGGGACTCCCAGCCCAAATTTCAAGAAATTTGGAGAAAATTTTGTCATTTGTGAATTTTTTGTGAAATTTACAGGTTTTGGCCGTTGGAGTGGTCTCACCCCCCGCGCGACCACTCGGGAGGACTGCTCAGAATCACAAAAAGTTGACATTTTTGGAAAGGGAATGCAAAAACTAGAATTACCTATACTTGGGGTCAACTTGATTTTGAGATTTGGGCCTCCAAAAGCTCAAAATACATCAAAATTTTGACTTTCTGCCCACTTTTTGAGTTGCAGAAAGTGACCTTGGGAGAATTGACTTTTGAGGGGTCAGATCAACTCCAAATCCAGAAATTCCACTTGAGATGGAAAGTAGACACACAGATCTTTCCAATGAGCCATCTTGCACTTGATTTGGACAACTGGAACCCATTCAAAAAGTGTTGCAAAGGGGCGCGACCACTCGAGCAGGGGGCGCGACCACTCGAGCTAAAATTGCCAGTTTTGACTTTTCAGGCCTGCAAACTCTGTTTTTACCTTGGTTGATCATTTGTACCTGTAAATGATGGATGTATGGATAATTTTCATGGCACATTGATAGATTTAATCTCTCTTAACCCTTCTAGAAGCTTCCTTGATGTAAATAGTGAATATTTAATGCATGGATGAGTTAGCTAAGTTTTAGAGACAAGTTGTTTTGACTTCCTATTATCTAGTGCTTAGTTTAGAATTAGTTCAAACTGCTCCTAGGAAGCTGAGCTCGACCCCTAGAGGTGGGGAAAGGAGTTAGATGGTCTATATTATGCCTTCTCTTGCTCATTTTCATGGTTGGACTCTTGTGGGAGAAGTATTATTGCATATTGTACATCTATTACTGCAATTTAAGGAAAAGGAAGGCCAGGGTTTTGCAGACATCATTGTGGATTCTTGTGGATTGTTGTGTTGATGGTGTGTTATCTACATGTTATTGTAAGTGTGTTTATGTGTTCCATCTCTTTCTTTGCTGCTAATTGAACAGATGAAGTGATAAAGTTTGAATTCATGCATGCCATGCTCAGCTTTTAATTTTGTTCAATATCTATGTTTTCCACTGTCTAAAGAGGATTCAAAGTTGTTGTTTGCCCTCTTTAGCTCCTCCTCTATCATTCCTGATCCTCCATCTCAGATTAAGGCATCAGCACTCACTCCTACCTTGCCCCAAAGATCCCCCTGCAAAAACTGAGCCCAATCCCCGCACCTTGAATTGCACTCCCTCCAAATTGCCACCAAAAACCCCAAAAATCTTTAAATCAACCTCCCTTATCAATTTACTAGCCTAAAATCTTTATCCCTAATTGGTCAGCTTATCCTATTGAAAGATCTACCGAATCTGACCCGAGAGAGCCTTCTCATACCTCGTAGGGCTAGCTACGAGGTGAAATGGTTTGATGTAGCCTTGAGAGTTTGTCTATCTCAGCCTAGGTGAATTCCAAGCGCTAACAGATCCATTGGCCCACTCCTTGAAATCATCACCCTTCCTATTTTTTCATTTTCTCCACGTTGGATGAGAGGGAGAGTTAACTTTTGCTCAATTGTTCAAGGGTGGTCAAGACTATTGGCCACCTTCAGCCTATAAAAACCTAGTTCCTCATACATTTTAAACATTTTTGAACTATCATGCACTTAAAGGAACAGGTGAGGAGCTTCATACTTGTGCCTACCTGATCGTCTTGTCCTTTGCATGTTGCTTCAAAAATAATGGTTGATCTGTTGGCCTCTGGAGGTACCACTTTCCATACTTGTTGCTCCATGCATTGACTCTGTTTTGGGAAAAAAAAAATGGTGTAAAATTTTTTTTGACATGGACCTGACTGATCGAGGCTTGTCATCACATGTTTTTTTGATGGCGTATCAAGTGTTGTTGTTGTTCGAGATGAACAGTGATCCTGTAGTAGCTTTGCAAAAGTCTTGTAGATGCCTCAAATCAAGGAAATGGTTCCTTAATACCTTCGTGTTGATTAACTTTTCATCCTGGTGCTTCCAAGTGCCTCCAATTGTGTTCCCATAGGGTTTGGGCACACTATTACATGATTTTATTTCTTCCTGTAATAGTCACACATACCCCTCTATCATCACAAGATCCTTCAGATGATGCTAAAAAAATGTTGATAATTTTATGTTCAGACCATGGACAAGGATTAGAAACCTTGGTTGTGGTGAAAGTAATGAAAGAAGGATTAAAATGGGGGAATTTTGATGGACAGAGATGAGTATTTAGGTGAAAAAAAAAGCTAAATGGTGTGGAGAATGGATGATGATAGTATAGTGGAATTCTCCTTTCGTTCCCTTATGGAAAACATAAGATCTGAACCCTTTTTCTATGTCAATCACAATCCTGTAGCAAATTTGGACAATCTTGTAGCACTTCATAACTAAGGCAGAAATGAGTGAGATATGTGACTTGGTGATGGAGGAACTTAGGAAAGGTAGTAAAATGATGGAGGAAATGTAGAGAGTCAGCTTGGCAGATGGAAAAGTGGAGTTTTGGAGTTGTATTCCTTGTTTTTTGTCCTCTTTGGGCTATGATTAGAACCTTGCAAAAAAACACATGTTATCAATAGTGATGTAAGGGCTCCTTTTGATTTTTTTTTTTCCTTTTTTCCTTTTCTCCTTTTTTCTTTTTCTTCTCTATTTTTTTGTTGAGACCTACCGGCTACCTCAAAGGAGGTTTTCAACCTGCAGGATTGTCCTAGGTGCCTCAAGGGAGGTTTTCACAAGAGGATATTTTTCATTATTTATTTTTTCCTCTCTTATTTTTTTACCCTTGGACTACCTCATATAGGTTTTCAGCCCTAGGGCTTGCCTCAGGTGCCTCATGGAGGTTTTCACCTAGGCTTCTTATTCGTTTCCTCATTTTTTTTGCTTTTTGCTTTTCTATTTTTTTTGTTTTTATTCTTCTTCTTTTTTCTAGTTGATCAGAGGTTGGATGAACTAAGAGTTGTGACACCCTCAATCACATTTAGCTCCTTCCTTATTGATTCTGTAAATTCCTACTTTGACAGAGGTCTTTTGTAAATTTTCAGTCGGTAGTCATTGACTAAAAGTGGAATGCCTTCTTCATCAATCGTTTTCATCTAGACATAGCCATTTTCATGAAATTTTTCCACCAAATAAGGGCCTAACCATCTTGTCATCATCTTTCCCTTGAATTCCTTGAATCTTGATTCATATAGCAGGGCCCAATCACCCACTTAGAAATTCCTTAATTTGATGTTTTTGTCATGCCAAATCTTCCTCTGGAATTATACCACTTCAGTATGCATGAGGGCCTACAGTCTAAATTCATCAAGAGCATTGAGTTGTTGCAACCTCTCTTGCTAAGCATTGGTGATTTCCAAATACAATTGTGCTTCCATTCTCAGGGTGTTGTATTCAAACTCAATGGACAACAATTCCTTCTTGCCATAAACCAACTCAAAGGGAGTGAACCCAATGGTGGTTTTCCAAGTGGTATTGTAGGCCCAAGTGGCCTCCATAAGTCGGGTTGCCCAATCCTTCTTGTTGTTGCTGACAACTTTAGTCAAGATGTTTTCCAAAGCTCTGTTTTTTACCTCCACCTTCCCATTTGCTTGAGGATGATAGGCAATGGATTTCATGTGCCTTATATGATGTTGCTCCATGATTCTCTCAATCATATTTGAATTAAATTGAGTCCCTTGATCAGTGACTAGCTCCCTTGGGAATCAGAACTTATAAAAGATGTTTTCCCTTAGAAACTCAGCCACCTTCTACTTTGTTGTTGCTTTTACTGCCTTCACTTCAACCCACTTTATCAAATAATCAGTGCACACAATGATATATCTCTTTTGTCTGGATGGGGGATCAATTGGTCCAATGAAATCCATGCCCCACTTCTCAAATGGCTCAAGAGTCACTTGAGGTTGTAGGGGCATTTCATCCTTTGGTGTAGGTTTGCCCATCCTTTGGCATTCATCACATCTAGCAGTGTATCTCCTAGCATATTGGCTTAGAGTGCGCCTGTAGTAACCAACTTGGAGAATTTTGAAGGTTGTCCACTTGGCAGAAAAATGACCCCCATAAGGTCCATCATGGAATGTTGAGAGGATCTCAAAAACATCATCCTCCCTTACACATATCCTCAAGATATGATTTGGTCCCAATTTAAAGAGATTTCCCCTAATGTAGGTGAAAAGGGAACTTTTTCTAACAATATTGCTCTTCTCCTTGGAGAATAGATTAGGAGGGAATCTCCCAGCAACCAAGAAATTTTCTATATCAGAAATCTAATGATACAGTAGTGAAATGGAAAAGAGGTGCTCATCAGGAAGTTGATCATCTATCATCTCCTCATTTCCTGCAGACAATGTTATTATAGACAAAAAAAATGTGACCACATTTTCCTTTCATGGCTTGTTAACAATGGTTAGATCAAATTGTTGCAACAATAATAACCATCTAATGATCCTAGCATTAACATCAGGTTTATTCACTAAATATTTTATGGTTGCATGATCAATATGAACAAAGGCTTGGTACCCAGTGATATAATGCCTAAACTTGTTCAAGGAGTGCACAACAACTAAGAATTCTTTTTCAGTAACTGTGTAATTGAGTTCAGCTTTGGAGAGATTCTTACTGATGAAGTATATGGCATAGGGAAACTTGTCTTCCACTTGTCCCAAAGCTACTCCCACAACCTTGTCTAATGCATCTGTGTGGATGTGGAAAGGAAATGCCCAATTGGGACCTCTAAGAATTTGTGCAGTGGTTAATTTCTCTTTCAACTCTTCAAATGCCACTTGACATTTATCTATCCAAAAAAAATTAGAATCTTTATTCAACAATCCAAACAAAGGTGAAGCCAACTTACTAAAATCCTTAATGAATCTTCTGTAATATCCATCTAGCCCAAGAAAACTTCTAACATCCCTTTTTTTCTGAGGGACAGGGACCCTTTTGATAATGGAAATCTTGTTAGGGTCAACTTGGATCCCTTCCTTAGAAAGGAAGTGACCTAGGAAAATCCTTGCATTCATAAAAAAATCACACTTCTCGGGGCTTAGTGAGAGATTAATTTCAATATATTTCTTTAAGACTTTACACATATTGGAAAGAGATTCCTAGAAATCATTTCCATAAGGGGTGAAATCATCCATGTATATTTCAATTGTGTCATGCACGAGATCAACAAAAATACTCAAAATTTCCCTCTGGAAGGTAGAAGGGGAATTGCACAAGCCAATTGGAAGGGCTCTATAGGAAAATCCCCCCCATGGACAAGTGAAGGTGGTATTATCCTAATCCTTAGGGTTGATCTTGATCTAATTATACCAACTAATCTATCCAGGAATTAGAATAACTTTTCCTTGCAAGTCCATCCAAGTCTTGATCAATGACAGGCAAGGAAAAATGATTTTTATTTATATCCTTGTTGAGTTCCCTATAGTCAACACAGATCCTCCATGATTCAGGATTTCTTTTTTGTTGATAGATGCATCGGAGTTGACATGAGTTACAACACTTAAAAATCATAAAAACATAAGCATGAAAAATGAAGACAAAGAGACATCATCACAAAAGATCATGACACAGAGATTTGATTACGGAGTTCATCTAATTTGGACTACATCTCTGGGCCCTACTCAATAGTGGGGAGGCGTTCTTTTATTAAGTGGCATGAAAAGAGAGAAGTACAAGTAGATTCCTACATAACCATCCTTATACCTCTAGTCTGGAAGATAGCTAGCAAATGGAGAGCACATCTCTAGAAATAGACAACACCATTGACTTCCTCACGAAAAATAGTGCAAAAATGCTTATCTGAGCACCCCATTTGGATAATCAGGCCTTCTGCAACCTTCACAGAACCTCCTGAGTTCCTCTCCTCCTTCCTCTTCGCTTGATGGGGCTGGTAAAGCCAAAAATCAAGTATCTGAGAAGAAGAAGGAAAAGAAGAAGAAAGAGAAGAAGAAGGAGCCAAAAGCGAAAGGGGGCAACCAAGCGTCGTCTAGCGAAAATCCACACACTGCACCGACCAGGCCTAAATCTCCATGTGTCATTTGCAAAGGAGACCACTATCATAGAGATTGTCCCTGCATCCCTCAGATCTTAAGGGACTGGTCTCATCGTTTGCACAATCCGGTGTCATCAACCTCTGATGATCATGTTGAAAACACACAGTCGACTAGTGAAAGTGAAGCCCCAGGACAAAAAGGAAAATATAGATTTCCTTGTAAACTGTGCGAAGGCGATCATGCCATCCACCGTTGTCCCTTCTTAGACGAGGCTAAAAGAGTTTTGGACGATCGTCCAGTTTCACCGTTACGACTTCCTCCTGGATATAAAAAACTCTTGTCGAGTCCGTCACTAGTTGAAAATCCGGTTGACCCACCCAGGTGGTCGGCCAAAGTGTTTATCATTGAAGACAAACCATCTGAACGCATACCAGACGAAAGTCAAAAGGTTGAGGTGGCAGTTGACCCGGTCTTGCCTTCAAAGGTTCCATCTTCAGATGATACAGTCATCGAAGAGAACAAGGATGACACCGTCCAAATTCTTTTCGTAAGCACAGACTCCGATGAACATGGGGGCAATTTACCCATTCCTTTATCGTAGGAAGGAAGTTCGTCAGAGTTGTACCCGACCGTCTATTCGGTCCCACCTCCAAGCAACTTAGTTGTTTCCTTTGACTGGAATCAACTAGGCAGAACCCGTTTACCGGCTAGTGTACCATTCCGAATCATTGCTCAAATATATAGAATGGTTATGGCCGGTACCATCATAGATGAAGGGGCTTCTGTGAGTATCCTTTCCTCGACTGCTTGGAAAGCGCTTGGTTCGCCATCGCTTTTACCTGAGATGAGAAATCTAACAGGCTTTGACGACGGGTCCCAGTCGACCGTTAGGGATCCTTCCCAATGTGCCCATAAAATTGATAGGGAAAACTGTTCACATGAACGTAATGGTAGTCCAAGGACCCCTGGATTATAATCTACTCCTTGGACGAGACTATATTTATTACATGGGAGCCATTGTCTCATCACTCTTTAGAGTAATGTGTTTTCCGCACGAAGGAAGAGTGGTCAAGCTCGTAGACCAGCTTTCATTTCCCGGATCACGCATAACAAATAGTCATATACCATCCCTGAATGGTCTTTCCACACAAGGAATGTCTCATCAATCTCCAGTCCATCCACCTGATGAGCAGGAGTAATTCGGGGGATGTGACTAAAACCCAGGGGGCATGCACCCTGGTTTGCTTCGGCAAGAAAACTTCGGGTATAGGGTAGGTTTCCGCGAGAGATATATGACTATTCTGTACTCCCGTCCGTGATTGGAAAAGGCGGTTAGACTGGAATAAGATTCCCTCGTCAAAGTTATGTGAGTGGATTGTCTCACCTTTGTCTCTTTCGGTAGACATCGCCGAAGAAGTGTTTTGTTTGCGCTGTGAATAGAACAATCTTTGGTAACCTAAAAGAGGTAGACCTTTCCTGATAAAACAAATGTTTTGTCGGTAGAATAAAAGGTGACCTTGAAGCTTTATTTTATACCTGGGGGCATGCAAACCTTTTGGCGTGCAAGCGAAGAGCGATTATTTATTTTTTTTAATTTGTAGGTCCTCTAACCCTTTAAACTCGTAGGATTGGTCGTTTCCTAACTTGCATAAAGAAAGGATGTGGGGCAAAACTCTAATAATTGTCGTTTTCATATATGAGACATTCTTATTATACGACTGGATTAATCGAGCAGTTTTAACGCGGACTTCATGCTCGTTAAAAAATAAACATAAGCAATGAGCAAATGTTTCCCCCAGTGTTTAAGCTCAATAAAAAATGAACCAATTCCCGGTAAATAATCATCATGAATGTAGTACTTCAGCCTTTAAAGCCTTGGCCGTGTTCCCATCATCACCTCCACTCTGTATTGGCCGATCATTCACCTTCGTTTGATTGTTTACCCCTTTTGAGGAACAGCTGCGAAGAGTGATCCCACTAGCCATCCTTGTAACACAGCCGTGATTAGAAAATTCCAAACCTTACCTGGAATCAGCTGCTACCCAATTTTATCACTCATTCCTCAAAAATGAGTCTCCTTTAAGCTCTTTTCAACTGACTCATAAAATATGAAAATATTGCCGAGCCATTGGCCTCTCTAGCTCGTTAAAGGGACCAGAAGTGCTATCCCTCCTTTAGATTTTAATCTTTTTGGGACTGAGGGATTATTACTCAAAAAGATCGAGCGCTTGTCTTGTTCGGCTCGTTAAAAGTATCGAAAATTCATCCCTTCTGTATTGTTTTATACTTTTTCGGACTTAAGGGATTAGATGACGAAAAAGGATTTTTGGAGTTTCCTTTACGTCCCTTTTCAGACTCTCTAAAATTGAAAAGGACCGAGTTATCTTTGTCGTTAAACTCGTTAAAACTTAATAGCGACAAACTTGTCCATAGCAGACAAGAACGAGTTTCACTATCGCTAGGCTCGTTAAAACATAGCGATGGGTTTTCCCGAAGGGAAAATTATAGAACAAGAATATGTTATCCTCCTAAAGCTTGACAAAAATAAAGAGGTACTGGTCAGCAATGACTGGGGAAAAATTGGGGAGAAAACTTGAAGAAACTTTGTTGGTATCAAGTCGCTCTTGGACATGACACTTTCACTCCGCATCCAAGTCAGGTTGGGTTGTTTCATTCACCGGTCACATCACCATGGTCCCATCACACCATCCACATTTGGGGTTAATGCTACCAATCCATCACGTCAGTGTCGCCGATATGTTCAGGAGAAGTCACTCAGAGAATTCACCTGTGTCTCACCCGCTGCAATACATTTACGCTCTATCCTTTCATGACCACCACCCTGAGCCTTATATCACCAGATCGTTTTCACCTCCATTAAAATCATTTGCTCCATTCCGTCTCATTGATGTGGGACTCATTAAGGCCCTCCTATGACGGATCGCTTCTTTTCGACATCAGCTCATTATCCAAGAAGTCGATCTAGGAACACCCCTTCCAGTACTTTGAAGCTTGCATGCCTCAATGGCAAGCTTCTCACTTCCGGCGACAGGTTTACATCAATGGCCTTCGACCAAAAGATTTTGCGTGGTGTTCAACGCCAAGTCCTTTATTCACACCACGTGAATTGTACTGCAGTACCTTGAGGGTCATTATCATTATCCTTGATTCCTCTCACGCCTGTTAACAGCTTACATCATTGGCTGGTAATCAGGCGATGTCTTTCCATGTTCGACTCTAGAACATCTCTCACATGGATCGACTTGTACTTCGAGTGAAGATTGAACGAGATCTAGTTTCATCCATCCAGGTTGCGATATATATTCAGGGAAATAAAGACATCAAATGTACATCGTTGCTGCACAGATAATCATCCAATCAAAGGGATGATGGCTCTACCAAAATCATTAGTCTACACTCAGACGATTGTTTGTCCTATGTACATGAAAATGAATTTATAAAGTTGAGCATGGGAATGCCCGCCTCAACTAGATCATGAAAATATTATGAAGATAATGTATTGTATTGTATCTTATTACAGGTCTCCTCTCAGCTTGAAAGAACTTCGGATCCTCATGATAAAGCATTTCACCCGACATCAAAAAAGATTAACGACCTCATGCTTTAGGGGGAAACTGTTATAGACATTTTTGGGAACTGCAACCCCAAGCATAAAATGTCCATAAACCAAGGGCTCCTAAGTCCCTAAAAGTGTTGTTCTAACCCCTAAAGGAACAAGGTCAACTGATTACAGCTTCTCCCAGAAGTTCTCCATGAAAAACTGCTCAGAACTGGTCAAAACATGATCATTTCACCTGCTCCATAGGCAAAGTGCGTTGCATCTCACCTAAGTACACTCTGTGGGTGCGTTGCATTTCAAAAAGCCCTTCTATGGGGTGCGATGGGCGAGAAGTGACAAATGGCAGTGTCAATCCGCGAGGTGGAGAGGCATGGAATCTTCCAGAAACTTCTCTTGTGACACTTGCCTCTCTGAATTCGACCAAGGATGAGTAAGATATCATCAATATCCAAGTGGAAGCAAGAACTATCAGAGGGAAGACACTAATCAAATCACAAGCTGACTCATCTCCCTTACAGATATCTATATATGGATCCCTCATCCCAGAGATCAGGGGGCTGGAATTTTGCATCTTGTAAGGAATTGTTGTTGGTTTCTTGAGGCAACATCATAGTGTTGGGTGATCTAAGCTTTGTATGAGGTGAAGAAGGGCTTACTTGCTGAGAGGATGATGTTGGGTCAGAACCACTGGTTGTAACTCTCTTGGCTCTTTCTTGATTATCAATAAAAGCTATTCAATTTTTCCTCCATACTCTTGTGTCGTTTATGTTTTATGCATTTGTATAGTCAATTTACATCTGATCCTAGATTGTTTATGATAGTAGATCCATGTTCTTGTATAGTGTTATGCTACTTTGATTCTACAGGTACTCCGTGAAGCTGGGTGTACAAGGAAGCAAGTAGCAGAGGACTATCAGAAGAGAGAGGAATCGAACTAGGAGCCAAGCGCAAGACAGAGGTTGGTCTCCTTTATTCTTCTCTCATCTATCTTTCATAAAGGAAATATGAAAGTAGCTTTACTTTGTTTGTTTCTAAGGTAGCTACCACACCTTAGTGAGATTAACAGTTCTGCATAGACACTTTTCCCTGTAACACTAGGCCCAATCAAGGGTACTCACCACTGAGCTTCACCATGTATCCCGCTATTACCGATCAAGGGATTATTATGCTCAATCGAGGTGTTCCCATTCAGGTATTACCGTGTATCCCATCCCAGGATTCCCAGGAATTGTGAATAATCCTATGACAACCCCACTCAGCTTCGATTCAATTCTGCAATCCAACTCAACCACATAAAAAAGAGCCCATTACACCATGGCTATCCGGAAATGAAAAGGCTAGGTTGAAAAAATACTATCACACCTGAAAAACCCATGCCAATGACAACAAAAGAACCATGAACGCACATGCATAACTATGCATGCCAAATCTATCAAGAAAATCACGCATGGAAATTGATACCTGCAAATAATCTCATTGTAGCTGCTAGATCATGCTCTTCCTTGTTTGATCTTTGCTTCCTCGTTCCTTCTTTACTTTTCTTGATCCAATGCTAAAGTGCTCCGGGAAAACTCTAAGTGTACAAGAGTGCGAGAGAGAGCTCCAAAACTAAACTGACCAAAAGCCATGAACTGATCCTCAAAAGCCTTTTTATTAATGTGGCCTCTATTTTCTTCATTTTCCATTATTTTCCTTCATTTTCCTCCTCACATGCAACCTGTGACCTTTCACCTTCCTTTTCTCCTAATTTCCTTTATTTTCATAAATAAAATACAAATTAATGCCATTTTTCCTTTCCAAAGCCTTTGCCATTGCCTTTTCCAATTTCCTTAGCCATAATAAACCAAATGAACACCCACACTAGGATTTCTTTCCCAACATTCAGCTTGGAATAAGTGTCCCATAACCGTGGTTATTATTTTTCCTTTATTAACTTTTATTACATGGAATTTTCACCAGGGTTGTTACAAAACCCTCCCCCTTGGGGGAACACCGTCCTCAGTGTTCAATGACACCTACAACCAACAAGACTACTAAAAGCAAAAAATATTGCCTATGGAGCTTTATAACTTAGATCAATGCAGTATTTACAATGATCAACCTGCTGAGAAGCAAACCAACATGACAACATAACTACATGATAACCATAATGACATGACACCCATACCGCTTATTGGAGATTTATAACCCAACTCATGGCAGTGTTTACATCCATATACATACACATAGCCTGCATCTGATCAGCCATCTCCCATGTAGCTTCATCGGGCCCAAAGTGCTTCCATTGCACTTTAACCTACTCTATTGCTCGGTTCTGGAGCATGAGTGTCTTTCTCTGCAATATCACTGTGATTCCGACTAGAATTCCCCTTTTGGCTCCACTTGCAATGCAAACCAATCAATCACATCATCAACATATTTAACATAATTCTTAAGCAATGACACATGGAAAACTTCATGGAATTTCACTATCAGATGCAGTGCAATTCGATAGGCTACTGGTCCGATCCTTTCAAGTATCTTGAAAGGTCCAAAAAACCAAGGTGCCAGCTTGGCACATGACCCAATCCGCAAGGAGCTTTTCTTGAGCTTGATGCGCAAGTACACCTGTTCTCCAACCTGAAACTCCTTAAACAAACTATTCCAATCTACATAGGTTTTTTGTCTATCCTATGGTGTCTTCATATTCTTCTTTATTACCTACATTTATTGTTCCATCTTTACCAACATATCTAGTCCAATCAACACCCTATTCACTGGATCACTCCAACTGATGGGAGTATTGCAACTCCACCCATAGAGTTCCTCAAATGGACTCATCCTCAAAGACTCATGGTAACCATTATTATAAGTGAACTCAACCAACGGAAGGTACTCCTCCCATCTCCTTCATTGGTGAATCACATACATCCTCAACATATCCTCCAATATCATGTTGACCCTCTTTGTCTGTCCACCTATCTGTGGATGAGAAGTTGTATTGAAGGCCAACTTTATCCCTAAACATGCAAACAACTCCTTCCAAAACTTGGAAGTGAACTTAGTATCCCTGTCTTCCACAATCCTCTTCAGAACACCATGTAATATGACCACCTCTGAAGAATACGTGTGTTACATCACTGGCTAAATAATTGGACTTCATTGGAATGAAGTGCGCTACTTTTGTCAACTTGTCCACCACAGCCATGATGGAATCATGTTGTCTAGATGTCCTCGACAAACTTGTAATGAAATCCATGGAAATGACCTCCCATTTCCACTCTGGAATCAGAATCAAATGTAGTAATACACCTGGATGCCTACACTCGGCCTTTACTTGCTGAAAGTCCAAACATCTAGCCATTGTCTCTACCACATCCTTCCTCGGATTCGGTCAATGGTAAAACTTCTTTACTATTGTCAATGTCTTTTGGTAGCTTGGGTGACCTGAATACAATTTCGCATGAAACTCCCGCAAGATAATCTTCTTGAGATCATTGTCATCTGGAACATATATCCTGTCCCTAAATCTGATCAAGCCATCTGCTAAGAGATGATAGTCCACATTCTCTACACCTATACCACTACTTGTAGTTGCACCTATACTCTGTTTGTTAAGTACCTATACTACTAGTGTAACCCCTTATTGTTATGAGTAAAACCCCCTTATTATATTATTGTGCCCACATAGTCCCCATATTGTTATTAATGTGCCCCATAGAAGCCCACTATTGTTATTATTGTGCCCTTGCATTATTATTGTTATGTTGGCTCTAAATATATTATGACTCCTTAGACTCCTATATATAGAAAGGAGGTCTTGTCATTTGTATCATCTAAGAATTGTTCATTTGTGTAATGTAAAGGAGGTTTCCCCCTCGAAGAGGCTTATTTCTAAGGCATTCATCTATCTTTTCTATCTTTTTGTGAGCTAGTTCCATAACATTTGGTATCAGAGCTTTGGATTCTAGTGTTTCGCTGCTCCAAACAAGTCATCGTGGCATTTTCGCTATAACATTTTTTATGTGATGTTTCAGAAGCTAACAAAAAAAACCCATTTGAGCCAAAATCACACTGAAGCTCACGTCCGAATTTTAGATCCTGTCTCGCTATAATTTCGGAGCTATAATCTACGGAATTTAGGGTTTTTGCAGGTAGATGAACTGTATTTTATTTTGTATATTTTTTAGATCCAAAGGTCAAAACAGTGACACGTGGCACTTCATACAAGTTCGCTCTTCTAAAAAGGTATATAATCAGGTCATCTTGGGAGATTGTGGATAACTGTTTCTTGGAGAATCCAATTTTGATCAAACTAGTGGCAATGGAAAGAGGACACAGAGGGTTACTTCAGGTCGCAATTTCAGAATTGGAAGAGCCGAAATTATAGATTTATAGTTGTTTCAAGATTGAGCTCCTAAAATCAAGAAAAGGCAATATGAGGAAGTTTTATGGCAAGGATCCGGTAAATTGGATACGACAGATGGAGCAATATTTTGATCTACATGAGGTGCAACTGTTACAAAAGGTATGTATTGCATCTTCGTATTTATAACCGGATCAATTTTTATGGTATAAAGGGCTTTTTTCTCGTAAATCACTTGTTACGTGGTCAATTTTCACGAAGGAAATGATAGCACATTATGAGGATACAAAGAGAAACACCTTCTTTAGCCAATTGATAAATCTCAAACAAAGGTGTTCAATGGCAGAGCACATTGAGGACTTTCAAAAATTGAATATAAGGGTAAATGATATTCCAAAGAAGCAAAGGGTTGATGTCTTCATAGGTACTTTAAAGGATAACATTCAACATGAGGTTTGTCTTTGGGAACCTGATTCATTGGAGAAGGCATTCAGGTGGGCAAGAAAAATTGAAAGCGAAATTATGGAAACAAGGAATCCCACCACTCACGGCTATAATTATGGAAGTGTTTCTTTTCCTAGCCTTCCACAACCTACAAAGTTTACACCACAACAGTTGGAAGCGAAAAGAGAAAAAGGGCTTTGTTACAACTGTGATAGCAAATGCACTAAAGGTCATAAGTGTGCTGAGCAGAAATTATTTTACAAAGAGTATGAATAGGAGGAAGAAAAGGATCAAGAAACATCAAAAGAAGAGGATATACGCCAAGACCCAACCCCAGAGAAAGAAGAAATGAATTTTCGTAAGAAGTAGCAGAAAGTGGACGGTCTGTATTTTCTTTTGTATATTTTTGAGATCCAAAGGTCAAAACAGTGACATGTGGCACTTCATACAAGTTCGCTCTTTTGAAAAGGCATATAATCAGGTCATCTTGGGAGATTGTGGATAACTCTTTCTTGGAGAATCCAATTTTGATCAGACTGGTGGCATTGGAAAGAGGACACAGAGGGCTACTTCAGGTTGCAATTTCAGAACTGGAAGAGCTGAAATTACAGATTTATAGTCGTTTCAAGATCGAGCTCCTAAAATCAAGAAAAGGCGATATGAGGAAGTTTGATGGCAAGGATCTGGTAAATTGGATACGACAAATGGAGCAATATTTTGATCTACGTGAGGTGCAACTGTTACAAAAGGTACGTATTGTATCTTCATATTTAGAACCGGATCATTTTTTATGGTATAAAGGGCTTTGTTCTCGTAAACCACTTGTTACGTGGTCAATTTTCACGGAGTAAATGATAGCACATTATGAGGATACGAAGAGAAACACCTTCTTTAGCCAATTGATAAATCTCAAACAAAGGTGTTCAATGGCAGAGCACATTGAGGATTTTCAAAAATTGAATATAAGGGTAAATGATATTCCAGAGAAGCAAAGGATTGATGTCTTCATAGGTACTTTAAAGGATAACATTCAACATGAGGTTCGTCTTTGGGAACCTGATTCATTGGAGAAGGCATTCAGATGGGCAAGAAAAATTGAAAGCTAAATTATGGAAACAAGGAATCCCACCACTCACGGCTATAATTATGGAAGTGTTTCTTCTCCTAGCCTTCCACAACCTACAAGGTTTACATCACAACAATTGGAAGAAAAAAGAGAAAAAGGGCTTTGTTACAATTGTGATAGCAAATGCACTAAAGGTCATAAGTGTGTTGAGAAGAAATTATTTTACATAGAGTATGAAGAGGAGGAAGAAAATGATCAAGAAACATCAAAAGAAGAGGATATACGCCAGGACCCAACCCCAGAGAAAGAAGCAATGAATCCGACCATATCTTGTAAGGCATTGGCAAGAATTACCACTCCTCAAACTCTCAAGATAGAATGACATATCAAGAAGAAAAAGGTTCAAGAAGTGAAAGATCACATCGAGAAAGAAGAAATCAATTCAACCATATCTTGTAATGCATTGGCCGGAATTACCACTCCTCAAACTATCAAGATAGAAGGACATATCAAGAAGAAAAATGTTCAAGAAGTGAAAGATCACATCGATCATCAAGAAATGAATCTGACCATATCTTGTAAAGCATTGGAAGAAATTACCACTCCTCAAACTCTCAAGGTAGAAGGACATATCAAGAAGAAAAAAGTTCAAGCAGTGAAAGATCACATCGAGCATCAACAAAAAGTTCTCCAACTTTAAAAGGATAATGCCACTTTGGTGCATAATTGAATGAAACAACAGGTAGATCAACATCACAGTGAAAAAAAATTTGATGTAGGTGATTTGGTATTTTTACGGCTACATCTCAAGCAGGCTATTTATGAGAAGGAAATGTTGGCAATACTACATGCACTTAAGAAATGGCGACCTTACCCAATGGGAAGACACTTCAAGGTAAAAATGGATCATGATAGTCTTAAATACTTTTTAGAACAAATATTATCTTTAGAAGAACAAAAATAATGGGTCACAAATATGTTGGGTTATGACTTTGACATCATCTACAAAAAAGGGAAGAAAATTTTTGTTGCAGATGCACTCTCAGGAAAGGATAAGGATGTGGAAGCATTGTTTTGTGTTATTTCTATTATCCAACCAGATTGGATAAACGAAGCAAGGGATGAATGGAAGAAGGACAAAGAAGTGTGGCCACTCATTCAAAAGTTGTAGAATATCCTGATTCAAACAATATTTCCAGAACTTGAAGAGGAAGGAAAAACCATATTGGAACCTAAAGCAGTCACAGAACCAAGAAATCGACAGCTACGAAATAGATCAATTTCAGAGTATCTCATCAAGTGGAAGAACTTACCCACTAAAGATTCCACATGGGAGGACAAGAATTTATACAGAAGCATCAAAAACTACTCAAGAATTGAGGACAACACCTTTTGAAGGAGAGGGGCATGTTAGGTCCCTATACTACTAGTGTAACCCCTTATTGTTATTAGTACAACCCCCTTATTATATTGTTGTGACCATATAGTCCCCATATTGTTATTAATATGCCCCATAGAAGCCCACTATTGTTATTATTGTGCCCTTACATTATTATTGTTATGTCAGCTCTGATTATATTATGACCCCTTAGACTCCTATATATAGAAAGGAGGTCTTGTCATTTGTATCATCTAAGAATTGTTCATTTGTGTAATGTAAAGGAGGTTGCCCCCTCGAAGAGGCTTATTTCTAATGCATTCATCTATCTTTTCTATCTTTTTGTGAGTTGGTTTCATAACACTATTATAACCTATGCCTGAGTTCCATGTACCTGTTATCCTACTGACCTGTGTGTAAGATCTGATCCTATAGATCTGTCCCATTGGTACTCATAGTTGCAATGTGATTTACCTGTACCCACTTGCTAAGAGCAGTTGCAACCTTGTTCTCTTTACCCTTGATGTACTTGATCTCAAAGTCAAACTCACTAATCGTCGCCAACCATCTAGCTTTCCTAACATTCATATTCACTTGGTCAAACAAGTATCTCAACCGATTGTGATCACTCATCAATACAAACCTCCTGCCAAGAAGATAGTGCCTCCACATATCATTGCTAACTCAAGATCATGAGTCAGATAGTTCTCCTCGTGCTCATTAAATTTATGTGACTTGTAGCACACTACCGGTCCCTCCTGCATAAGGAATCCACCAAGTCCTCTCTTGCAAGCATTTGTACTTACTACAAACTCTTTGTCCAGGACTACAATATTTAACGCTGAAGCATTTTTTAATAATTGCTTTAACTACACAAACTTGTTGCACATTCCTCTGTCCATTCAAATTTCTTACCTTTCCTATGCAGTGGCGTAATAGGATATGCAATCTAGGAGAAGTTCCTGATGAACCTCCTATAATAACTTGCTAACCCCATAAATGATCTTACCTTTTCCAAATTTCTAGGAGCTGCCCACTCCATGATAGCCCTTATCTTCTCTGGATCCACTGTTATGCCTTCCTTGGCAACAACATGTCCCAAGTAATGCACCTCTGTCTAAAAGAAACTACAATTACTAAGCTTAGCATACCATTGATGCTCTCTCAACAATCTCAATACAGCTGCTAAATGCTCGGCATGTTCTTCCTTGTATTTAGAATATACCAAAATGTCATCAATGAATACAATAACAAACTTGTCCAAATAAGGACACAACACACTATTCATCAAGCACATAAAGGTAGTTGAAGCATTAGTCAAACCAAATGGAACTACAACAAACTCATAATGCCCATACCTGGTCTAGAAAGTTGCCTTGTAAATGTCCTCTTCTTTAATGTGTACTTGATGATATCCGGATCTCAAATCAATCTTTGAGAATATTGTTGCTCTCTTCAACTAATTGAACAACTCATCAATCCTCGGAAATGAATACCTGTTCTTGATGGTCACCTTATTCAGTTGTTTTTAATCAATGCATAACATGAGAGTACCATCCTTCTTCACAAACAATATCGGTGCACCCCAAGGTGATACACTTGGCATAATGTATCCCTTGTCAATCATTTCCTTCAATTGAAACTTCAACCCTACTAACTCTAGAGTGTTCATCTTGTAAGGTGCATTTTATGCTAGTGTTGCCCATGGTACCAACTCAATAAAAAAAAGCCCACTTCTCTGTGAGGCGGAAACTCTAAAATCTCTGCTGGAAACACATCCTGAAACTGTTGTAACACTGGGTACCTGCTTAATACCTTTACATCCTTATCATACTTACCTTTGTAACTAGAAATATGTACTATAAATAATACACACCCTTTTTTGTGACTGTGCTTTGCCTACATAGTTGTCACCATCCTAACTGATGTTACCTTCTCCTTACCCGGTAAGATTCTTTGCTCTCCATTGTCATCCGAGCATTCAATGGATTTGTCATAAGAATCCACCTTGGTCCTATGCAGACACAACTAGTCCACACCCAACAACATATTGTATGATCCCAACGACAATACATTCAAATGTGCTAATGTAGGTGTACAATTGAGTTCAAATGCATAATCTCTTACCCAATGATGAATTCTCTTCTCTGTACCTATATCCAACTATACTAACCAATATTCTGCAAGCACTTCTTTATTCAAACCACACTTATCCACCAATTCAAGACTAATATAACTATAATTAGATCCAAGGTCAATCAAAATAGAAACAACTTGATCACAAAGTTTCGTCCATCTCAATGATAGATGCTTGAATATCTACTTGCCTATTATCCAATGTTGCATAGATATGAGGAATGCTCTGCCCAACATCCCCAACAACCTGTGCTTCCTATGCACTGTAAATCTAAGGCCTACCACCCTAATACTGCAGACAATCTCTCTTGAGATTCTCTTTTTACCACATATCCAACACTAAAACCATCTGGTACCATCACCTTTATTCTGCTGTTGTGACCCATGTCCCTGTCTAGCTATGTTGAACTTCCTGTATGGTGCAATATTATCTTTCTCTTCTACATTATGAGGCCTTGTTCTTTTTAGCTGCCATTTAGCTTTAGCTTTGTCTTTCCCTTTCCAACCTTGCTGAGATTATGTCTTACGTTTTGACTGCTCATAACAGTGCTTCAATTTCCCAATAACTTGCTCCAATGACCGAGGGTCATAATACTCAATCTAATACCTAAATGCTAATGTAAATCCATTAACAAATTTTTGAAATTTATCCTTTTCATCTTTAAGATATGGTACATACCTCAATAACTCTAGGAAATTAGTCGTATATTCCTCATCTGTCATTGATCCCATTTTTAGCTCATAGAATTCCTTGTCTTTGCTATCATAGTACCTCTCCGACAAGTAATTATTCCTGAAGAGTCTCTTAAATTCATGCAACTCAACTCATTTGTCCTGATGTTTCTGACCCGCTTCACATCTTCCCACTAGATGGTTGCTTTAACTTTCAGGCTAAAGACAACTACTTTGGCCTTCATATTATATGTGTAATTATGCTATTCAAAGAACTTCTTCATCCCAAGTAACAAAGCCTCTACATCCTCTGGCTTCTTCAAATCTCCATCATAGGTAGGTGCCTTAGCTTTCTTAAACCCATCCAAAAAACATCCCCTATCACTTCTCGTATAAGGATGATAATGATGATGATCATAGTGCCTGTCGAAACCAAAACTATAAGAGTACCTATGTCCATCACCTCTCTGATCTAGAGTATCCAAGAACCCACCATATCTAACCATGTCATCCTTAAATGACCTATGCCCACCATGATATCTACTACCATATGCCCCATTAGTCCTATTCTCATGTCCATGGTTGATCCAAAGTGGTCCCTGTCTCTGCAAGTCTGACAAAATCTGAAGGATTACTGCATTGACTTTTGCTTGTTTCTCTTGTGTCTGCATTATTCTATCATTATATGCCTTGTAACTCCTTAATTCTTCCTTTAAGCTTCTCAGTGTGTATGTTAAGTTAGAAGAATGCCCAACACCATACTGCTCATCTGATCCATAGGGAAAGTCTTGCGAACTGTAGTCTACCATCTTGCTAGTCATCTTTGTTCTCTCTCTTGCCAAACGTACCATGTTAGCTGAACCAAAATATAAACATAATCAACATACCTCAGTGTAGTTCAGGGAGGATACTTCATTTGCAAGATCAACCAAATTAGCACAATACATATATAAACATAATCATAACAGCATACAGATACCATCATAACCATAGTTCAGTCATCAATGCACGACCATATCAACCATACATCATGACCTCATGCATAACAACTCCACCCATATCATTGTATGCATAATCAACATATGGATGACATACACGCATACACAATACATACAAACATTGACATTCATAACTAGTCAGTAGCTGACCTATACTCATGGTAAACACATCCAACAACACACCATCCACTTTCACATTGCGCCATCACTGCAACCATGACCAACACCATGCATATGCACCAAGAAAATAGACCACAAGTATAAGTAACAGATATGAAACCGACATGAATGCACAACCAACACACATTGTCCATCTAGTCCAAGAGGTGAACTTATCTCTGATACCACTCCTAACACCCTCCTCCCATATTTACCTAAGTTAATCAGTCTGTTGGGGTAAACATGTGACGAGAGGCTACTACAATTTGATTCAACCTCCTAGGTCACCTTAAGGAAGTGGAACTGACACAAGACAATCAATTTGACCTTTTGCACATACCATAGAACCCCCAGGAGCCATCCATCCCATCCCGATGATTAGCCCCTAAGAAAAACTGACATTTCACTTCCTAGACCCTTAATTGCTCCCATGACATGGGCATGCATGAGACTGGGGCCCTCCAGTCTCTCTCACAGCATGGGCATGCATGCGACTGGGGCCCTCCAATCTCTCTCACAGAATGGGCATGCATGCGACTGGTACCCTCCAGTCGCTCTCACAGCATGGGCATGCAAGCAACTAGTGTCTTTTTTAGCTAGTTTTGAGCCTGGGACCCCAGATTTTGTGCCACTTTTCCGAGCTATGACTCCGACCACTTCCTAGACTTCATGAAACTTTTAGGAATGAAAATTAACATCAAAACAATGATACAAATGTAATTACTTGAATAAAGACTTGGTTAGACCCCTACCAACCATGACAGGCATTTCGTCAAACATGTCACAAATATGCATTCTACAGGTCATAACAACAAATCTGAGCATAGGGGTCTCATACTTATATGAGAATCACTAAGAAGAATTGATGCCTTATCATATTAGTTCCATTATCATATATTAGGTCATATATTCATTGTACATTCATTTACAATCAAAACATGGTGAGAGCCATACATCATCACTGTCATAAAACATGCTCATAACCAGCATATAACCAACATAAATAACAAGGATACATCAGCCATAAATGCCTCATATGAACTAGTACATTTGCTCATAAAATACCAAAGAAAGGAACTCTTATTAGCGAATGCAAAAGCCAACCCGGTATGGGACTACCATGTTCCACCCAACCATAGATTGGTTGAGCCAAGTCTCTCTTCAGCCAATCACCCCTGTGCCATATTCCAAGCATGAATGTGGGACTTATAACCAAAATCAACCAGGGCTTCCTAAGGCTACACCACCTCATCCTCAATAATACAACCAGGCTTTACCGCAGTCCCCACCGGATCACTAGGCCAAAAACAATAGACATACAATACCATGTTTTACCGCAATCCTCACCGGATCACTAGGCCTAAAACAAGCATAGATGCCACTGGATCTCTCCCCTGCACCGTGAGGAATATGTCCATCCCAACCTCTCGGATTTACCGTGTCTCTCGCCATTACCGGTCAAGGTATTCCTGGGCCTATGAGGTCTCCACCCTTTGGGCTTTACTGTGTATCTCATCGTAAGATTCCTAGGTCCAATCAAGGGTACTCACACTGAGCTTTACCGTGTATCCCACCATTACCGTTCAAGGGAATCCTAGGCTTAATCGAGGTCTTCACATTCAAGCATTACCGTGTATCCCATCTAGGGATTCCTAGGCCTTGTGAATAATCCTGGGAACACCCTACTCAAATTCGAGTCCACCCGACAATCCAACTCAACCACATACAAAAGAACCCACTACACCATGGCTATTCGAAAATGGCAAGGCTAGGCTGAAAACACTGTCATACTTGGAAAAACCCATGCTAATGAAAACAAGAGAACCAATAACACACATGCATAACCATGCATGCCAAATCTAGCAAGGAAATCACACATGAAAATTGATACCTGCAAATAATCTCGGTGTAGCTACCAGTTCCTGATCTTCCTTGCTTGATCTTTGCTTCCTCTTGCCTTCTTTACTTTTCTTAATCAAATGCTAAAGTGCTCCAAGAAAAATCTAACTATCAAAGAGTGTGAGAGACAGAATAGAGAGAGAGCTCCAAAACTGAACTAACCAAAATCCATGAACTGGTCCTCAGAAGCCTTTTTATTAATGTGGCCTCTATTTACCTCATTTTCCATTATTTTCCTTTATTTTCATCCTCACATGCAACGTGTGACCTCTCACCTTTGTTTTCTCCTAATTTCCTTTATTTTCATAAACAAAATACCAATTAATGCCATTTTGTCTTTCCAAAGCCTTTGCCATTGCCTTTGCCAATTTCCTTAACCATAATAAACCAAATGAACACCCACACTAGGATGTATTGCCCAATATTCGGCTTGGAATAAGTGTCCCATAACCATGGTTATTATTTTGCCTTTATTAACTTTTATTACATGGAATTTTCACCAAGGTTGTTACATGTTCCATCTTCAAGATATATTTCCTTAAAATGTTTTTGAAGGGTTGACTTTTGCTTATTTATAGAAGAAAGAGGTCTTTTTGTACCATGATTTCACCCGTAAGTTGCAAGAGTTCAACTTCCACGTTCCATCATCTAATTTGAGCATCATTGGAAACCTTTGAAATATCATGCTTTTAGTTGCCTATTAGTCGTTGCTTATTTCTTATTCTTCCATTCAGAATTGCAAAGATTCCAACTAGTGAGTCATTTTGACAACTTTTAATTTTTTTCTCCTAGATATAGACGTGTAAGCTAACTACCCATTTTTTCACTCTTTCGAGATTACTTCTATCACCATTGAATATTTAAGCTAGAGAGGATTAAATTGGAGTAGTAGAGGTCCAAAGGGATCAAAAATATGCAATGTAATCAATTGGCGGTTTAAAGTAACCCAAGGAATTATTTTAGACGAAATGGTTTTAACGTGTAATAGAAGCTCACTATGCATGCAAAACTCATCAAGTTTGGCTACAATATGAATAGGACCAAGATGCTTGCTTGATCACATATACTTACTTTTGATGGTCATTACATCTACCATGTCCCTTTCAGATACAATATCTTCCATTTTTTTTCCATGAAAGAGATCCATGCTTTTCCTTATTTCTTAAGGTCCCACTAAAGTCCCTTGCTATGATGTTGTTTTGTAAGTAATGATATCTCTTAATGTTAATATAGAGGACCAACACTTCTCTTTTTCTTGATAGCTATTGACATATAGACATTCATATTTACACATTCCCTTGATTGTTGATGAATAAAGCTTGTTAAGATCCAATGTTAGGTTTGTAAGAGAAATCTAAGAGGAGACGTGAGTTATTCTATATAGCACATATCTCCACAAAAGCACCTCTTGAATCTATTGCTAAACCCTTACATCCTTTCTACTAAAAAGAACAACGACGAAGATAGAATATGAAGGATAAGCATTGAATGCATATATTATTCACATGATATACATTTATAATACATTGGAGTGACTCTTGGATTCATCTGCCAAGGTCTCTTGGACTCCCTTTGATTGTCCAACTTCCTCACCATAACCCTTAGCAAATTAGGTGTCCAACATTCCTGTTACACAGTATTTTTTCATACCTCTTGCACTTCCCTATGTCATACCCCAGAGTGCCAAAACCTTGACAACTATGCAGTGTACCCATCCTGATATGCAATCTAGATCCTCCCTGAAGAACTAATGAAAAGTTGTCTTGAGCCTTTCCTGAGAAAAATGAGCTCAAACCCCTAATTTATGGGTCAACACGTCTGTGACACTGCCCTCTCGTGTTGATCGCAGGTTGCACCATATGAGCGTCGCGCGAATTTTTCCTGGATCCTCACGCTGAACCGTAAAGGAATGTTTTCCCAAAGTGGAGGAGAACCTTCATGAACTAGTGGCTTCCAGAACGATGAGCTGGATGATGTTCGTTGTGGATGTGGTCAAATTCTCCCAATATTACCCTTTGATCTTATCCCTACGAGCTTCCTCCTTGACATGAGGAATTTCCCCTAACTTTGGTGAGACCTTAACTCCCTCTTCCTGCTTATAAATCCATCCCTCTCCATTCCCAAAAGGTTGGTCTCTAATGATCTGCACCCTTATGGTAAGATAGTGCCTACATGCTATTCACTTTGGCTTAGAGAAGGAGTGTTTGGAGAGCTTAAGCTTGGAATTGGACATTCACTAAAGGAGGGCTACTAACATCAAGGCATGGGTTGTATGCTTCTTCTTTTGTTTATTAATAGATACAACTGCTAGTTCACTTTCTATAAATGCTTCTATCAATGCTTCATTTATCTTGATCCTCCTTGATCTGTTGGGTGGATTACATTTGATTATGCTTGTTGCACTTTTATGCTTTGTCGTGTCTTTGGCCTCTTGTGCAAGTATTCAAACGTTATGAGCAGCAAGGACTGAGCCTGAGGAGCAAGTGATCAAGATCTTCAACAAAGGAGTGCATTATAGCATCAGAGCGAGGTAGGTCTCCTTCCTCTTCTCTTATTTCGATTGTAATCTAGGAAAGTGTCTTGTAGATTGTCTCATTTGTTGCTAGACCCACTCATTGGGCTAGAGGGATCGTCTCTATCTACAGAGAGGATTTACCTACTCAAAAAAATGGTGACTCCACTAGGGAAGTTATAACCTTTCCATCCATTTCTTCGATCTAATCCTCTGATTAGTTTGACCAACCATCGATTTTTCGTCTTGTGTGCATCACTGTAGGTTTATACAGTCACTAGTTTTTGCTTGAGAGTGTTGTATCTGGTATGATTTTGAAACCTTTTTTTTCATTATTTTCCTTGCCCAACATGTTTTCTATTTTACAGAAGCGTTGCCAACGCTGATTTTGGATTAACAGTCGCGCTGCTTTGACTTTCAGCGGTGCCTTGACTTTCAACGCTACTTTGCCTTTCACAAGGGCGCTGATCCCAAAGGCTAGAAAAAATTTAGGGTTTCTCCTCATTTTTAGTGTGTCTCAACCTCTGTGAGTGTTTTTCCAATGTGATCTCATTTTGTTTGCCTTGATTGTTGTCTTTTAATGGTTGCAATTGTCTCTTTGCTTCTGTTGGTGTGTGATTGAAGTTAGATTGTCTTCTAGGGTTTCTAGGTCTAGGTTACCCTTCACTCATCACTTGGCTTATCTTTGTGAGATCGATTGTCTCCATTTAGGAGTTTTACTACGATCAGGACACCATTTTCAAGTTGCTTTTGGTTCATATTCGTGAAGTTGTTTTCATTAGTATTGGATCATATTTGTACTTTGAAAATTACTTTTGCTCCATTGTCAAACGTAGATTACAATTGTTTGCTTTGGTGAAACTGAAAGTATATGCTTGTTTTGATTTTGTTGTTTCGAAAAGAAAAGTGAAAGGATCTCTTCATTTAAGTATTTTTGAAACGTTTTATTTTATTCGAAACCAAAGTGAATTAAATTTTCAATTTAGTTGTTTTGAAATCCATTTTTACTTTGCTTATGCGTTAGTTTGCATTTTGAATCAAAGTGAAAGAAAAAGAACAAAATATTAGTGCTTTTTAGTGAAAGAAAGATATTTTGTTTCTCATAAGATTGCATTTTGGCATTGCATTCATTAGTAAAAGTGAAAGAGTATTTTTCATTCTTTACATCTTGCATTCAAAAAGTTAGGGAGATATGTTTCGATGAATTTTGCTTGATTGATGCATTGTTTGATTGTCTCTTTTCCCTCATTAGTTTAGCTTTCATTGAACGAAAAGCTTTCATTTTTTCTCATTTATTTGCATCATAGGAATTCGCGTACATCATTGAGCCATAAAATTGAAACCTAATTAGAGATAAACTTAAAATTTACCTCAATTAACCTAAGAAGCATTTGTAACCTAACACAAATATCTAGAGGTCTAGGCTAGAGATGTGTTCCGTCGTCTATAAACCTAGAAACTGTCGTTAACTGCCTGCATTGTATCCTGGGGGTGAAATCTTGTTCCAATACAAAAGTATATCGAAGGTTCTTCAGTACTTTTGGGAATATCGGAGGCACTTCAGTATGGCGAGTATATGGGAACTCTCTCACCAAACAGTTATGCATTAGACAACGCTTACACGGACTTGTCCTTCCCGTACGGTCGAGTATATATTGGGAGACCCCACTAGGTTGCTATATTTAGCCACAGGTAACTGAGTCATCCGCCTTGAAAATGTGATACACCAAACACAACATTCAAAGAGATTGGTCGTCATACATTAAGTCCTTGGTTTCGGCTAAGGTGTATATAGCGGTTCACAAATACTTGGTAAACCCTCTTGCTTTGCTTACCCCTCTTTTATTTTGTTTTGTTAATTTCTAAAGTCAACTAATTGACCATGGAACAACATCCTTCCTATGGAAATACTCCTTAGTAGATCTTCATTGATATTGATGGCAACATTCCATGAGTCTACCAGTCAAGGAAACCCTTCTGACGGGAATCCTAGTTCTTTTCCTTCTTTTGGAAATACTGGTGCTCCCTATATAGCAACGTTGTCCCGTCCTGGATTGACCATTGATCTGCCAGTTTGGTTATTTTCGGCCTCAGTGTTTCCAAGTTTCCGAATTTCTTTTCAACCAAGTTCTCCTCCACTTGAACAACAACAACCTCATGTTGATCCTAAAGTTGACCCCTCACCTTCTTCTCTTATTTCTTCACCTCATTCTTCCTCTTCACCTGATGAAAGTCTGGATTCTAGTAACTAGGAAGCTAAGAAGAAAAAGAAGAGGACGAAGAAGAAGAAGCAAAATAATCAAGGGGTCAACCAAGTAACCATTTCTATGGACGCAACTAATGTAGAAAAATCTTCCAACCAGCCCTAAAAAGTAAAATTTCCTTACATGTTATGTAAGGGTGACCACCTTCTTCGGAATTGTCCTGGTATTCCCAAGGTCTTAGAAGTGTGGTCCACAGGTTCAAATCAACCTTTGTCATCAGCCTTTGGAGATCATGCTGGTGATAAACCTTCAACTAGTAATGATAAAGTCCATGGGAAAAAGGGAAAAGTTAAATTTCCCTATAAGTTGTGTGAAGGTAATCATCCCATTCACCTTTGTCCTCTTTTGGATGAAGCTTCTAAAGAGTTGGAAAACCTTACTGCTTCCCAGCCTCATCTTCCGGCTGGTTATCGAAAGCTTTCCCCTGATCCTCTACTAGTTAAAGTCATCTTTGGTCAACCCCACTCTCTATGAAAGTGGGTCTCATGAGTCCATTCTTGATCAACCATTGGTTGAGAAAACGATAGACTTCACTCCACCTTCAGTTAACCATACCTTTCTGATAGAGAGTGAACCGCATATTGGTCAAGTTCTTCTAGTTTCTTTAGTTTCGAATGAACTGGAGGGAAATCCTCCAATTCCCGAGGTGCATGAGAGCAATTCTCTTGTTCCCATAGAGAAAGAGGGCAGCTCTCATGTTCCTATGACACCTCCTTTGAGCATTTTAGTCACTTCTTTTGATTGGAGTCGACTGACAAGATATCGTCTTACATCTTATGTGCCTTTCCAGATTACATTACAAGCTTACCATATGGTCGTACCTAACACAGTCAGAGACAAGGGCACATCTGTTAGCATTTTGTCCTCAACTACTTGGCAAGCTTTAGGTTCTCCTCAGCTTGTCCCCATCACCCAGAATATGTTAGCTTTTAACAGAGGAACCAGTCAACCATTAGGGATCCTTCCTAAGTTACCTATTACAATGGGAAGAAAGAGTGTCTATATAGATGTGATGGTTGTCCAAGGCCCACTGGATTTTAATCTACTCCTTGGTTGTGACTATGTTTATGTTATAAGAGCTCTTGTATCTTCTCTCTTTCGTGTGATGTGTTTCCCACATGAAGGAAGGATTGTGATCATTAGTCAACTTACATTCATTGGTCCTGAATCAAGTCCCAATCAACCATCATCCCTAAATGGTTCTTATATGCAAGCGATATCTCCCCCACCACAGGTTAATTACATGGCCACCTGTTCCATACCCACAACTACTGATGATCTAGTAGGTGATGTAGTACATCATGTACTGGGGGCATTGGAGCTTGATTTTTCATTTGGATCCTTGTACATGTATCCCTTCCAGAGTGTTGTTCTCCCATATGATGAAAACCTTTTGGAAGCGATGGCCTCTTTTGGTCTGTAATCAAAGGTTTGGAGCAGAGTTCTTTGTCTTGTGTCAAGCTAAATTGAAACAAGGGCCATGAGGATAGTTCTTTTACTATGTCAACCTTGTTAAAAAATGAAATATGTCCCATGAGGATAGTTCTTTTACTATGTCAACCTCGTTAAAAAATGACATAGGTCCCATGAGGGTAGTTCTTTTACTATGTCAACCTCATTAAAATATGAAATAGATCTCCATGAGCATGGTTCTTTTCCTATGTCAAGCTCCGTAAAAAATGAAACAAGATGTCATGAGCATGGTTCTTTTCCAGTGTCAAGCTCATTAAAAAACTAAACAAATCCCCTTCCAATTCGAGTCTTTGATTAGATCTCGTAAAATCCGAGTCGAGTCTTTCACTAGATCTCGTAAGTAAACCTTCATTCCATCCACCTGTTAGTAACCATCCGTCTACTTAGGTGAATGAAATTAGGCATAGGGGGCATGTATCTTGAATTGAGCATTACGCTAGGGGCATGCAAACTTATCTCAAGCATAGTTTATCTTTGTTTCAAACTTGTATAAAAATGAAACCAAATCCAAGCATAGTTTTTTCTCATGTTTCAAGCTTATGAAAAAATGAAACCATCCTCAACTATACTCAAGCATAGTTTCCCATATTTCAAGCTTGTGTAAAAATGAAACCATTTCCCTTTTTACCTCTCGTGATTGTTGCTTTATCAACCTATTTTTGCTAGATGAGCCTTGGTTTTTTCATTCCATTGTCACCATCTTTTTTGCTGATCATACACTTTCACTTGGTTGTTCTACCCTTTCCTAAGGAACATCTACGATGAGTGGTCTTATTAGCCTGTCTCTTCACCTTTACATGTTTTGAGCAATTACATCATCACCGAAACCAGTTGTTATCCTTTTATACCACTCGTACCTGCGGGAGGAGTCATCTTTAAGCTATTTTTTGACTCATTAAATTAAATGAATTGACGTCATCTCAGTACAAGTTTACCTCTTTTTTCGGGTTGGGATTGACTATTTATGAAAAAGGAACACCATAATTGGCTTGGTTAAGAGGTTATGTCGAATATTATTTTCTACCTTTTCGGGTTCGAGAGACAAATTATGAAAAGGGACCTGATGGAGTTTTCTTTCATCTCTCTTTCAAAATCTCAAAATATGAAAAAGACACTGAGTCCCTCTTCCATCAGACTCGTAAAAATTAAATGACGAAAGACTTGTCACCATTACGAGACAGAGTTTCTCCTTCTTAGGACTCGTAAAAATTACTAGGATGCATTCATTCAAAGAATGAACTTATACGACAAGCATATGTTATCCCCTTCAAGATTGTGATTAAAAATAATTGGGGTACTCACTAGAAATAGTGGGGAAAAAGTGAAAGTGAAACATCTCTTGTATAGGTAGCATGTCACTCTTGAACATGACACTCATTTGTTTCTTGTGTCGAGTTTGGGATATCCTCACTCAATCACTTGTCCTTTCGAGTTTGGGTGATCCATTTTGCCTCTCATCTGACTATTCCACTTCGTCGTCATGACCCTTGGTCCTATGTTGAGTCAAATGTTTCCACACTTCGGAGTCATGTCACCAATATGTTCAAGAGAAGTCTTATTTGCAATTTACTACCTATACATTGTCTGACCTTTTGCCACAGTCCTGGATCATACTCGTTTATTCCACTTTATTCCTTGTTTCGTGTCGATGATGAGGGAATCATTATGGCCCTCCTTCGATGGGTCATTTCCTATCGACTTCAACTCATTATCCACGAGGATGACTTAAAAACTCCCTTTCTGTACCTTAGAGATTGCATGCCTTAATGGAAAGTTCTTGGCATTCGAAGACATGTTTCATAATTGACCTTCGATCATATGATTCCACGAGTGTTCGACTTCAGCTTCATTTTCACATTCACGGATTGTACTGTCATACCTTGAGAGCCATTGTCATTATTGGTGGTTTCTCTCATGCCTGTTAATGGTTCACATTATTGGTCGATAATCAGGTGGTTTTATAGCATGTTCGACTTCGACACATTCATTCGCATGTTAGAATTCATACTTTGATCAGGTTGGGATGGAGCGCAAGACCCTGAGTTTTGTCTGATATAACTCAGGTTGCGTGGAGTTATGTATTATTCATGATTGTATACATGTTTCCTCTATACATATGGTTGTGACCATACTGTGGGACCTTATATCTATGATGATGATGATCCTTCTATATCAGGTGGTTGTGTCCATACCGTGGATCTTAGACTTCCAGACGATCCTTTTCATTCAGATGGTTGCACCCATACCATGGATCTTTTCACATGGTCCTTTCTATCTAGATGGCTGTGTCCATACTATGGATTCATGTTTTGATATATATGATAAAGGTATCAGATATGTATATGTATATGCATCCTTGATTTTCAGGTCTCCTGACGGTGTTTTTTCTAGTCCTTGCAATAGCTCATAAAGCATCTCAACCATCACTCCCTATTTTGCCTTCATGCTTTAGGGGGCATCTATTACACAATATTTTGTCACACCTCTTGCACTTCCCTGTGTCATACCCCGAAGTGCCAAAACCTTGAAAACTATGCAGTGTACCCATCCTGATATGAAGTCCAGATCCTCCCTGAAGAACTAATGAAAATTTGCCTTTAGCCTTTCCTAAGAAAAATGAGCTCAAAACCCTAATTGCTGGGTCAACGTGACTCGGACACTGCCCTCTTGTGTTGATTGCAGGTTGCACCATATGAGACTCGCATTGTCAGCACGGCTTTTGCCTAGATACTCGTGTTGAACCCTAAAAGGAATGCTTTCCCAAAGTGGAGGAGAATCTTCGTGATCTAGAGGCTTCGAGAACGACAAGCTAGATGATGTTCATTGTGGATGTAGTTGAATTCTCCCAATATTACCCTTTGATCTTATCCCTATGAGCTTCCTCCTTGAGATGAGGACCTTCCCCTATCTTTGGTGAGATCTTAACTCCCTCTCCCTGCCTATAAATTCATCCCCCTCCATTCCCAAATGGTTGGTCTTTGATTATTTGCACCCTTATGTTGAGATAGTGCCTACATGCTATTCACTTTGGCTTGGAGAAGGAGTGCTTGGAGAGCTTGAGTTTGGACTTGGACATTCACTCAAAGATGGCTACTAACATCAAGGCCTGGGTTGTATGATTCCTCTTTTGTTTATTAATATATACAATTGTTGGTTCACTTTCCATAAATGCTTGTGTCAATGCTTCATTTATCTTAATTCTCCTTGATCTGTTAAGTGGATTACATTTGATTATGCTTGTTGCACTTTTATGCTTTGTCGTGTCTTTGGCCTCTTGTGCAGGTATTCAAACGCTATGAGCAGCAAGGACTGAGCCTGAGGAGCAAGTGATCAATATCTTCAACAAAGGAGTGCATTATAGCATCAGAGCGAGGTAAGTCTCCTTCCAATTCTCTTATTTCGATTGAAATCTAGGAAAGTGTCTTGTACATTGTCTCATTTGTTACTAGATCCACTCATTGGGCTAGAGGGATCATCTATGTCCTCGAAGAGGAATTACCTACTCAATAATTCCCCCCCTTAATCCGAAGGGGTATGTATGAGTCCAAGAAGAGAGTTGTAATACAAAATGTGCAAAAATGCACGACAACACTAGGTTGAATGTGCTCTCTGAAATGTTGGCATAAGGTGGTGGTTTAAGGATGACCACCAACACTGAAATTCTTAGTGCAGTTCTCGAAAATCTTTCAAATCTGGCAAGAAGTTGAAATCTTATGCTAGAGGAAGTGCCCTCGATGCTTTGGATAGGGAGACCTTCAACCTGGAAAAGGGAGGTCTACAACTCGCAGTGGTTTAAGGATGACCACCAACTCTAGAATGCTTAATGCAATTCCTAGAACTCTTCCAGAATTGTCAAGAAGCTAAAGTCTTCTACTAGAGGAAGTGTCTCCAATTATTTGAAGAGGGAGAAGCTCAACCTGCAAAGGGAGGTCTGAACCCTGCATAGATGGTTTAAGGCTGACCACCAACCAAAGGCATGCTCAAGGGCATCTCTGTCTCTAGCTACAACTTTGAATCTGGTATGGCAGGTTGTGGCTCAGGTTGGCTTGAAGCTCTATGTCTTTGGCTACAAATCTGAATTAGGTAGCAGGTTTCGACTATTAAACAACACCACCCAACTATATATTAAATAACATGAACCCAGCTCATTGTATTGCTAACAACAAGTCTCCTTCCAAATCGTTTGCTACATAACATGGGCTAGACCAATAAACCCAATCAGTCTCAAATATGAACAAATGGCTTCAGACGTGATAGAGTATTCACCCTTTACACCCTGTTCCTTGAATGCGATAACTGATAGGGCTCAAATTTGAAATTCTTTGAATTTTGGCATGTCTTCAATACGTGGAACTTGAGGTTCTGCATATCATACTCTAACGAGCCATTGAGTAAAATGCATATGGATTTTACGAAATTTCCCTCTTTCGTGATTCATTGTGTATACCTTCCACCAACAGAGACACACATTTATTCATGAACATAAATAGTAATCGAGCTTACAAAATGGAAAACCCCTTCATCTTCGACTTTGACCTAGAAATAGAAAAAAACCACAGTCTATTCCTCACAAAAAGGTGCACCCATTCATCTTCTGTTTTGACCTGCAAATAGTAAACATAGTCCAAACCTCCTATTTTTACTTAAAAAAATTAAGTAATTACTTAAACACAGTAAGTAATTACAGTACAATAATTTAACCACTTAGTAGTAATCATTTTGGTCATGTTGCGCGTCTACCCGCTTGCGAGCCTTTACAAGGCTTCCATAGAATTCTTTGGCATAAAAATCCTAGGGTTTTACACCTTTCATCAACAAATCATTAACCTTGCTCATCAACTTCTCCTTTGTTAAACACAAAAACCTAATAGACAGATCAAAGAACAAAGCCAAATTGACAATGCAGGGCAGAATTGTGAGGTAGGCCAAATTCCCATCTTACTGCTAGTTGCACAGAATCGGTTGGTGAAGGAACCTTTGAGGCCAACAATTTCCCTGAATTTTTTGTTGTTTTTGTTGTTTACTACTATGAAATAATTTGTTCAATGGTTACTGTTCAAATTCTGAGAGGCCAAAGTGCATCTGGAATTGTTCTGGTGAGAGGTTTTATAGAAGATCTTGATGGATTATTCAATAAGAAGGATTTGAGCTGCGAGTTTTGGTTTCCAAGTAAGTGCGCTAGAGTAACAAGTGATACTAGCATGGAAAAGGCTTACAAGATATGCACACAGAGAAACCATAAGTATGGGGTTATAATAGAAAAGATATGACATAATAGGAGCAATGCAGAGCTCATGGCTGACAAGCTCTCATGGTAATATAAAATGATATATCAACGCTAGCAAGAAAAATATGGTGTTTTTGAGTAGTGTTCCAACTGACCAGGGTACAATAAGGAGACAAAACCAACATTTAGACAGGAGATAGAGAAGATAGCATAACCATCGTTAAGAGCACTAGGAGAATAACATAATGCCAGGAAGATAAAACATTAGCTGCGTAGGTATTAGCGAAGCAATAAACACATATAACAGGACAGGAAATTCAGAGTCGTGAGCAGGTCTGAGCAGGAAGGAGTGTTACTTCAAGTTGCAAGAAGTTACAAAATGAATGAACCCTCTTAAAATAACCAAGTAACCAAACCACATCAGCATCCCACAAACCAATGGTTCACGCTTAAGCAAGGCAAGAATACGCGTACAACTTTGATACCATGTTAAACACAACAATGGAGAAGACAAAATGTGAAGGATAAGCATTGAATGCACATATTATTCACATGATATACATTTATAATACATTGGAGTGACTCTTGGATTCATCTTCCAAGGTCCCTTGGACTTCCTTTCACTGTTCAACTTCCTCACCATAACCCTTAGCGGATTAGGTGTCAAACACTTTCCATTGTAGCTTAATAGTTTTTTTATGACTGCTTGAGCCTCAAATTTAGTCTCTTGGAAACATAGGATAATAGGCTTCTCAACTTTTATCAAATCTATCATGGTTTCTCTTTATATCTACAACCTAAACCTCTATAGTTCCACAAGATGATAATTATTTCATTGTGTTTTTTTCGGCACTCACCTTGCGTTGGAGCCACACCTCCTATATTTCTAGTTCTTTTAGATTTGGTCCCTAGGGACATCTCATGTTCTTTAAATGGAAATATTTTTTTCCCTATTGGCAACCTCTTCCGATTTTAATTTTATTGGTTTTCTTCTAGTTTTTTTTGGGTTGTTGCACCTCCATTTGGTCCTTTGAGAAATTAAATAATATTGATTATGGCATAATTTTTTATGCATATATGATGCAAAAACAACACTAATTTGGTGTTAATGTGATGCTAACATGACTTCATTTGATTGAAAGTGACATACTTTTGACACGAAATGACATTATTTTTTATGTAGCTATGACACTAAAATGACTCAAAGTTTATGAATTCGATACCAAAATATATGGCTTTAACAAGGCACAAAATACTTGTATTTTGACAATGGCACAACTCTCATATGATGTAAATTACAACGTCTAAGTGAATAATAATGAAGTAAAAATGATGCACCATGTTGCTATGAGGCATTAAAAAGCACATGGTCAATTCAAACATAATGTTAAAAGTTGTTTCAATTGTTTTTTCAATGCAATATGACATAAATGAGATGAAATTTTGTAGCTACTATGACATCTGAAAGAGCATGCATCATAGAACGAGACATTGAAAAGGGATGGTATGATGCAAAAGTGACATAAAAACTTATATCTAACAATGTATATGTGTTTATATAGACACATATACTTCTTAGGGTTTCCCTCTCTTTTCCAAAAATATATAGATGGAGTATGATGGTTATTACATCTACCACGTCCCTTTCAGATACAATATCTTCCTTTTTTTTTCTTTTCTTTTAAAAGAGATCCATGCTTATGCTCCTTCCATGCCTTTCCTTATTGCTTAAGGTCCCACTAAATTCCCTTGATATGATGTTGTTTTGTAAGTAATTAGATCTCTTAATGTTAAGATAGAGGACCAACACTTCTCTTTTTCTTTATACGCTATTGGCATATAGACATTCATATTTACACAGTCTTTTGATTGTTGATGAATAAAGATTGTTAAGATCTAGTGTTACGTTTGTAGGATAAATCTAAGAGGAGACATGATTTATTCTGTAGAGTACATAGCTCCACAAAAGCTCCTCTTGAATCTATTTCTACACCCTTACATCCTTTATGTTAAACACAGCAATGGCGAAGACAAAATATGAAGGATAAGCATTGAATGCATATATTATTCACATTATATACATTTATAATACATTGGAGTGACTATTGGATTCATCTTCAAATGTCTCTTGGACTCCTTTTGATTGTTCAACTTCCTCACCATAACCCTTAATCTATTGGCTATGGTTAGTCTCGTAATATTGTACATACTTTTGCTTTCTGCAAAATGTTTTCCATTTTAATAATTAAAAAATGTAAAGAGGGTATGTCCTAAAAGAATAATCAAAGGACAAAAAGAAAGAGAAAAAGACAAAAAAAAAAGTGAAAAATATGAACCCCAAAAAGAAATAAAACAAATCATGAAAGTGTGCAAATTCAAATGCCACTACTTTTTACTTTACTATCCAAAATAAGGTTGTGTGCAATTTGTCAGAAATGCCACAATCCATGATGGTCAAATAACTTAATCTTGACTCATTCATGTTTAAAATTTCATATCGATAGATAGAGAATAAGATATAGCCAAACTGTTTAATCTTGGCAGGTCAGTAGTTAGGTGGAGAATAAAAATGAGCTCATCAGTTTAATTTGAGCCATTGGAAGTTATAAGGTTAGAATTAGATAGTTTTCTTGTCAAAAGAAAAGGAAATAAAGGGTCAGCAAGCTCAAATGCACCCAATAAATAAAGAGAAAATGTTAGGATAAATAAAGGGTAGGTAGAAGAAAGGTTGCAAATGCACAAGGTTGCTAAGTCAAAAAGCACATTTATCATGTTTAATCCTATGTTTCATGTGCAGGAGGATTTATGAGAAAGAAAATATATTCACAATCTTGTTTACTAATTTCCCCTCATTCCACTATACCCCACATGCTTATTTGCTAATTTCTCCATTATCCCTTCATCACTTATAAATCCATTTTTTCCCCTCATTTTGACCCTTACGCCTTGGTTTCACACATTTCCCTAGTAATTTCCTTTCAAAAATCATCCCCCTTACACAAAACCCCTTTTCCCTAGTGTGAAACCCATTCCCCATTGCAAATATTACCTTCCCCCCTTATTAATTTCCCTATTTCCTTTCAAAACCCATAAAAACCCCTTTGTCCTAAGTTTTTATGCCCCCGCTTTATCTAATTAACCCCCCCATTTCATATTTCCCCGACAAACTTCTTTTAACCCGGTTAAAAAACCCCGCCACATAACCCATGGTCCCACTTTATTGACCCGCTGCTTATGTTAAAAAACCCAACTTTATTGGTTAATTAATTACATTTCTGTGTAATTAAACCCTGGGCCCCGCAAATCCCTTTCCTGATTCCCTCCGTGCATCTTAACTACGGAATAGCCATCTGATCTCGTACCCCAAGATCTGACGGTGTGCATCCATATCGTGCAGATTCACCGTCTGACCGATAACAGCCCAAGAGCACGCGAGATTCGCGGTTTTGCCTGGGCATTGTTCTGCTACGTGGCGGCACTAGGTGAGATCGCGTGCTCGTGAAAAATACCACCTGCCCTCCAAAAGCGGTGCGATGGCCCAGAAAACCACCTCCCCGCCCAAGCCAAAAACTGACCACTGTTCGTTTATATTTTTTGTGCCAAAATGTGACTGTTACCCGTTAAAACACCGAAAAAAGCCCCAAATTGCTCTTTTCTTGTGTTTTTCACTGTAAACTGCTACTAACCTATTTGCGACACCCTAAACCTGAAACGACCAAATTGACCACTGTTTGCCGCCTGAAGAAGCTCCGGACACCTAATTGAAGCAACCAGTTGACAGTTGAAGCCACCGTACCCTCTGCATTCACCACTGAACCCAGTCTACACGTCAAACCATCGATTTCCAGGTATTCTTGGAAAAACTAGAATGACCCCTGAATTTGAAAACGTATAGTTTACATTGAGAGGTTAATTAATTGAATTAATTAAAAGAAACTTCCCTAAATTGGAAAGAAACCTGCTATACACCCAAACCCTATTTTCAAACTGTAATTACCCTCTCACTATACCAGAACTCCTAAACCTCACTTCTAGAACCACTACAAGCCTAATTCATATCTCTACACCCAATTATGGCTTCCCAAACCTCTTTGGACGTGAGACCTCTACAAACCCCTCACCTGGACATCAACCACCTTGCATTAGCAGACAAAGATTTCCAAATAAAAGACACAACTTCCCCTGCCTACCTTTTGAAGCTCCACTGCTTGAGTAAGGACAGATTCTTAAACCAGAACGATGACATTCACCTTTGGGAGTCTAATTTGCCCAAATATTTGTTTCTAGAAGTACATCCATTCCCAGACATCATCCACTTCTATCATGCTTGCTACATTCCCAGCCAAAGAGCCATTGTCACCCCTAACCAACAAGTTTTGTTTACCATCACTATAGAATCCATTAACCAAATGCTACAGGTCCAACCAAGTCCTATAGAGACCGCACTGTCTATTGGAGAATTGTTGGACCTTTATACCAAGTTAGACCTTCCTAGAATAGCCCAAATTTTCCAAACTTTCATCATAGAGGAATGTCATACTCCCACAGATAGTCCCCCTTATGCTGCCACCATTTTTTCTGAGAGAGGCAGACAAATTATTACCATGCTCTCTTACATTTTAGGATATACCACAGATGAGCATGTGGATGAGGTTTTCTTGGCCTTCCTTTCCATATTTAGCCCAGGCAAGCCTCCTCCTGTAATTTACAACTATGCTCAGTTCATAGCAGATAAGATGCATGAGAAATTCACCAGATTACCTACTGAAAGAGTCTTCAAGTATTCATCTGTATTATTTCACATGTTTTTATACTACCAGTAAGATAAATTCCTTGTCAGCATCCAGGAGTTGGATACCAAAGGAAATCCAAGATCAGTTATGTATTGGACACACTTGATCTAGAAGTACTCCATTATATTCACTTACAAGGACTTCATTGATTTATTTGTCCATCCAGTCATGAATATGCTAACCAATAGCCCTCAGCCCAGAATCAGCCAAGAGATCAAAAGGGTGTTACAGTTGGCCAAGAATAGCAAGGTGGGAGACTGGTATCTGTACCAGAACCACACAGAAATAAGAATTTATGGATGCCAACTTGCCCCTTACAAACTGCCCAAATACCTCTCCATGAGGATATTTGCACTAGAATACTTTAGGGAGATTATCAATTTTCATGAAGTCAACTTCCTAACAGCTAGGAAGAAAACCCAATTCAAAATGAAAAATCAATTGGGCCCCTTCATTTTTAATACAAGAGAAGCTGGACCAGAGGCTGATAAGAAGTTGCAGCAAATGAAGTTCAAAAATAGTTTTATGTGGTAGTATGACCCTCATGGAGTCATAAATGAGTTGAGGACCAAGGTCAAATTGGGACCTTTCATCCATCATCCCAGACCAGACATTGAGATGTTTTCCAACCAATCAGAATGGTTGCAAAGCACTCTAATTGACATGGATAGCACTATAGTGGATGTAGAAAATACATTTATTAATTTAGAGAGATAGATTGATGAAAGTTCCTTCCTGCAGGCTCTAGAACTAGGAGAACCAATGAATATTCCTCCTATTTTACAGGTTCTAGCAAATAAGGAGAGAAACCCAAAGAGAAACAAGGAAGAAGGTTCCAGTTCAGCTATGGAAACCACAGATGAATAGTTAGAGATCAATTACAGGAAGAGGACCAAGCTTAATCCTGTAACTGAATAGGAAGACACCATTGAATTAGTAGAAATCACTGACACTGATGCGATGGTGGAAAGAAGCAAAGGTACAACAGCTTCAGGAGAAACAAAACAACCCTCAACATTGAACATTCAGCTTATTGAGAGACAACTCAGTGCTAAGGTTTCTTCTTTCACCAGGCCAACGGATAAAGAAAATGATATCAAGGACATGTATAAAGAAATTAAGTTAAGAAACGAGAAGTTGAAGGCTGAAACCTATGCTCAATCCTTCAAACACACACCAGAAAATCAAAGCAGGTTGATGTCAGATTTTGACATCAAAATAAGAAAAATTCAGGTGTCCTTCATGCAGCCAACTGTCCAGCAACCAAAGACATCAGCTGACTACAGAAAAACAGACTTTGAGGTGTTGGCCAGGGATGTTCATCCCATTGACCAAATTGAATTCCATAAGCAGGCAGGAGAGATGATCTACTCCACCTTGACAGGAAAGGCCATGGTTGCACATAAGCTGCAGAGTTCATTAGATAACATTACAACTCAATACAAATTGGAAAAGGCCTCCTCACAAGCCAAGGACAACAGGATCAAGTCATTGGAGGACTTGGTAATTGAGTTGGGACATGATCCCAATGACATCAAGGCTGCTGATAAATTGATCAAGAAGAAGAATGAGGACATTGCAACTCTCAAAAAACAACTGAAACTTCCTCATTCAGAGCACCCACAAACAAAATAGGTCCTGGAGAGCCAAACACATTAGGAGGAGATGATGGACATGGTTCTACAATTGAATGATCAACTAAAGGAAATGGAAAATGAGTTAGGTAGCTTGATACAGTTAAAACAAGCTAGTCTTGAGACTGCCCCTGCCACTGTTATCCCAACAATCACTACTGCAGTACCATCCACCTTGGCAACATCATTAGCTCCAATGGCTACAACACTGCCAGCTACCACAGCGTCTACATCAGCAATAAGGTCAACAGCAGCAGCTCAGCCAGGTGATGAGGCAAGTAAGTTGGTCAAATCAATGGAAGACATGTCCATTCAGACCACAGAGATGAACAAGCTAAAGGAAAAGATAACCAGTCTAGAGACTGACTATAAGCTTGCCCAGATTATGCACAAGGAATAAGTACAAAAGAAAACCAAAATGAATGAAAGAATAAAAATCTTGGAGAAGGAATTGACTTTGAAGGAGCCACTTGGCCAAGCCAGGGAACAGTTATGGGCCATCCATTCAAGTGATTTTTGAACAAATTGACTTAGTGAAAGAGGCTACATAAGCCATATAGAGAGTGAAAATAGAACTGGGAGACACGCCAGAGGAAGCCACTAGGATCATTCACTTCCTTAACTCCAAAAATAAGTATGAATTATAGGAATTGGAGATACCTAACAGGATAGGTACAATATTGGAAGTAAAAAGGGTGCTCACCAAGAGGAATTTAATACTAAACCTTGAAGATAAGTTCCAAACCATGCAACTAGCTATAGACAAATTCATGGTTCAGTTTGAAGTTTTGAGGCAAAAGGGTCTGCCTAATCCCTTCGTAATAAGCAACAAATTGATGCCACACGAGACTACAACAAAAGAATTAGAGAAGTGGCTAGAGATCATGTAAACACTTCATCTATGAAGGGGATGCCTACTGACAAGGTCCTATATCATACCTTTGAGAACTTGTTTTACCTCCAACATGAGGTAAAACACCTTTTTGTGAATAAACCCACTTTTGCCAAATACATTGAGGCATATGAAATTTATAGGAAAATGATAAATATCCAATTACCAGATGCATAAACATGCGAGAAATTGAATGAATTACTCTAGAAATACATATTCAAATGTAAAAATGTATAGTAAGGGTGAAAACAACATAGTAAAAGGATAATGACAAGCCAGCCAAATGAAAGAGTATCAGGTAAAAGTGTATCAGTTGAAAGGTCAGAGTGAAAAGAACATCCAATGTGAAGACCAACAGAGAGGCAGAGAATAAAAGGCAAAATATCAAAGCATAAAGACAGCACAACCTAATAAACAGGGACAACATACATCAGTTGAACATCTATATCTATCTTCTTGCATGAAGATATTTCTTTCTCCTAGATTAATTCCAAAGATAGTTTGGGATATTTTGTAAATTATTTTTGTATAAATACTTCATAATTCGAAGTATTGTGTGTGGATTGCTATACATTTGTAGAGTTGTATTGATCATAAACCTAAGGGTAATTGTACCAATTTTTCAATTCAGCAGACTGGACCAAGTAATAAAGAGATTGCATTACAGGATTCATGTGTTGAGCTATTACAGTGAAGTATTTTCTTTGTCAAATTTGTTAGTTTCTTATGTATCTCACAAACTTAAATGTTATCTAAGTGAATGAATTAACTGGAAATTTATTTCAGAATTTGTTTAAGTACACTTTGTCTTGAACAATTGATCATTTTTATGTTTTCTTCTGATATCTGGATCTGAGAATCCTTAATTGCTCTCTCATCCTGGTTGACCTCTTTCACTTCATTCAAAATCTGGTCTAAGGAACCCTTAATTGCTCTTTGGATCTGATTGAAACCAACTTCACCATCCAGCCTTGAGATCGGAAGTAACTCTGCTATCTTGCCCTATAGACATTGTTTTTAGAACTTGATCCAGTCTTGTTTGCTTGACATTTGACCCCATATCCCAATGGTAAAAGACATCCCTCTATCCATCTAAGTAAGTGATCCCACCACCAAATCCAAATCAAAACCCAAGTACAATCATAATTAGCCTAAAAGCAAACAACTAAACAAAGTTAAAACATAAAGAGAGCCCTCTCTGAGCATTAGGAAGGCTAGATCATAATCTCCAAAGTAGGTTTGTGGTTACCTCTAATCATTTCTTTCTAATCAACTCTAGAGAAATATTGGAGTGATAACATATTGGCGACCATACTGGGGACTTCGATCCTTAGTGTAATAAATCTTTAAGGAAACCTTAAATTTCACCTTTTGCCCCTTAAGGTCATTTTAAGAAGTTGTTGTTGAAAAGTATCAGAAAAACAATTAAAAGATAAAAATTCTGGCTCCCAAAAAGACTCACTATACCAAGGCAAATCCTGATCCAAACCCTACTACAATAGTTGATGACCCTGACAGAATTTTAAGAAAACCAAAAAAGGTAGAAACTCAAGCAAGCAGTAGTTAGTTAGTTAAAGCAAATTCACTCCCCGAGGAATTATCAACTTTAGAGGAAATTCCATTTGATTTGTCATTTGACCTCTCATTGTTTAGAACTAAATCAGAAAATGCAATTCATGAAACTGTGTTAGACCCTAATTTTATTCAATTCATTCAGTCATAAAGGGTGCCTATACATCCAGATTTAGATAAACTTGCGTTGGATACTTTTGAAAAGCTAGAAGTTTTAACCTCTACATTCATAAGCCATATAGATGATGCTTACCTTCAACAATTAGTTGAATTAGCTGCCCTCACTACTACTGCCTCTGAAATTTCTGCACAATCTTCAAATACTGTAAATACACCTTCATTTACTACCACCTCACCTATAATATCCACCATAGTTCATTCCCCTAAACTAGTTGTTCATCAGCTTCCTATCCCACCAAACTCATCAACCTCATCTAGTTCATCTCCATCCATTTCAATCCCTTCCTCAAGCACCACTACTTTGCCCCCTAGTCAAACCAAAATCTCAGCCATGGCAGACATATATGCACCTTTGGTTTTACTAGCACAGCTCCATGCCATGCCCCAAGATTACCAAAGCAAAATCTTTTTGTTTGATGCTACTGGTCAGTATACTGCCCAACAGCATGTGAACAAAATGACTGACCATTTTGAGTTGCATGAGATTGATGAATCGGATGTCCAAATTAGGTTGTTTTCCCAAACATTAACTGGGGACGTTAAGAAATGGTTCAAAGATTTACCAACTAATCATATTGCAGACTTAGATGCTTTTCATAGATTATTCACTGATAGATGGGAGAGAGAAAAACCATCTGCAAATACTTTCTGAATATGATAACATTAGAAGAGCTCCTAATGAGTCAGTTCAGGATTATTGTACTAGGTTCAATAGCATCTACAATGCAATCTCTGCTAATGTTAAGCCTCCACCAGACCTAACATTGATTAAATTCCCTGATGGTTTTGACATTGACATGTCGTACCAATTAAGGGAAAGAAACGCTGAAACATTGGAACAAATGCAAAGTAATGTTGTTAGTGTAGAAGCCAATTTATTAGCTAAGAAAGCTAGGATGAGAAATGAAAAAATAGTTGTTATTAAAGAGTAAACCTCCACATCTGATGGTAAAATAGATAGTTTAGCAAGGAGACTTGAAAGAATAATGGATATATTAGAAAACATGGAAAGAAAAACTCAGTGGGAGAATCAACATCCACCCCCAATAAGAAACCCCAACTTTAGGAAGAATCCTAACACTGGAAAGAATGCAACACCAGATCAGCAAATTAGACCACCCTTCCAGGAAAATTATGCTGAGGGTTCACAAAACCACGAGGGAGAGGATGACACCCAGATAAATCTATTAGGGATTAAAAAATGAAGATGTTTTTTTTCTTACTCAAGAAGAACGGGAATTGTACATGTTGCAACAATTGCAATTAGAATCTAGAGAGTCCTTTAACTTTAAATAGTACAACCTTAGAATTAAAAAGAATAATGAAATTCCCACTAAGAGATCAATCCAAACCCAAACCAAAAAGATAACAGAAGCTCTTGTGACCAAAATCCTACAAATCCTCCCTAGGGGAACTCAGGAGACTTCCAGCCCAAAAATTATAGATATAACTTCATCTGAAACTCAAACTGAAACTGTTACTCAAATCATTCCAAATAAGAGAATTAAAAACAAAATTGTTGAAACACAGACTAAAGTGCCAAGTACAGAAAAAAGAAGATAAAAACACACAGACCACATTTGCTAAGGAAGATCCCATCCAATCAAGCAAAACTCAATTGTCATTTAACATTAAGATTGAGATAGAAAAATTGAAAATATCAGTTCCTTTGACCGAGCTAGTGAAAAATTAATTCTATAGATCACAAATCACTGAAACATTAAATATAGGTGAAGGAGAAGATGCTATGAATTTGAATGGTGATCAACATGAGTTGTTGTTTGGCCCTGAAGTAAATGGTACACATCAGCAAGGGGGTATCCCTCCTTTCTACATTAGCCTGAACATTCATGATAAAATATTACATAATGCTATGCTAGACTCAGGGGCATCCCATAACTTAACGCCAAAAGCTATCATGGAGAGACTAAACTTAGATATCACTAGACCATATAAGGACCTGTTTTCCTTTGACTCTAGCCAAGTTAAATGCCTCGGCCTGATCAAGGATTTATGTGTGACTCTAGTCCAATGCCCAACAAAGAGTATTGTCATGGACATAGTAGTTGTTGACATCCCACCCAAATATGGAATGTTGTTATCTCACTCATGGGGAGAAAAATTGCAGGGATCTTTACAGTTAGACATGTCATATGCCACTATCTCTGTTTTTTGTCAACGAATAAAACTTTATAGAGAGACCTTGACGAAATATATGGTGAGTAGTACATAAAAACCACAAAATTTCCCTATATACTCCATGCATTCTGATATGGACTCTTTCATCTTGTACAATTCATAACATGACAACAATGATTAGAAGAGAAATAAAAAGCTCTTGATAGTGAAAACATTTTTCATGAGTCTCTTTGGCATTTGGATTTTGATGGATCTATTAATAGATTAAGAGCAGGTGTAGGAGTGTGGATTCACAACATGGAAAACAATCATTCTAAAGGTCATGCATTTAGATTAAACTTTAAGTGCACAAATAACATGGCAGAATATGAAGCTCTAATCTTAGGACTACAAATGGTTAGAAAACTTGGAGCCAAGGGAGTTCATGTCATGGGAGACGCAGAATTGATTATTAAACAAATCAAAGGTGAATACTTTGTAAATAATCCCAGACTTGGCCAATATAGAGAGACTGTCCTAGATTTGGTTAAAGACCTTCTAGAAACAGAGTTTGTTGCCATTCCTAGAAAATAGAATATGCAAGCTCACAGTCTGGCCACTTTTGCTAGTACCTGCAAATTGCCTTTTCAGCCCAACCATCAGTACACTACAGAAGTGAGACATAGGCCTGTCATACCTGACAATTTGAAATATTGGCAGATTTTCTCACAAGATTCTCAAATTTATGATTTCATGAATGCTGAATGAGAGTTTCAAAATTGTAATATAGATACAGATTGTACAGTAGACAATGACATAGATAGTGGGATAGATGTAAATACTTTAGATATAGGTAAACCTACTAATTTCACTAAAGTAGAAATAGATAACTTAAAAAATGTAGAAATAGAAGAAATAATGAATGATGATCCTGAAATTCTAAACATTAAAAATAATTTTTTGCCTAAGGGATTAGTCCCCTTAGAGGATTGGTTTGATTCAAATGATGTAGCTAGGAAACCAAAAATTTGTTCAAAGAGTTTCAAGATGTTTTTGCCTGGAGTTATGAAGACCTTAAGTCTTATGACACCAGCATAATTCAACACAAGATACCTATCAAAGAAGATCATAAACCTTTTAAACAAAAGCTTAGGAGAATTAATCCAGTTCTTATGCCATCAATTGAAAAGGAAGTAAAAAGGATGTATGATGCCCAAATCATAGCTCCCATTAGGTATTTAGATTGGGTCTCAAACTTAGTCACTACTAGGAAAAAAACAAGAGAAATCATACTATGTGTTGATTTCAAAAACTTGAACAAAGTGTCATTAAAAGACAACTATCCTCTCCCAAAAATGGACCACATTCTTCAGAGGGTAGTAGGCTTATCCATAATTTCATTGATTGATGGATTTTTTGGATACAACCAAATCTTAGTTCAACCAGAGGACCAAGCAAAAACTACATTTACTACTCCTTGGGGTACTTTCATGTATTTGAAGATGCCTTTTGGATTAATGAATGCAGATGCAACATTTCAAAGAGCTATGGATATAGCTTTTGCCAAAGAAATCCATGACTTCCTAGTTGTTTACCAAGATGACATCACAATATTTTCAAAATCTGATAATGAACATCTAGATCATCTGAGAAGAGTTTTCATTAAATGCAGAAAATTTGGTATTTCATTAAATCCCAAAAAGACACTCTTTGGTCTAGAAGAAGGTAAACTCTTGGGACATATAATATCCAAAGATGGAATTAGAATAGATCTTGCTAGAATAGAGGCAATCTTGACCATCACCCATCCTAGAAACATCAAAGAATTACAGTCATTTCTAGGCAAAATAAATTTTCTTAGGAGATTCATTTCAAACTTAGCAAAATTAATTAGAGAACTAAATAACATGTTAAGGAAAGATTCAACAATTAAATGGACAGTGGAGGCTAAACAATGTTTTGAGGCCATCAAAGAAGCCCTTACCAAAACTCCAGTCCTCATAAGTCCTAATTTCCAAAAAGATTTTATAATTTTTTCTTTTGCTTCAAAACATACTATTGCAATAGTCTTGTTGCAAAAGAATGATCAAGGATATGAGCAACCTATTGCATTTTTCAATAAATCTTTAAGAGATGCAACACTAAAGTACAACATAATGGAAAAACAAGCACTAGCTTTAGTGAAAGCTATTAAAGATTTCAGAGTGTACATCTTGTATTCACACATCATTGCTTATGTTCCAAATTCAGTAGTAAAGGACATTTTGACACAAAATGGGCTTGAAGGAAAGAGAGGCAAATGGATTGCCACTATTTTGGAATATGACATAGAAATAAAGCCTACAAAACTTATCAAAGGCCAAGGTTTAGCCAAACTCATGGCTGAATCGAACTGTTAGGCCTTAGATATAAATTTCATTGGTGCCCTAGATGATCAGGAAGAGATGGCGACTCCACAGATTAGTGAACCTTTTACAGATTCACCTTGGTATGCAAATATCATATTTTTCTTACTAAACTTACAAGCTCCTCCTAGTTTATCTAGAACTAAAGCTAGATTTTTGAAAATGAAATCAATGAGATATTATATCATAGATAATGCTTTATTTTGGAAAGATAATGGTGGCATTTTATTAAATTGTTTATTGAAAGATGAAGCTGATAAAATTGTGCAAGAATTTCATGCACGAGATTGTGGAGGACACTTGTATTGGAAAACAACTACTGATAAGATTCTAAGGGCTGGTTTTTATTGACCCACTCTTTTTGCAGATGTTAAGAAACATGTGACATCCTGTCATAAGTGTCAGATATTTGAGGGTAAAAGGAAGCTTTTACCTTTACCTCTCAAACCTATATCCACAAAAATGCCATTTCAACAATGGGGTTTAGAATTCATTAGGGAAATTCGCCTAGCCTCCTCAGCCCAGCATAAATGGATTTTGACAGCCACTAATTACTTCACTAAATGGATAGAAGCCATCCCTTCTAGACAAGCCACAGACTTTGTCATTATCTCATTCCTTGAAAACAATATCCTGTCAAGATTTGGATGCCCCCAAAAGCTCATTACTGATAATGCAGCTGCTTTTAAATCCAAGAAAATGGTAGACTTTTGTAACAAATATCATATTACCCTTGGCCATTCCACTGCCTATTACCCTCAAGGTAATGGACTTGCAGAATCCTCAAACAAAAGCCTTGTCAATATCATTAAGAAACTACTGGAAGACAACAAGAAGACATGGAACAAAAAGTTGGTCAATGCCTTATGGGCAGACAGACTAACTACCAAAAAGTCCATTGGTACATCTCCTTATCAGTTAGTATATGGAATGGATGTTGTTTTTCCATCCTCTTTAGGAGTACCAATGATGAAGATCATCAAGAGTTGCAGGTAGAACCAAATGATATCCAAAGAAGGATAAATCAGACAATACACTTGCAGCAAACTAGAGAAGAAGTCTATGTTAAATCACAAGTAATCTAGGATAAAATCAAAAATATTTTTGACAAAAAGACCAAAGCTGATGATTTTTACATAGGTGACAAAGTACTTAAATGGGATTCTAGAAGAGAAGATAAGGGCAAACATGGCAAATTTGATTTTCTGTGGCAAGGCCCTTAGGAGGACCTGTTAATGGTAGAATGCTGAAGCATTACTTATCCACATATTAACAATAGTTCACTTTACTTTACCCATTGTATATAACATTGCAGAGTTTATATTGGATTGGATGGTAATCTTTTGAAGTTGAAGACCGAAGAGAAGGCCCTGAGCTTTGAAGGGTTCACCATCACAAGTATGAATAAAATAGAATCACAAAAGAGAAGTTTACAAGTTAATTACAGTCACAGTTTCAAAGGCTACTGATCTTAAAGTTCTTGACATTTCACCAAGAAATGCCATCCCCATGTGGAGCCACTGTTAGGGTCCTATAATAATAAGATTCATAATTTTGAATTGGTTATGGTTAGTCTTGTAATATTGTATATACTTTTGCTTTTTGCAAAATGTTTTCCATGTTAAAAATTAAAAAATGTAAAGAGGGTATGTCCTAAAAGAATAATCAAACGACAAAAAGAAAGAGAAAAAGATCAAAAAAGTGAAAAATATGAACCCCAAAAAGAAATAAAATAGATCATGAAAGTGTGCAAACTCAAACGTCACTACTTTTTACTTTACTATGCAATATAAGGTTGTGTGCAACTTGTCAGAAATGCCACAATCCATGATGGTCAAATAGCTTAATCTTGACTCATTCATGTTTTAAATTTCATATTGATGGATAGATAATAAGATCTAGCCAAACTATTTAATCTTGGCAGATTAGTAGTTCGGTAGAGAATAAAAATGAGCTTATCAGTTTAATCTGAGCCATTGGAAGTTATAAGGTTAGAATTAGATAGTTTGCTTGTCAAAAGAAAATGAAATAAAGGGTCAGCAAGCTCAAATGCACCCAATAAATGAAGAGAAAATGTTAGGATAAATAAAGGGTAGGTAGAAGAAAGGTTGCAAATGCACAAGGTTGCTAAGTCAAAAAGCACATTTATCATGCTTAATCCTATGTTTCATGTGCAGGAGGATTTATGAGAAAGAAAAGATATTCACAAGCTTGTTTACTAATTTCCCCTCATTTCACTATACCCCACATGCTTATTTGCTAATTTCCCCATTATCCCTTCATCACTTATAAATCCCTTTTTTCCCTCATTTTGACCCTTACCCCTTGGTTTCACACATTTCCCTAGTAATTACCTTTCAAAAATCATCCCCCTACCCAAAACCCCTTTTCCCTAGTGTGAAACCCATTCCCCATTGCAAATATTACCTTCCCCCCTTATTAATTTCCCTATTTCCCTTCAAAACCCACAAAAACCCCTTTGTCCTAAGTTTTTATGCCCCTGCTTTATCTAATTAACCCCCCCATTTCATATTTCCTCGACAAACCTCTTTTAACCCAGTTAAAAAACCCCGCCACATAACCCATGGTCCCACTTTATTGACTCATTGTTTATGTTAAAAAACCCGACTTTATTGGTTAATTAATTACATTTTTGTGTAAGTAAACCCCGGGGCCCGCAAATCCCTTTCATGATTCCCTTCATGCAACTTAACCGCGTGATAGCCATTCGATCTCTTACCCCCAGATCCAACGGTGCGCATCCATATCGCGCAGATTCACCGTCTAACCGATAACAAACCGAGAGCACGCGAGATTCGCAGTTTTGTTTAGGCACTATTATGCTACGTGGCGACACCAGGTGAGATCGCGTGCTCACGAAAAATAACGCCTGCCCTCCAAAAGCGGTGTGATGGCCCCGAAAACCACCTTCCCGCCCAGACCAAAAACTGCCCACTGTTCATTTATAGTTTCCACGCCAAAATGTGACCGTTACCTGTTAAAAGGCTGAAAAAGCCCCAAATTGCTCTTTTCTTGCGTTTTTCACTGTAAACTATTGCTAACCTATTTGCGACACCCTAAACTTGAAAACGACCAAATTGACCACCATTTCCTGCCTGAAGAAGCTCTGGACACATAATTGAAGCAACTAGTTGACAGTTGAAGCCACTGTACCCTCTACATTCACCACTGAACCCAATCTGCATGTCAAACCATTGATTTCCAGGTAATCTTGGAAAAACTAGAATGGCCCCTGAATTTGAAAACGTACAATTTACATTGAGAGGTTAATTAATTGAATTAATTAAAAGAAACTTCCCTAAATTGGAAAGAAACCTGCTATACACCCAAACCCTATTTTCATACTGTAATTACCCTCACACTGTACTATAACTCCTAAACCTCACTTCTAGAACCACTACAAGTCTAATTCATATCTCTACACCCAATTATGGTTTCCCAAACCTCTTTGGACATGATACCTCTACAAACCCCTCACCTGGACATTGACCACATTGCATTGGCAGACAAAGATTTCCAAATAAAAAACACAGCTTCCCCTACCTACCTTTTGAAGCTCCACTGCTTGAGTAAGGACGGATTCTTAAACCAAAATGATGACATTCACCTTTGGGAGTCTAATTTGCCCAAATATTTGTTTCTAGAAGTACATCCATTTCCAGATATCATCCACTTTTGTCATGCTTGCTACATTCCCAGCCAAAGAGCCATTGTCACCCCTAACCAGCAAGTTTTGTTTACCATCACTGCAGAATCCATTAACCAAATGTTGCAAGTCCAACCAAGCCCTAATGAAACCCCACTATCTATTGGAGAATTGTTGGACCTTTATACCAAGTTAGACCTTCCTAGAATAGCCCAAATTTTCCAAACTTTCATCATAGAGGAATGTCATACTCCCACAGATAGTCCCCCTTATGTTGCCACCATTTTTCCTGAGAGAGGCAGACAGATTATTACCATGGTGTCTTGCATTTTAGGATATACCACAGATGATCATGTGGATGAGGTTGTCCTGACCTTCCTTTCCATATTTAGCCCAGGCAAGCCTCCTACTATAATTTACAACTATGCTCAGTTCATAGCAGATAGGATGCATGAGCAATTCACCAGATTACCTACTGAAAGAGTCTTCAAGTATTCATTTGTATTATTTCACATGTTTTTATACTACCAGTCAGATAAATTCCCTGTTAGCATCTAGAAGTTGGATACCAAAGGAAATCCAAGGTCAGTTATTTATTGGACACCCTTGATCCAGAAGTACTCCACTATATTCACTTACAAGGACTTCATTGATTTATTTGTCCATCTAGTCATGAATATGCTAACCAGTAGCCCTCAACCCAGAATCAGCCAAGAGATCAAAAGGGTATTACAGTTAGCCAAGAACAACAAGGTGGGAGACTGGTATTTGTACCAGAACCACACGGAAATAAGAATTATGGATGCCAACTTTCCCTTTGCAAACTGCCCAAATACCTCCCCATGAGGATATTTGCACTAGAATACTTTACGGAGATTATCAATTCTGATGAAGTCAACTTCCTAGCAGCTAGGAAGAAAACCCAATTCAAAATGAAAAAGCATTTGGGCCCCATCATTTGTAATACCAAAGAAGCTGAACTAGAGGCTGATAAGATGTTGCAGCAAATGAAGTTCAAACACAGTTTTATGTGGTAGTATGACCCTCATGGAGTCATAAATAAGTTGAGGACCAAGGTCAAATTGGGACTTTCATCCATCATCCTAGACCAGACATTGAGAGGTTTTCCAACCAATCAGAATGGTTTGAAAACACTCTAATTGACATATAGCATTGTAGTGGATGTAGAAATACATTGATTAATGTAGAGAGACAGATTGATGAAATTTCCTTCCTGCAGGTTCTAGAACTAGGAGAACCAATGAATATTCCTCCTGTTTTACAGACTCCAGCAAATGAGGAGAGAAACCCAAAGAGAAACAGGGAAGAAGGTTCCAGTTTAGCTCTGGAAACCACAGATGAATAGTTCAAGATCAGTTACAAGAAGAGGCCCAAGCTTAATCCTGTAACTGAACAGGAAAACACCATTGAATCAGTAGAAATCATTGACAATGATACAATGGTGGAAAGAAGCAAAGGTACAACATCTTTAGGAGAAACACAACAACAACCCTCAACATCAAGCACTTTGCTTATTGAGAGACAGCTCAGTGTCGAGGTTTCTTCTTTCACTAGGCCAACAGATAAAGAAAAGGATATCAAGGACAGGTATAAAGAAATTAAGTTAAGAAATGAGAAGTTGAAGGCCGAAACCTATGCTCAATACTTCAAACACACACCAACAAATCAAAGCAGGTTGATGTCAGCTTTTGACATCAAAACAGGAAAAATGTAGGTGTCCTTCATGCAGCCAACTTTCTAGTAGCCAAAGACATCAGTTGACTATAGAAAAACAGACTTTGAGGTGTTGGCCAGGGATGTTCATCCCATTGACCAGATTGAATTCCACAAGCAGGTAGGAGAGATGATCTACTCCACCTTGACAGGAAAGGCCATGGCTGCACATAAGTTGCAGAGTTCATTAGATAACATTACAGCTCAATACAAATTGGAAAAGGCCTCCTCACAGGCCAAGGACAACAGGATCAAGTCATTGGAGGACTTGGTAATTGAGCTGGGACATGATCCCAATGACATCAAGGCTGCTGAGAAATTGATCAAGAAGAAGAATGAGGACATTGCAGCTCTCAAAAAACAACTGAAACTTCCTCATTCAGAGCACCCACAAACAAAAGAGGTCCTGGAGAGCCAAACACATCAGGAGGAGATGATGGACCTGGTTCTACAATTGAATGATCAACTAAAGGAAATGGAAAAGGAGTTAGATAGCTTGATACAGTTAAAACAAGCTAGTCTTGAGACTGCCCCTGCCACTGTTATCCCAACAGTTACTACTGCAGTACCATCCACCTTGGCAGCATCATTAGCTCCTATAGCTCCAATGGCTACAACACTGCCAGCTACCATAGCGTCTACATCAGCAACAGGGTCAACAGCAGCAGCTTAGCCAGGTGATGAGGCAAGTAAGTTGGTCAAAGCAATGGAAGACATGTCCATTCAGACCACACAAATGAACAAGCTAAAGGAAAAGATAACCAGTCTAGAGATTGACTATAAGCTTGCCCAGATTATGCACAAGGAAGAAGTACAAAAGGCAACCAAAATGAATGAAAGAATAAAAAGCTTGGAGAAGGAATTGACTTTGAAGGAGCCACTTGGCCAAGCCAAGGAACAGTTATGGGCCAATATCATTGACTCTGTCAATGATATTTGGCCATCCATTCAAGTGATTTTTGAACAAATTGACTTAGTGAAAGAGGCTACAGAAGCCATATAGAGAGTGAAAATAGAACTTGGAGACATGTCAGAGGAAGCCACTAGGATCATTCACTTCCTTAACTCCAAAAATAAGTATGAATTACAAGAATTGGAGATACCTGACATGACAGGTACAACGTTGGAAGTAAAAAGGGTGCTCACCAAGAGGAATTCAATGCTAAACCTTGAAGATAAGTTCCAAATCATGCAACTGGCTATAGATAGATTCATGGTTAAGTTTGATGTTTTGAGGCAAAAGGGTCTGCCCAATCCCTTAGTAATAAACGACAAATTGATGCCACACAAAGACTACAATAGAAGAATTAGAGAAGTGGCCAGAGACCAGATAAACACTTCATCTATGAAGGGGATTCCTACTGACAAGGTCCTATATCAGACCTTTGAGAACTTGTTTTACCTCCAGCATGAGGTAAAACACCTTTTTGTGAATAAACCCACTTTTGCCAAATACACCGAGGCAGATGAAATTTATAGGAAAATGATAAATATCCAATTACCAGATGCAGAAACATGGGAGAAATTGAATGACTTACTGTAGAAATACACAATCATATGTAAAAATGTACAGTAATGGTGAAAACAGCATAGTAAAAGGATAATCACGGGCCAGCTAGATGAAAGAGTATTAGGTAAAAGTGTATCAGTTGAAAGGTCAAAGTGAAAAGAACATCTAGCATGAAGACCAATAGCAAGGCAGAGCATAAAGACAACACAACCTAATAAACAGGGACAACATACATCAGTTGAACATCTGTCTCTATCTTCTTCCATGAAGATATTTCTTTCTCCTAGATTAATTCCCATACAGTTTGGGATATTTTGTAAATGATTTTTGTATAAATACTTCATAATTTGAAGTATTGTGTGTGGATTGCTATACATTTGTAGAGTTGTATTGATCATAAACCTGAGGATTATTGTACCAATTTTTCAAGTCAGCAAACTGGACCAAGTAATAAAGGGATTACACTACAGGATTCATGTGTTGAGATATTACAGTGAAGTATTTTCTTTGTCAAATGTGTTATTTTCTTATGTATCTCACAAACTTAAATGTTATCTAAGTGAACGAATTAACTGGAAATTTATTTCAGAATTTGTTGAAATACACTCTGTTTGAACAGTTGATCATTTTTATGTTTTCTTCTGATATCCGGATCTAAGAATCCTTAATTGCTCTCCCATCTTGGTTTACCTCTTTCACTTCATTCAAAATCGAGTCTAAGGAACCCTTAATTGCCCTTTGGATCCGATTGAAACCAACTTCACTATCCAACCTTGAGATCTAAAGTAACTTTGTTATCTTGCCCTGTAGACACTGTTTTTAGAACTTGATTCAGTCCTGTTTGCTTGACATTTATCATAACTAGCCTAAAATCAAACAACTAAACAAAGTTAAAACATAAAGAGAGAGCCCTCTCTGAGCATTAGGGCGGCTAGATCCTAATCTCCAAAGCAGGTTTGTGGTTACCTCTAATCATTTCTTTCTAATCAACTCTAGAGAAATATTGGAGTGATAACACTTACAACCAACATAAAACCATATAAATTTCAGAGATATGACAACCATCAAATCCACATATAAATAAGTGCAAGAGTAAGACAACTTAGATTTTATTAATCATAGGAAAATCCAACTAGGTTCGAGACTTCCACGTACCACTAGACCATAGACATGGCTGAACCAAATCTTTCTTCCATCCAGTTACCCCCGTGCCACAGTCCAAGCATGAATGTGAGATCTCATAGAACAACCAATCAGAGAAAAACCAAGGGAATCCAAAGGTTAAACCACCTCCACCCTCATCAAACCATGATCACACCAAAATCAGTGCTCCGATCACAACCGAACCGAACTTGGAATGCCATCTAGAATCCATCACTATCCTTGAGGAATTTTTCATCTCCTTGTCTCTCAGGCTTTACCGCAATCCAATCTTGGATCACTATGCCCTAAACCAAGACCAATCTCTTAGGCTTTACCATAATCCAAACCCGAATCACTAGGCCCTAAACCGAGACTCTTCCCTCAGGATTTACCGTGTATCCCGCAAAAATTGATCAAGGGATTCCTATGCCTTTGGGAATGAAACTCGAGACCACCTACGCCCGGATTCTGAAATTCATCCGACAAAAAGCTCAAAAACCAAAATAAGCATCAGAACACCGTGACATCTAGAAAAATGGCAAGGCTAGGTTGAAGTAGAAAATAAAGCAAAGAAGAAGATACATAGGACACACTTATTTTTGGACACAATAGTCCCCGAAAAAACCCAATGCAGGAAAACCAGTGCAACAGCTCTAAGGGTTTATTATTATGTAGGAGAAATATCTGAATACAAATTTAGGATGCTCATCTAACAATCCTTTACAAAGAAAATACTTGCGGAAAATCTGAGTGAATATTACCTCACTTCACCCGACAGAATTTCAGCTGATCCAACACAAGACTGGCTAACCCCGGCTATTTCAGTATTGGCTCCGTGTCAGCCCTATGTCACCTTCTTTGGCCTTTGCATCATCTCTCTTAGCTGTTCCGACAATTTTGGATTCTGTGTGACAGGTAGCTTTTTTGTGTCGGCTCTCCTAGCTACTGCGCTGCCTCTACGTCAGCTCTCTCGGCTGTTCCGGTAGTTCTGGATTCTGCGTGACAAGTAGAGTTTTTGTGTCATCTCTCCCAGCTACTATGCTGCCTCTACATCAACATTCCCGGTTGTCTTGATAGTTCCTGACAATTCCCAACAGTTTCGGTTGTTATGGCAGTTTTGGATTCTGCGTGACAGACAACGTTTCTGCGTCAACTCTCCTAGCTACTGTGCTGCCTCTCCGTAAGCTCTCTTCGCCTCTCTATTCTATATTTTCCAGAAATTCCTTCTCACGGATTCTCTCTACTCATCAGCTGCAATATCTCCCCAATCAATTTTCCTCTTGAGAACTTCTCACCTTAGAAATCGATTTCCTCAATCTCTCTGTGTGTGTTTCCAAATGAATCCCAAGCCTCCATTTTATACTTTTCCTGTCGAGTCTTCAATGACTGAGATTAGTATCTAATCAATGGCTAAGATTAAAACATGACTTGATCCGCCTTCTAGATCATTCTCACCCATATTTTGATTAATACCCATTAATATTTTAATTTTCCTAAGTTTAGACTTAGGAACCCCATTAAAAATATTAATTATTTTAATAAAATACAATCCAGGTGGAATTTCACCAAACGGTTTTTGGGTTCTTTAGAACTCATGTGCCTTAGCCTCTCCACCAATTTTCAAGGCTATAGCACTTCCTATGCTACCAAAAACTAACACTCCCTCTTAGCGAGGAAAGTGCTCTAGCAACAATGTCCACCTGCATGCTGCTTTGTTTCTGAAGCACCTCCTTTATGCACTGTTGCTGCCACCAACACTGTGCTGTTGTTGCTATTGTATTGTTTCCCATGAAATTTCCATTACCATTGCTGCATATGTACCACAACTCCCTCTCAAACGCTACATTTGTTATGTTACTATCACTGCCACTTCTAACACTACATCTGTATTACAACTTAGTTGCTGAGAGAAGCAGCGGAAAAACATCCAAATTTAGTTGAACTTAACTGTGTCCAATACAATGAATGTTGGAATCTGGCTGGTGTGGGTTCTGACCCTCTGAATCTTTTGCGTTGCTGTTGACTTCTACATTGTGCCAATTGCACTGCTGCCAACCTTGCTTTGCGTTGATCAGTCTCTAGTCCCAAGCCACTGTGTCTTTCCTCCAAACACTCCACTGCATCATCTAACACTAAGTCCATCTTGCTACTGCTGAATCTTGGGCTCCCATAGCAAGGAATTGATCCAAGAGGTTGACTCCTCAAGGATCCTGCCCACATGTAGTCCTCCCGACTACAGCTCAATATCGCCCCATATCCCTCCTAGAGATGCGTGGGCACTCATGGCAAACTCATCCTCGTCAATCTTTGTTGAAGCAGCCTTAGGATCATGTTTCTCATCCTTTTCCTTTTTCTTCAAACAACACTAGGATGCATAGTGGCCCAACTCGCCACAACTGAAACATTTCACCCTCGAAATGTCCTTCTTTCGCTTTGACTTCTTCTTTCCCTTTAATGCTAGAGTTGCGTTCTCCTCCTCCTCCTTCGTCTTTGTGCCACTCCCACTGCTTCCACTGAGGTCAACCTTCAATAGGCCCCTCCTTAACTCCTCTTATCGAAGATCCGCCCACATCTCCTCCCATGAAGGTAGTTTTTCTCTACCCAATATGCCTTGGACGAAAACTTGCCATTCATCTGAGACTCCATTCAGGGCTATCCTCACCATCACAGTTGGCTGAGGAGTGGACCCTACTGCAACAAGATGGTCTCGAGTGTCCTGAAGACGCTGAAGATAGAGGTTCACCCCTTCTCCTTTCCACATCAAAGTCCGCTACAACTTCTGCTCCAAATACATCTTCTGCTGTTCGGAAGAGCCCTCATATAGAGAAGACAAGGCTTCCCACGTCTCTCGGGCTGTATCCTTGCCCTGCAAGTGTGATACCACATGATCTCTAACTCCATCGAGAATAAGCCTCTTTTCCTTCCCTGCTCGGCTTTGTACTTCTTCTTTTGATCATTGTCAGCAGGAACATCTACAACACTATTGACTTAGGCCTCGAGATCATATTCCTCCAGAACAACTGAGATTCTGGTATCCCATATGACATAGTTGGAAGCTCCTTCCAACCTGCCTTGGTCTCTGAGCCCATGTGATGCCATCTCACTCAACTATCAAATTGACTCCTCTAGTCACTGCTTAGCACTGCTCAACAAGTGAGAAATTCGAACTTTCTCATGAAAAGTTCTCTGAGGAGAAAATTCCCCTTCTACATGTCTTCGTTCTTTTCCAGCAGATTTCTGCCCTGATAGAAACTACGCCCTTCAAGAACTACGCCGAGGCTCTGCGTCACTCCCTCTACCTTTGCAAACTCACGAATTGGAAATCATACCTCCCTATCGTCTCTCTAAGAGAGAGATTTCCTCATATCTACTTCTCGGCAAGGACTTCGCAATCCCTTCAAGGGGATTTGAATTTCTGCTAAGTGCAGCTTTCAGCCCCTTTGCTCAGTGCTGGATCTACTCTTCTTGTTTCAAAATCAATGCTCTGATACCATGTGAAAATTCTTACTACTCAAAAGAAACCCTACTGCAACAAATCTGAATCTACTTCACCTACTTGATTTTTAAATTACATTCATCAAGTTATTCTTTTGAATATTGAAGCAAATTACTTCTGTAACCTACACTAATTAAATATTTGATCTCATGAAACAGAAAACAGAGCAAAGAACAAGATACATAGGACACACTTGTTTTTAGACACAATAGTCCTAAAAAAAACCCAATGCAGGAAAACCGGTGCAACAACTCTAAGGGTTTATTATTATGCAGGAGAAATATCTGAATATAAATCTAGGATGTTCATCTAGCAATCCTTTACAGAGAAAATACTAGCGTAAAATCTGAGTGAATTTTACCTCACTTCACCCGACATAATTCCAGCTGATCTGACACAAGACTAGCTAATCCCGACTATTTTTGCGCTGGCTCCGTGTCACCTTCTCTGCCCTCTGCATCATTTCTCCAGGGTGTTCTGACAATTCTCGGTAGTTTTGACAATTCCCAACAGTTTCGACAGTTCTTGGTAGTTCTGGAGGTTCCCGACAATTCGTGGCAGTTCTGACAGTTCTGGATTCTGCGTGAAAAAACAAATTTTCTGTGTCAACTTTCTTGGCTACTGCACTGCCTCTATGTTAGCTCTCCCAGTTGTTCCGGCAGTTCCCGACAGTTCTGGAAGTTCTTGGTAGTTTCGACTATTATTCAAACAGTTCTAGATTAAGCGTGACAGACAACTTTTTTGCGTCATCTCTCTCGGCTACTACGCTACCTCTACATCATCTCTCCCGGCTACTACGCTACCTCTACATCATCTCTCCCGGATACTATGCTACCTCTACATTGTCTCTCCCAACTGTTCTGACAGTTCCGACCATTCCCAACAGTTTTAGCTGTTCCGGCAATTCTGGATTCTACGTGACAAACAACTTTTTCAGCTCTCCCAGCTATTGCTCTACCTCTCTGCAAGCTCTCTCCACCTCTCTGTTTTATATTTTCTGGAAATTCCTTCTCCCTAATTCTCTCCGCCCCTCAGCTACAAGATCTCCCTAATCGATTTTCCTCCTAAGAACTTCTCACCTCATAAAATCGATTTCCTCAATCTCGTTGTGTGTGTTTCCAAATGAACTAAAAGCCTCAATTTTATACTTTTCCTGTTGAGTCTTCAGTGATCGAGATTAAGTCTCTAATCAATGGCTAAGATTAAAACATGACTTTATCCACCTTCTAGATCTTTCTCACCCATATTTTGATTAATACCCATTAATATTTTAATTTTCCTAAGTTTAGACTTAGGAACCCCATTAAAAATATTAATTATTTTAATAAAATACAATCCAGGTGGAATTTCACCAAACTATTTTTGGGTTCTTTATAACTCATGTGCCTTAGCCTCTCCACCAATTTTCAAGGCTAAATCACTTCTGATGCTACCAAAAACTAACAGTAAGTGCTCAGAGTAACAAGTAATACTAGCATGGAAAAGGCTTGCAGGATAGGCACACAGAGAAACCATAATTATGGGCTTAGAATATGATGTGGATGGTTGACCAAATTATGTGGCAACCCACAAGTAGACTAATCGTTAACTTGAAAACCAATCAATCGCGCGTTAGTCTGGTTTTGTACATGTACTTTCTTTCCAAGAGTCTCGCTAAGCTAACCAAACATCATTGGTCCCACTTTGACTTTTCACTCCCAAGCGCTTCACTCTGCACCCTTGATCTTGCTTCTCCATATCCAACGAATATCGCACAATCTCGCGTGAATTCTAGCACAACCGTTATCAGATCAAGAGTGCGTGAGATTTCTGGTTTCCCGTGCTATGTGTCACCCGCTAAGGATTCTCGCATGAAATTGTGAAATACCATTTACCATTTCTGAAGTGCGCGAGATACTGCTTACCACTTGGCAATACTGCCCACATGCTTAATACACGCTTTTAATAAATATGTTTTAACAAAGGTTTAGCGCTTAAGCTGAGAATAACCCTTAATGCAAATCGACTGTGATTTATCAATAAAATGCATAAACATAAAATAATACCCGATTAGGGTCCAGAATGTCGATACACAGATTCAAGAGAATTTCACACCAGGAATAATACGCAACACCACACTTAATCAATTTATTCAATAAAAAAAGAAATTACATAGTTTTTCCCTCTCGCTTGATTACAACATTTGTCTGACCTGTGTTTCACTCTCAAACCCTGTCTCTCTCTCTCAATCTCTCGCTTACTCACTCTCCTATTCCATCTGATCCCTATCATTACATTTTTTTCTCTCTTTTATGGATCAAATCCTATCCTAACTGCATTGACAACTCAATCTCTATTTTTATCAGTTTAACAATTAAATTCCTATTCTCAAGCTCTGAGACACACCTATTCTAACACTTATCTCCTATTCTAAAAATAATACAATGATTTAATTATTACAATAATTGAAGTAAAGATCAATTCGAGAGATCCAACCCTCTCTACTAAAACTGATTTTGACCACTCAGGTCAATGAAATTCATCTCATGTTAGCCACAACATGTGAACATACAATCACATTGCTGGCTAAGTCTGGATGCTCCTGCATCAGACTCCCGGGGAAAAAAGGAATCATTCATCAAACTTTCAGGATTTATTCCATACTTCTGTAATTATGTTGTTGTTAGCCAACTGACATCCTCCATTGGTTGTCCCTTCCATTTGACTAGATACTGAAAATAAACATGTCCTCTGGTTCTTTTGGATACTCTTTTCTCCAGAACAGCTTCCACCTCTTTCTTAGCTGTCTTTGTCATTTGTTCTTTCCAATTTAAAGTCTGAACTTCATCTTCTGCAGGTTCATTCTGTAGCTTTGACTCTGTCTTCTTGTATGGATACAAATCTGTAAAATTGAAGATAGGTGATATTCTAATCCCTTCTAGCAATTCAATTTCATAAGCATTGGTTGAAAATTTCCTCACAACTCTGCATGGCCCTATCTTTTTCATCTTTAGTTTATTGTAAGTCCCAATAGGAAACCTTCCTTTCCTCAAGTGTACTATGACTAGCTCTCCCACTTGGAATTCTTTTTCTCTCCTCTTCATATCAGCTCTCTGCTTGTATTTGCCACTGCTTTCCTGCAATCTGTCTTTGACATCTTCCTGTAGTCTCTGCATCTGCTTCACAAACTCTTCAGCCTTTGCACTTCTTGTCTCCTGTTTGCCCAAATTTCTGAGCTCATACACCCCTCTTGGATTCATTCCAAAAACAATCTGAAATGGACTCATCCCAGTACTTCGGTTTGGAGTATCATTATAAGCAAACTCAGCTTGAGCAAGTGCTAAATCCCACTGCTTAGGATTGTTATACACTAAACTTCTCAATATGTTTCCTAGGCTTTTGTTTACCACTTGGGTCTATCCATCTGTTTGAGGGTGATATGTTGAACTGAAACTAAGGTTGGCACCTAGTTTCTTCCAAAGCATTCTCCATAAATTCCCAACAAACTTTGTATCCCTATCAGACACAATACTTATAGGCAATCCATGTAACCTTACAACTTCTGAAAAAAATAGATTAGCAATATGTGTTGCATCACTAGTCTTTTTGCATGCAAGGAAATGTGCCATTTTTGAAAATCTATCTACCACAACATAAATGGAATCATTTCCTCTTTGAGTTCTAGGTAATCCCAAAACAAAATCCATACTAACTGCATCCCATGGTCGGTATAGTATTGGTAATGGCTGGTAGAATCATGTATTTTGGCTTCTCCCCTTAGCATGCTGACAAATCCTGCACTTCTCAACAAATCTCTTAACATTAGTTTGCATCTTTGGCCAATAGTAAAAAAGCATTTACCTGAGCAAAAGGTTTTGTCTTGTCCAAAGTGTCCAGATAACCCTCCACTGTGTTTCTCCTTGATTATGTTTTCCCTCATAAAACATTTGGGAATGCACAGTTTGTTACCTTTAAACAGTGAACCTCCTTGGATAAGATAATCTAACCACTGGCCTCTATTATGAACTGCTAGATTTTGTACAACTACACAAATATCTTTAACTTTTGCATCATCTTTATACATATCAACAATTTCTTCAAATCCTACAACACTAACTCTTAATTCTTGCACAATGAAATTTACCCTGCTTAGAGCATCAACAACTTTGTTCGACTTACTGCTTGTATGTTTTATCACAAAAGTGAAACTCTGCAAAAATTCTACCCACTTGGCATGCTTCTGGTTCAATTTTGGTTGGTTGTTAATGAACTGTAATGCCTGATTGTCAAAATACAATACAAACTCCTTTGGTAGCAAATAATGTCTCCATTTTTTTAAAGCTTGCACAATAGCATAAAATTCTTTATCATAAGAGGAATATTTCTTCGTAGCTTCATTTAGTTTCTCACTAAAGTATGTTATTGGTCTCCGTTCTTGACTTAAAACTGCTTCAATTGCAACTCCACTAGCATCAGTTTCAACTTGAAAAACTTTTCCAAAATCAGGCAAAGATAAAACTGGTTTTTCTGTAATTTTCTTTTTCAACAACTTAAAATTTCAGTTTGTTGCTTCTGTCCACTTGAATGGCTGATTAGTTTCTTTGATTGTTTCAATAATTGGTGCACAAATCTGACTAAAACTTATGATAAATTTTCTATAAAAACTTGCAAGACCATGAAAACTTCTTACCTCAAATATGTTTCTTGGAGTTGGCCAGTTCCAAATTGCTTGGACTTTCTCTGGATCCATTTTCAAACCTTCTTTAGAAACTACAAACCCCAAATATATTAATTCTTCTTTCATAAAACTACATTTCTTCAGATTTATCAGCAGTTTCTCTTTCTACAGAGTTCTTAGAACCAACTTAAGATGCTCCAGATGTTCCTCTTTGCTTGGACTGAAAACTAGAATATCATCAAGATAAACAATGACAAACTTTCCTACATATTCCTTCAAGACTTCATTCATCAATCTCATGAATGTGCTGGGTGCATTAGTGAGTCCAAAAGGCATCACTAACCACTCATACAACCCACTGTTTATTTTAAATGCAGTCTTCCATTCATCTCCTTCTCCAATCCTTATTTGACGGTATCCACTCTTCAGATCTATCTTAGTAAAATACTTTGACCCACTTAACAATCCATCAAATCATCCATGTGTGGTAAGGGAAATCTACACCTGATAGTAATCTTGTTTATGGCTCTAGAATCAGTACGCATGCACCATTCACCTCCTTTCTTTGGACTAAGTACTGTTGGTACAACACATGGACTAAGACTCTCTTTGATTAATCCCTTATCCATCAATTCTTGCACTTGTCTCCAAACTTCTGCATTTTCTTAAGGAGTTAACCTGTATGCTGCTTTATTTGGCAAACTTGCTCCAAGTATTAGATCAATGTGATGACTAATACTCCTGATTGGTGTTAATGCATTTGGTAACTCATCCACAATAATATTAGCAAAATCATTCAATAGAGTTTTGATTTCTTCAGATAAATCATCTAAGTTTGTGGAGGTCAAAATTACCTTAGGTCTCCTTATGATAGAAAAATGTATTTGTTCGTCCTTCTTGACTTCTTGCAACAATTCTTTCCCACTTATCAACATAACATTGTTTCCGGGCGTTTCTTTGCCTGCTTCCTCCTTCAATGGTAGCGGTGTGTGTTTATTTCCATTCTTCTCTAAAGTGTAAGTGTTTCTTCTTCCATCATGTATAACTTTCTGACCAAACTACCAAGTTCTTCCCAATAATACATGGCATACATCCATTGGCATTACATCACATAATACCACATCCTTATAAGTACCAATCTGGATCTCTACCTTGCATTGTTCTGTCACAATAAGCTGATGTCCTTTTTGCAACCATAATACTTTGTAAGGAGTAGGGTGTACTGTTTTCACTAATCCCAACTTGTCCACCATTTCTGTAGAAACAAGGGTACCAGTGCTTCCATTGACAATTATCACTTTACAACATTTTCCTTTGGACTTGCATGTAGTTCTGAATAAACTCTTTCTCTAAGCTGGTTCTCCTGTCTCTTTCTCTACTTTAAACAATACCCTTTTTAATAACAAGGATTCTCCTACTTCAGGTGATTCTTCCTTATTTGCAATTTGAGGATTTTCTTCCTTTACCTCAACCACATTCACATTTCGTTGATTTGTTGCTTTATTATGAGGATAGTCCCATGATCCATGTCCCCATTCTCCACATGTATAACACCAAATTTCTCTTCCTTGGCCTCTTCCTCTGGGTGAAAATCTCCCTCTACTAAAGTCTCCTCTCTGTGGTGGTCTACTACTTGAACCTCCTGCTTCACCCTGAGGGTGCTAAAATCTTGATTTGTTAGTTCCTCTACCTCTTGCTGATCTTTTCCTTCTATTCTTCTGATTTTTCTTCCTCGACATCTTCTCCTCTACCTTCAAAGCTACTTGATAGGCATCCTCAATTGTCTTCAGACTCAGAAAACTGATTTCATCCTGTATTCATTTCTCAAGCCATTAATGTATATGGCTACCTTTTCTACGTCATCCTCTGCATCTCCTGCTCCAATGCTCAACTTATAAAATTCTTCTGTATATTCTTTGACAATCATTCCCTTTTGTCTCAAATTCTTTAACTGTCTAAAAAGATTTAACTGATAATCTTTTGGCATGAATTTACCTTTCAGCCTACTCAACATTTTATCCCATTGTTTGATCTTAGGGTTCCCCTTTCTCTCTTTGGATGTTTGTAGTTCATCACACCAGATAGCTGCATGACCCTTCAATCTGGTAACTGCAAATTTCACCTTCTTTTTGTCATCAACCTCCTCATAGTCGAAATACTTGTCTAATGAACTGATCCAGTCCATCAATTCTTCTACATTGAGATTCCCGTCATACAAAGGTATTTCCACCTTTGGTCTTCCACTTACTTTAGCCAATATCTTGAGAACTTTTGCAGCTTCACTTTCATCCTCTTCTTCTTCCTCAGAAGATTCTTATGCAGCACTAGCATCTCCTTCATCAGGTGCTCTCCTTTAAGCAATTTCCATTGTCTCCATCTTTGTACGCAAGTTTCGAATCTCTTCCAGCAAAACTGCATTCGCTATAGGTCTCCCCCAACCTATGCCAGCTCCTCTCCTAGGTGGCATGTTTACTATAGCAGACTTAATCCTTGAGCTCCGATACCAAATGATGAGGATGGTTGACCAAATTATGTGACAATCCACAATTAGACTAATCTTTAACTTGAAAACCATTTAGTTGCGCATTAGTCTGGTTTTGTACGTGTACTTTCTTTCTGAGGGTCCCGCTAAGTTGACCAAACACCATTGGTCCCACTTTGACTTTTCACTCCTGAGCGCTTCAACTTGCACCCTTGATCTTGATTCTACATATCCAACGGATATTGCGCAATCTCGCATGAATTCTAGAACGACCATTATCAGATCGAGAGCGTGTGAGATTTCTGGTTCCTGTGCTACGTGTCACCCGCTAAGGTTTCTCGCATGAAATTGCGAAATACCATTTACCATTTCTGAAGCGCGTGAGATATTGCTTACCACTTGGCAACACTGCCCATGTGCTTAATACACGCTTTTAATAAATACGTTTTAACAAAGGTTTAGCGCTTAAGATGAGAATAACCCTTAATGCAAATCGACTGTGATTTATCAATAAAATGCATAAATAGAAAATAATACCCAATTAGGGTCCAAAATGCCAATACACATATTTAAGAGAATTTCACACCAGGAATAATACGCAATGCCACACTTAATCAATTTATTCAATAAAATAGAAATTACAGAGTCTTGCCCTCTCGCTCGATTACAACATTTGTCTGACCTGTGTTTCACTCTCAAACCCTATCTCTCTTTCAATCTCTCGCTTACTCACTCTCCTATTCCATCTGATCCCTATCAATACATTTTTTTCTCTTTTATGGATCAAACCCTATCCTAATTGCATTGACAACTCAATCTCTATTTTTATCAGTTTAACAATTAAATTCCTATTCTCAAGCTCCAAGACACACCTATTCTAACACTTATCTCCTATTCTAAAAATAATACAATGATTTAATTATTACAATAATTGAAGTAAAGATCGATTTGAGAGATCCAGCCCTCTCTAATAAAATTGATTTTGACCACTCAGTCAATGAAATTCATCTCATGTGAGCCACAACATGTGAACATACAATCACATTGTTGGCTAAGTCCGGAAGCTCCTGCATCAGAATAACAAAGGTATGAAATGACAGGAGCAATGCAGAGCTTAGGGCTGACAAGCACTCAAGAAAATAGAAAATGATATATCAACGCTAGCAGGAAAAATATGGTGTTTCTGAGCAGCGTTCCAACTGACCAGGGTATAATGAGGAGATAGAGCCGACGTATAAATAGGAGATAGAGAAAATAAAATAATAATCGTTAAGAACACTAGGAGAATAACATAACACCAGGAAGATAGAACAATAGGTATGCATGTATTAGCGAAGCAATAAACACATCTAACATGACAGGAAAGTCAGAGTCGTGAGTAGGTCTGAACAGAAAGGGGCGTTACTTCAGGTTGCAAGAGGTCACAAAATGAATGAACCCTCTTAAAATAACCAAGTAATTAAACCATATCAGCAGACCATAAAACTAGTGGCTCACACTTGAGTAGGGCAGAAATACGCATGCAACTATGGTACCATGTTAAACACAACAATGGTGAAGATAGAATATGAAGGATAGGCATTGAATGCATATATTATTCACATGATATACATTTTTAATACATTGGTCCTTTGAGAAAATAAATAATACTAATTATGCATAAGTTTTTATGCATATATGAGGCAAAAACAACATGAATTTGGTGTTAATGCGATGTTAACATGATTGATTTTGATTGAAAATGACATACATTTGACATGAAATGACATTCTTTTTTTGTGTAGCTATGATGCTAAAATGACCATGCTAACATGACTCAAAGTTTATGAATTCGATACCAAATATATGGCTCTAATAAGGCATAATTGACAATGGCACAACTCTCATATGATGTAAATTACAATGTCTAAGTGAATAATACTGAAGTAAAAAGCCCCAAGAGTTAGCTCAATCGGTCAAATCAATGCCTAACCAATTGGGAGGTCATAGGGTCAATTCCCGAAAGCTCTTGGGGTTAGGTCAGTAAATAGGTCAAGGGGTGTGATCCCCTTCAAGTGGGATCCACCCTAGTGTTGTCCCGTGGATGTAGCAACTACCCAGTGACCATGGGTATCCGTGAACCACAAGTGAAAAAAAGAAAAAAGAAAAATAGTAATAATAATAATAATTTACTGAAGTAAAAATGATGCACCATGATGCTATGAGGCACTAAAAAACACATGGTCGATTCAAACATGATGCTAAAAGTTGCTTCAATTGTTTTTTTCAATGCAATATGACATAAATGAGGTGAAATTTTGTAGCTACTATGGCATCAGAAAGAGTGTGCATTATAGAACGAGACATTGAAAAGGGAAGGTATGATGCAAAAGTGACATAAAAACTTATATCTAATAATGTATATGTGTTTATATAGACACATATACTTCTTAGGATTTCCCTCTCTTTTCCAAAAATATATAGATGGAGTATTATATTAACTGCTAGCTGCAATAATATAATATACTCATACTAGTGATTATGAAAAACTCATAAAAATATATTACATGTAATATGCTTTTGAAAACTAACTCACAATTTTTGTTTTATCTTTACAATATCTCAAATTGTCAATGTTGCACTAGTGATTACGAAACAAAGATTTATTGTATATTTAAAGAGATAATCACAAGGACTTCAACTTGAACATTAAAACACAAGAATACTTTCCATTTAATGTATCTGGCATCAACACGGGAGTGCACATTGTGTCAACTTGATGAATGACATTGTGTCAACTTGATGAATGACCCAACTTGAAAGGCCTTGTGGCTTCCCCTATGGGCACTTCTCCCACAACACAATTGGTGTAATATTGTTATGGTCGTTAACCCTCAATGTTGTCCTATTTGCATTGTAAGATGTGAATATGCATTAAAGGGATAAGTGTCTACCACAAGCCTCCAAAAGTGATGACGTTGTACACTGACTCCATATTCATGCTGCAACCTTAAGGGGATTCGTTCACATGACCTCAGACAATTTAAAAGAATCAAAACAACGCAGAAAGACCTCCAAGAGATCAAGTTGGGGCATATTAATTTAATACCAACATGAGCTATATAAGTAAAAATATAACATGATGTCTTCCAATTGTTGGAAATACTGAGAGGGGGGTGAATCAGTATTTCTTTTTCTCACTATTTTTTTACTAGTTAAAACATATATGTTCAGAACACAAAATGAACAGCAGGAATAAATGATTTTATTAATATAACTGTGCAGAAAAATAAATACAATAAATAGATTGTCACAATTGGTTGCCAAGCTCCAACTTGGACTTTGGTGAGGCTCCAACCTCCTGAGCACCAACTCTATTTTGCCAAGACACCAATCTTGGACATAGGAGCACCAACTCCCAAGGACTTCAATCCTGTTCAATTCTGAGGCTCCAACCTCTTTGGTATACACTAGTGTGCTGCTGCACTCTCTTTAGCTTCTGCTGCCCCCTCTTCTTCTGCTACTTTCACTATCTCATGCTCAGGTTATACCGTTCACCAACAACCACTACAGTTCTATGTTTTTGCTGCTTTTATATGCTCTATGCCCCTGTCCATTCGTTTCCTCTTACATGCTGGGTCTTTGGCTTCCTTCTCGCCTGCTTCAGCTTCCTCACTGTTGGCTTGTTTGTCGTTGTAGCTTCCTCTGTCCATTCGTTTTCACAGGACACGTTGAATCAATGGGCAAGGATCGAGTCATCCATACAGAACACAACTTCAAAAACTTGTAACAGCACTGCTTTGCCAATGATAGTGGGCATACACAGGGATGGCATTATTTAACGGACAGCCACGTCCTTATCACAATCATAATCGCCATGATTTGGTCTCCCGCACTATCGGGACTATTCCTCACAGTATTTTCGCCTCCACACTATAGAATCAGAGCCACCCTTTTATCGCCGCTTTTATGTCTATCGGAAGCCACCGCCCAACCATGTCCACACATACAATCAACACAAGCATTTCAATATATGTCTTAAGGCTTAAACCCATAGCCACATATAATATATGGGAAACATTATAAAACCCCTTTATAAATATTTCAGTCACATATACATTACTACACAGGAACCCATGTAAATCCGCTCAAATGAACATTCGCGGATTTCAAATCTTATCCGCCCGCCTTTATAGTTATCGGCGGGTCCGGATTTCGGCGATCACAATAAATCCCTTTACTCCGACCTCCGACGCCCTTGCCGACCCAATACCTCTTACATCCCTTCCTAAAATGACTTCAGGTCCGTCATATCGGCGGATTCCTTATCGGCGAGTCTTGATGGGTTGCGGACCCGATCTCCTTTAGGCTGCTCCAAATATAATTTCGGCTCCAGATGATTTCGGTGATCGCTACCTCCGCTGCTCCGATGGGATACAAGAGTTCTGCGGACCCGATATGATTTTACACTTCACTTGATAATAGTTTCGGCTCCGGATTTCGCTGATGCGATAAGGATTCTCTGCTCCGCGGACCCGATATGCTTTCTATTTTGCTTGATAAGAGTTTTGGCTCCGGATTTCGGAGCTTGCACCTTGAACAGTTCCGACATTCTGGATGCGATATATTATAGACTGTTTTTAATAAGTCCATCGGGTCCATGCCTCTATCGCAATCGGCAGATTATAGCGCCATCCCTTATGACTTGCGATCACTGCGGATGCGATATGATATTAAGCCACAGTCTATATTCCCGTCGGGTCCACAACCGTATATCGCAATCAGGGGTTTCGGGAGTGACATTCCTTTGAGACCAGCGACATAGCGGATGCGATATTACATTTAGCCAATTTATAATAGAGTCGCGGGTCCGTGTTATTATATCGCCTCTCTCTCTCTCTCTCTCTCTCTCTCTCTCTCTCTCTCTCTATATATATATATATATATATATATATATATATATATATATATATATATATATACTCCTCAGTACTCCCGATAGTTCTTCCTTTGGCATTGTTGTTTGTAATATGTGCCCGCCGATAGTGTTAAGGCATATATATATGGGTTTTCTCCTCCGATGGCCGTATTTGCTTGTAATATATATATGGCTCCTCTTGCTCCATCTGCTCCTCTCGGTCCATTTTCTCCATTTTCTCCATATATATTGCTCCTCTTGGCTCCTCTTGCTCCATCTCTCTTGGTCCACTTTCTCCATTTGCTCCTGTAGCTCCTCCGATGGCTCCTCTTGCTCTGACACTCCTTCGATATGGCTCCTCTTGCTCTGGCACTCCTCCGATATATGTGGCTCCTCTGGCTTGGTCCGCTCCTCTTGGCTCCGATATGCTCTGTCTCCTCCTCTTGAATATTGCCATATTGACATCAATGACAATCTGTGTCCAACAATCTCCCCCTTTGTTATTGATGGCAATATTCTTCTTCTTTCTCCCCCTTTGACATCAATGGCAAAGGAATGCATACGAACTCCCCCTGTCGAACTGCTCCCCCTGTCCTGCTGCATCTTTATGAATGAACTTGAGTGATGATAAAGAAATAACCCCCATCTTTTGTCGCAGATGTTCGAATGCTTCCCGAGGAAGAGGTTTTGTGAAAATATCAGCTATCTGCTCCTTAGTACTGATATATTCCAGAGCGATGTTTTGTTCAGCTACTTGCTCACGGAGGAAATGATACTTGATTGGTATGTGTTTGGTTCTTGAGTGCATCACTGGATTTTTGCTGAGACTGATAGCACTAGTGTTGTCACAATAGACGATAATCGGTTGATTTGTACATAGGACGAGATCTTTTAGCGCTTCCTTCATCCAAAGTATCTGAGAGCAACAGTCTGCTGCAGCAATATACTCGGCTTCGGTTGTGGATAATGATATGGATGACTGTTTTTTGCTGAGCCAGGATACCAAACAGTCTCCTAGGAAGAATGCATTCCCACTAGTACTTTTCCGATCATCTATGTTTCCAGCCCAATCAGCATCGGTGTATGCAGTTACAGTCAATGTTGAACTCTTTGGGTACCAGAGACCAAAATCAGAAGTTCCCTTCAAATATCTGAGAATTCTTTTTACAGCTAATAAATGAGATTGTTTGGGAGCCGATTGAAATCTTCCCACCATTCCTACTGCTTGCATTATGTCTGGTCGTGTGGCTGTTAAGTATAGAAGGGCTCCAATCATTGACCTGTAATGAGTTGCATCTACTAGAGGGGAGTCATCATCTTTGCTCAGTTTGCAGTTTGTGGTCATGGGAGTGCTCATGGGTGCACAGTCCTCCATTCCATATTTTTTGAGCATGTCTTTTAGATATTTGGCTTGAGATATACACAATCCTGCTCTGGTTTGAGATACTTGAAGTCCAAGGAAGTGAGACAGTTCACCTATCATTGACATCTCAAATTCTTTTTCCATGCTTTGAGAAAATTCATGGCTTATTTCATCATTATTACTAGCAAAAATCAGATCATCGACATAAACAAGAGCAACTAGTAACTTACCTTGATCTGTCTTTATGTATAAATTGCTTCCAGCCACTCCCTTTTTGAAGCCTTGTTGTTGGAGATAGTTATCCAGTCTTGCATACCAAGCTCTAGGAGCTTGTTTCAACCCATACAAAGCCTTTTTCAACTTACAGACTAGGTCCTTTCATGCTGTCAGATCAAAACCTTCTGGCTGCTCCATGTAGACTTCCTCCTTGAGTTCGCCATTTAGAAATGTTGATTTCACGTCCATTTGATATATTTTGAATCCTTTCGAGCAAGCAAATGCTAAGAACATCCTGATAGCTTCCATATGGGCCACTGGTGCAAATGTCTCTTCAAAGTCAACTCCTTCAATTTGTGAATAGCCTTTGCAGACAAGTCTTGCCTTGTTTCTGATAACCTGTCCTTCCTCATTCATTTTATTTTTGAACACCCATTTGGTTCCTATTATGTTTTTGTCCTTTGGACGAGGTACCAGCTCCCATGTCTTGTTCTTCTCAATTTGGGACATTTCTCCTTCCATTACTTTTACCCAATGAGGATCCTTACTTGCTTCTATGAATGTTTCTGGTTCTATCATAGATAGGAGGGCAATGGCTTTTCTCTTGGGTGAGGTTGTTATCCTTCTTTTGGTCTGCACACCTTCATCTTTATCGCCAATGATCTATTCTTCTAGATGATATCTTTCTACATACTTCATCTTTGAAGGGGTATGAGGTGGTTCTCTTTCGTCTTCTTCTTCTTCATCATCTATCTCTTCTTCTTTAGATTCTTCTTCTTCAATGAGAAAGTCATCTTCTTGTTCTTCAATTTCCTTTTCCATTGATCAGAGTAACTGTTCCTCTTCCTGCAATTTTGCCAGTTCCGCTTCCAAAGGACACATTCCCTTCCTTTTTGCTCAGTGAGATAAATTTCCTTCTGTCTCCTGTCATGTTTCTGGAGCACCCACTATCCACAAACCACTGGTTTCCATTATTTTGTGCAAATAGAGCCAGGCCGCATTTGTCCATTGTAGAGATCTTGCTGCTCGTCTTTCTTCCTTTGAGTGGGTAGTTTTGTTCATAGTGTCCATTATTGTAGCAAAAAGAGCAAGTCAGATCAAATTTAGTCAAGGGATCGAATGAATTGAAGGTTTTGATTTGTCCCTGTCTTTTGGGAGCATATGAGTTGATTACTCGGTCCTTTTGTGTTGTCTTCTCACTTCTGCGAGCCATACAGTGTCTAGCTTGGTGACCGAATTTTTTACAGTGAAAACAGTGTCCAAGAAATATGGTTTTGAAGTAACCACGGTTTAATTCGCTTTCCTTTCTGAGAATTACTCCTCCCTCGTCCTTTAGATTTTTTATGGGCCCTTGGTGGGGTATAGATTTGTATTTGTTGTAGTGTCCATGATTCGACTCCACATTCTTCTTTGGAGTAACTCTTTCTTTATTCTTGGAATCTGGGATGCACTTTTGATAAGACACTTTTTCATATTTTGGGTTGCAGGAAAGTGCGTCGGCATAGCTTTTCGCACTATTCTTAGTGCTTGAGGATTCTCCCTTGAAACCTATTCCAGACTTATCATGTTGAGGTTTTTGATTTTTCAGAATAGTATCAAGTATTTGAGAGCTTTTACAACCCTTTTTAATTTGCTCCAACTCCTTTCTCAGAGATACTACTTCGGCCTCACGTTCTTCACAAGTCTCTTCTTTTTCCTTAAGCTTTGTTTCCAAGAGATCTTCTCTCCTTCTTATTTCCTCGTTTTCCACTTTAAGAGAGATAATTTTGTTCCGCAATTTCTCGTTCTCTTCAATGGCACCTATTAACAGTTCATCCACATTTCCTTCCGGCCCCGAGTCATCATCATCTGTGAGTGCCATGAATAATGCTTCTTGGCTTTCATCATGATCGCTTTCCTCATCTGATTTCTTTTTGATGACCATAAACTCATCCTCATCAGACTCACCTTGCTTGGAGAGAAGGTTTTTCTTATTGAACCCTTTCTTTTTGTATGTCATTCTTTTAGAATTTCTTTCATCATCACTGTCTTGTTTATGAGGACATTTTGCTGCATAATGACCTATTTTACCACATTTAAAACAGATAAGAGGATACTTGCCTTTAAGCTTAGATCCTCTCTTCAGCTTTCGTACATATTGAGCCAATTCGGATTCCACATCTGACTCATCACTACAGTCATTCCTTTCTTTCCCTTTCTTTGACTTTGAGGCCTTGAATGCTGCATCTTTGGAGCTAGGTCCACCTTTCCTCATTTCATAGGCAGTGAGAATTCCATGGAGTTCATCCATTTTGAGGGTGTCAATATCCTTTGATTCTTCTATAGCACTTATTTTGGAGTCAAATCTGTCTGGAAGGGACCTTAATACCTTTTGTACAATAGTACTTTCTTCAACCTTTTCGTCCAATCCTTTAAGGGAATTTACCACTTCAGCTACTTGGAGGAGGTATGCTGCAATATCTTCTTCCTCTTCCATCTTCAAACTTTCAAATTGTCTTCTGTGAGTTTGAAGCTTTGCCTTTTTTACTTTTGAGTCTCCATCGTACAAGCTAACTAGCTTCTCCCACATTTCTCTGGCAGAGTTACAGTGCATGATTTTTGTAAACTCGGAATCAGTGATTCCACTGGCGATAGAGTTCATGGCTTTTGCATTTGCAATGTAGGCTTTCCTCTCGTCTTGGTCTATTGGAAGAGTGGAAGTCGCTCGGTATTCAGTTTGAAAAAAATGCCAGACTTCAGGTCCAAGGGACATTAAATAGTAAGTCATTCTTTTCTTCCAAAACCCAAAGTTAGTGCCATCAAACAGAGGAGGTTTTCCTGATGCTTCATGATTTCTCATCATGGTTGTTGATCCTTCTTCAAGCTGTTAGGCTAGAATGAAGAAGCCGGCTCTGATACCAATTGTTGGAAATACTGAGAGGGGGGTGAATCAGTATTTCTTTTTCTCACTATTGTTTTACTAGTTAAAACATATATGTTTAGAACACAAAATGAACGGCAGGAATAAATGCTTTTATTAATATAACTGTGCAGAAAAATAAATACAATAAATAGATTGTCACAATTGGTTGCCAAGCTCCAACTTGGACTTTGGTGAGGCTCCAACCTCCTGAGCACCAACTCTATTTTGCCAAGACACCAATCTTGGACTTAGGAGCACCAACTCCCAAGGACTTCAATCCTGTTCAATTCTAAGGATCCAACCTCTTTGGTATACACTGGTGTGCTGCTGCGCTCTTTTCAGCTTCCACTGCTTCTGCTGCCCCCTTTTCTTCTGCTGCTTTCACTATCTCATGCTCAGGTTATACCGTTCACCAACAACCACTACAGTTCTCTGTTTTTGCTGCTTTTATATGCTCCATGCCCCTGTCCATTCGTTTCCTCTTACATGCTGCCTCTTTGGCTTCCTTCTCGCCTGCTTCAGCTTCCTCACTGTTGGCTTGTTTGTCGCTGTAGCTTCCTTTGTCCATTCGTTTTCACAGGACACGTTGAATCAATGGGCAAGGATCGAGTCATCCATAGAGAACACAAGCTCAAAAACTTGTAACAGCACTGCTTTGCCAATGATAGTGGGCATACACAGGGATGGCATTATTTAACGAACAGCCACGTCCTTATCACAATCATAATCGCCATGATTTGGTCTCCTGCACTATCGGGACTGTTCCTCACTATATTTTCGCCTCCACACTATAGAATCAGAGCCAGCTTTTTATCGCCGCTTTTATGTCTATCGGAAGTCACCGCCCAACCGTGTCCACACATACAATCAACACAAGCATTTCAATATATGTCTTAAGGCTTAAACCCACAGCCACATATAATATATGGGAAACATTATAAAACCCCTTTATAAAGATTTCGGTCACATATACATTACTACACAGGAACCCATGTAAATCCGCTCAAATGAAGATTAGCGGATTTCAAATCTTATCCGCCCGCCTTTATGTTATTGGCGGGTCCGGATTTCGGCGATCACAATAAATCCCTTTACTCCGACCTCCAACGCCCTTGCGGACCCGATACCTCTTACATCCCTTCCTAAAATGACTTCGGGTCCGTCACATCGACGGATTCCTTATCGGCGAGTCTTGATGGGTTGCGGACCTGATCTCCTTTAGGCTGCTCCAAATATAATTTCGGCTCCGGATGATTTCGGCGATCGCTACCTCCGCTGCTCCGATGCGATACAAGAGTTCTGCAGACCCGATATGATTTTACACTTCACTTGATAATAGTTTCGGCTCTGGATTTCGCTGATGCGATAAGGATTCTCTGCTCCGCGGGCCCGATATGCTTTCTATTTTGCTTGATAAGAGTTTCGACTCCGGATTTCAGAGCTTGCACCTTGAACAGTTCCGACATTCTGGATGCGATATATTATAGACTGTTTTTAATAAGTCCATCGGGTCCATGCCTCTATCGCAATCGGCAAATTATAGCGCCATCCCTTATGACTTGCGATCACTGCGGATGAGATATGATATTAAGCCACAGTCTATATTCCCGTCGGGTCCACAACCGTATATCGCAATCAGGGGTTTCGGGAGTGACATCCCTTTGAGACCAGCGACATAGCGGATGCGATATTACATTTAGCCAGTTTATAATAGAGCCGCGGGTTCGTGTTATTATATCGCCTCTCTCTCTCTCTCTCTCTCTCTCTCTCTCTATATATATATATATATATATATATATACTCCTCAGTACTCCCGATAGTTCTTCCTTTGGCATTGTTGTTTGTAATATGTGCCCGCCGATAGTGTTAAGGCATATATATATGGGTTTTCTCCTCCGATGGCCCTATTTGCTTGTAATATATATATGGCTCCTCTTGCTCCATCTGCTCCTCTCGGTCCATTTTCTCCATTTGCTCCATATATATTGCTCCTCTTGCTCCATCTGCTCCTCTTGGTCCACTTTCTCCATTTGCTCCTGTAGCTCCTCCGATGGCTCCTCTTGCTCTGACACTCCTTCGATATGGCTCCTCTTGCTCTGGCACTCCTCCGATATATGTGGCTCCTCTGGCTTGGTCCGCTCCTCTTGGCTCCGATATGCTCTGTCTCCTCCTCTTGAATATTGCCATATTGACATCAATGACAATCTGTGTCCAACAATCTCCCCCTTTGTTATTGATGGCAATATTCTTCTGCTTTCTCCCCCTTTGACATCAATGGCAAAGGAATGCATACGAACTCCCCCTGTCGAACTGCTCCCCCTGTCCTGCTGCATCTTTATGAATGAACTTGAGTGATGATAAAGAAATAACCCCCATCTTTTGTCGCAGATGTTCGAATGCTTCCCGAGGAAGAGGTTTTGTGAAAATATCAGTTATTTGCTCCTTAGTACTGATATATTCCAGAGCGATGTTTTGTTCAGCTACTTGCTCACGGAGGAAATGATACTTGATTGGTATGTGTTTGGTTCTTGAGTGCATCACTGGATTTTTGTTGAGACTGAGAGCATTAGTGTTGTCACAATAGACGATAATCGGTTGATTTGTACATATGTCAAGATCTTTTAGCGCTTCCTTCATCCAAAGTATTTGAGAGCAACAGTCTGCTGCAGCAATATACTCGGCTTCGGTTGTGGATAATGATATGGATGACTGTTTTTTGCTGAGCCAGGATACCAAACAGTCTCCTAGGAAGAATGCATTCCCACTAGTACTCTTCCGATCATCTATGTTTCCAGCCCAATCAGCATAGGTGTATGCAGTTACAGTCAATGTTGAACTCTTTGGGTACCAAAGACCAAAATCAGAAGTTCCCTTCAAATATCTGAGAATTCTTTTTACAGCTAATAAATGAGATTGTTTGGGAGCCGATTGAAATCTTCCCACCATTCCTACTGCTTGCATTATGTCTGGTTGTGTGGCTGTTAAGTATAGAAGGGCTCCAATCATTGACCTGTAATGAGTTGCATCTACTAGAGGGGAGTCATCATCTTTGCTCAGTTTGCAGTTTGTGGTCATGGGAGTGCTCATGGGTGCACAGTCCTCCATTCCATATTTTTTGAGCATGTCCTTTAGACATTTGGCTTGAGATATACACAATCCTGCTCTGGTTTGAGATACTTGAAGTCCAAGGAAGTGAGACAGTTCACCTATCATTGACATCTCAAATTCTTTTGCCATGCTTTGAGAAAATTCATGGCTCGTTTCATCATTATTACTAGCAAAAATCAGATCATCGACATAAACAAGAGCAACTAGTAACTTACCTTGATCTGTCTTTATGTATAAATTGCTTCCAGCCACTCCCTTTTTGAAGCCTTGTTGTTGGAGATAGTTATCCAGTCTTGCATACCAAGCTCTAGGAGCTTGTTTCAACCCATACAAAGCCTTTTTCAACTTACAGACTAGGTCCTTTCCTGCTGTCAGATCAAAACCTTCTGGCTGCTCCATGTAGACTTCCTCCTTGAGTTCGCCATTTAGAAATGCTGATTTCACGTCCATTTGATAGATTTTGAATCCTTTCGAGCAAGCAAATGCTAAGAACATCCTAATAGCTTCCATATGGGCCACTGGTGCAAATGTCTCTTCAAAGTCAACTCCTTCAATTTGTGAATAGCCTTTGCAGACAAGTCTTGCCTTGTTTCTAATAACCTGTCCTTCCTCATTCATTTTATTTTTGAACACCCATTTGGTTCCTATTATGTTTTTGTCCTTTGGACGAGGTACCAGCTCCCATGTCTTGTTCTTCTCAATTTGGGACATTTCTTCTTCCATTGCTTTTACCCAATGAGGATCCTTACTTGCTTCTATGAATGTTTCTGGTTCTATCATAGATAGGAGGGCAATGGCTTTTCTCTTGGGTGAGGTTGTTATCCTTCTTCTGGTTTGCACACCTTCATCTTTATCGCCAATGATCTGTTCTTCTAGATGATATCTTTCTACATACTTCATCTTTGAAGGGGTATGAGGTGGTTCTCTTTCATCTTCTTCTTCATCATCATCTGTCTCTTCTTCTTTAGATTCTTCTTCTTCAATGAGAAAGTCATCTTCTTGTTCTTCAATTTCCTTTTCCATTGATCAGAGTAACTGTTCCTCTTCCTGCAATTTTGCCAGTTCCGCTTCCAAAGGACACATTCCCTTCCTTTTTGCTCAGTGAGATAAATTTCCTTCTGTCTCCTGTCATGTGTCTGGAGCACCCACTATCCACAAACCACTGGTTTCCATTATTTTGCGCAAATAGAGCCAGGCCGCATTTGTCCATTGTAGAGATCTTGCTGCTCGTCTTTCTTCCTTTGAGTGGGCAGTTTTGTTCAAAGTGTCCATTATTGTAGCAAAAAGAGTAAGTCAGATCAAATTTAGTCAAGGCATCAAATGAATTGAAGGTTTTGATTTGTCCCTGTCTTTTGGGAGCATATGAGTTGATTACTCGGTCCTTTTGTGTTGTCTTCTCACTTCTGCGAGCCATATAGTGTCTAGCTTGGTGACCGAAGTTTTTACAGTGAAAACAGTGTCAAAGAAATATGGTTTTGAAGTAACCACGGTTTAATTCGCTTTCCTTTCTGAGAATTACTCCTCCCTCGTCCTTTGGATTTTAAATGGGCCCTTGGTGGGGTACAGATTTGTATTTGCTATAGTGTCCATGATTCGACTCCACATTCTTCTTTGGAGTAACTCTTTCTTTATTCTTGGAATCTGGGATGCACTTTTGATAAGACACTTTTTCATCTTTTGGGTTGCAGGAAAGTGCATCGGCATAGCTTTTCGCACTATTCCTAGTGCTTGAGGATTCTCCCTTGAAACCTATTCCAGACTTATCATGTTGGGGTTTTTGATTTTTCAGAATAGTATCAAGTATTTGAGAGCTTTTACAACCCTTTTTAATTTGCTCCATCTCCTTTCTCAGAGATACTACTTCGGCCTCACGTTCTTCACAAGTCTCTTCTTTTTCCTTAAGCTTTGTTTCCAAGAGATCTTCTCTCCTTCTTATTTCCTCGTTTTCCACTTTGAGAGAGATAATTTTGTTCCGCAGTTTCTCGTTCTCTTCAATGGCACCTATTAACAGTTCATCCACATTTCCTTCTAGCCCCGAGTCATCATCATCTGTGAGTGCCATGAATAATGCTTCTTGGCTTTCATCATGATCGCTTTCCTCATCTGATTTCTTTTTGATGACCATAAACTCATCCTCATTAGACTCACCTTGCTTGGAGAGAAGGTTTTTCTTATTAAACCCTTTCTTTTTGTATGTCATTCTTTTAGAATTTCTTTCATCATCACTGTCTTGTTTATGAGGACATTTTGCTGCATAATGACCTATTTTACCACATTTAAAACAGATAAGAGGATACTTGCCTTTAAGCTTAGATCCTCTCTTCAGCTTTCGTACATATTGAGCCAATTCGGATTCCACATCTGACTCATCACTACAGTCATTCCTTTCTTTCCCTTTCTTTGACTTTGAGGCCTTGAATGCTGCATCTTTGGAGTTAGGTCCACCTTTCCTCATTTCATAGGCAGTGAGAATTCCATGGAGTTCATCCATTTTGAGGGTGTCAAGATCATTTGATTCTTCTATAGCATTTATTTTGGAGTCAAATCTGTCTGGAAGGGACCTTAATACCTTTTGTACAATAGTACTTTCTTCAACCTTTTCGTCCAATCCTTTCAAGGAATTTACCACTTCAGCTACTCGGAGGAGGTATGCTGCAATATCTTCTTCCTCTTCCATCTTCAAACTTTCAAATTGTCTTCTGTGAGTTTGAAGCTTTGCCTTTTTGACTTTTGAGTCTCCATCGTACAAGCTAACTAGCTTCTCCCACATTTCTCTGGCAGAGTTACAGTGCATGATTTTTGTAAACTCGGAATCAGTGATTCCACTGGTGATAGAGTTCATGGCTTTTGCATTTGCAATGTAGGCTTTCCTCTCGTCTTGGTCTGTTGGAAGAGTGGAAGTCGCTCGGTATTTAGTTTGACAAAAATGCCAGACTTCAGGTCCAAGGGACATTAAATAGTAAGTCATTCTTTTCTTCCAAAACCCAAAGTTAGTGCCATCAAACAGAGGAGGTTTTCCTGATGCTTCATGATTTCTCATCATGGTTGCTGATCCTTCTTCAAGCTGTTAGGCTAGAATGAAGAAGCCGGCTCTGATACCAATTGTTGGAAATACTGAGAGGGGGGTGAATCAATATTTCTTTTTCTCACTATTGTTTTACTAGTTAAAACATATATGTTCAGAACATAAAATGAACAACAGGAATAAATGCTTTTATTAATATAACTGTGCAGAAAAATAAATACAATAAATAGATTGTCACAATTGGTTGCCAAGCTCCAACTTGGACTTTGGTGAGGCTCCAACCTCCTGAGCACCAACTCTATTTTGCCAAGACACCAATCTTGGACTTAGGAGCACCAACTCCCAAGGACTTCAATCCTGTTCAATTCTGAGGATCCAACCTCTTTGGTATACACTGGTGTGCTGCTGCGCTCTTTTCAGCTTCCACTGCTTCTGCTGCCCCCTTTTCTTCTGCTGCTTTCACTATCTCATGCTCAGGTTATACCATTCACCAACAACCACAGTTCTCTGTTTTTGCTGCTTTTATATACTCCATGCCCCTGTCCATTCGTTTCCTCTTACATGCTGGCTCTTTGGCTTCCTTCTTGCCTGCTTCAGCTTCCTCACTGTTGGCTTGTTTGTCGCTGTAGCTTCCTTTGTCCATTCGTTTTCACAGGACACGTTGAATCAATGGGCAAGGATCGAGTCATCCATAGAGAACACAAGTTTAAAAACTTGTAACAGCACTACTTTGCCAATGATAGTGGGCATACACAGGGATGGCATTATTTAACGGACAGCCACGTCCTTATCACAATCATAATCGCCATGATTTGGTCTCCCGCACTATCGGGACTATTCCTCACAGTATTTTCGCCTCCACACTATAGAATCAGAGCCACCCTTTTATCGCCGCTTTTATGTCTATCGGAAGCCACCGCCCAACCGTGTCCACACATATAATCAACACAAGCTGTTACACTAAAATTGGTCACCATGACTATTTGCAGTTAGTATGTCTCCATCAATTGTCATACTGTCCTCCTTGGCAAGTCTTATACCTCTGCTCCTCATGTCAAACTCCAAGAAAGAGAGAAAGTCCTTAAAAGTCAATATAACTCTGGTTACGCAGCTTCTCTTACCCTTACATGCGTGTACGCACCTCAAGTTCATAATACCTGCGTACTTGTACGCTCTGTCTGTAAAGGGGTGGGTGCGTACTCCTGTAAAGGTCAAAAGGCGCAAGTTTTACTTCAAAAAAGTTACTTGTGGTCGAATCTAGAGCATTCTAGAAGATGGTTTGACGTGGATTGAGCGCCTCCAGATGGTTCATGCATCCCAAAGAAAGAGGAACTTATCCCATCAAGAGGGGAGCTATCCCATTGAAAGAGGGGCTTATCCCATTGATGGTGGACCTGATTAACTTCCTCCAAAGCATTATAAATACAGGCATTGGGCCAGAGGGAGGAGAGGTTGAAAAGTTGAACATTCCTAAGGGTAGATGCTGCTGAAATTAGGACTCCCTTTTAGAGCTTGAGAGGAGAGATTCCCATCCTTTCTTAGCTTCATTTGGAAGTAGGTGAGCTGATCAAAGTAAAGGAGAACTCTTGCTGGACCCTGGGAGGGACCTGCACAACACCAAGGCATTGGTTGTAATGGTTTCTTTTGTTTCCAATTAATACAATTAAGTTCATTTTTCTCAACAAGTTGTTATATATAATTTGTTTCATATACTCCTTGGTCTTTATGATGAATATGTTTTATTATATGAGTTATTCAGGTGCTATGTAATCGTTTGCTTGTTAGTGAATGCAGGCTTCAAGGAGAAGGAGGAGCTCATCTGGATCGGAGAGGCTTGGCTGCTACAAACAGCGTTGGACTAAAGGTATGCTTTAAACACCTGGTTGCTCGTATTTTAAACGCATATTTAGGGAAAGATAGTGCTTGATTGTTTTGTTTGTCACTAGAAAGCCTTAGCTTCTAGGGAGGTCGGTTTTGTCCACAAAATTGACTCTTTCCACATGACAAAATGGCGACTCCACTGGGGAAACCATGGATTTGATTGATTTCTCTTTTGATTGATACTTTGATTTGAGAAAAGTCGATTTCTTTCTGGTTTTTTACTGATTGACTGTGAATTTGGGTGGAATAGCTTAGGGTTCAGTTAGTTTTTATTTTTCTTGGTTTTGAGAGAAGTACACACCCTCTGCATTAAGCACAGTGCATACCTGTACGCACTTCGACTTTGTACATAGAGCGTGGCCGCACCTGTGCAAACAGGCTGCCTGCGTACCCTGTCAAAAGTCTAGAAATTTTCCATTTTTTCCTTTTTACCCATTAGATTTTGTTTATAATTTGTTTTTTGTTGCCCAGATTCACTGGTTACCTATCAGAAGTCTTCATCTAAGCTTGTTTCATTAGCGTCAAGGGTTTTAGTGAAATTCATAGAAGTTCTTGCCCTAGGTTTGGTTTTTGTATTGGTCTTGTAGTGACTTTGGCTTTAGAAGTTGTAAAAACCTTGGATATCCCTGGTCTTTTCAGTCTTCTTAGGAGTCGGACCTTTCATAAAATCCACCTTTGTGAGAAACCTACCTTTGTGTTGTCTCTTTGCGGAATTTCGAGAAGGCTTGTTGGTTAAGCTGTGAATTTCATTCTTAAGAAAAAGAACAAAAGATTTTTATTTTTGTTTTTGACTAGTTTATGATTCTGCATGAATTAGTCCTTGGTTGAATTATAACTGAGTAAAACATCCTGGAATTATATTTTGTAGGCTTTTACCTCATTAGGTTTGCTTTTAGGTAAATTTCTCTTAGATTTGCTTTTAGGTAAATTTCTCTTAGATTTTCATAGATCTTAAAGTTGATTTTTGTTAAGTAGTTTTACATGCTTTGTTAAAATAGGAAAAATACAAAAATCTCTTTTGAAGAAAAGTTTGTTTTAGTAGCATTTGAAGTCTTTGAAAAGAGAAAGGAAGTTTTCGTGAAATAATTAGTGGTCATGTGTTGTGTGCTTTGGAAAAGATAAAGAGATTTTTTCTTTGATTTTCATTGCCAAGAAAGTTGTCTTTATAAGTTTTTCATTCTCCAACTCTCTTAGCTAGGGAATTCATTGAAAAGGAAAGATAGTTTAAATCATCTTAGGTGCATCTTTTTAGTGGATTTGAGTCGAGTCTACACACCATCAGTTTCATCTCCACTACCTTTTGTCCTAAAGAAAAGCCATAAAAATTAACGCTTAAAGTAAAATTAACTTAGTAACTTTTTATTTACTAGGGCTCTGAAACACCAACATAGATCAGGCTAGTGTCTTGGAGTAGGAGAGTAATTAACTCTCCAAGACAGCAAAACCAAACAAGTAGCTCATCTTGTGGTAGGATAAATCCAATAGTTACATTTATGCTCTGGGAAAGCTCCTCTTAAAGGAGAAGCACGAGATCGTGTCCGAACCAGTGAGGGGATCAATCCTCCTTCATTGGGAACGACGCCAGATATGCACGTACTACAAACGGTAAACCTCGGATTGACCATTGTCGAGGAGCCTGGGGTCACTTGTCGGTAAACCTTGGATTATTGTCAAGGAGCCGGCAAGGGGATTGAGCTTGTTACTCTGCCCTTGCGTGCTATCGGATCGTAGACTGTTCCCCCAGGTATATTTGTTGTTGTTGGTAACCTTAGTGACTATTATCTTTAGGATTCTACCCAAGGTGACGGTGGAGGGAAGATCCCACTGTACCTGGAGCAGATGTCGGCTAGACTCACTTGGATTTTCTGGGGGGTTCACTTCACTCGAGACGGTTAAAGTTGAGGAACTTGTGCCAGTCTATTCATTAAGCAGGTTGCCGGGGTAACTGTTCCACCCACCACTTCTGTGCTGAATTCTGCGATGTTGGATTTCATCACCAACTAGTGTTTTCAGTCCGGAAGGTTACTGTTTGTGTACGGTTTGACGCCCTAGATTCTTTAGGCGTGTGATTCAAATTTGTTTGGTTCTTTAGAGACTTTAGGCGGTTTGCTTTGAGATTTTATTTTGTTTGCGTGTGCAGTAGTTAAAAGTTTTAACTGTGGCTGAATTACCGAGACAGTCCTGTAGACTTCGGGGCCAGTCTCCTGAGGTTGTAACCGTGGCCGATTTGTTGAGGAAGTCCCGTAGACTTCGGGGCCAACCTCCTGAAGACGTCCCGGGTCATTACGAAGGTTTGAAAGTCCTCGTAACTCCTAGTGGCAGTAAAGTAGGTTCACCTGAAGAAGGAGAGTCTTCGTTGGTAGTTCATCCTGATTACCAAACTCTAGAAACAGGTTATAATCCTGAAGCTATTGCAGTTTCCGAGCTTGCTGGTAGTTTTTCATCTGCTAGTGATATAGGCGAAGAACCTGAGATATCTGAACCTGTTACTCCAACATCGGGGTTAGTCTCTCCAACTTCTAGTGCTCCTGATTCACCTAGGGTAGAAAGAGTCATCACCGAAAATCTTCCTTCTGGTCTGATAGCTATTGAAGAACTTGCTCCAGAAGAAGAAATAGGCGTCCCTATCCCTGAAAATCAACCTACTATTGATCTAAGGGAGCGCGAATCCATTTTTTACAGTCCACCTAGAAGTACTACTTGGTATCTTTCTTTAACTAATTATTTGGACAACTCAGGGTTAAGTTTTTCTCCACCTCGTGCTCCTTATCCACCTGGAGGTCTTTATACTCCCATAAATATGTCAGGTCAGTCGTCCATGTTTACTCAATCGCCTGAATCTTTTTTTTACGACGGTCCTTCTGTTCCCTCTGGGTATCAGTCACTTTCTGGTACTTTTGCGGGAGCATCTCCTCAACCCATTGAACATCGATTATTAACTGGAAACAATGGTAATAAACCGTTGAGCGTAGGAGACATTTACATGATGTCAGGTTCAATTCCCAGTTCTCAACCTCAAGGTGGCCAGTTACCGCCTGGTGGGCAGCCTCAATTAACGCCTGGGGGGCAACCTCAAGGTACACAAATTGCATCTGGGGGCAACCTCAAGGACAGTATGTACCCGTGGTGCAGTACATTCCTCAAGGTCAACCCCAGCCTCAATATGTACCCCAAGGTCAACCTCAGTATCAATTTATACCTCAAGGCCAACCCCAGTATCAGTACCTACCTCAAGGGTATCTACCCCAAGGTCAGTACTCGAGTCAAGGTTTCCAGCCACCCCAAGGTCAATCTTATGTTCAAGGTATGGGAAATGTACCTTTCAATTATCAATCCTACCCTCAATCCGGTTATGGATCTCAATATCCTCAACCTGTTATGGGTCAATACCCCGGAATGAGCATAGTGTGGGATCCATCGCAAATTCAACAGGTATTGCAGCCAAGTGTACAGTTGTCATCTCAAGCTGGACAACCCCTAGTTTCTGGTTCACCCCAACAACCAGTCCAGTCTAATATTCAAACTTCTGTACCTTCGGTAGTTTCTCAGTCTGGGCCTATTGCACCTAGTACTCCATCTCAAATGACTGCTGCAACTACCGCAACATCTGTTCAATCTACCCCACTTACTTCTGGAGTATCGACAGCTCCGGTTTCTACTGTCTCTGTATCTACTCCTCAGACATCTTTACCATCGTCTGGATCCACGATTCAAACTACGGTTCAGATGCCTGTAGGACAACCTGGTTTAAGTACGGTTGTCACTAGTCAACCACAATTCACTTATCAACCGTACCAGGGACAGTACCAATTCGGTCCTGTTGTCCAGCAGCCAGTTTACCAGTATCAACCGTATCCTGGGTACACTTATCAACAATCACAACAACCCCAGTATGGTCTGGTTAATCCTGGTTTTCCAGGAGGATACAATATCCCGAAAACGATTCCCATTCCTAGTTATCCTAGATATCCTCCTCCTGGGACTGGTCTCGTGACCCAGAGTTTTAGGGATCCTAATCGGCAGTTACCGTTTATCGCAACTTTGGATTTACCAGACTTGTCGCGCCTAACAAATGATCCAATAAATTATCTTCCGTTTTGGCCGCCAATGCCAAATAAGTTGCCCAGTGACATTCCCAAGTTCGAAGGTAAGTCTGGAGAGGACCCGTCGAATCATGTGATGACTTACCACCTCTGGTGTGCCTCTAACTCCATCTCGGATGATTTGATCCGCTTACGTCTTTTCCAGCGTACTCTCATTGGTCTTGCGGCCAAGTGGTACATTGAGTTACCACGGGCCTCTTTTTATAATTTTAGCCAGTTAGCTACCTCGTTTTTAACTCATTTTCAGTTGCTGGTCAGATATGATAATGGCACGGAGTTACTAACTTCATTAAAGCAATCAACGTCCACTTATATTTCCGATCATATTCATGAATGGAGACGTCGAAGGCGGTTAGTGAAAGTTTTTATCCCGGACCAAATCTTAGCTGAATGGTTTGTTAAATCATTGTTACCGAAGATTACTGAAGATGTAGCTAAGGCCGGAGTAGTTACTGAGGAGCAAGTGATTGCTCAAGCACAGTACCTTGACTTAGTTTATACTCAGGCAGGTACGTTACACGAAAAGATCCCAGATCTTCCTAAGTCAAATCAAATCGTTGCTGCTCCTTCGGGGTCTCATGCCGCTGATGGTATGATTGGTACGGTGAACACTAAAAGTAAGAAGAAGTCTTCAAAGAATTCTTCTCCTATTATAACCTTACCAGACTCCCCGACAGGAGATTCTTCTGCTGAAGTTTCCGCTGATATTCACGCTGTAGAGTCATCTACAGCTAAATCAAAATCTGGTGGGAAAAAGAAAGGCAAGAAGAAAAATAAAGCAGACAAAACTCCAAAGGAGAAAACTAAAAAGTCGGAAACTAATGACGAAAAGCGCAAACCTCGTTATCCTTGTCTTATTTGTGAAGAGGATCATTTTACAAGAGATTGCCCTCATCGGGCAGAGGTTGCGAAGATTGTTAAAGGTTCCCAAACTCCTGCTGTTTTGAAAGATCCATTTCCAAAGCAGGAGAGTAAGATGATAGGTTCTTCCTCGAGTGCCAGTGAAGAACCCATATTGATGATGTCTCATGTAAGGATTGCGACTCGATCGCAAGATTATGGTAGTAAAAGTCCTGTTGATGGCAAAGAAGCAGAATCTTCTCATTCTAATCCATCAACCTCAGCTCCCGGTTCCGATCCACTACAGATCGAGAAACCTAACCCGGACTTAGTAATCAAACCGCCCGCCAAGGGTATACTTCGAAAGTCTGCTTTCAATCCACATGCGAGAGCGGCCCAGAATTATAACATTGTTGAGGACTTAGCTGTTTCACCCTCAGCAATGTCGGCTTTGGAAGTGCTGCAATCATGCCCAGCACAACGCAAATTACTTTTGTCGGCTATAGGAGCTGTTGATGTTCAGGACCCGAACCTAATAATCTTTGATCTAGAAAATAGTACACCGCGTTTGCCTCATCAAATGGCTTTCCAGATCCCAGTGATAGTCAAAAACAGGCCTATTCATCGGACTGTAATTGATGAGGGAGCTTCCACGTGTATTATGTCAATACAGTGTTGGAGATCGCTTGGTTCTCCTTCACTAAATCAATCCCCGACAATTATGAAGGCCTTTGATGGCCGTGGGTTTCATCCGTTTGGCATTCTACAGGATTTGCCTATAGGGGTTGAAGGAAAAACTGTTAGTCTGGATGTGGAGGTGGTTGATGCCCCTCTAGACTACAACCTTCTCTTGGGTCGAAGTTGGTCTTACGCTATGACAGCGGTCGTTTCATCGGTCTTTCGAGTAATTAAGTTTCCACATAATGGAAAGATCGTAACAATAGACCAGCTGGCTTATTTTTCATCCGACCCATCCTCTTCAGAGATTATTCAGCATGTCGGTAAAACGACTATCCCTAACAAGGATGTTGGAGTAGGATTAGTTAAAGATGCTGGTTTACTGGGAACTTTTCCTTTTCCTCCAATCAACGCATTGTCTTCGTTTGCATCCATTCATATGATTACATCAGACACCATTGTTTATGACGATCCTTGGATCGTTCCTTCTGAATCTGAGATAGACTCATTTGGTGATGCTATGCCTTTGAGTCCATATGAAATTGCCTATGAAGCTGTGCAGTCTTTTATCGACCCGCGTTCAACCAAAATCGACCAAATGAATGTGGTCCGCGAGAAATCACTTTTCACATCAACCTCGGAGTTAATAGCGTTTCCCAAAGTTGTTTCATCTGACGAGCAACTTCGTGAAGTCCTGTGTGTAGACGATTTACCATGGGAAGATCTCCATCACAGATCTTCGTTTTTACTTGAGGATGATCGTTTTGAAAATGATTTTTCATCAATCTTTACAGCTGAATATGTCAAAGAAGCTCAAAATCCAATGAAACATCCTGATTCAGAGCTGAATTTGGGAAAAATTTCTCGAACTATTCCGATTGACATTTCAGTCAAGCCTGGAATTGTTGAGAACATTCATATAGGTGCCTCGTGTACAGATGACGAAATTCAGACATACAAGGCCCTATTTCCAGAATTCCGCGACGTGTTTGCCTGGTCCTATGAGGAAATGCCAGGAATTGATCCCGCGATTGTCGTTCATGAGATCAAGACTTACCCGGACGCTAAACCCGTCCGGCAACGTTTGCGTCAGATTCACCCACGAAAAGCGGCTGCAATTAAAGCAGAAGTTGAGAAGCTGTTGAAAGCAGGTTTCATTTATCCGATCCCGTTAACGGATTGGGTATCGAATATTGTTCCCGTTAACAAAAAACAGGGAACAATAAGAATATGCATCGATTATAGGGACATTAATCGAGCTTGTCCAAAGGACAACTACCCAACACCCTATATCGATCAAATAATTGATGATTGTGCCGGCAGTGAAATATTTTCCTTTATGGACGGTTTTTCCGGTTACAATCAAATCAATATTCTACCTGCCGATCAACCAAAAACGGCTTTCATTTGTCCATGGGGGACATTTTCTTATTGCAAATTACCTTTTGGGCTTAACAATGCCGGAGCAACTTTTCAAAGGGCGATGTCTTATGCGTTTCATGACATCAAACACATTGTGCAACCGTATCTCGATGATTTGCCCGCTCATTCATTACATCGAGCTGACCACCTTGTCCATTTACGAGCAATTTTCATGAGGTGTAGGCATTATCGAATTCGGTTGAACCCACACAAATGTGTCTTCTGTATAGAAGTGGGTCGATTACTGGGATTTGTAGTTTCGAAAGCCGGCATTCGCATCGATCCCTCGAAGGTCGAAGCTATCATCAAATTGCCTCCTCCTTCGAGTCTTTGCCAACTCCAAAGTTTGCAGGGGAAAGCAAACTTTTTACGACAATTCATTCCTAACTACGCCGAGGTTACAAAAGGTTTTACCCGGTTGTTGAAACAGAACGCTCAATTCTCTTGGGATGAGATAGCTCAGAAATCTTTTGATGCACTCAAGCACGCGTTGACCCATGCACCGTTGTTGCATCCTCCCAACTACAACCAGGATTACTTTTTGTACCTCGCCGCCGCTCATTCCACCATTGGAATGGTCTTAGTTCAGGAAGATGAATTCGGAACGGAACATGTGATATATTACCTTAGTCGGACGTTAAATCCAACTGAGCTAAAATATTCACATGTGGAGAAATTGGCATTGGCAGCCGTTCAAGCTGTCCAACGTTTTCGTCACTACATTTTACTCCGTAAAACTACAGTCATTTCGGATTGCAACCCTATGATCTACATTTTGACTAAACAATTGCTAGGGGGCAAGTACTCTAAATGGATTTTTATCCTGCAAGAGTTCGACTTGGAGTTTGAGAAATCTAAGTCTAAGAAATCTTTAGTTTTTGCAGAGTTAATGTGTGACTTCCCGCGTGCTGACACGGAAACTGTGGCAGAGGAGCCCATTGCGGACGAATCTTTGTTTCTCATCAGCACTTTAGATTCGTGGTATGGGGATATCATCGTATATCTCCAGACCCAATCCTTTCGGAAGACGGAACGTCGGAAAATTCGATTCCAGTCCCAACAGTACAAAATTATTGGAGATACTCTTTATCGTTGTGGGGCGGACTTGGTTTTTCGACGTTGCTTAACTCACGAAGAAGCTGAAAGGGTTCTTAATGACTGTCACTCTAAAGCGTGTGGCGGTCATATGTCTGGGTATGCCACAGCCCAAAAGATATTGCGCGCTGGCTACTTCTGGCCGTCCTTGTTTAAAGATTGTATTACTGCGGTCCGAAAATGCCACAACTGTCAAGTGTTTGATCGAAAGATGCGCGCTCCACCTGCTCCTCTCCACCCTATAATTTCCGTTGGTCCTTTTGCCAAATGGGGTATCGATTTTATTACATGTAACCCTCACTCGGCCGGGGGGCATGCGTATATCATCCTTGCGGTAGATTATTTTACTAAGTGGGCCGAGGCGATGCCTACATTCGAGGCAGACGGCAAGACAGCTGCAATTTTCGTGTTCAATCACATAATTGCTAGGTTTGGTGTCCCACAAGCGATAATCACTGACCATGGACGCCATTTTCGAAACGTTATGATGACAGAACTTACAGGCCAGCTTGGTTTGCGCCATGATAGCTCAACTCCTTATTATCCACAAGCGAATGGTCTGGTTGAGTCCATCAACAAAGTTTTAGTTATCATGATCCGACGAATCATTGGTATTCATCGGTCGAATTGGCACAACATGTTATTTTCAGCGCTTTGGGCATACCGAACCTCAGTGAAAACATCAACAAGGTTCACTCCTTTCCAACTAGTTTATGGTTTGGAAGTTGTGCTACCCATTGAATGCGAAATCCCGTCACTGCAAATGGCCATCGAGTTACTTCCAGCCACTTCCGAAGAGGAGAAGCGTTTATTATACTTAGCTCAATTAGATGAGACTCGACGTGATGCTGCATTGGCGATCGAGACTCACGCAAAACGTATGAAAGCTCAGTATGATCGAAATGTGACCCCTCGAAATTTTTCGGAAGGAGACCTAGTGTTATTGTATGATCAAGCTAATGATAAATTAGGTGCTGGAAAATTCGTTCCTATGTGGCATGGGCCCTATATTGTCAAGCGAAAGCTAGCAAAAGGGGCCTATGAGCTGGTAGACTTTGACGGGGACTCTTTGGGTAAACCCAGAAATGGACTTTACCTAAAGAGGTATTATGCTTAAAAGATGGGTATGGAGATTTTAGTTAGGTTAGGTTTTTCTTTCTAGCTGGTGTGTTTGTTAGTTTAGACAGTGTGCTTAGCTTAGAAAGTGTGTTTTTCGTCGTTATTCTGGCTTATCTTGGTTTTACTCTTGATATTGCAGATGTCGATGCCTCTCCAAACATACATTGGGTTTGCTGATGGTGCTTGTCGTAGTACACGGAATATCTCTTCCGCAGCTTGGGTTATCTATTCGCCCTCTGACGAGTTAGTTTCTATGCATGGGGTGAGCCTCGGTCAAACAACAAACAACATTGCCGAGTACAGTGCAGTGATTGAGTTATTGTCTGAATCTATTTCATTTGGGATTCGGAGTTTGATAGTGAGGTTAGATTCTGAACTCGTTGTATTACAGCTTAATAGAGTGTATGCCATTAGAAATCCAGTGTTATTAAGGTTATTTTTGAGAGTGCGTCTCTTGGAACGTGAATTTGATTACATTGAATATCAGCATATTCCAAGGTCTTTAAATACATTAGCAGATGCAATTGCTTCTCGAATGTTAAATAGACATTTGCAATAATCATACATGTAAATTTAAAAACATTTCATCACACATGTTCAACAGATAAGCCGGTAATAATGATATATATAGATAGGAGTGTGTCAAAAAATACATCGTCTTCGATCATAGGTTGAAAAACACCTTATGATCGGCAAAAATGATAAGTACAAAAAACCAAAATGTCACATGTGTCTACAAAACGACCATCCAATCACTGGTGATGATCTCTATATGACACCACTGCACGGGCCACCCTACACAAGAACCTCCTAAAAGGTCCTGGGACCCCGACTACATAGCGCTGAAGCCTGATAGGAATATCATCTATAGTAGTCTCCGGTATATCTGCTGTAAGACGCTCTAGGTCTTGTTCCAACTCAGCTAAAGTCTCTGTGGCCTCGTCCTGTGGGGCCGGTGCCGCTGCAACTGGTAGTCTCCTCTCGAAAGGCCGGAGATTGGCTGGACGACGTGGGCCTACATCTGCATTTTGAAAATTATTACTATCAGTTTTGAGACGATATAAAAACAAACAAAAAAATAGATAGTTTAAAAACTTGTGAAAAATGAATTACCTGTGTCATCCCATTGTTCTCCCGGTGGAAGAACCATGTCCGGATCTCCACGAAAATCAACTCCGGCATAAGGAAAATCCTGTATAGAAAAGACCTGGTCCTCTAACCAGTGAAAGTACTCTGGAGTAAATCGGACAACCTCCGTGCCCTCATCAGGATGACGGGCCATAACCGCAACCCATCGCATCAATTTGGGCTCTCGGGGAAGCCCAGCCTCAACAGTGAGCTGCTGTGGGATCAGCATCGGAACCCTCTCTAAGCCAAAACTCACAACTAAAGGCCCATAACCAAAAGTCTTTAGCTGTCCGTTTTTGGCTCTAGTTAGTTGGCCCTTTAAATTGGCCAACACAGCATCACACCAGTTGAAAATGGTACCTCGATAGCAATCAATCGCCATCCGCATCTGGGATCCAGTGGCAATGTGTAAAGCGGCAGCCCCGCAAAGTCTGGTAACTGTAAAAGCAATCACCATAAGTTCAGGGCGGGATATAGTTTTGATCTCTATCCCCTTCTCCTGAGACTGAGTGTTACACCACTCTAGTCGGAGACTAGCGATGGACTGGCCACCCGGCCTAGTCCCGAACAGAGTCAAGTGTTCGCCTCTCTTGGGCAAACCAGTGAGGAAGTAGATATCTGCGAGCTCTATCTCGAGCTGGTGCCCTCCAATGTAAAAACACTGGTCCTGAACGTTCCATCTTTCTACCAGCCACTCTAGAAAGCGCACTTGGGCCCTCATGCCAGGTATGGCCCAGTATTTATAAAGGCCGCATGCCTTCAAAGCATCAATTGACAGTTGATGATTAATGGCGGCCAAATCAACATCTTCGTGCTCTCTCTCGTGCCAATCAAGCATGGTGAACAATCTAAACACCAGAAAACATCCATTAGAATCCATGAAATCAAAAATTGTTGGTCCAATTTAGAGAATTTGGGGTTTTAAAACTCTTTGCGCGGAGTACGCACCCCGCCTTTAGGAACAGAGCGTGCATACGCAGGTTCCCTTAAGGCAAGGTGCGTACGCCCGGCATTTTCCCAACTGAGAAAATGTCGGGGTATGCGGGTCCCTAGTGTGGCACCTGCGTCCCCCGAAAGGCGGATCTTGAAACCCCAAAGCCTCAAAAAATAAAATCTAGGGCCTAAAAACAAATTCTAAACGGATGAAAATGAAGAGGAGGATGTTCAAAATTACCTGAAAGAGACGGCGTTCGATTTCGACGGTCGGATTCTCCGCAATGTCCACGGGAAGTTTCTTGCCAAAAGCCCTTTTTCTCTCCTCAACAGTAAAATGGTAAAAATGAATTGGTAAAAGCCCTTTTTATAGGTTTTTTGGGTAAATAAATGGTAAATTTGTTTATTTTTCACCATGAAAAGGTATTTTTCAAAGTATTTTTATCTATCTTCAACAGGTATGAGTAATGTGTTGGTTTTTGTGCAGGATAAAGGATTTTCAGGGAAAATTGTCATTTTTTACAAACAAAAACATCAGAGTCATCTTTAAGCCCTTTTCTGACTCCTAAAACATGAAAAGATTGCCGAGCATTTCTTTTACACTCGTTAAAACGGAATTAAAAGACGGTCCTCTTATAGCCCTTTTCTGACCGTAAAAACATGAAAAGATTGCCGGATTTTTGTCATTTCAAATTCGATATTGGAAATAAAACGACGTGTCCTTGATCGCTTTTTACTTTTCAGGTCAGAGACACTAATCATGAAAGTACTCCTTGGTCGTAAAGATCAAGCGGTTCTCTCAAGTATTATTTTATACTTTTTCTGGCTTGGGAGACACAAATTTACGAAAAAGGTCAACCCTGGAGTCTTCTTAAGTTTTTTCAGACTCTCTAAAATTGAAAAACGCCGAGTTTCTCCTATACTGGACTCGTTAAAATTTCACAGTAAAGGACTTGTTCGATTACAAACAGGAACGGACCACTCCTTCTTAGGGTTCGAATCTAAACTAAGTTGGACTCATCCCAAGGATGAGCTTATAATCAAGCATATGTTATCCTCCTCAAGCTTGTAAAAAATAAAGAGGTACTTGCCAGAAATGGTGGGGGAAAAGAGAGAAAAATGAGCCTATTTGTTATCCTTTGTCTCAGAAAAACCTTATCACCACTCTTGAACACGACACTTTTCATTCACCTGGGTTGGGAAATCCTTTGCCTAATAGTTGATCAAACCACATTGAAAATATTCAGCCAGTTTTTGGGTATTAACTTTGGGTCAATTGTCACCAAGCCATCTGTTGTGTCGTTATGTGTTCAAGAGGTCACTGCAAATAAACCATTCATCTGCAAAATACCTGTCATCCATCTTGACCATCCCTGAGTCAGTCCTTACAGCTACATTTCTTCAACTTGATCTATGATTTCGTGTTGTGGGCTTGCCTGCAACGGATCGCTTTCTATCGACATCAGCACATTATCTAGAAAGATGATCTAGGAATCGTCAGTACCTTGAGATCTGCATGCCTCAATGGCAGGTTTCTCGCCTTTGACGACAGTTTACATCATTGACTTTCGATCAAAGGATTCCGTGACATGTTCGACATCAACACATTCATTCACATCTCATGGATTGTACTGGGTACTTTGAGAACCATTGACATCACTGGTGGTCTCTCTCACACTTGTTAACAGTTTACATCATCGACTGGTAATCAAGTGGTTTCTACCATGTTCGACATCAACTCATTTATTCGCATGGATAGAATCGTACTATTTCGGGAAGTAGAAATGAAGACCCTGGATCTAGTTTCCACCATCCAGGCTGCGAGGAGTTTTGTATTCATTATACAGTAGACTAATCATAAACAGATGGCTGCGTCCATACTGTGTCTACATGAGTCTATGATTATGATGTACTGCGAAATCATTCCTATATTAGAGCAGTAGTTAGTTTGTTAGTTAAAGTTTTCAATCTGAGTATGGGAATGCCTACCTCAGCGATGATATGATCTTATATATGTATTTTGTGTTGAATATTTGCAGGTTCCGACTGGGCTCTCCACAAGATAATCCTTGAAATGATAAAGTACTTCACCCTTCCTAGATGATATGAAACCCTAATCTACTACAGGCTTCGCACTTTAGGGGGCAATCTGTTACACTAAAATTTGTCACCATGACTATTTGCAGTCAGTATGGCTCCATCAATTGTCATACTGTCCTCCTTGGCAAGTCTTATACCTCTGCTCCTCATGTCAAACTCCAAGAAAGAGAGAAAGTCCTTAAAAGTCAATATAACTTTGGTTATGCAGCTTCTCTTACCCTTACCTGCGTGTACGCACCTCAAGTTCATAATACATGCGTACTTGTACGCTCTGTCTGTAAAGGGGTGGGTGCGTACTCCTGTAAAGGTCAAAAGGCGCAAGTTTTACTTCAAAAAAGTTACTTGTGGTCGAATCTAGAGCATTCTAGAAGATGGTTTGACGTGGATTGAGCGCCTCCAGATGGTTCATGCATCCCAAAGAAAGAGTAACTTATCCCATCAAGAGGGGAGCTATCCCATTGAAAGAGGGGCTTATCCCATTGATGGTGGACCTGATTAACTTCCTCCAAAGCATTATAAATACAGGCATTGGGCCAAAGGGAGGAGAGGTTGAAAAGCTGAACATTCCTAAGGGTAGATGCTGCTGAAATTAGGACTCCCTTTTAGAGCTTGAGAGGAGAGATTCCCATCCTTTCTTAGCTTCATTTGGAAGTGGGTGAGCTGATCAAAGTAAAGGAGAACTCTTGCTGGACCCTGGGAGGGACCTGCACAACACCAAGGCACTGGTTGTAATGGTTTCTTTTGTTTCCAATTAATACAATTAAGTTCATTTTTCTCAACAAGTTGTTATATATAATTTGTTTCATATACTCCTTGGTCTTTATGATGAATATGTTTTATTATATGAGTTATTCAGGTGCTATGTAATCGTTTGCTTGTTAGTGAATGCAGGCTTCAAGGAGAAGGAGGAGCTCATCTGGATCGGAGAGGCTTGGCTGCTACAAACAGCGTTGGACTAAAGGTATGCTTTAAACACCTGGTTGCTCATATTTTAAACGCATATTTAGGGAAAGATAGTGCTTGATTGTTTTGTTTGTCACTAGAAAGCCTTAGCTTCTAGGGAGGTCGGTTTTGTCCGCAAAATTGACTCTTTCCGCATGACACAAGCATTTCAATATATGTGTTAAGGCTTAAACCCACAGCCACATATAATATATGGGAAACATTATAAAACCCCTTTATAAAGATTTCGGTCACATATACATTACTACACAGGAACCCATGTAAATCCACTCAAATGAACATTCGCGGATTTCAAATCTTATCCGCCCGCCTTTATAGTTATCGCCGGGTCCGGATTTCGGCGATCACAATAAATCCCTTTACTCCGACCTCCGATGCCCTTGCGGACCCGGTACCTCTTACATCCCTTCCTAAAATGACTTCGGTTTCGTCATATCGGCGGATTCCTTACCGGTGAGTCTTGATGGGTTGCAGATCCGATCTCCTTTAGGCTGCTCCAAATATAATTTCGGCTCCGGATGATTTCAGCGATCGCTACCTCCGCTGCTCCGATGCGATACAAGAGTTCTGCGGACCCGATATGATTTTACACTTCACTTGATAATAGTTTCGGCTCCGGATTTCGCTGATGTGATAAGGATTCTCTGCTCCGCGGACCCGATATGCTTTCTATTTTGCTTGATAAGAGTTTCGGCTTCGGATTTCGGAGCTTGCACCTTGAACAGTTCCGACATTCTAGATGCGATATATTATAGATTGTTTTTAATAAGTCCATCGGGTCCATGCCTCTATCGCAATCGGCAGATTATAGCGCCATCCCTTATGACTTGCGATCACTGCGGATGCGATATGATATTAAGCCACAGTCTATATTCCCGTCGGGTCCACAACCGTATATCGCAATCAGGGGTTTCGGGAGTGACAACCCTTTGAGACCAACGACATATTGGATGCGATATTACATTTAGCCAGTTTATAATGGAGCCGCGGGTCCGTGTTATTATATCGCATCTCTCTCTCTCTCTTTATATATATATATATATATATTTATATATATACTCCTCAGTACTCCCGATAGTTCTTCCTTTGGCATTGTTGTTTGTAATATGTGCCCGCCGATAGTGTTAAGGCATATATATATGGGTTTTCTCCTTCGATGGCCCTATTTGCTTGTAATATATATATGGCTCCTCTTGGCTCCTCTTGCTCCATCTGCTCCTCTCGGTCCATTTTCTCCATTTGCTCCATATATATTGCTCCTCTTGGCTCCTCTTGCTCCATCTGCTCCTCTTGGTCCACTTTCTCCATTTGCTCCTGTAGCTCCTCCGATGGCTCCTCTTGCTCTGACACTCCTTCGATATGGCTCCTCTTGCTCTGGCACTCCTCCGATATATGTGGCTCCTCTGGCTTGGTTTGCTCCTCTTGGCTCCTTTTGCTCCTCTTGTCTCCGAGACACCATATTGACATCAATGACAATCTGTGTCCAACACCAAAATCTGAACATTTCATTTGGATGCCAAACATCTTAGGCTTTTATAATCATATTCTTTCAAAAAACTATCTCAACAATCCTTCAAAAGTTCTCTAAAATTAAATTGTTTTCTTTGAAAACGGGGCAAAAGAAATGGTATGATGTAGTCACAAAACTAGGTATAATACTTAAATCCATATAATGGAGATGAATTGTGTTTATCACATATTTATTTTTATACTTTATTATATCTAGGTTAAACTTGGGTTAGGGTTAGCCCACATGCTGGATGGAAAAATTAATTTCCCAACTATGCAGACAAAATTTATGCCCCACAATTAGCTCTCACCCTGAACCCCTTCCCCATGAGATTTGAATATGTGATCCAATGAGTACTAAACCCCACACAAACCAATTGGCCTACATCCCATGGGTATTTATCACATATTTACATGTTGTATACATACATCTCTTTCTCTTTCTCCCTCTCTCTCTCCCACACACAAACATTTTTTTTTCTTCTAAAAAAACTTCATTGGATTCCCCCCTCTTCTTTGAAATATCAAGATGGAGGGTGGCTTAATTGCCAGTCATGATATTAATTAGTAACCTAATAAGACTCAACTAAATTAGAACTAGAGAACTCCATGATAAACTTCATCTTGCAAATGTGCATTTAAACTAATCGAGCTAACCTTGTCACCCCCTCAACACACACATGCACATGTATTTATTTTTTATTGAAAGGAAAATCTCACTGGGAAACCTAAGAGATGCTTCTCCACATTTATGGATGACACCCTTAGTGAATTCATTAGCATATACCAATGTGTTTAATGTAAGGGATTTGAACTAGGCACTAGTAGGCACAAGACTACCCAAATGCCCAATACATTGGCACAACTAGTTGAGTTAACCATTTGGTCAAATGATTGGAAACATCTTGTCCTACTTTCAAGCACTTAAGTGAGAGTGAGCTTATTGCACTTTGCTAAGTTGCAATAGGGCCATGATGGCCAAACACGTTGTTAGCGAGATTTGAACTTGGGTTAAGAGGATATCGACTCCTCATTTTAACCACCCAAGCTAGATTTGATTCTCACACACACACACACATGCACACGCATCCACGTGCATGCTTTATTTTTCCAAGGAAAACCCTATGAGGAAATTAAAGGGATGCTTCGTCACAATTGTGGCTGGAATCCCTGGTAAACTTGTATTAAAACACTAATGCACATTATCCACAAGGAATTGAATCGAGTCCTTACTAGCATGAGATTACCCAAATTAACAACATTGGAGGCAACATGTTAAGGTAACCCCTGGGTCTTCCAAAATTTGAAGGACATCGAGACGGTCTTTGAGTCACTTATGTGAGCACATGTCATGAAATCATTTAATGTAATCCTTGTGAGTGCAACCACACATTCATCTATTATCTCAAGGTGACCTCATGGGTCCATGAAAAGAATTGACACACATGCATACACACACACATACATTTTAACTTCATAGGACTTTCTCTCCCTTGCAAGAGCCATTGGTAACCCGAAGAGACTTGATTGGAATGGAGCTTAGACCTCTCCATTGCCAACATGCCTTTCGTTAATGGTTCAACTAATCAAGATGACACTCGGGACATGTGTGTGTTTTGGGAGAAACATTTTTTTATTCAAGCATCGCCAAGTGCTTTATTTAGAGCATATTAAATGTGACTATAATATAAAATAAAATAACCCAAAATTAAATGTGATCCATTGTAATACTTTTGAACTAGAAATGAAAACTTGAGGGCTATTCAAATTGATTTATTCTTTTAACATTACTAAAGCAAAAAATTAAATTAAAATTGAATGTGATTGATTATGATGCTTTCCACTACCTCTCAAAATGTCACAACCTACCATGTCACCTTCTACAATATCAATATTATTACCTCATATTGATATCAAAATTAACCCTTCATACCCCAATAATAAGAGATTCTCTTACACAAAATACTAATAGAAAAGTAAACAAAAACACAATGCACTAAACACTACCATTGCCATTACTAAGTTCAAATATCATCCCCAATGAAACCTTAAGATGGACAATATTTATCCATGTATCTTCAAAATTAAGTATGAAGACCGAAAAAAACCCATAAACCGTCAGCATTGACAATATTTATCCTTGTAACCCTTTTCCAAAATCAAGTATGCATACAAACATATGTTGGTACTCCTAATTTATCTTTGTTCTGAGTTATTGTTAGCCCTCGATTCTCTGTTTCACACGGCAATGTTCCATTGGTGACCTAGCCAGCCCATTGCTCCTTCTCCTTACGTACAACCGAGGAGCTTTTCGATCCGCAGTCTCTTGTAGGTTTTGATGGTAATGGACTCTATCATGATTTGAGCTTCACAAAAGGCTATCCTCAGCAGGTAATTGATCCATGGTCACATGGGGCACCGGGGCTTAACATGGAGGCAACCTTGAGATGCCAGAACCGCGGAGGCAGTAGGATGATTATAGATTATAAGCCCTGAAAAACAGAGGCGCATTCAATTTCTGTTTTGAGCCTGGATTGGGGCTGGAGATCTCATAGGGTGTCTTCCGGGGCCGTCCTGATTAAGAGGGGACTGTAAAATATATATATCTATAAATGTATTTACACAGACGATTAATTTTATATACTGTTGTTGCAGAAGATATGATAACATTGGGGGATGTGACAGCTGGAAGATTGAGTAGGGTTAGGGTTAATTAGGGTTAAGAAATTTAAGGCAGGTCACGGCATGGCAGGTCAAATATTGCCAACGCATAGGGAACCAGGGGGGTCCAGCAGCGGAATTAATACGACCATCGTTTTGGTGCCAACGCGCTTCGTCTGGCCCCATGGAGGCCGTCGCGTATTCCTCGTTGGTTCCTTCACCAGGTAATTATTATTCATTCCAAGTATAATTCTTCTCAGTTTATTAGTTTTCATTTTTTATTTTCAATTTTAGTTTTAATTTTAATGTGCACTGCTGTTTTGATTTTCGATAAGTGGAGAAGCATTGCAGTTCAATCTACTCTTATGTCAAATTCACCTAGAATTTGCACTTAGCCCCAGCCGCTTATTGGTGCCTCCGGGGAATTGAACCTTTGCGGGTGGTCTAACACGCCACTGTCTTCACTGCTAAATCACGAACCCATTGGCCATTGCTGGAAAATTGATCTCAAAACGTCTAGATCCGAAAACAAAAAAAACTGAAACACAACTATAGAGGATGAACCCAGAAACACAACCATGTATCACATTCGAGATACAATTTAACAGGCCATCAGAGCTGGGTAGTTTCTTTTTGTTTTGTTTATTTTTTTGTGGAAAGCTTCTGGTATTAACAGGCAAACTAAACTACATATTCTAGACAGTTGAAACTTGGCTTTCATCCAAGAGGCAACTTGTGTTTACCACTCTGGGAAATTCCAGGGGATTCCTTCTAACTTTATCCACATTATTGGAGATAAAGTTCCATTAGCAGTTGTGCTTAAAATTTGAAATAGTCTTTAATTAAGCGATTCTGGCAGTAAACACATTGAGATTCCTTCAAAGAATCTGAAATCTATTGGTGCGTAACAGATTTGTTAGAGTTGATCTGGTGGCTTGGTTAGTATTCCCTAGGTAGATAGGTTGATGTGATCCCTGGGGAGTAGTCTTAGATACCTAATCTTTAGGGATTGAGGTACATTATAAATATCTTTGCAATAGGAGAAATATGAAGAGTCAAGGGTGAATGTCAAGGGTCATCAGAGGTCTTGGAAAATGAAACCAAGAGTCATATTGTCAATGTATTTATGAATGATTCACATTAATAAGACAAACAATTTGTGGAGTTATTACCTTAGCCTAACAGTGATATTGGAGCATAGATGTATTTTTATGACTCCTGTTCTTGCCCTCTGCGTCCATGGATCTCAACGTAGGTTGTATGAGTAGGTTGCATTTTTTTCTCTCTCGTGTGCGTGTCAGCTTTGTCTATTTTATTTGGCGTTATTTCTCCCGCCCTCTTCTTGACTTAGTGTTGCTAGATGTCTTCCATATCAACACAATGTTGGGTGACGAGGGTTGATTGGTCCAACATATTAAGCTTTAGAGAATCCATTGAAGTAATAAAATGTTGTATGTATTCGATGATGGTAATGGTAGTGCCCAAGTGTGAGGATGAGGCTCTGTGTTCGACGGTGGTCAAGATCTTGGAAACAAGTGAGCAATTCACAACAGTGAAGCAAAGCCAACTTTATCGATTCTTCACATAATTCAATGGCCATGGATGTGTCAAAGCAAGAACCTACGAGTCCTCTGGTACTGTTAGTGTTATAGATCCCTCAAGGAATTTATGTCCTTCACAGAATTTTATGACTTATGTTAATAAGATGTTGGATCTTCCACCTTGGACAGGAGGTCATTGTAGGGCTTAGTTGGAAATTGCATTTCGCCCGTTGAAAGATATCATGTTTGATGGTCATCTTATTTTTGTTGGTTTTGACATGCACGGTCCCTAGTGACACAACTAAGGCCAAAGATTTGATTTCCATGTACATGGATATGGGGAAATTGACTTCATTCAGGGAATCGTTGAATGGTATGGTAGGAGAAGGATCGAAGCTCCCCTTGGGTGCTGATACTAATCGAGCTCCACATTATTCAAGAAGTCTTTTTGTTGATGCTATGTTTTTCAGATTGGAAGGCAGCCTGGAAGATACAAGAGGAACCTTGGTTCTACAGGGCCTAGCTGGTCTCATCATTTTCATAGCAATACCATTGATGGTTGATCTTCCTTGCAAATGATTGAACTATTTTCATAGTTATTAGAGGCCAAGAAAGCAATGGCTGTTAAAATTTGAAAGTTCTATGCATTTTTTTTGTCTGCAAAAACTTGAAAGTTCTATGCAGAAAATTGAATGTATTTTGCAGAAAACTTAATAGAACTGAATGTACTCTGCAGAAAACTGAATAGAACTGAATGTACTTTGCAAAAAACTGAATGTACTTCATAGAAAATTGAATGTTCTACGCTGTTACAATTACTTAAAATGCAGACTTTTTCAAAACTTTTCAGATCAACAATTGTAGATAGAATATAAACTCAAGGATCATATGAAAACAACTAAGCACAAATATGAGACACTGAGATTTTGGTCCAATGACCAAGGAAAACCCCTCAAGGGGGAAAACCCAAATGATTCTTTTTCTATTAGATTTCTTCAATTGTTTAGCAGAGTACACAGAGAGAGAGAGAATGAAAATGAATCAAGTCACTAATGTCTGATCAACTTGCTGGTGAAGTACCCTTGCTATTTGCTAGAAGATCTCTTCCTTCTCTTGATCAAATCATGTTCTTCACACTTTCTCCAACTCTTCCCTTGCTTTTGCTCTTCACTAGGTCTCACACTTTTCTTGGACACACTCAACACTTGGTCTCCTTCGTCACAATGAACATGCTACACTCAACTCTCACTTGCTCTTGCTTAAATAGATGAGAAATGAAAGGAGTTACAAAATGAATTCATGCCTCGAGCCAATAATAGGAGAATCAAATTCCATGAGGGAAGAGTTACTTGAGGAGAAGTGTAACTGTTAATTTTTGGTATGTTCTATGCTTAAGAGCAATTTGCTTCAATTTTTCTTATTAGCCCAATATCAATTTCCAGATTAGCAATCACATTAGCATGATAGTAAAATGCAAATAGAACATAAACATAAACAGTAGAAGACAAACCAAGACAAGATGACATAAGACGTGGCACCAACCAGGGACAAATGCCAATGTAGGGAAACCCTTGATAAAATCTTCTTATATTCTTCAATAGTTCAGTAGAGGGAGATAGTACAAATATACAAAACTCATATTTAATGACAACAACAGATAAGGCCTTGACCATAGAAGTCAATGCTGGTCATTTAAGATAGAAATCTTCTTCTAAGTGGCTTGCTCAAACCCAGCCAAGATTGGCCTTCAACAATAAGCTCAATGCATCCTTCTTATTGTTTGGAAGATCCTCCACATGGCAGCAACAGGCTGCTGCAATCATGATTCAATCTTGTCAAAACATTGACCCAACACTCCTCCACAAAATGCTTCTATCCTCCACTGTTTGCATGCTGCTCCTGCAAATCTTGTTAGTTCACAATATGTAGCCCTGAGCCCTCTACACTGTCAGCAATCTAAATTTCTATGTTGTCCTAAGGGCTCCTACAAGTAGCCCATCAAACTGACTCAACACATACAAGATGCACTTCAAAATGTGTGCACTAGCTCACTGTTCTAGGGTAACTTGGCTGCTGCAATTCTGGACTGGTTAGGGCACCCAACCACAGTCCCTAACAACCCTCAAACTAACCCAGAATTGCTTCCTCTTGCTGCGGCTGTCCTCCAATAGGGTGCTGCCCTCCATGCTACTCCTTTAGGGCAGTTTCAAGCCCAATGCACAACCCTGTCTCCCAAAAAATGGCTGCGACATCCTATAGATCCTTCATTATGCTTGCGATAGCTTCTTCGACAACTTCTTCAGCAACTTCTTAATAGGACTGTTCACTCTTCAACAAGGCTCTAAGACAATCCCCTCACCCTCGGCCTTCAAGATCAGGACTGCGACCCTCAAGATAGCACCTCGGCCTCCTCAATGATGCCCAAAACAGTGTTCCATCCCTTGCTGTCCTATCCTTTGCTTGCTGTGCATATTAGGGTCTCTTTGCTGCAGAATTAGGGCCACCTTTTGACAGCGGATTAGGACATCCTTTGCTGCGTATTGGAGCTCTCCTTAACAGTGGATAGATCTCCTTTAATTTGCGACTAGATCTCTTCTTTAACTGCGGCTAGGGCTCTCCCTTTGACTGTGGCTAGGGCTTCTCCCTTCTCACTAGGACTGCGGCTAGATCTCCCTTTTGACCTCTCTTGCCACCAAACCCAAATGAGTGGAGAGAGATCATGAGAGATGTGTGTGTCAAATGACATGAGGTCTCCTCTATTTAAATGCAACGTTGAGGATAAGTTGGGGGTAATTTGCTTGTTGGCCAACCTTGACAAATTGTCAAATAATATAAATAAATTCATATCTCCATAAATACATGTCGGAACCGGATGATCTTTAGATCAATCGTACACCTTTTGGAGAGAGGAATCCAAGAAAAATATCAGCTGCCATAAATAAGATGACCCACATGGAGTTTGGCCCTAGTTGCCAATTTTAACAGTATCTCATCCCAAGAATAGAGAGAGAGGCACACTTGTCTTAAGCACTGTTTTAAAAACTGGCTGTTTCGACTCTGATTCGGTCGAGTTGGTCCGAGTCATAGCCCAACCGGGTCGACTCGACCTTTGAACCGGATCAACCGGCGGGTTGTTACCGAGCCGGCCGAGTTGGGTAACGACTCGACTGGCTCGGTAACAACCCGGCCGGCTCGGTCGAGTTCGAGCCAACTCGGCCGGCTCGGTAACAGCGGTCGGTCAAGTCACTTCAATGGCATTTTTTTTGAAATTTCATTTTTGGGGACTCCTTGGGCTTCCCTGTCTGACTCTGATCCCTAGTATTGATATGCTATTCATGGTAATGTTAAAATTTTAAAGTAAAAGTGACATTCTCCTTAATCTTCATTTTCAACCTTTTACTTAAATTTTTAACATTACCATGAAATGACTCAGGATGTTTGAGAGTGGTTCCGACCTCATTGGATTTCATATGGAGAAAGTAGAATTTTAGATTTCATTCAAAATCCAGCAGACTTATCAGTTTTTTAGGATTTTAGGATTGGGGGATTGCAATGTTTCCATTGAATTTTGTCATGTATTAGGGTATGGAACTCATATTTAATCAAGAGCACCAATCTCGCTATGTACCTTGATGTTAGTGACATTGGTTGTCGAACTCCTTCGTGATTCGCTCCCAAACCGGTAGCTTTTGAAAATGTCGCTCCCACTCCCATTTTCGCTCCTGCTCCCCGCTTTCGCTCCTGCTCCCAAGCAACACTAAGCCAGATGATGTTGGCAACTCTAGCAGTAGCCAGTAGTACTGGTCACAGACTTTTGTTGTAGAGGCCATTTCTAGCCTCCTTGGTTATGTGTTTTTGTTTTGATCTCTATATCATCATCGTGTATGTATTGGATAGTGCACTGGGTGCCATTTTGATATAATGGATATATTCATGAGCCTACTTTGATCATATGTTGTCTTCTATCTATATTCTAATGCTGTGTGTTTGGAAACATGAATGAAAATCTTTAAAATTATGTGTTTTTATAAAAAATAAATATTTAATGTATTTTTTACAACGACCGAGTCATTGAAATCAAGCCGGCCGAGTCGATACTGAGTCAGAGTTTTAATGCATTGGTCTTAAGGAGTTACAATTCAAATTAGGGAGAGAGAGAATTACACTTAGACACAAGAGAATATTTGGTGAGAGTTTCAAATAAAATTGAATGAGAGAGTTACAAGTGCATTTAATGAGGAGGAGTTACACTTTTGCCATACATTGAATTAGTGAGGGAAAGTTACATTCTCTTAAGTGAGGAGTTACTATGTTATTCTAAGAGAGAGGTTCGATTTGCCAAGTAAGAGATTCTCAATTAAAGGTTAATGACTTTAGACTATTTTATAAATAATAGTATCATAATAATAATAATACTTGTAACAATGTTTCAAAAACTGGAACCGGTGACTGGACCGGTCCACCTAATGAAGCGGGTTTCGAACTAGAACAGGGACTGGTCAGGTCTAAATGAACTAGTTTAAAAAAAGTACATTAAATAATTAATTTTTAATGAAAATAACTATTTTTAAGATTTAAAACCATGATTCCAAGCCAATAGAAACAAAATATGCAAGGTTTGCTCATCTATATACCATGTAAAGGTGAATATAACAAAATGGCATCGAGTGCAATACATACCCGCAACAAAATACATAATCAATGAGGCTCTAAATGGCCTTTAGAGTCCGAAAACAATGCTCTAAGCTATGGGGTGAACTACTACAAGTCTACATATCAGTGATCAACAACATGATCACTCCTCACCATGATCAAACTCATCACCACTACTAGACAAGAGATCATCAACATGAGCTGCATAAATAATATGGCTCCGAGTTTGAGGACTCCTAAAACTCCTCTACAACTTTAGTAGTAGTAGCAAAAATAGATATCAAAACTAGAAATCACTGATCAACATGGTCACTCATGAAATTCATCATTGATTCAACGCTACTAGAAATACATAAACATCATCAACAAGAGATACATAAACATCATCTAACTCAAAGTCTTCAGACTTGGATTGCTCAACCTTATAACATGATAGAAATTGAAAAGGTCTATGTTAAAATTGGCAACTAGGGCCAAACTCCATGTGGGTCATCTTATTAATGGAAGCTGATATTTTTCTTGGATCCCTCTCATCGAGAGGTGTAGGATTGATCTAAAGATCATTCGATTCCGATAAGTATTCATGGAGATATGAATTTATTTGTGTTATGGGACAGTTCGTCAAGGTCGGCCAACAACTTAATATACCCCACTTGTTCTCCACGTTTTGGTATAAATACAAGTGCCTTGCAAGTCATTTGCACACACAACTCTCTTGAGATTTCTTCTTCTCCACTTGTTTTGGGTTTTAGTGGAAAGAAGAATCTCTAAGGGAAAAACGCAGTCCTAGAGGATGATGCCCTAAACGCAGAGGATGATGCCCTAGCCGTAGAGGGTGGTCTAGCCGCAGTCCAAGAGAGGAGATCTGGCCGCAGTAAAGAGGCTCCTTCACAGCCTAAATCTGCTCCTATACATTGCCCTCATCTACCCTTATACATTGTCTAAAGGATGTCTTAATCCGCTGTCATGAGGAGGCCTTAAATGTGCCCTAGCCGCAAATCTAAGGTAGGGTTACAGTTGATGTTAAATATGCCCTAGCCGCAGGTATCATCACAACAAAAGAGACTTCTAACGCAGACCTAAAATGCTGCTAGCTGTTAGGCCGAGGTTGAGGGCTAAATGTGTGATGATGGTGACATGTTTTAACGACCAAATGCTGTTGTGCTAGGCCGCAGGTCATAGCACCACTGCTGGGCTTGCGTAGGGCAGCAAAAGGCTGTCACATGCCCTTAGGCAGAAACGCAGATAGGGAGGGATTCTATTAAGGTATGGCGTTGTCATTTAAAAGGCTGTTTGGAAGTCTGTTGGAGAATCGAAGGCTATAGCCATATGAAAGTTGGAGCAGCATGATGTGGAACGCTGCTACAACAAAGATATGACAATGTTGGAGGAGCATGATGTGGAACGCTGCTACAACATGATAGGCATGATAAGAAATGTAGTGCTACATGTCGTGTGCTTGGTAACCAAGTGCAGCATTGTGATAAAAGGAGTGGCAACATGGTGCAGTATGGAGCTGCAATAGTACAACATGGTAATGAGCAACATAGGGCAGCAGCAAGAACATATGACAGCAGCAAGAGCATATGGCAACAGCAAGAACATATGACAACAACAAGAGCATATGGCAGCAACATAGGGCAGCAGCAAGAACATATGACAGCAGCTATGTTGCCAGGAAACGTGGGTGCGGGGACGGGGACGGGGACTGGGACGGGGACGACATTTTTGGAAACAGGGTGCGTGGGTTCGTCGGGTAATATAATAATATTAAACTTTAATAATTATATTTTATAAATTATAAATTTATAATTAATAATATATATGAAATTTGAATTTGTATATTTTTTCAACTCTAAACAAGAAAAATTTAATGATAATCATTTAAACATGCACATCATTGAACATTCAACATTGACATTGAAATTTCAAAATTTACCACCAAAAAACTGTTCTTTTGAATCTTTTCTGTGTAACCATGACACTGTGACAGCTATGTGAGAGAGCTCAAAATTCACAGGCTAACACTGAAAATTCAAAATACATACTAGGATAAATGCTAGACTCAGCTATTTTGGTGAAACTTGGGACAGATTTTGTCACACACAGGCTTTAAAATAACTATGCAGCTTAGGTTCATTTGCAAGGATGCCTATCAATGAATCAGGCTGTGGTCGTACAGACCCTTCCTCCTACACTCCTACACAACTAAGGAGTGTTAGCATTTCTGCCTCCTGCTCTAATTTCAAGACAACTTCTCTCCTTATTGAAATTGCTCATTCTGGCTGGAGCTTGAGCTTGTAACTTTCCTTTGAATGTTTAGTCTCCCCCATATAAAAACACAATTTTTTCATAGGAGATTCTTCTCAACCTGATAGTGGTCTAGAATTTTCTTGATGTCTAATCATCCACCTGCCCCATGCATGGTGTGCTTTGTGGTAAAGCAATCCCAAAAACAGTGGCAGCCTTACCCTTCCACAAAACACGCTTATCAGTCTTTGTTTCCCAATAAAATGCACAATAGCCATCTGATGGCTTGAGGGATATTTGTCTTTGAGTGCGAATCTCTGCCTGAATATTAATTATCTAAACATAAAACATCTTCGCAGTTTTTAGAGATTACTTGGTGTACAAGTCTGTAGAGACCATATATGATTTAGGCATATTTTCCTAGTTTTAATCTTAACATGATGTTATCAGAATGCTGTGAGAAATTGGCAGATTTTGATACTTAATTTAGCCATTGTCCAAAATAGCCCTTCGCCATTTAACAGCATCAACTGATTACAACTTATGGCTGGTCTCAATCCTACTTTCTATTTGATAAAAAATGTCTGAACCTGTATGTGTGCATTTACAGTTTATAATTTGATGGTTATTTGGCTCGGGAATGAATGTTTCATTCCAAATTGATTTACAAGAATTCTTAAAAAACAAGACTTGTAAAAAACTTAAAAAACCGGGTGCGGGTACCCGTGCAACACAGGTTTTGATGGTAAGGACCGTGGAAGAATGTTTCATTCCAAATTGATTTACAAGAATTGATTTAGGGTTTTTTAGGTTTTGTTATAAGTTTTACCTTTGTTATAAGTAATTTTTTAAATTTCAATAAAAAAAAATTATTTGAAAATTAAATTTTTAATATAGTTTTTCTTATGAAGAACCCAAAGAACCCGAAGAACGCAAGCACCCGAAGAACCCAAGAACCCAAGAACCCGTTAAAGGAAAAGAACCCAATTTTTTTTTTTGAAGAACCCGGTTCTTCATGGAAGAACCCGGTTCTTCTGGGTTCGTCTGGGAAGAACCCGTACCCGAATCCGGTACTTGGGTGCGGGAACCCGGGACGGGTTTGAGAACCCCACCCCTGGGTGCGGGTACCCGTGCAACACAGGACAACAGCAAGAGCATATGGCAGTAGCATAGGGCAGCAGCAAGAATATATGGCAGCATCAAGAATGTATTGCAGCATGCATAGTGCAATGAAGAGCTCAACATAGTGCAACAAGAGGAGATGCTGTACAGTGATGGGTACAATCATAAAGCATGATGAGATGCAGCACAATGATAGGTGAAGGAGTCACCTTGGAGAATCAATTGAAGCAGCATGTCTTCAACTGATCTCATCTTCTTAGAGATGATCTATTCTCTTATCTAGAAAGTCAAAGTGTTGACTTCTGTTGTAAATGTACTATCTCTCTCTCTCTGTGCTGAACTATTGAAGAACATAGAAGAAGAATTGATCAAGGGTTTCTCCACATTGGGGTTTGGCCCTGGCTAGCGCCACATCTTGTGTCCTCTTGTCTTCTGTGATTTATGTTTATGTTGTATTTGCAGTTTACTCTAATACTAATGTGATTGCTAATCTGGAAAAGATATCGAGCTAACTGTGAAAATTGAAATAAATTGCTCTAAGCATAGAACATACCTAAAACTAACTGTTTAACATGCCTAACCAATGATTTTGGTTTGAGTGAAGGGTTCAACTCCTCAACCTTATAATGTGTTAGAAAAAGATTAGCATGCCTAACCAGTGGTTTTCCTTTGAGTGCATTCTTGTTAAGGCCATGGTAGAGGAGTTTAACAATCATTACCACCAACATCAACAAAGTTTAACAATCAATGCCACCACGATCAAGGTTCTTAAAGGGCTTCATGCTCTTGATCAAATGCTAATCTCATACCCTCACGCATGATAGAATCAAATGGAAACATTGCAAACCCCCAAACCATGAAATCCTGAAAACCATTAAGTCTGCTGAATTTTGAGTGAAATCTGAAATTCTAGTTTCTCCTTATGAAATCCAATGAGGTCGACTCTCAAAGATCCTGAGTCATTTCATGATAATGTTAAAAATTTAAGTTACATTTCCTTTAATTTTCATTTTCATCTTTTTACTTTAAGAATTTAACATTAACATTAATTGCCAACATTGTTAGGGTTGAGATGTGTCAGAAAAATGAGATGGTAGGCATGTTTTTCTTGGAGGGACTATTTTTGGAGGAAAACAACCCTAAATTTTCCTCAAAACAACTTCAAAACTCACAAAAATGCATTCTGTGGGGTTTATAGTTGCCATGGCAATAAACCGACTGGTTTAGGACAGAACCGGTTTGTCCACTTTTTGGCGAAATGGAGGGTCAAACTGGTTTTTTTGCTAGTTTGACCCAGTGGGCTAGCTAACCGTCCGATTTGACCAGTTACCGGTTCAAACTGATCGGTTTTTAAAACACTAACTAGTAAGGATAAAAATATTAAGTCTTGACTTGTATAATCATGATTGATTTGATTTTAAAGTGGATTCCATATGTCGAGATCATCCTTGATCATTTAGACATGACTTTCTATTTTTGGAAAGTCACTTCCAAATTGAGATGCGACTTACTATTTTTGGAAAGTCGTATTAGAATTGTCAGAAATGAAATTTTATTATAGGTGGTTCAGACAGAATTGAAAGATATGAGTTCTTCTAGGAGAAATTCATCCTTGAGGTGCTAAATTTATACACTCCCTCTTAGCTAGGGAGAAATTTCTTTCAGCATCAAAGATCTTTGCTTCCTTTGATCTCTTTCATTCATCTCAGTTCAACTCTGCTTTGTAACATTTGTAACAATGAAGTCACAATCTAAAGAAGAATCATCCACTTGACACAAATTTGGAAAGGAAAGGATCATCACATGGACAAGACCCAAACAAGTCACACAGACAAGAATCAAACACAACCAAGTTTCATTAAATGTCAAGTGGTGGAACACCTGCATCCTAAACAAGTCACACAGACAAGTCTCACTACACCTATTGGCCAGATAGATGGCTTTACCCATGTCTCAAATTGTGGGTCGGATGCATATTGAGGCCTACTCTTGTGGAACACACTACACAAGAGGTCCCTCATCGTCAGGAGCTTTCCGACATCATTCCCTAAGCTTGTGAGCTTTGACATGGGGCAAAGGCAACTCAGTGTCCTCAATCAACTGTGACCGCTTCCTGGAGAGGTCATGTCCATAAGTCCAAGCTGCTCTCTAAAAACCAAGAAATTTCCTTTTGGTAAAGGCTTGGTAAGAATGTCAGCTATTTGATCATCAAGGGAGATGTGATGGAGCCTCATTGCTCCTCTCTGCACCATATCATGTATATAGTGATACTTGATCGCAATATGCTTGGACTTATCATGAAACATAAGATTTTTTGCAAGACGAATCCCACTCTTATTGTCACAATATATCACTGTTGTGTCTAGAACTTGCTCAAATAGTTCCCTGAAAAGCGTTCTTGTTAATTTTTCATAGGGTGACATTGTTCTTTGCTTTGATAATTGCATCTCATCATTAATACATTAAGTTCATCCCATATCATCATTACATTATTCAGATCTACACCATTATTCATCAACATATGCAATTATATAAAAAGAACAACGTCATCATCATCAATGCAGCGGAACATAAAATGAACAGTAGAAGAAAAGCATGCACACACATAGAGACACCAGGATTGGTCCAAGACCAAGGCAAAACCCACTATGGGGAAAACCCTTGCAAGTCTTATTCTTCTTCTTAGATCGTCATCAAATGATACAGCAAAAGGGAGTACAATGATCCATAACTTTATCTATGCAGCAAAACAATAATGATATCCATGAAACAGATCTAATCATGCTAGAAATAAAAAACCATCATATCGATGGCTGAAATGTGCTGTCACAAACTGATGTCAATTGCTGTCACTGTGTCAAACACTGCTGATCATTGCTGTCATTGAGTGGAGACTTCGAAATACTAAATTCTCATCTTTGTGTCTCAGATGCAGGGAGGAGGAGCTGTGTGAGCGTCTATAGCAGCCCTGGATGCTCTCTGAGAACTGTGTGCCAACAACTGTGGCAACCCGGATGCTCCCATACCATTCTATGCATGCGTCCGAGGACCAACTCATCAAATCTACTCAAAAACCCTTGGTCGCTCCCTTGAAGTTACTGTGCGTGCGTCCGGGACAACCTAGACGCTCTTAGGACCACTTTGTGCGAGCGTCCAGGAACTGACACCTCCAGATCTGCCTCTGAAGCCCTGGACGCTCCCATAAGCCTCTGTGCCAGCGTCCAAGGCTCTCTGGACGTTGTCATGACCACTTTGTGCCAATGTCCAGGGACTAAAAATGTTATGTTCTGTGCCAACGTCCAGAAACCAGAAAACCCTAACTCAGAGCGAACCTCACGCTTGTGATTTCAGACCCTTGCGCGAACTCCTTTCGTCAAACCTGTGCGAACCAAGACAAAAGAGGAGAAGATAACTTGATCGAATGTGTCCAAATGAGCTTGAGGTCTCTTCTATTTATAGGCTTTCCTAGAGGGTCCACTTGGGGTTAAGGCTGACCCAAGCAGTTACCCTTGTGGTTAGGGCCGACCCATTCCATAATACATGTATGAATAAAATAATTCATAACTCAACTTCCGCTTGACCAAATTGGGTGATCTTTAGGTTGATTTTGGTCCTCTCGAAAAGAGGAATCTAATGCAATTATTATCTTAGTAATTTTAGCTGTCCAAGGTGGAATTTGACCGCAGTTGCAAAAATTAACACTCCCTCTCAACTAGGGAGAATTCCACCTACCAATATCTGTCCATCGATCAATATGCCATTCTGGAATCTTCAAGTGTCATCACATATCATCACTGATCATCTCTGTCATGTAGTAATTGTGCCATGTCCATCTCAAGTGTCTCATCATCACAAATCATCATTGTACATCTCAATCTATCCTTTGCTTATTCTTGTTTATCTCTTGATTGTTCCTACTCGTATGCTGAACATTCTTGGATCTAGAAGAAGAAGAATTTGTTACCGGAGGGGAGCTCAAGCTACCACCCTCTATCCATCAGGCTGCTATCTAGAATCTTTGCCGGCGGGCTACTACTCGGATCATCATTAATCATCATGGGAGAGCATATCATCAAGGAGCACATCTCAACCTGGAATATCATCAGGGAGCAATAACTTCCACCCATACCGAGCAATAGGATAACTCATCACACAGGGGAGTACACCCTCGACCCTAGCATTTCATTGGGGAGCTTACTCTCAACCCGTCCTATTGCCTACTGATCTTCCCATTGATGACCCATAATAATCATGTGGTAGAGCACCCGCATCATAATCGACTTGGGTTGTACACCCCAAGTACACTCTCAACTTGTTGGCCAAACAAGGAGTAGTATTCCCGACAAGCTGACCTGCTTGTGGGTATGATGCCGACTGGGTTATACTTTGCAAAGACCAAACAGGGGAGTAACATTCTTTGAGCCTATGAAGATAGGGGAGTAGCATTCTCCAACCCTATGGGTAACAAATAGGGGTCATACCCTATTGTTTAGAGTTCCCTCAACCCCAGGAGCCCTTCTCCCTCAATTCCTCACCTTGGGAGCTCAAACCGGGGGGAAGAGTTGGCTCAGTGTCCTCGATTAGCGCTACTCTCATCATACTCATATCTGGTATTAGCGAGTCTCAATAGAAGCTGTTTTCTGTTCATACATAACATAAAATCAGATATCATGTCAGATCATAAATAAACATATAAATCACAAAAGGATACCATAATCACCCTCCTTCTCAAGGAGGTACCGACCACAAGCTTGAGCTTGTTTCAAACAACTGCATCGTCTCAATATATGAGAGTATCTCGGTTCCAACTATATGTGTATGGGATTCTCAGTCATCGTAATGTAACCATGTCATGTCTAGATCATGCTCATACAACTCTCTAAGGAGCTTCTGTATCCTGCTTTATAGCTAGCCCTGTTAGCAGCATCATGATCGACCTCGGTCATGCTATGAACCTCTCATTCAAGATATCATGGCATATCTCATACTAAAGCAACATCCAAATGTGCTTATCAACAATATTCTCAAATATCAACAATACATCTATGCAGACACATATCATAGGAGAAATATCTCATTCTCAAAATAGAACATCTCATGCAGATATTTCAAAGCATGCTCGTTGGCAACTCTATGTGAGTGAAGCAACTCAATCATGAATTTATTCAGGTTCTATGCATATCATACATATACAGATGGATGTTCAAAAACTGAACAACGATACTTCAATCAATTGTCGGCTGCCATTTCAACAACATCTGAAGTGTCAAATCAGGGTATCCAAGGATTTGCATTTTCATTATTCAAAAACATTTTCCAATGGCTTTGCAATATGGAATTTCTTTCTCAAATTCCAAAAATCAATTCATCATGTCATGATACATCATTCCAAGCTTGAGAAGCTATCACCCTCTGATTTAGATCATCAGAGGCTCGTCACCTGTCAAGAGTAGTCCGTCAGGTTATAAAACCAAAACCATAATCAATATCAAGAACTCATCATCCTGACTTCATCAGATAACTGTCAAATATAGACATATCTGGATTGCAATGCTCTAAGCATAATGCCTTTCTAAGCCAGGGTAATCAGCCTTTAAATCAATGTTGTACCGTCACAACAACAAAGTCAGCTCATCAGAGTTTAGAAGCTAGATCACGACCACTAACGAGTCATCAATATTATAACATCAATTCTTTCATCAGGAGACAAGTGGAGCTCTTATCAAATCATGACTTCATTATGCCAACAAGTTGTCGTCAACCATGCAATATAAGTCTGAGGCTTCATCAAGTCATTCTCATAATCATAACATAAGTCATTTCTGTCGCTAGGTGCAAATGCATACACCAAGGATTAGTCATGCAAGTTCCACTTTCATGCTGAATCACAACTATCATTATTTCAACCATTGTGCTAAGAATAAGGAGGCCAATTTCCGAATACCCACATAAGTCATCATGCCCACATAGCATCGATATCAGGGCAAATCAACAATCATCAAATCAGATCACTAGACATCAGGTCAAGTCCAAATTTGCTATTGTAAAGAGATCTATAGTCAAAACATATCTCAATCATCAATTCAAAGTTAATGTCAAGCATCATGACAAAACATTGTTCATCTATATCAATCAGTTAAATCATGCCAACCACTTGTAGCACAAACATAGTGCCATATCTATATGTATGTCCCAGTGACCTGCAAACACAAGTTCAATCTGCATGTTCATGTTATGGCAAACATTCAAGCTTTTCGTTCTTGCAGATCTAGCCATCTGCAACACATTTGTGGAGCTGACATCTTCGAGGTGACCATCCGGTTTCATGCACAATACTTCATGTTAGGATATTCCGACACATAGGAAATAGTTAAGTATAACTTGGTCTAGTATAGAGTTAGGTAAAGTGTGTTTCTTTACTATGTACATTTTGTAACTTACAATCCGACAGTTCATTCTCTCCTCGGTATTACCGACACTTGATCTATGGCTTAACACCCGACCATCCAGTTTCATGCACAATACTTCATTATGTGATCAACAATTTAACCCAACAACTTCAACAATCAGATTACAGTGGCAAAATATGTTAGAGACACCTTGATTCAGAGTTCAGACAACTTCAAAAAGCTTCAGATGATTGTCAATTGTAGGCAAACCCCTGGACGCTCCCTTCAGGTTAGCATGGGAGCACCTTTAGCTGTCTAGATGCTGTCTAGGCCTTAGCATGCGTGCGTCCAGGGGCGAGATTTCCCAGTGGTATGCCTGCGTCCAGAGCAGAAACCCTCATTTCTATATGGGCTTTAGATCTGAGACCTTCTGCAGTTCAATATTGTCAGATGCTCATAAGACATACTTCAACAACACAAAATGTAAATAGTAATAAGGGTAAGAATCTTTAGAATAGATTCTCCCTCTGACTGGGAGTCTATGTCATTCATCTTCATTCATGTCATCAGCCTGTCTCTACTAGAGTCAAGCAACAACAGATCTGTTAGATCATAAACATATATCTATCATGGCTATCAATGTCATGACATCAATCTTTCATCAAAGGTTAGACTCAAAGAAGCAGATAGATGCAACATCATATCTCAAAGATTATGAACACAATAACACTTTATATCAAGTCACTTCATCAAGTTAAGACATTAAGTTTAACTATATGCTGTCAAGACATGACCGTAGTTAGTAAGAGATCTACTTATCAATCTTACACTTATACTTCTCACATCAAGGTTACCATGCTCCTCATGACCAATAAGATCAAGTTAGGTCATTCAATAAAACTTTACCAAAACAACAAGAGTGTCAACCTCTCTTTCCATATGCTTTCATCATGCTTATCACAAGCATTATCAACAGACTTATGTATTGGAGCCAATGAGCTATCCTTTTATATGAAATCTATCATCAAGAGTATCATTTACTAGAGTCAAGGTGCTAGCCTTCTTTCTAGGATCAAGATATCCAATAGATAGATCATAAATGTTAGCCAAACATCAAGTGTATCAATGTATCATCATTAGATAACCTTATAGAATTCAAGAAGATCAAAATGTCCAATACTAGGTGCATGATTTCATCATAGAAAACATAGATCCAAGTCACTTTCATATGCATGTATGAGCCATTAAAGAAAGAGACATTCTCATCATACCTTAGGGCTTACCGAGCCAATAGCTGAAACACAACATACCATGCATACCTAGTGGTATTCAAATACCTGTGCACCTTCATAAACATAGGCAGCTTGAAGCTCTTTGTCTTCTTATAGTGCCTCTTAACCTTTTCCAGCTCTAGCCATCCTTCTTGCATTGCAAATGATCCTCAAGAAGGATCTATCTCATCATAGCTCATCAAGGAGGTTAGAAACATCCATATACTCAAATACATATGCGGGAAGTATAATCGAGAAACATAATAATCAGATCCATAAGTTGCAAAAGTAAGAGGCATTATGAGTCAAGAAATACTTATTTTCAATGAGAGGTGATCCTCTCCCTCTTGAACCAATCTTCAAGAGCCATCAATGACCATGGTCCAGATACCAATGTTGCCTTCAAGTATCCAATTGGGTCTTCTAGGGATTATCCCATCCAGGGCTTCATCAAATATCCCACAAGTACTTGAGCATCTTCACATTAACCAACTAGGTTCCATATCTCATATAGTTTCCATAAACCAGGGTTTTCTCTCCAACCCTAATCTCATAGAATCCATCAAACCCTAATAATTAAATACCCTGAGGTTTTCTTCGAAACCCTAGAATTCTTTTAGGTCTCCACGATCCTCTTCCTGCTTCCATCAAAGGTGTCATCATCGGGGTGATCTCCATGAATTTTCTTCAACCGAGCTCTGATACCATGTTAATTTTTTATAGGGCGACATTGTTCTTTGCTTTGATAATTGCATTTCATCATTAATACATTAAGTTCACCCCATATCATCATTACATTATTCAGATTTACACCATTATTCATCAACATATGCAATTATAATGTCATTGCCATCAATGCAACAGAATATAAAAGGAACAATAGAAGAAAAGCATGCACACACATAGAGACACTAGGATTGGTGCAAGATCAAGGCAAAACTTGTTAGTTTTTGGGAGCATTGGATTTGCTCTAGCCATGAAAATTGGTGGAGAGGCTAAGGCAAATGAGTTGTAAAGAACCCAGAAACTAGTTGGTGAACTTCCACTTGAATTGTATTTTATTAAAATAATTAATATTTTTAATGGGGTTCCTAAGTCTAAACTTAGGAAAATTAAAATATTAATGGGTATTAATCAAAATATGGGTGAGAATGATCTAGAAGGCAGATCAAGTCATGTTTTAATCTTAGCCATTGATCAGGGACTTAATATCGGCCGTTGAAGTTTCAACGAGAAAAGTATAAGGAGGCTCGGGGTTCATTTAGAAACACACATGGAGAGAACAAATTGATCCGGAGTTCGATTTCTGTGGCTAGGAAGCTGAGAAATTCGAACTAGGTGATCAATTGCAGTAGAGGGGCAGGGATAGTTCGGGAGTACTGACAGGGAGGCGAATAGAAGCTAGTGGAGGCAGCGCAGCAACCAGAAGGACTGACGCTAGGCCAATTTGGGCCCACGCAGGGCCAATGCAGCAGCAGCAGACGCTACCCTCCACGTAGAAAGTCAAAACTGTCGGGAACTGTTGGAACTACTGGGAAGGTTGACGTAGTGGGCAGAAGAGACAACACAGAGCCTGTAGGGTTGATGTAGGGCCTACGTAGGGCCAACACAGAGGTAACTAGGGTTAGCTAATTTTGCTGCCGGATCAGCGGGAATTTGCCGGGTGAAGTGAGGTAAAACTCACTCAGTTTCTCTGCTATTGTATTTTCTCTGTCACTAGATTGCCGGGAGGGCATCCAACATTTGTATTCAGAATTACTGCTTAATAATAGAAAACCCTCAGAGCTGTTGCACTGGTTTTCCTGCATTGGGTTTTTCCGGGGACTATTTTGTCCAAAAATAATTGTGTCCTATGTATCTTGTTCTTTGCTCAGCTTTTTGTTTCATATAATCAATTATTAAAGTAATGTAGGCTGCAAAAGTAATTTGCTTCAGTATTCAGAGAATAACTTGATAATGTATATTAAAATCAAGTAGGTGAAGTAGATTCAGATTTGCTGCAGTAGGGGTTCCTTGAGGATTAGGAATTTTCACATGGTATCAAAGGATTGATTTTGAAACAGGAAGAGCAGATCCAACGCTGAGTAGAGAGGCCAAAAGCTGCACTTGACAGCAATTCGAATCCCCTTGAAGGGATTGCGCAGTCCTTGCCGGGAAGCAGAGATTCCGAGGAAATCTCTCTCTGAGAGAGTCGACAAAGAGGTACGATTTCTAGTTCGTGAGCTTGCAGAGGCAGAGGGAGTGACACAAAGCTTCAACGCAGTGCTTGAAGAGCGTAGTTTTTGCTGCGACAGAAATCCGTCAGAAAAAGAGCGAAGACACATAGAAGGGGAATTTTCTCCTCAGAGAACTTTTCGCCAAAAGTTTGAATTTCTCACTTGTCCAGCATTAGTGCTGAGTAGTGACTAGAGGAGTCAATTTGACAGTTTGGGTGAGATGGCATCGCATGGGCTCAGAGATCAGGACAGGTTGGAATGAGCTTCCAACTATGTCATATGGAAGACCATAATCTTAACTGTTCTTGAGGAATACAATCTCGAAGCCTACGTCAAGAGTGTTGTGGCTGTTCTTGCTGACAATGATCAAAAGAAGAAGTACAAGGCCGAGCAGGGGAAGGCGAAGAGGTTCATACTCAATGGAGTTCGAGATCATGTGGTCTCACACTTGCAGGGCAAAGATACAACCCGAGAGATGTGGGAAGCTTTGTCTTCATTGTATGAAGGCTCTTTCGAACAACCTGAAGATGTACCTAGAACAAAAGTTGCAGCGGACATTGATGCAGAAAGGAGGAGTTAACTCCTATCTTCAACGTCTTCAGGACACCAGAGACCAGCTTGCTGCAGTGGGATCTACTCCTTAGTCTACTGCGATGGTAAGGACGACCCTGAATGGAGTCTCGGATGAATGGCAAGTCTTCGTCCAAAGTATATTGGGCAGGGAAAGACTACCTTCATGGGAGGAGATGTGGGCAGCCCTTCAATAGGAGGAATTAAGGAGGGACCTGGTAAAGGTCAACCTCAATGGCAGTAGTGCGAGTGGCATGAAGACCAAGGAGGAGGAGGAGGAGAACACAACTCTAGCATCAAAGGGACAATAGAAGCAGAAGTGGAAGAAGGACATTTCCAAGGTGAAATGTTTCATATGTGGCGAGATGGGCCACTTTGCATCCCAGTGTCCTTTGAAGCAAAAGGATAAGGATGACAAACATGATCCTAAGGTTGCTCCAACAAAGATTGATGAAGAGGAGTTTGCCATGAGTGCCCATGCATCCCTAGGACGGAAATGGGGCGATATTGAGCAGTAGTCGGGAGGACTACATGTGGCAGGATCCTTGAGGAGTCCACCTCTTGGATTAATTCCTTGCTACGGGAGCCCAAGATTCAGCAGTAGCAAGATGGACTTAATGTGAGATGATGCAGTGGATTGTTTGGAGAGACAGATACAGTAGCCAGAGACCAGAGACTGATCAACACAGAGCAAGGTTGGTAGCAATGCAGATGGCACAGTGCAGAAGTCAACAATAACGTAGAAGATTCATAGGGTCAGAGACTAGAGCAATCAGATTCCAACATTCACATGGTATTATGCTGAACACAATTAGGTCATAAATTTTGGATGCTTTTATGTTGTTGAGCAACAATAATTGGAAAATGATGCAGTGCAGAGCTAGCACTGGCAGTGTTAGAAGCAGATGCAGAGGGAGCTATGGTACAGATGTAGCAGTGGCATTCGTAGTGTCATGGGTAGCATTACAATTGCAGTAGCAGCACAGTGTTGGTGGTAACAACAATGTGGAAATGAGGTGCTTTAGAGACAGAGCAACATGCAGTTGGACATTGTTGCTAGAGCACTTTTCTCGCTAAGAGGGAGTGTTAGTTTTTGGTAACATCAAATGTGCTTTGGCCATGCAAATTGGTGGAGAGGCTAAGGCACATGAGTTCTAAAGAACCCAAAAACCGTTTGGTGAAATTCCACTTGGATTGTTGGCATTATGAGACAAGTGTTGTCCTTGATGGCAAATCACACTGATAACAAATCATAGTGCAGAAGGATAGCAGCAAGGAATTGGTGATCAGTCTACAAGTATGAAGAAAAATATATACACGCTGGTTCACTATATACCAAGTCGCGTATACAAGCAGGTTCACTATATACCAAGTCGCGTATACGCAGGTTGGCTATATACCAAGTCGCGTGTACACGCTGGTTGGCTTCAGTAAAAGCGCGTGTATGTGGAAAACTTATCTTTGGTCCATGGCGGTTATTCCTTGGAAGTTGTGCCTATGGTTTTGGACCATGGTGTCTCGACGGACGTGTTGATCCCTAGTTTTTGAAGTTGATGGTAATGGATTTCTATGGTTTTGGCTCTTGGTATTGAACAAGGCCTAAGGCTATATAAGGAGAAGGAAATCATTAGGCAAGGTGATCTGAAATGTCTTGAATATCTGATGAAGTATTAGATCCAGTATGCAGGTTATTGGTTGATGATGTATTGCTTGATATGAGCTAAGGAGAGATCTCATCGGTTGATGGAGAACAAGATCTAAGGAGAGATCGGGATCAAATGCTGCAAGTTATGAAAAATTATTTTTAGATCTGTACGCAGGTTGTCTTCGGTAAAACCGCGTGTATACGCGGGTTGCCTTCATTGAAGTAGCGTATATCTTTTGGAGCTTGATTTTTGGGTTGCAGCTGGGTTTGACTGTTATTGCAGAGTTCTGTAGTCTGCTCTGTGTTCTGGTGACTGGGTTTGACAGGGTTTCAGTGGTTCAGTGATTCAAAGATTGTTGATGTGAGTATTGGTTGTTTTGTAATCTGCTATGAAGGTTGAATGAATTGTGGTCTTCAGATTGTAATATTGTGCTTCAGGAATATCCAGTCTGAAAATGTATGAAAAGTGGTACCTGAAGGAAAGAAGATTGTAGGCCTGCACCTACGTACTAGTATCTTAGCTAGTACAAGAGCAAAGGGGGTTGAAGCTCCCTTCCAAGGAAGTTTGGAGAACGAGAGAAGGTTGAAGCCTTCTGCAGGTTGTAGCCTGCGTACTGGTATAAGGCTGCACCAGTACAAAAGATTGTAAACTGAAGTTCTTATTAAAGAAAGATAGAGACGACTTGCAGCAGGTGGTTTTCACCCACATTGGGTTTCCACCTTATATCATGGTGTTCATGTGTGTGGCTTTTGTGTGATGATCTGTTCAGTTATACTGTTTACTCTTAATATGGTGAATAATGACCTGATGCACTTAACTGAAGATAAACTAACTGAATTATAAGTTTTTTGGTTATACGCTGTTTTCTTTAGACACAGTAGCGTGTACACGCTGGTTCACTTAACTGAAGTAGCGTATATGTTTCTGAACATTGAAAAAGTTTTATTGATCTGATAATACTGATTCACCCCCCCTCTCAGTATTATTTCCAACAATTGGTATCAGAGCAGGTCCTTCAGAGAAGCTTGATCGCTTGAAGGTAGATCGTTCATCATGAGCAACTACGAGAGAGAAGCATCAATCAGGCCACCGGTTTTTGATGGGACAAACTTCAATTATTGGAAGGTAAGAGTTACTGCCTATCTTCAATCTCTTGGTACAGAAGTCTGGGACATCGTAGAAACAGGCTACGCTTTTCCTTCAGCTACTCCTACAGATGCAGCTGAGAAAAAGAAGTATGAAACAAATGCGAAAGCAGTCAGTACCCTATTAGGATGTATATCCCAAACGGAATTCATGAAGGTAATGCACTACAAATCCGCAAAAGAGATATGGGACAAAATTGTCACGAGCTATGAAGGAGATGAACAGGTAAAGTGTGCTAAACTTCAAACTCTCAGGATTCAGTATGAGACTCTCAAGATGTATAATGATGAAAGTGTGGCTAACTATTTTCTTCGGGTAGATGAGATCGTTAATTGTATGAAAAATTTGGGTGAAGAAATAAAAGAGGCTATAGTGGTTGAAAAGGTTCTAAGATCATTGTCCCCCAAGTTTGAATCTAAAGTATCTGCAATAGAAGAAAAGGAAAATCTACGAATTCTTACTATGTCTCAGCTACATGGAATTCTAACTGCTTATGAAATGAGAAAGGGAGGTCCATCAGACAGAAGAGAAGCTGCTTTCAAGGCATCAGGCAAAGAAGATTATTATGAAGCAAGCCACGTCCCAGAAGAAGAGGAAGAAGAATCAAATTTTGTCAGAAATCTTCAAAGGGGTTCTGGAAGGTTCAGAGGTAAGTTACCTTTTAAATGCTTTGCTTGTGGAAGAGTAGGTCATTATGCTGCAAAATGTCCTTATAAGGATAAAGGAAAGGAACCTGCTAGATGGAACAAGAAACAGAGTGCAAATAAGAAAAGCTACTACACTCATGAAGATAGTGATGGTCTATCGAATAGTGATGAAGATGAACGAGGTAATGAATATAAGTTGTTAATGGCATTTGAAGATGATGATTATATGGATGCTATAGATGTGGATAATCTTTATGATGAAATTACTAGACTCAAGAGATGTATAGAAGAAAAGAATATGATCATTGATACTCTACAATTTCAAATTGATGAAAAGGAAAAACATCTTGAAAAACTAGAAGGTGAAATTGTTGGTCTTAGAAAAGAAATCGAGAAAACAAAAGCTATTAATCTTAAATTTGTTAAAGGATCTGAAACCTTGGATGAGATTATCAATGTGCAGCGATCTCCTCTGATCAAGACAGGTCTTGGATATAATGGAGAAACATCTCAAGCCTCTACCTCTAAAAGTTATCTTGATGCAGCAAGGAAAAGCGAGCAAAGGCCAAATAAAAGTAATCAGGTGAATCAGGGACAGTTTACCTCAAGAACAAATAAAGACCATCAAGAAATTTGGGGACAAACTGCCTTAAGGACAAACAGAAGCTACAATCAGCCACAGGTAAAATCTTCCCAATTTGCTCCGAGAATAAATAGAAGCTACAATCGGTTGGATGATAGATCTGATTATCGCAGAATTTTCTTTAATGGCCAATGCTTTTCTTGCCATAACTTCGGTCACAAAGCAGCTCAATGTGTTGCATACAAGACAATCATGACTAGAGAAGCTCAAAAGCAAGGGAGAATGACTGAAACCATGAAAAGGACTTATAACAACTTTTCGGTTCTTGAAAATGAAGTTGAATGCTCTATTTGTAATAACTTTGGTCATGAAGACTCTGAATGCAGGAGCAGGTTCCGGAAGACAATTCAGAAGGAGCAAAACTCAAATGTCAGAACATGGAGAATAAAGGAACCACAACCAGAAAGATGTGGGATAGCCTTTTATGCAGAAGGTCAAGAAAGTCTATGGTACATTGACAGCGGATGTTCGAAGCATATGACAGGGGACAAAGAAAAGCTTGAGTCATATACCGCATTAGAAAAGGGGAAGAAAGTTTCTTTTGGAAACGATATCTCTGCAGCCATAAAAGGAAAAGGTGTGGCTCCATTGAAAGAGAAGGTCAAAGCTGGAAATGTTTTGTATGTTGATGGATTGAAGCATAATCTTCTGAGTGTCAGTCAGATGTGCGATCAAGGAACAGAGGTAATATTTAGATCAAATGGATGTTGTGTTCGTGATCTTGATACAGGTAAAACAGTGATCAAAGGAAGAAGGACTCCAAATAATCTATACATATTTGAAGAAGGACCACAACAATGCTATTTGAGCAAGGATGATGAACACTGGCTATGGCATCGAAGGTTGGGGCATCTAAGCTTTTCACAAATAAGGAAAGCATGCAAATATCAGGCAGTTCGTGGTCTTCCAGATATCAAAATTCCAGACAACACTATATGCAAATCTTGTCAGTTTGGAAAGCAAACCAGAACTAACTTTCCAGAGAAGGAAGGATCAGCTAGCATGCCTCTTGAGCTAGTACATACAGATACATGTGGTCCATTCAGAAAAAGAACACCTCGAGGAGAAGAATACTTGATATTATTCATTGACGATTTCTCCAGGTTTGTCTGGTTAGGACTTATGAAGCACAAAGATGAAGCATTCGAAAAATTCAAATCCTTCAAAGCCTTGGTTGAAAATGAATCAGGACACAAAATTAAGTGCCTCAGATCTGACAGAGGTGGGGAGTTTACCTCAAACGAATTTTTCGATTTCTGTGAAGAACATGGGATAAGAAGAGAATTCTCTACAGCTAGAACTCCTCAGCAAAATGGGGTGGTGGAAAGAATGAACAGAACAATCCAACAAATGGCTCGTGCTATGCTTGATGAATCAGGTACTCCCGCAACTTTCTGGGGTGAAGCTGCACATGCTGCGGTTATTATTCTTAACAAAACAAATGTCCGAGTAAACAGCACTCAAACACCTCATGAGCTCTGGAGTGGTGAGACTCCTTCGGTGAAGCACTTCAAAATATTTGGGAGCAAATGTTATATTAAGAATACTGATGAGCAACTTGGCAAACTTGAACCAAGAGCAGATGAAGGCATTCTTCTTGGTTATTCTCCATATAGCAAAGCATACAAGTGCTACAATAAAAGACTTGGCAGAATTGTTGACAGCATTGATGTAGTGGTTGATGAGAAGGGATATATTCCTAGGCAAGTTCATCATGAAGACATTGAAGAAGATGAAGGCTACACTCAAAGGCAGAATGATGAAGAAGAAGAACCTCAAGAAGAACCAGAGGAGCAGGCAAGAATAGAAGAGAAGACTCCATCCAGATATGTTCAAAAGAATCATCCAGAATCTCAGATTGTGGGGCAGAAAGAAGCAGGAATACAAACAAGAAGAAGAATTGCAGAAGCTTCAAGCTATTTGGCATTACTCTCTTCCACTGAACCACAAAATGTGAAAGAGGCATGCAAAGATGAATGTTGGGTCAAAGCAATGGATGAAGAACTTGAGCAGATCGAAAAGAACAACACTTGGGAACTGGTTCCTAGACCAAAAGATAAGAATGTCATAGGGACAAAATGGGTCTTCAAGAATAAATTGAATGAAAATGGAGAAGTAATTAGAAACAAGGCCAGACTTGTTTGTAAAGGGTATGCGCAGCAAGAAGGGATAGATTTTGAAGAGACCTTTGCTCCTGTAGCAAGACTTGAGGCCATCCGAATGTTCCTTGCTCTCTCAAGCTTTCAAAACTTCAAGGTATTTCAAATGGACGTGAAATCAGCCTTTCTGAATGGAGACTTAGAAGAAGAAGTATATATTGAGCAGCCAGATGGTTTCATTCTTGGGAATGATCCAAACCTTGTATGCAAATTAAAAAAGGCTCTCTATGGTCTCAAACAAGCTCCAAGGGCTTGGTACTATCGATTGGACAAATATCTTCACCAACAAGGCTTTTCAAAAGGATCAGCAGATAGCAATCTCTATATAAAAATTGAAAATAACAAATTGCTAATACTTGTTGTTTATGTAGATGATATTATCTTTGGCAGCAATGAAGAGACTATGAGTCAAAACTTTGCCTTGGTTATGCAGAAAGAATTCGAAATGTCACTACTTGGAGAATTGACATACTTTCTTGGATTGCAAATCCAACAAAATGAAGGAGGCATCTTCTTGTCTCAAACCAAGTACCTCAAACAGATCTTGAAGAAGTATGGCATGGAAGATTCAAAGCCAGTATGTACACCCATGGTTACAGGATGCAGCCTCAGTGCAAATGATGAATCAGCAGCAGTTCATCAACCAACTTATAGATCCATGATTGGGAGTTTGCTTTATTTGACAGGTACCCGACCAGACATCATGCATGCAGTCGGAATAGTTGGGAGATTTCAGGGAAATCCAAAGGAGACTCATCTTCAGGCAGTGAAGAGAATCTTCAAATATCTTCAAGGGACACAAAATTATGGATTATGGTATCCTAGAGATACAGATCTCACACTTCATGCTTATACAGATGCAGATTGGGCCGGAAGCGTGGATGACAGGAAGAGCACAAGTGGTGGTGCATTCTTTATGGGCTCCAGATTAGTATCTTGGTTCAGCAAGAAACAGAGTTCGATTGCCTTATCTACAGCTGAAGCAGAATATGTGGCTGCGGCATCTTGTTGCACACAACTTTTTTGGATGATGCAGACCTTGCAGGATTTTCAAATCACTTGCACTTCACCAGTCTCTATCTTATGTGATAATACAAGTGCAATCAGCATTTCAAAGAATCCAGTCATGCACTCAAAGACCAAGCACATACCAATCAAGTACCATTTTCTTCGGGAACAAGTGCTTGAGCAGAAGGTCAAGTTGGAGTATGTTCCTTCTAAGGAACAAGTTGCTGATATTCTCACAAAACCACTGCCCAGGGAAACTTTTGAATATCTCAGACAAAAGCTGGGAGTAGTTGATGCTTCATCCTGCTGTTGAAGCTTGTCTGTTCTACAGGAAATTTGGTATACGCAAGTTACGTAAGGGATATCCGCGTATATACGCCGATTTATACTGGGAAAGTCGCGTGTATGGTGTACGCGTGTTGCAGAAAGCATATCCGCGTGCATACGCTGTTTTCTGCAGGAGAAGTCGCGTATATGGAGTTCTGAACAGCAAGGGCAGACTCCGGTCGGAGAAGGTCTGAGATGGGTATGCCAGAATTCTTCAGGCACAGGTTCAGGGGGAGCAGATTAAAGTCTCATAAAGCATTGTTGGCATTTAGATGCTTTTGGTTCTAGTACACAACTGTTGTTGGTTTCAGGAGAAGGAGCTCAGAAGGAAATCTTGGTTGCTGATCTAAAAGATGTGTATCAGATGTTGCTTGTGACTGTCATAAGTCTTGGTCTAGATTTGTTGTCTCTATGTCATGTATCTCTTCTGTGATATCTCTTTTATGGTGTCAAGGTCATGTAACGGCCTATGTTGGTTTCCCCACTATGCCTGGGATGAATGATGTAATATAATTGGTTGTTTCTGATGTATCCCCTCTTGGTTGGGAGTATGGATGTATGTATTGAGTCTTTTGGTAATAGGAAGGTCCCTTATGGTGTATAAGTCTTGGTTCCTTTGAAGAACATCTTTTGCAGATCTTGCCTACAGTCAGAGGAAGCATGTTTCAGCACAGCCAAGCAAAGATATCAGCATGTACTCAGGGGGAGCACAGCCCTTTGCCCTTGATGACAAAGGGGGAGAGTGATTTGATTTGGTGTTGTTGCCATCAAGTCCAAAGGGGGAGATTGTTGGCATTATGAGACAAGTGTTGTCCTTGATGGCAAATCACACTGATAACAAATCATAGTGCAGAAGGATAGCAGCAAGGAATTGGTGATCAGTCTACAAGTATGAAGAAAAATATATACACGCTGGTTCACTATATACCAAGTCGCGTAGACAAGCAGGTTCACTATATACCAAGTCGCGTATACGCAGGTTGGCTATATACCAAGTCGCGTGTACACGCTGGTTGGCTTCAGTAAAAGCGCGTGTATGTGGAAAACTTATCTTTGGTCCATGGCGGTTATTCCTTGGAAGTTGTGCCTATGGTTTTGGACCATGGTGTCTCGACGGACGTGTTGATCCCTAGTTTTTGAAGTTGATGGTAATGGATTTCTATGGTTTTGGCTCTTGGTATTGAACAAGGCCTAAGGCTATATAAGGAGAAGGAAATCATTAGGCAAGGTGATCTGAAATGTCTTGAATATCTGATGAAGTATTAGATCCAGTATGCAGGTTATTGGTTGATGATGTATTGCTTGATCTGAGCTAAGGAGAGATCTCATCGGTTGATGGAGAACAAGATCTAAGGAAAGATCGGGATCAAATGCTGCAAGTTATGAAAAATTATTTTTAGATCTGTACGCAGGTTGTCTTCGGTAAAATCGCGTGTATACGCGGGTTGCCTTCATTGAAGTAGCGTATATCTTTTGGAGCTTGATTTTTGGGTTGCAGCTGGGTCTGACTGTTATTGCAGAGTTCTGTAGTCTGCTCTGTGTTCTGGTGACTGGGTTTGACAGGGTTTCAGTGGTTCAGTGATTCAAAGATTGTTGATGTGAGTATTGGTTGTTTTGTAATCTGCTATGAAGGTTGAATGAATTGTGGTCTTCAGATTGTAATATTGTGCTTCAGGAATATCCAATCTGAAAATGTATGAAAAGTGGTACCTGAAGGAAAGAAGATTGTAGGCCTGCACCTACGTACTAGTATCTTAGCTAGTACAAGAGCAAAGGGGGTTGAAGCTCCCTTCCAAGGAAGTTTGGAGAACGAGAGAAGGTTGAAGCCTTCTGCAGGTTGTAGCCTGCGTACTGGTATAAGGCTGCACCAGTACAAAAGATTGTAAACTGAAGTTCTTATTAAAGAAAGATAGAGACGACTTGCAGCAGGTGGTTTTCACCCACATTGGGTTTCCACCTTATATCATGGTGTTCATGTGTGTGGCTTTTGTGTGATGATCTGTTCAGTTATACTGTTTACTCTTAATATGGTGAATAATGACCTGATGCACTTAACTGAAGATAAACTAACTGAATTATAAGTTTTCTGGTTATACGCTGTTTTCTTTAGACACAGTAGCGTGTACACGCTGGTTCACTTAACTGAAGTAGCGTATATGTTTCTGAACATTGAAAAAGTTTTATTGATCTGATAATACTGATTCACCCCCCCTCTCAGTATTATTTCCAACAGAGACTAGAGCAATCAGATTCCAACATTCACATGGTATTATGCTGAACACAATTAGGTCATAAATTTTGGATGCTTTTATGTTGTTGAGCAACAATAATTGGAAAATGATGCAGTGCAGAGCTAGCAGTGGCAGTGTTAGCAGCAGATGCAGAGGGAGCTATGGTACAGATGTAGCAGTGGCATTCGTAGTGTCATGGGTAGCATTACAATTGCAGTAGCAGCACAGTGTTGGTGGTAACAACAATGTGGAAAGGAGGTGCTTTAGAGACAGAGCAACATGCAGTTGGACATTGTTGCTAGAGCACTTTTCTCGCTAAGAGGGAGTGTTAGTTTTTGGTAACATCAAATGTGCTTTGGCCATGCAAATTGGTGGAGAGGCTAAGGCACATGAGTTCTAAAGAACCCAAAAACCGTTTGGTGAAATTCCACTTGGATTGTATTTTATTAAAATAATTAATATTTTTAATGGGGTTCCTAAGTCTAAACTTAAGAAAATTAAAATATTATTGGGTATTAATCAAAATATGGGTGAGAATGATCTAGAAGGCGGATCAAGTCATGTTTTAATCTTAGCCGTTGATTAGAGACTTAATCTCGGTCGTTGAAGACTCAACAGGAAAAGTATAAAATGGAGGCTTGGGGTTCATTTGGAAACACACACGGAGAAAATAGATTGATTTGGAGTTCAATTTCTAGGGCTAGGAAGCTGAGAAATTTGAACTAGGTGATCAATTGCAGTTGAGGGGCAAGGATAATTCAGAAGTACTGACAGAGAGTCAGGGAAAAGCTAGTGGAGGCAGCGCAATAGCCAGAAGGACTGACGCTAGGCCAATCTGGGCCCACGCAGGCCTAATGCAAAGCCAGAAGGGCAAGTGCAGAAGCAGAAGTTGCCCCCCACGCAGAAAGTTGGAATTGTTGGAACAACCGGGAAGGTTGACGTAGTGGGTAGAAGAGACAGCACAGAACTGATGCAGGGCCTACACAACGCCAATGCAGAGGTAACCGGGGTTAGCCAGTTCTGCTGGATTAGTCGGAATCTGTTGGGTGAAGTGAGGTAAAGCTCACTCAGTTTCTCCGTTTTCTCTGTCACTGGATTGCCAGGAGGGCATCCAACATTTGTATTTAGAATTATTGCTTCATAATAGAAAACCCTCAGAGTTGCTGCACCGGTTTTTCCGCATTGGGTTTTTCCGGGGACTATTTTGTCCAAAAATAACTGTGTCCTATGTATCTTGTTCTTTGCTCAGTTTTTTGTTTCATGTAATCAAATATTAAAGTAGTGTAGGCTGCAGAAGTAATTTGCTTCAGTATTCAGAGAATAACTTGATAATGTATATTAAAATCAAGTAGATGAAGTAGATTCGGATTTGATGCAGTAGGGGTTCCTTGAGGATTAGGAATTTTCACAAAGCCCACTATGGGAAAATCTTTGCAATTTTTTTTCTTCTTCTTAGATCGTCATCAAATGTAAAAGAGAGTACAATGATCCATAAATTTATCTATGTAACAAAACAATAACGATATCCATGTGTTGGACACCTAATCCTCTAAGGGTTAGTGTGGAAGCCGAATAGACAAAGGAAGTCCAAGAGACCTTGGGATGTGGAACCCAACGGCCAAACCTTGTATATCATTCGTTAATAAAAAATAGTACTCTCCTGTTTATCATTCATATACTGTTGCTGCCATGTTTGTGTTTAACATGGTATCAGAGCAGGCGTATTCCTGCCCTGCATAATTACTTTGAGCCATTTGTTTTATGGCCTTTCTGTGCAGGTCATTTCTGCCTTTCTGCGTGTCAGAACTGCCATTACTATTCTTGCTGCATCTTTGTCATCACTGCCCCTTGAAAGAACCGTTACAACCTTTCTGCATACTGGTGTCACTGTTATATTCCTGGCTATAACATTTAGTTTTGTCAGCCACGCTAGGCTAGTGCTGTGGTGCAAGGCACAAGCAACTCGCATGATTAAGGGTTGTGCAACACTGAACGTTACCTCTTTTGCTGTGATTGAACTGCTCTGGCATGTTCAGTTCCCCGTTCTGCAATACAATTTATAAACCGCCTTTATCATGCGTTGTGCATTGGAATATCATGGTGTGCTGTGCATTGTTTGAGGTGGATTTGATCTGCATCTTGTTATTGTTGTCCCTGGTGTTGTTGGACGTCGCCAATTTGAAAGGGTTGGACGGGTGATGACAATACGTATGTATAATGATCCACTGTGATCTTACCGCCCTCCCACCTCTATCTGATGCACATTCCTTTCGTTCATTTACCAGGATTCCATGCTTTATTTAACTAACCAAACGTATCACATGTTCCAGAATTTTTATCGATGAACAGTGCGTTCAATTAATGAAATGGGTTGAGGAAAACTGGTCAAATGAACAAGGATAATTTGCATCCTAAGAGGCAATGCGGAGCTACCTTCAAGTATGTTTGTCTTTAGTTGATATGATTCAAATTGACGAGATTCACGAAGGGGATTTCTCTTGGCTTTGGTTCAATGGATTACAGCGCGAAATCAATGACCCAGAACTAGAACTTTTGTTAGGCGAACTAAGAAAATGACTTCTTTCATGCTACTGCAATCTTTGAGAGGGATGACAAGATTGTGAGGTGTGATGCTGTGTAAGGAAAGCATTTCACCAGCTTGTGAGACCAGAGTATAGTGCAGCTACAACATTTTCCAGGCTTCTGGAAACTATGCTTGCATTCCCAAAGCCATTATAAGAAGAGGAATTGTTATTGAATACAACATAGGACGCATTTTAATACAGAACAAACAACTTGCTCGAGTTGGTGCTACGCTCTGCCAAGAAATGCATGGATTCTACCCACGAATTTAAGCTCAGTGAACCATTTGAAGAGGTCAACTTTTCAATCAAGCCTGTCAGCTCTTCTCGTTCTTTAACAGCTTCCTCGAGGGCCTCAGTGATGCTTCCAAGGTTAGACATGGCGTTGTGAAGATCCATTTTCCTCTGGCTCGATATTGACGTCTTTAGATATTTCCTCTCTTTTATTATCAGGCATAGACAGTTCTAATTTCGTATCATTTTCTGAGGCCGATTCATCTTGCTTAGGCAACTCACTTTCAGCATCTGTTGTATTGCTTGTTTCAATCTTTGCTGCATCTGAAACTGTTGCAGCATCAGTAACTGGAATAGATTGAACGGTTAAGTCTTTAGCGGGATGGCTTTTGGTTTCTACACTGAGAGCAGTAGATAATGTTGAACCAATAGATGATCTCCGAGAGAACTGATTCAAAGTAGTTTTGGATGACACTTTCACATCTTTACTTGAACCTTTTTCTCTGTTACTTGATGTAAAAGCAGAAGTCAAGGCAACCAGTGCAAAAGATTTTCGAGTTAAGCCACCTTTTCGAAGACCATTCAAACTCTCAGAAATACATAGAGTGTGTTGTGCAGTGGTGTTTGAAGGGTTGTCTCTAGATACTCCGCTTTACATATTTACTGAGGGAGAGCCTAGACGTAATACGGATATTAACATGTCTTTGCCCGGTGGATAATTATAGAAGCCTTAGGATCTTTCCCTATGGTTGAATATTGACCACATTTATGAGTTAATTGGCACTGACTACCAATAGGTTTTAAGATGGGTTGTAATTGTTTTCAAACTAATAGATGGAAATTTATAGGTTTCCCAGAATAGATGCAACTTCTCCTCTAGTTGTCACTTGTTTATTTTAAGAACTAAGACCCCACGTTATATTTCATGCTTGGCAGCATAGACAAAGAACTCTTCGTTATTGTTCTTTGAAGGATGATGGTACTGCGATTCAGAGGACCATGCAAATCTTTACTGGTCTGCGGACCATGCATAGCCTTTGATTTGGGATACTCGATTGTATTGTTATTGTGAATCGCCTAACTTGTACTTTGACTGATTGTCCATTGCTGATATTTCATATACCAAAAAAAATAAAAAAAATTGTTGCTTCAGTCTAGAATTTGCATGCTGACCAATCCAAATGAAAACCTCGCTGTACGTATCCAGTACCATGATATCCTTCGTCAACAGGTCATCTTGAGTAAAGTTGAAGACTTCTATAGGCTTCAATATTCCTTTTTCAGATGCACAATCATACAAAATTACCATGCCAAATGAGAAGTGATGTCCCAATTTGCAACAAGAAGCAACATGTAGAATTCAAAGATGCTGCAACCGGATCAACTTGAATTGCTTTACAGTAATTGGTGCTTGCTGGTTGCACACTGGTCAATTGGTGCACATTTATAGAGGATATTGCCATGTCTTTGTACTGTGAGTGGGTGTTACTTTTCCACATTGGGTCATAGTTGTGATAAGTTTTTAAAATGTGTAATTTTGATAATGGAGAATATGGCTCAAATTACTGAAGTATTAGAATTCTTGAAAACTTTGATGCATTCTACTGATCATGATACAGTGAAAATCAGCAAGAACACTCTCTGTGATATTAAAACCTATCTGCAGTATACACAAGAAAAGGTAGAATTTTTGGAGCTTGAATCTCAGCTTCAGCAAGAAGAATTAAAACAGAGGAGTCATCATTCTAAACCTGTTTCTGTTCAGAACATTGAAACAGACTCCCATAAGTAGCAAGTTGATTCAGATCTAGTGCCCAATGAAGTAGCAGAATTGCATGCAGACGCAAAAATTCGGCCAACACTTCCCAAGCCAATCATCAAACCTTGGGAAGAGCTTGTCCACAACAAGCAAAAAACTGGTCTTGGATATGACAAGGACGTGTCCTTTCACATTCCAGACTACTCAAAGCCCATTCAGTTACAGAGTGCTGGATTCCTTCATGACAGTTCACCTTCAGCTGTTCCAGATTATGCTCTTCTTCCACAACAACAACAACAGATTTTGAAATGCCAACACTGTGACTGAGTTGGTTATCTGAAAGATCACTGTTTTGATCTTCATCCATGTAAGCACTGTCATAAAACTAGTCATTCTTCAAACAGATGCTTCAGAAACAAACCTCCTGCAAGAACAAAGATTCATCTTGGATGGATCGCTTCTTGGCAATGGGCATCAATAGCCAAGAAGATATTTCAGTCACATGTCAGAACTTGTTCAAGAGTATTGAACAGTCTTACAGTTGAGTTTTCTCCATCATCTCACCTTGTATTTGACAGGGGGGAAATGATTGTCATCTACAGGCTTCAAAGCCACATCAAGCAAGCCTGAGCCACAACCTGCCACACCAGATTCAGAGTTGTAGCCAGAGACAAAGATGCCCCTGAGCATGCCTTTAGTTGGTAATTTGGGACACTTCCTCTAGCAAAACGCTTCAGCTTCTTGCTAGTTTAGGAAGAGTTCCAAGAATAGAATTGGGGACACTTCCTTTAGCAGAAGACTTCAACTTCTTGCCGGTTTTGGAAGAGTTCCAGGGATTGCATTAAGCATTCCAGAGTTGTTGGTCATCCTTAAACCATCACAGGTTGAGACTTCCCTTTTGAGGTTGAAGTTCTCCCTTTTATGTGGGGTGAGACCTCCCTTCATTGGTTGAAGGTTTCCCTCTTCAAAACATTAGGAGCACTTCCTCTAGCAGAAGACATGAGCTTCATGCTAGAATTGGAAGAGTTCCGGGAACTGCACTAAGCATTCCAATGTTGGTGGTCATCTTTAAACCACTGCCCTTTATACCAACATTTCAGAGAGCACATTCAACATAGTGCTGCCATGCATTTTTGCACATTTTGTATTACAACTCTATTCTTGGATTCATACATAACCCTTCGGATTAAGGGGGGGAATGTTGGACACCTAATCCTCTAAGGGTTAGTGTGGAAGCTGAATAGACAAAGGAAGTCCAAGAGACCTTGGGATGTGGAACCCAACGGTCAAACCATGTACTATAAATGTATATCATTCGTTAATAAAAAATAGTACTCTCTTGTTTATCATTCATATACTGCTGCTACCATGTGTGTGTTTAACACCATGAAACAGATCTAATCATGTTAGAAATAAAAAACCCTCATACTGATGGCTATAATGTGCTGTCACAAACTGATGTCAACTGCTGTATATTATTGTCACTGTGTCGAACATTGTTGATCGGTGCTATCATTGAGTGGAGACTTCGGAATGCTGAAATCTCATCTTTGAGTCTTGGACGCAGGGAGAGGAGTTGTGCGAGCGTCTATAACAGCCCTAGACGCTCTCTGAGAACTATGTGCCAGCGAGTGTGGTAACATGGACGCCCCATACCATTCTGTGCATGCGTTTGGGGACTAACTCATCAAATCTACTCAAAAACCCTTGGTCGCTCCCTTGAAATTACTGTCCGCGTGTCCGGGACAACTTGAAAGCTCTCAGGACCACTTTGTGCGAGTATCCGAGAGCTGACACCTCTAGATTTCCCTTTGAAGCCTTGGACGCTCCCATAAGCCTCTGTGCCAACATCCAAGGCTCTCTGGATGTTGTCATGACCACTGTGTGCCGACGTCCAGGGACTAAAATGTCCTGTTCTATGCTAGCGTCCAGAACCAGAAAACCCTAACTTAGAGCGAACCTCACGCCTGTGATTTCGGACCCTTGAGCGAACTCCTTTTGTCAAACTTGTGCGAACCAAGATAAAAGAGATGAGAAGATAACTTGATCGAATGTGTCCAATGAGCTTGAGGTCTCTACTATTTATAGGCTTTCCTGAGGGTCCATTTGGGGTTAAGGCTAACCCAAGCAGTTACCCTTGTGGTTAGGGCCAACCCATTCCATAATACATGTATGAATAAAATAATTCATAACTTAACTTCCGCTTGACCAAATTGGGTGATCTTTAGGTTGATTTTGGTCCTCTCGAAAAGAGGAATCTAATGCAATTATTATCTCAGTGATTTGAGTTGTCCAAGGTGGAATTTGACTGCATTTGCAAAAATTAACATTTCTCAGCCAAATTGCCTCATAACTAGCCATGCTAGCAACAATGTACTCAGGTTCAGCTGTACTCAGTGCAACAGATTTATGCTTTTTGCTCATCCAAGAGGTCATGGCAGATTCCAAGCTAAAGCAACACCTAGAAGTGCTCTATCTATCAATAGAGTTACAAACCCAATCAACATCAGTATATCCATGAAGTCTTACATTTTTAGTAGTGTATTTCAATCCTAGATTGATAGTTCCTTGCAAGTATCTGAGTACATGTTTTGTAGCAATCCAGTGGGCATGAAAGTGTTGAAATTTGGTACCGGAGGACAGGTGGTTCCCTTAGGCTTTGATCTTTGGCCTAGAGAAAAGTGTCCAAAAGAATTTAATTTTTCTCCTAAAGTAACTTTATAATTTTTATAAAGTTAAATCTAATTTAAAAGTGACTTTAAGTGATAAAGTTACTAAGTCTAATTTTAAAGTGACTTTTATAAAGTCAATGAAAAATTAGAAAGGAAAAGTGACTTTGGAAATAAATGACTAAGTGGGTCTTTATTAAAGTGGGGTGAATTAAAAAATAGAAAATGAGATTTAAATGAGCATTTAATCTCAGCCATTGATCTAAATTTATTTCAGCCATTGGATTTAGGGATCACCCAAAAGTCACTTAGGGTTGGGTTAAGGGAGGAAAAGGAGGAAAAGATCATTCATTCTTTCATGAGCAGATTGGGAGAAGGAGAACAAGAGAGCAATGGAGATTTTTGAGCAAGGAGGAGAAAGAGGCAGCAGTTTGGCACACATACCAAGGCAGCACTTCAACAAATCCGTACAGCTCAAAGAACAAGCAGAAAAAAGGCAGATTTTTGTGAGCAAACAGGGAAAAACTGATTTTCAGGCACGAATATCGAGGAGGCGATTTCCTACACAATTTTCGAGGTCTGTCCGTACAGTTTGTACACCGCATTTTCAGATTGTCTGTTAGCTGAAAAACAGATAAGTTTGCTTGCTGGAAAAATTTGTTTTGCTGATTTTTTGCTGAAAATTTTCTCACTGTAAAAAGGCATTTTCAGAAATAAAAGAAGAGCTCTCAAACTGGTTTTCCCCAAGAGTTGTAAGGGGTTTTTCCAGGGTCAAGTTGACCAAAAATCTCAGTGTTTAAATGTGTTTTAAAGGCTGTTTATTATTGCTTATTTTTATTTCTGCAATTTCCAGCATTCTGTAAAATTTCCAGAATTTGTGTTTTCAGCAATATTTATTTTTCAGCTTGTTAAATGTATGGTTATGGGAAAGGGCATTTAACTACATGGGAGAAATAAGGTGAAACTGAAAACCGGGGTGGGAAAACAGAGATTTTCTACAGAAAGGGATCAATCATATGTTGACTTAAAGTGTTTACAACAAAGCATATGTCAGGCCTAATGTTTACCAAAAACATCAAAGCACCAATGAATTGTCTATACTCTGTGGGATTCGCCAGATTAGGTCCTGTAGTTTTGCCACATAATTTCTTAAAGTTCATTTCCATTGGAGTATGCATGAACTTACATTCTTCCATAGCAAATATTTCAAGAAGTTTAACAACATATTTTCCTTGAGAAAGATAAATTTCAACAGATCTTTGCTAGACCTCTAGACCCAAAAAGTAATGCATTAAACCAAGGTCTTTCATTTCAAATTTAGAAGCTAACTCCCTCTTACACTGGAGGATAAGAGTTTTTCCTCTTGTCAAGAATAAATCATCAACATACAATACCAAAATCAAAGGTATACCTTGGACTGTCTTGAAGTAGAGGTTTGGGTTTGCACTGCTTCTTATGAAACCAAGTTTTATCAGGTAGCTATCAATGCGAGCATACCAAGCTCTTGGAGCTTGCTTCAGCCCATATAAGGCTTTCTTCAGTCTGCATACATGAGTTTCCCTGTCATGCCCTCCAAAACCTTGTGGTTGTTCCACAAATACCTCTTCTTTGAGGAAGCCATGCAAGAAAACAATTTTCACGTCCATTTGGTGAAGAATCCATCCCTGGCTAGAAGCTAAGGCAACAACAGATCAAATAGTAATATATCGAGCTATAGGTGCAAATATCTCATCGTAATCTATTCCATCTTTCTAAGAGAAACCTCTAGCTACAAATCTAACCTTATATTTTTCAATACTACCATTGGCACCATGTTTAATCTTAAACAACCATTTGGAAGTGACAATAGATTTACCTTGAGGTCTGGGAACCACTTCCTAGACGTCATTCTGGATTATGGACTCGTATTCTTCAGTCATGGTATCTTTCCAAACTTGTTCTTTTGCTGCTTCTTCAAAGGTGCATGGTTCTGCTTGAATGATGTTGCTCATGACAACAACATACCCTTGAAACTGACTTGGCTTCTTACTTTTTGAACGTTCCTCTTGGGGTAGCATGTTGTTCAACATCTTGCAAGGTATCTCACAGCCATAATGGTCTCTTTCTTGTAGGAGGATCATGTGGTGGAGGATCTAGAGCATCCACGGAACCCATTGGATTATTAGCAAGCTCATTCTCAGTTTTCGGTTCAGACTTTGATGCAAACTCTTTTTCATTAACTGCTTGTCTTTCAACAATGGCAAGAGGAGGAGAGTCTCTTGCTTTTCTAAGCGCTGCATCTTTATCAAATGTTATGTCTTTGCTAAGATTAGTTCTTTGACCAGGTACATAAATTTTATAAGCTTTTGAATTATCACAATGACCAACAAATATACCTTTCTTACTTGAAGCTTACAATTTTTTCCTTTTCTCTTTTGGCACATGGAAGTACATAGGACAACCAAAGATTCTCAAATGACTCCCCTTAGGGCTCTTACCAGTGAAGACTTCTTCAGGAGCCTTATTGTCTAAGGCTTGATGAAGAGTTTTTTTTGCACATAAACCACAGTATTTGCAGCGTCTCCCCACAAAAATTTGGTAGCGTTTGATCATGCAACATGGCTTTGACTGCTTCCATAATGGTTCTATTCTAACTCTCAGCGACACCATTTTGTTGTTGATTGTACGACACAATGGTTTCTTTCTTTATTCTGGTGTCTTTGCAAAAATCGTTAAAATCATTGGAGGTGAACTCTCCCCCATTATTTGATTTGAAAGCTTTGATCAACTTTCTAGTTTGATTTTCAATCAGAGCCTTGAAATCTCTAAACATGTCAAATGCTTCCCCTTTCTTTTTCAAAAATAATATCCATGTCTTGCGAGAAAAATCATGAAATACAAGTAGCCACCAAGAGAAGTAACAAACATAGGTCCACATAAATAAGAATGTATGAGCTGAAGTACCTGACTAGTTTTTGTTCTACTTGAAGGGAATGGTCCCTTTATATGCTTTCCACTTACACATTCTGGGAAAACTCTTTTATGATCCATTCTGATTTCAGACATTCCAGAATCCATCTTCCTTACACGAGGTAAGATTTGTAGTGTAGGTGAGCGAATCTCCTATGCCATAGCTCACACTGAAGATTAGTATCATGGACCATTGACTTTGTATTGTAAAGCTTTGCACATCTTGATTTAAGAGTGGAGGCTTCTCTCATACTTGAGTTCAAAGGCAAGGTTAGAACTTTTCCATTAATGAAAACAACTTTCATTCCTTTATCTTGTAGAGCAGATATGGATACAAGATTTTTTTCAAACTAGGTACATACAAAACTTCTTGCAGAAAAATATATTTGCCATCATCTAATTAAAATGAAACTGAACCATAACCTTTAACTTAGTCTCCCTCTCAACTAGATTAGAGAGTGTTTCTTTGTAACTAGTAAAATGTTTAGAAGCACCACTATCAACTAACCAACTATCAAATGAATTCGCAGAAGAACATGAAAGAGTAGAAACAAGAAAATATTCTGATTGCGTTTCTGTTGCATTATTTCTATACCTTGGATTTTTTGTTTTCTTAGGATGGCCTTTTCTTTGATTTTCAGAAGTGTCTTCTCTGTAATCAGATTTGTTTTTGAATCTAGGTGCTCTTCTTCTTTCTTTATAGTCACGAGCAAAGTGACCATGCTTTTGATAATTAAAGCATCTAACTTTTGACATGTCTAGATTCCCTTTATTTGATTTCAAAACAAATTACTTTTTATTACCTTTCTTTCTCTTGTCATAGGCTGAACATGTAGTAGGTTCTCCTTCTTCATGATGTGAAATTCTCCCTCTGGAGATCATTTTAGCGGCCTCTTGGATACACTTTCCTAGTAGCTCATCAAATGTGGCAATAATGTTGATATTGTAGCTCACGAAAATCCCTTTCCTTTGTTGTAGGCTCCAACTTCTTCCTGCTCTTTGAAGGCACGTGGCAATAAACCAAACTGCCAAAAATCCAAAAGTGAGAAACATCTTGCTTCTTGCCAGTGAATGCCTCCTTTGGTTTAACTCATCCAAGTAGCTTATGTGGACATCTGTTCTGCATATAAAATGCAGTGTTGCATGCCTCTTCCCAAAGGAATAATGGTAGACCTTGCTCATGCAACATGGCCATGGTCGCTCCAACAATGCTCTTGTTCTTGCGCTTTGCCACCCCATTCTGCTGAGGGTTATAGGGTGTGGTGAGCTCTCTCTCTGATGCCCTCCTTGGCACACAAATCCTTGAAGGCATTGGAGATGTACTCCCCTCCGTTACCTGATCTCAGCGCTTTGACATTCTTTCATGTTTGGTTCTCCACCAATGCTTTGAACTCCATAAATTTTGAGAACCCTTTGTCTTTATTCAAGAAGAAGATCCACGTCTTCCTCGAATGGTCATCAATGAAGGTGATGTAATACTTGTATCCCATGAGGGATGGAGAAGAGAATGGACCACATTTTTCCGAATGAACCAATTCCAAGATACTCTTGCCTCTATTTTCATTGCAGGGAAAGGACATCCTGGCATACTTGACAAGTGTGTAGCCCTTGCACACATCATGCTGGTTCGTGTTGCACTGTGGCAACCCTGTGGCTCTCCTTGAGGATTTAAAATGCTCCATGGTGCAGATGTCCCATATGCCTATTCCATAGCTCCCCAAGGTCTCGACCCTGCTCACGACCCTCCTTGATTCTGCTCAAGGTCGTGGTTGTCTTAAACTGTAGCTTGTAAAGGTTCTTCACCCTCACACCAATTTGCTTCATGGCTTCATAATTTAACGGCTTGAGATATGCCTTTCCTCTATTGAAAATGACTTCGTAACCCTTGTCCTCTAGGGCTGAAACTAAAACAAGGTTCTTCCTAAGACCTAGAACATAAGGGCATCCTTGACATGAAGAACATAGAGGACATCCTTGAGATGAAGACGGTTGCCAGACTCCCCCTCAAATCTGACAGTGCGCACGCCCTTGGTCAAGTATCTGCCATCATCTCCTAGCTCAATGTGAAACTGTATATCCTTCTCCATGAACTGGCTGAAGTATTCCTTGTTCACAGTCATATCGCTGTATGCTCCATTGTTAATGTACCATATTCTGCTGGCTACTGAGCTTTCCATGCAAGCTATGAGCGAGAACTCCTTCTCAAACTTGGAATTGAACTCGTCCGTCTTTGTCGAAGCTATTACTTGGTCCTATTGAAATATGTAACTAGGTTCGGTCTTCATAATGACAAATGTAATCATGATTTTATGTATTTAATGAAAAGAGAAAAATAAATTTATTATTGTGAGTCTTGAGGCATGGGTTTCATGCTCAAGAGAATTTATTTTTATAGGTCAAAGCACCCATTGAGTGCTTCTAGGTTTGTTATAAAGTCATTGAGTCATTGTCATGTATGAATGACCCTTTTGGGCATGTTACATATTGTAAAGAAAATAATTGGAGTCAAATTAGAGTTAAAAGACCCTCCAAGGCCAAGTCAATAATATAAGCATCAAGTCGGTCTAATGGAGCAACAAGTCGGCCTAATAGGAGGCTCAAGGAAGCATATATATATATATATATATATAGGGCACTTGGCCTCATTTGGAGAACACACTCACACTCACACAAGTTCGATCATAAAGAAGAAAATAAGTGCGAAGAAGAGGAGGTCGAAGGAAGGAGAAGAAGTCGAAGTTTTGGGTTTTGTTTTGGGCTACTTCTCTCCACATGTGCGAAGGAATTAGGGCACATATTGTTGCTGTAAAGCCAAGTTGCAGAAGCGAAGTTAGGTCACCAAAAGGAGTTGTTCTGAAAGTCGAGTTCTCTAAGAGAAAGAATCTACCTAAGCAGAGAAGCGAAGTTGCAGTTGAAGCTGTAGTAGAAGTTGTAGTCGAAGTCGCAGTTTTTGGGCAAGTCAAAGTTGCAGTTTCTGGGCAAGTTGAAGGCGCAATTATAGGATATAGGTCGAAGTTGCTGGAAAGAGGAGCTACTCAAAGAAGAAGCAATGACTTGGTCTTGGAAGGGTTCTTGGTCAAGGGTCTGGGTCTTGGAATTCGTCAGTTGAAGATTTTATAAGAAGAAGAATTCGTTGGGTTTTCCTCTCAAGCTTGGAGAGGTTTTGGCCCTAACTGATTGTCTACATCGTGTGTCCTTTGTCTCATTGTTCTTTATGGTTTGGTAGCTGTTTGATGAAGAAAGAACACATAATAATAATCAAGTACAAGAAGAACCTAATTAAGAAAAGTAAAAAGTTCTCACAAGCAGTTATCATTATAAGAGAAATCATCTAATATCTCTGCCCTAGATTTTTCAGTAGGTCCTTCTTAGACCTTTTCTTCCTCTGAGGACACATGGTGGTGTAGTGTCCAAACTGATGGCACTGGAAGCATTCTTGTCTTTGGAGCTAGACTCGGCCCCTCCCGCGCTCTTCTTGCCTTTGGCCTTGCCCCCTTTGTTAGCTAGGGCAAAGTCTTCCTCATTCTCATGCTTGACATGATCTCCAGATCTATCTTTCCTCCAAATATCCTCTTGAACACAATCACCCCACAACTGCTCCCAATCTGGAAGCTTTTCTTTGCCACTCATTGCGTCTTGGAAGTTATCCCGCGATTTGTGAATCCTTAATAGCATAAGGCTCACCAAATTTGTTTCAGGGATTGTCTCCCCCACACGAGCCAACTCGTCCTTCACCTAGGTGAACCTGGTGAGATAAAAGGTTATGGGCTTAGACTTGCCCATCCAAATGTTTCTTAGTTTTTCTTTGTGCAAAAGTTTTTTGGCCTCACTTGAACCTTGATAGAGGTTCAAAATGCCTGTCCACATTTCTTTGGCAGTGATGTAATACAATGTGGTCTTTGACTCCCTCAAGAATGATCCTTCTCGGTCTGGCATCATTCTTGAGCCAACTGTTGAAGATCAATTAGTGTGGCTAGTGGGTTCTCCACAAACTCCTTTTACACCTTGCTCCTCAAGCACCACATAAATCCTCTCCTTCCATGAACAAAAAATTGTTGCTCCCTCTAAACTGTGTTCTGTTCTCAAATCTTGGTAAGACTTTCTGTTGGTTGAACTCTTTAGAAACCCTTTGTGCGCTGGTCCTACTGTTGCCGCCTAGCACACACACTTAAGTTAGTGAGAAAAGCCCTTAACCCCACAAGGTGTGGTTGGTGGCAAAATCAAGAGATGGGGTTGTCACCTATTCCCAACTTTCTCCGTTTAAGCTCTCTCCTAGGTAAGCTAAGGGGGGTGGTCCCTAATGAAAAACTAAGTTAATAGGTGATGTGAGGTTTCTAGGAGATGTTAAAGTCAATTGGATTACTTGAAAATTATGAGCAAAATTCAACAAGTATGATAACCAATATGAAATGAAATATATTCTCAATAACCATCAACACATAAATCAAAGATGAGCATATAAAACAAGTGCCTTCAATATTGCTTCAAAATCAATAACACTTGCTCAAAAATGAAAATCTTCAAAGTGAAACACCAATTAATCCTGCGAATCAAATAAGTGTTAGAAGAGGTGATATCAAATTGCAAGATATAAAAATTGCTCTTAAATAAATGATCCTTTCACAATTCTAAAGCATGTAAAGAATCAATGTAAAATAACTTGCATTATGACTAAAGCTTTACTTGCAAAATGAAAGATATGGTACTTGCCCAATGAGATATTTCAAAATGATCAATTCAATACATTTTCATCACGACAAACATATAAATAAATTGCAAGTAAAATAGCTTTAAAAGTAAAGTGAATTAAGATGAAATGCACGTAACTAAGGTTAGATGCAATTTTCTTGGTTAATTTTACACTAGATGCCTACTCTAAGTGAGAGATTTTCCTTTTGAATTCTTGCCAAAGGGTAAAAATTGGGGTGACTATAAGAAAGAGGGGCTGAGGACTCAAAATTGTCGTTAATGATACCTTTCCCCTCAATCTTATGAGCTAGTGTGTGCTTTCGTTCCTACAAAGGGACAAACCACCTCCATAACTGCAGGGTCAAACACCTCTACCTTACTTCGTACCTTTTGGAAGAATTCTCTAAGAAAACCTTTGCCTTATGATGTCTATCAACCAAGCTTATGCTTGAAAGTTAATTGAGTTAAAATGCAAACGATGCTAAAATGCCTTAAATGAAATGCAAGTAAGTTTTCCCAAGAGAGATTTGCAATGCTTCACAATAATGGAAATGAGATAATGCTCAAAGTAAATTGCAAATGTAACTTCAATTGGAAAAATGAAATTAGCTTGCAGGTGAATTAAAGTGATGCAATTTTATTAATGCTTTGCAAAAAGGAATTGCCTCAAGTAAATGGAAGTGCTCACAATGATATAACTTGGAAAAAATTCTCTCAAAATTGTACAAGACATATAAACTTAAGTTTCATAAATAAATGAAATTGTAAATTGCTCCAAGTAAATGCCATAAACCATAAACTTATAGCAATTGAAAATGAGATGAAACTAAGAGTGATTGCTTGCTTGGAAAGTATGCTTTGAAAGTAAATGAGCAGAACCACAAATGAGCCTATAGTGAGGCAAATTGTAAAGAGAGCAAATGTTAAACAACTAAATTAAACTTGCTACACAAATTGAGATACTTGCATGTAAGAAATGAGTTGCTCGAAAATGTCAACATGTACTTTCAAAGCAAAAATAGAATGCTAAGCATCAAATGAAAACTTGTAGCAAAATCTAACTTAGAAAAACAAAATGTGATGCTTTGGGTAAAATCCTCCTAAATAAGGAGAAAAGATGCTTTGGGTAAAACCCAAACTCCCACAAGAAAACGAAATCTTTTATTAACTTGTTACAATAATGTAAAAGCCTCTTAAAGGGCTGCCCAAAAGATGAAGGGGATTTGTACAAGATGAGGGCAAGAAAAAACTAGAATATCCCTCCAAACTATAGCAACCTCAAAGGCCAAAGAAGTCATTCTAAAATCAGAAAATTACGATCTCCATAAGAGTCCACAACCTATCCTATTTTTGCATCTCCTTGTAGTGTCCGCAGCCTCCTTAGAATGAATCTTGAATGCTTGAGATATCCTACAAAGAAAATAGAGTTTCAATAGTCTTCCCTCAAAGCATTTGTGTCAAAACTCCAATTATGGGATGCAAAACTAAAACAAGATTAGTGTAAAAATAGCATATAAGTATGATACAAAATAATTTACAAAACCAAATCAAGTGATGGGAGTGAACCCCATCACTTGCCTTGTTTGGGAAATGCTCTTAACTAGCTAAATAAATCAATGAAAGCACACTTTTTTAAAGAGATTTAAATTATGAAGTATTTGTTTGTATACAAGCTATGTTAAAGAAAATCCCTGCAAAAAATCACTTCGTAAGATGAACTATGGAAGTCAAAGAACCAATGAGAGCTCCTTGGAGAATGTGCCACGAGTGGGTTGTTCTCTCCAAAGACTTCCTCTCACGCTTGATATTTGATCCAACAATATTTTCCTCTACAAAACTTCAATCAAATATTAGTCCCATATAGATCTAACAAATAAGCAATGACCCGTATAGATCTAGCAAATAAACAATGATAAGAAAACTCTAGAAATTTATTGGAAATAACTAGAGATTTTTACATCTAGAGCATACTCCTAAATCAATTGCCAATGCAAGGTAGCTTTACATTAACAAATCTACAAGAGCATACGGAAATAAAATAGATCAAAGCACGAGCAAAGGAAATTATACCATTAGCGAGCCAATCCTTGTACTCCAATGGAATAACACTCATGAATGAACCCCAAAGTCTTCTATTGCAATTGAGAACAAGTGTATATAAGAGCAGAGCTTCCTCAAGCACAATAGCTCATAACAATGATCAAAATGAGAGCACAAAACTCTATTATATAGAGAAATGAGAGCAAATCCCAATTTAGCAACCAAGTGACAAATGGCCATGGAGAAGATCCCAAGGGAGGAAATCGAACTCCAAGAAATCAAATTTCATAGGTGGCACCAAGATATCCTCAAGCAAAATCAAATTCTCCAAGTGTGAAGATGAGCAAATCCAAGTGTGAACCAATCAAAGAGTTAACTCAAGTCAAACTCCATGATCAAACCATGTGATGACACCTCATGTTGATGCTTCTAATGTGCGTAAATCTCCTTGGAATGTTGTTGATCCTCCTCTGGATTCCAAGTGTGAAAGCTAAGGTGAGTGAAGTGGAGACAAGTCTCCATCAAATATTCCATCCAATCCATGAGATATTCCAACATGTGCATTAACTCCTTAGGAAATTCGATTTTCCATGTCACCAGCTGCTTCATTAATGCCAAAAAATTCGATTTCCTTGAGTGGGCCATGTGTTTATGATGCAAGGTGCCAAACCATCTTCCAGTTGTCCTTTGACTCATTTATTTGACTTGAGATAATTTCCAAGTTATTTCCATGTCATTTTGTCACATAGAGCTATTTTTTTTCCATTTAATTTGTTTTTGGTTTAATTTATTGCCAAATTTCCCACTAAACTTAGGAAAAGTGGGTTTTGAGGGTCTAGAACTTATTTTTTACCCCTCAAAATGAGCCATAGTAAAATGTCGAGGGTGAGAGGTGTAATTTTGAGCACAGATACCCCACACAACTTCTCTAGAGATCACTTATTACATTATACATTCAGATTTTATTCAAATTTATGCCTTGCGAGAAATTAAAAAAATGACCCCTAGAACTAATAACATTCCACGAAATTTTACGAGTGATCTAGTATGGTGACCCTTCCTCCTCTAACTTCATTTAATAGATATTGATGATGGCGATCCAAGTATGGATAATGATTTGATGATCTGGAGTTATTTGTTGTAACATGAAGTGTTTGGACTCTTTCTTTATGTTTTTTTTTAGATAAGGATTGCACTTAGTGCTATTTTAGTTATATGCATCCTTATTTGCTATATACATGAGAAAACTTTGCATTTGTCTAATGGTTTGGATTCACACGGATGTACATGATTTTTTTTTAAAACCAAAATTTGAATATTTTATATATTTTTTGGTTGTTTGTTTTTTTTCCTGCTTTTTTAATTTCTCCATAGTGTTGGTCCGATTTCAAGTAGTTTCTGATTTTCGGAGTCCACCAGTTTGATGACTGGTTTGTTTTGAAAACATTGGTTTTGGTTGAAGCTTTTGAGTATTGAAGCTACATAGATTAAAGGTTATTTTTTCTGAGTGCACAATCTTCTTACCATGGTATCAAAGCACATTCATTAAAATCAATGTATGGAATGGATTGTTGCTTTTGAGAGGGAGTTGTTGATGGGATTCAATCGGTGTGATGCTTGAGCTTTGGTGAGTGAAGTAGATTTGAACTTCTGATAGGTTGTTTTTTTCCGAAGAAAAAAGCCGAGCTTTTCTATTAGTTAAAAATAAAAAAGCTACAAAACGAATGAGTGAACATTCAGCAAAGATTGCTTGTGCCATAGAGATATTTAAATCTCCTCAGTGGTGTCTTGAGATCATGTCTTACAACATGAGACTAAGATAGATCTCCTGACCGCGGCCTGTACAGCCATATCAAAAAATAATAGTCAAACTGTCTCAAAGTATCTGGGCCTCCTTTTTATCAGGAAAACAGCCCAATGCATAATATCAAAAAACAACAAAAAAACAAACTGTCTCTCCTGCTTCAGGAGCATTTCCAAGCATGTTCAGAAAACAGAAAGTAAGATGTAATTATGAGTATGGTGGAAGATCCGACACACGGATCTGATCCCGAAACTGCTCTGTTATCCTCCACGAACCCAGAATCTGCTGTAAACCTGCTTTAGAATACCTGTCTGCTTCTTCATTTTTATCCCTGTAAATATGATCAATGGAAAAAACATTAAAATGAAGCTTTAGATTTTGGATTTCTTCTAACAGAGGCATCAACATATAATTACTGCATCTAAATTTCCCATTGACCCAGTTTACAACATTTGCAGAGTCTCCAAAAATCTTAACCGTGAGGACGCTTCTATGAATGAGCAAGCAAAGGAGAAGTTTTAGGGCTGATAATTCAGCGAAATTGTTAGTGCCCATCCCAAGACCCACTGAGGCTTTGTAAAGTTTTGTAGATGTTCTATGCTAAGAGCAATTTCACTTTTCTCACAGCAATCATACAAGTAGATAAGCAAAATGCAGATAGAACATATAAGCAGATCTTACAGAAGACAAATCAGAAACAAGAAAAATGTATGTGTTTGTTTCGGCGGTCAACAGGATGCTTCAACCAGCAAAGTCTCCTTTGGTCAGCCAACCCAGCATGTGTCACAACAACCCTCCAACCAGTAGATGAGTCAACCCAAGTCAGTTCTACAAAAGTCAACGCTGTCCTGAAAAGTCAACGCAGGGGCAGCAAGCTAAAAGTCAATGCAGCAGCAAAACGGTCAACCCTTTGACCTCGATTTTTGTGCCAGGTAGTATGGCCTTCAAAAATCGAACCTCCCACAAGTTTTCAGCTTGTTTGGACCAAGCGTTGACCAAAGTCAATGCTGGTCAAACTTCTGCGAAACCCTAGCAGCAGAAACCCTAGCAGCAGAAAAATCCTCTTCGTCCTTCCCACGTGTGGCTGAAATTCGTCCTCCAGGTAGCTCGTACTTTTTAGGATGAGAGAGGAAGATGTGAGTTATGTTGTGTTCAAATTCTCTCCAACTTTTCCTGTATATATATATCCATCAATGAGGGTGTGTGACACATCTGTTGGGCATGTGAGCCTACATTACAAAACTGGCTGACCTTTGCACATATAATTTATTAAGAATAATAAATTCAAAATATAAGTTCTGCTCATCGGATTAAGACTATTTTTATATGGATTTTACACCTCTCAGAAAGAGGAATCCAACAAAAATATTAGCCTCTTAATCTGAGCATCAGAACATGGAGTTTGGACCTAGTTGTCCAAATTTAACACTCCCTCTCAACTAGGGAGAACTCCATCTATTAATGCAATTAACATCGTGAGTCATCCCGCCGAAACTTGCTTTGCTGGCTTCTTTATTTCAGAACAGAAGTGGGTCAGTCACAAAGACATCATTCCCCGACTGACATAATCAGTCCAGAGGTCCCAAACCTCACAAATCTTGATCCCAGATCAAGTGGTTGGACCATGCCATCCTAGATAGAGAGTACGGCAATCTCTGATGCGTCCATCAGTCTTTGCTAATAGTCTCTAGCTTTTCCACACCTCATTGGCCAAATGAGAGGTACTTCCCATGAGCCCTGAACTCAATGGGTAGGATGCATACGGGGCACAGATTAAATGAGTGGCGAACCAGCTCAATAATCACAAGGGTGGGGCAGAAGCATTATGAGTGCTTATAGCTCCGAGAAGCTATCCCCAAAGCCCCCCAGAGCTCCCAGAGCTCATCGTCCAACAGGACCCACATCATAGGGTCTTTCCACGACACCAAGACTCTCACGGAAGGTTAGGAACTTGACCTTCCCCAGGGGCTTAGTGAGAATATCCGCGACCTGCTCATCAGTTCCTATATGATCGAGCCTTACGGTGCCTCGCTGTACCATATCCCGGATAAAGTGGTACCTGATATCAATATGCTTGGATCGGTTGTGGAACACAGGATTCTCAGTCATATGAATCCCACTCTGATTATCACAGAGTATTACAGTGGTATCTAGCACATGTTGGAACAGCTCACTAAAGAGCTTCCTCAACCAAATTGCTTCACAACAGGCCATACTAGCAGCAATGTATTCGGCCTCCGCGGTGCTCAAAGCCACCGACTTCTGCTTCCTGCTCATCCATGAGATCGAAGCAAAACCAAGATTGAAACAACATCCAGATGTGCTCTTACGATCCACCACACTGCCAGCCCAATCGGCATCAGTATATCCCCGGAGTATCACACTCCCGGCAGTGTATCTCAGCCCATGGTTTATCGTGCCCCGAAGATATCTCAAAAGATTCTTGGCACCAACCCAGTGAAAATGATGAGGCTCAACCATCTGTTGACTCAAAGTATTCACTGCAAAACATATGTCCGGACGGGTGTTCACTAAGAACATCAAAGCTCCTATGAGTTGACGATACTCAGTAGGATTGGCCAAGATAGGCCCTGCAGCGCTGCCACTCAACTTCTTAAAGTTGAGTTCCATTGGTGTCGACACGGACTTACAGTCCACCATCCCAAATCTTTCCAGAAGCTTCACAATATACTTTCCTTGAGAAAGGAAAATCTGTCCAGGTCTCTGCCAGACCTCCAGGCCTAGGAAATAGTGCATCAGTCCTAGGTCTTTCATCTCGAACTCAGCAGCAAGCTCCCTCTTACATTGATGAATGAGAGGGTCATCACCTGTCAGGAAGAGGTCGTCCACATACAGCACTAGAATGAGAGGCTTTCCTTCCTCAACCTTAAAGTAAAGGTTTGGATCAGCATTGCTTCGAGTGAAGCCCAGCTTCATCAAGTAACTATCCATCCTCTCATACCAAGCTCTGGGTGCTTGCTTTAACCCATAGAGGGCTTTCTTCAACCTGCAGACATAAGTGTCTCGATCTTGAACTTCAAATCCCAGAGGTTGTTCTACATACACCTCTTCCTTTATTGCACCATGCAGAAAAGCGGTCTTGACATCCATCTGATGAAGACTCCATCCTTGCGTAGCAGCAAGGGCTATGATGGATCGGATGGTGGTATATCGAGCCACAGGTGCAAATATATCGTCATAGTCAATTCCTTCCTTTTGAGAGAAGCCACGGGCAACAAATCTTGCCTTAAACTTTTCAGCACTCCCATCAGATCCATGTTTAATCTTGTAGAGCCATTTAGCGGTGACAACAGATTTGTCCTTCGGTCTCGGGACCACATCCCAGACATCATTCTTCATAATAGCCTCATATTCTTCATGCATAGCATCCTTCCAGACTTGATGCTGGATGGCTTCTTCAAAAGATCCAGGTTCAGATTGTATAATAGAACTCATGGCAGCTAGATACCCTTGGTATCTACACGGCTTCTTGCTTTCTCGGAATGTTCCCCTTGGGGCAGCATGACCCTCAGCATCTTCGAGGGTGTCCTTGAGCCATGATGGCCTCTTTCCTAGAGAAGGGGAAGGATCAATAGGGTCCATTGGCCCTTCAACATCAGGCATAGTCTCATCCTGGGGTTCTTCCAGATTTCCAGGTCTTTCTTCATGGTTTTCTTCAGATCTAGGAAGATCTACTACTTTCTTCAGGGAAGCATCTTCGTCAAAAGTGACATCATGGCTTATCTCTACTTCCCTTTGACCAGGTACATAGACTCTATATGCCTTAGAAGTCTCACTGTAGCCCACAAACATTCCTTTCTTCCCAGTAGCATCCAGCTTACTTCTCTTTTCTTTCGGCACATGAAAATAGACAGGACATCCAAAAATTCTAAAATGTGAGACATCAGGTTTCTTACCAGAGAAAACCTCTTCGGGAGTTTTGGAGTCCAAAGCGGAATGAGGGCATCGATTTTGAATGTACACAACAGTATTTGCAGCTTCTCCCCACAGAAACTTGTGTTTAACAGCAGCAGAGGCATTTGATGGAGGTTCTTGAATCTTCCCTGTCACATGATCTAGGAGATCATGATCTTCTAATTTGAGATCTAATAACATCTTCCAGGCATGGAAGTCATCACTTCCAGTCAGCTTGTCATTCTCCCTGAATTCAAGCTTAGAGGAATCCATTTCCTTCGATGATGATTGCTATAGATAGAGTTTGTCTTCACCTCAGCTCTGATACCATGTAAAGTTTTGTAGATGTTCTATGCTAAGAGCAATTTCACTTTTCTCACAACAATCATACAAGTAGATAAGCAAAATGCAGATAGAACATATAAGCAGATCTTACAGAAGACAAATCAGAAACAAGAAAAATGTATGTGTTTGTTTCGGCGGTCAACAGGATGCTTCAACCAGCAAAGTCTCCTTTGGTCAGCCAGCCCAGCATGTGTCATAACAGCCCTCCAACCAGTAGATGAGTCAACCCAAGTCAGTTCTACAAAAGTCAACGCTGTCCTGAAAAGTCAACGCAGGGGCAGCAAGCTAAAAGTCAATGCAGCAGCAAAACGGTCAACCCTTTGACCTCGATTTTTGTGCCAGGTAGTATGGCCTTCAAAAATCGAACCTCCCACAAGTTTTCAGCTTGTTTGGACCAAGCGTTGACCAAAGTCAATGCTGGTCAAACTTCTGCGAAACCATAGCAGCAGAAACCCTAGCAGCAAAAAAATTCTCTTTGTCCTTCCCACGTGTGGCTGAAATTCGTCCTCCAGGTAGCTCGTACTTTTTAGGATGAGAGAGGAAGATGTGAGTTATGTTGTGTTCAAATTCTCTCCAACTTTTCCTGTATATATATATCCATCAATGAGGGTGTGTGACACATCTGTTGGGCATGTGAGCCTACATTACAAAACTGGCTGACCTTTGCACATATAATTTATTAAGAATAATAAATTCAAAATATAAGTTCTGCTCATCGGATTAAGACTATTTTTATATGGATTTTACACCTCTCAGAAAGAGGAATCCAACAAAAATATTGGCCTCTTAATCTGAGCATCAGAACATGGAGTTTGGACCTAGTTGTCCAAATTTAACAGGCTTTTAATGAATGTGAAGGACTTAGATGGATTATAATGCCGGCTCCAGTGGTGTTGTTTTGAGCTGCCCCGTCAAAGAAGGCCCAGGGGATGCCTTCTCTGATGACAAATTCCTTTCGCTGATTTGAAGTTGAAGGACTCTCCGGCTCAGGAATGCTAGCTAATATAGCTGAGGCTTGAATTGCAATGACATCCGCTGGGGTGACTTTTTCTTTAAAAATGCATCTATTCCGGGCAATCCAAATACCCCAACAGAGAATAGGAGGAAGGTTCCTCAGGTTTTTCTCAGGATAGTGGGACCACCAGAATTCCCACGCTGCAGATAGATCTTCCCCTTCCCATCTCGCGGTAATGTTCAAAAGTTTTTTTGTTTCCTCCCAAACTTGTCTAGTGAAAGTACAGCTCAAAAAAAGGTGAGGAATGGATTCAGATTCAACCAGGCATAGTGGGCATCTACTCGGCCCCTGCTTGAAGCGAGCTTGTAGAATTTCCCAAGTAGGGATCTTGTTTTTTAAGGCGCACCAGAGAAAGATTCTGGCCTTTTTGGGGCATTTCAGCTTAAACAGAGGTTTCGCCCACCAAACCGGGGGGTCCCATCCCTTTCTTTTCATCAGGAAGTTATAGCCGGCCTTAGGGGAGTAACGACCAGTCTCTGCATGTGCCCAAACCAGTGAATCTGGAGTGTCCTTTATCCTGACATTTGAACGATTTAGTTCCTGGATGAAACCCCGCCACTCAGCTCTCCAAATGGGATCGATGTCCAAGTCCTCTTCTGATCTCCAAGCCTGTCCCCAGATGGATGATAACTCCATGTTTGCTATCTGATTTAAATATTTGATTCCTTTTGCGTCAAGATGTGCAATCAGACCAGGAGATAATGCAAACAGGTCATTGCACCCTACCCAAGGGTCCTTGCCAATCCGCAGATTTTCTCCGTTCCCCACTTGCCATGCTAAGCCTTGTTCTATAATTTTAAACGCCTCAGTGGTTGCCTTCCAAATGACCGAGCAATTTCTTCCTTTTTTGTTTGGGTTTCTGATCCAGTCTTCAAGCGGTACTGGATCAATGTATTTCCTTTTGACTACTCTAGTCCAAAGGTTCTCCGCCTTAACAATTCGCCAGCCTGATTTTGCCGCCAAAGATTGGCAAAAATCCACGAGCTGCTTTACTCCCCACCCTCCCCACTCCTTTGGTCTAGCTATCTTATCCCAAGCTACCCAGGGAAGCACAGAGTCTTCCTTAGAACCAGACCACAGAAATCTGCTACAAATCTGCTTGATTTTATGGATAATCCCTTTGGGGATCCAAGTCAGTGCTGCCCAGAAGACCGGAATGGCTTGGAGTACTGAATTTACCAGCGTCAATCTACCGGCTCTTGATAACCACTTGAAGCTCCAGTGCGATATCCTTTGTTCAATTTTTGCCACTAACCAATGCCAATCCTGTTTTCGGTATGAAGACGGCTTTAACCAAAACCCAAGGTACTTGAAAGGCCGGTCCATATGGCAGGTTTCAAAAGGCAAGTAGGATGTAATTGCAGTTTCCTCTTGCCTGTTGAAGCCTTCCATGATAAAATGAGACTTTCTGGGATTGATTTGAAGTCCTGTAGCTTTCAGAAACAGATCAATGATGTCTTTAAGAACTTTTATTTCATTTAAATTCCCATTTATGAATAACAATATATCATCAACAAATAGTAGATGAGTTATGAATAGATTAACAGCAACCTCCAAACCTGTGAGCAAACCTGATTGCTTGGCTTTTAATATCAGTCTACTGAGGCCTTCAGCAGCCAGGAGGAAGAGCAAGGGAGAAAGGGGGCATCCTTGTCTCAAACCTCTCTGGCTTTTGAAAAAATGGGAGGCAGCCCCATTTATCAAAACAACAAAACTTACATTTGTAATGCACCCCATTATCCAATTTATAAACTCCACCTTGAATCCAAGGTGTGTCAGTAATAACCTGAGATACGACCAGCTAATCCTGTCATAAGCTTTGGAAAGATCAATTTTTAACACTGCCCCTTTTTTCTTTGCTTGTCTGATGCTGTGGATGGTTTCCTGGGCCACCCCTATTGCTTCATGAATTTGCCGACCATCCAGGAAACCAAACTGCTCATTTGAAATACAGCCAGATAAAATAGGTTTCAGACGAACCGCAATGATTTTTGCAATTATCTTGTAAATGGTATTGCAAAGGGAGATGGGTCTGAAGTCTTCAAAAGAATCCGGATTCTCTTTTTTTGGAATGAGGGCAATGAAAGTAGAGTTAAAAGGGCCATAGATTTCTCCTTTCTTTCTAGATTCCTCCACCACCTCAGTAAGCTCATCACCAATGAGATCAAAAAAGTGAGAAAAAAGCTCTATAGTCCAGCCATCCGGGCCCGGGCTTTTATCTTTTGGCATTGCTTTTATAATACGCTCTACTTCCTCCTTATCCACTTCCCTATAGAGATTATCAGCTTCCTCCCCTTCCACGAACCTAGGGAAAGCTTGGGCTGTTCTGATAATTTCGGCTAAAGAGATCCCCCCAGGATCAGAAAAGAGAGATTGAAAGTGGCTCTTCCCCAAGGAGGAAACGGCTTCAAAAGAAGACACCTCCCTTCCTTCAGGATCTTTCATCTTCCATATAGTATTTGCATTTTTCCGGCCCTTTGCATAGTTATGGAAGAATTTTGTATTTTCATCCCCAGCTTTCAACCAAATGGCCCTACTTTTCAGCCTCCACTCCTCTTCTTTGTCCAACAATATCTTTGCTCTACTCCTTTCTAAAGCCAAAATTTTTTCCTTTGACTCCTGGGTGACATAAGCATCCGATGCAGGATCTTCCAGCAAACTTAGAGCCTCCTCAATTTTAACCAACTCCTCATTTTGTTTTCTTCTTCTTGCTGAAGCCCATTCGATGGTTGCTCTCTTAAGCCTTTTTAAATTCTCCATAAAATGGCCTCCTTTATTTTCCGGAGAATTTGGACCCAGATGTCTCCAGGTATTCCTGAAAAGCTGTTGATAAGACTCCTCCTGAAGCCAAGAGGCATTGAATTTGAAAGGTGTGGCCGGCTTGGCAGGGGGCTTTGAGAATTCAAGGAAAATGGGAAAATGATCCGAGTTTCCCCCTTCCCCCACCCATTGCCTGAACAGAGGAATATATGAAGCCAGCGGTTCATTGATGAGAAAACGATCCAATCTCTTTGCAATTCTCCCCTCTCCCGTTCTTCTGTTCCTCCAAGTCGGTTTAGCCTTTATAATATTTACATCAATCAATTTATAAGTCTGAAGAGCTTTTGAGAAAAAATCTGTCAACGGGTCTTCCCTCGCAGAGGGTCCCCAAGCTTCTGCAATCCCCAGGGAGAAATTTAAATCACCCCCTATTATCAGATTTTTATCTGTTAGAAGCTCTTTAGAAAAGAAATCATTCCAAAAAGAGACCCTACCCTGACAGGGTCCATACACATTTATAAACAGCAAAGGCTGATCAAAATCAGCCGAGAGAATCTCCAAACCAAGAGCATGAGGCGATCCCCAGCAATTTTGAACCTTAAATCTTCCTTCCTTGAAACCAATGGCAAGACCTCCAGAGTGACCAGCAGCATCTAGTGCAATGAAAAACCAACCCGGAAGGAGGGATCGCAGAATGGATTCAACTTCGGCACCTTTGCCCAGTGTTTCCTGGAGAAAAACTAAATCCGGGTTGTGACGAGTGATGAGATCTTTCAGAGCTAGTTTTTTGGGTTTACTAGCTAAACCCCTGCAATTCCAGGAAAGACAGATCATTTGATAACCGACTCAGGGGCTTTCGCTGCTCTAAGCGCCCCAGGGATCGACATTTGTTTCCCGTCAGCCACATCAAATTTTGCCTTAACTTGAGCCTTTGAAAAAAGAGATTTCCGCCCTCTGCCTTTCTTAGAAGTGCCCTTAGACGTCTCAGGACTAAGACCACCCACCGTCTCCAGGATGTCATGGGTGAAGGAGGGTCTCTTATGGTGAGATCTGAGGTTATAATGTCGGACAACAGACGAACTACCCAACCCCTGACACTCCTTAGGAAGATCCTCACAGTTCAGATTTAGGGAAGGGATAGCTTCTGATAGTGACTCAATGTTTTGTAGAGGATCATCTAAATTTGGAACCATAGGTACATCCGACACTATGACATCGTTATAAGATTCAGAATTTACAGAGAACAATAATGGAGAAGACTGCATACCGGATGGGGCTTCCTCAGATGGGGCGCCCAGAGCTGCTTCTGGCATTTCCAGGTGAGGCTGGACCTCTGCGTCACGATCCGGAATCTCCTCCTTCCGCGGCACGCCTTCTTCCGACAGGTGAAGAGGGTCTTCATTCTGATGATCTACCTCCGAGTTGTTTGCCTTCATCTGAGCCTCGGATTTCCCCAGCATTTCCTCCCATTCCTCTTCCTTGTGCTGTGCCTTCCTTCTTCTTTTCCCCAACGGGCAATCCCTTGCTAAATGCCCGTACTCATGACAGCAGTGGCACCTGAAGGGGAAGAGTTCATAATCTAAAATCTGCTCGTAAACATAATCCTTATACTGCAGTGTAAACGATTCAGCAAGCCCTTCCGTCGGATTAAGCCTTACGAGGATCCTCGCGACTGCTCTTTCAAAAGTATACATGAAAGATCTATCAACATCCAGATACGTGCCCAAATGGTTCCCAATTGACTTAAAGACTGAGTCCACCCATAAAAACGGAGGGAGATTTGGTGCCCTAACCCAAACAGGGATTTCGTCAACCTTCTCCTTCGAAGCATCGAACAGAGGAGACCATCTTTTAAAAAAGACAGGCCTATTCCCGAATGCCCAGTTTCTCTCCTCGACCCATTCCATAGCTTCCTTAGAATCGAATTTAACCATAAACCATCCTTTTACCAACGTGGCGGTCCTGAATGACTTTGCCGGGGTCTCCAACCACTGACTCTCTGCCCACTGCTTTAAAAATTTTCCAGAAACATACCTCCCTCTTGCTCTGCCCACAAGAGTACATTCTGCCACATCCAGAGCATCCTCGACCTGAACGTCCATACCTAGAACCAGGTTTGAGACCCGTTTCTTTTTCCACGATTTGGCCTTCTTTCTTTTTTCCCCTACCTTCTCTGGTGCCGGCTCCGATTCTCTACCGCCTGAAGCAGGGATCGAACCTCCTTCATCCCTTTGATGGAAATTTCCATCATCCACAAATTTTTGAAACTCATTGCCTGATGAGGTTTCAATCAAACCCTCCACAGGGCTGCCCGCTTCTCCTAAAGCCGAAGAGCCACCTACCTCCGCCTTCTCATGAACAGAAGGGTTTGCGGAAGCCCCCGAGTTCGAAAGCTTGCAAAAACCCACAAAATCCCCCTCTCCCTTGGAAAAACTCTGCAGAGATTCTTTTGTAAAGAGTGATCTATTAACAGCCGGCTGGATGTTCCTATCTCCCGAGCCTTTCCCAACACCCTGAACACCCCCCACCGTCCTCCATACCCCGTGGTTTTGGGAAAAATTGATGATGTCCTCAAGGCCGCCCGATGAAACAAAATTTTTTACAGGGGAAAAGGACTTACTGTTTGGCGAAGAACTAAACTTGTCTTTCAGCGAGCCCGGTCTTGCATGAGGGTTTATCACCTCCGAAACCCTACCTCCTTTTCCGAGACCGCTAGCGAGCTCCAAACTTTCTTCCAATAACCCTTTTGCCGGATTTGAACGCCACGGACCTCCTCCCGGGAATAATGCAGACGAAAGGCTGGCCGAATGCCCTAAGATTTCATTGATATTTTTCTCCGTGACTTCCTTTCCCCAGACAGTAAGAATGTCTTCCGGGGCTGGGTCAAGATCGACCGATTCGCTTTGTTTTACCATGGTTAAAACTCTCCGTAAAAATCAAAGACCGCCTTACAACCGAAAACCGAAGAGAAACTGCAGAAACCACTTCAGTTTTGTCCGTTTCAAGAAAAAACCCGCAAGGGAAATACCGCCAGAGGGGCTTCACCGCAGAGAAATTCGCATAAGAGTAAAACCGGAAACATCCGTAAACACAAAACCCCGTTCTCCGGAAACAAGCTGCTTGCAGTCCTAATCCCCAGCTGTCGCCTTCTCCAGATGTCCGCCCAAACCGTCCTCGGTGTATACGCCAGCTACGCCAAACCCCGTACCGGCAGAGCCTACCCTGCGCCACCTGCATCACCTAGGCCTATGGCCTAGGGTTCCCGGATCAAACCCTAGCCCATGCATCCCTCTACTTCTGATAGGTTGTTAGGTGAGATGGTTAGGATATTCTAGTCATTGTAAAGTTAATATTAACATGATATAGGTGATCTATCACTGGGCTAGGTTGCAGATCTGATTTCTTTTTAGTTTGATCATTTTGTTCAAGTGTGCTTTTAGAGGTTGCAACAATGGCCAATTTCTATTTTTAATAATGTCACATGTTGGAGGGCACTTTGAATGTTGTACCATGGAAGTTCATGCTTACAAAATCTCTTGGAGGAAGTTGAAATATGGTATCTTTTGGATATGGGGATCACACCTTTCATTGATCCCAAGGACTTAGGTGAACACAGTTAGAAAATAGCCATGGCAAAGAAAATTGTCCTTGATTTTGTGAAGGATCTCTTTATCCCTCACATCTTAAAGAAGAAATTGCTGAAGGAAATGTTTGATGCCCTGATCAAAGTCCGTGAGGTGGTGGCGCAAGCACACTCCCAATGTTAATAGTCACCTCCTGTAATGGTGTGTGCTTTGGAACATCCTCGTCCTATACCTCTCTCTCTTGCTACCTTGTCCTATGCCTTCTTCTATAACCACCATTCAAGTGGTGATTCCGTGACTGGCTTCTCGGCCTTAACCGTCCATGTGGCAATGGTGTCAATCCCATCCAATGAGGTGGCCTCGACATGAGATGTTTTTTGAAGCTGCCTCACCCACAATTGGAGATTGTAGTAGATTACAATCTATTACAATTGGAGATGTTGGTAAGGTGTTGGGATTACAACTTGTATGAGGGCCATAAATTTTCAATCAATAATTATAATACATAATTTAGAGGGTGATCGGGCATAAATAATAAATTATAATTTATAATGAATTCAAAATTTAATTTGAATTTTTTCAACTTTTTGTGATACTTGGTGTGTATTTCTTCAAATACACTCCAATTGTGCTCACATTTTGAAGAGCTACATGTTTGGCTAAACACTTGAATGACATGTTTTTGTAAATTGGGTACTCTATGCCATAGCTTGTCTATGAAGCATGTACAACAAATAAGAGAAACATATGAAAATACATTGAAATTTGAATATCCATGTCAAATCCAAATGTTACACCAACCATTTTATATATTTCCATTTGTTTAGAAATCTTTGCACTTTCTTGCAGATTTGGCACCATCCTTTGAACACATGTGAGGAATCCATCCATAACCTTAGCATCAAAGCTAACACCATAGAAGAGAATATGGGGTTGAGATAGATTGTTGTAGCATGAATCCGTGATAGAGTGTATTCTTCTATCATTCATTAAGCACTCTCCACATCAATAGCTGTTTCTTAAATCCATCATCCCTCTTGTCCTCATAATAGGCACATATGGATTGTTTGGGCCTCTCCATGGCCTGATACAAGTAGCCCATTGCGGGCTTATTTCCGTCGACCATCCAAAGAACCTTTACCAAAGATTCGCTAATGGCACACACTTCCTCCACTTCCCTCCATAAGCTCTCTTGGTATGATAGTAGCTTGCACATGGCCTTCCCATTTGGCTTACTGCTAAATGTTAAAGAATGCCAATTATCTGAAAGAAACATTCTTTTCACCTTCCACATACAAGCCAATTGTGGCTGAAGAGATATGAAGCTAGTGGGAAAACATGTGATTGCAAGACTTACCAAGAACCTGCTATCTGTGAATTTTCTCATCAAGCTAAGCACAAATGCATGATTATATATAAATTTTGTGACGCTCCTAGCTAATTCAACAATATCCTTGATATAAGGAATTTTACCGATATCCTCTAAAATCAAATCCATGCAATGTGTAACACAAGGAGTCCAAAACAAGGCAAGTACCTTAACACAAGGGACCTGCCCATGACAACATAATTAGCAGCGTCGTCATTATGACTTGGACAGCATTTTGTGGACCTACCTCCTAAATGAACCCGTCCATCAACTCACATAATATTGTTGCATCTTTAGCATGGTGTAGATGCATCAATAGATCTAATTAACATTGTCTTCTTGGAACAATTAACCAAGAAACTAAGAAAGGTCATGCCCCTCTGATCAGTCCAATCATCTGACATCATGATGCATCTAGTGATTTCCCATGATGCCTTAAGCTCTTCCAATCTATCAATGTAATTGACCTTTTCAGTTTAAAGGATTGGCCCTCTCAGCTCATCATAGGTAGGGGCCTTCAACCCTGGGCCAAGAATAGCGACAACATCAAACATAGTTTGGTAGAGTGGATTGTTCTTGGCAATGTTGAGAGGAATGTGACTCCATGCAAAACACCTACCCACAAGCTTGTCAGCCTCTTGCTTCTCTTTTATTTTAACCATTGACCTCATAGAAGGTTGTGCACTAGGTGTGGCTTTAGGAAGAAAACAAGGTGAGGTCGTTGAGGACATTGTGGAAGGTGAGGTGGAAGAAACATTGTCACTTCTCCCCCTCTCAGATCTTGCAACTCCTCCATTTCGAAGGTCAGATTTCACAGCTTCCCTGTTATCTCTGTTTATACCCATATGCACAAGTAATTTGTTGGCAATACAAATGATTTCTGGGCTTGCATTTGGGAAGATACGCACTTCAGTTCCCAGAATTTGTGCAAGGTGGTATTTCAACTGTGGGTGATTCCCCCTCTCGTGTCGTTCCCGCACAACTTGCAATTAAACCCTTGCCTAATAATAATAATCATCATCATCATCATCATCTAATTTTAAGGTCAAAGCTAGACACCAAATTGGTGTATGGGATCCCCTTGTTTATGGGCCAAGGGACCCACCTCTCTGCAGCAATTTGACTGCCAAATTCTATGGAGGTGTACATGCTCTACCCTCCTCTAGATTCCCCCTTGCAGGTTCATTATGTTCTCATACATGATCCAGATTTCTCGGCTCAGTCTTCAATGTTCAGATTTTAGAATGCAAATAGCAATGATTAAACCTAGGGCACAGAACAATCTCAAAGTTTTAAAAAGTTCAAATCATTTTTGAAGAATCAAAGTACAAAAATTTTGCATAAAAACAAACAAATTTAGTTTCTAAATAAATGATAGATTTCCTTTACTCCACTAAAAATCAAGATGAAGGGGGGAAATTGATTGAAATTGCTTATCATATCAAAAATCTGAAAAAACAAGAGGTGGAAATTGTTACACATACCTGCAAATACACCAGCAGCTGCTGGGAATCAATCCCCACTCCTCAATCAACTGATGATAGCAAATGGATACACCCTCTCCAACTCCACCTCCTTTGCTTTGCAAACCCTTCAATCTGTTTGCAAGATGACTAAAAAACAATAAAACTTGATTTTATGCCAGCCTCTCCATGGGCTTGGCAAGATATTCCATTGCCCCAAAATGTTACTGTGAAGTATCTTAGTGATTTTACTTATTCTGACAATGCTCTCTCTTGCAGAATTGTTCTAATCGTAGTCTTGTCAAATGCAGCTGTCTGATGTGGAGTTCTAAGAGTTTATATTTTGATGTTTCAGGTGGGATGATAGGTTGCCAATGTCACCTGTGGAGGGCTGTCCATCTGTATTCCAAGCTATCTGCAGCTTGCCCCCAGGCTTACACCAGGTGAGAATATGAAAGTGAGTACTGTAGAACATTTTCTTGTAGCCAGCTGATCACTTTCTTTGGGAACTCATAAGAGAGCAGATATTTTACAAGTTACAGCTAGTAATATTGTTCAGCTGCCTGAATTTTCACCTGTACTCATGTGTAATAACTATTACATATAGCTATTGTTTGTGCGTTAGTTTTTAGTCTAAGACTTCCATGCTGGTTTTAAGAGGCTGAAGTACTTTTAACAGATTTCTTTATTCACATACTCTAGAATTTAAGCATTCCATTCCTATTTTGTTCAAATTCAGTTTGGCAACTTCATATCTACACTTACCATCAAGTGAATTTGAACATGTTTGATTCCAATCATCTGATATATAGCAACAAAGTCACTCGCAAGTATGTATGTGACCTATTCTCATGGAATTTATGACATTAGGTTGTAAGTTGATTATGGACATTGTGAGGAAAATTTCATTTGACATGATGCATTCTAGGGCATGCTAATTATGTTTGAATCACATAAATTGGTGAGTCAATCATGTATGTTGAGAGGGTAGTCATATTTGATGGGTAGTGCTTGTATATAAGATCATTACTGTTGGAAAATCGGAAAGGCAGAAATATTTTCTCTTCTTGATAATTACTTGTGATTTCTTTGAGTTATTATTGTTTTTCTTATGTTCTTCTTTTATCTTAGTTCATCAAACGATTACCAAAACCAAAACACGAAGATCAAGGACACCAAATGTAGGGGCACAGCAAGGGCAAAACCCCTATATAAGGGAAAACCCAGTCAAGAACTCTTCCTTCAGTAATTCAAAATGAGATAGACCAAGACCCTAGATCAACAAACCTTCCTCCTCCACCAAGTCAACCTTTCAAGATGATTTAGTAGTCTCTTCTTATCAACAGCTTCAACCCAACAACAATAAAAATTTTCAGCTTCTCAGCAACAAAAATTTGACCGAACTTCAGGACCGCAGTTTCGATCTAGCAATTTCAATAGCTTCAGCCTAGGAGCTTCACCATTTCAACCTTGATGCAACTTCACAACTTCAACCTTGATGCAATAGCTTCACAGCTTCGAGAATCGACCTTGATGCATCAACTTCACAACTTTGACCTTGATGCAGCAACTTCATAGCTTTGACCTTGATGCAGATTCAGAATTTCGTTGCACATGAGAGAGAGAGAGAGAGACCCAAAAACTTCGATTCTAGCTTCCTTCTTGAACTTCGCACCTTTTCTGCTTCATAGTGTTGAAAAATGTAACTAGGTTCGGTCTTCATAATGACATGTAATTATGATTTTATGTAATGAGATGTAAAGAAGAAAAATAAAATTATTGTATTGACTTGCTTCATGGGTTTCATGAGCAAGAGATTTTATTTTTGAGTCAGGACTCCCATTGAGAGTCTCTAGGATTTATTTGTCATCTAGTCATAAAATGTTAGAGTCATTGTCATGTAACGAAGTCATGTTACACTTTGTAAAAAGTCAAACTTGTCTATGAAAAGTATCCTCACTTACCTTGTCACTTATCCTCTTCAAGTCGGCCTACAACGATGGAAGAAACTGCTAGAAGAAGTCAGCCTAACCACAAGTGATCATGTCAGCCTAAAGGATATGAGGAATGGTGTATATATAAGCCACACTTGACCTCACTTAGAGAAAGCAACTCGTCAAGTATTCGGTGAAGAAGTGTGAAGAAGAAGGCTACAAAGAAGTGCGAAGAAGTGAGAAAGAGGTTTCTTCTAGGCAAGTGAAGAAGGAAGTTTCTTCTGGGGTAGCAAAGAGAAGTTTCTTCTGGGGTAGCTAAGGAGATTCTTCTGGGCAGCGAAGAAGGTTTCTTCTGGAACAACGAAGAAGGATTCCTCTGGGTGACTGAGATAGAGGTCTAGAGACTGAGTTTCTCTAGAAGAGCCTAGAGACCAAGATTCTTTAGAGGAAGCTGAGAAGCAACAGTGTGAAGAATAGAGATCGAGTTTCTCTTGAAGGAGCCAAGGAGAGCAGTTCGAGATAAAGAAGAAAGTCAAGAAAGGGAAGAGGCAGAACATCAAGGTTAGTGACAAGGTTCCTGGGAGGATACTAGAGTCAAGGGTCTGTGTCATGGTCTTGGTACTAATTGAAGATCTAGAAGAAGAATTTTGATTGGGTTTTCCTCTCAAGAGGTGAGAGGTTTTGGCCTTGGTTGACAAGCCTACATACTGTGTCACTTGTCTTTTGTCGTGCATATTGATAATTGTCTTGATGAAAAGAACACAATAATAACATAACGAAGAAAAGACTATAAGTTAATAAGTAAAAGTACATCACAAGCAATCATCAAGCAGTGAAATCTTTTATCTATTCATGTCCTAGATTTCTCAACATGGTATCAGAGCTTATGTGTTGAAGTCAAGAAGGGGAATTCAAGCAAGTAGATAGATGAGAATCGAGCTTCAAAGAAGGATCGTAGCAAATCCAAGGACTACTTAGGGCAAGATCTTCAAAACCCTAGATCGAAGAAATCTGCAGCAGCAAAAGTCTTGAAATTATCTTCAAGAAGGAAGCAAGAAGAAAGACCGAAACCCTAGAAGCACCTCAAAGATCATCACTCATTCATCACCAAAGAAGTGGAAGCTCTTCAAATGTAAGGAAGGTTAGATCGAAAGGCAATCTTCTCTCCATTGAAGTAAGGATCTCATTTGAAAAAGATCATCCTAAAAGAAGACAGTCTTCCCTTACTGAAGTAAGAACCTTCTTAAAGGGATCATTTGAAGCAACAAGTTTGTCATCAAGTTGAAGATTCTATCTTCACAAGTAAGTACCCTTTTATAATCTAATATAGTAAAAATGACTTCATGTTTCAAGGAGAACCATAAGCTGGTTGGGATATCAAACTTCCTTGCATGGAAAAGAAGGATAGACATAGTCCTCGAAGTAAATGAAGTCATTGATCATGTCCATGGAAAGGTCTCCAAGCCATCTGAAGAACAAGCATTATCTGAATACATGGAAAGGGATCTCAAGACTCAAACGATTCTTAAGGAATCCATTAAAGATCCTCTCATTTCCTATGTAGCCTAGCTGGAGACATTTAAAGATATGATAAGTTGGTAGAATTTTTTTTTGAAAGCACGATAGGAAAGATCATATCACTTAGATATGATCTATATAAATTAAAGGTGTCAAAGGATGAAGGGATATCATTATGTCTTTCAATAGCATCTCAATAAAAGGTCAATTGCATGATCTAGGAGAGATGGTATCTGATAGCGAAATGATCTCCGTTATTCTAAATGCATTGACTAATGAGCAAGGTAACCTCATATCTACTAGGGAAGAGGAAGCTATCCCATTCATCAAATTATGGTCTCTCTGCAAGGTAGAAGAATTCAGGTTGAAGAAAGAAAGTAACAAAAGATCAGATAGAAGGGATCAATCAATGACAAGAAGAAAAGAAAAATTTGAAAAGTTTGGTCCTCCAAAGAAAAAGAAGAACATGGCTAAGGAAAAAATGCTATGGCTGTCAAAAACTTGGGCACTATAGAAGAGATTGTCCTAAACGTAAGAGGGACAAGGAAGAAGCTCATTGTTAATTTATGGTCTCTCTGCAAGGCAGAAGAAGACAGGTTGAAGAAAGAAAGTAACAAAAGATCAGATAGAAGGGATCAATCAATGACAAGAAGAAAAGAGAAATTTGAAAAGTTTGGTCCTCCAAAGAAAAAGAAGAACATGGCTAAGGAAAAAATGCTATGGCTGTCAAAAACTTGGGCACTATAGAAGAGATTGTCCTAAACGTAAGAGGGAGAAGGAAGAAGCTCATTGTTAATTTATGGTATGTTCTATGCTTAGAGAAGTTTACTTCAATTCTTCTTATTAGCCACTATTTAGCAATCACATAAACATAAAGTAAAGTGCAGGTAGAACATTAATAGATCGATAAAAAACAAGCCAAGACAAGAGACACAAGATGTGGCGGCTAGCTAGGGACAAACCCCAATGTGGGGAAACCCTTTGATCAATTCTTCTTTAATCTTCAATAGTTCAACAAAGAGAAATAGTACAAATTTAGAAATCTGTAATTTTATGACAGTAGCAATAAACCCTAACCAGCAAAGTCAAATCTGGTCAAACAAGGTGAAATTGACCTTCAATATATTTGGTCAATTTCTCGGTCATCTAGTCCTCCAACAACAAGAAGAAGCAGCCCTCAAACAACCCCAAAAACACAGTCAAACAATAGTCAACTGTAATCAGCCTGTTGCCCCAAACTAGGGTAGTCAACCCTGGTCAAACCATAGGTTAGAATGCCTCAGTTTTTGTGCCAGAATTTGCGGCCTGCCTAGGAGAGGCAGCCACACCAAAACTGCAGCCCTGAATTGCCCACGCTGGTCAAAGAGATGACCTGCTGCTTCTGCGTCCTCCAAACTGCGTCTTCCTTGCCTCCTTGCTGCGTCCTTCTTCTCCCACGTTGGTTGCTCCTTGTTAACCCAATGCTAAGGAGAGAGAGAGAAGAATGAGTGAGATGAGATGGTGAAATAATGCCTCCACCTATCTTGTATTTATATGAGATGTTGAATGTGTGTGCCACACATTTAACAACTGGCCGACCTTGACAATTTGTCAAGTAATTACAAATAAATTCGTATCTCCATAAATACTTGTCGGAATGGGATGATCGTTAGATCAATCCTACACCTCTCAACGAGAGGAATCGAGGAAAAATATCAGCTGCCATAAATAAGATGACCCACATGGAGTTTGGCTCTAGTTGCCAATTTTAACACTCCCTCTCAACTAGGGAGAACACCATCTACTAATTCGTCTGACCATCGGTAGTATCTCTGCCATCAAATGCATTGCCGTGCACTGCTCGGCTCTGGTCTGCTCTGCTCCGTTGAACTATGAAGAAGAAGAAATGATCGAAGATGTATCATACCATCCTCCACTGACCTGAAGTCAATGTTAGAGTGTGTCATACCACTCTCACTTATCCTAGATCGGTATCATTGATCCCAAATCAATGGCAGTCATCCTAACATAGGGAATACGGTAGATACAACGATGCGTCCATCTATAGTACTACTAATGGTCCCTAACCCCATTTCCTTACTCATTGATCAGATGAGAGGTACTTCCCATGAGTCCCAGACTACATGGGTAGGATGCCTCGATATGAGAACTAATCATCGTGTCCCAAAGTCACCACGGGGTATCACAGGGGAAGGTTGAACCTTTCACCCTATACATAGTGCACCTCTAGGGGAGGGTGAGTCACCTTGTGGTCGCATGTCGTTCCAAGATGTACCCCAAGCCCCCTGGAGCTCCCAGAGCTCAATGTATGCATCATACACGACCCTCATAAGAGGGTCTCTCAATGACACCAAGTCGTTCTCGGAAAGTCAAGAATTTGACCTTTTCCAGGGGCTTCGTCAAAATGTCGGCGACCTGCTCATCTGTACTGATATGTTGGAGCCTTATTTCTCCCCGCTGTACCATATCCCGGATATAGTGGTACCTGATATCGATATGCTTGGAGTGATCATGAAATACAGGGTTCTCTGATAAACGAATTCCGCTCTGATTGTCACACAGGATCATGGTAGTATCCAATGTAAATCCAAATAGCTCACTGAAGAGCTTCCGCAACCAAACCGCCTCACAAGAGGCCATACTCGCAGCAATGTACTTTGCCTCAACGGTGCTCAAAGCCATCGACTTCTGCTTCCTGCTCATCTAGGATATCGAGGCAGATCCCAAAGAGAAACAGCACCTAGAAGTGCTCTTTTGGCCCACCACATTGCTTTTCCAATCAACATCGGTATATCCATGTAACCTCACATCTCCAGCAGTGTATCTCAACCCATAAGTGATTGTGCCACGAAGGTAGCTCAACAGGTTCTTGGCACCAATCCAATGTGTCTGGTGATGCTCAACCATATGTTGACTCAACGTGTTGACTACAAAACATATATCTGGACGGGAGTTCACCAAGAACATCAATGCTCCGATGAGTCGATGATACTCAGTAGCATTCTGTAAAACAGGTTCGGCAGCACTACCGCTTAACTTCTTGAAGTCAAGCTCCATCGGGGTAGTCACGGGCTTGCAGTCCACCATACCGAATCTCTCCAATATCTTCACCACATATTTTCCTTGAGATAGGAAAATCTCCCTTGGCTTCTGCCAGACTTCCAGTCCTAGGAAATAGTGCATTTGTCGTAGGTCCTTCATCTCAAACTCATAAGCCAACTCCCTCTTATATTTGTGAATGAGAGGGTCTGCACCTGTCAGAAAGAGGTCATCAATGTACAACACCAATATGAGAGGTTTGTCATCTTCAACCTTAAATTAAAGGTTAGGGTCGACTTCACTCCTAGTGAATCTCGACTTCATCAAGTAGCTATCGATCCTCTCATACCATGCTCGGGGTGCTTGCTTCAGCCCATAGAGGGCTTTCTTCAACCTGCACACGTGAGATTCCTGATCATGAATCTCAAATCCTCCGGGTTGTTCCACATAGACTTCCTCTTTGATTGAACCATGCAAGAATGCGGTCTTAACATCCATCTGATGTAGGTTCCATCCTTGCGAAGCAGCAAGCTATGATTGAGCGATGGTGGTGTATCGGGCAACAGGTGCAAATATCTCGTCATAGTCTATGCCTTCCTTCTGAGAGAAGCCACGAGTGACAAAACGAGCCTTATACTTTCAATGCTTCCATCAGCTCCATGCTTTATCTTGTAAAGCCATTTCGAAGTGACAACGGCTTTGTCCTGGGGTCTGGGGACCACATCATAGACATCGTTCTTCATGATGGACTCATACTCCTTAGTCATATCATCCTTCCATACTTGATGCTTGACAGCTTCTGCAAACAACGAAGGCTCATTTTGAATGATCGTGCTCATGATGGTCAAGTATCCCTGATACCTGGCTGACTTCTTACTTTCATGGAAAGTCCCTCTGGGTGCAATGCGTCCTTCGAAATCAAGTGTCCCCCTGAGCCATGAAGGCCTCTTCCTAGAAGAGGAAGGCTCTTGTGGAGGGGGATCAATAGGATCCATAGGTTCTTCCACATCGTTCATCGTCTCATCTTCCTTTTCCTTTGGTTTCCTAATGTCAACTTCTTTAGATTCCCTTAGAGTAGGAAGATTGTCAACTTTGCTAAGAGCCATATCTTTGTCAAAGGTGACATCATGGCTAATCTCGACTTCCCTTTGAACAACCACATAGGTTCTATAGCCCTTAGTATTTTCTCTATAGCCCACAAAAATTCCTTTCTTTCCAAATGCACCCAATTTATTCCTTTTCTCTTTCGGCACATGAAAATATACAGGACTTCCAAAAATTCTAAAATGAGATACGTCAGGTTTCTTACTAGTGAACATTTCTTAGGGAGTCTTGGAACCCAATTCTTGATGAGGGCATCGGTTTGCACATATACGACGGTATTTGCAGCTTCGACCCATAGAAACTTCAGAAGCCTTTGATCATGGAGCATAGCACAGATAGCTTCCACAATCGTACGATTCTTTCTTTCCGCCACACCATTCTGCTCAGGAGTATATGGTGTTGTAGTCTCCCTCTTAATGCCAGTCTCTTTGCAAAAGTCATGGAACTCATTGGATTCATACTCAGTGCCATTATCAGTCCTTAAGATCTTGATCTTCTTTTCGTTTTGATTCTCGATCAAGGCTTTGAAGTGACGAAACCAAGAGAACACTTCATCCTTCTTTTTCAAGAAGTATATCCAAGTCTTGCAAGAATAATCATCTGTAAAAGTGAGGTAATATAGATATCCTCCCAAGGAGTTCACAAGCATCATACCAGATATGTCTGAGTGAATCAACTGCAATATATCGGATGTCTTGCTATGGATTGAGGGGAATGGTCCCCTTTTGAGCTTTCCTTCGGGACATCCCGGACATACACCTTCTTGCTTTACTTTGAACTCGGGGATCCCTGTCACCATTTGTCTCACATCGAGTAGAGCTTTATAATGAAGGTGAGCAAACCTTCGATGCCATAGTTCGGACTAAAGAGATGTGTCACAAGACATGACACCCAGTGGACTTTGTATGACCTGATATAATGAATCAACTTGAAACCCAAGAGTGAAAGCATCTTTAAAATTCTTTTTCCATACACGTACCTTGCCATCGATGAAGGCCACCTTGTAGCCTTTGTCTTCCATTGCCGAAATGGACACCAGGTTCTTTTTGAGATTAGGTACATATAGGACTTCTTGCAAATGAATTGTATTACCCTGATTCAATTGAAGAGTGACATTCCCTATGCCTTTCACGGGATATTTTGAGTTGTCCCCAAGAACAATTTCCAGGTTGGTCTCCTTCTCTATTAGATTAGAGAGAGCTTCTTTGTAACCAGTGAAGTGCCTTGAGGCACCACTATCAATAAGCCAATTTCCCAGCGAGTCCGGGGGAGCAGTAGTAGAGAGGGCCGCTGGTAGATAATATTCATCTTGCTTATTGTTAACAATGTTAGATTCATACCTGGAGTTTCTTGCCTTCTTGGAGGGTTGACCACTTCCTTGATTTTCGACATTCCTTTTGCCATTGAACCTGCCATTCCTTTGATTGCCTTAGGATTGATTTTGATCATCATTATCATGATGTGAGTCCTTTTTATTAGGGCACTCCCTTGCATAGTGGCCCATTTTGTTGCAATTGTAACATCTTTCTTTTCTTCCACCCTTCGGTCCGGCCTTTCCTTTAGATTTAGCCTCAGAATTGTTTCTCCTTTTAGCATGAGAGGAGAATGCAGTGGGATTGCCTCTAAGTGCAAGCATTCCTGCTCTTCCATTCTAGTTTCTTCTTGAATGCATCTTGTCATCAGTTCCTCAAATCTTGGGATTATATTATTGTTGAGAAGAGTGGTCCTGAATATATACCATTCAGATGGGAGCCCTCTGAGAGTTGTGATGGTCATTTCCCTGTCAGGAATGACTTCCCCAATTGATAGGAGATCATTCTTGATCTGGGTGATCCTTGAGAAATATGCTTGCATACTCTCATCTTTGCCATGCTTAATTTCCTTCAGCTTATTTCTAAGGAACAAAACTTGATTTGCATCATTGACTTTAAATAAGCTTACCAGTCTATCGTAGATTTCCTTGGAGGTGGTCAGCTCGGAAACATAGGCCACTAGCTGTTTGTCGATAGAGTCTCGGATGATCTTCTTTGCTTTGACTTCTCCCCTGGTCCACTTGTTCGTAGTAGCAGTAGATGCATTTGATGGAGGCTCAACGATTCTGCCTCTCACATGGTCCAACACTTCTTGCTCTTCTAATGTCAGATCCAGAGACATCTTCCATCCGTGATAGTCAGACTTCTCACGAAGCTTGTCTTTAGTTGGGAAGCATGACGAGGACCCGATGAAGTCTTTGAGATTGCTTCAACAACCTTCGCTGATTGCTCTTGCTCTTGCTCTTGCTTGGGCTTTGTTTTCACGTCAGCTCTGATACCAAGTTAATTTATGGTATGTTCTATGCTTAGAGCAGTTTACTTCAATTCTTCTTATTGGCCATTGTTTAGCAATCACATAAACATAAAGTAAAGTGCAGATAGAACATTAATAGATCGACAGAAAACAAGCCAAGACAAGAGACACAAGATGTGGCAACTAGTTAGGGACAAACCCCAATGCGGAAAATCCCTTTGATCAATTCTTCTTTAATCTTCAATAGTTCAACAAAGAGAAATAGTACAAATTCAGAAATCTGTAATTTTATGACAGCAGCAGTAAACCCTAACCAACAAAGTCAAATCTGGTCAAACAAGGTGAAATTGACCTTCAATATATTTGGTCAATTTTCCAGTCATCTAGTCCTCCAACAACAAGAAGAAGCAATCCTCAAACAACCCCAAAAACACAGTCAAACAACAGTGAACTGTAATAAGCATGCTGCCCCAAACTAGGGTAGTCAAACCATAGGTCAGAATGCCTCAGTTTTTGTGCCAAAATTTGTGGCCTGCCTAGGAGAGGCAGCCACACCAAAACCGTAGCCCTGAATTGCCCATGCTGGTCAACGCTGGTCAAAGAGATGACCTGCTGCTTCTGCGTCTTCCTTGCCTCCTTGCTGCGTCCTTCTTCTCCCACGTTGGCTGCTCCTTGTTAACCCAATGCTAAGGAGAGAGAGAGAAGAATGAGTGAGATGAGATGGTGAAATAATGCCTCCACCTATCTTGTATTTATATGAGATGTTGAACATGTGTGCCACACATTTAGCTGTTGGCCGACCTTGACAATTTGTCAAGTAATTACAAATAAATTCATATCTCCATAAATACTTGTCGGAATGGGATGATCGTTAGATCAATCCTACACCTCTCGATGAGAGGAATCAAGGAAAAATATCAGCTGCCATAAATAAGATGACCCAGATGGAGTTTGGCCCTAGTTGCAAAGTTTAACACTCATACTACTGAGGAAGTGAAAAAACCCGAGACAAAGAAGCTTAAGAAGGAAGAAGCAAAACGATCTCTACTATGGCTGAGATGATCTTCTTCACTAGAAGGTACTTTTCACTTGTAATATATAAATAGGAAGTAATGTGCATAAGATAGGATGCATCAATGTAGCATCGTAATAGAAGCATTAGAAGTAAGAGCTCTTGACATGGGAAGCAGAAAGAATGTTTGGAATAAATTCTATTGATTACAAAGAATAAGGGCTCTTGGAAACCTCATTGAAATCTGAAGTGATACTTATAGAATGAAGTAGAGGTCATGGTCGACTGGGATCATCATACATCTTCTAGGTAAGGACATGAAAGATCCTCAAGAGTCTATGATGGAATCCTTATCAAAGAATTCACTGATCTAGAAAGGAAGCAAGAGTTTCATCAGGAATTTCAACTCGTGGGATACCAAGGATGATGGTATGATGACATTACAGGAAAGCAGGTCTAAAGGATAAAATTCTTTCAAATAAAGTTCCTACAGGAAGTTTGAATGACCGAAAGGAAAGATGAAGTATGTATGCTTACATAGGTTATTATGAAAGTCATGTCATATGGTTGTAGATAATATGGATCACTATTTCAATCTTGGGAAATATGATCAAAAGAAGAAAGGATCTCCTCTGAAAGATTGCAGAAAAAGCATAAGTCACATTAGATGAAATCAACATAATATGTTATCATATGAATCATGAGGAAGCTGACTACAATTAAGGAACTCTGATTGGAAGCTCCTGGGAATGAAATGTGTGAAAAGAAAGGAAGAGATTGTGAAAATATGCAACAAGGGTAGAAGGCATTCAACATTCGAGACCAAGAAAAGTTGACTAGAATATCCCCCAGAAAGATATGAAGACTCTGATAGGAGTCGGAAAAAGATGGAGATCTTTGACAATGAATATCTTTGGGAGATGTGTCAACCTGTATGCAGGACGCTGATACCTACAGGAAGATGTCATGATAAAAGACCATCACAAAGGTAATTTTGATTTAAGCGTTCATCTCTTATTTTTGAACTAATGTTTGGATGGGCTTATGTAGAACTGCCACAGGGAGGATCTGTGGATGACTTCCAGGAAAACCATATTGAAGGATGTAAGATCCTTTCGGAAAATATGGCATGAAAGAAAGCAGAATGACATGAAGCAAAGCCAGATGGAAATCTGATGGATCACTTTGTGATGAAATGAGGACATGACTAAATCATGGATGAAAGTGATGGATGGTCTGTGCCCTATGAAGAGACCGAAAAGATGAAGTCTCCATGACAAAAGAAATTTATGACATCGAAGAAGAGAGGAGTTCATCAAGTAGCTGGTTGTTCCACTTGAGGCGTTGCTGTAGGTCCCTAGTTAAGAGGGAGCCTGAAAAGAAATTTCTTACTTGGAAGAAACTTGGAAATTCCTAAGCCAAGAGGGAGCTTAGGTACATTCCTTTTTGGTAGAAATGAGTACATTCCTCTATTGGAATATGTCCTCCCTATTTGAGAGGGAGAGATAGACATGTCATTCTAGTCTTCACCTGGGAAGACAAAATGGAGGATTGGGTAATCATTTGGCATCCAATACTCTTTGAAGATGAGATAGGGCATCCAATAGGAGAGTAGTCATGGAGGATCGATATTCTTTGAGGGCTGGGGAGTCAAAGATAAGAATAATCCTTATGGAACACACCCTGAGTACCCAGGCAGGGATGTTCCGAGAGAGACAATGATGAGAGTGTCTATAAATCATTGGTCTCGCCAGCATTGAGCTCAGATCTTGTGGAGATAAAGAGCTGTTAGTCAAGGCCTTGCTATGTAACAATGCTGGTTGATATGATGCTATACAAATGAGTTACAAATCCAAATTCTTCCTATGAGAAATTCTTGAGATTGAGAAAGTCCAAGTATCATTATGAATACCTCGCTAGTTAAGAGGGAGTGTTGAAAAGTGTAACTAGGTTCGGTCTTCATAATGACATGTAATTATGATTTTATGTAATGAGATGTAAAGAAGAAAAATAAATTTATTGTATTGACTTGCTTCATGGGTTTCATGAGCAAGATATTTTATTTTTGAGTTAAGACTCCGATTGAGAGTCTTTAGGATTTATTTGTCATCTAGTCATAAAATGTTAACACCATTGTCATTTAATGAAGTCATGTTACACTGTAAAAGGTCAAACTTGTCTATGAAAAGTATCCTCCAAGACCTTGTCACTTATCCTCTTCAAGTTAGCCTACAACGATGGAAGAAACTGTCGGCCTAACCACAAGTGATCATGTCGGCCTAAAGGACATAAGGAAAGGTGTATATATAAGCCACAATCGGCCTCACTTAGAGTAAGCAACTCGTCAAGCATTCGGTGAAGAAGTACGAAGAAGAAGGTTACAAAGAAGTGGGAAGAAGTGAGAAAGAGATTTCTTCTGGGCAAGCGAAGAAGGGAGTTTCTTCTGGGGTAGCGAATAGAAGTCTCTTCTGCAGCAGCGAAGGAGATTCTTTTGGGTAGCGAAGAAGGTTTCTTCTGGAACAACGAAGAAGGATTCTTCTTGGTGACTGAGATAGAGATCGAGTTGTTAGGATATTCCGACACATAGGAAAAAGTTAAGTATAACTTGGTCTAGTATAGAGTTAGGTAAAGTGTGTTTCTTTACTATGTACATTTTGTAACTTACAATCTGACGGTCACAATATGTAGTGATCCGACGGTTCATTCTATCCTCGGTATTACCAACACTTGATCCGTGGCTTAACACCTGATTGGTCCATGATCTCTATTTAAAGAGCATGGAGGGTCATTTCTAGGGTAACCGTTAATGAGAGAAGCTTATGTAAATTTTCATTCTTTTTATTAATATATTGCCTGAAGTGGCCGCGTTGGCTCAGGCCGTGGACTGTTTCCCTCTTTGAGGGTTTTAACCACGTCAAAAATACTGGTGTATTGATCTGTAATCTGTTTGTGAGCGGTGTCCTTTGGTGTTCTGTCTGAGGAGCTTAGAGACCGAGATTCTCTAGAGGAAGCCGAGAAGCAACAGTGTGAAAAATAGAGATCGAGTTTCTCTCGAAGGAGTCGAGGAGAGCAGTTCGAGATAGAGAAGAAAGTCGAGAAAGGGAAGAGGCAAAACATCAAGGTAGTGACAAGGTTCTTGGGAGAATACTAGAGTCAAGGGTCTGTGTCATGGTCTTGGTACTCATCAATTGAAGATCTAGAAGAAGAATTTTGATCAGGTTTTCCTCTCAAGAGGTGAGAGGTTTTGGCCCTGGTTGACAAGCCTACATATTGTGTCACTTGTCTTGTATTATGCATATTGATACTTGTCTTGATGAAAAGAACACAATAATAACATAACGAAGAAAAGACTATAAGTTAAGAAGTAAAAGTACATCACAAGCAATTATCAAGCAGAGAAATCTTTTATCTATTCATGCCCTAGATTTCTCAACACCCAACTACTTCAATTCAAACTTGTGTGAGATGGCCTCCAAATGAGTCGAGTTGCTGCTTATATATAGTCATCTTAGGTGATCAAATTCTTCTAATGATGCCGACTTGTCCTTCCTTAAGAATGACTTGGTGGGGGAGGCCTAATTGACTTAATTTACTTTAAAATAATTTTCTTTCTTGACAAATAATTCCCAAGAAGGGTTCTTTATATTGTGACATGAACACAGACACTTAACATAAACCCTAGAAGTCTTCAATGGAGATTTTGACCTAAAAACAATTGACCCAAGCATGAAACCCATGCTTTGATAAGCCAATTTATTTAATAATCAAATTTCTTTTTCTTTCTTTTGAAAAATACATTTCAAATATAATTATGAAGATCGACACTAGTTACATTCTTCAACACTCCCTCTTAACTAGGGAGGTATTCATAATTACCTATATCTATAGAGGTACATGGAAAATCTCCAAAATGAACTACAAAGAGTTCAACACACTCAGTGCTATGGACTAGATTCCTGACCAAGGTAATCTATCCTGGTGGGACTAAGATGGACTAAAGATTTCAGCCAGTCTAGATACCATCAAGCTTACTAATTAACCATCAACCCAGGGATATAGGTGCGTATCCAAGGTCAGAGCTCCAAGTCCAACCCCACCCTCCCTCTTTAGGATCTAGACATCAAACACATATAGGCCGGAGAAATGTCCTCCCAAGCATCCGCCATTAGATGTTTCATCTCTCCCTAATAAACTAGATATATCCATTTGTCCAAGCATGCTCCTAGAGTGTTCAACCTGTTTATGGAGAGACAAGCACAAACCCCAATTAGTAATAAAATTTCAAATATACATACAAGTAAACACAAACCTTTGGGGTCTTCAATCATCCTGATGCCACTTATATCAAGTTATTCATATGCAACTAGTCAGAAGTTTTTCTTCTTTCATTTCTTCAACAACACCAAGACATCCTCAATACATTGTAGTACTTTCATTCATTCTCCAATTTCTTCTTCAAGGTATCCATCATGACTATCATAATATGCCCTCCCTCTTAATTTGGGGAGATCAACATCAGAGAACCTATCATGGCTTCATTCCTTTTTACAACATCAAGGTCATCTTGATCATCTTCATTCTTCATCATGTTTACCAATATTATCAAGTGAACTTTACTTACGAGTATCTACAACATCTCGAAGATTATGTACCTGCACAACTTAAATAACAAGTACAACCAAATATGAAGTTAACTATATCAGAATCATGTAAATACAATAATGGAAGCATTAGACTTTAGACATTGAATACCTAAACTTAGGTTCATAATCAACAAGAGACATACTTCTAAACTTCAACTTCTTGCTAGGGTTTTATTACATACCCTAGACTACGCCATAAAGCAATTTAATCAACAAATCAGTCTCATTTTATCTAGGGTGTTAATATTATTTTCAGAGATATATGATAAATTCTACTATGATCCATTACAAACCCTAGATTCCATCTTAGAGACACAAATCCTTAGATATCAGCAATTCAATCAAATAACAATTCTACTATACATTTTAGACTCTACTAGGGTTTGTTGCAAACCCTAGATTTAATCATCATATTGAAAACAATATCATCATATCCTAGAATATCAAACTTCTACTAGGGCTTTGTTACAAACCCTAGAATTTACAAACTATGAGCATCAACAATTAGGTTAGCATATATACATATCTAGGATTTCATAATCATGCACAAGCATACAACAATATCTACTAGGTAAACCCAAGACACAAATATCAATACATTAAAGTTAGACATACAACAATTTTGACCAGGCTAGGGTTTCGATTAGACAAACGAACATACACCTAGGGCTTCATTCCTAGGATCTTACTATAGATATTATAAGGGTTTTTCTCATAAACCCTAATTCATCAAACCCTAAAGATCTAGGGATTCAATACATAACTTTGGATAGCAAACCCTAAAGGACTAGGGATTTTATCATAACAATACCAAAACATCAAAAGAATAGGAATTCTAGATTTCATCAACAACCCTAAGTAGACTAGGGTTTCCATATTAGCATCGACATACCCTTAGGTTAGGGTTTTACGGTGAACCTTTTTAGGGTTCCACAAGAATGATAATATAATGAGGGTAGATTCAATCTAATGATTAATCACCCTAACAAGAATCTTTGTGATTCAAAACCCTAGACATAACGATGTTATTAATGTAAAGCATATATTAAAAGAAAGAATGACTGTACCTTTTGTATGAAGAGAACTTGATAACAAAGCTTATAGTTTAAGACATACCTCGAGTTGTTCCTTAACAAACCTTGTATGACATCAATTCCTGAAAGGCAGAACCTCTTCCATGCTTCAAGTGTCTCCTCCATAACCCTTGAGTATTCAACAAGCTTTCCTCACATGGAAAATATAAAAGGTTATTAGCATATAATTCAAAGAAGTCCTAATGTGAGGAAGAAACCAAACATGAAAAGATGAAACAAAGAACACAATACTCATCTTTTGGTAAATTGGTGGAGGCTCCCTCTTAATCCAATCTTGAGGGAAACGTACAACTAAAAATAAAAGGTGTTCTAACAAGACATGTTAGGCCTACAAATTCTAGAGATCAAAACATAAAGGAAAACAATTCAAAACTTAGAATATAAGGATATGCAAGGGATAGTGTCCCTAAGAATCCCTACCAAATAAGTCTTTAACTTCAGATTCTTCCATCTTGTTCTTCTTTGGTGGTCCTTAATCAACAATGTTCACATGTTCCCTTTCTTTCTTCTTGTTACTTGGATTCTATGGACAATGGATTTTGTAGTGACCCATCTTGTGACAATTCTAACGTTCAATCTTGGATGGGTCAACTTTCATCTTTGGTCCTTTGAACTTCTTGAAGGTTCCCTTCTTCTTGTGATGAGCAAAATAGACATTTGAGATGTTTTCTTCTTCATCCTCCTTGTTGTTAGTTAACGATACTCGAGCTTCTTCTTCTCTGCATGCATTCCACATTTGCTTAACTGTTGGTGTATCCTTCCAATCGTTAAGTCCTGATGAAAAGGTACTCCAAGATTTTGGTAGTCCTAGAAGGGCAATGATTACAAGCTCCTTTTCTGGGACAACTTCATCTATTGCTTGGAGTTCATCTCTGATTCTGGATATCCTTATAAAATATGATGAAATGGTTTCATTCTTTGTCATCTTAACAATTCTTAGTTTATTCTTGAGGCTTGCTATTTGACCAATGTTCTTGATTGCGAATAACTTGGAGAGAGCCTCATACATTTCTCCATTCACAAAAGAACCCAATATGTGTTTTCTCCATTGAAATGATAGGCCCATAATTTGGGTGTGAAAAATGGAATTAAACCAACATGTAATGCAAGAATGCAATATAAGATGTAACTAACTCAATCCTAGCTAGGAGTGGTAACAAGAGCTGACAATGCAACAAGGGGAATGATCCATCATTGCCACTAGAAATGAAATTGAATTAGACCCACCCATCTCCCTGGTGAAGGGGAATGATCTATTTTTTGGGAACACTTTCTTTTGATAAATTTAGCAAGTTGAAGTGAAACAAGATTAATCATATGACTCAAGAGCAGATAGTCAACTGTTGATGCTTATGAATAATTAGATTTTTGAGCTACCAAAAATGTCCTAGAATCCATTGAGAAGCACTTTGTTTCATATCAAATGGTAGCAAACCTAAAATAAGCAAGAGTAAACACTATAACAGGAGAGTAGTCTATGTGCTATACTTCTTATGCCTACAAGCACCAAGAGAGCTAGAAGAGGAGAGAATAGTTTACAAACAAGGACCAAGAATATTGGGAGAGGAGAGAATGGTTTACAACCAAACGTAGCTTTGAGAGAGTGTAAGTTATAAACAATAGCTAAAAATAGTCTATTTATTCAGCATACAAAGATAGTTTACAATGGGAAAATAGGACCATTTGCTTGATTGCAATGTTCTATTTATACATTTTTCATAGTCCTTGGCCTTCTAAGCCCTCCAACTCTTTGGTACCTGAGGCTGTTCAACTACTTTGGTTGATTTGTGGGCATAATGTTTAGGTAAAATATTTCATAATTATAAATTTTCCCATTCAAGATGAAGCTCACAATAAAACAAATTGAACCCTTCATGTATGCATACCAAGCATAATTCCTATGACTTTTGGACAATAACTTCTATTTGATAGCTTTGTACATCTTGGTCACCATTGATGATACTAGGTTTGATGTTTGCAAAGTCATGTCCACTTTGTTTTATTGATCATTCACTTGATCTATTGAGTTTACAGATTTGAATTTGTCTTCTTCATGCACCCTATTAGCACGTTGCTAGCATGGAGGTTGGATTTCTTCAAAATCCAACTCGAGTGCCTATCTTATTTTGTTTGTGGGTACATTATGGGGTGGATTGGTTGGTTGATCCATTTGGCATCAATGCAGTGTCCATGGTTCGTGAATGCCTTTTAGACTTGGCACATGGTCTCATGTTCTTGTTATTGTAGGGTTATTGGTAGGATAGGTTCTTGAGTAGGTTAGACCATGTATATAGGTGCATTTGATGGAGAGAGATTTGAGTAGAGCAAGTGACCCATACTGGCAAGTTCAGTGTCGTGTTCAAAGCTGATATGGGAGGTTGAACCATTGAAGGCCCCTAGAGGGCATTGTCAGGTTCGCGTTTTGCAAACATACATTTTTTGGGATTTGATCATAAATTTGGATACTGTTTGGGGAAATGTGCACAAACTTCATTTTGAGCAAATTTGAAAAGTTGCTATTTTCAACAATTTCTATTTTTAGTAGTGGTTATTTTTAGCAATTACTATTTTTAGTAGTTTTTGAGAGTGGTCCATTTGATTGGATGATTACATATTTGAGGAACTAGTTGGGAGATTTCCCCATGTTTAAAGTTGTAGTTGATTTTGTAGTGGTGCATTTTTAGTAGGTGATTGGACTTTTTGGTACCTAGTGTGATGTGGATTGCCATCGTCGGATTTCAAGTCATTTTGAGCATTTTGAAATTTCAGGGATCAATTGCGTTTTGGCAAGGTTGAGAAGTTCTTGGTGGGCTTGCATGAGGTATATTTTCTATTTTTAGAAATTAAAAGCTAGAACCTTGAGAGGTTTTCATGTGACCTTACCTAGGGAGTGCTATGCCTAGAGGGGCCTCTAATGCTATTCTTATGAGCCTGCATTTCTATTCATACCTAGAGAGGGGTGTGCCCTATTTAGGGAAGTTAAATCCTATTTTTGAGACTTAATTTTAGGGATTCTCTCCTTAGGAAATTCGTAAGGTCTATTTTATTCATGAAAAAATTGCATTGGAAAAATAAATTAGACATACACAAGTGTATTTTCTCTTGCAGGTGGTTATCTTGGAAGGAAGGTGAACGTTTGGAGCATCAGTGTCTTTGTACACATTCTATGTTCACTAAAAAAGAACGCTATATTTGGAGGCTACCATTCTTCCTCCTTTTCTATTTCTTGTGTTACCTATTCTTACTCTCTCCTCTTATATATTGTATAAGCAATTGAAGGTGCAAGAGATCTAGTTTTTGAGAGTTATTTGATCCTCAGAAGTTGCTGATTATTGCCTCATACCATTCTTTTCTTTTTCATTTCTTTAGAGTGTGATATTGAAAGATGGCATATGGTACTTTTTAATGTCCCCGATTATTTGAGCATAGAGATATTGTGCATAACTGTCTCCTTTAGGCTAGCAAGAGGCGAAAATTGCTAAGGTGACAAAAGGGTTTTACCCAACTCTACTTTGATATTATTATTATTAAATAAAAGGGGCAAAATATTACTGAATAAAAGGGGCAAAAGTCACTTTGAAAAAAATAAGAAAATTCACTTGGTGCCTTTATCAACAAAAATATTAAAAAAGGGGTTTCTAGAAGATTGGAGAAGGTCTAGCAAAATCTTTAAAAAGGGGAAGGAGATCATGTTTGATTCATTCTGATTTGCAATTATTTCTTGATGATTGGTTGGGGCTCAAGCGAGTTTAGCACGAGTGTTTCAAGTGAATCTCTCTATCTGGTTTTGGTGGACTTCGAGTGCCATCCTAGCTAGTTCTCATTTGATTTCAATGGACTTCAAGTGTCACCGTAGTTGGTTTGTGGGGAAATCACAGAGGTTTTCCGATTGTGCTAAATTGCAGGAGGATTTGGAGCGGATATTCAGGGGGCCAAATTGACATCTTATAGAGGTTGGATTGTATTTGCAAGAAGATCACTGGGGTTGAATTATTCATTTTGGAAGGAGGTTGAATCCATCATTGAAGGAGGGTCGAATTGATCTTCTCCTTGAAGGCCAAATTGTGGTATTGTGCGAGCTTCTTCTGTCATAATTTCAGGTGGCCGAATTTACCCTTGGGAGGCCAAATTGATCATCTTGGGAGGCAAATTTTTGGAGATTGCATCATCATCTGGAGGCCGATTTACTCAGCATTGGAGGTCAAGTGTTTGAGGATAGAATTTATCATTTGGAGGTGATATTATTTGTTATAGGAGGCCGAGTAGCAAGGGCCGAATTCATTATCTAAAGGTCGAGTTGATCCTCGTATGTTGAATTTATTTGGGGGCTGAGTTTGTCATATTCAAGAGTCAAATTTTCTTGTTTCTTTGGGGGCAAAATTGCCTCTAATATGGAGGTCGAGATTGCTTATCGCTGTGGAGGACAATTTTCCTATTCCCTTAGAGGTTGAGTGTTAGACTTTCAGAACTCAACACTTAGTATTCGGTACCCAACAATTAATAAGCGGAATGAATACATGGTCAAATTCCTAACTCATAAAAGAAAATATAACGGAAGCATAAAATAATACTTGATTTGAATCACACACACATAAACAAATTTCTGCCCACTCACCAGTTCTTCATTAATAAATTAATCACAGAACTTACTTGGGCTCCCATACCAGGGATAATGGCCTAGCTGAGAAAATATAATACTAATCACAAACCTCACTGCTTTCTCTCGGACCCAACACATGCTCACTAAGAAGCCTCTCTCAATCTTGTGCTACTGTTGTGTCTTAGCACCTCACATTAGGCTCAATTTAGTGACATTACTTTAGTTAATTATCCTATCTTTACTAAAGAGTGACATTACTTGAGTTAACTATCCTATCTTTAGATCTCTCTACTTTAAATCAAGTACAAGTCATAAATTTAGCTTGCCAACATGCACATCACATCAACATGTGTGTAACTCACTTGCACACTCTGCATGTCGAATGCAAGCTCCTAACAAGTCAAATTGATGTCCTTCTAGTCAAGATACAAGACTAGAAGTACCTTTCGAGCTACAAAGCTGAATATCCCTCTTAGCGAGGGAGGAACTTTTAGAAGAAACTCTCTCCACCTGAATCTGACTCCAAGCACATCTCAGATCTATAATTGGTCCCTCTGACACTGAAGCCTGTCTTGCTATCTAATCTGAAACTTGAGCTCAGAACCTGTCACCTCCAACCATGCTTCGAGGATCTTGCTCCTAAGGATCCATAAATGTCATATCATACTAGCTGAGGCTCCTGACAGTACCTAAAGAATCACTCTTCCCCGCCACTTGCTCCCTCTCAGCAACTGACACTGATCGTGTATCCAAGATCTCCTTGGATATACCACAAGTTTCCCTAACAACCTGGATGACTACCCTTGTCTGATGCCAAGCACTACAGCTGCATCCAAGGTCGCCCCTTCTGAATATAGAAGCACCTGTCCATCTCAGAACAAAACTCTATATCCATCATCCTTCAAGGCTGACATTGAGAGCACATATACATCAACCCTGGAACAAATAACATCCCTGTCACCTCCAAAAATTCTCTTGACTCTAGTTGGAATCTGACACATCCAACCCCCTTCACTGCATGCATGGTGCTAGCTCCACTAAACGCATTGCAGTCTAAGCCTATCTTTGTAATATTGTGGAATACTGACCTCATCCATGTCATGTGACTGGATGCTCTACTATCCACTAGCCATAACACATTGTCCTCCACTAGCCATAACACACTGTCCTCATACACAACAATTATACTATCATAAACAAGGAAACTAGAAAAAATTCTCTATTGAATTTCTTCGTAAAGTCATCAATCCTAGTTGATGATGATGCAGCCACCTGATCCTCCTTCTTCATCTTCTTCTTGTGTGGACATTGGCTCGCATAATTACCAGTCTTGTGACACGTAAAGCACTTCACATTGCTCACGTCCTTCATGAAAGCAGATCCCCCACTTCCCTTTACTTTACCTTTGCTCTTTCCAGCAAGAGTGAAATTCTCCTTATGATCCCTTCCATCATGTTAGCCTTCAATTTTGGAACATCTATTTGTCTCTTCCTATACGAAATCATCCCACAATCTATCCCAAGTAGGTAGATTCTCTTGTGCGACGATCCCATCAACAAAGGCATCCCACTTCGGAGGAAAGCCACTCAAGGTTGATCTGACCAACTCCTAACTGTTAACCGTTTCCCTCACTGCTACCAAATCATCTCTAATTTGAGTGATCCTAGTTATGTATGATGCAATTGTGTCAGTTTCAAACATCTTGGCATTTCTCAATTTCTACTTCAACAACATCTTCTTGTTTTGGTTTTTACAGTGGTACAACTTGGTTAGGGATGCTCACATCTCACATGCATTCTTCTTCCCTGTCACATGAGGTATAACATGGTCTCTAATGGAGTACAAGATTAATCTCTTGGCCTTCACGTTTATCTTATTAAATGCAGCCAATTGCGCAGGATCTGCAAGAATTGGGACAACCTTCTCCACGATGTCCCACAACTCCTGCTCCTCAAATAGCAGAACAATTTGCTCCTTCTACGGGCTAAAATTTCCTGTCCCATCCAGCCTATCCTGGTAATGTACCCCAGTAGCCATCCTTGTCAAATTGACTTACAATAATTTTCTCACTCTCTGCACGCTACCCAAGCTTGCTGCCCGTTGCCCAAAACTGCTGCTTGTTGCCCAAGCCCGATTCGTCGCCGATTTTGGACTAGTCTCCTATGTGCATCGTCTTCTTGGACCACTGCTCGATTGTGCTGGGCCATTTCCCTTTCGGCCTAACACTGCTCTCTTCTGTGGTGCTTAATTTGCAGGCCACTGCTCAAAATCACCAACATTGGCTAGACATTTTGAAATGTTGCAACGATTTAAAAAAAAAATTAATTCTTGTGTGTGTTAGATGCTCTTGTGGCTGAATAGTGGCTAGCTGTCACCGGACCGTTGTCTGGTTGGTTACCTTTCTCTTGACCACGGCTTCACATGGCTTAATCTCAATCGGTGTACTTGCTTAACTGCCTTGCCAATCGTCTCTGCAACGTTCATGTGCGATAGAATTTCCCGATTCGTCGATTATGCACTGGTCTCCTATGTGCGTCATCTTCTTGGTCCACTGCTCGATTGTGTTGGGCCATTTCCCTTTCGGCCTGTCAATGCTCTCTTCTGTGGTGCTTAATTTGCAGGCCATTGCTCTTCAATCTACTCTCTACTGCAACCCTCACAACTTGGTAGATGTGTCTCACGATCGCCTGTTCGACCTCTCCTGCTGGCGCTTCTGTGTAGTTTATCTTGTGCAGCAAAATTGTCTCGGCGACTATTTCTTGGTAAGCTGACTTGGATACGTTTGTTTGAGCTTGGTCACTTGACTTGTTGAGCCGCGCTGTTCTCCTCGCGGTTACGTCAACCTAGTTGAACGCTACTTGCCTTGCATTGTCATGATCTCTTCAGCTGCACGTCGGCTCCTACTGCCCACGACTGAGTTTGTCCGTGCCTGATCCTTTGATTTCTTGTCGGCTTTTTCTTTGCCTTTGTGCTTGGCTTGACCTATTCTGTTAGTGCCACTCTGCGACTGGTCCTTCTGCCTGCCTGTCGTTGTGGGTGCCGCGGTTGTGGCGGTTGGCTAATCAGCGACCAAGCTATTTTTTTTTAATAATTTTTAATTTTTTAAAATCGGGCCCCTTCTTTTATTTCCACCTTTTTGAATCGATTTTTTTTCAGGACTCAAAAACAATTGCCCTTAAAAACACTTCTCTTGGCCCTGGGAAAAAAATTCCATTCGTATGATCCGGGCCAACCTGGCATCGACGATCCAATATGAACTCGACTTCCTGTGATTCCGAGATCAATTCAGAGTTTCAGCTTTGATACCATGTTATACTTTTAGAGCCCAACAACCTGTATTCGATTCCCAACAGTTAATAAGTGAAACAAATACATGGACAAATTCCCAACTCATAAAAAAAATATAGTGAAAGCAAAAAATAATACTCAATCTTAATCACACACAAACAAATTTCTGCTCAATCACCAGTTCTTCATCAATAAATTAATCACGGAACTTACTCGGTTTCCCGTACTAGTGATTATGGAAAAACTAAGAAAATACAATACTGACCACTAGCCTCATTGCATTCTCTTGGACCCAACACATGCTCAATGAGAAGCCTCTCTCAATCTTGTGCTAATGTTGTGTCTTAGCACCTCTCATTAGGCTCAATTTATAACTTTCCGAGGCTAAGATTGACGACTAAAATTAGCTTGTCAAGTCAACTGAAGATAAGTGACATTACTTTAGTTAACTATCCTATCTTTAGCTTTCTCTACTTTATCTCAAGTACAAGTCATAAATTTAGCTTGCCTAACATGCACATCACATCAGCATGCATGCAACTCACTTACACATTCTACATGTTGAATGCAAGCTCCTAACGAGGCAAATCAAGGTCCTTCTAGTCAAGACACAAGACTAGAAGTACCTTCCGAGCTTCAAAGCTCAACACCGAGTTGTTCTATTTGTTGGAGGGCTGAGTTCTCTTGTGGGTTGAAATTGCTAAAGGGATCTTATTCTTCCAGAGGCCGAGTTCATCTTCATATTGAGGTTGAGTTGCTATTCATCTTGGAGGCTGAATTGCATCAGGTTGGAGGGCTGAATTACTTTGATTTTGTGGAGGCCGGGTTCATCTTTTAAGGGCCAAGATTATCTTCTTGAGGGTCGAGTTAGTTCAACTGCTTGCTGGAGTGGTATCCTTGGTTTATCAATCAATATTTGTGTAAATACCCTTGTTCCAACATTAATAAAATATTGGTTGTGCCCTTGATTTATTGTTGCTGTATATGCTTATTTCTATTTTACCAAGTGTTTGACGAAATGATTGCTCACTAATTGTTTGGCGAAATGTTTCAAAGAGAATTTTAGGAATATTTTGAGTATTTTAGCAACAAGAATATTACATACTTGTGATAGTTGGAGACTTCTTTCTTGGGTTGTAATTGCACAAATCCCTTCTAGCTCAAGGTGATTGTACTTGGAGAGTTCTTTCTTGTTTGGTCTTATTGAGGAATTTGTTCTTTCTACAATCCTTGGTAATAAAGACAACCAAGACAATCAATTAGTACTTTGGTCACTATCTCTTGTTCTTTGTGTGTAAGAATTTCTATAATTTTTGTAGATTTATTTTTAATTTTGTTTTCAATAGCACTTAAGTAGTAGGAATTGAATGATTCTTTGACCCTGCTCACTTTCTTCTTTTCATCTTCTTCACTCCACAAGGCAATGGTGTAATTGTTCTGGTCATTTAATTATTCACATAAAAGCAAAACCACATCTTTGTGCATCTTATGCATTCTGGGCATATAGCTTAGGCATTTTAGGTCACTTATGTTGAAGCTTGTAGTAGCTTCAGAAGGTCTTCTACATAGGTTTGGTGTCTTAGCATGTGGAAGACATTATTTGCCTCTTCTAGGTGCTTGCTTGTTGGAGTAAGTGATTTATGTCTTCTTTCCTAAGTCTAACTTAGGAAAACTACAATATTTGAAGTCAATTAATTATTGTGGACTCTAAAGTCATCTCTAAGGATAAAAAATTTAAATATTTAAGTGGCCTAGAAATAATCTCAACCGTTGATCTCCTAGATGTTCTAGAAGGGAGATTGGGTTAGGGATTTGGGCTTAGTGAATATTATAAAGGTGGCCCAGTGAAGAGGTGAAGATACACAAAACTCAAGTGAGCAAGTTGTCACAGAGAGAGCAATTTCTCTAATGCGAGTGGCTCAGTGAATTGGAGTGCAAAGAAGGAGAGGTGTGAATGGATTCAGGGTGAATCCAGGAGGTTGTGTGGGGGATATTGCAGGGTTGAGTTGCTGGAGCAAGATCGATTTGATTTGGAGGAAATTGAATTGCTGGAGGGCCGAGTTTCCCATAGTGCGCAATAGTGGCACACAAGGAGAGCGTAGGTTGATTTACTTGGATAATTATTTGGGCCAATTTCTCTTGGCCAATTTATTTTGGAGGTTGATTTCGTAATGGCCAAATTCCTTGGGCCGAATTCATTCTGTGGGAGTCGAGTTAGATGTTCCATATATTGTATATCTCCTTGTATCTCTGAGGGTCAAAAACCTAGATTTTCTAGTTGAATAGATGACAAAGAATTGTTGCGGGTGAATTTTCATTGTTTGATTGATCTCTCTGATTTAAATTTCATTGCATATATTTATTTCTAGAAGTTAAAAATATCGATGATTTTATTTTTCAGTAATTCAATGTTTATTTGAGTAAATAAATAAATTGCCATGAGAAAATAAATTTGGTTGGTATTCAAAATTTAACATGGTATCAGAGCATTCTAGAAGACTTTGAGACAGAGATCTGAGATCACGAGGGTTTGCAACAACGAGTTTCTTTTCTATGGCAACATAATTATTTTCTTAAAATTTTGCAGATGGGTTTTATGGCCATGGTTGATTTGTGGAGATGGCATCATTGAGTAGTTTGCGATATGAAGACAGGTTGGATGGGGTTGCAAATTTCAGTCCCTAGAAGGAGCGAATTACCATGATTTTGAAGATGAATGGTCTATGGGATATTGTGAGCCGAGAAGATGTTAGTAGCTGCATTTGAAATGAAGGATCTATGACAGGTGCACTATTACATTTAGGTTCCTTCAGATCCAAACCTTGCAGCAGAGCATAAGTTCAAAGATATGAAAGTAAGTTGCATAATTTTGGATGGTGTGAGGGATCACATAATTCCTGACATTTTAGGGAAGGACACCAGACGACAGATATGGGTGGCTTTGACTGGTCTCTACCAGAGTTCAAATGAAAACAAAAAAAATGGTGTTGCTGGTTCATGATGAGTTTGTAATTGTTGGGGAAACTGTGAGTGATTCAGAGATGGTGAAAGTTGGTCTGAAGGGTTGGATTAAGCACTGGACCACCTTTGTGGATGGGATCCTTGCTACGAAACAACTTCTTGATTGGAGCCAGTTATGCGATGACTTCATCCAGAAGGAGATCTAGGTGAATTCATTGACCAAAGGACAACGAAAGGTTGCTGAGGAAAATATGAGCTTTCTCTTGCTGCACAAGCAAAAAAGGGCAAAGTAAAGACTGAGTAGAACCAGAGTGGAGGAGGATCTTCACAGTGCAAAAAGGAAAAGGATGTGAGCAAAGTTAAATGCTTTGCTTGTCACAAGTTTGGGCATTTTGCCAGTCAATGTCCAAACAAGAAGAAGGGCAAGGGAAAGACTACTGCAACGACTACTGTGCAAATGGAAAAGATGGCTAAGAAGTTTTGAAAAAAATTGCCTTAATGTCTTGCCTTTTTAGAATCGTCACGAGAGGTGTTTGGCTCGTGGATAATGGATCATCTTGTCATATGACGAGATCTCGAGATGTCTTCACCAACATGACCAAGGGGCCCAAAGATGTACATGTGGAGCTTGGTGATAAGGCCAAGTATGCAGTAGAAGGCACTAGGAGTATTGAGTTTCAGATGGATTCAAGTGGCATCATAGAGGTGAACGAGGTGTTAGCTATAGAAGACAGACGATTAGAGTCCAATTTTATGGGAGGTGAAGTCACTGTTGGGGCGAAAGGGATTGATCTCAGCAAGAAGCAGACGATTGGAAGAAGGGAGAGGGATCTCTATTTTTTGAGAGGACATCTTATACATGAGAGTAACAACTAGAGTGAGATTTGGAATAGGAAGATGGGACACCTACACTATAGAGCTCTTCTTATGTTGTAGAGGATGGTTACTGGTTTTCCATAGATTAGGGTGGAGCAGGATGGAGTGTGTAAATGGTGTGCACTTGGCAAGAAAGCCAAAGTTGTATATCCTCACAGTGAGACCAGGTCTAAGTAAGTGCTAGACTTTGTGCGTTTGGATATTTGTGGTGCTATGTTTGTGACATCAATTACATGGTCCTTATATTTTGCAACATTCATAGTTGTTCGAGGAAGACTTGGATCTACTTCTTGAAGACCAAAGGTGAGGCCTTCAATTGATTTCAAGAGTTCAAAGCTCTTGTGGAGAACCAGATTGGGAAGAAGATTAAGGTGTTGAGATCGGATAATGGGGGCGAGTATACCTCCAACGAGTTCCAAGATTTTTTGTAGGAAAGCAGGAATCAAGAAGGAACTCACAGTGCCTTACAACACTCAACAAAATGGGGTTGTCGAGAGGAAGAATACAACCATCATGGAGGCAACGAGGGCAATGATCTATGATCAGGAATTGCTTATGTTTTTGTGGGCAAAGGCCTGCAATATAGTTGTGTACGTGCAAAACAGGAGTCCTCATAGGATATTGGAGGACATGACTCTTGTAGAGTTGCTTACAGGAATGAAACTAGATGTGAGCCATTTGTGCATTTTTGGTAGTCCAATTTATGTCCACATTCCAATAGAGAAGAGGACTAAGCTGGAGCCCTTGTTAGAAAGGGGCATATTTGTGGGCTATAATGAGGTCTCAAAGGCCTACCGAGTCTACATGGTGATCTTGAGTCGGAATGTCAAATTTGATGAGGGAAAGACCCTTAGGAGATTTCATGAGAAGGAGCCAGTAGTGGTAGAAGAGCGTGAGTGAGAAGCTTCAAAGGCTGAACAGGGACCAACAACACCAACAGTAGGGACACAGTGAACAGATCTGGAGGATGAGTTGGATACTCCTTCAAGCTTTACCAGGAGGAGGCCGAGACGGGCTGAGTAGACCTTGAGAGATGATGAGGAGCATGTGGAAGCTCCTAGCAACACTTTTAGGCAGAGTAGGCCTCCTAGCAGATTTTCTAGTTATTTGTCATTATCGAGCAACATCGAGTTTGAGCCTTCCTCTTTTGAGGAGGCCATAGATGAGTAGGTCTGGATGGATGTCATGGTGGAGGAATATAGCTCCGTCATGAGTAATGATGTATGGGACATAGTGATAAGATCGTAGGGAAAGTCTGTGGTCACTTCTCGATGGATCTCTAAGATCAAACGTGCAACTGATGGCCATGTTGAGAAGTATAAAGCAAGGTTTGTGGTGAGTGGGTTCTTCAAGAAAGAGGGAGTGGATTACGAGGAGACATTCGCACTTGTCGCCAAATATGCATCGATTAGAACAATTATGTCCATTGCTTCATAAATGGGGTGGTGGATACATCAAATGGATGTGAAGACTGCTTTCCTTAATAGGGTGATTGAGGAAGAGGTGTATATTGAGCAGCCTTAGGGCTTTGAGGTGTATGGGAGATATTCCCATGTATGCAAGTTGAAGAAGGCCAACACTAGGCCAGATAAATGTTTTGCTGTGAACACACTCATCCAGTTCATGGTGGAGCTAAGACAGTTTCATTGGGTGGCAACGAAGCATGTGTTGAGGTCCCTGTGAAGTATGGTAGACTTTGGTTTGAGATATGTGAAAGCAGGAGGAGTGGAGTTGTAGGGGGTACATAGATTCTGATTGGGTAGGGAGTGTTGTGGACAGAAAATCCACATCTGGATGTTGTTTTAGCTTGTGATCAACTATGATCTCATGGTTCAACATGAAGCAACAGTCAGTGGCACTTAGGTTAGCAGAGGCAGAGTACATGGCAATGAGTATGGCGAGTTATGAGGCAGTGTGGCTGTGGAACTTATTTTAGCAGAGGCAGAGTACATGGCAGCGAGTATGGCAAGTTGTGAGGCAGTGTGGCTTCGCAAGATGCTTGCAGGACTATTTGATCTGCAGATGGGGCCAACAATGATTCACTGTGATAATTAGAGTTGCATTAAGCTCTCTGAGAATCCTTGTTTCATGATCGATCCAAGGACATCGAGATCAAATATCACTTCATCATAGACAGGGTCCAAAGACGTGCTGTGAGATTGTAGTGCATTTCTACAGACGAGTAGGTGGAAGATGTTCTCATTAAGCCTCTAATGAAATGGAAGTTTGTGAAGTATCGAGATAAGCTGGGGGTGGTGGAGAATCCCTTCCTCGCTAAGAGGGATTGTTGGAGCTTGTGGTAGCTTCAGAAGGTCTTCTACATAGGCTTGGTGTCTTAGCATGTGGAAGACATTATTTGCCTTTTCTAGGTGCTTGCTTGGTGGATTAAGTGATATATGTCTTCTTTCCTAAGTCTAACTTAGGAAAAGAACAATAATTAAAGTTAAATAATTATTGTGGACTATTAAGTCATATTCTAAGGATAAATAATTTAATTATTTAAGTGACTTAGAAGTAAACTCTACCGTTGATCTCTTGGGTGTTCTAGAAGGGAGATTCGGGTGAGGGATTTGGGCTTAATGAAGATTATAAAGGAGGCCTAGCAAAGAGGTGAAGATACACAAAAATCAAGTGAGCGATTCATCATAGAGAGAGAGCGATTTTCTCTAGGGTGAGTGGCATAGTTGACTGGAGCGTAGAGAAGGAGAGGTGTGAGTGGATTGAGGGTGAATCCAGGAGGTCGTGTGGAGGATATTGCAGGGCTGAGTTGCTGGAGGGAGATTGATTTGATCTGGAGGAAGCCAAATTGCTGGAGGGCTGAGTTTTCTTTAGTTCACGGCAGTGGCATGCAAGGAGGGTGCAAGTCAATTTAACTGGCGAGTATTTGGGCCGATTTCTCGACGCCGGTTTCTTTCAAAGGCTGATTTCCTAGAGGCCGAATTCCTTGAGCTGAATTCATTCCGTGGGAGCCAAGTTACAGGTTTTGGATATTTCATTTCTCCTTGTATCTCTTGTTGACAATGTAAGTAGTGTCAGTCTTCATAATGTAATAAAATTTTTTTAGTCAAAGCATGTTCTTCATGCTTATAGGGTCAATTGAATAAAAAAAAAATTATTACAAGTCAAAAGAAAAATGTATTTGAGTTAAGTTTAAGTCCCATTTGGACTTTTGTAAAGAAAAAAAAAATAATTTTTATTAAGTCAAAGTCCATAAAAGCTGTCAAGTCGGCCCTCCTTGGGAACAAATTGGCTTGGGCCTTGAAGAGCCACCCATTTGACCTGCTGGACAGATATATATAGAGGACAGTTCGATCATTTTGGAGGACACTTGATCATTATCATCGTACAAATTTTTTGCACCTAACTAATGAAGAGAAGGACGAAGAAGAAGGGAAGGAAGAGCTTGCACATGTGGGAGAATTTCTGTGAGGGAAGGCTGAAGTTCTGATCTAGTTGCAGGCCCGTAATTTCAGGAAGCTGATTGGTTTGACCTATGTTGACTTTTGATTTTGGAGGTGACTTGGTCTTGGTCTTGGTCTTGAATTTCTCATTTTGATCTGATTCTATAAGAGAAGGATTTTTTTTGTTTTTTGTTTATCAGTTTCCCCCCTTGTGGGGTTTTGCCCTGGCTTGGAGCCTAATTTCTGGTGTCTCTTGTCTGCTGTGCATTATTTTCTCTATAATTTTGTTATTGCGTAATTTCTTGATGAAATAACTAAATGAAAAAATAATAAGAAAATAATGGATATCAGTCACAAGTAACTACCATGATAAGAAATTCTATCGCCTATCTGAATTTCAACATCTCTGTGGGTTGAGAAACCCAGATTTTCCAGTTTAATAGATGACGGAGAATTGTTGTGGGCAAATTATTTTTGCAATGTGTGATTGATCTCTCTGATTTAAATTCCATTGCATATATTTATTTCTAGAAGTTAAAAATACCAATGATTTTATTTTTTGATAATTCAGTGTTTATTTGAATAAATAAATAAATAGGTTGCTGCGGATAAAATAAATTGCTGTGAGAAAATAAATCTGTCTGGTATTTGAAATTTGACAACTTATTTACTTTTCTGTTAAACTACAACAAGCTTAATTTGTTGTTATTTCATTTTTAACACAGAAGTGTAAAGAAACCTTTCATGTTTCTTGATATTTGTACATTACTTTAAAACATGAAATTACTTTTACTTTCATGAAAGATATTGTAATTTCATGAAAGATTTTTTAAAACAGTCATATTAGCTTGCTGTAATTTCTGTTTGTGCACCTCAGTTTTTACTTGAAAACATACACTCGTTTTGGGATTTGTGACCATATTTTAGGCTAGTTTCTGCATCATTTTCTGGGCATATTTTCTGTATTTAGAACACTTTTAAACTTATTGTTATTTACATTTAGTTTGTAGATTTATTTATGACAATAACATTAATATTGATTTTGGGTGTTATTGATCGTTTTATTTTTTTTGAGTATTGACCTTTTCAATGTTGCACGAAGTGAGTGCATTTTCTGGAAGCAAAGCATCAAAAGCGTCATTTTCCAAAATATCCTTGGAAGCGAAGCATACCAGAAGCTTCTATGTATATATATATATATCATTGCATTTATATTAAAAAAAAACATCCTGAAAGCCAAATTAGCTGCGAAATATATGAAAGTATGCATATTGTACACAAATCAAGATAGAAATGGCATCCATAGTACATTAATGATTAATTATTCGAGCATCAACCATCTAGAATCTAGATTGTTCTCCTCTTGCCTAGCTTTTGCCTCTAGCTCAATTATCTAGGGATATTAGTCAACATTAACCAATTTTGATCAAACTGCCTAATTCAAGCCTTAAAATATGGTAGAAAAGGCTTAACATGCTTGATCAATGATTTTAACTTGAGTGAAGGGTACATTTTTTGCTAGGGCTGCGACAAAGGAGTTCAACACTCAACACCACCAACACTGGGGTAGATACAGGGCTTGGTTCTCTTGATTAAATGCCAATCACATATTTTCATACATTATATAATCTAATAAAATGCCACAATCCCATTGATCCTGAAATCCTAAAAGATGTCAAGTCTGCTGAATTTTGAATGGGATATGAAATTCTATTTTCTCCATATGAAGTCCAATGAGGTTGGAACCACTCTCAAACATCTCGAGTCATTTCATGGTAATGAAATGTAAGTAAAAGGATGAAAATGAAAGATAAATGGTAATGTTAAAAAATTAAGGAAACGATGAAATTTAAGTAACTCACTTTTGCTTTAAGAATTGAACATTACCATTAGGGAGCATCTAGCAAGCGTCTAGGGAAGTATCGAGGGAGCACCTTGGGAGTGTATAGGCAGCATGGTTCCTCACATAATTGCTCCAAAGTTCCAAAAAAAGGTGACCCGCAAAATCATGTGGGCGGGTTCCAGATTTGCTTGGGAAGCATGGCGGAACCATGTTGTAACCACAGTTTGGGCTTGTGAAACCGTGAACGAAACTGTCATGGTTCCAAAAGTTTAGGAAGCGTGGTTTTCTGACGAAATTGCAGTTTTGAAAATAGTTCTGATTTTCAAAATCGCAGTTCCTACGTGGTTCACCTGTGGTTTCAAAGGGGTTGTGGTTTTGGGTTCTGATCCGTGGGTGGGGAGGGGGGAACGGTTCCTGCAACGCTGAACCTTTTGATCATTTTCTTTTTCGAGTAATCATTAGGTATACATAGTTGAAGTTAGCAAACACTATGCTTATTTCCTAGTTTCAAGACACCTTTCAGCTTTTGTAGGGTTGGAATTTCTGGGTGATAACACACCCTTTTGGAAACCTTCATTCCAATGGGAGCCATGTTCCAATTCCCTATTCTCATCCTGATTACAAATTTGCCAACTCAAGATTAATCTCAAAATAAAAGAGATTCAACTTTTCATGTATATACATTCTAAGCACAATTTGGAAATTCAACTTATCCTATATTGAAATGTACATGAAGCCGATCTGGTTTGGCTCCCAATTACCATAACTAACACATAGTTAAAATAAACACAGAGGAATTCAACTCCGATGAATTAAAGAAAAAAGGGATTATTACAAAATATGCAACAGTGGATGCACAATCATCCTCTTGGTCTTCTTAGACTTCTTCACTGTCTCTTTCACTCTCACACTTATGCCTCCCTTCAGGGTTGGAATTTCTGAGTGATAACACACCCTTTTGGAAACCTTCATTCCAATGGGAGCCATGTTCCAATTCCCTATTCTCATCCTGATTACAAATTTGCCAACTCAAGATTAATCTCAAAATAAAAGAGATTCAACTTTTCATGTATACATTCTAAGTACAATTTGGAAATTCAACTTCTCCTATATTGAAATGTACATGAAGCCGATCTGGTTCGGCTCCCAATTACCATAACTAACACATAGTTAAAATGAACACAGAGGAATTCAACTCCGATGAATTAAAGAAAAAGGGATTATTACAAAATATGCAACAGTGGATGCACAATCACCCTCTTGGTCTTCTTAGACCTCTTCACTGTCTCTTTCACTCTCACACTTATGCTTCCCTTCACTATCTCTTTCACTAACACTTATGCTTCCCTTCACTGTCCAAAATTTTCAATTACATAAGAAAATATTTTCATATCAATCCTAACTACTCAATCTGAATAATTTCCTATATTACAAATCTTCCCTATTACATAGCAACCAAATGACACTCATCACAACCTCCTAACTATATAAATACCCTATAGATATTACAACTAAGGCAAATTTATATATTACAAATCAAATGAAATTTAAGGAAACCAACTTCCTTTAGTCAATTTATTGACACATGAAGGTCAGTGATGGGTTTGACTAGTAGATGCTCTTGCATAAGTTGTCCAAAGTTTACTTTTTGTATGGGAAAGTTTTAGATGTTATGGTTGTGTGTGTCTATATCTATCTATCTATCTATCTATATATCAGTGTTTTAAAAACTGTTCGGTCTGAACTGATAACTGGTCGAACCCGCTGGTTAGCAAGCCCACTGGGTCAAACCGGCTTAAAAACCCGGTTTACCTCCTCATTTCACCTTTTTTTTGCCCTAATCGGTTGGTTTATTGCCAGGGCAACTATAACCCCCACAAAATGCATTTTTGTGAGTTTTGAAGCTGTTTTGAGGGAAATTTGGGGTTGTTTTCCTCCAAAAATAGTCCCTCCAAGAAAAACATGCCTACCCTCTCATTTCCCTGACACATTTCAACCCTAACAATGTTGGCAATGTCACTTTTACTTTAAATGTCACATTTAAAGTAAAAGTGACATTTACTTTAATTTTCATTTTCATCCTTTTACTTAAATTTTTAACATTACCATGAAATGACTCAGGATGTTTGAGAGTGGTTTCGACCTCATTGGATTTCATATGGAGAAACTAGAATTTTAGATTTCGCTGAAAATTCAACAGACTTAATGGTTTTCAGGATTTCATGGTTTGGGGGTTTGCAATGTTTCCATTTGATTCTATCATGCTTGAGGGTATGAGATTGGCCTTTGATCAAGAGCATGAAGCCCTTTAAAACCTTGATCGCGGTGGCATTGATTGTTGAACTTTGTTGATGTTGGTGGTACTGATTGTTGAACTCCTCTACCATGGCCTTAACAAGAATGCACCCTTCACTCAAAGGAAAACCACTGGTTAGGCATGCTAATCTTTTTCTACCACATTATAAGGTTGATGAGATGAACCCTTCACTCATACCAAAATCATTGGTTAGGCATGTTAAACCTTTTCAATTTCTATCATGTTGTAAGGTTGAGCAATCCAAGTTTGAAGACTTTGAGCTAGATGATGTTCATGTATCTCTTTGCTGATGATGTTTATGTATTTCTAGTAGCATCGAATCAATGATGAGTTTCATGAGTGACCATGTTGATCAGTGATTTGTAGTTTTGATGTCTATTTTTGCTACTACTACTAAAGTTGTAGAGGAGTTTTAGGAGTCCTCAAACTCGGAGGCATATTATTTATGTAGCTCATGTTGATGATCTCTTGTCTAGTAGTGGTGATGAGTTTGATCATGATGAGGAGTGATCATGTTGTTGATCACTAATATGTAGACTTGTAGTAGTTTAGTGACCCCATAGCTTAGAGCATTGTTTTCGGACTCTAGAGGCCCTCTGGAGCCTCATTGATTATGTATTTTGTTGCGGATATGTATTGCATTGGAGGCCATTTTGATATATTCACCTTTAGATGGTATATAGATAAGTAAACCTTGCATATTTTGTTTCTATTGGCTTGGAATCATGGTTTTAAACCTTAAAAATAGTTTTTTTCATTAAAAATTAATTATTTAATGTATTCTTTTTAAACCGGTTTGTTTAGACCTGACCAGACTTGGTTTGACCAGTTCCAGTTCGAAACCCAGTTCATTAGGTGGACCGGTTCGGTCACCAGTTCTAGTTTTTAAAACATTGCTATATATATATATATATATATAGAGAGAGAGAGAGAGAGAGAGAGAGAGAGAGAGAATGTTTACATCTAAAACTAAAACTTTTTCATTCATAATGGTTGTGTGTGCCTATATATATATATATATATATATATATAGTGTTGCATATATCGCGATAATATTGGAATTATTGTGATATTATCACCAAATTGCCCCTTGCTGCTCTTATCTTCTTATCGTGATAATTTTCATACTTTGAATTTATCACGATAATTTTCATACCTTGAATTTATTGCAATAATTTTAGTAATTATTACGGGACGATGGAAAACATCACCTTGTTGCTCATTTCGGTGAATTAAAGCCTTCGAGTTGGTGGGTTTTTTGGGGTCATTTTGTGTTTTTATGTTTGTGAGATTGAGCACTGTGGGGAGAAGCTGCCTTGTGACAAATTTTCAACCATGAAATAAGGGGAAATCCATAGTTTTATTTGCCATTAGCTAAGGATATGTGGAGTAGAGATCTACCCCAATATACCATTTCCATATTTCCAAGTATGTAAAACATGTTTGCCTTTCTTTTCTTTGTTTTTCAAGATCTAGTATAGGTTATGCAATGTTCATTAGCTGCGCCTCTTTTTGCCCTCTTTGAATGGAGGATTTAATACTTATGTAGCTAGGGTATTTTAATTGGAGCGTTTTTGATGTTTTTTCAATTTTGTGGATTTGTATTCTATTTCTAATTCACCTGCTTTTTTTGTCCCATAGGTTTACAAATTGAATTAGTGCTTTAGACTCTAGAGTATGCACATTTCAAGAATCAAAATGCCAAATGTTAGTTTTTGTAGCATCGGATGTGTTCTAGCCACGAAATTTAGTGGAGAGGATACAATACATGAGATCTCCAAAACCTAGAAGTCGTTTATGGAAATTCCACCTAGAGATGACTTAATTAGATTATTAACCAATTTTTTAATGTTTCCCGAGTCTAAACATAGGAAAACTGGTTAATTAATTAGAGTTAATTAAGTCAAGGTGAGGATTCACTAGAAACTCACACGGATTGATCCAGAATTGTTTGAGCCATCGATTAAGATTTAATCTTGGCCGTTGGAGTCCCAACAAGAAGATATAAGAAGGGATCGATGTGGTGATGGAAAATACACTTGAGCAGTTCGATTCCCTTGACAAATCGATTTCCAAAGAGCAACAACAGTTGTTGGAGAGCCAGAGATCAAAGCAGAGACAGTGAGGGGCAAAGACAGTGAGCTGGAGGAAGTTTTCTAGATCCGGGGAGGCAACAACAAGGAGGTCGAGTTATTCCCAGTGAGGTAGCACAGAGGACTGCGCAGTTGCTTCAAAAAAAACAATTCGATTTGGTTGGAGGAAAGTGAGGTAGCACAGAGGACTGCGCAGTTGCTTCAAAGAAAACAATTCGATTTGCTTGGAGGAAAAATCGATTCAGTTTCCAGAGGCCAAGAAAGTCTTCCAGAGGGTCGTAGAATCAATTTCCTCAACAAAGACAAGCATAACGACTTCATTAGAGGTAGTTTTGGGCTTAGACGTCCAAGGGTCTGCGCAAGCACTTTGCAGAGATTGATGCAGAAGGTCCAGGAGGGTGAATTTTCTGAAGCGAAGTTGTGCCGGGGTTTCTTTTGGATGAAGGGAAATTCCCTTAAATAATTTTGGCCAGATTTTCTCGCTCTTTGGATTTCCAGTTGGGCATCCATAGATTGTACTTAGAATTTCATTGTTGCATAATAATAAAAACCCTCAGCTGCTGCACTGGTTTCCCAAGTTGGGTTTTTCTAGGGACTTTTGTCCAAAAATAAAGGTGTCTTTTCTATTGTGTGTGCTAGTATTTTCTCAGTTTCCAACGCTATTTGTTCCGCAGTTTTATTTATATAGGTTGCAGCGTGATTAATTTGGTATTTGCCATAATAGATAAATTGTTAAATTAATTAACAATTAGAAGAATTAATTTCAGTTGCTGCAATAGGATTTCAGTATTTGAGCATTTTACATTTTTCAACCCAACTTCGTTATATTAAACAACATATAATACAACAATTTAGGGCTCTCGTACCAGGGATAATTGTCCTCATACATCCACTAGTACAAGATACAAAACTGGGGCTTGGTGCCAGTCCATTGACAACTAATCTACCCTCAACAAGATACTCTGACCATCTGGCTGTTGCATGCTCTCTCAGCTCCTCTTGGTCGTACCTTGTACCTGCTCGGTCCTTCAGCTCCTGATTTGCAGCTCTTGCCTCTATCAATGTTCCAAATCCATCTGGCCACTGAACTACGACTGTCAATCTGCTCTCTAGTTGTGCCTTAGTCCATCAAGGCGTCAACACATCGAGACTCCTACCGAGTTGTTCATAGCTCCACTTGTGAACAACTCTCAAATGCCCACTACTGCTCCTTAGCTACTCAGGGACTTCAACCCACTATGGTCTTCCTGCGCCGCACTGATGAACCAACATAGGGCACAGAGGGTTGCCACCTATCACTGTAAGATGTCCATCTCCCATAATGAACACAGGCTAGGAGGACTACCCATCATCTGCTGTATAAGTCCTTCTCCACACACAAGTCTCGGGCTCCACAAACTGCTCCTGGCTGATCAAACCCTTGATCTCAACAATTGCCACTCTAGCAACTACCTTTGTCCATGAAGGTGTTGCACACTGGGCTTCAACTTGGACACTATCACGTTGTCCTCTAGCAGTCCATAACTGCCCAATCCACGTTCACACTTGGTCCACTCTCACGTTGTCCTCCAACAGGCCATGAGTGACCAAGTCCATGCTGTAGCATTTGCACTTAGTTAGGGCATCCTCACACCTAGGAGACCCTTACACACGATTTCCCACAAACTTTTCGAACTTTGCCCTTTGCTTTGCAATAGAGGAGCTATTGCACAAATCTAGGCTCCAAACTTCACTGTGAAACTGCCCACTGGTTAGGGCTTCTAACATGCCACGTTAGCCCTACCTCCTTGGCTTTCACAGGCTGCAACAACTCTCCACACTAGACACATACATCACTCCATAGCGGGATCTGCTACTAGTTGGAGTTCCTTCATGCCCATGGCAACTCCAATAAATGGCTCCCAAAAGCCTGCAATGTAGATTGATCCAAATCCGGTCAAAGCAATGACCCAACTACCACAATATGCACTCCAAAATGCATACTTTCAGTTTATGAACTTAAAATCATAACAATTAAATAAAATATTAAAATGTTATTTAAATAAATAAATCATTAATTATAATCAATTAATTAGCAAATAATTAGTTAAATGAAGAGACATCAGTCCCCAAGGGACATGTCTCTCTGATCAGGCATGGGCAGTCAACTCCCATTTAAGGAGCACCATCTTAGCGTTGTAAAACATCATTCAATTTTTACATTCAGAATCTTATATGATGTCTTATTAACGGTTACATCAAATTAAACATTAATTATTGCTAACAATGGTATCAGAGCCTGACTCCGTTTGGTGACACCCATGATAGCTTGCTGGCCGTCAGGCCGCACTGGCCTCCCATTTCATGCCTGTTCGGTTGTGTCACTATTGTGGACTGAATAGGGTGTGACCGCAGGTTCCAGGTGAACGAAGGAAGACCATGGTGGGCGTGGCTTGGATTCTGTTGGTAAGTAGGGCCCCGAGATCCGCTGTCGGTTTTCGTTGCAGTGGAAAAACATTTGCTGCAGTCAATTAACGCTGCAAGGGTTTCAAATTAAGGGTGTCGAATTTGCTGCAGTCGTGGTGGTTTGACCTGCGACTGCCATCGATAGCTGGGCCAAGTTGGGTTGCCGTCGTTGTGATATCTGCATGGAGGGTCAACCGTCGGGTGAATTAACATGACCGTTCAGTCAGTAGTGAATTATATGAAAACTATATATATACGTAACTTTAATTTAATTAATTAAAAAAACTTTAATTTAATAAATTAATATCTTTTAATTAATTAGTTTAATATAAAAAAATTGGGTCTTCAAAAAGAAATTGGAACAAAATGACGAGCGACAACAATGACAGTATGAAAAAGATCCAAGAGGACATCAACAAGCTAAATAAACGCATGGATAATGTCGAGAAGTCAGTTAGTAAGCAGGACCAGATGGCCGACGATATCTCTTTCTTAAAAAACTTGATGAGCCGGCGCTTTGGAGAGACCGATCCACCTTCAGCTACACAGAGTCCCAAGACTCCAGAAGGGGAGACTTCTCTAGAGTAGGACTTCATGAGGTGTGAGAAGCAACAAATACCCCAAATTCACTTCAAAGGAAGCCAATATTATACTCATTCTTCCGGAAAGAACCATCTTAAAATAAAAAATGAATTACCGAAGTATGATGGTAAGAACTTTAAAGGCGTTGTCGTATGGGTAAATAAGATGGATGCAATTTTTTTAGCAAACCCTCCGCTCGGCGAACAAGAAAAAGTCGTGACTGCATCCAATTACTTAGAAGCAGAAGCGTACGATTGGTTTTTGTGGTGGTCGTCTAAATGCACGGGTTGCTCATTCAATTGGCAAAACCTTAAAAACGCTCTGTTAAAAAGGTTTCATGATGAGGAGGAGGATGATGTCTACGAGAGATTTGTTCACTTGAAGCAAAAAGGATCAGTGAGTGAATACACTCACGAATGGGAAGTATTAGCAGTAAGGTAGAGAGGGTTTTCATATGAGAAGCTGCTAAAAATATACGTTTGGGCAAAAGGAAGTTGAATACCTAGGTCATATTATATCAAGGGAAGGAGTCCAAGTGGATCCCAACAAAATCAAGGCAATCAAAGAGTGGCCGAAACCCAAGAACATATCTAAGTTAAGGGGATTTTTGGGTTTAACAGGGTATTACAGAAGATTTATAAAAAACTACGCACATCTGACAGCACCCTTGACGAATTTGTTAAAAAAAATGCTTTTAAATTGGATGACCAAACAAACAAGCGTTTTGAGAAATTAAAGGAAGTGATGTCAACCACACTAGTACTAGCAACTCCTGACTTCTCCAAACCGTTCGTAGTCGAATGTGATGCTTCTGGGTTTGGAATTGGAGCTGTATTGATGTAGGACAACCACCCTATAGCATTTGAGAGTAGGAAACTTAATAAACAAGAAGGCTTAAAATCAACATAGCAAAAAGAGATGCTCACCATCATACACGCTCTGACAAAATGGCGCCAGTATTTGCTTGGAAGTAAATTTTCAATACGAATTGACCACAACAGTCTTCAATTCTTACTTCAGCAAAAGACATTATCAACAAAACAATAGAAGTGGATGGAGAAGTTATCGGCTTTCAATTTAGAAATATTACACAAGAAGGGAAAGGAGAATGTTGTAGCTGATGCACTCTCACGTAAAGATGACGATCACACAACATGTGTCGCCATGATAGTCGTTCCGGAATGGTTGGACGAAATACAAGCCAAATATGCCAAGGATAAGGATTGTGACTCCATGATTAACAATATTAGTCAATATACCAACTTCGAGTGGAAAAATGACATCTTATGGTACAAGGGGAGAATTTACCTAACACCCGCATCCAAATTTAAGGTGAAAATACAAAAGGAGTCTCACAATTCACCAACATCTGGACATGTCAGATTCTACAAGAGTTACTACAACATCCGACAGTCATTCCACTGGAAGGGTATGAGCAAGGAAATTTAGAAATATGTTGCGGAATGTGATATTTGTCAAAGAAACAAAAGCGAAAATGTTCCAACTCTAGGATTGCTACATCCACTACACATTTCAAATCAGAAGTGGGAGGAAATTTCGATGGATTTTATTGAAGGTCTACCTTCATCTGATGGAAAGGATAAAATATTTGTAGTAGTCGACAGGCTCACTAAATATGCCCACTTTATGGATATTAAAAAGACTGACACAACCAAACAAATCGCTAATGTGTGTTGTAAAAATATTTACAAACTACATGGGTTTCCTAAGGTCATAGTCAACGATAGAGATGTAAGTTTTAAAGGGAAAATTTGGGAGGATCTCTGCCATCAAGCGGGAATATCTCATAGTATGAGTTCGGCCTATCACCCCCAAACAGATGGGCAAACTGAAATCGTTAATAAATGCTTGGGAACATATCTTTGTTGTTTCGTTACAGATAAACAAAACAGATGGACATAGTGGCTTCACTTGGCCGAATGGTGGTATAATACCGCATACCACACATCAGCTAAGATGACACCCTTCCAAGCCTTATATGGTTATGAGCCACCCAGGTGGAAGGACTTTGCACTCCTTGATTCTAGGGTACTAGCATTTAAAGACCACTTAGGAGAAAGTCAAAGAATCATCAACTTACTAAAAGAAAATCTAACCATGGCCCATAATAGAATGAAAAAAACAACCCGACCAACACCATTCTGAAAGAGAGTTCGAGGAGGGAGATTGGGTCTTTGTTAGACTCCAACCTTATAAGCAACTATCACTAAAACAACAAGGGAAGAATAAATTGTCACCTAAATATTATGGACCGTACCAGATAATTAAAAAGATAAGTAGTGTAGCTTATGGGTTAAAGTTACCAGACAACTGCCGAATCCATAATACCTTTCACGTATCAAGTCTCAAAAAAGTATTAGGGCAAAATCAAACAGCACAAACAGAAATACCAGAGACCGATGAAGAAGGAAGAATAGTCCTTGAACCTGAAGGTATACTCGCTACTTGAGAAAAGGTTTTACGATCTAAGACAATAAAGGAATACCTCATCAAATGGAAGAGGTTACCAGAGGAAGATTCATCTTGGGAATCAGAACGTTTCGTGCCTCAACACCGAGGCCTACTTATGCTTTGAAGACAAAGCCTTTTAAGGAAAAGGCAATGTTATGAACTTAAAATCATAACAATTAAATAAAATATTAAAATTTTATTTAAATAAATAAATCATTAATTATAATAAATTAATTAGCAAATAATTAGTTAAATGAAGAGACATCTGTCCCCAAGGGACATGTCTCTCTGATCAGGCATGGCCAATCAACTCCTATTTAAGGAGCACCGCCTCAGCCTTGTAAAACATCATTCAATTTTTATCAATAAATATATAAACATATTACATTTAGAATCTTATCTGATGTCTTATTATCAGTTACAACAAAGTAAACATTAATATTGCTAACATTCAGCTCACTGTTTTGAGGTCTGCTATAAACGCTGCAACTAGGCCTGGTTAGGGCACAACTCAGTCCCTCTTCCAGCCTTGTTTTTTGCCCAGAATTGCACCAAATTGATGCGGCTACCCTTTAGTGAGAAGCTGAGGAGGGATGCTCCGAATTTGGGCTATCCCAACCCTCAACCAACCTTCGACCTACCTTCAAATGACTGTGGCATGCTACAACTGGCTCCTCCAGGCTTGCGGCATGCTAGTTTAGGGTCTGCCCACCCTTTTCCTGCCCTCAAAACAGTCCTAGAGGCTGCGGTGTCACAGCAAGGGAACTCGGCCCCTTCTCCAGCACTTCGGATCCCTGAAAATACCCTTCAAACAGTCCCTAAATCCCACGCTGGTTTGCCTTCTTGCCGTGGCTCTAGAACAAAAGTGTCCTCCCTCTCCAACGAGCTTCTCTCTTGTATTTCGTTGCACAAATGGATGCGAACATGACATCAACTCACCCTCTATTTATAAACAAATGAGGGGTTCCACGAATTGATGAAGAGACATGTCTCTTGGACGAATTTACTTCAAGCCTACATGACTTGACTGCCCATTAATTAATTGTCAACTTAAAATCTTGATATCTTCGTTTCTAGAGCTCCGATTTGAGGGATCTTTGGAGCGTTGGATCGGCACACCAAGCTCTATCACCTCAAATTTTCTCAAGCTCAAATTCTTCATGGTTTTGTTGGAAATACTGAGAGGGGGGTGAATCAATATTCCTTTTCAATTGTTACTTTTACCAGTTAAATCAATTATATTTAGAACACAAAATGAGCAATAGGAATAAATGCTTTTATTAATATAATCTTTATAATGAATCAAGTACAATATATAGGGCTCCAACCCTTGATGAAGACACCGATCTTCAATTCCCCAGGCTCCAACCTGTTGCCAAGCACCAACTTGGTCTTTTGTGAGGCTCCAACCTCTAGGGCACCGACCCTATCTTCTCAAGGCACCGACCTTGCATTTAGAGGCTCCAACCCCTAGGGCACCAACCCTTCTCTGGTATAGGCTCTGACCTGGTTTCTTGAGGACACCGATCCTCTAGGGCTCCAACCCTATCCTTCAAGGCACCTACCTTGTTTGTTCGAGGCTCCAACCTTCAGGGCACCAACCCTCTGGGCTCCAACCCACTGCTATACTTTGTCTAGATATGTTTTATAGTAATTCATGGCTCCCAAAATCTTCTTCACTGAGTTCTGTCAATCTACAGCTTCACTGTAGTCTCCATGCTACATCATCAATGACAACCTATCTTCATATGAAGGAGTCTTCACAACTCTTCATATTGCCTAACAGAGTCTGCAAAGTTACCTCATGATGATTTCAACAATGCATCATGATCTTCAATAATATCTTCAAGATCTGTTGATGCTTTTCAACAAGATATCTGTGCTAGGCCTCAATGTCTGCACAAAAACAACTCTCTATTTCTACCCTTTGTTCTTACTATCACAGTAACTGCTTCAGGAGTAACTACTTCAGAGGAGTGACTGTCACTGCTTCAGGTTGTGCGTTCAAAAACAATCCTGTCTATGCAGTCTTTTAACAGGTCGCGGGCTGCGCTTCTACGGATTCATTATAGGTCTGTGCCTTTCAATGAATAACCCAGTCAACAGAATGCTCGACCTTCGGCTTCCTTCTTTTTTTGTTGAACCTTCGACTCGCTCGACCTTCGGCTTCCTCTTTCGTTCGCTCAACCTTCGGCTTCCTTTCTTCTGTTCCTTCATGTTCATGAGTTGTGGACTGTCCTTCTCTGTGATTGATGCTCGAGCTACATTCTTGAGGTGAAGCGTTTAACTTGTATGTATACGAGTCTCACCAATAACCAAAGGACACGTTTATTGGAAGGAGAGGCCGACTTATGAGGTTGCACATTAAAATTATATCAGAGGGGCCTTTATCCAATTAAACTTGTTTATTTACGAAAATCATAAAGGAGAGGCTATACCCACATTATAATAGATGTCTGGTGGTCCCCACATGCCACGTCACTGCTTAAATCTCGCAATTGCAACTTCATGAAAATCCTGCAATCACAACATTCAATATCACCGATATAACATTGCCGATGCCCCTATTTCCGACGGAGCATATGCGATATTATATTAAACTGTTTTTGATAACTCTGTCGGGTCCACAACTCTATCGCAATTGGCGGTCCATTGGGTCCACAACTCTATCGCACTCGACGCTTTGATATCCTTTGAAACTTGCGATTATTGCGGATGCGATATTACATTAAGTTATGTTATAATGGTGCAATGGGTTCACAATACCATGGCAATCGGAAGATTTGACATGAAATTTTTTTTAATACTTGTGGTACATGACTTCCGACTAGGCGGACACAATATTACATTAAGGTGTATTAAAATGGAGTGATCGGGTCCGCATATTATATCGCAATTGGCGGATTTGAATGTGACAAGGCTTTAAAGCTCGTGATGCAGTGGATGCGATATTTCAATAGAGCTGTTACCCTCAACTGTTTCGGGTTTGTATTACATATCGCAATCAGGGGTTTTGAGCCGTGGCATATAATAAAACGATATTGCCGATATGTTAACTCCGATTTGTTTTTATTACATGCGTTGTGAACTTTAAAAGGTTTCCATGGCTTATTACTCGGATTGGGTTCTTAGTTCCTCTGATGTGGCTCTTACTCTTGGGCATATGCGATAGGTCAATAAAAGTGAATTGTAACCGCAATGCTCCTCCGCTATTTTCTTCGATTCTTATTCTTCGCTTGGCTTTCCTGTGTCTTTCGATAACTCTTCTTTGATGGCTTCCGATGAAATGCTTCTCTCGTTCCTGTTCTGACTTCAATGGTTTCCAATGTCTTTTCGATGGCTTTTGATGGCTTTCCTCGACTTCCGATAGCTTTCCTCCTTGGGACGCTCCTTGGGTCCACTGCTTCTACTCTGTTTGTATATATATTCAATCCATATGATGTATTCAATTCTTGGGTCCTCCATCTCATTTAGTATCCCATAATATTGCCATATTGACATCAATGACAATCTAGATCAACAGGTTTTGGCCCAAATCCCGATGGGTGCAAAACCCCATGCTTGGGTTCCAAGCCCATAAGCCTACTTGTGATGCTTTGCCCTCCAAACCCCGAACCCTAGGGTTTGGAGTACCTCCCAACCTACACAAAAATCAACACTTTTTACTTCTTTAGATTAGGATCTTCCTTTACTTAGGTTATTAGTGTTGTTCTTCATCAAACAACTACCAATGCATGAACATAAATAGAGAAGAGTCACAGAGTGTAGGCTATCAGCCAGGGCCAAAACCTCTCGAGTCTCACTCTTTGAGAGGAAAACTGGCACAAATTCTTCTTATAGAGATTCCAATTGACGAATACCAAGACCACGACCCTTGACCTAATTTCCACTCCAAGACCAAGACACAAGTTCTCTTCTCAATCAACCTTTTGCTCCTTCCCTTTTCTCGATTCCTCTTCCACTTCGACCTTCTTAGCATTGAGACACTATCACCACCGAGATCTTCTTATTGTGGTAGTACTGAGATCTTATACACTGTGGTAGCACAAAGATCCTTTCGCTGTGGTAGCACCGAAATCCTTTCGCTGTGGTGGCACCGAAATCCTTTCGCTGTGGTGGCACCGAAATCCTCTCACTGTAGTAGCTCTGAACCCTTATTACTGTGATAGCACCAAACTTATTTGCTGTGGAGGCACCGAGATATAGCACTGAAACATTTGCTGTGGTATATCACAGAAGTTCTGCCTTCTTGATCTTCACCGTAATTCACTTTCTATCTCAGAAAATTATGCAGAGAATATCCCTGTGATCTATCCAAACTTCACTCTGAAATTATCTGAAATTCTTTCTGCAATAAGGCCGAGCTTCTGTACACTTATGCGAGCTCTTTCACTGGATTTTTGTCTCTGTATTTGTCATCTTATACATCTTATACATTTTATATAGTAGTTTTATCTTCATATTTATGTGACAATGTGTTTGTTTAATGTTGATGTTGCTTTAGAACTTTATAAATTTGAAAAGAAATGATTATTTTTGATTTTTTTAAAGTTTCCCGATAATTTCCCCGATATTGCCGATAATATAATTTTGGATCCTCGGCGATAAATTGCTGATAATGGTAAATGTAACACACACACACACGATTGGGCTCTTCCCCTCTTTCGAGGATAGTACCCAGGGTGAATTGAATTCTACAGAAGTTCGAGGCTTTGTCAACATAGGGCTCAAGGCCGTTACAACAATATACTCATCATGAGCTCAACATGTCACTTGCGAGAATGGACCCTAGGTGGGGAGGATAGCACTTCTCCTCTCAACTGCTTGGGTTAGATCTAGTTGACCATATAATGGCCATAATTAGAATTGAGTCATATGAATCAGGGCTTAGGCTTATAATGAAGTGATGTAATCATGAGTTAATAAATTTAGTCATTTAAAGATTAGCTATTTAGGAGTTCTGTAACTACTTCCTCTTCTCTCTCGTACTGTGTAATGATACATTTTATCACTCAATGATGAATCAATCCATCACTCTCATTCTTTAATCTTATGTATATTCCTTTCTACACTTGTCTCTGTAAAAACTGACAACCATGATGAGTCAATTGTGGACTATATGCACTGTAAAAACTGCTATTGGGTAATCAACATAATTGTATTACAGTGTTGGTTTGTGGACTATAGGAATGTCTTTGATAAAATTATTGAACATTTCATTTGAGAATCTTTACAGCATCGGATTTACAGAAAACATTATTTGAACTCTGATGAGGCCTGATAAAATAATGATTGTTGACATCTGCACCATCCAGAGAGTCACTACTGACATCTAGATTGTTTTTGTAGTTAAGTAGGGATGTTCACTTTCGTCGAGAGTATTTTACCTGTTCATTGATGAGCTTTAGCAGCATCATATGAATACTTTACACATGGAGTGTGGTTTCCTTCTACATGATGTTTAGCTTTGCTTTATTCTCTTTGATGATATTCTGCCTTATTTTTTCTCACACTAGAAGGCTTGTAAGATAACTTCAAGCATTAGCTCTTTCATAGAAGTTGGAACAATAAATGGCCAGTAGGTGAAAATAAAAAAATTAAGGTTATTGATACATGCACAACAAGATGCATGATTTCATGGTTTCAGTTCACATCTGAATGGTAGGCATATCGATGTAATCTTTGATGTATGTACTTTGGAGTTGTGTGTAATAATCCAAATGTTAGTGTGCTTCTATATGTGGCAGTATATCAAAATTTGTTTATTGGGGTCTGAGTTTAAATGCATTGTCTATCTGTTCTTTCCATGCATTTTAGCTGCATGTTGAAGCTTATCTTGTTGGTTGCTGATTGTCCATCCTACTCACTAAAGTATTTCTGTTTCTCTTTTGTAGTACAAATTTATTGTTGATGGAGTTTGGAGACATGATGACCAAAGTCCCTTCATGATGGATGCCCTTGGTGGTATCAACAATTACTTGCATGTTAGGGCCCCGGATCTTGTACCTACTCCCCAAATCATGGAAATGCCAAGCTTAGGAGCTGGCATGGAAGTAGATCATGATCCATTTCGACAATTGGTAAGAAAGGAAGATGCTCATTTTGAAAGTATTGGTCTCTCTTTTGTTAATTTTCAATCTTGCAGTATTAGTTTACGTATTTCTACTGTAGAGACAACTCTTTTATTTCTTCATGGTATTTATTCAATTCACTTTGGTTCCCTTTGAGATTTTATGTTTTTTCACCCTTTCCGTGGAAAACTGTTGGGGAATCTTTGATATGAATGGTGCTGGAGGAAATGATGCTGGTGTACAACATGTACGCCTAACCTCGAGGCGCCTAGGAGGATTCAACCTTGTCACCTCGTTGGCCATTATGGCTTCAGCATGACAAGTCAAAACGATTGAGCTAACCGTCGGGGCTATCTGCGATCTTCTGTTATATCTTTAGAGCCAATGCTTTCAGCCATCCAATTACTGGCTATACTTCTGAAATCTACACCAGAAACCAAAATATGGGTATATTGTAGAATGTCCATATCCTGTAATATCACGTGAACAATTTCAAACTTGACCTTTTTTATCTGGATCATGAATGATATTCAAGGAGAAATAAATTACGGTGCACCATTCTAAGGCGACCTCACAGATAGATGTACGGCCATTAAAATATGCTTATTGAAAAAATTGATAAAGACCAGTAACCATGCCCAAAATCCTGCTTATTTCCACGTGTTTGATTTATATACAAATCTACTAACTACCTGAATTTCCATTTCTCTTTTTGAACTCCATCCATCCAGTATGCTGCAATATCTATGTTGATCTCCATTGGAGGTGAGCACATGGGAAATACATTTGTTAAACAAAATACTGTAATTCAGAATGAAAACAGGGAAAAATATTTTAAGCAACAGATTTTCCCAGTGTTTTTCCTATTGTATATGACCTGGATGTCTCATATTGCTTCTGGTCACATTGATAATGATTCTGTACGCAGCTTCTTGTGTTGGTGAGCTTTGGATCAACATGTGCTTTGGGTTTTCTTCTATTATTGTTTTTTAGTGTATGTTGTAACCTTTTGACAATGTAGTCTCCAGTTCTCATATATGTTCTTTTAAGGTCACATGTCAGGAGGTGGGAGAATTAAGGTTGAAATCATGAACAAAAAATTGGTGACTTGGTCGATGTTTGCCATTTCCTTTTTTGAAACCTTTCTGTGCTTGTCAGAAATTGCAGCAATGACCTGCAGCAGTATGAACCTTAGTAAGTAGGAAGAATGCATCCAATTGTTGACATTGCATTGGATACCATTGTTATTTCAGAATCTGCACAACTTCAGGTTGTCGTCTATCACCATGACTGCAAACAGGTCTCACTTTTAGATATGCCTACAGGGAGCACTTCAAAGTATATCAGAAGTAGAAATAGATTCATCACGACAAAAAATTCGGGCTTTCTTATCTGCACATACTGTTTATGAATTGATTCCTGAGTCAGGCAAGGTGCGTTTCTGTATTGTTCTTGTAATATGCCATTCCCTTGGCCTTGTTTTTGTTGTTAAATTTTGTTTATTACCATTATTAACTTTTTTGCTGCTACAACGTAAGTTCTTCTAGCCCTTATTGAAATATTTATACACTTGCAGGTTGTGGTTCTGGATTCTAGTTTACCTGTGAAGGAGGCTTTTCATGTTCTGTATGACCAGGTATACCATCCTTTTGTTCTAACCCCTTAAATATGCTGTTTAGTATTTCCTTCTATATGTTGTGCTGTTGAAAAAGCATGAAAATGAAAAGTTGTGATTACTTTTAATGAACTAATAACACAATATACTAATGCTACATTTATTAGTAGGCAGATATATTTCCATTTTGGAATATAAATTATTGGCAATATTGATGAAAATATTGGAAAATATCAACAAACTTGAGAAATTTATAAAATTGGTAATTTTAAACATCTAAAGCAACAACAATATCAAACAAACACATTGCTACATAAATATGAAAATAAAATTGATATATAAGATGTTTAAGATACCATGAAGTGATACATCACATTATTGATACTGAACTCTGGTATCTGTCATGGGTCCTGAGTTCTGAATGGCCAACACAAAATCACATGCAAAAAATAATAAAATGTGTCTCTTGATTCATCATCATGAGTGGAGTTAGTAGAACCAGAAACAGGATCAGAAGCAGCCTGTGAACTGATTTGTGCATGGATTTGCTAAAAAATACATAAAATATGCAAATTTAATAAAACACACACACACACATTAATGTAAATCCAAATCATTAGACACCAAATATGCAAAGTTGATCATGTATATAGCATGTCAGTGCTAAGGGTGAATATAGCAAAATGGCACCAAGTGCGAATCACGATATATATCCAAAACAAAATACGCAGGCATCAAGGGCTTAAAATTTAAATTGTCTCTAGAGTACAAAATACATCATACTACAACAAAATTACAAATAGCTACATGTCATCAAAATCATCGTCTATAATGGGATCCTCATATTAGTAGCACCCTTTGTCACCTCCTCTTGCTTTTTTCTCTGAAAATTTCAAGCCCTAGGTGAGTATTGTCCTCACGATCTCAATTGAATCAGTGGAATTTTGAATGTAATTAATGGTGAAATTAAATTTCAGACCATAGCATCAATCATACAATAACTATAAATTAAATAGTGGAAGTATAAAAAAAAATATTCACACATATAAAGGTAATTACTCCTTCAAATCAGCTTTTCATTCCTTCAAAAAACTTGCAAAGAAACTTCCACACACTGCCTAGAAAAAAATAGCACTGCATGGACATCAAAACTCCTTGAAATGAGTGAAGCACACCCTGTCCACTCGAACTGTACAGACCGTATATATGACTATACAAATCTATACAGTTTTGTTCATATGAATGTGTAGAGCTGCTCTATGGGACTGCGTGCTACTGGAAATGTCTCTTTCCAAGTTGCCTGCTTTTTCCCACTCTCTATCGCTCAATCTACTCAAACTGCTCAAGTATGTTCAAAGCCTCTACCTTACCCTATATTTATACTTATAGCGGAGAACCTATTTTTAAGATTTAGTCCTAGTCTAAGTCTTGCATGAGATACAATTTTAGACTCAAATGTGAAATATAAGTCTTTCCCCCTTTTTTTGTTGATAAAATGAATTGCACAATAGAATTACTTTTATGGAATTAGAAGTACTTTTGAAAATACAAATTGAAAATATTTCAAACTACGTCTTGCACATTCACACTGAACCTGTGTGGACATTTCTGTTTGAGCTATAATTCTCAACACTTGCGAGGAAGGAATTCTGCACCAATCCAAGTTTGTCTTTGAATGCCTCGAACATACCTTTTCCAAGGGCTTGGTTAGAATATGAGTTACCTGTTGATCATGGGAATATGCTGGAACTTCATTGCTTACTTTTGAACCTTGTCTCATATGAAGTGATATCTAATCTCTATATGCTTGGACCTGTCATAAAACACTAGATTCTTGGAGAGTTTGATACAACTTTGATTATGATAGGTACTCTTGATCAAATAGCTTTGCAAGTAACTTGTGAAGCTAGATGGTCTCACCTAGCAGTACTTGTTGCCATGTATTTTTCCTGTGTTGAGCTAAGTGCCACGGAAATCTGCTTCCTGCTAAACTCGGATACCATCACTGGTTCAAATCTAAGTATGAATAATCCTATAACTTCACTATCTCGAAGATATGTCAGACCATACTCTTCCATATGCCTCAAATACTGGAGCACATTTTTTGTTACTACCCAATGGTCCTGCCTTGGCTCCACCATGATCTAGCTCAACGTGTTTTTTGCAAAACATATGTGGCCCAGTGTTGATCAAATACATTAAGGAACCTATTAGCTGCTTGTACATCGTGGGATCCACTAACTTTAAATTTGAAGTTTTCACCTTCCTCAAATTAGTGATTATGGATGCGACCATAGGTGTTGATCAAATACATTAAGGAACCTATTAGCTGCTTGTATATCGTGGGATCCACTAACTCTAAATTTGAAGTTTTCACCTTCCTCAAATTAGTGATTATGGATGTGACCATAGGTTTGTAGTCCTCCATTCGAAACCTCTTTAGGATCTAAATTGCATACCTACATTGTCTTCAGGAAAATCTCCCCGTGTCTTTGTCAAAGCTCCAACTCAAGAAGTAATGCATCATGTTGATGTTCTTCATCTCGAACTCGGCTTCCGTGTCTGCTTTGCACCTATGATATTTGATTTTCACCCGCCATGTTTGTTTTCACCCTACAATGAGCTTCTCTACACTTGTAAGAAAAGCAGTCATATGCATATAGCACCAAAATAAGCAGATCAATTTGAATATATAATATATGTTAGTATTTGCTTTTTCTTTGTTGAAACACATACTTTGAAGATATCCATTAATCCTAGAATACTATGCTTTTGGTGTGTGCTTGAGTCCACACAAGGCTTCTTCAAGCTTGCATACAAGGGATTCATTCCCATTTACCTCAAAACTTTGAGGCTGCTCCATGTACACTTCTTCCTCAATGATCCCATCATGGAACATTGTGTTCACATCCATTTGATGTATTGTCAATCCCATAAATGAAACCATGGACGTAAGAGTTCTAATAGAAGTGTACCTGTAACCTAACAACTAGAGAAAATGTCTCCTTGTAGTCCACTCCCTCTCTCTTGGAGAACACTCTCGCCACAAACTTCACTTTGAACTTCTTAATGCTGCCATCTACAACATGCTTGATCTTGTAGAGCCACTTGAAACTCATAGGTGATTTCTCTTTTGGTCTGAGCACTATGTCCCAAACATCACTTTTCATGATGGAGCTGTACCACCTTGTGTTAATTTTAGGTATGTTCTATGCTGAGAGCAAATTTACTTCAATCTTCCATATTAGCGTAATATAAATTCCAGATTAGCAATCACATTTAGCGTGATAGTAAAATGCAGATAGAACATAAACATAAATCGCAGAAGACAAGCCAAGACAAGAGGACACAAGATGTGGTGCCAGCAAGGGACAAACTCCAATGTGGGGAAACCCTTGATCAATTCTTCTTATGTTCTTCAATAGTTCAGCAGAGAGAGAGATACTACATATACATCAGAAGTCAACATTTTGACTTGTCAAAATAAGATCAAAGATCTTCACCATGAAGATGACATAAGGAGGTTGCAGATCTGAAGACATGGATCGCAATTCCAAACTCGGGTGAAGGCAAACATTCTCTCAAGGTGATTTCATCACCATGTTGCACCCATCATCACGTTGCAACCAACATGTTGCATCCATCATGTTGCATCTATCACCATGCTGCATTTCATCATGCTGCACTAATCCACTATGCTGCATCTCACTGTGCTATGAAGTTGATCTGATGAGGGCACTAATCTCAATGGATTATGATGCAGGAGCATCCAACTAAGGCACCATGACTGGGTGTTGGTCTCTGCCAGGTTGGAAAGTTGAGTTAACATCTTGTTTGTCTTTTATGTTTAGTTTGTCAGAGTAGGAGGTAGGATTTTTGTTTTTATCTTAATCTCTGTATTAGTCAAAGGTAGTTTGGTCGGTTAGGGTTATTTACTTGTCTATCTTTAATAAACCATGGATTAATAATTGTCCTGTTATTTTAAGAGGAAAAGACAAATGTGTCTAAAAGGAAAATCTTGTCATAAAGATAGAACCAAATGCTTAATAGCTATGTAACTGTAAGATCTACAACTGAAAAGTAATTGTACAGTTTCATTAACTGTAAACAAAAACATATAAATGTAACAGTGAAAGTCATGTAGGGGGTTCAACACTTCTTGCATTCTAGTAATAATAATAACAGAGAAAACAATTCAATCCATCTGTGTGTCCTACTTTACTTTTGTTGTGCTTCCTAATTAACGAACATCTAAATAGACAACCTACTGTTCACAGACCATTGCATTTAATTCTTTTTGTCTTTCCTGAGAAGATAGACTTAACAGCGAGACAGAAGAGAAAATGCTAGAACGAGGGCTTAAATTTCTATTGAAGAAAACAACGTTGACTGAATAGGAGCAACACAAATAAGTTCCAGTACGGGTCAAGCATCCACAGGTCGAACGACAATTTCTATTTTTGAAATTCACTGTCAAACAAATTACCAAAGAAACCACAACATTCTTTCCTGTTCGTGGAAAACATTACAAGCATAGCCGTCAAGAAACAATTGCATTTCCAGGTGTAGAAGCCAGATTAAAAAGAATGACGGCCTCAGCATATAAATAACATTCAGGTAAATCGAACCCAACGTTCTTTGTTGTAGTTTTTCTTCAAATTACAAAAGCAAATGTATGAAAATATACAGTAGCATTGTAAGACAAAATACGTACAGACATATAAGCCAGTGGACGACAAACACTAGGTGAGGGTTTTGAAAATTATTTCTATACATAACAAGTTACAGTCAATAATCACTAGATAGTGGAAGCTCAAGACAACAAGACAACTAGAACGCCTCCTACGACCGAGAGTCACATTTGACAAGCATCGAGGGGTGACGAACCCTCATACCCAGAGGCCTATTCTAAAAACAAAACAAAGACAGAAGATAATTCATGTTGGCGGAGCCTACTGGACAAAGACCGAAGTGTTCATTTCCAATACATCCAACTGCAAACCCTAACACCTGCAGAGAAGCCAACACACAGGTGTTAGCGCCACATTAATAGAGAAAACGTAACTACAGAGCATGAACAACAAATAAACAGAAGTCACATACATCTTACCTGAGGGATTTGCAGTGAGAACAGAGGACGAGCCTTCCACCCACGTGTTTCAAGCAACCGCTGAGACAAAGGAGCAAATACGTTAAAAATTGAGGAATGAAAACGACAATTGAATCACGGAGAGAGGAGGCTACTCTCAGTGAACCCGAGGACCGAAGGACGCCATCGTTTCGAGCCCTGAACGCATGCCAACCACTGAGTTGCAAACCAGACCATAACATACCAAACCACAACTCGAAACACGAAGACTTGTTGAGCCAACAACAAAAAAGGCACAGAGAACCACTTACCCAGGCGATGACAGGAACATTCACAACTGCCCAACGAACCAGGGCTAGAGACTACCCACATAGGCATAAAGAAACAAGCACAGAAGTTACACTGTCGGACCAGCAAGCATACCAAGAGGCACGCCCAGAAATTGCAGCGCAGCTGCATACCCCAATCAGCAGAACCATAACCGAATGAACCCTCGGCAGGCACAAGGAAAATGACTGTATGAGCGATAGAGGAGGAGTTTTGGCAAAGCAAGGAGCGGGAAACGCGACCCGAGGCGAGTACACAGCTTTGATTGCGGAATTAATTGCCACCTATCACTTTCCAGAAATATCTGAGGGTTGGTACTCACACATGAAACCACAGTTGTAATACCTTTACAATCATATAATCACTTATACAATCATTTAATTGTCAATAGTCCGAACAGTGTTGGGTTGGTCCCATCATAGTGGTATCAAAGCAGGTGAAATTGACTGAAGAAATGGAGGTAGGAAGGAGAGGTTGTGGAAGAGGTGTTCGGAGGATAGTAGAGGAAGGACTGAGAGAGGAGATCAGGATTCTTATTGCCCGTTTGGAGGCAGTCAAAGCAGGGAGAAGAAGAGACCCTGAGGTAGGTGATGACAACGAAGAGGAAGCTGAAGCGGCAACAGATGGATCGGATGGCGAGACCATGAGTGCAACTGTTGAGGTCTGTTTTAGTGGCAAGCAGTAAACCCAAACTAGAACTCCCAACCTATGACGACAACCTGTCCATAGAGGTTCTATTGGATTGGATCAACGAGTTGGATAAGTATTTTGAGTGCGAGGAGGTCAGTGAAAACCACAGAGTTAAGTTTGTTGCGATGAAGTTGAAGGGACATGCAACCCTGTGGTGGGATAGTGTCCAAACAAAGAGAAGGAGATTGAACAAGTTGTTGATCAAAACATGGTCAAGGATGGTGGCCAAGTTGAAGGGCAGATTTCTACCGAAAGATTATCAGATTGCACTACACAGACAAGTGCAGAATCTGAAACAGAAAGGAATGACGGTGAGGGAGTACATTGAGGAGTTCTATCGAGTGAACCTAAGAGCCGGATATACAGCAGATACCTGGAAAAAGACAGCCAGGTACGTAAATGGTTTAAGAATAGAAATTTTAGATGAAATTAGTATTCTGTCCCCAAGGAATATTGAAGAAGCGTAACAGAGTGCGATGAAAGCTGAAGAGAAAATTACTAGAAGGCAGAATGCTCGGAGAGGACGAGGAGCCGACAGGGGAAAAGGCCAGTCATATGGCAGAGGGCGGACTACTAGTAGTAATGAGGAAGGCAACAGTTCTAGAGCTTCCTAAACAGCGGACAAAGGTGATAATGCGAGAGGTGGTAGGTCATACCAGCGAGGCAGGGGAAATGGCCAAGGTAGAGGCGCTGGTTACCAATGCTACAGGTGTCATAAATGGGGACACAGATCATTTGAGAGTCCAGAGACAGATCAGACTGGACAAAGGGGTGCGTATGTCGCACAACCAGAGGAAGCAAAGGCACCTCCCCAAGAAGCAAAGAATGCTCTAGAAATAGGGGAAGCGCTGGTGCTGAACAAGGTGTTGTTAAAACCAGCCAAGGAAGCCATCGAACAGACACAGTGGAAGGCTTTGTTTAGAACAGTTTGTAAATCGCATGGTAAGTGTTGTAAATTAATTATTGACAGTGGTGGTACAAATAACTTGGTATCCACAGAGATGGTGGAAAAGTTGGAATTGAGGCGATTGAAACATCCCACCCCTTACAAAGTTTCATCGCTGCAAAAAGGCCATCAGTTGCTAGTGGATGAACAGTGCGAGGTGGAGTTTCAAATAGGCAGATATAAGAATAAAGTCATTTGTGACATCATGCTGATGGATGTATGTCACATACTGCTAGGCAGGCCTTGGCAGTACCACAAAAAGGTGGTGCATGATGGATTGACGAATTGTTATAAGTTTGTTAAGGATGGAGTCAAGCATACGCTTGTGCCCATCAAAGAGGAAGGGACAGCAGGAACCAGTGAGCCAAGAGCAATGTTGGTTAGCGGAAAACAATTTTTGAGACAAATTGAGGACAGTCAGATGGGTTATCTAGTTGTAAAAAGAGCAAAAACAGTGTTGTTGCATACAGAGGTATCGGATTCACCTCCCAAAATCCAGCAGATGTTGCAAGAATTTACAGACATAGTGGTGGATGACTTGCTAGACAAATTACCCCCAAAAGAAGCATAAGTCACCATATTGACTTCATACCCGGAGCCAGTTTGTCGAACAAGGCGGCATACCGAATGAGCCCCAAGGACAATGAAGAGATTAGGAAGCAGGTGCAGGAACTGCTAGACAAAGGATTGATAAGGGAGAGTTTGAGCCCTTGCGCAGTTCCAACGGTTCTCGCTCCCAAGAAAGGAGGAGAGTGGCGGATGTGCACAGACTCGAGAGCCATCAACAAAATCACCATCCGGTACAGGTTTCCACTGCCACGGATGGACGATATGATGGATTGTTTAAGCGGGGCAGCATATTTTTCTAAGATAGACTTGAAGAGCGGGTATCATCAAATCCAGATACGAGAGGGGGACGAGTGGAAGACAACCTTTAAGACGAATGAGGGATTGTATGAATGGCTGGTCATGCCATTTGGACTGAGCAATGCGCCCAGTACATTTATGCGGTTAATGAATGAGATGCTGAAGGAGTACATCGGAAAATTTGTGATAGTGTACCTAGACGACATACTAATTTTCAGCAGGACAAGGGAGGAGCACCTTCGACATGTTCGGAAAGTGCTGGAAAAATTACAGTAGAACAAACTGCTGATAAATCTGAAGAAGTGTACTTTTCTGTAGAAGGAATTGATTTATTTGGGCTTTGTAATAGCAGAAAATGAACTGAAGATGGATCCGGAGAAGATTGTGGCGATAGTTAATTGGCCATCTCCGAAAAGTTTATTTGAGGTATGTAGCTTTCATGGACTAGCGAGTTTTTACCGGAAATTCATAAGAAATTTTAGCGAAATTTGTGCACCTATGTTGGACACCATTAAAAAGGCCAGTCAGCCTTTTTGATGGATGGATGCAGCGGAAAGAAGTCTACAGCTACTAAAGAAAAAGATTACAGAGAGGCCGATCTTGCAATTGCCAGACTTCAAGAAGCTTTTTCAGGTTCGCTGTGATGCTAGCGGTACGGCTATTGGAGCTATACTTAGCTAGGAGGATAAGCCTGTTGCATTTTTCAGCGAGAAGCTAAATGAAAGAAGACAGAAATATTCGTCTTATGACAAGGAGTTCTATGCTGTTATACAGGGATTAAAACACTGGAGGCATTATTTGCTGGGAAATGAATTTGTGTTGTTTTCAGATAATTCTGCACTACAGAGTGTAATACAACAGCGCAAGCTGAACCACAAACATGCCAAATGGGTGGAATATTTGTAGAGTTTCACCTTCGTGCTGAAACACATAAGCGGGCAGGCCAACGAGGTGGCAGATGCACTGAGTAGGAGAGCTTTACTTCTGTAGGAGAGTACTGTGCAAGTGCTGGGTTTTGAGCACTTAAAGGATTTATACTAGACTGATACAGATTTTAAAGAAGCCTATGAGGCATGTCAAAATCCCTTGGTGAGAGATAACAATCCATGGTTGGACTACAACTTGCAAGAGAAACCGCTGTTTAGAGGAGGACAGCTATGCATACGGGAGAACATTATTCGAGAGAAGCAAAGTGGAGGTCTAGTCGGACATTTCGGCATGGACAAGACACTTGAGCAGCTCAATCATTTCTAGTTTTGGCCAAAGATGCAAAGGGATGTACAACGATTTGTGACCAGATGTAAAGTGTGCTAGTTGGCGAAGGGTCACAGTCAAAACACGGGACTGTACACACCGTTACCTGTTCCAGGCAGACTGTGGGACTCAGTCAGCTTGGACTTTGTCTTGGGTCTACCTAATACACAATGAGGTTATGACTCGGTGATGGTAGTAGTGTACAAATTCTCGAACATGGCGCATTTCATCCCTTGCAGAAAAACCAGTGATGCCACTCATGTGGCCCACTTGTTTTTCATAGAGATTGTCAGGCTTCATGGGTTGCCTAAGTCTATTCTTTCGGACAGGGATGTGAAGTTTACAGGACACTTTTGGCATACCTTGTGGAAGAAAATGGATACAAAGTTGCATTACAGCTCTGCTTATCACCCGCAAACTGACAGACAAACAGAGGTGGTAAACAGGAGTCTGGGAAACCTGCTACGAAGCTTGATTGGTGAGAATTCGCGGATGTGGGATCGAGTGCTTGCATAGGCAGAGTTCGCTTATAACGACTCGCCTAATCGCAGCATAGGCTACAGTCCATTTCAGATCTTGTACGGCATGCATCCTAGCGGAGTGCATGAGTTGCGGGATCTTGGATTGCAGGAAAGGCGAAGCGTGGATGGAGAAGATTTCGCTAATGCGATGAGGGATTTGCATGAGCAGGTGCAAATTAAATTGTAGGACAGTAGCCAAAAGTATAAACAACAAGCAGATTTGAAGAGAAGGGAAGTACAATTCAACGTAGGAGATGAAGTCCTCGCGCATTTGCACAAGGAACGCTTTCCTAAAGGCGTGTACAATAAGTTGAAGTATAAGAAGATAGGCCCCTATAAAGTCCTCCGGAAATTTTCAGTGAATGCCTATGAGATATAGTTACCACCTGGAATAGGCATTTCACCTATCTTTAATGTAGCATACCTATTCCCTTACACTGCTGACCTGGAAGAAAAAGAAGAAGACAGAACCACACGGCCTACACGGAATACCCAAGAAGGAGGAGAAGCTTGGATGAGACAGATGCCTTACGTTCCGCCTCCCGAGATCGAGAGCATTCTCGACACTTAGGTGGCCAAACGAACTCGGCGGAAGGAGTATCTGCAATACCTGGTCAAGTGGAAGAACCGTCCTATTGAGGACAGTTCGTGGCTTGATGCCAGGCAGATTGAGCAGACAGGTTCTTCAGTCGAGGAGCTCATGGACCAGAGTCATGATTTTCTTTTTGCTCGGGAGCCTGATGCAGGAGCATCCAGCTAAGGCACCATGACCAGGTGTTGGTCTCTGCCAGGTTGGAAAGTTGAGTTAACATCTTGTTTGTCTTTTATGTTTAGTTTGTTAGAGTAGGAGGTAGGATTTTGTTTTTATCTTAATCTCTGTATTAGTCAAAGGTAGTTTGGTCGGTTAGGGTTATTTACTTGTCTGTCTTTAATAAACCATGGATTAATAATTGTCTTGTTATTTTAAGAGGAAAAGACAAATGTGTCTAAAAGGAAAATCTTGTCATAAAGACAGAACCGAATGCTTAATAGCTATGTAATTGTAAGATCTACAACTGAAAAGTAACTGTACAGTTTCATTAACTATAAACAAAAACATATAAATGTAACAATGAAAGTCATGTAGGGGGTTCAGCACTTCTTGCATTCTAGTAATAATAATAACAGAGAAAACAATTCAATCCATCTGTGTGTCCTACTTTACTTTCGTTGTGCTTCCTAATTAACGAACATCTGAATAGACAACATACTGTTCACAGACCATTGCATTTAATTCTTTTTGTCTTTCCTGAGAAGACAGTCTTAACAACGAGACAGAAGAGCAAATGCCAGAACGAGGGCTTAAATTTCTATTGAAGAAAACAACGTTGACTGAATAGGAGCAACACAAATAAGTTCCAGTACGGGTCAAGCATCCACAGGCCCAACGACAATTTCTATTTTTGAAATTGACTGTCAAACAAATTACCAGAGCAACCACAACATTCTTTCCTGTTCGTGGAAAACATTACAAGCATAGCCGTAAAGCAACAATTGCATTTCCAGGCGTAGAATCCAGATTAAAAAGAACGACGGCCTAAGCATATAAATAACATTCAGGTAAATCGAACCCAACGTTCTTTCCTGTAGTTTTTCTTCAAATTACAAAAGCAAATGTATGAAAATATATAGTAGCATTGCAAGACAAAATACGAACAGACATATAAGCCAGTGGACGACAAACCCTAGGTGAGGGTTTTGAAAATTGTTTCTATACATAGCAAGTTACAACCAATAATCACCAGACAGTGGAAGCCCAAGACAACAAGACGACCAGAACGCCACCTACGGCCGAGAGTCACATTTGACAAGCATCGAGGGGTGACAAACCCTCATACCCAGAGGCCTATTCTAAAAACAAAACAAAGACTGAAGATAATTCATGTTGGCGGAGCCTACTGGACAAAGACCGAAGTGTTCATTTCCAATACATCCAACAGCAAACCCTAACACCTACAGAGAAGCCAACACACAGGTGTTAGTGCCACATTAATAGAGAAAACATAACTACGGAGCATGAACAACAAATAAACAGAAGTCACATACATCTTACCTGAGGGATTTGTAGTGAGAACATAGGACGAGCCTTCCACCCACGGGTTTCAACCAACTGCTGAGACGAAGGAGCAAACACGTTAAAAACTGAGGAATGAAAACGACAAATTGAATCACGGAGAGAGGAGGCTACTTGCAGTGAACCCAAGGACCGAAGGACGCCATCGTTTTGAGCCCTGAACGCATGTCAACCACTGAGTTGCAAACCAGACCATAACATACCAAACCACAACTCGAAACACGAAGACTTGTTGAGCCAACAATAGAAAAGGCACAAAGAACCACTTACCCAAGCGACGACAGGAACATTCACAACTGCCCAACGAACCAGGGCCAGAGACTACCCACATAGGCATAAAGAAACAAGCACAGAAGTTACACTGTTGGACCAGCAAGCATACCAAGAGGCATGCCCAGAAATTGCAGCGCAGCTGCATACCCCAATCAGTAGAACCATAACCGAACGAACCCTCGGCAGGCACAAGGAAAATGACTGTATGAGCGACAGAGGAGGAGTTTTGGAAAAGCAAGGAGCGTGAAACGCGACCCGAGGCGAGTACACAACTTAGATTGCGGAATTAATTGCCACCTATCACTTTCCAGAAATATCTGAGGGTTGGTACTCACACATGAAACCACAGTTGTAATACCTTTACAGTCATATAATCACTTATACAATCATTTAATTGTCAATAGTCCGAACAGTGTTGGGTTGGTCCCATTAGATTTGCTCTTCATAAACCCTTGCTATGATGCTGTGGCCTATGGCCTAGCACATATAAATTTTGAAGTAAAACCATCAACACCAAGGAGCAGACTTCAACCCTTTCCTTTACAGTAAAGCTGTGGCTTATCAAACCTTAGGGCATGATTATACCAACTCCCATCATCACATAGTTATCTACAACAAGCATGTATCTTAATGCTTACAACAACGTTTGCTGTGAATGTAGCTGTCAATGAGTGCTTCTTTAGGACTGCGGATAGTGGCTACTTCAGGTCGAGTATAAGGATCTTCATCAATAGTATTTAGGGCTTCGTCTGAACCATGTATAATAGCAGATTAGGATCTTTACTAAATGTGGATTAGGGCATCATTGAACAACAGATTAGAAGGTTGTGTTAGGGCTCCTTGATAGCCCTTGAGGACTGCGGTTTAGATCCCTCCATGGACTGTGTATACATCTCTTCCTTGACTATATCTAGGGCAACAACTTGTGACACTTGATTAGACTGCAGTTAGGGCTTGTAAAGGCCCCCTCTTTACATCGAATACATGTCTCCTTTTGCTGCCTATGAAACCTCATTGGCTGCGTTCTAGGTGACTTCTTTCTCTGTGATTATGACTCCTTTCGGACAGTGATTAGGTCACTTAAGAATAACAGTGTTAGTCCTGCGTTTAGGTCACTTGCTTGCTGTGATATGGAAGCCTTCTTCCCTGACTGCATTAGGGCTTCTTCCACGATTGCGTTAGAGTCTAGGGCATCCTCTAGGGCAATGTATTAGATTCCAGGCATCCTTCCATGACAATGTATTAAATTCTTCCATGACTGCTTGCAAAACTCCTCCATGACTGCGTTAAGGACTTGCTTCATTGACTAAAAATTAGGGCAGTGTAGGATCTTCAAGAAGACCCTTTTTCTTCCATGGCTAGGGCACTTCATGACAGCGTTAGGGCATCATTAGGCTTCTTCCCTATACAGTGGATTAGGGCATCATTAGGCCAACGCATATCCTAGAGCACTCCCTCTAGATCTCTTCTTCATCAAACCCAAAACAGAACAAAGAGAGATCACAAGAGTGTGTGTCAAAGTGACTTGCAGGCCACCTCTATTTATACTAAAACGTGGAGGACAAGTGGGGGTAATTTGGTCACTGGCCGACCTTGACGAATTGTCCCATAACACAAATAAATTAATATCTTCATGAATACATGTCATAATCGGATGATCTTTAGATCAATCCTACACCTCTCGACAAGAGGAATCCACGAAAAATATCAGCTGCCATAAATAAGTAGACCCACATGTAGTTTGGCCCTAGTTGCCAATTTTAACACCTTGGCATCTCGCCATACCTGTTGGTCTAAGGCTTGAGTGGGCCTAATGGTTAAGAGCATATGTTTCCTCCTAAGAGGTCACAGGTTCAAAACCAAAGACGGGTAGAATATGTATGCTTTCATAGACTTAGTAGTCAAATCGCTACGCGAAGGTGGCCTTCTTGTCCCACAAAAAAAGGGGTATCATACACCAATTTGGTGTCTGGCATGGCCCTGACCTAAAAATTGGATGATGATGATGATGATGAAAGGCTTGGAATCTAGGCTGTTTCTCATCAATGCCATATAGTTTGGAAATGTTTTGGAGGTTTTCTCTCTCTAAATGTGCTCCTACGAGTCTCAACATGCTCCTAACAATCCCTCAATGTTTGAGCGAACCATCAAGGTTTTTGGATAGAAGTAGAGGGGGCTTCTGTCCACCTCTTCACTTGAAGGCGGCTATGTTGTTTAGGAAGTGACTGTGACCTTGGTTCAATGTTTGAAGATTGTTGCGCCTCATCCTCTATCATTGGAATAAGCTCATGGGAATTCTTGGTTGCAGAGTGTTCCTCAAACCTTACATTTCAATTCAGTACTGCCTTCTTGTGCTCTGCAATATAGATCTTACAAGCCTTTGAAGTCTTCCTATAAACCACAAATAAACCCTTCGTGCTAGAGGGCTCCAACCTGGTCCTCTTCTTTATTGGTACATGGATATAAACTAGACAACCAAAGATGCAGAAATGACTCACCCATGGTTTCATACTAGTGAATGCCTCCTTTGGTGTATTTTCCTCCAAGATCTTGTGGGGACACAACTCTGGAAGAATTGATTCTTGTTGAAAAAAAATAAGGAGGGTACCATGGAAGTGTTTCCTATGGTTTTTGGTCTCTAGGCCTAGGAAGACACTTTAATAACTTTTGTGGTGGACTTGAGGGGTTATAATTAAGTCATGATGGGAAAATGTATTTTTTAATGTATTATGTTCCTTGTACTTTATTATTAAAGTGATTTGTGTTATAAAATCACTTTATGAGGAAAAAGTACATGTGACACTTTTTAAAATTGAAGTGACTTTATGATTTAAAGTTCACTTTATGAGAGAAAAGTGACCAAGAAGAAAATACATTTTAAAGTACTAGGTAGTCACTTAAAGATGGGGCCAATGTATGAGGGGTCTAAATCTTGGGAATTAATCTTAGCCCTCCAATCTAAGATCTCAAAATTAAATCTCAGGCATCTTTTCCCAAGGTTTTCCCCCAAGCAAACAAAAGGGACAAGAGACCATCATTTTTCCTATTTTGATTCTCGTGAGAGCATTGAGGAGAGGAGCTAGGAGGTTAAAAATACTTTGTGAGAAACTCCGACAGCAGAGATTAAAAGAACCCTTCACTACAGCAGTTTGAATTTCTTCCTAGAGGCTGTGCTTAAGTCTTCAAGAGAGAGCTCGAAGGTTGTGAAGGGAGGCACTGTTGACTGTAGCTTACAGGTCGAGTTATCTCTCAACCTGCACAAGAGAACCAGCAGTTCATACTTCAGATTTGGTTGACTGTTCAGGGTTCTTTGACTGCCAGCAGAAATTTCGTGCTAGACAGAGTCTGCTTCAGTGGAAATTTCGGGCATATTTGTGCAAGGTTCAGTGAGCTGGCTTCAGAAGTTGTTTGCAGGGCTATTTGATCAGCAGTTAGAGACGACCTCGATATATTGTGATAATCAAAGCTGTGTTAAGCTTTCGGATAACCCAATATTTTTTGTCAGGTCGAAGCACATTGAGATCAAATATCACTTCATCCAAGACATGGTGCAAAAGGGAGCAGCGAAGCTTTAGTACATATCCACAGACAAGTAGATTGCAGACATTCTCACTAAGCCTCTATCTAGGGGAAATTTGTATACTTCTGAGACAAGCTTGGCGTGATGCAGAATGTCTCCCTCGCTGAAAGGGAGTGTTGATGTTTTTGCAGCATCAGACAAACATTCTCTCATGGGATCATGCTGATTTGACTAGTGGTGGAATGATACATTTACCCATGGGGCCATGCTGATTTGGCTAGGGGTAAATGGCCAAAGGGCAGACATCTCCAATGGGGTCATGCTGATTTGACTAGGGAGAATGATACATTCACCCACGGGGCCATGCTGATTTGGCTATGGGTGAATGGTCCACGATGCTCACATTGTGCTTCGGGATGAAGTGATTTATTTTTTATAGAGTGTGTTTGAATTGTTTATTGATTGGGGGTTTTCACCCAATAGAGGGGTAAACAATTCTAGTGTAATATTGATGGTCTTGGTGTTGTATGTTGATGATCTGTTCCTTACTGGGGCAGAAAGGATCATTGTCGGGTGCAAGAGGGAGTAAGCCTCAAAGTTCGAGATGAAGTAATTCTTGTTCTTGTGGCATCCTATTGATTGATGATGCAAGCTTGGCCATTCTTTGTTGTTTCTCTCGTATTTCTTATCGTGAATATGAATTCCCAAGGTCACTCAAGGTCACTGATTTCTTAAGATTATTGAATATATGGATATTCATTGTAATTACCTATTTCCAATATGCAGGCACGTTAATAATTCATGATTATATTTCTTCTTGTTTATTAGAAATGGATGATGGTTAGAGCAGGTATTTAAATAACTGTTTAATAAATATGTTTTAAATCACAATGTTTAGAGTGCTTTATCCATTTAGAAATAGGCATGGTTTGGCCTAATAGTCAAAATTCTAATTGAGGGGACATTATATCTTTTTAAATGAAGAAGGGCATGCCTGGTTTTCATTTGTACGGTGTACATTAACTTATGTTTGAATACTTGTTTTCACAGGGTATTTCAGTGGCTCCTTTATGGGATTCCAATATTGGACAGTTTGTAGGCATGCTTAGTGCTTCGGACTTCATAATAATCCTTAGAGAGGTACACACTCTCTTTGATCCATTTTGATCTTTGCTCTCCATGTGTTTGCTTTCTGAACTTGAAATGCTGCAAAATATTTAACAATATGAGCTAGATATTGTGAAATAAGTAATAAGTTGAGGGTGAAAAAGGAAGAGAATTCAGATTATTTCTCAGGTTTATTGGAAAAGAAATCATAAACATAAAGAACTTCAACTGCTAGAATACTGTTGTCTGTAATTTTGGTTACAATCTAGATATATGTGGAAATGTTCTAAATGTTGCAATTTAATAAAATCAATAGCAACGGGAGTGTTAGTTCTTTAGCTGTTTCGACCAGTGCAGAATCCAGATGCATTTTAGAACTGGATTTATCAAAAATCGCGAGGGATCAAATTTCTTAAGGTGTGAAATTTATATCATTTAATTCCAATTTCCATGTCATGTATTAATTCCTCCACATTAAATGATAAAAAAATTACACCATAAGAAATTTGATCTCTCTTGGGGCTTGATAGATCTCGGTTTAACATGGATCTATGCTGGTTTGTAATTTTTTTGTTTTGTTTAATTTTATATTTTTTGTCATGTAGATATGCAGTTATTTAGTTTTTGTGGACATCATCTCTCCCATACTAGGCTATTGAGTACTTTGCGGTGCAATGTTATGAACATAAATTATGTAAAAATAGATAATAGATTATAATCATAATAATATAAATATAATAATAAGTAAATTAACTAATGGTTAGTTAGTTAATAATGAAAAGACATGTCTGAGAGACATGCCTGTTCGTGAAAGGGTACTTACCTGGCTATATATACAGGACCCTCATTCTCATTTGTAATCGACCTACTTCAATTCTTTAATACAATATACATTTACAATTACTATCCTATGATGGATTTCTTTGTCTACGAAGTATTTTAATATTTCTGCTGCGTATACCATTTTTGGTCATTACATGCGATCAACTATGAATGAGTCTATTTTTTGTTTGTTTGTTGCCAACTAATAAAAAACATTTTTTTTTTTTTTTTCTAATTTTATTAATGAGTCATAAACATAAATAAGTACTCATTACTTTTCTCATTACAAACTAAGTAGATTTTTTTTTTTTTGATTTCTCTATTTCTAGGTCCAACTTATAATCAAAAGTAAATCTTTGTTATTATTATTATTGACATATGGTAAAATTAATCATCTTTTCTATTTTTAGTTTTAACTCAAAAACATAACATTAAAGTTACTTAAATCTGATTTGTATTTTTTTTTTTACTTTAAAGCCAACTTGTGTGCTTTAAAGTAAATCTTTGTTACTATAATTCGTGACTTATGGTAAAATTAACAATCTTTTCTATTTCTAGTTCTAATTCAAAAACATAAATTTAAATTTAGGCTTTTATGGCTAAACAAATGATGCTTTTCATTAAGTAAATTGTGAAAAACTTAACAAGTGACATGTAAACTTAAAATATGCACTTATTGAATCATATGGAAATTTGTATGTTAGATAATAGACTACGGGAGGAAAGGGTTATACTAGGCTAGACGCTATGTGTACTATTGTAGTCAGACTAACTTAGCATTAGGTTGATATATTGGTAACAAGAATGACATCGATTACGCTGTGAAAAGTAGGGATGTACAATGGCACCCCTCTTGCCATCTATCGGTCCCCCTTTTTGAGATATATCACAGAATATCACAGAGTAACTTAATATCATACAATTTATTTCAAATAAGCTTCATTTTGTTTCAGATAGGAAGACTAAAATGACAGGTAAGCTTCAATTTGTTTCAAATTTCATTCTCTCATAATTTGCTTCAAGCTTCAAATTTTAATGTTTTTTCTTACGTTTCTCTTATTTGTTTTAACTTTTAGATGCTTGGTGGACAAGCTATGGTGGTAGAGTATCCAATCTCCAAAAGCTTACCGTTCAAGCGCTCAACTAAATATTTAGTTTCTCTAGATGTGACGGCAATTGGAATGTATTTGAAAATTTACACACTAAGAAGCACAACTGGTTAAAAAATTTCAAATTAAAATTTTGAATTCACTATAAATTACTATTTTAATATTTAAATTTTATAATTATTAATTTATAAGTTATGACCCTCATACACGTTGGAGTCCAAGTGCCCTAATGACATGGTTTACGTCTACTACAATCTTCGATTGTGGGTGAGGCAACCTCAAAAAACCCTCGACGTGGATGTCATCTCATTGGATCAAATTGACACCACGACTGCATGGAGGGTTGAGACTAAGAGACCTGTCATGGAATTGGTCCTTGATTTTTTAGAGGGAGCAACGACAGGGGAGAGGGTGGTAGAGGAGGGAGAGAAGGAGGTGGAGGTGGAGGAGGAGGAGGAGGAGGTGACACCACCTAGCATGGTCACCAACAAAGAACATCATAGGATTCCTCCTAATTCTTCTTCTAGAGGATGTCAGAGTCCAATTCCAGCCCCAAGGCTTTCTTTCTCTAGGGGAAAAACCATTATGTTTTTCTTGTAAAAGGGGCAAAGGAACTCACTAGTTTATGTACCTAATTTGATTGTAGATGACTCATGAGGATAAGATACATTTATTATATATTTTGTTGATATTTTGACTTTTAAGGCCGATTTAGGACTTGGGATTCAGGGCATGATTCAATATTGATTTGTGATGTAGCATGAGACTTCTTATACATCTTATATATTAGTTTTCTTTTCATATTTATGTTGCAACATTTATTTGATGCCGTGGATACTTTTGATGGTAAAAAAAATAGAAAAAATGAATATTTTGTATTTTTTTAATTTTATCTATGTTTTGTTGATTTTTACCAATTGTTTCCTGACTTTTACGATTTTCTTGTTTTTCAGACCCTTGCCAATTTATCTCCAATGCCAAATTTTTCAGCATTGCTATTGAGACAATTCATTGATTTGTTGCATATGAAACACATATTTCCGTTCCCTGAGGTCCATTCCTGTGAAATATTTCCCGATAAGAGACAATTTATTACTTGTGATACACAACATAGAAAATCACTATTAGGACACTACATTGATTTGTGACCTATGAAGCACACATTTCTATTGCTTGCTTTCCATTTTTGTGAAATATTTCTCAGGAATTGTGCTTCATACACCATTGGTTTTTGAGAGGAGAAATGCTAAACGAAGACAAACATTGAAGAAGTAAAGACACCTTCAATTTTTGGCTTTCACATTAAATGAGATTAGATCCAACTATTTGACAGTTGAAGTGATAGTTTTGTGGATAGTCTTGCTATAGAAAATTGATTCGAAACTCCTATTCACAAAGTTGATAAAATGTACTTAGCTGCGAATTTGAAAAGTAACTTATAGTCTTATAATTTCATCGTTGTTGTTTCCTTTTTATGCTTTTGAATATCAATGCCCAAAAAAGTCGGCCTTAGGGAGAAGTATTGTTTCTTTGCCTAAGGTCAAATGTTTATGAAATGCATATTATATATCAAGGCATTTGTTATAAATTGAAGCCTATTTTTCCAAAATGGAATTTTAATGAATGGTCTAATGCCTTAGTGAAATTCATCAAAAGGTCGCTTTTCTTTTTTTTGGTAGTTAATGAATTTAGTGGGCTAGAGTTTGCTTTATCTTTGGTTATAAACTGATTGAGCGTTGTCTATTTTGTCATGGTTATCCAACACTTGCAGATGGTGTCATTAATTGACATATGTTGAAGGTGTGATCTTTCAAGGTTGTTGAGGCTTCCACTTGTTCTTGGATGTGCTAGTTAACTCTAAGAAATGGCCGCATTAGCATGATATAATATCATGGTGGTTTTCACTTGAGTCCCTGTTTTCAAAGTGTGACTGACTTACCACTTAATTTAAGTGAAAGTGTTATTTAATAATGTTCTCTCTGATCACCACTGCTTGTTCAAAGGTGAGGAGATTGAAATCACCACCACACATACTTATCTGTGGGTATTATTCAGCCCCCAATCAACAAGGGCTATGGGTCCTTGGCTCTTTTGAGGAGGCGGTGTTTTCAACACCATTTTCAAGACATATTGTCCAAGATGTCGCTTGTGGACTCATTGTTCATCCCCATTATACACTTTGCAATTTGATGCATGCCCTTCATGTAGATTTTTGTAGCTTGGGAGGTACTCCAAACCTTGAGGATCGAGGGTTTGGAGGAAGGAGCTCCACAAGTGGCTTTGTGGGCTTGGAACCCAAGATTGGAGTTTGCACGCATTGTGATTTGGGCCAAAACAATGAGCACATTTTGACATGTGATGGATGAGGGTGATCTCTCTCGTCGAGACGAATCTGACGCAATGAGAAGCATCCTTTTCCGAGTTGTAGAAATGGAGATATGAATTTCTGAGTTATTTAATGAGTTTGCACATGAAGTGTCAAGGTTAGCTTGGTGTAAAAAATGACTTGTGATAGCTGTTCAAGCCCTAGAATGACGTTGAAGAAGCCCTCTTTTTGGTGTATAAATAAGAGGTGTTGTGAAGGCAGATGTACATGTATGTTGGTGCAACGCATGACTTGAAGAGCAAAAAGGAAACTTGGTTGAGGAGGAGGAGTCTATTCTAGGTTGCAGCCCGATTAAGTGAAGGAGAGAGTAGGGCACTCTCATGACTGTCCTGATCAAGGATTGGGCATCAAATAGCTAGCATAGCAAGGAGTAAGGCCGAGGTATGTAAGGGTAATTGTGGGCATCAAATCTGAAGGTTACCTCTGTGTATAGACCGAGAACCCTTGTGTTAATTGCAGGTGGAAGAGAAGGCTATTTGGGGTCGCTGAGAAGTCTAGAAGGCAGCCTAGAGGAGGCCACATCTTTCTATGTCAAGGACGCAAGCAAATAGGGTCTATGGAGGTGCTTTGGTGCAAAAATAGAAAGCCCTAGACAAGGACACATATCTCATTGATTGCAGGTCCAAAACAGTGGTGTTTTGGAGGACTGGACATTGTGGAGAAGGAGGCAAACTAGAGGATTGCTCTGGGCAAGATAACGCAACAAATCCTCCTGAAATAGGCCGAGAAAGGGACCTTCCTGTGATGACTAGGTTGCAGGCCTGTACGTGAGGTTTTGAGGGTCAAAACAGCCCTAACATGGCATTGTAGGTGCCTCCTCACATAGCAAGGTCACCTAGCTTGTAAAGGAGAGGAGGCCACATCATTTGAGGTGTGTTTTGGGCAAGGAGGTTGGGCTGCTGTAGGTTATAGTGGGAGCCCTAACTACTGACCAAAACTCTGCCCACGAACAACACTGCAGAAGTTTGTATCTCCTCCATCAGTGACATGTGTTGGCTCAAGTGTTGACCAGTTTGGATGATGAATGTTGGAGGATTATAGAAGCCAAGTGATCAGGGTGACATGGATTGTCAGATGTCCTAATCAGTGGGTAGATGTTGTAGCAGTACATTGGAGCCTAGATTTGCGTAATAGCTCCTCTATTGTAGAGCAAAGGGAAGATGTGGAGAAGTCTATTGGCAACCAATAGAAGGGTCTCCTAGGTGTGAGGATGCCCTAACTAGGAGCAGATGCTACAACAACATTGGTCACTCGTGGTCTATTGGAGGTCAACGTGAGAGTGGACCAAGTGTGGATGTGATTGGGCACTTATGGTCTGTTGGGGAACAACGCAATAGTGTCCAAGTTGGAGCCTGGTGAGCAACACCTTGATGGACAAAGGTAGTTGCGAGAGAGGTAACTTTTGAGCTAAAGGGTCTGATCAACTAGGAGCAGTTTGTGGAGCCCGAGACTTGTGTGTGGAGAAGGACTTCTACAGCAGATGATAGGTAGTCCTCCTAGCCCATGTTCATTGTGGGATATGGATATCTTGCAGTGATACGGGGCAACCCTCCGTGCCCTATGGTGGTCTTCATCGGTGCAACACAGAAAGACCATAGTGGGATGAAGTCCCTGAGTAGATGAGTACCAACAGTGGGCAGATTGAGAGTTGTTCACAAGTGGATCTCTAAAGAACTCGATAGGATGTGTTGTGCCCTTGATGGACTAAGGCACAACTAGTGAGCAAATTGATAGCCGAGGTTCAGTGACCAGATGGACTTGGAGCATTGATAGAGGCAGGAGCTATAGATTGGGAGCCGAAGTACGGGGCAGGTACAGGGTACGACTGAGGGGAGTAGAGAGAGTCGACTTTATCAGCTAGATGGACAGTGTATCTTGTTGAGGGTAGATTGGTTGTCGATGGACTGACAACAAGTCCTAGTTTTGTATCTTATACTAGTGGATGTATGAGATTGAGGGTCATTATCCTTGGTACGGGAGCCCTAGATTGTTATATTATATGTTGGTTAATATAAAGAAGTTGGGTTGAAAAATATAAAAAGTTGTCCATATTCTATGCATGTGTGATTTACTGTTGTTTATATTCCGTTGTGCAAAGTAGTTCTTGTTGAGATTCTTGGTTTAGTAGCGTCAGAGATTTTATGATTCTAACCTAGACCCAAGATCGTGGAAATTCAACAGTTTGGAATAGTTCAAATTTGATTGCCATATACTTTGGATTGAGATGGACCACCAGACAGATCAAGAGAAAGGAGTGGTTCATCTTCCATTGCCCCTTTTATTATGAGATCTAGGGGAGATTTCATTTCTTGTTCAGGGGGATCTAGACTGTTTCCAGTTTCTCCTACTACTTAGACTAGGTATGTCTAGTCCTTTACATGCAAGAGGCTGTTAGGCTTTGTATCCATGCTCTCTAATGTCCTCCTAGGGTGAATCGTGTTCAATGGATTACCTCCTTTTTTATGATGCTCCCATCAGCTAGGGGCACTAAGAGACATGCTGATGACAACATTGCTTCTAACTCCAGATCAGTGTGGACTAGAGGGATCATTCCCTCCCCCGTAGACTTTAGTGACGTCATTGGACCAAATGCCTTACCAATAGGTAGATCAAATCACCTAGACATCAACAATGAGTTATAGCAGCCAAGCAACAATGTTGTAGAGGGTGTTGATCTTCTCTTGGCTCCTCTTTAGGGTATCATACTATTTTTAGTTTTTTTCATTGAAGCTTGGATGTTAGGAGCGATTGATGTAGTGGATAATGATTTAGTCCTTAGATCCTTTCCCCTCTGGACATCTTCCTTTCATTGTAGTTGCTTGCAACTGGATGCAAGTGTTTTCTCATGTTTTCACATATATACTTCATGTTTCTTATTTACTTCTTGTTCTTTATATAGTTGTCTTTTTAGTACTCCTGCTTTGTATTTGTTGATTTTCTAGTATAGTCAAGACTAGAGTAGTTTTTCACAATCAACAACTACTAATGATGTATCCTGTCTTTTATTTATACTTCAATCATCAAGTAGCTATACATGAAAAACTTCAACCATTAAATTCATCAATAGAGCAATATAGAGATGACAGTAAACAGTAAACAATAGACAAGAGACACCAAGAATTATGCTCACAACTAGGGTAAAACCGACAAGGGGAAAACCCAACCAAATTCTGTCCTTATGAGAGAGAAATTCTGTCCATCAATAGTACATCAAGAATATTCCAACAAAATCCAAAATCTGACCTTAAAAATGTCCCAGTCAAAATCAATGAACAAGAGAGAGAAAATTCAACTTCTGGTCAATGAAATAAGTCTGCACAGAGAGGCCGAATTTCGACCTTGAGGTGACTGAACAATAGGCTGAAATTCAGTCCTAAGGTAGCCACAGAAACAGTGAATGCACCAGTCCAAAAAGCTTTGGTTAAACCACTAGTCAAGGCAATGGGCAATGCTTGTCAATGAGTCAATGTAGGAGAGAAATCCCAATCAACAAGGGTCAACGAACTTCTGAAGTCTTCAACCTTCCAAGATGATTAGAAAAGTGGTCAAATAGATGCCAAGATGCCCAAGTCAACACAACTCTAAAAAGAAAGTCAATGCAACTCTAAGAAGAAAGTCAACGGGGATCAAAAGAAGCCTTTTTGTCCTTTGCATGTGTGGTGTCTCTGTCTGAAATTGCAAATCGAACTTGTGTGAGTTGATGCTCCAAATGAGTCCAATCGATGTGCTATTTATATGTGTGTGAGGAGGGCTAATTAGCCCAAGTGGGGTTGACTTGTAGGGTATGAGGGGCGACATAATTTTTAATTTTCTCCATGGCTTTCCAATGACAAATACTGACAATAGCTACTTAAATTTTCAACAGTATTGACATCATTGTACTTGGCAGTGTTGTTTGCCTACTTTTGTGGTCATTTGTTAGACATTAATATAATCATCTTATTTTATCTATCTTATCTACGAGGCATTTCTTCGATGATAGTTTCTTCGATTTTCTTTGAGAAGTATTTTTTAATGGCAAGTAATAGTCATAATGTTTCTTTTCTAGATTTGAATATTCTTCACATCAAATAATGTTTTAGGGTTATAGGGAACATAATGGATCCCTGGATTAATTGGACTTTTTGGGTCCATAGATTTGATGAGGAGACAGTGGTTAGCTCGACCCTCACACTAGTAAATCCTTCATTGTTCCAATATAATTGCATGCCTCATGCATTTGTTCACATTTCATACTTGGCAAGTTTAGTTTGAGCCTATTTATAATTATGGTTTCAAAGGACCCATATTCATTGTCACTTGTGTGATTGGTTTGTGGATTGTTCTAGTTGTATCAAACTAATGTGGATGATTTAATGATACTTTAACATGATTGGTTTATGCACAATGATGCTTTTCACATTGTTTATGGATTTAAATTCCATTTTGATATTATTGATTATGACGAAAAAATAGGGAAATATCACAAAAGGTGTTTGAAATTGTGATTGGGAAGTACTTTTTTTTGGTCTATGTGGTTCACGTACCCCAAATATCAATGACTGCTACGTCCACGTAATATTTGTACCAGGAAGATCCACCTGAAGGGATCACTTCCTGCGAGCTAAACCACGTAGCCTGACCCCGAGTGTCAAGACCTCCGGTTGCGGGTGCGACGGGCGCCGGGCGGGCGATCGTGCACGGGCGCGGGCGGGCGTGCGGGCGGGCATGTGGGCGCGCCGAACGACGATTTTGCGACGTTATGCGGTCACCTTGTGACGAAGTATGCGACGATATGGAGCAGCACGCGGAAATGGCTAAGTGTTATCACGCTTGGGCACGAGTTATGTGTGCGTGCAAGAGACTTATATGCATTGAACGTTGGACATAAACCCATAACCAAGCCGACATGCTAAAACAAGCTTAGGGGGGCTTTCATAATATAATTTAGGAGGTTGGCCGAAAGGTTAAACACAAGATGAGATGCGTATAAATGAGGAGGGCTACACCTCATTTCAAACACACAACTTCGCTCACCTTTCATACGCTCAAGGGGTAAAACTCTTGCGCAGATTTGGAGGTAGATACGCATACCTCATGCGTAGTGTAACCCAAGTATGAGGAGGAAGTGACTTACGGTTTGAGGTATGAAGGTTCAGTTGTGAGTGCAGATTTGGGTTTCTAAGTGCCGGTTTGGGTAAGGCAAGTGTGCCGAGGTCCAGATTATGTGCAGATTGTGTGCAGGACTTGACAGAGTAAGATAGGTGGCCCGGGTGGGCATTCTTCTTTGTGCAAGAGTGCATATGATGGTGAAAGGCTGTTCTATGCCTTGGTTGTAAAATTATTCTAAGTGTTGGCTTGGAGCTTGCCAAGCATCACTTGTATTGTAATATTGAAGAAGCTGTTATAATATATTGTTGGGCAAACTTTTCTGGGAGTTGCCCCTCCCTTTATACTTGTGTATTGTTGTGTATTGTTGATGTTCTCGGTTTGTTGTACATGGTTAATGATTGAGAATGATCTTCTTTAAAGTATAAAGGATAACTCTTTACTTGGTTGCAAGAAAACATAAGTTAAAGTAAGTTTATGTTGGAGTAGGCGTAGCCCATAAACGTCAGTATTGTTAAAAAGAAAGCGTTCGGTGGTGCCGCACCTCGCTACAAGCGGTTGGAAGATCACCGCAGGTGTAGGGGCGTGACACCGAGGGTGTCAAGAGAATTGAATTTGTGTTTTAACAATGGGGAGTTGACCAATTGAGCTAACCCTCGAGGCTTTAATTGGGAAGTACAATTATGATGTGGATGCCTAACGTAATATTAGTGGTGAATCTATGAAGAATTTATGACCATCAATGAAATTCTGGATTGTAATAAAGCTTTTATGTCTAATATTGCTTTAACAGACATTGAAATATATATGTGGGATCATTGTTTACATTATTGATGTTTGAATCAATGTGATTCAAGTGTTATGGTATATAATGCATTCAAATATGTTGGATGGAGTCAAAGGCAAGTAAGAAGGGTGGTGATGGGAATGTAACTCTATTTGGTTAGTCAAATAAGAGCAGAGGTTAATGACTCAACAAGGGTAGGGGAAAGAGTGAGGAGTCAACCTTATAGTCAGGGAAGGACTTGAGTAAAATAAAGTGCTTCATTTGTCATAAGCACAATCTTTATGCATCATAGTGTCTAGAGAAGGAGGGTAAAATGAAGCATTAGGAACAGGTAGTAGTCTATACAGAAACTCAGATGGATGAGTTTGTTTCCAAGTTTGAGAAGTACTTCTCAATGATATCTCGTCTTTCTACTAGCACGATTTTGAGAGATCTATATTATGTGGACAATTGGGCATCTCAACATATGACATTGGCCCAACAATTGTTTTCTAGTTTGAAGATGTAGGACTCATGGGTACAACCTGATCTTGGTGATGATGCCAAGTATCCAATCGCCGGAGTTGGTACTATTCCCTTCCATCTTATGTTAGGTAATTCTTTATCTTTTGACGATGTCTTGTTTGTTACAAGTCTTAGGAAGAATTTGCGTTTAGTTTTGGTCATGGAGAATAGGGGTTCTTAAATGGAATTCAAAACCAACAAATCTTCGCAGGTCGAAGTATTCTAGCCCAGATATAGCTCAAGTGAGAAGGTATTTTGTACATGTTGTAGGGTGAATATGTTTGAGCTTTGGTGCACAACAATGACAACTTATGTGAGTTGTGGCACAAGAAGATGGAGCACCTGCATCACAGGGCATTACCTTTATTAAGGAAGATTGTCATAGGTCTTCTAGAGTTCAGCGTTGAGCGACATGGTGAATGCAGAGGGTGCACGCGTGATAAGCATGCAATGGCTACTTTCCCAAGCAATGAGCATAGGTCTAAGGGGATTCTAGACCTAGTTTATTTTGTTGTTTGTGGATTGATGTCACTAGCATCAATGACATGAAGCACATAGTATGTTTTCCTTATTGATGATTTTTCTCGCAAGACTTGGATCTACTTTTGAAAGACCAAGGATGAGAGCTTTGGTAGGTTCTAGAAGTTCAAATATCTAGTTGAAAACCATATAGGGAAAAAGATCAAAGTCTTTAGATTACACAATTTGGGAGAGTATACCTCCAAGGAGTTTAAAGGCTTGGAATTAAGTTATTAATAGGGAGTTGATAGTTTCATACAACACATAGTATAATGTCATTATAAAGTGGAAGAATTGATCCATCATAGGCGCTGATGAAGCCATGGTACATGACAAAGATTTGATGATGTTTCTTTGGGCAGTGGTATGAAAATAATAATCTACATCTAGCTCTGATGTCCTCACAAGATCTTGGAGGACAAGACACCAAAGGAGTCATTCAATGTTGTGAAGCCAGACGTGAGTCATTTCTACATATTTTTTTGTTTAGCTTATATCCATGTACTGATAGAGAAGAGGATCAAGTTGGAGCCCATTAACATGAGGGATATATTTTTCGGTTACAATGAGATTTAAAAGGCTTATAACACCTATATTTTAGATGCCTTGAAGGTTGAGCTAGGGTCACTAGTGATTTTCGAAGTAGTACAATAGCCTTCCGGAGAAGAAGGGAGGGAAATTGCCCCTTTTACTTCTATTAGGAGGCATCAATGTCTCAGTTAGACTTTTAAGGGATGTTCAAGAGCATATTGTGACTCTTAGGAGCAATTTCATGTAGAGTAGATCTCTGAAGAAGTTTCTTGACTATATGACATTGATGAGCTAAGAGCAATTTCATGGGGAGTAGATGTTCGAAGATGTTTCTTGACTATATGGCATTGATGAGCAAAATGCTAGATTTTGAGCCATTTAGTTTTCAACATGCTAGTAGGTATCATGGGATTGCATGGTGAAGTACATCTCCATCATGAAGAATGATGTTTAGGAGATAGTGCCAAAATCGAAGGGGAAGTTAACTATAAGTTCCAGGTGGCTGTACAAGTTCAAGTATGTTGCAGATGACAACATTAAGGAGTTCAAATCAAGGTTTGTGGCAAGATGGTTCTCCTATGAAGAGGGAATGGACCACGGATGGGTAGACATTTGCTCCTGGTGGCAAGTACACTTCTATTAGAGTTGTTATGTTGTTGGATTCATTTATTGGATGGAGAATAGATTAGATGGATGTGGAGACGACTTTCTTGAATAGGATCATTGAGGAAGAAATGTACATATAGCAACCTCAGGGATTTGAGGTACATGGGAAGGAGTCCCATGTGTGTAGGCTTAAGAAAGCCTTGTATGGACTCAAGCAATGACCGAAAGCATGGTATTCTAGGATATCTATAGAGTATGGGCTTCACCAAAAGCAAAGCAGATTCTAACTTATACTATATTTGTTTAGATTGATCAACTTATTTTCATGTTTTATGTAAATTACTTGTTTTTGATAAGTGTAGAGGGGCTCATTGGAGGGTGCAAAGTTGACATGGTGGTAGCTGAGTTCGAGATGGACATTGGGTTGATGCATTACTTCTTAGGGTTGGAGGTCTGACAAAGACTAGGAGAAATTTTCCTTGTGCAAGGTAAGTATGTAGTTTAGATCTTGAGGATGTTTTAGATGGAGGATTGCAGACTTATGGTCATGTTGAGAAATCCTCTTCTCTATCTAGATAATTGCTTGTGAAGTAATCTTTGTTCTTTAGACAATTCAAACAAGATCTTTAAGATGTTAGAGATTATTAACTTCATCAACCAGCTACCATGCATAATAAACAAAAGAACAATAACACAAGATATAGGCAGTAGGCAGGGAAAAACCTCTCCAAACCTGAGAGGAAAACCCAGGGTAATTCTTCTTATAGTTTCTTCTCTTGTCAAAATTTCCAAGATCAATATAAAGACCCTTGAAATCAAGTGACTCCAAGATCAAGGCTAGAATCTCTTATTATTGCTGCAACATGGATCTGAATTGCTACCAACCATGAAGGATTTTGCTTCCTTCTCTCTTCCTCTCCTTCTTCCAAACTTCTCTTGCTTAAGGTAGTTCACTGGCCGAGAAGATCACTTCAATACTTGCATTCAATAGGTGATTTGATCCCTTCAATTGACTGTTTAGAAACCCTTAGTTTAGTCCTGAAGCTATAGTAGGTTCTCCACGTGTAAGTGAACAATTTGCTCTTATAATCCTTCTCTTACTTCACTATGATAGTGGCTCCTTCCTAGCCCAATATTCAAACCTTTTTGGATCTGGAATCAACCCTTATTATAGAAATATTCTCCGCACGTGTGAAATAATCATGGCCTTTCTAGCTTGCTAGATCCTCGATCTCGAAGTTTATTCTTCAAACGTATCTGCCCTTCAAGTAGACTTGAGATCGAATACTATACTTTGTGGTGATGGCTTGTATGATGATGCCCTAGCCTTGCACAACTATCCCTATGGTTAAGGACATTAGAACAATCCTTATGCTTCTCGACTTGCAGCTGCTTGAATAGATCCTTTCCTCGCACTGTTGTTAGGCTTCTTCGCATAGGAAGCAAATCCTTCCTTCACCCTTCTTCGCATAGGCAGAGACCCAATCCAAGTGTGTGTTCGAATGCATGAGGTGGGGGTCTATAAATTGTGTATAAGGCCTCCTTAACAAGCCGACATGACCCATTCCTTAGCTGACTTAAAGCTGACATGATACTTAAAATATAAATATATTTTAGGCCAAAAAATACATTGATTCTATTGCATGCATTTGGAGGGATCATTTAGTAGCCCTTTTGATCTTCCCTTTCAAGGAGACTTTGCCACATGATTCTGCCCTTGATCTTGGAGTCATACTTGTACATTTCAAGTGTAAACATTAATGACATAACCTATTACCTAGAGCTCAGAATGAGAGCTACAAAGACAAATACATTTTTTAATCATGAAACCCATGATTCAAATTTACAAAATACTTTGCTAGATACAATTTACATCATTTGTATTGGCTTGTGTCATTATGAAGAACGAACCTAGTTACACTTTCTTCAACAGGTCACACCCATGATCACGAATAGGAGGAATGTGATAGATTTAAATTCAAAGTTGTCGGATCCCACGATGTACAGATTACTGGCAAGTTACTTGATGTATTTGGTGACTTGGTCAACACTAGGCTAGATATATGTTATGTAGTGAACACCTTGAGTCAATTCACAATGGAGCTAAGACAAGAGTAGTGGGTAGTAGCAAAACATATGCTTAGGTATTCAAGGGGCACAATGGAATAGGTCTGAAGTATCTTGGAGATGGTGAAATGAAGTTGCAAGGTTATTTAGTCTCAAATTAGATAGGCAATGCAACATACAAATATTACCTTAGGGTGTTGCTTTAACTTGGGATCAACAATGATATCATGGTTTAATATGATGCAATATTCCGTGTCACTTAGCTCAACAGAGGTAGAATACATGACAACTAGTACTTCTTTATTTACCTTTTCAAGTTACTTGTTGGTTTGTTTGATTGGAGTTGTATCAATCTCTTTGAAAATCCAGTATTTCATAATAGGTCCAATCATATAGAGATCAAATATCACTTCATACGAGATAGGGTTTAGGAGGGAGCATTGAAGCTTCAACAAATTCCCATAGGTCAGGAGGTGGTTGATATTCTGATGAAGCCCATGTCAAAAGGGTAGTTTCAGGCACTCAAAGACAAACTTGGATTAGTGCAAAATTCCTTCATTGCTAAGAGGGAGTGTTGAGAATTGAATTTCGGATAGGAACTTCCACACATGCTTAGTGTGAACATATGAGAGGTAGTTCAATATATTTTCGAAAACTAATTATAATTTGGGAAAAGTAATTATATTTTGTAATTCACTTTAGTAGAGACGTAAAAGTCTTATTTTTAGTAGTTGAGTCTAAATTTGTACTTACACTAAGATTAATCTTAAAAATAAATTCCTTGCTAAATGATAGGCTAGGGTAGAGGCTTTTCCACACACACATGAGTGGTTGAGCAATGGAGAGAGAGCAGGCAGCCATAGAAGAGGTTTTCCAGGGTAACATATAGTTCAAGACAAGAGCTCTTACACTTTTGTATAGTTGTACGGACAAATCTATACAAATATTTACAACCATACAGATAGATTCGTAATGTTAATTTTTAGGGCTAGATTGTTCTCTGCTATAGATAATTGCATTTTTAAACTTTTCCAAACTTTTCGTATTGCATTCACCCCATAACAACATATCATCATTAGCAACTATATAGAGAGAACAATAACATCAACAATGCAGTGAAACAGTAAGGAACAACAAAGAAAAGCATACACAATAGAGACACCAAGATTTAGGTCAGAGACTAGGGCTAAGCCCCACAAGGGTGAAAACCCAACTAGATTCTTCTTCTATTAGATGTTCATCAAATGTTTAGCGAAGATACAATGTACAATAAGTATGAGATACATTTTTAAATCATCCAATACATTAGGCCTCCTAGGCCAAACCTGGCATCATATAAGTATACATAGGTCTCTATATCACTGTCACAAGAGTACTGTAGACATATTGTAATCATTGTCATATCATCATTGTAGAGATAAACCATAGATCAGAGTGCTATATGAAGGTTACTGTCATTGTCATTCATCAACAAGGTCACTGTCACTGCCATTGACATTCATCAACAAGGTCACTGTCATTGCCATTGACATTCATCAACAAGGTCATTGTCACTGCCAGTGTCATTCATCAAATTTACTGTTATGTAATGAGGTCATTGCCATAGTCAAGGTTAATGTCATGCCATTTGTTAAAGTCATTGTTATACATATAGATCACTGCCACATATCATGATATCAAGAGCATATATGCATCAAGGTCGCTTTCAAGATTATTGTCATGCATTAGGGTCATTGTTATATTTATATTTGATTCATTGTCATTTATTGACTCTTTGTCAACAAGGTAATTGCCCATACATCACTTAGAGATAACAATGTGATATCAAAGATACAAAGCGAACCTCAGAGATAACAATGTGAGCTTAGGGGTACAAAGCAAACCTTAGAGAATGCGAACCACTAGAATAAAAGTGAGCCATACATAGATATAGACTGCGAGCTCTAGAGATATAAAATGCGAGAGATAGTTAGATATGTAAGCTACTGATAGATATGAATGCAAGTCACTGTTAGATAGAATGCGAACACAAAGAAGTATGCGAGCCTGGGCCGCAGGAAATACGTGTCATAGAAAGAGTGCAGGCCACTGGAAGCATAGAGCGAGCCACTGTGATAATGTCAAGCCTCGGAGATATGATGCCACTCCATTAATGTCAAGCGATGCCACTAAGATTTAACAACGAGCCACAAAGTATTGCAATCCATTACGAGTCACTGAGATTTAACAACTGAAGATACAAGCTACTGAAAAGCAAGTCACTATGATGGCGAGTCATAGATATATGATGCAATATAGACCATGCGATCTACTGTGTGTATAATACATGCCATGAGCCAAATCATATGTGAGCCATAACAATAGTGCAAACCTCAGATTCACTGTATTATGCGAGCCATAGAGCCATGGTATGTGTGAGTCATAGAGCCACAAAGCCATGATAATGTGCGAGCTACAGAACCACAGGGACACGATAATGCGTGAGTCATAGAGCCATAATATTACGTGAGCCACAGGTGAGATGCAAGCCATTGAGTTACAAATGATACGATCCACAAGAGATGTGAGCCACCACGAAATAGAAGTGAGCCATAAGAGATGCATCAACCTAGAAGTATAGTGATCTGAATTGCCCCTGAGATGATTAACTTGATTAGGTATATATAGTGGATTTGTCATGCAAAGTGGTGGCTCTTGGAGACAAGCCAACTTGAAGTTGTTTATGAGGTCAACATTTATATTTTGGAGGGAAACACATGAATTCAAATTACTAATTATTGCTTTGACAAAGATGTTTGCCCCAAATATATTTGCAACATAAAATAATATTTTCTTTTGTCAATTTGAATTCTTCCTTGGGGCAAGATGGACTTCATTTGGGGCTTTGGGTTCCTACGGGGAAATTTTTCCCATAGCTGCCCCAATTTTCAACACATAGAAGCAAGCTATACAAGCTCATAGAAATGTATCATCTAGGTTGTACACTATTTTATGTTGTTTTTGTGTTTTTTAGCAAGCTATACAAGCTCATTTTAGGTTTTTTTTTTTCTTTTTTCGTTTAGTTGGTAATTCGTATCTCTATTTAAAAAAAAATTTAAAAAAAGGAATTAAGAATAAAAAAAATTAGAATATATATATATATAGACACATACAATGCCAGTCCCTGCTACTCGACGACCCGCACAACGTCCACCACCGACAACCATCACAACTTCCACTGCTGCAACAATCATCGACTGACCACCACAACAACCACTACTGTACAATTGTCATTCACCGCCATTCTCGACCCAAGACACCTATAGACCATCGCATATCAACCTGACTTTGTGCTGCCGCCAGTCATTGTTTACCTTGTTTTCAGCCGCCATCAATGTCGTCAACAACATTTACCTTGTGTCACATGCATTTGAGATGCCACGTTGAATTGTCGTCACTTTTTATGTTGCCAGTGTCTGTCTACACCATTCCTTTGTTCGATTTCACTGTTCATCCCATAATCAACATCCCCTTGCTCGGCGTCCCCTACCACTGTAGCCAATCGACCGTTGTTTGCCACAACTGTAGAATTACTTACGTTCAGTTTTACCAACTCTTTCATTGTTGTCGTCGTCCACTCTTGACGCCCTCAGTGTATCGTCACCATAAGATAGATTAAGGCCTGCACATTATACCATATCGTAAATTAGTGTGTCGTATGGTCACACCCTTTGAAAAGTAAAAAGGACACTCTATATTAATTATGTTTATATATATATATATATATATATATATATAGAGTAAAAGGTTGAGTATTGAAAATTAAAAAGGGAATATCGTGACTGTTAAAGGAGCATATAACATTCCAAGGGTATTTAAGTTTTCAAGAAGGTCTATAAAAAATTTATTAAAGGGATTATTTGGCGAAAGTTTTACTTGATATTAATAAGGGGAAAAAAAACAATTGGACTTACTTTTATAAAGTATTATATTATAAAAAAAGGGAAATTTAAAAAAAAGATGGGTCAGGTGAAAAATAATCCTAAATTTCAACTCAACAGTGTTGATCAAGTTATCAAGTTATAAGGGGAATTTAAACTAAATATGAGTCATGTAAATAAGTCAACATTTTGGACTAAATGTCCATTTTGTCTAAACGAAATTGGATATACATATATTAAAAGAAACTGCAAATTAAGTTGTCCAACATGTGGAATATTATTTAGTACCAAAGAGCATCAAGGTAATCCACATACACAAATTAAAAGATTAAAAGAAGAGCTCATGGAACTTTAGCAAAACAATGAGACATCGGAAAAGAAATATAAGGATCTCGAAGATCGGTTTTATGAAAAATCAACAGAAAGTAATGAATAAATTTGGCGTCTAAGGGACCATAATAAAAGATTACTTGAGAAGGTCAAGAAGTCCAAAGATACTAGAAAATAATTAGAGGAAGAAAATGAATGTCTTGAGAAGAAATTCGACAAGAATCTATCAGAAAAGGAAGAAGATTATTTGTGTTTAAAAAACCTTAATCGAAGGTTATTAGAACAAATAAAAAGTTTAAAAGATGCAAAATATACCAAGAATAAAGTCAACCATCTAGAAATCGAAGAGCTTTTACGTCTAAGGAATCATAACCAAGTCCTACTTATGCAAATAAAGAAGCTTAAAAGTAACAAGAAGTCACTAAATGACAAGTTAGAACAACTTCAAGAAAAAGTATTGAAGTCTCCAGTTGTTTAAGTCCAAGTTGAAGATAAAGGAATAAATACTGATCCAGTCAATATCACAACTCAAGAAAAAGAAAAACCTATAGAAGTTAAAACCAATTCAGAGATTTCAGTTCAAACAATGGAAATTCCAAGTGATGATTCAGTAACCAACTCAACAACGACAACACCTGAAGTAAATTAGGAAATTGCCACACACATGATAAGGGAAAGCCAAACTGCAAGAATTCCTTATCGTCCTCTGAATCATAAGAGCAAACAACTAAGTCAGCCTACATATTTGAACCATTCAAAACATAAACAACAGATTTATGTTCCAAGGAATACAAAAGTTTGCAGAGTCCAATCCTATGATAACAATTTGCTACAAATTTCTAGTCACTGGAAAGTTTCACAGAAGATTAATCTTGGATGGTCAGATCTATTCTCTGTCCGACAATTTTGTTTATCACTCAAAATATCACATCATCTTGTATCAACAAGGATGAAAGTTTTGAGACGAGAAGATATTTGAAATTGGAAAAGAGATCTGACCTTTTCATCAGTAAGCTTTGAGGACAAAGTTTTTTGAAGAGGGGCAATGTTATGAATATAATTCATATAAAAATAATAAATGTAAATATAAATATAATAATAATAAATAATAATTAAATAACTAATAGTTAGTTAGTAATGAAGAGGCATGTCTTAGAGACATGACCATTCATGAAAGGGCACTTGCCTAGGTATATAAGCGGTTCCCTATTGTAATCATTTCACAAATCTTTTTGTACATTTAACAATTCTTATATGTAATTACTATTTGTCCTACGATGGATACTTACGTATTTTAGTTCTTCTGAATTATTCCACTGTGTAGACGAACTTTGTTCGTTATAGAGGGCCACTGGATTTGTGGACAACTTCATTTTCATAAGGATCGCAGTATGTTGGGACTTATATACTACCGTGAACTAGACCTCACTCACAACCATTGCAGGATAGCACACAAGGGACGAGAAAAGAGGGGCTGAAGCCCTAACTTGTGGCCCAAGATACTTTTATGGGGTACTTGTCTTATTTTGCTAATGATCCATAATCACACTAATTATTTATTTGATAATTATAAAATGTAAGTGGCCTTGTACAAAAAAAAGGACAAAAGACACATTATTATAAAACTATGAGCTTACATACAAAATTGCTTATGTAAATAAATATATTATGTTAAAAGAAGATTATGTCTAAATACACAACATGCCCTCTCCCATGGAAAGCCTTGCCTTCATAGTTCTTGGATCAAAGAGTAGCTTGCCCATCTGGATTTTTCTTTGTATACCTACCATTTGCTTAACTATGATGATATACACCTACTTGAATGGATAAAAACTTTGAGACTGGTCTTCTTTGATGAACTGGATGAACTCATTCACTGCGCTTTCTTGTTGATGCTTAACATGTATGGGTTAAAGAGTGGCTCACCCAAGGGATTAGGGAATGTGTGATTAGAAATGTGATCCACATAAGTGTGTAATGCTGGTTCAGCGGTTGAATGAAATCTTTTCAGTAGAGATAATTCATGCTGTAAACTATCTTTTATCACTTGCTCATTTTTCTCTCATTGTTTTCTATGTGCTTAACTTCCCCTTTAACTATTGCATCCTATTCACTATGCAATTCATGATAAATAGGAAGAGATTCTTGAAATGTAAGTTGAGATTATTTTTTGCCTCTTGAAAGTCATTTTCATGGGGGATTCATCAAAGGGAGGATGATATTTTGCATTGATAAGCTCAGAGTAGTTATATTCAGCTAGATGGAATAGCTATATGTTTTTCTCATACCATTCCTCACAACTGTCTTGATATCTATCCAATGTTCCATGCATTATGTATTCTTCTTGCGTATTGCTTTGAAGAAGAGTTTTATCACATATATTGAAAGCTAGTTTCAACACTTATATTCTAGCCTTGGTAAATGCCATGCTCCTTTTTTTGATCGTTCTTTCTCAAGCTATGGTTTGATGCAAAACATAATAGACAATTTTTCATTTAATAGATCTCCCTTAACGTAAATTTGCAATGACAATTTTGTTGGTATGTATCTCTATCTCTTCCTTCCATCTCTTCATTCAAACCTTTCTTTCCTTCTGCCTTGGATGTTCGGAGACTAGGGTTTCTTTGCTCTTGTGCCCCCCCTCCCCAAGATCTTGCAATCAGACCTCTCAACCCCTGCCACCCCTTGGTGTATATTATTTTCCAGTGCATTCGGCCATTTAGAGTTATTGGTGATTCTGATGAGGATCATGTCTTGCAGTCCTTTGAGTTGGCAACTGCTCTAGCATGCCTTGACATCTCACCTTCTCTTCAACACAAAACTCATCAGTTTCTTGCATCTTTCTTGTACTTGTGACTTATCTTATATCTTCTCCTAGCTAGGACATTTGTCTTTTATCTAGACACTTAGTTGTCATCTTTTTCTTATTTTAGTATTGATCTGTATCTGCTTTTGCACTCACACTTTGTACTTACATTGGATGTACTCTTTTTGTCCTATTAATAATCAAACTACTTTTGTGATCATTTGTTAGATATTAATAAAATTATCTTGTCTTATTATGCCACTTGGCTAGTCCCAAAAAGACTTTAACACCAATCACATTCTATGAGTTGTCCATTTTCTTCTCTTGTCACAACATAAATTTACTTTCAATGCGAAAGTCACAAACTTGTTTAACAAAAGCATTTAGGATTTCTGCATAACTCAAGTGTTTGCAAAAGTCTCCAGGGAATCAAAACGTGTCCCTGAAATCATTTACTCCCCTGGTTTCCTCCTACACATGTTCCAAACATTGATAGACAACTGAGACAAAAAAGTTCACTACAACTCTTGATTAATTTATATTAGTTGAGTGATGTTGGGAACACACATAATTAAAGGAGATTGCAGAACCTCTTGCACTAGGATCCTCTGGATTACTTCTTCATATGTTTGATGCTAATCTTTATCTTCACTTTATTGTTCTTCAACTAAAGTTGATTGTTCATTGTTATCCTCTACTTCTAATTCATCATCAGTTTCTGTGTGTGCTTTTCCTTCAAAATTTATCTTAGAGGTACTTTTCTTCTTCCTAACAATCCTCCTTACTCTGGTTTTGGACATCCTCCTATTCAGTTTCTCTTGGCATTTGTGTTTAACTCTATCTTTAATAATATTAACATCTTTGTCTCTTCCTTTCTCGTCTTGAACTTGGACTTCCTTTGTTCAATAGTTTTCTTGTTGAAAATGTCCTTTAGAACAACTTCCTTACTTTGGTCTTCAAGGGAACCACTTTGTGCTCTTGTTGGAAATATTGTTGTCATTGATTTCAAATACAATGAAGACTATAGATGTCCAAGATAAAGATTGCAATATAGAGATTGTTGGAAATATTGTTTTTGGATTTTTGACGCCCAGTTTGGACACCCTATATTTGAAGGCCTTTTTACTCTAAAGACCTAACTCAAATGAGAGTATAGATATATGGTTGAAAAGCCTATTCTGAGACCTTTCCAACAGTATATGGACTGCCTCTAACTCCATAGGTATGAGCAGGTATGAAAGATTCTATCAGGGCAACACAACTAGGAAGTACATGTCAGATCAATGAATTTTTACAAGTCAGCTCCATAAGTGAACATAGAAACACTATAAATAAAGGATAGATGAGTGCATTTGAAGTGTATCCAAGCCATAATATCAAATACAAGTGCATAAAAGAGATTTGAGGTGCACAATAGGAGTTGGAGAGCATTCTTTAGGTTTAAAGGTGCGCAAGAGGAGTCTACAATGCTATGAAGTGCATTGTTTTGGGGTTGGGATGCTGTGAAGTGCGCTAGCCTGGGATTATATTTTGGAGAATGAAACTATGAGGATCGCTAGGGCATGAATGCTAATATTGACTAAGGCTTGAAGCTATGTTTGTGGTATGAAGCAGGGATAGGCATTGGGGCATAAAAATCAAGGGCATGATGATGCTATGAAATGCGTGAAGTGTGAAGCAAGTACGTGAATTCAAAAGTACTATGTGTACGTAGACCTTATGTTGGTGGTTATACAAGTCTTGCTAAGTTGGTGCTTTAGTCAAGTAGATCAATGCCTACACAATATCTTGTTGGGTTGGTGCCCATCTAAGGGGAAATGTGTCTCTAGTAAATTGGTGCCTACAAGCTTTGTAATAATACGCTGGTGCCTACAAACATTTATAAGGATAATTTTTTTTGGTTTTCTCCTGCAGGTGTTTCCACATTAAACTCTGCATATTGTGATTTTAGTTTACATGCATTTAATGCTTTGAAGTTAAAGGGTGATCGTTTAAAATAAAAAAAAGGATCTTATACTAATTCATCCTTGCTCTCAGTATAAGCATAAATTCAACAGTTGGAATTAGAGTAGATTCCTTCGAAAATAGTCGAACCACTAGAAGGTAAATTTTGAGAGCACACGTGGCTGGTCAAGAAGGTTGCTCCACAAACGGATCCCCATTGTCTGATGGAACTGAATGGCTCTTAGGTTTGATATTTGGTAATCAGTCATGATTGGTAATACAACCCCAAAAACTCCTCCAACATAATGCAGAAGCCATGAATGCTATCTTGTGTGGTCTATCAGAATCATATTTTGTCAAGGTGATGCATTGTGAATTGACAAAAGAAATTTGGGACAAACTTCAAAACATCTATGAAGATGATGACAGGGTGAAGAAGACAAAGTTCCAAACTCAAAGAAGATAGTTCAAGAGCTTGAATATGAAAGATGATGAAAATGTTGTAGCCTATTTCCTCTGTGTCGATAAAATTGTCAACATCATTAAAGGACTTGGCTAAAGGGTTGAGGAACCAATGATTGTGCAAAAGGTGCCAATGTCACTCCCCTTAAGATTTGATGCCAAGGTCTTTGCCATTGAAGAAATGAAGGATTTGGAGAAACTGACAATGGATGAGATGCGTGAGATACTCACTACATATGAAATTAGGATAGCAAAAGAAAAGCCAAACACAAAAGGAAGCAACTTTCAAAGCATTAAAGAAGACAAAAGGACATAAGTATTGTGATTGTTCCAACCAAGAATTAGATACAGAAGAAGAATGATTTGTGAGAATTCTAAAAAGAGGATTTGGAAAATACAATGGTAAGCTACCCTTCAAATGTTTTAATTGTGGCAGAGTAGAACATTTTGCGGCTAAATGTCCATATGCAAAAAGGTAAGACAATGATGATGAAGAATAACATAACAATAAAAGCAGTCCTTAGACATAGAAAAGGAAAATATACTAAAAATAAGGGTTTTCCTCTAGAGAGGATGATAGTTTGTGTGAAAGAAGTGATGGATATGTTTTTGATATTGACAACGAAGAATTCCTCTTCATTGCCATGGATACAAAGTCTACTGATAAAGTGAGTGGAGACAATCAGAAAGAAAAATCAAATAAGATGAAGAAGACATTGATGACCAAGTGAGTCTTGAAGTATATCTTGTTAGTTCCTTAGAAGAAATAGATAGGTTCAGGGGAAAGAATAAAAGCAAGAGTAATTGTAGAAATATGAAAACAAGGATCATGATCTTGATCAAACATGAAAAACAATTATCATCTTGAAGACTTGACCAAAAGAGGCAAAAAATGATAGAAGTGTTGAAGAATGTAACTAGGTTCGGTCTTCATAAATTGTATTTGAGTCATAATGATATGTATTTATCAAAATAAAGAAAAATAATTTATTATTATTATGACTTATTAAAACATGGGTTTCATGCTTAGGTCATCATGTTATAGGTGAAAGTCCCCATTGAGGACTTTTAGGTTTTGTCTTGAGTCATTAGAGTCATTGTCCATTTTATGAGACCCTTCTTGGGATTTTGAATCATGTAAAAATAATTTTTATTGAGTCAAATAAGTCATTTGTCACCTCCAGACCAAGTCGTCCCTTACCTAATCAAGTTGGCCTACATTAGGGTAATTCGATCCATAGAAGAGGCTATTAATAAGTGCAGTTCGATTTATTTGGAGGACATCAATCATACAAGTTCGATATACAAGCAGAAGAAGAAGAAGAGTGCAAAGTTCCAAGATAAGAAGGAGAATTGCAGGAGAAGGACAACGTCAAAGTTTTGGGCTATCTCTCTCTCTCTCTCTCATTTGTACGAATTTACTGGGCTACTGCTAGGGTCAAAGATCCGCTACTGGAGAGGTTGAAGTTTTGCTGTTGGAGAGGTCAAAGTTTTTGTTGCTGCTACTAGGTCAAAGTATTGCTTCTACTTCTAGGTCGAAGTTTCTGCTACTGCTACTAGGTCAAAGTGTTGTTGTTGCTACTAGGTCGAAGTTATTTTGTTGTAAGGTTGAAGTTCTAGGTCAAAGTTGCTGCTGGAAGGTTATCATCTGTAGAAGAAGGGAGGGTTGACTTGGTGATTGGAGGAACTCTGTGTCTAGGACAAAGAGTCTTGGATTATCTTGTGTAACCACTGAAGGAAGAGTTGTTCATTGGGTTTTCCCCTAGATAGGGATTTTGCCCTGGTTGTCTGCCTACATATGGTGTCTTTGATCTTCGTGTTATGGTTTTGGTAATTGCTTGATGAACTAAGATAAAAGAAGAACACAAGAAAGTTAATAAGAATTTAAGAATATCACAAGTAATTATCAACATAAGAAAATCTTTTTGCCTTTCTACTTTTCCAACAAGAAGAAGTGGTGAGAAGCCAACTGAAATGAAAGGAAAAAATTGCGAGAAGCTACAAACTGATATTGTTTCTTTAAGAAAGGAATTAGAGAAAAAAATGATTAGATGAATAGAAGCTTGAATTTTGTAAAGAGTGCTGAAATCGTAGATAATATTCTCAGTTTCCAAAGGTCGTCATTCATCACAACAAGTAATGGCTACAATAAAAAACAAGAGATCCTCGAGGGAGATGCAAGCCCTAAGGTCACAAAGCCATTATAAAAGGGAAATGAGGGGCAACCTAAAAGCTATGTTAATATTCTCAAAGGCTCCATCAATAATGAAAGCAACAACAAGAAAGGAAATAAGGACCAACAGAAACGTGATTTTTCTCACAAGAGAAAGAAGAACGAGTTCAGAAGAGTTGTCCACCAAGGAGGTCCTTCACAACCCAATGCAAAATATCTTCTCTAGCTATTGTTTTTCTTGCAACAATTTTGTTCATAAAGTGATATATTGTAGTGTTTTTATGCAAGAAGTGATCATGTCAGAGATAGATAGAGGATCTTATAAGACGTCAAAGAATGATTATGTGAGCAACACAACTTGAAGTTCTTATGGCTTTGTTGATAGAAACTACAATTCATTTGCTCCCCTACTTGATTACAACAATACTGGATGTTATAAGTGCAATAACTATGGACACATAACAAATGTTTGTAGAGAAACATAATAAAGTCTAAAAAAACAAGGAATAACAAAGGTGTGGAAAAGGAGGCGAGAAGAACAAAAGGACGTATGTGGACTTGCACTATATTCTCAAGACAAAGGAAGCCAATGGTACATTGATAGTGGATGTTCAAAACACATGACAAAGGATTAGAAAAAAATTCTCACCCTAAAGGAAGAAATATGAGGTAGCGTTACCTTTGGGGATATGCTTTTGCAAGGGATAGTTGGAAAGGGTACGATTAATCTTGATGATGGAAAGACTAAAACACAAAATGTCTTGTTTGTTGAAGGGTTAAAACACTCTAAGTGTTAGTCAAATGTGTGATGAAGGTTGCAACCTCACATTTCATTCTAAAGGATGTGAGATAAGGAAAGTAGCTTAAGGTAGATTAGTAACAAATGCAAATAGAACCTCGAGCAATGTATACATCCTTAATGAAGTCAAAGGAGAAGAACTCTGTACGAGACAAGTAAACAAAAACTTAGTGTTTGAGAGGAATGCGTCCCCCAGGGTGGGATGCATGCACCTCATGCTTCCCACGCACCTGGGATGGGGGTATGTCTGGTGAAACATTTCCGCATGTCCCCCTTTTGTGGAGATGCAAGTAGACATGGGTAGATGCAAGGGGAAACATTTCCCCAGTTAAGGGGACACGTTCCCCCAAATGGGGTGCTTGTGGGTGTCCCCCCCAAAAAAGGGCTAGGGGCAAGGTTGCTTGGGAGCGAGAGTGGAAGTGCGAGCGGGGAGCGACATTTTCAAAAGCTCCCTGGGCGAGAGTGAATCAGGATCGATTTTTTATACATTATAAAATCATATATATTTTGATGCATATATGTCAAAAAAAGCATGTAGAATGATGAATTAGATATGAAAAGCATAAAAACATGGATTAATCCATATAATATCAATCATCTAGAAGTTATAATCTTCATCAACCACATGTCTACAAGTTACAAGTTTTCATTTATGTAGCATGTAAGGTTGCACTTAACCAAAATAACATCGAGTGCAATCCATCTCTGAACCAAAAATACATCAACAAATAGGCTCTAGATGGCCTCTAGCATACAAAAAAATAATGCTACAACAAATACCTACATATCATCAAAATCCTTGCCTATCTTGGGATCTTTGTCATTAATATCACCCTCTAAGCATTAACATAAGATAGAAAAAACGTAGCATGTCAAGTCATGATTTTGCTTGAGTTATGGGTACATTTTTAGTGGGGTCATGATAGAGGAGTTCGATAACCAATGTCACTAACATCAAGGTACGTAAAGGGCTTTGTGCTCTTGATTAAATACGAGTTCCATACCCTAGTACATGACAAAATCCAATGGAAACATTGCAATCCCCCTAATCCTGAAATCCTGAAAAACTGATAAGTCTGTTGGATTTCGAGTGAGATCTAAGATTCTACTTTCTCCATGTGAAATCCAATGAGGTTAGAACTACTCTCAAACATTTAGAGTCATTTCATGGTAATGTTAAAAATTTAAGTAAAATGATGAAAATGAATTTCCTTTATCTTTCATTTTCATCTTTTTACTTTAAGAATTTAACATTACCATGAATTGCATATCAATACTAGGGCCATAGGCTTGAATATTACACTGCCCCACTCAAAAACTCTTGTTTCTTCGAAAAAATTTGTGTTTGGAACAACTTTGTAAGTTTTTTTTGCGAAAAAGCCCAGGAGCAATTTGTTTTTTGCGGGAGCGTGCTCCCGAGTCGCTCTCGATCGGAGCATGCTTTAGGAGCAGATTCAAGGGGGGCTGGGGGCACTCCCCTGCAACCATGGCTAGGCATCCCTCCTTAGTTTTGCTTGAAAACAATGATTTATGAGTGTGGAAGCTTAATATTTGACCATATTGCCCCACTAATTCTATGCAATACATGGTAATGTTAAATTCTTAAAGTAAAAGTGACATTCTCCTATATCTTTCATTTTCATCATTTTACTTAAATTTTTAACATTACAATGAAATATCTCAGGATGTTTGAGTGTGGTTCCGACCTCATTGGATTTATTGAGAAAGTAGAATTTTAGATCTCACTCTATATCCAACAAACTTTACAATTTTTTAGGATTTCAAGATTGGGGGGATTGCAACATTTCCATCACATTTTGTCATGTATGAGGGTATGGAATTAATATTTAATCAAGAGCACCAAGCCCTGTATGTACCTTAGACTGACTCTTTGATTTGTCACTCTATTATTTTTGAGTTTTAGTTATATCAATTTACTATTCCACTGTTTAGATTTCATTATCTACTATAGTCTATTTGCTTAGTACTAATTAGATCTAGAATGATGAATGATGAATTTTAATTTTAAATCAATCTAGAATCTAGAATAATGAATGATGAATTTAATTTTTAAATCAATGTAGATTCTAGAATGGTGAATAATAAATGATGAATATGGATCAATGTATTTCATTATTGAGTATCGTTGTCTATGGATGAATGATGTATGTATCAGTAAGAATGATGAGTGTGGGTCGATGTATTTCAGTATTTAATTCAATTATGTATAGATCAATGTATTTGTGCTTTCATTATTGAATATGAATTTGAAATATATCTATCTATCTATCTATATATATGTGTGTATGTGTGTGTAGGTATATATGTATTAAAAAAAGAGAAAATTATATACCCCGATGTCCCCTCCTAAATTTCCCTATAATTTGAGGGTACTCCCACACATCCTGCCTGTGTCTCTCCTCGCACACGCCCCCCCTTCCTAGAGTCTTGGTTGAACATTGCAAAAATTGTTTATGGCATAGAAGGGTGGGTCATATAAACTTTGTCAATGTAGTAAAACTCAGTAAGACAAGGAATTAGAGATATGCCAAAGATCTCAAAACCTATCGACACTATACACAATCCATGTCAAAACCAAAAGTAGACGAGAGTTAGTTTCAAAACAAAGGAGTACTCGACATTAAAGCCATTGCAACTTGTACATAGGCCTTTGTGGGCCAATAATAACACAAACACATAAAGGTGAGTTATTTATGCTTCTTATTAATGATTACATAAGAATGACATGGGTTACATTTCTTAAAGAAAAAATTGAAGCATTTGAGAAGTTTAAAGCTTTCAAAGTTGTAGTTGAAAATGAGACTAATTTAAAAATCAAGAGCCGAGTTTACCTCTAATGAATTTGATGAATTTTGTGAGAATCATGGAATCAAGAGACATATTTTGGTAGCAAGGACTCCACAACAAAATGGAATTGTAGAAAGAAAGAATAGAATTGTATAGGAAATGGCTAGAACAATGTTGAATGAATCCAAACTACCATAAACCTTTTGGAGAGAAGAAGTCAATGCAACAATCTACATTTTGAATAGAGCACAAATTAGAGTGAGCAATAGCAAAGCACCTTATGAATTATGGAAAGGTAGACCAACTATAGTCAAATACTTCAAAGTATTTGGGAGCAAGTTCTATATAAAGATAAATGAAGATAATTTAGGCAAGTTTGATTCTATAACAGATGAAGGTATCTTTCTTGGCCATGCATCTGGAAGTAAGGCCTATAGACTCTACAATAAAATACTACACAAGGTTGTAGATTGATGTAAGAGTGGATGAAGCAATACCTCAAAAGGAAAAGTCATAAACAAATGAAGATCCAGAGGAGACAATCTATAAAGAATGAGAAAAGGAAGAAGAAGAGGAAGAAGAAAGGAAGGAACAAGAAGAAATAAAATACCAATATAAAAAGATGCCATCCACACTTGTCCAAAAGTGTCATCCAGAAAATCTGATTTTTGGTGACACACACACACAGACACATACATACAAGATTTTAGACTAGAATAGGATTGGTAAATATAACAAAACAAGCAAATTTTTCTTTGCTATCAAAAAACAAAATTTGTTTATCATTGTAGTTTATGTGGATGATATCATTTTTGGAAGTAATATTGACAGACTGAGCCAAAAGTTTGCAGGAGAAATGCAAAAAGAATTCGAGATGTCGATGTTGTTGATATTTCAAGAGTCTTCTAATATGATAATTGTTTCTTATGATCCTTTCTTAGATTGATCTTTCCTTACATTTGATGTTCCTCATAAAACAATTACACATTGAATTTCAACAATAAAAACAAAATGCTAGAGGATTGTAAAGAGACAACTACACAAGAACACAAGAATTTACCCCGGGAAAACCCAAATGGGGGAACCCAACAACCCTTATTCTTAGAGATATCGTTAAGTTCAATAGAGATACATCAGTCATATACTAGGTCAAACTGACCAATAATCTAGCTAGGTCGAATGTGGTAAGCATACCTCTAGTCAAGTCAACAATTTGATCCACTATTTTGTCTTCTTCTTCTTCAAGAAAAGATCGATTATGCTTTAAAGACTCTGTCATAAATTCAGACTTTGTCTGGCCTTAGATATGCTACTCTGCTTGCCTCAGAAACGTTGTTTCGCTGGCCCTTTGAGATGACACTTCGCTAGCCTCACAAATGATCTTCCTCATTGCCTCCAAATACACTGAATTACTTATCACAGATTGACTGAATTTCTTTCCTTTTGAGGAGGTGGAATGCCTCATGTATATATATATATATATATATATATGTATGTATATCTATATATATATGTATATCTATATGGAGGTGGAATGCCTAATGTATATATATATATATATATACGTATATATATATATATGTATATCTATATATATATGCCCTCTGAGATGACACTTCGCTAGCCTCACAAATGATCTTCCTCACTGCCTCCAAATAGGCTGAATTACTTATCACAGATTGACTGAATTTCTTTCCTTTTGAGGAGGTGGAATGCCTCATGTATATATATATATATATATGTATATATATATATATATATGTATATATATATGTATATACATATATATATATAATACATATATATACATATATATATATATATAATACATATATATACATATATATAATACATATATATATATATAAATACATATATAATACATATATAATATATATATAATACATATATATACATATATATACATATAATATATATATATATATATATATATATATATATATTATATGTATATATATGTATATCTATATATATATATATAATATATAGATATACATATATATATATACATATCTATATATATATATATATATATATATAGATATATATATATATAGCCGAAAGGGTGCCTCTTTATTCGAGCAACTTGACTAAAAAGGCGCTGACTTGTTTCTCTTTTGGAGCCGAAACATAAATCTCAAAAATGCAAAATTTTCTTTTGAAAAGGTTATGAAGAACATGCCTTAATATTTTTCTTTTATACACAATGGCATAAAGAAGATCAAGGATATTAACTATGAAGACCAACCATAGCTACAAAATTCAACACTCCCTCTTAGTCAGGGAGTAGTCATAATGACTATCTAGATGTTCTCATGTTGACAAATTTCTCTAAGAAAGGGTTATAACAATTCATCATCATCATCAGTATCAACATAATCATCATCATCATCATCATCATTCAATTACCATAACCTAGTCCACAACTCCGACATATTGTAGATCATCAACATCATCATCAACCTAGTCAACAACTCTGACATAAGGTAAATCATTAGCATTAACTAGTTGCCACAATTGGTCGATACCACTGACCCATAGTCCTAGTAGGTACTCCTGATGTTGAAATTTGTAAGTCTAACCCGTTAGAAATTTTCCTGCACTATCTAGTTTATTTCACTTACTTGTTTTATTATTTAACAAGTTATTTAACCATATAAATACTGAAAATAAACACAAATGCAGTCTCAACCATCTACAAATCATCCACTGAAAGAAATAATCAAACACACAAGGGACACCGTCGTTTTTGGACAATTGTCCTGGGAAAAACCCAACTTGAGAAAACCGGTGCAGTAGTTTTGAGGGTTTTATTATAAAGCAGCTTTCTTGAGTATAGTTGGGTGCCAAACTGGCTCACCCGATAGAGAAATCAATCTGGCAGTAATATCTCTCTTCGAATGCAGATATTCGGCAAGTCTGCTCCACGAAAAACTCTCTAACGCCTCTCTGAGGCTCTACGTCAGCCCTCCTGGCCTTTGCATCAGCATGGAACCCTCTGCGCCAGCGCTCTGATGCTCTGCGCAGTCTCTCTGGCCCTCTGCGTCACTCACGCAGGCACTGGTAGCCTTTGCGCAGTCCCTTTGGCCCTCTGCGTGGCTCTTGCTGGCTCTGTGTGGCCTTCTCTGCATATGTGCTGGGCCTTCAACAATATCTTTACCTCTCATCTATGCACTCACTGCCCCTCGCTGCAACTCTGATCACTGGTTCAATTTCTCTCAGCAAACCCCGCTTCGGAAAATCGAACTGACTGATCAACTTGGTGTATCTTCAACTGACCCTCAAGCCTACTCTTATACTTTTTCTGTTGAGTCTTCGATGGCCAAGATTAGATTTGGCTTGATCCATGTCATTTAGAACCTTCCTACCCAGTTTTATATTAATACCCATTAATATTTCTATTTTCCTAAGTTTAGACTTAGGAACCCATTAAAAATATTAATTATTTTAATATCTCTCTAACCGGGTGGAATTTTCCCAAACAGTTTCTGGGTCTTGGAGATCTCATGTGCTTTAGCCCGTCCACCAATTTTCATGGCTAGAGCGCATTCGATGCTACCCCAAATCAACACTCCCTCTTAGCGATGAATGTGCTTTAATAATGCTCCACCATTGAACATCACGCTGATCATCCGACACCTGCCTGTGTTGATGCTTGGCCTTCTGCCCAACTTCCTTTGCATTGCTGCCTGCTGTACTGCTACCCATGGCTCTGCCGCTGCCATCGCTGCATTTGTACTGCAGCGCCCTTTGCATCCATGCTGCTGCTGGTCCTTTCTCCCAACACTGCATATGCACTGCAACCCTCTCTCATCATGCTGCATCGTGTTGCCCATAGCACTACTACTGCTGCACTGCAACTTAGTTACTGAGATGTTGGTAAGTGATCTACCGAAATAATGACATCCTTGTCAAGCTAGAAGCCCTGCTGATGCTGAAGCTCTCTGTTAGCTTTGCTATTCAATTCATCGTTTGGAGGACCAAATAGAGGCCTGATCAGGGTGTTTATGCAAAAAGGGAGCTCGCAGTAGTCTATTTCATTCCCCCCCTTCTTTTGCCTTGCACTTTTATAACTCCTGCTACCTCTGTTTTCCTCCAAATTTCTCTATAAACCCATATTTCCCCAGGTCCCCGGGCGCGAAGTTTAAACCCATACGACCATATTCACATGACCGCACGCCTTTACCGACTTTTCCCTGTCACATCAGTCGTAAACATCTGCGATCTTTTCTGCACCGTCTGATCGTTTCTGCTGATGATCGGACGTCATTCGCTCCCCTCGCTCTCGCAAGTTGAACGCACGTTAGCTTGCGGGGGAAGTGGTTTTGTCTTGTCACATCCGCCACGCGTCGTGCGCTTATTGCATCGCTTCCCCGTGTACGTTTACCACTTTCCTTCCGACGACGGTGCGATATATATATCACTTACCGCCTGTCCGCCCGTCCCTGCCGATTAAACCTCGTGCACCTTCCGCCCCCGATAACCGTTGGATCTATCCGCCCAAGATCCAATGGCTCAGGACTGTTCGTTCCTGCTTCGTCCTAATGTCTCCCGCCAATAGATCTCCGCCGTCCATCCATGTGATCCGACGGCTGATATTTGTTCCCGTCTTGCCCATTCATCCGCCATGTTGTCTTCGCGTCCTCGACCTGTACCATGCTTCCAAAGGACGAGCATAACCAGTATCCAGTACCTGAGCAGTTACTCCTCAACGAATGCATTTAACAGGAAGAATGGCCGAGAAGAAAAAGGACAACCTCGAGCAGATTACAACATTTACCAGTTATGGAACTTCTTCCATACGACACTCCACCTGCTCGAGAAGGACAACAGAGTATCTCAAAAGGCCAATTTTGTTCATTAAAGCAGCAGATCGTAGCAGAGGCCCATTTCAGAGAGTTAAGGTGGTTGGTGGTCCATTATGACCCCTCCATGCATAGAACAACATAATATCTTTGTAATCAACCTCTATATATATTCAGACCACAGAATGTAATAAGGTTGATGGTTGTTGTTTTGATGTAAGGTTCAACTTCTGGAGACTGTAACGACTGTGATACTTGCAGCGTTTGGTCTTCATTTTTAGGTAATACAAGTTTCTTTTGCTGTTAATTGCTCACTTTCCATTTCTGCTTTGTTCTAGGCTGTCCTTGTTATGCATTTGTTCATGTGCTCTTGATTTTTAGCATTTGAGGGGCTGTCATCCCACCTCTGTGTTGAAGTCTAGTGTGTATCATTGAATATGTTATGCAGGTTTCTGTTTACTTAGTGCCAGAGAGCTGTCATCTTGTCTGTGCATTAGGAAATAGATTTGTAGACCTCTTTACTGGCTGCAGCTGGCCATCACATGGTCTTGTGCATCTGCTGGTGTGGTCAGTATTCTCCATGTTCACTTAATCCTCAAATTGTGAGTAATTGGTGGTCTAAAGCCTTGTAGTCTGGGGGTGTTCACCCATGTTTGGGGTTAAGCATAGTAGAAGTGGTTATCTGGCTTGAATATGCATCATTCCTTCCATTCATCCATTTCCAACATTTTGTTGAGTTTGTAATGTTCCCGAGCATCTCTGAGATACAACCTAGGAGAGTTTCTTGGGGTGATAACATTAATTGGCGCCGTTGCCGGGGAGAGGAGATTGAAGCTCAGCTTCCCTGGGAAAACGACACAGTTCCAGATTTTGATGATAGACAAAGTCTGGGCACATTTCTGGTTGTAATCATCTATCTGGCGACTCCACTGGAGGAAGACCAACCTTTGGTGACTCCACAGTATAGTCCTGGCTTAGTTTGTGAGACATACTCGAAGAAATCCTCAGAAATCACCAGCTGAACCAGTGCCTGACCCTGAGAAGATTGTTAAGCAGAAGAAAACATCACAGAAAGGAGCATCAGGATTAGGTAAGCCCAAGAAATCTTATGTATCTCTGCAAGAGAAGATTATAGTTGAGAATATACAATTTGAAGATATTGAGCCTAGTGTTGCTAGTGAGAAATTTCCTTCAGAGATTCATATAGCTCCTGGTTCATTTAGTTCCCCTTTGAATCTCAGCCAAAAGAAAGCTTCACATACAGTCCAGGACATCCCATTGTCTTTGTCATTTGTTCCATTGTTTCCCACTGTTCAATCTGCTAGTATTCTCCCACATATCCCAGTCATGGCAGGCCAACAAGATCCCACCAAGATGGAAAGAATCATAGCTGCCAGGTATGGGCCTTTAGTTTTGCCTGTTCCTTTGAATGCCATGCCTGCAGGAGAGTATAAAAAATATATGCTTAAATTCACTGGTATAGAGGGAGTAACTGCTGAAGAACACCTTGAATCTTTTTATAGTTATGCTGATAACTTAGATATCAGTGAGGATGATGTGTGGATGAGAGTTTTTGTCCAGAGTCTTGATGGAGAAGCAAGAAAGTGGTTCAAAGAATTGCCCCATGGGTCCATAACAGGCATTGAAGCATTGGATGATGCATTTTTGAAGCACTGGGGAGATAAAAAAGACTTGCTATATTATCATAGTGAGTTTGGTAACCTAAAGAGGGAGAATGGGGAACCTTTGCCTGATTTTAATAAAAGATTTAACCGTATGTATAGTAAGACACCGGCTGAGGTAAAGCCTACCCCCACCTCTGCCAAACTCACTTATGCCAATGCTTTTGACTCTGATTTCTGCCTATTGTTGAAAGAAAGGAGATGTGCCACTCTAGTTGATATGCAGGATGCAACACTGGAGGTGGAATCAAATATTATGGCTGCAGAAAAGCTTAAAACACATGCTGATAGAAGGAGGCAGAAAGGTGAGGCTTCTTCTTCCTCTGCTTCATCTTCAAAACCTAAATTAGATAGAATGGCTAAAATGATAGAGTCATTGGCTGCCGAGATATCTAAGCTAAAAGTTGAGTAGAGCTCTGGGAAAGCAAGGTTTCAAAACACATTTGCTCCAAAAAATCCAAACCCATTCAGGAGTGCAAACGAGCAAATGCAAATCATTCAGAAGGGTAAATAAACTAACGAAGATCAAAAGGTTAAAGCTCCTTTTCAAAATGTAGTCATGGAGGAGGAGCAGATTGAAGATGAGGATGAAATCCATTGTATGGAAGATAAAGGTAGTGCTACCTTTTTGACATTGGTTGCATATGAAGAGTCACTACTGCAGGATCAGATCAGTCAAGAGTGGGACAGAGAAGCGTTCTACAGACTGGTGAATAGCAAAGATATAATCTGAGGTCAAATGCAAAAAATGTCAAGGAGAATCCTGCCCAAAGAGCTGCTGTCCAAATAGAGGCACAGAATATCAGACAGAGAAGACCAGCAGCTGACCCAGTCATCCTCAAAGCTCCAGTTCAAGAGGTAAGAGGTTCTGACAAGCTACCTTCCTCTTTCAGCTTAGATTCAGAAGTCCAGAAGTTAAAAATATCTGTGCCTCTGGTAGAGTTGGTAAAGAGTGAAGTGTTTAGAAAGCCTATCCTTGAAGCTCTTGAGCTGGAAACCACACAAACCTCCACTGACTCTGTCAATTTGCAAGATGACAAGCCTGCAGTTGTGCTTAGCCCTATGATTGAACCTGCTGATAATAATTCCCCATCATTTTATGTCTCATTGACCATTCATGACAAAATCCTCCACAATTGCCTGCTAGACACAGGGCCAGCCACAATTTGATGCCTAAAGCTGTCATGGAAGAGTTAGGCCTTGACATCACCAGACCATATCATGATTTATTCTCTTTTGATTCAAGGAAAGTGAAATGCCTAGGATTAATCAAAGACCTGGCCATTACCTTAACTCAGCTGCCCATGAAGAGTATGATGATGGATATTGTGGTAGCAGATGTCCCTCCTAAGTTTGGCATGCTGCTGTCTAGAGGATGGATTAAGAGACTAGGTGGGACATTACAGAATGATCTATCTTATGCCACTGTCCCAGTCTTTGGAGGAGAAAGCAGGAGATTGTACAGAGAAGCACAGTTGGCATACATCATCAGTGATGAGAAGAATCCTACTAATCATCCCATTTATGCTGTGGACACTGATTTTGGAGCATGTATCCTCCAAATAGAAGAATCCCAGAAGGCCTCAATGCAGCTTAAGAAACCAATAGTTCAGGCCGAGGAAGAGCAAGGAAGTCAGGTTTGGGAGATGTTCTTTGATGGAGCATGTTCCAGGGAGACTGTAGGAGCAGGGGTGGTGCTAATATCTCCAGAGCAAGAAAGCACACATCTGTCTTTCAAGCTGGCTTTTCAAGTCACAAACAATATAGTAGAGTATGAGGCTCTGATATTGGGCCTTAACACAGCAAAAGACAGAGGGATCAGGAACCTGAAGGTGTTCAGAGATGCTGATCTGATCATTCAGCAAGTAAACAGAACATTTCAAGCAAAGCACCCAAGGCTGAAAGCATACAGAGATGAGGTATGGAGACTCAAAGATTCTTTTGATGATTTCTGTATTTCATATATCCCTAGAGCCAAAAATCAGCTTGCTGATTCCCTTGCTGTGTCTGCTAGCATGTTTATCCCTCCCATGCCTCCCAGACTAGTTTATGAAGTCCAAATGAAATATAGGCCATCCTTGCCTGATAATGTCCAGCATTGGAAAGTTTTTGAAGATGATGATGAAATAAATAGGTTTCTGCAAGTCATTGATGAGTTTTCTGAAATGCAAATTGACCAAGAAAATGAAGCTTTGGAAGAAAGCCCTCAATCCTAGCTTAGAAATAAAATTGGCAAAGATTGCATTGTCCAGCTTCTCAACAATCATATTCCTAAGGGTTTAATTCCATTAGAAAGACTATTTGACCAGGATGATGTGCCTTACAAGGCTGCCCAATCTGCAGTATGTAAGCATGATATAGGGAGTCTAGGTCAGCCTAGATACATAAATCTTTCTTCTCATTTGTCTGCTGATCAATGTTCTGAATACTGCAATCTAATGAAGCAATTTGCTGATGTGTTTGCCTGGGAATATAGTGACTTGAAAACCTATGATAAAAAGATTATTCAGCATAAAATCCCTCTGGAGAAAGATACCATTCCTTTCAAGCAGAAGCTGAGACCAATAAATCCTATGCTCCTCCCTCTGATTGAAAAAGAAATTAAAAAATTGCTGGCTGCCAAGATCATAGTCCCTCTTAGATATTCCAAGTGGGTAGCCAACCTAGTAGTGGTGAGGAAGAAAAGTGGAGAAACTAGACTCTGTGTTGATTTCAGAAACTTGAACAAATGCTCTAAGAAAGACAACTATCCTCTACCCAAGATGGAGCATTTGCTGCAAAAAGTCTCAGGAGCCAAAGTGATGTCTTTCTTGGATGGATTTTCAGGGTTTAATCAGATTGCTGTGCATCCAGATGACCAAGAGAAGACTGCATTCACCACTCCTTGGGGCACTTTTATGTATGCCAAGATGCCTTTTGGGCTGATGAATGCTGGAGCCACCTTTCAGAGAGCTATGGATATAGCATTTGTAGGAGAGAAGGATAAATTTGTCCTTATCTACCTTGATGATATAACAGTGTACTCCAGCAGCCATCAAGACCATTTGCAGCATTTGAGGAAAGTGTTTCTGAAGTGCAGAAGGTTTGGGATTTCAGTCAATCCTAAAAAGTCACAGTTTGCTTTAGAAGAAGGCAAGTTGTTGGGACATATTGTTTCTGCTGCAGGTGTCCGAATTGACCTAGAAAGAGTAAGAGCAATACAGACTTTGTCTGTCTCGAGATCAAAGAAGGATATCCAGTCCTTTCTGGGCAAGATTAATTTTGTGAGGAGGTTTATACCAAATTTTGCAGAATTGGTGAAGCATATTACCTCCATGTTGAAGAAGGGGTCAGAAATCAAATGGACTGATTTAGCAAGAAGATCTTTCGAGTCCATCAAGAAAGCCATTATGGAAGCTCCCACTCTAAGCAGTCCAGATTACAGCAAGGAGTTCCATATATTTTCATTTGCCTCTGAAGACACCCTTGTAGTAGTTTTATTGCAAGCAGATGAGGAAGGCTTAGAGCATCCAGTGGCATTTTCAGCAAAACATTTATGGGATGCTAAGCTGAGGTATGATATTATTGAGAAACATGCATATGCTCTTGTCAAATCTTTGAAAGCTTTCAGAGTTTACATTCTGCATTCCAAGATAATTGCATATGTACCCTCTGCTGCAATAAAAGATGTCTTAACACAACCTGATGCTGATGGAAGAAGGGCTAAATGGATTGCAAAGTTAATTGAATTTAATATAGAACTGAAGCCCACCAAACTTGTCAGAGGTCAAGGTCTTGCTAGGTTGTTAGCTGAAGAAAATTGCAGAACATTGGACATACATTTCATGGGCACAATTGCAGAAAATGGTCAAGCAGAAGAAGAAGAAGCAGCTGAACCAGAAAAGAATCAGACATTGGCCGAAAATCTAGCTTCTTGTGATTGGTATTCTGCAATAGTTAAATTCTTGCTGAAGCTAGAAATTCCTCCAGGCCTTACTCAAAGTCAAGTCAGAACTGTTAAACTTAGGGCAGCAAAATATTGTATCCATGAAAATTTGCTCTACTGGAGGGATCCATCTGGAGTGCTTTTGAGGTGTCTGGACAAAGAACAGTCAACAAAAGTTATGCAACAGTTTCATTCCAGCATGTGTGGAGGGCACCATTATTGGAAAACCACTGACCATAAGATCCTCAGAGCTGGGTACTATTCACCCACCTTATTTTTTGATGTATTTTCATTTGTTAAATCTTGTGATAGGTGCCAGAGATTTGAAGGAAAGCAGCAGTTGAAGTCCCTGCCCTTAAAACCAATACATGCAAAAGGACCTTTTTAGTAGTGGGGCTTGGATTTCAGTGGAGAAAATAATCCACATTCCAGTGGCCAACATAGATGGATATTAGTAGCCACTAATTATTTTACTAAGTGGATTGAAGCAATCCCTACCAAAAAGGCTGATCATAATGTGGTCATGAAGTTTTTAGTTGAGAATATCTTTACCAGGTTTGGATGTCCACATAAATTAGTCACAGACAATGCAGCAACCTTCAGGGCAAAAGAATTGGTGGACATGTGTGACTCAATGGGCATCAAGCTAGTTCATTCCACCTCATATTACCCTCAAGGCAATGGCCTAGCAGAGTCTTCCAACAAAAGCTTGATAAGAATAATTAAAAAGCTGTTGGAAGACAATAAAAAGAATTGGGATTCTAAGCTCAAGTATGCACTGTGGGCTGACAGAGTGACCATTAAGAAATCCACAGGGAATTCTCCTTTCAAGCTGGTATATGGCACTGAAGCTGTATTCCCAATTCAGTTAACTCTCCCTGTGGCAAAATTCCTTCAAGAAGAGCAGAATGAGGAAGAAGACATGGCAAAAAGGATCACTGATTTGGCAGAGATACATCAGATCAAAGAACAGCTAGTTGAAAAGGCTGTAGCACATCAGAAGAAAATCAAGGAAGCTTTTGACATAAAGACAAAATCAGATAATTTTTAGGTTGGAGACTTGGTTCTGAAGTGGGATGCACTGAAAGAAAAGAAAGGCAATCATGGGAAGTTTGATGCTTTTTGGACAGGGACTTTTATCATTTCTCAAGTCCAAGGGAACAATACCTTCATGCTGGAAAGCATGGGAGGAGTAGCAGTTTTTGATGGCCCAGTTAATGGGCGTTTTCTAAAAATTTATGTGATTTAAGGTCGTTTGGCCTTAAAAGTTGTAAATATTCTGTTTTATTAGTTTAGCGTGAGCAAAATAGACTCCATGCCCAATGGAACACTTGGAAATTTTGAATTTTTTTTTTTCACAAGAAAGGCATTGATTTGCAAGTCCTTGAGACCTCACAGGGAGGATCTCATCCCCAGAAGGAGCCAGTGTTAGCTCTGCTATTCAATTCATCGTTTGGAGGACCAAATACAGGCCTGATCGAGGTGTTTACGCAAAAAGGGAGCTCGCAGCAGAGTATTTCATTCCTCCCCTTCATTTGCCTTGCACTCTTATAACTCCCGCTACCTCTGTTTTCCTCCAAATTTCTCTATAAACCCATATTCCCCCAGGTCCCCGGGTGCGAAGTTTAAACCCATACGACCATATTCACATGACCGTGCGCCTTTACCGACTTTTCCCTATCACATCAGTCGTAAACATGTGTGATCTTTTCTGCACCGTCCGATCATTTCCACTGATGATCGGATGTCATTCGCTCCCCCAGCTCTCGCAAGTTGACCGCATGTTAGCTCGCGGGGGAAGTGGTTTTGGTCTTGTCACATCCGCCACGCGTCGTGTGCTTATTGCTTCGCTTCCCCGTGTATGTTTACCACTTTCCTCCCGACGGCGGTGCGATATATACCACTTATCGCCCGTTTGCCCATCCCCACCGATTAAACCCCGCACACCTGCCGTCCCCGATAACCGTTGGATCTATCCACCCAAGATCCAAAGACTTAGGACTGTTTGTTCCCGCTTCGTCCTAATGTCTCCCGCCAATATATCTCCGCCGTCCATCCATGTGATCCGACGGCTGATATTTGTTTCCGTCTTGCCCATTCATCTACCATGCTGTCTTTGCGTCCTTGACCTGTACCATGCTTCCAAAGGACGAGCATAACCAGTGTCCAGTACCCGAGCAATTACTCTTCAACGAATGCATTTAACAGGAAGAATGGCCGAGAAGAAAAAGGAGAGCCTCGAGCAGATTACAACATTACCAGTTATGGAACTTCTTCCATACGGTACTCCCCCTGCTCGAGAAGGACAACAGAGTATCTCAAAAGGCCAATTTTGTTCATTAAAGTAGCGGATCATAACAGAGGCCCATTTCAGAGAGTTAAGGTGGTTGGTGGTCCATTATGACCCCTCCACGCATAGAACAACAGAATATTTTTGTAATCAACCTCTATAGATATCCAGAACACAGAATGTAATAGGGTTGATGGTTGTTGTTTTGATGTAAGGTTCAACTTCTGGAGACTATAACTACTGTGATACTTGCAGCATTTGGTCTTCATTTTCAGCTAATACAAGCTTCTTTTGCTGTTAATTGCTCACTTTCCATTTCTGCTCTGTTCTAGGTTGTGCCTGTTATGCATTTGTTCATGTGCTCTTGATTTTTAGCATTAGAGGGGCTGTCATCCCACCTCTGTGTTGAAGTCTAGTGTGTATCATTGAATGTGTTATGCAGGTTTCTGTTTACTTAGTGCCAGAGAGCTGTCATCCTGTCTGTGCATTAGGAAATAGATTTGCAGACCTCTTTACTGGCTGCAGTCAGCCATCACATGCTCTTGTGCATCTGCTGGTGTGGTCAGTATTCTCCATGTTCACTTAATCCTCAAATTGTGAGTAATTGGTGGTCTAAAGCCTTGTAGTCTAGGGGTGTTCACCCATGTCTGGGGTTAAGCATAGTAGAAGTGGTTATCTGGCTTGAATATGCATCATTCCTTCCATTCATCCATTTCCAACATTTTGTTGAGTTTGTAATGTTCCCGAGCATCTCTGAGATACAACCTAGGAGAGTTTCTTGGGGTGATAACACTCCCTCTGCTGCTAACCTTCACTCCCTTTGCTGCCTTTGTGCTGTTGCAACAACTCTGTGCCTCTCGCACTACTGCAAACGCTTCTGTGCCTTTCTGCACTATTGCAACCTCTTCTGTGCCTCTCGCATTGCTGCAACCCTCACTGCGCTGCTACGGATACTTGCACTCTAGCACTATTGTACCGCTCCATCCGCATCTTGCTTCTACCGACATTCATCATCCTGCTACTGTCTCTCGGGGCTCCCGTAGTCGGATATGATCCGAGAGTTTGGGTACCTCAAGGATCCTGCCTTACATCTTCTGTAGTCCTCCTGACTATAGCTCGGTGTCAACCGACCTCTCCTCTAGAGGTACATGAGCACTCATGGCACAGTCGTGATCAGTCTCTACTTCCTTCTCTGCCTTTGCCGACGCTGCCTTGGAGTCAGAAGCCTCTCCCTTATTCTTCATCCTGGGACACTGGGTTGCATAATGGCCCAACTCACCACAATGGAAGCACTTTATGTTGGAGATGTCCTTCTTCTTTCTCTTCCCTTGCTGTCCCGCAGATGCCATAGCCGCATCCTCTTCCTCCTCTTTTTTGATTCGACCTCCTTTGTTGCTACTTCCTGCCTTGGTCAACTGTTTGATCTCTTCTTGGGGAAGAGATGCCGACAACTCTTCCCATCTTGGAAGAGTCGCTTTGCCCAAAATACTTTGGATGAATGTCTCCCACTCCTCAGAGAATGTATTTAGGGCGATCTTCACCATTAACTCCTAATTCGGCATGGCCCCTATGGAAGTAAGTTGGTCCCGAATCTCCTGCAACCTGCTGAGGAAGTGATCTATCTGCTCCCCCTTCTGCATCTGATATGACCACAGCTGATTCTCCAGTAGCATCTTCCTCTGCATGGAAGTGCCCTGATACAATGTCGTCAAGGTATCCCACATCTTCTTTGCCATATTCTTCTCGGCAATATGCTGAACTACATGATCCTTGACCCCATCAAGGATTATGCACTTTGCCTTGGCCATTGCATCCTCATACTTTTCGTTATCAACTAGGTCAACTAGGATAGCCACGGTTCTCAAGGCGAAGGCCTTGATGCGATGTCTATCCAGAACAGACAGGATCTTGGCCTTCCAGATGACAAAGTTGGATGCTCCATCCAACCTGTCCTGATCCCTCAGTCTGTTCATTGCCATCTTCTCTCTTCTCTTCAACTCCCTCTGAGTCTCTACTTCTCTCTTGGAAGTTCTCTTCTAGACTCCCTCCGAGTCTCGATTTCCCTCTTGGAAATCCTCTCCTAGACTCCTTTTGAGTCTCGATTTCCCTCCTGGAAATTCTTCCGCCATCAGTCGAACCGCTCCTCTCCGATCCCTTTGCTCCTGCAACACTGATATGGATTTCTTGGCTAGAAATCCACCTAGGTAGCGACTCCCTCTACCTTGATTCTGTCCCGTTGAGTGCTGTTCTGCTTCGACATCAACAACACCCCACCAACTTCACAATCCACAATCTGCCCACAACTCCCTGGGCGCCAGCAGCTGAAGAAACTGACCCTCTTGGCTTTGCGCAACCCTGACAGTGGATGAATCGCTCCTCTGGCCAACTACGTCATTCCTACTTGGCTGAGCGTGATGACGTGGCTCTTCGTGAGCCTCTTCTGCCTTGCATTGCTTTTGCGCTGACCCTTTCTTTGGCTCGAAGGAGTGACGCAGGCCCTCTGTGTCACTCCTTCTCTGCTGCTTTCTGCTTAGGAACAACTTCTGTCTCTTGGGACAACTGTTTCTACTGCAAATTCTCTAATTTAGCTGGTGCCTTTAGCTCTCCTGTGATCTGCAATGCTCTGATACCATGTTGAAATTTCTAAGTCTAACCCGTTAGAAATTTTCTTGCACTATCTGGTTTATTTCACCTACTTGTTTTATTCTTTAACAAGTTATTTAACCATATAAATACTGAAAATAAACACAAATGCAGTCTCAACCATCTACAGATCATCAACTGAAAGAAATAGACAAACACACAAGGGACACTGTTATTTTTGGACAATTGTCCCCGGAAAAACCCAACTTGGGAAAACCGGTGCAACAGTTCTGAGGGTTTTATTATTAAGCAGTTTTCTTGAGTACAACTGGGTGCCAAACTGGCTCACCCGACAGAGAAATCAATCTAGTAGTAATACCTCTCTTCGGAAGCAGATATTCGGCAAGTCTGCTCCACAAAAAACTCTCCAACGCCTCTCTGAGGCTCTACGTCAGCCCTCTTGGCCTTTGCGTCAGCTTGGAACCCTTTGTGTTAGCCCTCTGATGCTTTGCGCAGGCTCTCTGGCCCTCTGCGTCACTCACGCAGGCCCTAGTAGCCTTTGCGCAATCCCTCTGGCCCTCTGCGTGGCTCCTACTGGCTCTGCGTAGCCTTCTCTGCCTCTGCGCTGGTCCTTCAACACTATCTCTGCCTCTTTGCTATGCACTCACTGCCCCTCGTTGCAACTCTGATCATTGGTTCGATTTCTCTCACCAAACCCCGCTCTAGAAAATCGAACTGACTGATCAACTTGGTGTATCTCCAACTAACCCTCAAGCCTACTCTTATACTTTTTCTATTGAGTCTTCAACGACTAAGATTATATCTCTAATCAACGACTAAGATTAGATTTGGCTTAATCCATGTCATTTAGAACCTTCTCACCAAGTTTTATATTAATACCCATTAATATTTTTATTTTCCTAAGTTTAGACTTAGTAACCCATTAAAAATATTAATTATTTTAATATCTCTTTAATTGGGTGGAATTTACCCAAACCATTTCTGGGTCTTGGAAATCTCATGTGCTTTAGCCTCTCTACCAATTTTCATGGCTAGAGCACATCTGGTGCTACCCCAAATCAACACCTGACACATGGCATAACATTTAGCATCAATTAGTCATCACAACTTTGGTCGGTACCACTGGCCCATAATATTGGTCGGTACTCTTGACCTAGACTAATGTTGGTTCACCATCCTCGTCAATCTCTTTGAATCGTGGTGAAATTTCAAAGGAAACACTCTACATGAGCAATTGGGCTCGATGCTAAACGTGCTCTTCATCCTATCTAGAGAGACTAAGCTTGATGTTGAAAGCCATACACTCGAGTGATCCTGGGCTTTTAGGACCATTCTCCCCAGTTGGTCAATATCTTTGACATAGGGAGAACGCTTGTCCTTTGCTAGACCCTTCTCCCCAATCGACTAACATTTTTGACACAGGGAGAATGACTGTCCATGATGCTATCATATCAACACCCTCTTTTACCGAGAGGTATAGGACCATTCTTCCTAAGAATGACTCTCCTCTGTTGCCATTATCTCATCACTCTCTCTTGCTGAGAGACATGCTTAATCACTGCAAGGTTGTCCTAGGACAATTTGCTTGGTGATACTAGAGCCATATTGCTCTCTTCTTGTACCATGTCTTGGTGCTTGATCTCAAGGTGCCTCAACCTATCATCACGCTGTCTTCTGCACTTGATCAAATAATCTTGCAATCAACTTTCGAAGCCATACTGTTTCAATACAATCTTCATGGGTTGCGATATACTTTGCTTCTATAGTGCACTATGCGACAGATTTTTGCTTGTTCAATAATGAATCCATACAGGTGAGGATAGTTTTTAGATAGGAGGAAAGACCTATTATAGAGTTTTAGTGAATCCAACATTTCGGACTACCAAGTGAGTCCATCATCAGGGGATGCGTCAATAGATATTCTTCAGATCTTAATGATGTATCTAGGAGTTGGATTTAGGTTATATATATAGGAAATTGAAGAAAAATAGGTCGGCTAGATTTTAATTTAATTAATTAATTATTATTCTTTATTTATTTAATTATTATTATTATTTTTTTTAATTAACTAATTAATAGGTTTATAACTTGATTGATTTTATTATTTACTTACTATGTTTATTAATTTTATTTTAAATAGTTGGTTTAATTGATTTATTAATTTGATTGATTAATTAATTAATTAATTTGATTGATTGATTAATTAATTAATTAAGGGAATTGATTAATTAATTAAAAGGGTTGATTAATTAATTAATTTTATTAGTCATTCTTTATTAATATGTTTATTAATTTATTGTATTATTCACTTGTTAGTTTGATTAATTGATTAATTTATAGTTTGTTGATTAATTGTTATGTTTATTTCTTTAATGTAAAATTAATTAATTAATTATTTTTTTTAATAATTAGATTAATTACTTTTATTAATGTTTTTAACTACTAATCTAATTTGCCTAATTAATTAAAATAATTTATTAGTTTTAATTATTTATTATTTGTTAATATGTCTCTAATTTTATGTATTTATTTCATGTTTAATTATTTATTGATTTTATTTACTTGATAAATTTATTTAATTTTTAATTAATAAATCCTAATAGATTTGGTGAGTTAATTCTATAATATTTTTTTTTTCTCGGTAAAAGACTAAATCTATTAAGTAAAGTATTGTACAATCTGGAAAGGCAAAAGACCGTCGGACCGGAAATGATGGAGTCATCAACCTCGGTCCCGGAAGAAAAAAACAATCACAGAGCTACAGGAAAAACAAAAGACCGACAGACCGGAAATGATGGGATCATCAACCTCGGTCTCGGAGGAAGATACAAGCTCAGCTACATCAACTGATTCGCTAGCAAATACAAACTGTTAGGCTGTTACCCCTGCGGGGCAATGACTGCTCCACAATGTTTTTTCCCTTTCTTTTTGTTGACTTTTGTCCAGCCATCCTGGGGAGGATGGGCTAGAACAACTTGAAGACTGGAGTTCTCTATCATCGGGGTCTCCTTCTCTGAATCCGAGGAAGAAGTCTCATGGGGACGTTTCTGGGAGATAGCTGAGACCTGGGAGATCCCCATGTTGACCGGTGGCGGTTCCATCGGCTGCTGCGTCTGATCTGGTTCTGACTCTCTTTCCTCCTTCTCCATACAAGGGGAGCTGGAGCTTCCAGCTGGCTGCTGAGGACAAGGAGCCCAACGTTTGGGCTTAGAATGAGCGAAGAGGCCCTTTTTCGCTCTTGCTGACAGCGATGGGCAAGAGTGATGCAGATGCCCTGTTAGGTGACAATGACGGCATCTGAAGGCAGTGTTTTCGTACTCTAAAAACTGGGTCCAGATAAAGTCCTTGATCTTGAGATTGATGTACTCTGGCAATCCCTTGCTTAAATCAAGCTCCACACAAACTCTGGCATATGTATAGAGCCCCTGCCTCTCTCTCTTATAGTCTCCCGTGAGAAAGCTACCCAAGGTATTGCCGATTTGCCTGTATACTTCTGTACGCCATAGGTGAACAGGGAGATTTGGAAGTCTGATCCATACCGGGGCTTTGGTGATAACTGCTGTGGCTGGGTCAAAGTCTGGAAACCATGGAGTGAGGAAGAGGCCAGCTTCTCCCATGAACCAAGGTCCTTCGTCGAGGGCATTGTAGCAATGCTCGAGGTCGTCAAACAGCACTATGAAATATCCTTTTGCACAGAAATAAACCTTGCAGCGGTCAGTCCAGTTATCTTTGATCCAGTCATACAGATCCTGTGAGCGCGGCCAGAGCCCATTGAATCTGCAGATGATGGCTCTTTCAGCAAATTTCTGGGTTTCGTCTTCAAGATCAGGGTAAGAGATCTCAACTGAGGGGACTTCCTCCACTTTGTCAACCAAGAAAGGCTTGGGTGAATACTGCATTGGTGGATCTGTCTTTTCAGACTGTTTGGCATGGACAGCATCCTTATACGAAAAAGCCTTAGCTGAAGAAGGCTCTCCCAAAGCTCCTCCTCGAAGCCGAAGGGTTAAGATAATAGATGCATCTTTCACAATGCCGTAAGAAGAAATAGGGAAGAGATCCTCAAGATGTTTACCTTCGAAGAGAAGCCTTTGAGCTGCAGACGGGATCCCCAGTTTGATGTCCAATGCATGCTTGAGATTCCGCACTAGATCCGTCTGGCAGACCCATTGAAGCATAGTTTTGCCAGAAAGAAGCCTGATTTGAATCTGGAAGGAAGAGGAAGTCTCTGAAAGCCTTTGTCCCCAATCGATCTGTGGAGAGGCAAGGCAGATGCCTTGATAAATTTTCGGATCCCGCAGTTGTCTAAGTGGCAGGGGCTCCGTGCATCTGATAGACGCCATTCCTTCCTTTCTGGAAACTCTGGACCGAGGACAGGCCAATGGATCTGCACGATCTGTCTTGTTCGCTGCTCCAACCATCGAAAGGGGCCTGCATAGGCGCGTCGTGGAGACAGTTAATTCTATAATATTATCTATCATTCCTAGATGTAATTTTCATTGTTTAATGTTATCAATTGATTATGTGTGAATTAATCACTACTAATTTATGTTTATGATGATGATGATACGAGGATTGATGTTTTTGGTGATTATTATATTGATATTTTTAAGAGAGGAGGGAATAGGTTAATTTAAGGGATAAGAGTTAATTATTGATTTTTAAGATTTTCAAGTAAAGGTTTCCACGTGTTACTTAGTTTTAGTCCATCGTCCCGGTTCAAATTGTTCTTCCTTTTTTCTATTTCTATGGCTTCTTTGATTTTCCTTCTAAGATAGTGGTCCTCTTTTCTAACCAATTTGACCTCTTCCATGCACATGTAATGAGAGGAAGAGTGAACATGTTCTGCTAAGGCTGATTTAGAGGTCCTATCTCTTCTTAGGTCGGCCGCGCGTTCTTGTAATCCTAATATTAAGAGACCTACCAGTTTCACCTACATATTCCTTACCGCATGAGATTTTTGCTTCCTGCTTGTTCCAAAAATAATAGGAGAGCTCAAACAAAAACACCCTCTTGAAATACTCTTTCTATCATCTGCATAGGATAAGTGGCCTTGGTCGAGGAAGAGATACAACATTATGAACCATTCATAGAAGTGGCAGCTTGAAATACTCTTCCTATCATCTGCACTCCCTACCTAGTCAAAATCTATATATCCTTGCAATTGTACATCACTGTTTCAGTGATATCACAAACCATGACTCACTGTGCCATGACCAATTGTACCATGTTGGTACTTCAACATATGTTGAGCTATATGCTTTGGCTCAACCATAGACTGATATGCTTCCTTCTCTTGATCCATCATCTTGGCTACTTTCAGGTTACCCTAACTAGGTGATCTTTTGGGAACAAATCTTGCCATGGTAATGCTAGTTGCTCCTTCAAGCACTGATCTTGTTAAAGTGCATCGACTACCTAGTCAAAATCCTTCACTTTGAATCCAAAGATCAACTCCGTCTGAAGCTAAAGGAAAGGTTCCTGAGGAAGCTTTAACGGCTCCCACTAAAACAAATCTTTTTAGTCAATGCTGCTCCCTTTGATACATGGTTTCTTCTGCTATTGTCATACAAACAAATCATATAGGATCAACCTTGATCCATTAAGTCTGAGGAGCCGATACAAAGCCTTCTTTACACTTACAAGTATAAGACTTCTTTATGTACCTCACAAACTTGAGGTAACTCTTATGTACACTTGTTCTTTCATCATGGGAGACAATTTCTACATCCATCTGATGTAATCTTCAACAATAATCATAAAGATAATAAACTTTTAGTAGAAGTGTATGGGACAAGATGTCACTTCATAGTCTTCTCCCTCTTACTGAGGCAATCCTTCACTTTGTACTTCTCTCAAGTTGCCATTTACTTCATAATTCAACATAGATCATGACATACTTCAATTTTTCTGATCTGTTTGCTCCCTCTGAGCTCATATTCTAGTTAGGACAATATCTATCACAAATCCCTATTTCTGGGAGAGTCCACTTGTCACGACTTTGCTTTGTTCTTCTATTTGCTACCCAAGCCTTGGTAGCCTTCAATATGTACCTACAATCCTCATTAGAAGGGCCATGGAGGAACAATTACAAGCAAGCAAAGGATTCAAAGACAAGAGACTAACTAATAGTAAAACAACAATAATAGTAATGAGAGACATAAAATACTTATCTTTGAGAAGAATGTCAACTCCCTCTTGATCATCCATTTATATCTTTATCAGCTTCATCCACATCATCATCTTGATGTCGTTCCTTCCTTGCAAGAGCTAGGGTTTCTATTTTCAGTAGAAACGTTGATCTAAATCCAAATCAAGGATTTTGTCCATAAACCCTAGAGCTTTCTTGCTTGCTAGGGTTTACATACTCTAGATATTCAAATTTCTGAAACCTTAGAATATTTTAAGACTTTCAGTCTTCCAAACCCTAGAATCGACATGCCCTTACACTTGAGATGGAATCCATCATTGTTTTGTCCACTAATTGTCTTATGTCCAAGTAACTCCAACAAAATGCAAGGAATGGATCCAAGTACCCATAGCATTAGTAATGCAAGGTCTTTCACAACAACACATGTCATCAAGCTAAGAATTTTGACAACAACAGGTTCGATATCCTTGGTCTGTTATGATGGGACAATATCAGATCTACAAGTGACTTCAGTCTTTGACCTTGAATAGGGACTCAACATCATGATTTTGTCATGTCCAACGAACTTGTTTCATCAAGTATATGGTGGGGATAATCATCTTTCTCCTCATTTCAAATTTGGACTTCAGGACTGGGCATCCATATTTCACGGCACCAAATGTTAATGCTTTGCAATCTGCTTCAGTACCCAGGCTTTGATTTAGTATGTGTATTTTGCTTTGAGCAACAATATAAATTGAGATAATGTGATTGCTTTATATCTCACAACAAGGCAATATAAGACATTTGCACTTTAAATACTTCTTTGTAGTATCCCCATTTTCAGTTTCTTCTATATTACAGTTAGGATGGATTCCCAAGGCGTGAGATGGCCAGGCCAAGGGAGCAAGATTGTGTCATCAGGGGTCTCGGGGGAGTTTTGAGGAAATTTTACGGGGTCTGAGGATGTCCGCTTGGCATTTTCCAGCATTAGAGGCAGTCTATACAGTTGTTTGTGGTTGAACTGCATTATGATGATTTCCATTATTATTGAGTGTAACTTAATTAATTACGCTTAAGGTGGCATTCCGAGAGGAATATCTGATGGAACACCTTAGTGTAATAGCTCGTTGGAACCGAATCAAGAAGATCCACAAGATGAGATGGTGAGAAGTAGCTTCTAGTGGCTAGAGAAAGTACGGTGGACGATTTACCATTTTCCTAGATTAAAAAGTGTCTTTAATTAGCCTCTTAATTAAATTAAAAAGGGAAATGTTTTTTTACAGAAAAAGGCCAAAAATGGGAAAATCACTAGAGGAGGAATAAAATAATAAAAATAAGATGCTTCTAGAAGGCCGGAGAGAGTTCAACTCCAATCTTTAAAAAGGAGGGAGAGCTAATCATTTGGGACATCTTGGATTGTCGGTATTTTCTGTTTGATGAGGGGTTTGGACAACATAGTTCCTAGCTTCTGTAGCCCTAGGATAGAAACCCTCAGGTTAACTATTGTGTGTTGGACGAAAAGCCAACACTCTTGAGGAGATTACACCCAGAAATCTCATGGTGCTTCAGTGGAGTTTTGGAGAGCAGGTTTGTAGTAGTGCTTATCAGTCGTAGTTCATTTTGGAGGCCAAATCCAACATCATAGCATATCTTCTAATGGCCGTCATAGCAGCTATATTCCACAACATGATTATATATAAATTGCCCAATATATAATAAAGTTGCTTATTTCCATTTTCTGTGTTATTGTTTTTTAAGGGTGTTTCACGAACATTGAGTGGCCACTATATCCATGGGAAAATCCAAGTAGATCAACTTGAAGGGATCTGCTCGATGGCCAAACTAGCAAGGCCTAACCCCAGGGCATTGAGGAGATTTGACCCCCCTCCTGATAAGCGAGGTACTTACCAACAATAACTCGAACAACTGAGCTATCCCTTGGGGCTTTTTCTATGTTATTTTAGTATTGCTGGTTTTACGGCAAAATTTTACTCATTTTGTAGCAAATTTCATAATGCAAGTGTGTGATTTGCGTGGGTTCAAGAACAAATTTTATGGCTTATGGTATTTTTTGGTAAAACCTTGGAAATTTATAATTTGGTATATTACAGTGGTATTAGAGCTTGTTTTCCTGCCAGCTCGAGGGTTTACTTGCCAAAATTGCCGGACTAGATTTATTGCAGGAGCAGGAAGGAGGATTTTCCTGAGGACAAACCCTGGTCGAAAGGATAAATTACTGAGTGCAAATTTGTCTTCTGAATATTAATTGCTCAACAAAATGATCGACTAAATTTTTGTTTAATTTGTTGGCTTGTGAGAATATTGTCTGGTGAATATTAGTTATTCGACAAATCTTTATATTATGGGTCCCGTTTAATTGGGACAAATTATTAAAGTGGCAAGTTCTAAAGTCTAGTGATGCCATGGTTTAATTTTTCTTTCAAAGCCCAAATTTCATGAAAATCTTGCCGTCAAAGATTTTCAAAAGAGCATGAGTTTCGTATAGGTTTGAGCTCTGGACGGAATGGTGCCGAGTTTATGAGTCCTATCCTGGAGATACAAAACAGTGAATTGGGGCCGAAATTGCTCAGGTTAAAGAGGGTTGAAATTACTCTGAGCAGATCGAGTTTCTCATTACTCTAGGTTGAATTCCTAATGCATGGAAAGATTCGAATGTTACTGTGTTAGAGGGTTGTGTTAGCCACCACAAGAGGGTGGAAACCATTCGATGCTTGGAAGCGTATTCCTCCTGGGTTATAAGAGCAACTTTGAGCTGCATACACTCCTTACTCAGGCCGCATACTCTTTTTTATCTAAAGACTCGAATCTGGTGTAGACAAATGAGTCATTTTTGGCTGGTCAGGACTCCTTTCATCGATTATTGGTACTACGAGCTACTACAGAAGATTCAAGCCCTATTTTAGTGGTCACTACGTCACAATTATGAGTTTGCCGCTTACTCAGAGTCAGTGGCAAAGATTCTTGCTATGGTAGAGATGCACACCAATGTGTAAAGTATTTGGAGATCGTGTTAGTTTTGGAGGACTGTGAGTTGCCTCATTATGCCTCGCTGGAGTCTGGACTTGCTGAATAACATTGCTGAAGCTGGCTGCCTTGACCTGTGATTTCTTGTGGTTTCTTCTACACCTAAAGAGGGACGAGTTTGATCACGTTTCAGCGCTGGATATTTGTGGGTAAATTTCTCAGAAGCGTCACATTGAATGCTGTGTGAATTTCTCTTATGGCTAGGAACACGCGCTTGATGAGGCCAAGCAAGACCATCATCCAGATAACCCAAGCTTAGAACAAAAAGCTGGGTCGAGTTCTTGCCTGAGAGGAGGCTGAGATGACATTCTGAAGATGGTCAAAATTATTAGTTTATACTGGGTCGAGTTGCTCTTAAAAAATGGACTGTGCAGGCCCTTGAGGGAGGACGTGACTCTTAACACTTCTAGCTGGGTTTTGTGTTACCTATTGGTGACGAGTTAAAGGCATACAAAAGGTTGTTTTGAAGTGTTTATTCAACATATTATCCACTTGTGGTTCCTCTGCGTTCAACTGCTCAAGTCTGGTCGAGTTTCTTATATTCTCTGGGTATCGTCTATCAACTGGACAAAGCTGAGAATCATGCTATGTACAATGCAAGGTATAACATGTAATATGGTAGCGTGATCTATATTTATTACCTAAGTATTGTCACCAGATTTCAAAGGAGAATGAAATCATTGTTGGCTAGAGTTTTCTTGAAGCTCGTGGCTACCGTATACCTTGAGGCTGAGATTACATACATATATATTGGGCCACTGATATCTATCACTACTAGTAGAGGATTCAATGTCTGAACAAAGCTCCTAATTCTCTTATATCGGGTTCCCCTATCTACCACATTCCAATACATGTATATTTCACTGATTGATTTAATGTGTGACTGAACATGTATCAGCTGTACAGATGTCATTTATGTGAAGCATTGGGTTGTTTAATGGTGAAAAATATGAAGTATTAGTAAATGAATGAAGTCTGATTATATATATTCTTTGTTACACATTGCTGCTCCACATAAAAAAACTTAACATTCAGCTACAACAAAATGTCTGTCATGTGTTTGGTGAAACCTATCACTGAAGTAAACAAACTCAGCAAACTCGGTGGTTATTTGGAAAATTTCTGGGAGGGAATATTTTGGGAAATTCTAAGTCAAAACTTTTCAGTGGCATTCGAAGATGGACCTTGGAAGGTCTCTAGAAACCAGCAAGGGCATCCTTAAGGAGCTTGATCAACTCAAACCCTCTAGCAGCAGTATCTCTTCAGATAAAAGCAAGACAGAATAGCAGACCTTTCTCTAGAGAAGTTCATAATATGCTAATGCAGAAGCAACAGAGGGACTTACAGAAGGAAATAGAAGTGGGAAATTGGCTTTATGCACTTGGGTTAGACTTGAAGACTGGAAGATCAGAGGACAACCTTCTCACATTGGAAAATCTGGAATCCTATCTTTCCAAGGTGGACCAATCTGATTGGAGTTTAAATTGGGCTTTGATGCCAGCTATGCTTGCGTTAATACAATCCAAATTCTTGGAGCATACGGGTGAAAGAGCCAAGCTTATCATTGCCTCTTGATTTAGCGATATTTTGAGGATAGTAGTGCCCTTTCCTCCCTACAATGATGAGACCATGAAGAAGGTCTTTCAGTTGATTGTGGAGTGCTATTCGGGGTTGCATGAAACCCAGAGCTCAGCCCTTGATAGGAGGCTCGTGATCTTAGACATCATGGCCCAATTCAGATCCTACGCTTGATCTAGAACAAGATGATTAGATCCTTCAGATGTGCCATTTCATCTTCACCAACATCAGAGAGCATCACCCCGAGGAGGTAAAAGCCAACATGCAAGATATATTAACTTCATTACTAGTTGAAGATGATGTCGTTCGTAGACAGATGCAGTCAAACTTGTTAGCCATTTGGAGGAAGGAACAGGTTATCTCACTAGTTTCCTATGAGCTAGCCAAAGCGGTGGTTGAGCAAAACATGAGATTCTTTGAAAGGCAGACTACCCAGGAAGAGTTAATGATGATGCAAGATGCAAAGATCCAAACATGTAGTAAGAATGAGCTGAGAAGAAGGGTTTTTGCTTTGTCTGCAAGGGGCCTTGGGAGCCAAATCATACATGCACCAGTGAAGGGGAAAAAGGAGGTGTTGAAAGGGAGGAAGCCTTTGCTGGTGATATTGATTTTCCACTTGATGAGCAGGCAGGTGAAGAAGTGGACAACACTTGGTCTATTCATCCATATTAGCATGTGGAGGGGGCATGTAGGGAGCAACAGATTGAAGAAGGTCAAGAAGAGGACATTTAGAGGAACTTGAGGGATCAAGCATTAAAGTTGGTCTATCATGGAGAGCAGCCAACAGTACAAGGGCATGTGGAGGATGGCATACATAGGGTGCAGGATGAGTCACCTTGGGAGAGCCAATTGCAGGCTCAAGTCAGAGCCATGGGCGAGGGGCCAACCCTTGATAAGGAACAAGCAGGTGCAGAGGCATCCAACAAAGCCACAAAATTTCCAAATGATAATAGTTAGGGGGAGTTGGAGTCTAACAAGACAATTTTGCAGGAGGTAGGTAGACTGGAGGAGCATGGAGTTTCTAGTCAGACAAGTGAGGATATTGTGGAGATACAAAGCAACCCACTTTAGGAGCATATGGATAAGGCTTGCAGCGCATTGGGGTCACTTATCTGCATTAGAGAGAGGAAGGTTTTATCCTCTAGATAGGTCTTGTGGATTGATTAGACCAGCTTGACGGAGCAATATGAGTTGGGTGGGGAGTAGTTGGGGCATAGTGGACATATACCATATGATAGAGATCATGCATTCGCTCCTTCCCATAGGATGGATTGGCAAGAAGTCATGAGTTGGTATCCTATTGATGGGGCGATGTTCTTGGTTAGGAGTATAGTACAACAAGTGCCCTTAGACACGAGGGATAATACATGCTCCAGTTGGTAGTGGGATGTAGTCCTATAGTTCATCAACATTTCTGTTGCACTAGCCCAGGATCAACCTGGTGGGGTTGACCTTGGTCTATGCCAAAGGTTGGATTGGAAAGAAGTGATGAGTTGGTACTCTGTTGGCAGAGCAACATCTATAGCTAGAGATGGATCTTTGTTAGAGCCATGGGATATGGGCAATATGATTAGCTTTGGTGGCATTGGGATCCAGGAGGATCTATTGGTAGTAGGATGAGTCAGATATTCATTTGGGATGCAAGTATCAAGGGGTCCACACATGATTGGATGATGTGGAGGTATGCGACACAATGTTTCATATGGGATCCTGGTATTGGTATACAGGTACCTTTGCAGCTCACAGATGTGGATTGCTTGAGGGAAAACAATCTTGGGGGCAAGAGGACTTGTAATATCCCCATTTTCAGTTTCTTCTATATGACAGTTAGGATGGATTCCCAAGGTGTGGGATGGCCAGGCCACGGGAGCAGGATTGTGTCATCAGGGGTACGAGGGAGTTTTGAGGAAATTTTACAGGGTCTGACGGTCTTCGCTTGGCATTTTACACTATCAAAGGCAGCCTATACAGCTGTTTGTGGTTCCACTACATTATGATGATTTTCGTTATTATTGAGTGTAACTTAATTAATTATGCTTAAGGTAGCATTCCGGGAAGATTATATGATGGAAGACGTTAGTGTAATAGCTCGTTGGACCTAGATCGAGAAGATCTACGAGATTGGATGGTGAGAAGTAGCTTCCAATAGCTAGAGAAAGTATGGTGGATGATTTACCATTTTGCTAGATTAAAAAGTGACTTTAATTAGTCACTTAATTAAATTAAAAGGAGAAATGCTTAATTAAAGAAAGGCTGTAGAGAGTTCCACCCAATCTTTAAAAGGGAGGGAGAGTTAATCATTTGGGACATCTTAGATTGTTAGTATTTTCTGTTTGATGAGGTTTGGAGAACATAGTTCCCAGCTTCTGTAGCCCCAGGACGGAAACCCTCAGGTTTGCTATTGTGTGTTGGATGAAAACCCAACACTCTTGAGGAGATTACAACCAGAAATCTCATGGTGCTTCAGTGGAGTTTTGGAGAGCAGGTTTGTAGTAGCGCTTATCAGTTGCAGTTCGATGGTCTCTTTGATGATCAAACATAGAATATGCTATCATTTGTGCCTTGCATAGAAACAGATTTTTGACACTTTAAGATGTTCGTCCTTCTCAAACACGTCATGAGATTAATCCCTTCTTTTGAGCACAGTGCCCTGCACAATAGATCTTATTCACATGTAAATGACAGTAACAAAGAGACATGTTTCAAACTTCTTTTTAACCATAGAGTTTTAGTAAACTTCGACCTTCCATAGCGGGTCGTATGAAAGGCTTAATAGGCCTCTTTCCATGGGACAACCTTCCTTTTCTCACATAGAACATAAACTTGCTTCTTGAGATAAGGTTCCGGTGGATCCTCCTTTTTCAGCCTGAGTAGAGCATGAATTACTTGTAGGAATTTAGCCGACAATTTTATAACAGATCAAACCATAGACTTTGTGTTCCTTGAGTTTTGAAGGTAAGTGAATCATTGAATCAAGCTTTCTTTTGAATGAGCAAGGAATGCTTTAATACTTCATGTCAAAAGTGGTAACCAAAATAAAATTTAGACTGGCTTCTTTTTGCATATTAGAGATACTCGTGGTCACTGACTAAGATTCTCGGATCTTCTGATGTCCTGAGGCTTGGTACTGACCTGCTTTGAGATCTGAGACCTTCGTATCATTAAGAAAGAACACCATCCAGATTTACTGAGATTTAGTTTGGAGGTAACCTTTGATCTTACAGAGACAGGATAGAGACTTAAGCCCATCTGCAACATATATGCTTGGAGGTCTGATAGAAAGGATTTTCGGCCTTCTTCAAACATTTTGTTTATACCAGCAGACTTTGGACTTGAGGTCTCTTGGTCCTCCATGCAGTTGCAAAATCACAATTTTTCTCCAACAACGAATCTTATACTAGGGCACAAATTTTCTGCCTCCTCTGTTTTGGTCTTAATGTTTATTTTTCTTCAAAGAGGGCTGGCTTAATAGGGCTACTCTTTTACCTAAGGCTCTGTTACCATGTTGATTTTTCAAGAGTCCTCTAATCAGATAATTGTTTCGTATGATTCTTTCTTCGATTGGTCTTTTCTTACATTTGATGTTCATCATAAAACAATTACACAGAGAACTTCAACAATAAAAACAAAATGCTAGAGGATCATAAATAGATAGCCGCACATGAACACAAGAATTTACCCTGGGAAAACCCACATGGGGGAAAATCCCAACAACACTTCTTCGTAGAAAAATCATTAAGTTCAACAGAGATACATTGGTTGTATACTAGGGCAAACTTACCAATAATCTAGCTAGGTCAAACCTAGTCCAACTGCCCTCTAGTCAAGTCAACAATTTGATCCACTAGTTGGCCTTCTACTTCTTTATAAAAGCTCGATTGCGCTTCAGAGACTGAGACTTTGTCATAAATTCAGACTTTTTTTGCGACTTTGCCTGTCTCGGAAATGCTATTTCACTGGCCTTTAAATTTGACACTTCACTGGTCTCAGAGATGACACTTCGCTGGCCTCTGAAATGACCTTCCTCGCTGCCTCAGAACAATCTGAATTACTTGTCACAGACTGACTGAATTGCTTGCCTTTTGAGGTCGAATGCTTCATATATATATATATAAGATCAGCTGGACAAAAGGGTGCCTCTTTATTGGGGAGGACTTAAGTAGAGTGGAGCCAACTTGTTCCCTTTTGGAGCCAAAATTCAACACATGCTTGGACAATTGTCATTCTTTCTAGGTTTGCAAATTTGTCAATCTAGCAAAGGCTTATTCACTTCTCAGGCCTGATACATCAAGGAGATGTTGAAGAAATTCAGAATGAACGACTGTGCATCAGTCAGTATGCCCATGATTAAAGGATGTAAATTTAGCAAAGATCATGAATCCCTAAAAGCAAATCAAACACTGTACAGGTCAACGATTGACAACCTACTATGTGTGACAACATTAGTGCCAAACATCATGCAAGCAATATGATTGGTTGCAAGATTTCAATTTGTACCAATGGAGATACATTTGCCAGCGCAAAAAAAGAATATTCATATATCTTGAAGACACATTGGAATTTGGCGTGTGGTATTCAAGAAGTAAGGACATCACTCTAACAACATCTATAGATGTAGATTGGGTTGGAAGTATTGACAACAAGAAAAGTAGAAGTGGAGGAGCATTCTTTCTAGTTAATTGTCAGTATCATGTTTGAGCAAGAAAAAAACTTCAATCTCTCTATCCACAACAAAAGTCAAATATATTGCGACACCATATTGCACACAAGTTGTCTAGATGAAGTAGACACTAAAGGATATCAAGGTAGAATATGCTCAAACATTCTCAATCGTTTGCCACAACACAAGTGCAATCACCATTTTAAAGAATCCTGTTGCGCACTCAAAGACGAAGCATATTCCCATCGAGTACCACTTCCTAAGAGAACAGTGAGCGAAACAAAGTGGCAAGCTGGAATACATGGCCACCAAGGAACATGTTATAGATATTTTTACCAAACACCTTCCTATGGAAATATTTGAATATCTCAGATAGAAGCTAGGATTGATATCCCTCTCATCTTGTCAATAAAGGGAAGCACAAGCCTAGGGGGAGCAACCGTTTTGCCATTAATGTCAAAAGGGGAGAAATTTAGATAGAGGAAGAATTGCAGATGCAAGGATAATTGCAGATTGAGGGAGTACTATATTATTGTTGTAGAATTAACTAAGGATTGCCATCAATGCCAAAGGGTGAGGTTGTTGAAAATAATGTTGTCATTGATGTCAAAGACAATGGGAGACTAGAGATGTCCAAGATAAAGTTTTCAAGATGGAGATTGTTGGAAGAATTGTTTTTGTACTTTTGATGCATGGTTTCAAATACACTATATTAGAAGGCCTTTTTACTCTAAATATCTAGCTCAAATTGAAGCATATGATATATGGTTGAAAAGATTATTTCGAAACCTTTCCAACGGTATATGACACTCCCTCTAACTCCATAGGAATGAGGAGATATGAAAGATTCTGTTAGGTTAGCCCAACCAAAAAGTACAAGTTGGCTCAGCCAAATCTTATAAGTCTACGCTGTAAGTGAGCACAAAAATACTATAAATAAAGGATAGATGAGCACATTTGAAGTGTATCTAAGCAAGAAGATCAAGTATAATTGCACAAAAGAGGTCTGAGGTGCAAAAGAGGGACTTGGGAGTATTCTTGGGGTTTAAAGCTACACAAGAGGAGTCTACAATGTTTTCTTGTACTGTTAAGGGTGCACTATGGAGGACTAAGGTCTATGATGCTGTGAAATGCACTATTTTGGGGTTATGATGTTGTGAAGTGCACTTGTCTGGGATTATATTCTAGGGAATGATACCATGAGGTTTGCTAGGGCATGGAGGTTAAATCTGACCAAGGGATGAAGTTATGTTTGGGGTGTGAAGTAATGAGAGATGTCAGAGCATGAAGGTTAAGGGTATGATGACGCTGTGAAATGTATGAAGTTTGAAGCATGCAGGTGAATTTAGAAGTAGTTTGTGTGTGAAGACCTAAGGTTGGTGCCCATACAAGTCTTGCTAAGTTGGTGCTTAGCCAAGGAGATTGGTGTCTCTAGTAGGTTGGTGCCTACACAATATCTTGCTGAGTTGGTGCTCAACTAAGGAGATTGGTGTCTCCAATAGGTTGGTGCCTATAGAAATTTACAAAGAATTTTTTTTGTGGTTTTGCCTCACAAGGGTTTCCAAGTTAAACTTTGTGTATTGTGATTTGATTTTACATGCATTTAATGTTTTGAAGTTAATGAATGATTGATGAATGCTCATTTAAAATGTAAGAAAGGGATCTTATACTGGTTCACCCCACTTTCAATATATGCACAAGTTCAATAACTTTGGTCATTTTCCATGATGTCTTTGAAGGCATACTGTAGTTGGTCCTTGCATTCAACACATGATGTGCTTTTGTCAGTGCATTCCCAATTGGAACTTCCATATACATATTCTTTCACCATTCTTTATTTCATCCCCTTTGAAGGTATGATGTCTAGTTTATCCATTTGACCATTTACAGTATATCTTATTCTTTGATTTCGTATATGAGCATGTTCTCGGTTTGTTTTTCATTGGAGCTTATTATATCATTGTCTTGTATAATATCCTCATCTTGCTCATCTTTGTACACATCTTCGTGCACATATATTTTGATATCATTTTGCATGTCATCCTTCAAGTCATTTTGTATGTGCTTCTCATCAAACATGACATTATGATTTCTTTTGACTTTCCCATTGGACATAATTTCATGATGCTTTATGAATTCCTCAACAAGCAAAACATGGTTTATGGGTAGGATTTTTTTGGGTAGTTCCTCTTTTAGTAAGACTTCCACTCTGAGCAGGTATGCTCTTGGTAAGTAATATCTATGGGTATAATCTCCTTGTGAGGTCCTCTTCTATGGATATGCCTTCTTCATGTACAACTCATATTTAATGTAGGGTATGCTTTTTATTTACTACCACATGCATTGTGTTGTTCACAGAAATGAGCTTTCTTTTTTCTTACAGTCATCCTTAGCATTTGTGATGTCATTATGTTGTAAACAATTTACACTAGTTATGCCATCCTTCCAACTTGCGATGTGATGATTTTGCAAGAATTCCATCTTAATGAATTTTGACATCTGTGTGATGAATGTTTTCTTTATAAATTTAGTAGGACCCCCTTGACATTTATGATGTTTTCATTAACTTATTTGAGCAGTTTGGCTAGGGATGGCTCATTAATGAGGTTGTCCTCCCTAATCATGATGTTTTGATTAATGAAGTTGTCGTCATTTACTAAAGATGTTCACATTAATGAGCTTGTCCATTCTCTCTAGGATGCCCTCATTCATCTAGCCATGGTGTCATTAATGAAGTTTCCATCTTTTACTGAAGATGTACTCATTAGTCAAGCCATCTACTTTAGATAGGATGCCTTATTCATAGGGTTGTCCTTTCCAACTACCACAATAATGAGCCTGTATCCTTCAAGTAGAACTTCATCATGAGTTCATACACTTCTTTTAGCTTATTTATACTTTTATACACTAGCCTTATAATGTTTTGTACTTTATTTTGTTGCTCTTCAAACTTCAAGGAATCATCACTCATGGTGTTGTTTGGCATAAACAAGTTGTCCATCGGTTATTTGATGTCACCATTTGGCATAACACCATTTCCTTTTTAGTTTTATTGTTGAATTCTTCCTTAAGCTCCTTCGCTAAGGAAAGTTATCCTTTTGGTGCTCATTTCTTATTTGCAAAAACAATCATCATCATCATTCTACTCTTGATCCTGTGTGTGGATGTCTTTTCAAGTTGCTTTCCATCATAATTTTGTTAAACACTTTTGTTACCATCTTGGTGTTTGGTTTTCTTTTGTGATATGAATTTGAACTTCGTTTCCTCTAGTAGACTTTGCTGGATTGAAATATCCCACTTTAGCCTCTTCTTTCAAGTATCCCATACTGGAGATGAAATCACTTTCTCTTTGTGAGTCTCCTCTCCTTAAATGGGTTGATGTGCAATTTGGACAAATCTAACTCCTTGTTGTGTAGTTCTTTATATTAAGCATTGAACCGCCATCATTCTCAACTTGAGCCCTTATATTCTAGAGACTTAGCATCATATCCAAATGTACGTAGCAAATGAATCGCAAACAACTAGAATTTTATCTCCATATACTTGAATGTTTCCCATGCTACTTTTTACCCACCTAGGTGGGTGACGCCTGGGAGAAAACTTTTCTCCCATTCTGTTTTGCTTGCCAAACAAACATATGTGATCTATAGATAGCTAGCCTTGATTGCCCCCCACCTATACTTTGGTTACCACTTTGAGACATTTAGTTTACTTATAAGGTGAAGGTGCGTCATCCATTATAGTGTACATTAATCATGCTTTTCATCAAGTGGTTTCATTTAACGTTTAAGAGCATATTAGTATGAATCACAAGTTGAATTCGATGATTGATCGTTTCCAGTTGTATTCTTGTTCCCATGCTTTACATTGGTGGTTATCCTCTGATCCTAGTATAGTGTGACCTTGTTTGAGGCCTTTTCTCCCATTCTGTTTTGCTTGCCAAACAAACCTATGTGATCTATAGATAGCTAGCCTTGATTGCCCCCAACCTATACTTTGGTTACCACTTTGAGACATTTAGTTTACTTATAAGGTGAAGGTGCATCATCCATTATAAGGTACATTAATCATGCTTGTCATCAAGTGGTTTCATTTAACGTTTAAGAGCATATTAGTATGAATCACAAGTTGAATTCGATGATTGATCGTTTCCAGTTGTATTCTTGTTCCCATGCTTTACATTGGTGGTTATCCTCTTATCCTAGTATAGTGTGACCTTGTTTGAGGCCTTTTCTCCCATTCTGTTTTGCTTGCCAAACAAACCTATGTGATCTATAGATAGCTAGCCTTGATTGCCCCCCACCTATACTTTGGTTACCACTTTGAGACATTTAGTTTACTTATCAGGTGAAGGTGGGTCATCCATTATAAGGTACATTAATCATGCTTGTCATCAAGTGCTTTCATTTAATGTTTAAGAGCATATTAGTATGAATCACAAGTTGAATTGGATGATTGATCGCTTCCAGTTGTATTCTTGTTCCCATGCTTCACCTTGGTGGTTATCCTCTGATCCTAGTATAGTGTGACCTTGTTTGAGGCCTTTTCTCCCATTCTGTTTTGCTTGCCAAACAAACCTATGTGATCTATAGATAGCTGGCCTTGATTGCCCCGCACCTATACTTTGGTTACCACTTTGAGACATTTAGTTTACTTATAAGGTGAAGGTGCGTCATCCATTATAAGGTACATTAATCATGCTTGTCATCAAGTGGTTTTATTTAACGTTTAAGAGCATATTAGTATGAAACACAAGTTGAATTCGATGATTGATCGTTTCCAGTCGTATTCTTGTTCCCATGCTTTACATTGGTGGTTATCCTCTGATCCTAGTATAGTGTGACCTTGTTTGAGGCCCTTCTTTCCTTTGCCCTAGAGGGGCATGTATAGGAGGCATTGATTGATGTTGTGTGCCCATGGTAAACCATACTTACTAGTTTCCATGTTTCCTTGGTTTCATGTCCCAATCTTCAAGTTGACTGCTATCTATCACCAATATTGGTTCCCTGATTTCCTCATTCTTGAGTAGGGGCTCAGAACTCTGCCCCTAGACATTGATGCAACTGAAAGAAAAGAAAATTCATGAGCTGAAAAGATAAATGTAGAATATTGGCTAGGATAAATGAAAGTACATGGAAAAAATCCTATCATGAGCTCAACCCCCCTCATTAACGCTCACACAGTTACTGGCTAATACATGAGTAAATCAAAATAAAAGGAACTTTGATATCCCAACCTCAGTGGACGATAAACTGCTTCATCTTAAATGGTAATAAATAGCATCAGTCAATCTTGTATCCCAAGTTACATAAAGAAAAGAAAATTATTAAAGAAAATGGTGCATAAGAGGGGTGGTAAAAATAGGACAATGGGTAACTCAGGTCCCATGAGTGCTCCTCTGCATATTATAATGCTCAAGAATGATGGTATTTGATAGGTGGTACATAGATTGTGGCATTCTCCATAAGTAGGCTCCCACCATACCACATTTCACATGGACCTATTGATTGATTTGTTAGCCTAGGAACATTTCCTCCCCTGAGGTTGGAAGCACCTAATGGGGCCTCTGGATAACCCTTCCATACATAAGCATGGTAATTTGTGTACAAACCCAAGGCTAGAAAGACATTTGCAGATGATACTTGTGTGAAATAATCTTGTGACTTTGGCATTGAATATGGTCCACTATGATGCTTGTATGATTTCTTTGCCTATGATCTGACTTGACTTTTGAGTGCAGAAAAATTATGATCTGCGCTTTTGACACGCTGATATAAATTTCAGTATGCATTAATTGTAAACATTCAAAGAGTACTTCTACTGTTTTTTACTCTCATATCAGCTGAAAATTAACAGTGACACATAATTTTTGCAAGCATTTACACATGTGAAACACTAGTTTTTAGTGAAGGTGACCCTAGAAAAGCCCCACAGCCTCTTGGGGAAAGCCGGTCTTCAAAGGAGGATTTTATTGCTTAGGAAATTACAAAACAAGTACAAAAATTCAATGTACTTACCTCCCTTTATCTGCTGTAGTATTAAATGTAAATTCTGGAAATTTGTGCCCACTGAACAATTCAGATTTTCACAAAATCTCTTGCCCAGAAATTGTGCAATTTTTCACAACTCAGCTCCTTGGAATTTGTGCCCAAAATCAGCCTCGATTTCTGTGCCAACTGTTGACTTTACCTCCTTGAAATTCGTGCCAAATTGCTGTTGAAATCTGCCTCAAAAAACACACTTGCTATAGGTGACAGTTCTGAAATTGTGCCTCGAATTTTGGGAAGACTGCTGCTGTTCCTGCTCAAACTGTGTGCTGGCCTGCTTCTTGTTTTTTGAGCTTGCGGCCTCGATTTCTGTGCTGCCAATACCCTCGAAATTCATGCAGCCCATCTCCTAGAAAATTGTGCCTCTGCTCCTCGATTTTCGTGCTGCTAGTACAGTCAATGCCTTGGAATTCGTGCTCCTTCCTTGGCTGCAATTTCTCCTCCCCTCCTTGAAGTTTCTCCTCTCCTCTCTTCTCCTCATGCTCTCTCAAGTGTGAAGTGAAGAATGAGCCTCCCTTTTCTCCTTTTGTCTCTTAGAAAAGATTGAATCCCTAAACCTAGGATCCAATGGATGAGATTTAATCTCCAAATCTCAAGATGTGTGGTTGAGATTAACTCTCTCAATTGACCCCCTCACACATTGGCCCCATTACTTAAAAGCCTCTTAGTACCTTTTTCAAGTTGTGTACCTTTTTCTATTTTTCTCATAAAGTGATTTTTCACCTCACTTTAATATTAGAAAAGTACACTATGTACTTTACACATAAAGTCACTTTATAAAGTACAAGTGACTTTAATATTAGAAAAAGTACATGGTACAACACTTTTAAGTACCTTTTCCACCCATGACATTAATATAACTCATAAATGTCACCAAGACAAAAGTCATTAATGTGTCTACTAGGCTAAAAGGGATAAATGCCTAGTAACACCTCTCCTTGGTACTATTTCCAACACTCCCTCTTACCGAGGAAGGTGTTGCTCACCACTCCCATCCTGTCTCTGAAGAAAACATGCTTGCCTCTTGGCAAAGACTTGGTGAGAATGTCTGCTACCTGCTCATCAGTGGATATATACTCAAGCTTCACTGCTCCTCTCTGAACCCAGTCTCTGATGAAGTGGTATTTGATCTCTATATGCTTTGATCGATCGTGAAATACTGGATTCTCAAAGAGTTTAATACAACTTTGATTGTCACAGTAAATCGTAGTTGGTCTCAACATCTGACCAAATAATCCATGAAGCATCTTGTGAAGCCATAATGCCTTGCACCTTGCCTGACTAGCTGCCATATACTCTGCCTCTGTGCTGCTCAATGCCACTGACTTCTGTTTCCTGTTGAACCATGACACAATTGCCGAGCCCAATGATAAACAACATCCATAAGTGCTCTTCCAGTCACTGACACTGCCAACCCAATCTGAGTCTGTGCAACCAATCAATCTGACCCATCATATCTATCATAGTCCAAACCATAATCCACTATGCCCTGTAAGTACCTCAACACATGTTTTGTAGCCACCCAATGTACTCTCTGGGCTCCATCATAAAATGACTGAATGCGTTGACTGCAAAACAAATATCCTGTCTAGTGTTGACCATATACATCAATGAACCAATCATCTGATGATACAAAATGGGATCCTCTAACTCGGAATCAACATCATGAAGCTTCTTCTAGTTGGTGATCATAGGAGTAGCCATAGGCTTGCAACCATCTCTACAGAATATCCTCAAGATATCTCCTGCATACTTGCCTTGGCCCACAAAGATGTGCCCATCCTCTTTCTAGACCTCCAACCCAAAAACGTAATGCATCAACCGCATATCAGTCATATCATACTCTAAAGCAAGATCTCTATTGCAGTGCTGGATGAGACTGTCCTCCCCTGTAATAAACAAGTCATCCACATACAATACTAGAATGCGCGGATCGTCACCTACCAAGATAAAGTATAGGTTCGGATTTACTTCACTCCTCTGGGAACCCATCTGCTGCAAGTAGGCATCTATCCTCGTACCATGCCCTCGGTGTCTGCTTCAGTCCATGCAAGGTTTTCTTCAGCCTACAAACATGAGACTCCCTCCCATGCAATTCAAAGCCCTCAGGCTGCTCAATTTACACTTCCTCCTGTATAACAAGATTGAGAATGGCGATCTTCACATCCATCTGGTGAATCCTCTGTCCCATCTCAACTGCTATAGATATCCGTGCTCTGATGGAAGTATAGCGAGAAACCGGTGCAAAGGTCTCCTCGTAGTCAACTCCCTCTACCTGTGAGAACCCCATGCCACAAATCAAGCTTTGAACTTCTCAACACTGCCATTCGCAACATGTCTGACCTTGTAGAGCCACTTGGAAGTCACAACTGACTTCCATCAGGATGTGGCACTACCTCCCAGACATCATTCTTCATGATAGAGACATACTCCTCCAACATGGCATCCCTCTAGATTTGTTGTGGTCTGCTCTCCCTCACTGACCACTTGGGTCTCCCCACTGCCTCCTGAGCCTCCTTCAAGATCTCCCGAAGCCATCTTGGCTTCCTCTTCCTTGCAGTAGTCTCCTATGATGGTATGGGAAAATCCTCAACTAGTGCCTCTCCTCTAGGCGAGGAAGGCTTTGAAATAACCAAGGGAGATCCCGAACTCTGAAATACTGTCCCTGATGAAGCTGCACCAGGTGAGCCGATACCATGCGAAACTGTGCTCTATGAACCTGTGAAAATTTTATCACTGCAACAACTGATTTACTTTACCTACTTATTTTCCAATAAGTTATTTATGAAATTCCTTCAATAAACATTAAAATAAATTCTGCTACAGATATCACACCATAATACAGAAACAAACATATGAACAAGAATCAACACATCGACATAGATATTTTGGACAACAGTCCCTTGAAAAATCCAATGTGGGAAAACCGGTGCAGCAAGGGAGGATTTTATTATTCAGCAATTCTTCAGTACAACGGGGTGCCAAACTGGCATACCTAACAGAGAGAAAAATTCTTGAGCTCTTATCCCAGTCTCAGCGTCAGTTTGGTTGATCTCTGCGTAGCTCCCAGATACTCTGTGTCAGCCCCTGCATCTCTGCGTTAGCACTGGGCCTCTCTGCGTCACCCACGCAGGCCCTCCAGTGACTGCGCCGTCTGCTGCTGCCTCTGCGTCTGCCTTTCCAACCTTTGCGCTGGTCTTCTGGTGTTGCTCTCGATTCTCTGTTCTGTACTTGCTGCCTCCTGTTGCTCTCCAGACCACTAGTTCAAATTTCTCAGCTAACCCTGCTCCAGAAATCGAACTGACTGGTATCCCTCAGTATGTCCTCCAACTAACCCTCAAGCCTCTTCTTATACTTTCCTTGTTGGTCCATCGATGGCCGAGATTAAATCTCTAATCAACGGCTAAGATTAGACTTGGCTTGATCCATGACTTTTGGACCCTTATAACCCAGTTTTATATTAATACCCATTAATATTTGTTTTTTCCCTAAGTTTAGACATAGGAACTCCATTAAAAATATTAATTATTTTAATATCTCCTAAACCGTTTGGAATCTGCCCAAACCATTTTTGGGTCTTGGAGATCTCATGTGCTTTAGCCTCTCCACCAATTTTCATGGCTCGAGCACATCCGATGCTACCCCAAATCAACACTCCCTGTTAGCGAGGATTGTGCTCTAGTAATACTCCTCACTGAGTATCGCCCTGATCATCCAACATCGGTCCTTGTGCTGATGCTAGGCCTCCCTGCCAGAGATCCTTTACATTGCTGCATCTTGTACTGCTGCCCATGGTCCTGCCACTACTGTATCTGTATGACAACTCCCTCTGCATCCGTGCTGCTGCTGGTCCTTTCTTCCAACACTGCATCTGCACTGCAACTCCCTCTGCCACGTTGCACCGTGCTACTGCTGACTGCTATCGCACTGCAACATCACCCCCATTTCTGCTACTGAAATGGATTCTTTATCATCCCCATCTTTTCCCTGAAATAATCAAACTTTGTTCTTCCAAGGGCCTTGGTGAGGATGTCTGCCACTTGTTCTCCTGTAGGAGTGTAGCTCAACTGTATAGCTCCTCGTTGCACACAGTCTCTGACAAAGTGACAGCGGATATCAATATGCTTTGATCGATCATGAACCACTGGATTCTTAAAGAGCTTGATGCAACTCTGATTATTGCACGTGATCCTGGTCGCCTCCATTTTTCTTCGGAATAGGTTCACAAGCAGTTTTCTGAGCTATATGGCCTCACACGGAGCTATGCTTGCCGCCATATATTCTGCCTCAGATGAGCTCAGAGCCACAGACTTCTGTTTCCTACTGCACTAGGAGGTCATTCCTGATCCAATGTTGAAACAATACCCAGAGGTACTTTTCCGATCCATTGAACTTCCTGCCCAATCTGCATCAGTAAATCCACTCAATCTGATATCCTTACTCTTCGTGTACAAGAGTCCATAATCAACTGTTCCCTGTAAATACTTGAGAACATGTTTGGCTGCTGCCCAGTGCACCCTCTTCGGTTCCACCATGAACTGACTGAGGGTGTTGACAGCGTAGCAAATGTCTGGCCTGGTATTGACTAGATACATCAGGGACCCTATGAGCTGCCTGTATAAGGTGGGATCAACATCCTTGTCTTCTGATGCATCAATCTTCTTCCAGTTGGTGATCATTGGAGTAGCCATGGGTCTACAGTCCTCCATCCTGAATCTCTTCAGGATTTCTGTAGCATATCTCCCTTGCCCAAGGAAGATCTCTCCCTTTTGCTACCAAACTTCCAACCCTAGGAAATAATGCATTTGTCCCAAATCCTTCATATCGAATTCTGTGGCTAGATTCTTCTTGCAGTCCCTGATGAGCCTGGATGATCTTGTCAGAAAGAGATCATCCACATACAATACTAAGATTAGTGGCTCATTCTCTACAACCAGATAGTAGAGATTTGGATCTGCGTCACTCTTGACAAATCCCATCTTCTGCAAGTAGCCATCGATTCGACCATACCATGCTCTAGGTGCCTGTTTCAGCCCATACAAGGCTTTCTTCAACCTGCATACATGAGACTTCTTCTCATGTGTCTCAAAGCCCTCTGGTTGTTCAATGTATACCTCTTCTTCTATCACCCCGTTCAGAAATGCCGTTTTGACATCCATTTGATGAATCTCCCACCCCATCTGTGCTGCAAGAGATATCACAGTTCTAATAGATGTATACCTGGCTACCGGGGCGAAGGTCTCTTCGTAGTCAATTCCTTCCTTCTGAGCATACCCCTTAGCCACAAACCTGGCTTTATATTTCTCTACACTGCGTCTGCAGTGTATTTGATCTTGTAGATCCATCTTGAGGCCTTGGCACTACCTCCTAGACATCGTTCACTATTATGGATTTGTACTCCTCTACCATTGCATCTAGCCAAACCTGATGTTGAGTTGCCTCCTGGAAACTGGCAGGCAACCCATCCTGAGTTAGTAATGCCTGATATCTATCTCATTGTTTTCGCTCCCTCTTGTTGTTTCCTGGCGCACTGATGAAGTCCTCTGCAACTCGTAGAATCTGACGAAGTTACCTGCTAGTTCTTCCTCTGCTAGCAGGTGCTTCTGTTATCTCCTCCTCATTTTGTGTATCTTCCTGACCCAAGGAAGAATTCTTTACTTCCATTGGTTGAAGAGGTTTAACCAACGACTCCTCTTTTGATTGCTCCTCGGAAGGCATTTCACGAGATTTTCTGAAAGCCCTATCCTCCATGAACTTCACATCTTGTTAAACCACTACCTTCGTTCTCCCTAGAAGATAGATTCTGTATGCCTTAGCGTTCTCGCTATATCCCACTAGATACCCTTTTTCCGCAGTTTGATCCAGCTTTTTCCTCTTTTCCTCGGGTACACGACAATATGCTAAACTCCCAAATATCCTGAAATGACTGACTTCAGGCGTTTTCCTTGTGAAAACTTTCTCTGGAGTAATATTGCCCAATGCCCAATTAGAAGTCTTGTTCTGAACATAGACTGCTATGTTGCATGCTTCTTCCCTCAAGAATTTTGGCATATCTTGATCATACATCATGGCCCTAACTGCTTCTACAATAGTCCTGTTCTTCCTTTCTGCTACTCCATTTTGCTCCGGATTGTAAGGAGCTGTCCACTCTCTTCTGATGCCCTCCTTAGCGCAAAAATCAGTGAAGTCCTTATCGACATACTCTCCACCATTATCTGAGTGCAAAACTTTTATTTTCTTCCCAGTTAGATTCTCCACCAGAGCCTTGAACTCTTTGAATCGACAAAAAACCTCGTCCTTGGTTTTCAGAAAATAAATCCAAGTTTTCCTTGAGTGGTCATCAATGAAGGTAAGGAAGTACTCGACACCACTAAGAGCTTTAGTGGACATAGGTCTGCAGATATTTGAGTGTATCAATCCTAGTACACTCTTGGCCCTGTTTTTACTTCTAGGAAATGCTGCTTTGGCATACTTTCCTAGAGCACATCCTCTGCATACATCATCTCGTTCCGTACTAAGATCTGGAACTCTTGTTACAGTGCTCCTGAGAATTCTCAGAGCCCCATGGTGCAAATGTCCCATTCTTCTATGCCATAGTTCGTTCAAATCTTTGTCTCCATGATTGCCTATTAGTGCCATTGGTGATTCTAGTTGTAGTCTATACAACCTGTTACTTTTGATCCTGATCTGCACTTTCTTTTTCCAGCTCGGGTGTTTGACGTATACTTTCTCCTTGATGAAGAAGACGTCATAGCCTTTGCCTTGAAGTTGCGACACAAAAAGTAAGTTCATCCCCAATCCTGGTACATGCAGCACATTGGTAGCACGAAACTGCTCTCTCGATTTTGTTTGAAAAACTATGGTACCCCTCCCTACTGGAGTACACTTTGCCTTGTTCCCCATGGTGATCTGAAAGTTCATCTTCTCCTCCCGATAATCTGAGAAACATTCTCGGATTCCCGTCATATGCCAAGAGGCTCCACTGTCTATATACCATACCTCTGATGATGTAGAACTAGTCATACAAGCCACTTCTTCTTCCAGCCTGGAAGCCAACATAGAGAAATCGAAATCACTTTCTCTTGTGCAATTTTCTGAAAATTTGTGCGAGTCTCCTAACGTAGATGCCTCTGCATCATGGTCTCGACCCATAATTGATTTTCCCTTCCTGTCTCTGATTACTTGCTCCGATACCATGTGAAAATTCTATCACTGCAACAACTGGTTTACTTTACCTACTTATTTTCCAATAAGTTATTTCTGAAATTGCTTCAATAAATATTAAAATAAATTCTGTTGCAGATATCACACCATAATATAGAAACAAACACATGCACAAGAATCAACACATCGACACAGATATTTTGGACAACAGTCCCCGGAAAAACCCAATGTGGGAAAACCGGTGCAGCAAGGGAGGATTTTATTATTCAACAATTCTTCAGTACAACAAGGTGCCAAACTGGCTTACCCAACAAAGAGAAAAATTCTTCAGCACTTCTCCCAGTCTCAGCATCAGCCTGGCTGACCTCTGTGTAGCTCCCAGACACTTTGCGTCAGCCCCTGCCTCTCTGTGTCAGCACTGGGCCTCTCTGCGTCACCCACGCAGGCCCTCTAGTGACTGCGCAGTCTACTGCTGCCTCTGCATTTGCCTAAGAGGCTCTACGTCTGCCTCTCCAACCTCTGCGCTGGTCTTTTGGTGCTGCTCCCGACTCTCTGTTTCGTACTTGCTGCCTCTTGCTGCTCTCCAGACCACTAGTTCGAATTTCTCAGCTAACCCCGCTCCAGAAATCGAACTGACTGGTCTCCTTCATTATCTCCTTCAATTGACCCTCAAGCCTCTTCTTATACTTTTCTCGTTGGTCCATCAATGACCACAATTGAATCTCTAATCAACAACTAAGATAGATTTGGCTTGATCCATGACTTTTGGACCCTTCTAACACAATTTTATATTAATACCCATTAATATTTTATTTTTACTAAGTTTAGACTTAGGAACTCCATTAAAAATATTAATTATTTTAGTATCTCCCAAACCGGTTGGAATCTGCCCAAACCATTTGCGGGTCTTGGAGATCTCATGTGCTTTAGCCTCTCCACCAATTTTCATGGCTAGAGCACATTCGATGCTACCCCAAATCAACAGAACCTGTCACCGCAGAAGAAGGTGAATCTCCTGATCCAGATGTACCACCTGATGCACCTAAAACCTGTGGTGTGGTCCCCTGCTCAGGAGCTTGCTGCTTTACCTAATCAACCTCTCGATACCTCCTCAAATCCCTCTCCTCTTCAAATGTTACACCCCTCCTTAGGACAATCTTCTTTTGTGCAGGAAGATATATGTAGTAGGCTTTGCTGGTCTCACTGTAATCCACTAGTATACCCGTCTCTGTAGTGGGATCCAACTTCGTCCTCTTCTCCTCAGGGACGTGTGAATATGTAAGGCACCCAAATATCTTGATTTTCCGAACTTTCAGCTTCTTGACGGTATATATCTCCTTAGAAGTGTTTCTCCCCAAGACTTTGTGTCTGCTCCTGTTTTGCAAATAAACAATAGTGTTACGCGCCTCAGCCCACAAGAAGAAAGGTAAAATCTGATCATGCAGCATAGCTCTAGCTGCACCCACAATTGTCCTGTTCTTCTTCTCCGCTAGCCCATTCTGCTGAGGGTTATAAAGCAGAATGAGCTCCCTCCTGATGCCAACACTCCCACATAAATCTCTCATCTTTGCTGCAGTGTACTCACCCCCATTGTCTGATCTCAACACCTCGATCTGCCTCCTTGTTTGGTTCTCCACAAGGGCCTTAAACTCTTGGAATCGCTGGAAGACCTCATCTTTGGTCTTCAGGAAGTAAATCCATGGCCTTTTGGAGTGGTCATCAATAAATGTGACATAGTAATCATATCCACTCAATGAAAGATGGGACATAGGACCACATACGTCAGAATGAATCAAGTCTAGGATACCTGCAACTCTGTTGTCACTGCTCTGGGAAGATGTCTTGGTGTACTTTCCCAAAGCACACCCCTTGCACATATCATGATGCTTCGTGCTGAAGTCAGGCAACCCTATAACCATCTCCCTCAACATCCTGAAAGCTCCATGGTGCAAGTGGGCCATCCTCCTGTGCCACAACTCACATAAATCACTACGACTGGTATGCATTACCATAGATCTAAGAGGTTGGAATAAAAGTTCGTATAGTCTCGCATTGCGACCTCCATCACATGACAAAAATCGATATTGGATCCGTTGGGGTATATCAACACTTGTACCTTTCGGAATAATACCTCATACCCCATGTCGTCCAAGCTAAAGACTGATATCAAACTCTTCTTCAACCCTGGAACATAAAGAACATCTGTCACCTTAAGAGGAGGTGATGACTCCCTATGAAATGACAATGCCCCCATACCCGCTGCCTTGATTTTAGATTTGTCGCCAGGCACAATCTCCAAGTCAATGTCATCTTCCAATAGGCTCGTGAAGTGCTCTCTAATTCTAGTCATATGGCAGAATGCTCCACTGTCTATGAACCAAGCACGGGAAGAAGTGACATGAGTGGCTAAACTCACCACCAAAGCACATTCTGAATCAAACATCGCTGCAAAATCATCCACGTCTACTGAAGCTTGCAACTCCCTATTTCTTCTTACCCTTCTTGTTGGGACACTGGACAACATAGTGACCCATCTTCCCACAAGAAAAGAATTTCACTTTGCTCATGTCCTTCTCCTTAGCGTTTCTGCTTCTCCTTATCTTGTTTTGCTTCACTAGAAGACCCCTTCTTGATCTTCTTTTTCTTCTTGTGTTTTTCTGCAAGAGCAACATTCTCCTCTTCACCTCCCCCACCACTCTTGCTGCCACCTCTAACACTCCTCCTGATCTCCTCCTAGATGAAATCGTATACGACATCCTCCTCCAACCAGGAAAGTGCTCATTGGCCACCAAGCTGTGGATAAAGCCATCCCACTTCTTGGTAAACCCATCTAAGGAAATTTGAATCAACCGTTCCTCTGGAACAACCTCTCTAACGACAACTAACTCATCCTTCACCTGTGAGACTTTGGTGATGAAGGATGTCACACTATCGGTCTTGGTCATCTTGGTGTTGCTGCGTAGTTTTTGTCTCAACACCATCTTCCTGTTCTCATTAGAACTATGGTGCAAAGAGACCAAGGACTCCCACATTTGATATGCATATCTCATCCTTGAAACATGAGGGAATAAATGGTCCTTGATGGCATCTACAAGGATCCTCTTTGCCTTAATATTCTATTAGAATAATGCTGTTTTAGTGTTAACTGCTCATCTATGATTGTAATTAGCCGTTTCTTGTTTGAAACTCGCTGTTTCTATATTCTTAGTAGAAACTTGCTGTTTCTACTTTCTTAGTAGAAACTCGCTGTTTTTGTAAATAGAGTTGTATTATATATTGAGCTTTACTGCTCATTGTAATCAATTCAATTCATTCATTGATTATGGTATCAGAGCTTTGGTATTTTTTTTCGAAATAATTTTTCATAGTTTGAAAAATTTAGTGCACTGTGCTTCATTTCGAAATTGCTCTTCTATGGAGATTTTTTTTTTTTTCTCTCTTCTTCAGTTTTCATTTAGGGTCACAGTTAGTAAACTGAAGGTTCTAAACCTACGTGGGTTTTAAATAAGTGCTGCAGGGATCTGGAT